>OY998246.1:30075861-31494991 GCA_963922005.1 Cornus suecica | reverse complement strand
GTATTTAAGCACATAGCAACAAGTATAAGCATTTATTTCACATTATACTTTAAACAAGGCATGCAAAGCATATTTTCACATCCTTCCATTTCACTTTAGCATTTTAATAACATGTGAATTATATATATCAAATTCCATATTTAAATATGCTCCTCAACCACATAGGATAATTTGATGATCTATATGTAAACATAAATCACATATGAGAAACTCATATGCAATGTGACTCACACACTTCATGATGCACACTTTGTCCAAAGATCCGAGAGTGACGTATACCACCACGATGGGGCAACAACTAACCTTATATCCCCAATTTTTGGTTTTTTTCTTTCTTATAGGTAGGAGTCACCTTTTTACTACAATATACTCAAGATTCGATAGTGGCGCATACCACCACAATGGAGCAGCAACCAACCCTATATCCCCAATTTTCGGTTTTTCTTTTGACCGTAGGTGGGAGTCACCTATTACTGTGTCTCAAAAGACCCATGCACCACACAAACATGTATCTCATCATATTTATAAACAACATTCCCAAAATGTTAACATGAATGTTTTTCACCATTCAACATGTTTTCAAATTTCATTTAAAGCAATAATCAATAAGGATGGTTTCTCATGCACCATTCATCATCCCAAATTATCAAGTTATCCTTTAATACATAAAGATAATATTTTCGTTCATTTAACATGCTTATATCTCAATTAAAGCATTTAAATCCCAAGGACACATTCTCATGCACAAGAAATGTTCCAATTCATCTAGTTATCCTTTAATTCAAAAGGAAAACAATTTCATTGATTTAAACATGCTCTTAGTTCAATTCAAGTAAGTCTATCACAAATCACATGTCAACCATAACATCACTTCCCCAAAATACCTCAAAGGTACAAACCAAAAGAGCTAGCCTAATCTCATTCCAAGGCTATATTCTTATCACTCACATACACATATATATAATTACACTTACACATATACATAACTATACCCACATACATATACACACATATATAGGCATACAAACACACTTCAATATGGGAATTCTCAAGAATAACCTCTCAACTAGCATGCATCATAGTCCTAGCAATTTCATTACCAAGTAATCCATACACAAGGGTTCATTCTCATAACATGTTTAAACCCTAACTTCATAATTCAATGATACACTTAGCAAATTCATCTAAGTTTAGGAATCCTATAATCAAACTCATACTTACACAATCATAATATGAGTTAGTTAAGAAGTTTTTCCTACCTCTTGAAGAGTAAAGCCAATAACTAAGCAAGGCTAAGAAACCCTAGCTCTTCCCCAACACCGAAATCAAAGGATCAATCCGGTGGAAAGCTTCACCCTAGCCTCCTAATGATGAATCCAACTCCAACACCAAAGGGAAACAAGAATCATCAAGTGGTTTAACAAGAAACCCTAAACTAGGGTTCGAATGGAAAATACATAAGGAAGGAAGAACAGTTATCAATCCTTGGCTCAAACCGAAGACAAAAGCACCATGAAAAACTTCCACATTGATGGCCACACCAAACTCCCAACTTAGGATGATAAAATCAACCCCTAAGTGGAGAATAAGCAAGGGAGAAAAAATGAAAGGAAATGGAAAAGAAGAGATGAAGTCTTCCAATGAAATACAACTACACTCATACATGTGTAGAGATTTCACACTCACCACTCTCACCAACCAATGGCCCAAAACAAATATGGGGAAAAAGAAAGGAATCCAAGGGCTAGGAATAAGTTTTGCCATAAAACACTTATTACACCACACACAAAACCCATTAATTTGCCAAACAATGCCTTATCATCCAAGGGCTTAGAATAAAGATGGGAATGAATTAACCATCCAAGGGTTGACAAGAAGTTTTGCCAAGTGAAAGACCAACAATAATGCATTCTTGTATTTAAGTGTCAACCAAACAAGGCCCTATAATCCAAGGGTCTAAAACAAAGATGGGAGAAAGAGATCAACGGTTAGGAATGAGTCACCACTTGAAAAGTGGGAAATGACCAAATTATTTTCAACTTAGGGTTAATTACAAGAGTGTCATCAAGCCTCTTAATTCTCCTTCTACCCCTTGTCATCCTATCTAATTACCACTATGCAATTCATTCCCCAACACTTTGCCAAATCTCTATACTTTTCACTACGTGCTCTAAATATGAAAATACTCATTTACCCCTCAGTCATTTTTTTCCTGAAATCATTTCTAAGTATTTCCATTGTTTACAAAATGAAAATATAGCAAACAATTCATATAAGTGTTACACCGAACGTCTATAATAAACTAGAGTAACACTTTAAGGAACGTATCGCGATTACCGAAGATCCAACGAGAAATGTTGCTCGAACCCACGTAGTCGTTAGAGACACTCAAAACCATGAAGCTGGAAACGAAAGTTCACGAAGTCGTCCTGCTAAGTCAAAAACTCAAATGTAAAAAATTTACACGTACCGAGAATACACAAGACGTCATGAATAAGTGACATCATAAAACGTTAACACTTGGAAAAAATTCAAGAAAAGAGAAAGGAAAATGCGGGACGTTACAACTTCTCTACCAACCAAGCAAGAGATGACCAACCTTGGCATCCCTGGAGCAAAAGAGAGGGGAGAAAAATGTTGCACTAAAAGGTAAAGTCTTGCAAAGTGAAGAAGACTTAGGAATTGTAGAGATTCTTCACTCACAATTTGCACCATATAAGGGTTGAGAATAAAGCAAGGAAATTGAATAATTGATCCAAGGGTTGACACGAAGTCTTGCTAAATGAAAGATTAAGAATCATGCATTCTTGCATTTAAGTGTCATCCAAACAAGGCCCTATGATCCAAGGGTTAAGAACAAAGATGGGAGAAGAAGATCAATGGCTAGAATTTAGACACCACTTAAAACTGTAAAATGATAACTTTCTTCCCAACTTAGGGTTAATTAAAAGAGTGTCATCATGCCATTTAATTACCGTTCTACCCCTTGTCATCCTCTCTATTTACCAACATGCCACTCATGTCCCAACACTTAGCTAAATCTCTACACTTTCCACTAAGTGCTCTTAATATGAAAATATCAATTTACCCTTCGGTCATTTATTTCCCGAAATCATTTTCAATAATTTTCATTATTCTCAAAATAAAAATACCATATGCAACTTACAATTTTAATATCATGTAAAATATGTAAGTCATGCTAAGCACATAACAAATTTAGCACAAAATCACATTAAACACATAATCACGTATGCATTTAATCATTAATAAAAAAATTTAAAATAACACATAAAAATACCGGTTGCTACAACCTCCACACCTTAGGAGATTTCGTCCTCAAAATCAAATGCAGCTAAAGAAAGAAACAAGTCCGGGTATTTTTCCCGAACTTCACGCTTACGTTCACAAATCACTTCCTTGACATCGTGTTGGTGCCATAAGACCCTTACTAACCGAATGGTTTTGCCTCGCAAAACCCTTCCTTGAGCAACTAATGTTCTCATGGTTCGTTCCCCGTATGACACGTCCTCGACAACTACGACACCCGTCCAACTCAAGACAGGAGATGGATCCGGATCGCACATGTGAAAGATGAATACATGGAATAAATAGTGCGAACCCTAGTGAGCTCCTATGATAACACACTCGGTAGGCCACTACACCATAATCACCCAAAAACACAAAGAAACTAAGCAAAGGTCCAAAACTCAAGGTAAGACTAAAAGTCTAATAATCACTATCAAGGCTCCTATGACCATAATGATCATACCTTAAGTCCGTATGCTGCATTAACCTCAGTAAGGAAGATCAAATCTTAAACCTCAAGAGCAACAGAAGGATCCACTACCTAGCAAAACATATACGAAAATCATAAATCAAAACACCTAATCCTCAAGTAATAATGGTTATCCTTGGCCCTATAACCATATCACTGAGTTCACTATTTCAATCATTAAAGCACTATATCCATAATCATGATCACAGACAATAATACACATATAATGACCTCAAACAATTTCTCCACAATTCAATTCTATAATCATTATATTGTTGCCTTCCTGAACCAATCATTTTGATCCTCAAAATCTCAATTGATTCTATTAACCTAGTACATCAGAATACTACTTCATAATGTTGAAGGTACACTTTGAATCTCCAAAGTCTAATCACAATTAAACCTCGATTACAACCCACAGTCTCATGCATAAGTTATAATCAAACCTCGATCACTCAAATCGCAAATCTATAAGATATAATAGTCTCCCAAGAAGATATCTCAATCTAATCCTTTAATTAATGGTTCAATGACAATTGTTCATTGACTCAATTCACTAGTTCATACGTTACATACAATCCTTCTAAGGTTCCAAACCACTTAGATGTAACCACAAACCATAGCACATCATATCCTACAACTCACTCTCTAATGTCCATAAACTTCATTACTCAGTGAAACCTGACTGTTTCAAAGCGAAACATGACTGTTTCAAAGTCATGTCCCAACAAAAAAATTGAATGGTACGACTAGTTCTACCATAAACCACACCTTAAAAGGTAACACAATTCACATGTCCCTAAGAATCCCTTAATATAGAAACAAGGTACCTAAAACGTACCTCATTGAAGTCATTAATCCTCAACGAAAATAGCTTCTACATTCCTCATAACACAAGCACCGTTAAATAACATAACTATACACTAAGTACAATTAACCTCAACTCACGTAACGAGGTACATTACCGAAAACCCGTAGAAGTAAACAAACTATACCACCGTGAAGTGAGAATGACCGTACTACAAGTACGCAATGAAGGAAAACAAGAAACACGACAATTTCCTACTCATGTGAAGACACAAACACGGAAATGACTTGAAAGACCAAGGAAATCTACCACAGTAACTCCTTACTGCCAATGCCCACACTGTCACTCAACACCCAACATATAAAGGGATGACAGATGAACTCACACTCAATCCAACTCATGAACTCTAGTGATCAACCACTAATAAACCTCAAGGTTATAAGTTATACCTCTATTCAACTAGGAACCACAATCATATACTAACTAACATTCATTGCACTATGATCGCACTACTTCATACCTCAATCTACGGTAATCTTAACATCTCCAATTTTTGAGGCTTTCTAGATCAACGAAGGCCTAAACTCATGTTCTAACCGCAACATAAACCATAAAACACCAATAACTGTTTATCAAATCTGCAATCTCTTCGTGACAGATAATCACACTCAAAATATTCCTCAAATCATGATTCAATAATCAACACTCTCTTATACTAGCTAATAATCATGCCTCAAGTGAATCACCAAATTATATTCCCGAAATTAAAAGCTTAAATCGGAATTATTAGCGACAACACTACCCAAAAATCAACATCAAGATCTTCATTCAAAATTATCACTAATAAGTGAGCCTAAACGTACATCAACCCTAAAAATTTTAACCATCTTTTCTCAAACACCATTCCTACTTTCAATAAATAAATCAAGATTTATACACAAACCCGCTACTTACAAGTTAAAGAAAATGTAAGATCATACTTTCCATCTCCAAGTCATACACAATGATTCACAACTCTCTCATCCCAGATTATCACTCCAAGCTCATAAAACACATCTCTTAGTGTTACACAACTTGATAATTCACAATCAATGAATCACTACTCTTAGACCTCAAGTCCATTGATAACAATGAAAGGATACGGGTGCATCATAACTTAAATTAAAACAATCTTGACCTACTAGAATGATACTCGTTAACATACATTGAATACCACAAGAGACAACATCTATTTACAACAACTCCTGTAAGGAAAATCCACCCCATGTTGCCTACACAAGGGTATTTAACCATCAAGCCCTTTAATGACTCAAGAAAAGGGAACCCAAGACTTAGGTTATACCCCACTAAATCACCAATGAAGTAGTTACACCTCGTGACGCACCACACACTCAAAGTGGACATAACTAATCCTCCGTAAGGCGAACAAGTAACATGCGATACAAAGGAAACATGGGAAAAATAAATATATATACGAATCAGAATCCCACCAAAAATAAAGCGAAAGAGACACTACCTCGCATGAAGGTGAGGCATGCAACAATAATTAGACAACATGGATGGAGTCGTGTGGCCCATAAGAGGCATGACCCTGCAGATTCGCCTTCTGAAAGGGTAACTGCTAAGAAGAAGCTACAGGAGCCCCAACTGAAGGGCAATACTTGGCAATATTGCCCTACAGTCCGCACTAAAAACAACCTCGTTTCACTGTCACGCAATGGAGCGGACACTGTGGCCTCTTGTGTCCAGGCTGATAACAGTGATAACACACCACCTCCTTCTAGAGTCGATTATGCCAGAGGCGGCACCCTGACCAATCGTCGACTACACAATAAAGGACACTCCTCAGAAGTGTGACCTAACATACCACGATGGAAACACATACTCGGAGATCCGTCGAGAGTGGCCAGACGATGAGGACATGATGACAGGCTGTGCCCAAGCTATCCACAAAACAAACATCGACGAGGAAGACTAGAAGATAAAGGGACAGGTGGAACCGGTTGTGAGCGTTGCTGAGCCGCAGCAATACGAGCACTCCTCCTCAAACGCTTCTTAGAATCCTGCTTTGGCGGTGCCCCGACGCGCAATCCCGAGATCTACCCCCCTTGAGAAACCATTGCATCCCCAACCGCCTAAAGAGCTCTAGTCATTTTCCTGAGGACTGTTGTTAGCTGATACGCAACCTACATTTTATCAACTGGAGCTACGATCACCGGCTCCCGCCTCGTATAGGATTCCTTTCATATTCCATGACTCTGAAAAAACAACAACGAGGAAGAAACTTTAAACCATAAGGATGCAATCTTCCTTTCGAACATCCCACACACTAGTCCAAAATACTCAAGCTAAGCGTACAGAGCACCCTTCTAACAAGTCAAATTTTGAAAACAATCAATTCACACATGGAAGGTTGATACCAATCCATGCCCAAAATGAAGTTGAAGTTCATCATGCTAAAGAGAGTAAAACCAAATGATAACTACCATCAAGCACTTGTGACTTTATAGTCACAACACACTCGAGTCAAGTACATATTACATCCCAGTAGCGCTTAGCTTAACCATGCACCATCAAAAAAACAAACCGCTAGTCCCAAAGGCGAATCAAGGAAGAAGCCAATGCTTATGCAATAAAAGGATAAGAAAATTCCAAACGATCAATAAGCTAATCCAACTCCCGAAGGTAAGAGAGAAATGATCAATGCACGATCAACCCAAAGGTACACTAAACAACGTAATACCGCCATGCCGACATACGCACATATCGACACAATAAAACAACCACAACTTCTAGGTGACAAGATGTAATCTAATGACCACGAAGTGAAAAGTGATAACGGCCATCACCCATTGTCCCATAGAGAAATAACACGCTCTGATATAAAGTTTTCACGTCCCAAATTTCCTAAGACTTCGAAACCAGAGCCTAAAACCTAATGAAGTGAATACGAAAGTGAAAAGAAATGAAAATTTCATCACTGAGTCATCAAATACCCGTACAAGGGTATAAATAGACATTTCACACCTAAAATATGCCAACAAGATCCCTCAGGATCAAAATAGAAGTGGAACGAATCAAACGACACCTTAAACGGACCATTTAAACACCCGGTACGAGGAGGAAACTACGATATTTTGAAAATCGGCCGTCGTGACGTGGGAAATTTCAAAACATACCATCACATTCAAACTACCATTACACCCTCAAAAAAGACTCGAATGAAGTGATTCAAAATCCATCCAACACCCGTAGCTCGAGATATGAGCGAAATAGTAAAACAGGGTTAGAACGGGTCTGAACCACCCAGTCGACTACCCGGAAGGTCCTAGTCGACTGCCTAAATCTGAAAACCCCAAAAATGATCCCCAAACAACTTTGAACCCATAGGAAACATGAAACAAAGTCATCAACTTATTCATGAGACTTTAGAAATGATAAAATATCCCCTAACTCGGAAATCAGAAGAAAAATGGTTATTTCTATCAATGACACTTCTTGAAAATTCATAAAAATAACCGTTTTGCTCCCGGTCTCCGTTTTAAGTACCATCGGCTTCTAAATTTTGAAATCTTTATAAAAATGAGTTTGAAATCATTTCTAAATAGGAAAATATGTCGGTGCTACGGGGGTAGGCGAAAACGGGTTTTTCTATTCAAATCAACAAGGATTTGTTTGAAAACCTAGAAAAATGTCGTTTTCGGCCGAACACCTAATGACCACATTCCACTTCAATAATTCAATACCCATTGACTACTCCAAATGAAATGATTCAATGTTTACATTCTAACGCTCCAAGGCGAAAACATGTTATAGTTTCTACAAAATACATAGTTCTACATTTCGGACCGAGGTGCAACCAAAAGTGTTAGTCACTAATTAACCCTAGAGGGGGTGAATAGGGTGTTCAAAAATAATTCTAATTCTTTTCAAAAATGGAACACACTCTAATCAAAAATCAATTTCTCAATAAGCAAGTGGATGATTCAATTTAAACTTCTCTAATCATTAATTTCAAGACAAGATAGCATACAAGATATTCAAGCAATTATAGCATGCAAATTAATTAAGTAAAGAGAAAGAGATAGAGAGATTGACACTGTGATTTTTTTGAGGTTCGGTAACTCCTACTCCTCGGCTCAAGAACCCCTTCTTGAGACTTTTCCCGATCCTTTCACTATGGCCCTTCCTTCACAGGTGGAATGACAAACCTTTACAACACAAGTCTCTCGAGCTTGTCCCTCAATCAAGAGAACAACCCTCTCTTGAACAATTGGTCGACTTCACTTGTCCGAGATTACAAATTCGTATGTAATCAATCAAATCACTCAAGATCAAAAACACTCAAAACACAAAGGTTTTTATGGAAGATAAATCAATATAAGCTCAAGTGTTTTTGGTGATTTTTGAATAGCTCTAGAAATATATTTTCAAAGGATATAATCAATGAATGATGTTTGGAGAATAAGAAGAGATACTAGAGGTTTTGATTTTCAAAGAAACTTGAAGAAAATCAACTTTTCAAAGCTTGGTTTCAATGGCTTTTGTAGAGAAAATTTTCTGCAGAATTTTTGATAGCTTTCCTTTCTCTTTGTATTTCAATCTCTTAATTTTCATACTAGAGATAGGTGGAACCAAGTTCCATACTAGAGACTTCGGTGGAAGCATATCGGTATCAGAGGGTTCACGATTGAAGCGGAATGGAAGAAACAACAATCTGGTCAATTTCGGATCTCGATAAGTGGTCGAAATCGAAATTTGAGCACACTAGGAGAAGCAGCTCGACAAGACAAAGCCAACAACGTCAAGCGCATTGCCAGAAACAACCGCACATGCCCTGATAAGTTCCTGACGTCATCAACAATTTTTTTTCTTTTATTGATTTCTTGTTTTGACCATTCCGGGCTCGTTTTAAGTCCGATTTGATCATAATCAGAGGCAATTTTGGGTTTTTGGACCGTTCCGAACTCAACTGTATAGTTGGTTTTCCGTGATTCAACTTTGAAAATATTAGACAAGAGAAGTGAGTTCTACGGCAAAAGAAAATGCAGAAAGGTCATATGCAACAGAGCTTGTAAGGCAGGAGCCAGATGTAATAGTGATTGCAAGGCGGAAGCCAGACGCGACAGTCACAAGAAAAAGAGGCCAGAAGTGACAGAAGTCGCAGGGCAGAGGCCAGACACGACAGTTGCAAGGCAGAGAGGCCAAGAGCGACAATGGTTACAAGGTGAAGCAAGAACCAAGACAGAGAGGCCAGACGCAATAGTGGTCGCATAGTCTGCACAAGACTAGATATTACTCATGCAATGGGAGTTATCAGCATGGTCATGCTGACCAAAGTAGTGACAACAGAGAAACTGAATTTATTCTCAACTTCAGTGGGTCTTCAAGCTTAAAGACAGAAATGAGGGCACTGTAATGCACTAATCATTGATGAAGTTGATTGATTTGATGGAAAATTGTCAAGTGGGAGATTGTAAGAGCATGACTCATTTCCTTGCGTGGAAAGTAAACTTGGGCACCAAGTATCTCTATTTGACTGAACATTGTTATATTTGGTGACTCCTTTCTTAAGAGAGAATATAACTTAGCCATCAAGCAATCCTTAATTAGGTAGGAGATCAATTCCTAATTAGATTGATTGTCTTGGCCACCACTTCATCCTCTCCTATAGATATAGGTCTAACCTATTGTATTATTTGTACCGTACCAAAAAGGTGAGAGCCAAAATAGGCCGACGCCAGAGAGCCAGATTAGGCCAGCGCCAGAGAGCCAGAATAGGCCGGTACTGGTATGAGTGAAACACCTAGTGAGGGTGAAGCACAGGCGGTGCATAGACAATGCACAAAAATAGATAGAATATGAGATACATAGTGGTATTTCTTGGTGTGAGTAAAACACCGGTGAGGGTGAGGGATACACGTGTGAGTGAAACACTGTGTGAGTTGTTGATCTGTTGGTCATCATATTGTAATCATCCCATTGATTATAGTGAAACGATGCTCTCCGTGGGCGTAAGCTGATTTGGCTGAACCACGTATATATCTTTGTGTTTGTGTGTGTTTTAACTGTTCGATTGTGTGTTTCTTGATAGTAGGATTTCGCTAACCCTAACAAGATGTTATGACTAACAATTACCTTACAAATATATCAAGTATTATACAATCTTTTTCTTATCAATTCCTTAACCTTATATTGAATTTATTACAGTTAAGAAGTAGGTTTACAACCGGGTGTCCTGTATAAGTTATCCTTCGTCACATGCATTCGTGTGTTTTGCTATAAAATGGAAGAGAGTTGTTTAATGCAACTTTATGATCAGGAAATACAAATGCGGGTTCCATAGTTGGGTTGGTAAAGTTTTGTAACTTTTTCAACCATCGGTTGCACAACGAAGATTATGCGAAGCTAGACAGCCTTGCGTTAGAAGTACATAAGCCTTCATACTTTTCATGGGGCATTGCTTTTTTGGTTAATGATTCTCGGGTTAGAGCAACTGGAGTTACAATATTGTAAAATTAAAATTAGACTCGACCAAAAGTTTTACTGCTTGCAAACGCACAAATCAATTGTAGAATAGTTAGCATGAGAGGGTTATCGTATCCCATAGAGACCAAGTTGCATTCTGAATTCTCATGAAACAATATTCTTGAATTTATGAAAAGATTTTAATTTATTTTGAATTTTCTTTCTTTAAATAAATAATATTTAATAAACAACTAAATTAAATAAAACAATTAAAGATAGTGGATAAAGTGTATTTTATCTCAACCACTAACTTTGTAATGAGAAATTATTCATTTAATTGTAAAGAGAGATACAACATGTGTGAATCAAATTAGTACGGCTATAATCAAGGGACTAATCTCAAAAGCCAAACAATCGATCTGATTTGGCTACAACCCAACTTCGAAATGAGCGTGACTCGTCCATGCAACTACTCTACTCTAAACTACTCCTGAAACACCAATGTGTAATTTGTATCTTTTGATGAATTGAAATTGTATTGGCCTGAAATTCTTCTTCTTCTTTTTAATGTATCCAAGTATAATATTTGTTTGCTATTAAGGCCTAAGCATAAACTACCACCATAAAAGAAACATTTTCCTGACACTTTTAGGCCTATTTTTATGAATACATTATTATACACACTACTTTGTTCTCTTCTTGATTGATTCAGGAATTGCATGAGATGAAATTATTTATTTACAGAATATTTTCCTTCCAAAATGATAATAACTAATAAGTGCAAAGAAAAACAAAAAATGCTTAGAACAACCTGAGGTAGGCTTACAAGAGGTAGGCAGCAATATTTCATGTACTATATATATATATATATATATACTTAATAATGATATGTTAATTATTGATAAATAAGAGAATTCATCTACACCAACTATAATTACCTTTAAATAGATTATTATATTTTTAATTATTTTTCTTACATTAATTACAACGACAATTGGTTAGTGTGAGTAAATTTTTTATTCATTTGTAAATAAGAAATCATTATTTATATATACATATATCATTTCTATCAAAATAACTTAAACATTTAAGCTAGGTAAAACTTTTCATCGTGCGAACTGAACGCAATGTGTAGGAGTTCTGATTTAAGTTGATATATAGATAGTTTTTACACTCGCTAATATAGAAATGATGATAATTTTATTGCTCCTTGATGATTACAGAACTGTAGAAAGAAGAAAAGAGAAGAGAACCAATACAAAACAAGCTTGAGGATCATTATTTCTCTCTTTAAGTCTAGAAGTCATCCAAAATGAAGACCTGGATCAGTATTTATAAACACGGTGATCAGGTTACTTCTCGCGAGATACTCTTACCACATCATCACCACCTCACGAGATCCTTAACTTGCCTCGCAACCTATGATCTGCGCAGCTTCCTCGCGGATTCATTTTTCCCTTTCTGTCCTTCCTTACCCAATGATTTACATCCCTTTGTTGAGGTTATAGTATTCTCCGGGGTGATGTCTTTTCGCATGCGTATCCTTTTCATGACCCTGAGTACTACTGATCTTTCTAGGATACTATTGCTTTTAGACAACACAAATAAGGTCGTGACCCACTATTTATGTGACTTTAAAGCATTCCCTCAGATTCCACATAGTACTCCCTGCGCGAACAACATATAGAGTTGTGAGTTTAGATGTTAGCTATACCCACATCAGTCCCCCCATAGTTACCTCTGTGTAATCCTTCCTCTCGCGTACAAAACCTTTTTGGGTCAATTCCCAAGATTACAACCCTTTAACCCCATGTCATGTATTTTGTCTAAAACATGTCCTTATTTGCATGCTAAATACTTTGCAAGATACCCCCTTGTGTTATCAAATACTCTCAATTGGGCATGTTCCTAATGTGACCTTCTGCATTTTTCATATCGTGTCATTCATTTCGCGACAACCCCATGACTCGCGAACTTCATCTTCGCGAACTATCCTTTACATTTTTCCCTTTCCGTTTTAGTACTTATCCAGGTACTAAATCGCAATTAT
Organism: Cornus suecica; assembly: GCA_963922005.1. Taxonomy (NCBI): domain Eukaryota; kingdom Viridiplantae; phylum Streptophyta; class Magnoliopsida; order Cornales; family Cornaceae; genus Cornus; species Cornus suecica. Next base: position 31,481,890 of record OY998246.1, on the reverse strand, counting down.
CCTCCTAAAAAATGAGATTTATTTTAGGAAAATATTTAGTCTTCTCATTCCGCGAGACCCCTTCATGTGGTAAGCTTCTATGACGGTTCGCCTTATGCGGAATTAAATGTGTCTTTTCAATTTTCGCGTCTTCCCACTATATAAGCCATACTTCATTATTTTTCATTTTTTCACTTTTTTACTCCCCTCTTTTATTTTCTTCCCTTTCTTCACCAGTTTTCCCTCCCTTTTTAGCTTCTTTTGCCACCTATTGCTATCATCACCTAGCATCCCTTCTCACACTTAACTTTATTTCCCTATTTTGATATTTCATTATGTCTAAAGCTTCTTCTGCGAACCCCAAGCCTCTCACACCCCTTTCTGGTGTGCTTCCCTCCATTCCGAATAAGTTAGAATGGCGAAAAGTTCATTTATTTGATGTGCACCATGATTTTTTTTGGTCAGAAATGGAGACACTTCCCCATGATGATGTTGTTTCTGAAGATGTTATGCTTTTGGATGTTGAGGGTGAGACCCATAGTATTATTAGTCCTTCTACTTTAATCCCTCGTCTCCTCATAGAGAGGGGTGATGTTCCCTTTTCTTTTATTGATTTTGAGGACCACGTCACGCTCATCAGTGACTGGAAAATGTGGTTAAGTCACATTCTCAGTCAATACCATCATCGTGCAACTTTAGAATAGGAAGGCATCCTTAACGCGATATAGTTATTTTCTAACTTCTATGTTCGTCGTGATATTGATGCCATTACTGTCCTCATTTCGTGGTGGTGTTCTCATTCTCACACTTTTGTAGCTTCCAGGGGCGAATTTACCCCTACTTTACTGGACGTACTTGTTTTTTCCACTTGCCTATCCTAGATTCTCGCGAGGCTAACTCTCATCTCTTTAGTGAGGAAGATCAGAGAATTCATCGTTATCTTTGCGATTGTGTTGCCTATGCCACTAAACGAGGTAGTTGGTTTAGTAAAGATGGTGCACGCTTTCCTAAGCAACCTTTTTCGAAACAGCCAAAGATTTAATATTCATCCTGGTGCCGCCACTTTATTGGGGAGTACGAGCCCTACAGAAGCATCCTCCGTAGCCAAGATCATGCATTTGCTTCTTAACTAGAGTTCAATGGTTAATTTAAGCTAGCGAGCTTTCTCGTTTACTAGCTTGACCGATATATATTTCAGGGTAGGCCAGAGGATGGACCAAATAAATTTATCTTTCTCTATGCTGCTATACTTTCTCAAAGCACTAGAATGGAACTTGCACCTATTTTTCTGGGCACCTTGCACTCTCACCTTGACATGCTAGGTGCAACATTAGTACGCATATCCAATGTACTTTCCTTACATTATTCCGTTTTGAAAGATTCTCAAATTTTGCTCCTCACCCCATTGACCTTTCTATTAAAGTCCCAACTCCTTCCGCGACTGTTGAGGCCACGAATCTTATTCCCCCTCCTTCCCTCAAGTCCAGAGCTTCACGTTGGTTTGCTTTGTTTTCTGGTAAGAGGTTGGATGATTTTATCGATTCTTCTTGCGAGTTCTCCTGGACTCCTTATTCAATCCTCTTAAAGGGTGCATATTGGTGTGTTTTAAAATATTACCCGCAAGCACACGAATCAATTGTAGTTTAGGTTATGCGAGAACGAGGTCGAACCCAAGGGAATGCTTTAAAGAGAACTAATTAAACTCAAATTAATCTAAAACTAACATAGTTTCTCAAAGTTTTGTTTGTTGAAGGGATTTTATACTAAACATGCAATAGCGAAATACAAATAATGAAAACAAGATTAATATGGAAAAAATACTAAGGTATTGGAATCCACCACCACTAATCTATAAAATTATAATTATTCATTTATCAATTCCAATTTTATAGTAGTAATTACAAATCAATCTTATTACTTTCTCAAGATTTAACAATAACGGACTAATGAAATATATTTTCAAAAGATAGATTTTCCTTTGCTATAAAGTGTAAAATGCTAAGCATCCTATGTATGTAATTTAATGGATCACATAAGATCAAAGATTTTTACTTATAAAATTCTCAAATCCAAGCATGATTAATTGTGATAAGAATTCTTAACTACTATAAATACATGATATTTATAGTGAAAGGAATTTAAAACAATTAATACTATGAAGCGAAAATCATAAGTATTTAAACCATACACATGAAAATTAATAAAAGACTAAATAAAGTTTATTTCATAAATGGTGGTTTCATCCTCAACCTTAAGGTTGAGGATTTAGTTACACATGCTTAAAAAATATAACAAAGTAAGAACAATAGAACCCGGAATTGGAGATGAAGTATTCTCCTCGTTGGTGTTGTCCTTTCTCTCCTCTCTCTCCTTTCTTTCTTTCTTCTGATTTGCAAGTGTATGTATAGGAGATACCCACTTGCAATTTCCATCTGTCAAATTTAATGTTCCTTTAATCGGCAGCTTTGAGATATGCATTGCATTAAATGTTTCACCCAACTTTGACATGTGTATTGCTTCATAAATTTCTTCTCTTCTTTCCTTACCTAACATTAGCCACACATTTCTTTCTTTTTCTTTCCTTACCTAACATTAGCTACACGCACATGTATCCATTCTCTTTCTCTCTCTTACAATATTTGTTTTGGCCCACATTTCTTTTTCTTTTTTTTTCTCATGTCAACATCCTTCCTTTCACACATCCATGCGTATATATATGCATTTATTGCATTCTCCCCCACCAACTTTGAACTTATTTTGCAAATCAACTCCTGCATGAAATAAAAATAATTACCTATGAGGACATTATACTAGGTAAATTATTCTATTTAGTGCATTTATCACTTTTCATTATTACACTTCTAAATTAGTTAAAATAAATAGCTTTACCTACTAACAAATATAAATTTTGGGATAAAAAATGTATGTAAAATGGACTTATCAAATACTCTCAAACCTATATTTTGCTAGTCCTCGAGCAAACAAAAGAAATAGAATTCTAACTACACCATTTTTGCTGGTTATCTCGATTGCATTTACCATATGCAATAAGCCTTTAAACCCCTAGGTTACTCCTAGTGGACGAGTTATAGTCTCGTGAGGGTTTCCAGTGATGATACCCACAAACATCTCCATTTTTTATAATCACGCACACACATACTCATCAGCCAAGTCATGATACAATGCACTAGATATTATGGATGCAAATACTTCCACTCACTACCGAACAATAATTATCTCGAGATTCGTGTCATGAATGGTTCCCACTAAAGTAAAAGACTTCGTTACTTTCTACTCCCAATCCAGACAACCCTTCGTGTTTTTGGGAACATTCTACTATGGTATTTCAATATTTCTTTTTCTACTTCATTTATCAAATTTTTCCATTTTTTTAAAAAAAAAAAATTATTCCTTCCATCATTCCACTTTTCATCCCTTTTTATCTTTTTAATCTCTGGACTTTTCAGCGAGGATTGTTTTTTTTTTAATCCCAACTATTTGGGCCCTAGCTTCTTTATTGGGATTTATGCTCATTAGTTTTCTCCCCTTTTTACACTAACAATGATATTGGTGATACCAAGGCCCAGTTACTCAGATTGAAGAACTCTTTTTTGCATTTTTTTTTTCAAAATAATTTTTCACCTTTTTCTTCATTTCATCCATATCAACTCCTCATCTCCCCTTTTATTGTGGCAAAATTAATTTTTCAACTACATAGTCAAAGATTAACTATTTTTCCCATAGTGAATGTGTGTTTGTGCTTATAGGTCAGAGTCGTCCTTTTCGGTTTCAATTTTACTAATATATTCTCCCATGTAAAACCACTTCACTTCACTTAGCTTGATCTAATCATTACTCTCATGAATGAGAATATTCCATCACATACTACTCATACATCATAAACACAAACTCAATCAACTTGTAATGAAAACCATTCATGCGTGAAAACAAAGAATTTCTTTAAGAAAAATTTCAATTTCAATTTTTTTTTCTTTCAAAATTAATGAATTACAAAATAACAAATTAGACCATAGCCCCAAACCTAAACTCAACATTGTCCCTAATGTTGGAAAAACTCACACTTTGTAAACAAAGAGACAATAGTGAAAAGGTATCACCTGACTCACAGTAGGTTGATATGGTCAATCTTGCTATCAAACAACAATGAGTTGTTAGTATTCAAAACAAAAAATAAAGTGGAAAATCCTAAATTAGATATGTACAACAAGACCACATAGGTCAATCCTGATAAACAGGATCACTTAGAAAGACCTATTTCCCTTATTGAGAAAGTAACTCTAAAAATGGTTTCAAACGCTTACTGTTTACTTTAAACACATCACCATTTTTTAGATTTTCAATCTCAACGGCCCCATATGGATGAACAATTTTAACAATGAATGGACTAGACCATCAAGATCTCAACTTACCAGGAAATAAATGCAACCGAGAGTTATAAAGTAAGACTTTTTGACCAGGTGTGAAAGTTTTCCTAATAATACTTTTGTCATGTCTTATTTTCATTTGCTCCTTATAGATTTTTGTACTCTTATAAACATCATTCCTAATTTCCTCCAACTCATTCAACTGAAGCTTCCTATGGACTCCTGCTCTGTCAAGGTTAAAGTTGAGTTGTTTAATAGCCCAAAAGGCTCTATGTTCTAACTCAACTGGGAGATGACAAGCCTTGCCATACACCATTCGGTAAGGAGACATTCCAATGGGGTTTCTAAATGCAGTACGGTATGCCCATAGTGCATCACAAACTCTCAAGGACCAGTCTTTCCTATTTGGGTTAACCGTTTTCTCCAAAATATGTTTAATCTCTCTATTGGATAACTCAACATGACCGTTAGTCTGGGGATGATAAAGTAGTGCAATTTTGTGGGTTACACAATATTTTCTAATTAATGCTTTGAAAATCCTATTGCAAAAATGTTTTGCCCCATCACTAATGATAGCACGAGGTGTACCAAAACGTGAAAAGACATTATCTTTCAGAAACTTGACCACCACCTTGTGATCATTAGTCTTACACGCAATTGCCTCAATCCATTTAGACACATAATCAACTACGACATGTACAAATTGCCAAATGAATTAGGAAATGGCCTCATGAAATCAATTCCCCAAACATCGAAAACTTCAATTAGATTCAAAGGCATCATATTTCGATGTGAAATACTCCCTAACTTTTGACATCACTCACATGCTAAGCAATAAGAATGACAATCTTTAAACTAAAATGACCTCCACATGCCTCATCATGACAAAAGGAGTAGACACTAGTCTGGTCACAATTGGGGACACATCTTCGAATAATCTGATCAGGACAATACTTGAATAAGTACGGATCATCCCAAAAGAAGTGACAGACCTCGGATAAGAATTTGGATTTATCTTGCTTAGTCCAATGCGAAGGCATTTGACCTGTGACAAGATAGTTCACAATGTCGGCAAACCAAGGTGACTCAGATACAACAAAGAGTTGTTCATCAGGGAAAGACTCAAGAATAGGCATGGAGTCTGATGATGTGTCAAGAATGAGCCTAGACAAATGATCAGCTACTACATTTTTAGACCCCTTCTTATCTCGAATTTCTAGATCAAATTCCTGTAGTAATAGGATCCATCGAATTAAGCGCGGCTTAGCATCTTTCTTAGAAAAGAGATACCTAAGTGCAATATGATCTGAGAAAATGAGGACTTTAGACCCTAAAAGATATGACATGAACTTGTATAATGCAAACACAACTGCTAACAATTCTTTTTCAGTGGTAGAGTAATTCAGTTGTGCCTCATTCAAGGTCTTACTTGCATAATAAATCACATGGGGTAGCCTATTCACACGTTGCCCTAACACAGCTCCAACAGAATAATCAGATGCATTGCACATAATCTCAAAAGGAATATCCCAACTAGGTGGCTTCATGATAGCTGCCGAGGTCAGCAATGTTTTGAGCTTCTCAAAGGCTTTCAGACATTCGTCATCAAAGATCAAACTCCTGTAGCAATAAGATCCATCGAATTAAGCGTGGCTTAGAATCTTTCTTAGAAAAGAGATACCTAAGTGCAACAAGATCTAAGAAAATGAGGACTTTAAACCCTAAAAGATAGGACCTAAACTTGTCTAATGCAAACACAACTGCTAACAATTCTTTTTCAGTGGTAGAGTAATTCAGTTGTGCCTCATTCAAGGTCTTACTTGCATAATAAATCACATGGGGTAGCCTATTCACACATTGCCCTAACACAGCTCCAAATGCATAATCAGATGCATCGCACATAATCTCAAAAGGAACATCCCAACTAAGTGGCTTCACGATAGGTGTCGAGGTCAACAATGTTTTAAGCTTCTTAAAGGCTTTCATACATTCGTCATCAAAAACAAAAAACATCTTTAGCAAGTAAATTGCAAAGTTGTCTGGAAATGCTACTAAAGTTTTTAATGAATCGATGATAAAATCATGCATGACCTAAGAATGATCTAATCTCTTTAACCGTACACAGTGGTGGAAGATTGGAAATCAGATCAACCTTAGCTTTGTCTACCTCTATGCCATTCTTTGAAATAACATGCCCCAATACAATTCTCTTTTTCACCATAAAATGGCATTTCTCCCAATTTAAGACCAAATTTTTCTCCTCACAGCGAGTAAGCACGAGTTTCAAATGAAGGAGACAGTCATCAGATGATGATCCAAACACGAAGAAATCATCCATAAACACATCAAGGAAATGTTCTACCATATTAGAAAATATGTTGAGCATACACCGCTGAAAAGTAGCAGGTGTGTTGGCTTTGAAATTTACTTTCGGCAAACAATTCCAAAATTGATGATAATAAACCATTGAAGAGTGTTTGATACTAATGAATTATCAAGTTTATATTTTCAGCAAAAGACAGGTGAACGACTCAGAAATCAAACTCGGAAAGGAAACGACTCAAAAAGCAAGCTCGGAAAGAAAGCTTGATTTAAAGCGAAAAGTTGTGAAAGAAATTGAAGCGCGAATGGAAAATCATTTATTTCAACAGCAAAGGCGAAAGTCGAAGACTCAAGACTTGGGGTAGATAGGTCGGGGAGCGATCATTGTAACAAGGTACTTAGCCCCGGCATCTGACCATAATCCCAGTAAAAAACATCACGATATTCTTTAACCAAACTCACTAAAGACATTGTGGTTTCTTCAGACAAGGTGTTGCTTATGAAAGTTGGTCGTGGAGTGGTTCCATCTCTAATGTCAACTTCGCGTAAGCCATGCTCTGGTCGCAGATTCAACTTTGATATCCCACGGTTAGTGCCAACTGTGTAGGCTTCTGACCCCGAATCCTGTCACAATTTATATACCACACAACCAATAGGCATTTTGACTCGTGACCAACTCACCTATTTTACCTATCTTTTGAGTAGATATTTCAGCTTCCAGATCCTCCCACTTTAGTAGCGGGGTAGCATAGACACCCCGACCAACTTCTTCTTCATACTCTGAGAAGTAAACTGCATTTGTGAAGTGAGCTTCAGAGGCACATGAAGGGTTCTTGGACGGTTTGATGGTCATTATTCCCTCTCCAGTTGGCCTTCATCGCTTGGTGATAAAATGATGGTACTGCGCTATATGTGTGCAACCTTGGCCTTCCCAGTAGCAATTGATACGAAGGTTCTCCCTTGATAATATGAAACTTGGTTGGAGCCCTTATTTTCCCCACCTAGAGATCCAACGTCGCGAATCCCATAGTGGCTTATTAGTCTCCATTGAAGTTAGTAACTGAAATGGCATGAGTCACAATCTTGCTTTAGGGGAAGTAAATCATTCGCAAGGTTGCAAGAGGAACTAAATTAACAAATGTTCCACCATCCAGAAAGGCCCACTTCATTTCCCGACCATTAATAGTAGCGGGTACGTACATGGGCCTATTGTGAGGTAATAAGGCTTGTCTATCAGCTTCAGAGAACGTGAACTCGCATATGGCCTTTCCTTGATGTGGTATAACAATGGTGTGGTTGAGGGCAACAATTGTATGCTCCTTCAATAATTCCTTCACATGCTCTTGAACTGGAAGCTCATTAAAGAATACTTCAAATTTAGCAGTACCAATTATTTCACGAGCAGGAGCACATTCACACTTGGCAATACTCATCATTTCCTCAGTGTCATCATGAGCACTTACTACTACCACATGTGTAGGAAAAGGCTCATTGACTACATTTTTCACGACATCCAAAGCACCTGTCTCTATTTTCCTGTGTATTATTCCACAAAATGCCCAACACACGGTCAAGGAATGCCGGATGGATATGTGATAAGGACAATAGTTACTTTTCTTTTTTTCTTCTCTTATTGGTGCACTTCGCACCGGAGGCACTGATATGACATTATCAGTGATCCATTGGTTAAGTAGAGCAATCGCTTCCTTTTCACCAAAAGGTAGGGGAGGTGGTTCGGATCTCCTGGTGCGATCTCCGCTTGTCCTTTCATCTTGTGTGGTTGCTACCATTACCACTCACCTTATGGAAATACTTGGTCATGTCAGAGGTGCCAACACTTCTCCCAGCCTTCGCGCATTGTCAACTAGAGCAGAAAAATTTCTGAACTCATGGTTGACCAAATGCACCCTGTACTCTCGCAGCATCCCCTCTATGTATATCTTGATTAATTGAAGCCCAAAGAGTGGCTCATGGCACTATAAAGTAGTCTCGCAGAATCTCTTTACATAGGCTACAACTTTCTCTCCTAGTCGTTGCCTTTATCTTGTGAGCGAATGCATCGACACTTCCTCATCTACTTGAAAGAACTTGGTGTAAAATTTGATTACCATATCTGTCCAGCTCATTATTGGGGCCAAAACCATACTGGTGTACCAGGTATATGCAGTACCTATTAGAGATTTGTAAAATTCTCTAAGTTTCAAGTACTCGTTATTTCTTTGAGGCCCCAGAGCATCCACAAATCTGGAGACATGCTCCTTCGCGTTTCCATCCCTACCATCAAACTACTGAAAAACTGGCACCCCATAATCTTCAGGATATAACAGAGCCATGATACTTGAATGGTACGGCGGAGCTATCTCTACCTCATCTATATCAACTTTTGCATTTAGAATAGCTCGTATTTTTTCTCTAGTGATATAAGCCTCCTTCTCCAGCATTTCAATTTGTGTGTGTGATGTTTCTCATGGAAGGTTTTGTGTCGCTGTTTTTAGCAGAGCGTGATTTTTCACTTGCGAAGACACTGAGCTCAGTTCTGAGGCTTGTGAAGCTTTTATAAACGTCAGAATAGCTTTTTGAGTCTCCTGAATGCTAAGTAGAGTTTGAAGTAGAACTGGTGGCAATTCTGGTGAATTTAACATTGGATCTATGACCGGAGGACTCTCTGCTTGGGCAACACCAGTGTTTGCGCAACGTCGTTGCCTTTATGCTGGTGGAACTAGTTTAGTCTCCTAATTTTGCTCTACTCCTTACTCCGCTTCATGTTCTTCATTTTCCTCGGTATGCCGTGTGGGCGAACGTCCTTTCGGCGAGTCGAACAAGGGTTAGCTTATGCAGAAGACATCTCTTCCCCAGCAAAGTCACCTAAAATGTAAAGGTTCTGATTTAATTTGATATAGAGATAGTTTATACACTCGCTAATATAGAAATGATGATAATTTTATTGCTCCTTGATGATTACATAACTATTAAAAGAAGAAAAGATAAGAGAAATAGTACAGAACAAGCTTGAAGATCACTTTTTCTCTCTTTAAGGATTTCTCTCTCTAAGTCTGGAAGTCCTCCAAAATGAAAACCTGGATCAGTATTTATTGACACGGTGATCAGGTTACTTCTCGTGAGATACTCTTGCCACATCATCACCACCTCGCGAGATCCTTAACCTGCCTCGCAACCTATGATCCACGCAGCTTCCTGATAAGTGCTCAATATTTGTCATTTTTTGCCCCTATCTTGCATTTATTATGTCTTTACATGTCGTTACTTGGTAATTTTTATCCCGTTTGTGTGTGTAAGCATGTTTTAGGAGCTTAATGAAGAAACAAAGATAATATTGGTGAATTAACCGAGTTCATGTTCGTTTCTATCTCGAGAAAGGACTCAAGGGGTGTGCTAGACCAAAGAAGAGCTACTGAAGGGCAAAATGGTCATTTCCCGACATTGCTATATCAGCACAGGGCAAAAATGTCATTTCCAGACATTATTACTTCAACCAAAAGCATCGGGAGTCAAAGGCGACAAATCTAGCTCAAATATGAAAAAAATTGATTTTACAGCAAAAATACATCATACCCTACGTCACCATAGCCAAAAACAGGCAAAATTGGACCATACCTACGCTTTGGTTTTGTACCCTACGCTCCAGACCTACGCTTGGGCGTAGGTCTAGTATTTCAAACACCAAAATTTTAGCCAACTTCGGACACTCATATCTTGGTTAAACAAGGTTCAAATGTGGTTATTCTTGAGCCTTTCATCAAGATCTTGAAGTTCTCTTTCCAACGATATACTATATGCCTCTATCCAATGGGTGTAGCTCCAGATATGATCATAATAGTGAAAGGTGTCCTGCAGAAAAAGCTGGAAATTTCAGTTTCGGGCTGAAATCCAATTTTGACCCGGATTGATTTATTTTCACCCGAATGACTTATTTCGACCCCAACACCTCTATACGTGATATATACACATATTATACATCAGATATGAGGTTTTTTCTTGGTTGGGTGTGAAATTACCAAAAAGGATAATCATATTCTCCAAGTTAGAGTTTCCTTTAACTTTGTGTATAAATACCAAGCTTTGCTACAGATTTTAGAGAGCTTCTTGGCACGTATAATTTTTAGAGCCACCTCAGGAGATTCTTCTTATTCAAAAGGGAGAAGTCACTCAAGACCTAGAGATCCAGAGAAAAAGGCCATGGAGGGCGATTCTACATCAACGATGCAGTCTCCTTCTACCGTGATCAACTAATTCAGTATCTAGGGTTTTCTCGCAACACCCTAACTAAGTAATGTAATTCTGATTTTATATTCAATTGTAGATAGGGGAAACTGTGATTATACTGTGATGGTTGTGTTAGATGAGAGACCGTTTCTATTCGTCATACAAGTTTATATATTTTAATTGATTCTTGTCTTGGACTTTTCGAATATATTTATCTTACACAATCACAATTATTCACTATGGGCTGGAACTCGGATGTTTAATCTGTGATTTTCTACACAATGGTAGTCATAAAACTCGAAACCCTAGGTTGACACAGGCCATGCCCTGACAAACTGATATAGATATGATTTAGTTTAATTTACTTTTTTGTTAGTAATTGGCATGGACTAGTAAGTTTAATCTTGAGATAGGTTGTCGCGATCCGGTTGAGAGTAATCCTTTTTGGGGTCAAACTGCTGGCACGGTGTGACCTGATTCATTGTCAATGGATCACCGTCATGCAATTGAAATAGAATTTGGACTATATTATGCGGTTAGTGGTAGAGTGAGGAAACCCTAGTTTTCTCTCTCTGAATCACAACCATTATTTATTATTGTTTTCTGTTTTATTTTCATTAGTATTAGATAATTCATAAAAACAAACTCTTTTCAGAAAAATATAATTCAGTATTTTTAGACTATTGAAGTGAACAATCCTCTTCTCTGTGGGATCGATATTTCCTTACTCAAGCAAAACTATCTACAATTGATCTGTGCGCTTGCAAAAGGGTAAAACCTAAAGCGTCGATAAGGTGTCATTTTTAACCACATATTTTGCACACACCTGAGGCCCATAAAGTTTTTGGCGTTGTTGTCGGGGACTTGGCATTGTTCAATAGCTTTAGTAGTTTATTTGCATTGCGTTATTGTATTGTATCTAAAGTTAAATTTTGTGTGTTTTTGCGAGGTACTCTGAGAAGCATAAGGGGATTTGGTAGAGTAGTGAAAGTTGCGTCGTTGGACCTCTTATGAGTTTTAGTTTTTCTTAATTTTGCACATAATTTTTAGCTTTATTTTTGTTCATAGTTAGAAGAATTTAGAAGTCGTTAGTTTTATTGTCTTAAAAAAAATCTGCAGTTTTCTATCAAAAAGTCCGATTTTTGTAAACGAGGTGCGATTTTTGAGTGGAAAAAGGTCATTGAATGAAACTCACTGAATTGCACCAAGCCCTGTGGATTAAAGCAGAAAAATGTCGTTTAGTACCTCAAAACTACAATTTTGTGATTATCAGGAAAAAACATTTGTGGATTTCGAGAAGATGGGTGACCAAAGAGTGAATCAACAGAAGGCACCAGCCACATCATTGAAAGGATAATATGCACCAGATGCGTATGATTCCTATGCATATTTTCCAGAATAAGAAGGTGTGAAACATTTCGAGATCAAGTCAAGCATGATCAATATGCTTCCAAAACTTTCTGGCCTTAGGATAAAGGACCCATACCAGCACATAAATGATTTCTTAGAAGTTGCTTCAATTGTTAGGTATGATAATTTGTCTAAGAATAATTTGTGAGTGTGTATATTTCCTTGGTCATTGAGAGACAAAGCTAAAAGATGATATATCAAATTGACCAGAGCGACTAAAAGTGATTGGGAAATCCTTAAATCTGAAATCATAGAGAAGCATTATCTCATAGGAAAGACATTAGAGACACAAGATACAATCAGAAGTTTTAGAGAATTGCCTGGTGAGCAGTTTCATGATGCTTGGGAGAGATATAATGAAATCTTGTATAAGAATCCCCACCATAGGCTCACTAAACAAGATGTAGTTAAGAATTTTTACATGGGACTTAGAGAGGCACATAAGACTTTGATAGATGCGTCAACACAATGTCAAATTACCCTAAAGCCAGCAAAAGAACTTTTAGACTTGTTTGACAATATCAGTGAGAATGAAATCCAATATGAATCTGATTTGAGGTCTAGCGATGGTCAGGATAGGCGATCTGAAAAAGTTTTTGAGGTTAATCATGATGATGTGAGAGATTCAATGACATTGATGGGAGATAAATTAGAGAGATTTGAAAAGCTTCTTACCCAAAGCAATCATTCCCCTATAAGAGAAGTGGCAGAGATAAAAGTCAATTATTCCCATAATGAGTGTCAAAATGGTGAATTTGTTGCTACCAATACTAATGTAGCATGGAACTACCCAAACAATGCTCCTTTCATCATACACATCAAAATGTCCAAAATTATCCCTCTCTGTCATCTGAATTGTCGAATGTGGAATCAGGGTTCCCTCTAGAACAACAATCATATAATCCACAACCAAGGGTCCAACAGAGTCAACAATCATACCAATATCCACCAACAATCATGGCTCAAAATTCTCATTCAAACTACCAACCCAGACAGCCATTAAATAATTCTCAGGCTCTCCAGTCATTCAATAATAATTAAGTTGTTCAGCCATATAACTACCAGACCCAGCATCAAGGAAACCAAAACCAAGGATTCAATCTAAATCAAGCTTACCCTTCATATCCTCAAAACCATTTCCAACATCAACATCCAACTCAAAATTCACTATCAAGACCACCTGATTTTGAAGAGATGATGAGTACCCTGAAGGAGCTTAAAAATCAATCTAATAATTCTCAGGCGATCATCCAAACACTGAACTCTCATTCCCAATTCCTTGTATAAATGGAAGCCCGAATGGTACAATTAGTGAATATTATGGATAGGATAGTGAGAATATTGCCTAGTCAATCGGTGCTGAATCCAAAACCGTAACAAGTACTGGAGCTTGGATCCTTTGTTGAGATTCGTCATGAGACAGTCCAAGTAGTCACAATTTTGAGAAGTGGATAGTAAGGCTGAGAAGCATCATGAGGAGAGGCTGAAGAAGCAAAAGGTCGAAGAAGTTCAAAGAAAGGCAGAAGAAGAAGCTCAGAAGAAAGCTCAGAAAGATCAACCTCAAGTGAAGGAAAATGAAGAACTAGAAAGGGTACCATATGAGGAAGTAGCACCTTACCCTCAACGTCTATGAGATTCGATTCCGTATAAAGAGCATAAGGAGAAGGACATATTGGATCCATGTCGGTAAGTCGAGATCAATAAACTTCTTCTAGACATTGTTGACCAAATTCCACCCTATGTCAAATTTTTCAAGGATCTTTGTACTCAAAAGCATAAAAACAGAACTAAGGTCCCATAAAGATTTTGTTGACTGAACAAGTGAGTTCGATCTTACTGAGTATACTCCACCTAAAAGGAAAGATCTCGATGCTCCCATTATTTCTTGTGTCATTGGTGACCAGAAGATTGGTATAGCTCTTCTTGATCTGGGTGCGAGTGTTAATTTATTACCTTACTGGGTCTATTAGCATCTAGGGTTGGGAGATCTCAATACTACCTCGGTGGTGCTTCAATTGGCAGACAGATCAACTAAACAACCAAGAGGAATTTTGGAGGATGTCATAGTGCAAGTGGGTAAGTTTTACTATCCTGTAGACTTTGTAGTATTAGATATGGAACCTGACCATAGATTGAGGAGACATATCCCGGTGATATTAGGAAGACCATTCTTGGCCACAGTCAAAGTGCATATCGACTATAGGACAGGGGCGATGGATCTATCTTTCGGGAATATGAGGGTGAGGATGAATGTCTTTGATATCAACCATCAACTACCTGAACCAACTGAGTGTTTTAACATAGAAGGTATGGTTGAAAAAGTTGTACCTTAAAGTAGTGTAAGAAATGATTTGGAGATTGTGATGAAAAAGTCGAAGGTGAATTTTGAAAATGGAGAGGATCAACAACGATCTAGTTGGAAAGATATTGCTGTGTTGGAAGTTGCATTGTATTCACCGTCAGAGAGAGCATCAAGAGAGTCGTTTAGACCTCAACTTATTCTTCCACAGAAGTTGGTGCCTAAAAGTAAGCTTCCTGAGATGGTGTTGCGTGTGGAGGATGATGAATTAAAAGATAAAACAGGTGTGAAGAATGTTAGAGTTGATCATTTGCCATGAATTATCATTGAGCCTATCAAGGATGACACCCCTCTTAAGGATCCCTTTCCAGATGAACGAGCGTTGAGCATAAACATGGTAGATAAGTTATATTCCTGGGAAGATCCGCGATTAGGGACTAAGTGTGAGGGGATACGAAATTGCGCGTATGAGGATGTTCGATTAAAGAGGCGTGGTCAACGGCTGAAGATTTATGAGGAGATTCATCCGGGACCAGAATTTATGGTGTCTGTTAGTTTACTAGAGATTGATGAGATGGTGGAATGACTGTTGTCTAAGGTGTTGAAAGAGGATTTGATGGACACACTAACCTTACAGGGGCTGAAGTTAGAACAGGACAAATGAGGTACTTTATATGGTGATTACTGTTCTTTATTCGATGTCATAAGTAGTACTAATTGTTCATGGGTAAGAGCACTTAAAGAGTTACCTCCTACATTTTGTCCTTTGATTAAGGGAAGTATGGCAGAGAGGAAAGGTGTTGGATAACCCTTTGTGAAACGTCGTGCCAAAGACGTTAAACATTGGTCCTAGGCTATCTAGCCTTGGTTTGTATAATAATAGGTAAGTTATTTCTGCAATTTCAATTCTTAGAGATTGTAGACCCTTAAGGCCAAATCATTTTTTTTATTTCATTTAAAAAGAAAAAAAAATCAATAAAACCCAAAAAGAGAAAGTTTAAACTTCCCATGAAAATTTTGTGTGTCAATTTTTGGATATGTTTGCAGTTTCTTTTCCCTTGCTATGATATTGGTATATGTTTGTTGAGAATTTTTACAGGTAATCTAAATCAAGTTTGGGGAGGGGACTAAGCACTTCAGGATTCCAGAACTGCGCTTCAAGAGTAATTGTATCTATTTTCATTCTTTATTTTTTACCATGAGGACATGGTCACATTTAAGTTTGGGGGTGAGGGTATATAATTACAAGAAAGGAAAAGTTTTGAAAATTTTGAATTTTTGTTTTAAGGAGTTCTTTGTTTTCATGCATGAGTGTTTCGCATTATGAGTTGATTGAGTTTATGTTTATGATGCATGAGTAGTATGTGATGTAATATTCCCGCTCATGAGAGTAATGATTAGATCGAGTTAGTGAAGTGATGTGGTTTACATAGCTGAGTGATTAGTGAAATTGAAATTAAGAATAACGACTTTGACCTATAAACACAAGCACACATTCACTATGAGAAATATGTTGATTTTTGACTATGTAGTTGAAAAATAATTTTGCCGCAATAAAAGGGGAGTTGTTATGGTTGAAATAGAGAAAATTGAAAAAACTTTGAAAAAATAAATTACAAAAAATAGTTCTTTGATATGAGTAACCGGGCTTTGGTATCTACGCTTTGGTTTTGTACCCTACGCTCCTAACCTACGCTTGAGCATAGGTCCAGTATTTCCAGCACCAACATTTCATCCAACTTCGGACACTCATATCTCAGTCAATAAAGGTTTAAATAAGGTTATTCTTTATCCTATCGTCAAGATATTGAAGTCCTCTTTCCAACGATATATTACACGCCTCTATTCAATATGTGTAGCTCCAGATATGATCAAAATAGTGAGAGGTGTCCTGCAGAAAAAGCAGAACATTTCAGTTTCGGGTTGAATCCTATTTTGACCCGAATTGATTTGTTTTCACCCGAATGACTTTATTTCAACCCCAACACCTCTATACATGATATATACACATATTATACATTATATATGAGGGTTTTTCTTGGTTGGGTGTGAAATTACCAAAAAGGATAATCTTATTCTCCAAGTTAGGGTTTCCTTTAACTTTGTCTATAAATTCCAAGCTTTGCTACAGATTTTAGAGAGCTTCTTGGCACGTATAATTTTCAGAGCCGGCTCTGGAGATTCAATTTATTCAAAAGGAAGGAGTCATTCAAGACCTAGAGATCAGGAGAAAAAGCCCATGGAGGGCGATTCTAGATCAACGATGTTATCTTCTTCTACCATGATCAACTAATTCGGTATCTAGGGTTTTCTCGCAAAACCCTATCTAAGTAATGTAGTTCTGATTTTATATTCAATTGTAGATCGGGGAAACTGTGACTATACTGTGATGATTGTATTAGATGAGAGACTGTTTTTATTTGTGATACAAGTTTATATATTTGAATTGATTCTTGTCTTAGACTTTTCGAATATATTTTTCTTACACAATCATAATTATTCACTATGGGTTGGAACTCGGATGTTTAATCTGTGATTTTCTACACAATGGTAGTCATAAAACTCGAAACTCTAGATTGACACAGGTCATGCCCTGACAAACTGATATAGACATACTTTAGTTTAATTTATTGCTTTAATTTACTTTTCTGTTAGTAATTGGCATGCACTAGTCAGTTTAGTCTTGAGATGGGTTGTCGCGATCCGGTTGAGAGTAATCCTTTTTGGGGTCAAACTACTGGCGCGTTGTGACCTGATTCACAGTCAATGGATCACCCTCATGCAATTGAAATAGAATTTAGACTATATTATGTGGTTAGTGGTGGAGTGAGGAAATCCTAATTTTCTCTCTCTCTGAATCACAATCATTATTTATTATTGTTTTCTATTTTATTTTCATTAGTATTAGATAATTCATAAAAATAAACTTTTTTCGGAAAAATATAATTCAGTGTTTTTAAACTATTGAAGTGAACAATCCTCGTCTCTATGGGGTCGATATTCCCCTACTCAAGCAAAATTATCTACAATTGATCTGTGTGCTTGCAGAAGGGTAAAACCTAAAGTATCGTTAATGTGTCATTTTTAACCACATATTTTGCACACACCTGACAACCATCACCTCCTCGTGGATTCATTTTTATCTTTATGTCCTTCCTTACCCAAGGATTTACATCCCTTAGTTGATGTTATAGCATTCTCCGGGGTCATGTGCTTTCGCATGTGTATCATTTTCATGACCCTGAGTACTACTGGCCTCTCTAGGGCACTATAGCTTTTAGACAACACAAATAAGGTCGCGACCCATTACTTGTGTGACATTAAAATATTCCCCTAGATTCAACATAGTACTCCATGCGCAAACAACATATAGGGCTATGGGTTTAGATGTTAGCTATACCCACATCAGTCCCTCCAGAGTTACCTCTGTGTAATGATTCCTCTCGCGTACAAACCTTTTTGGGCCAATTCCCAAGATTACAACCCTTTAACCCCATGTCATGTATTTTGTCTAAAACATGCCTTTATCTGCGGGCTAAATACTTCGCGAGATTCCCCTTTGTGCTATCAAATACTCTAAATTGGGCCTATTCACAATGTGACCTTCTACCTTTTTCATATCGTGCCATTCATTTTGCGACACAGTAAAGAGCTATCCTTTGACTCGCGAACTTCATCTTCGCAAACTATCCTTTACACAATGTAATAAAAGATAAGAGTTGTGAGCCTGCTTCCAACATAGTAAAGAGCCATCCCCAAAGATCTAGATATAATTACTTTATTTAAATGTAAGAGTAACCTAGCGACCGTAATCGTATTTCATAAATTTCCTAAAAAATATATAGATTAATTAAAATAATTATACCCTGTACGACATGAAATAAATTGGAAATTTACTATTGATGTGGACGATACTGCAATGTTTATATATATATTTATCTTTTAATTTCCGTAACCAAATGTTTTTACAAACATTTAAAAAATGACAACATTTAGAGCTTATATTAAAAAAACGACAACATTCAAAAAGTAATTTAAGGAAAAGGTTAATTTTCAAAAACTATTACAAAAAAAAAGAAAAACACAATTTTGATCTATAATACCCTTAACCCACTTGCAGTCATTTCCCTTAATGTCCTTATGTTGAATTTCACTAAAAAACCTCTAATAAATGAACTTTTCTGAACCGAAGAAATTACCCTTTCATCTCAAACAACCCTCCATCTCACAATCGTCATCTCCATCAAGTATATCACTAGGTAAAAAAAAATTCAACAATGTTACTTTAAAACTTTTATTTCATAAGATAAAATTGTTAATGAGGTCTTTAAAACTTTTTTGACGCAATAAGTAAAATATTTTGTTCTCGCTAAAATGTACAAAGTATGAGCACTTCTCAATTTACAAAAAATACACACTTGTAGAATTTCATGTAAACTTTTTGTTTTATTGAGTACTGTAGGGGTTTTGATTTAAGTTGATATAGAGATAGTTTCTACATTTGCTAATGTAGAAATGATGATAATTTTATTGGTCCTTGATGATTATAGAACTGTAGAAAGAAGAAAAAAGAAGAGAAACAGTACAAAACAAGCTTGAGGATCACTCTTTCTCTCTCTAAGGATTTCTTTCTCTAACTCTAGAAGTCCTCCAAAACGAAGACCTGGATCAGTATTTATAGACACGGTGGTCAAGATACTTCTTGCGAGATACTCTTGCCGCATTATCACCACCTCGTGAGATCCTTAACTTGCCTCGCAACCTATGATCCGTGCAGCTTCCTCGCGGATTCATTTTTCCCTTTCTGTATTTCCTTACCCAAGGATTTACACCCCTTTCTTGATGTTATAGTATTCTCCGGAGGTCATGTCCTTTTGCATACGTATCCTTTTCATAACTCTGAGTACTACTGGCCTCTCTAGGGTACTATAGCTTTTAGACAATACAAATAAGGTCGCGACCCACTACTTGTGTGACTTTAAAGCATTCCCTCAGATTTCACATAGTACTCCCTGCGCGAGCAGCATATAGGGCTATGGGTTTAGATGTTAGCTATACCCACATCAGTCCCCCCTTAGTTACCTCTGTGTAATGCTTCCTCTAGCGTACAACCCTTTTTGGGCCAATTCCCAATATTACAACCCTTTAACCTCATGTCATGTATTTTGTCTAAAACATGCCCTTATCTACGTGTTAAGTACTTCGTGAGATCCCCCCGTTTGTGTTATCAAATACTCTCAATTGCGCATGTTCCCAATGTGACCTTCTGCCTTTTTCATATCGCATCATTCATTTTGCGACATTCCCCTTGACTCGCGAATTTCATCTTCGCGAACTGTCCTTTACAAGTACAACTTCTAATTCTTACTGTAAAACTTATATTTCATGAGGTAAAATGTTTTACGCGAGATATGAAACATTTTGACGCAAGATGTAAAATATTTTGTTTCACCTAAAATTTATCGAGAGTAAACACTTCTTGATTTTCAAAAAATACATGTTTTTTGAAAGTCATGTAAAACTTTTATTTCAATGAGTAAAACTTATATTTCACTACGTAAAACTTATAACTCCATATATGTAACTTTGTTGCTTTTAGTGTTATATAATCTGTTTCACCTAAAATTTATCGATAGTGAACACTTATCAAAATTTAAAGAATCCATAGATATCATTAAAAGTGTCTTGAATAACATTTAACTACACCAATGTCTCAACAAAATAGTATAAATTACATATCAAATTGTCACCAAATCATCATTAAGATAAGTCGATGATATACAGACACACATATATATATGTACATCTATGTATATATATATACATGTGTATCATCGACTCACCTGAATGATTTTCGTCGCCAACTCTGAAAAATATTTCAATCTCTTTCTCACTCGCATAGATTAATATGGAATATCGGCTTCTGTCCTGATTTCAGCGGTTAAAAAAAAATTCTCAGGCATGAATGTGTGAACTGATTAGAACGGCTAAAGAATGAAACCCCTAATGGAAGAAGAAATATGTGATTAAGGGTACTAAGGAGATTTACTTATTGGAGATATAATTATAATTATAAATATAAAAATTGAATAAGTGAAGGGTAAATAAATAAAATAATTATAAATTAGTTGATGGTATTTTAATCATGCAATTATCCAAACTTGTCGAAATTTTAATTATTTTACTAAAAGTTATCATTTTTTGTAATTATTTTTGAAAAGTGACATTTTTCTTAAATTATTTTTTGAATGTTGTCATTTTTTTAATATACACTCCAAAAGTTGTTTTTTAAAATTTCGTATGTTTTAAAGGAATTTGGTACCAAACCACCATTCATTTTATTTTTATTTTTTTATAAAAGAAAATAAATGGTGGTTTGGTGCCAAATTCCTTAAAATTTGGTTACGGAAAATTAAAGATTAATATATGTAAAGATTGCAGTATAGTCCATTTATTTAATTTTCCCAACAAAGGGTTCGCTTTACATCAAACACCTTGTTCTGATTACTTGGAACGCCAAGTTCTTGGATTAAAATCTAATTTTTCCAAGAAAATGTCTAAGTACATATGCACAAATTGTATATTGGAATCAATCTGAACATGTATTACTAGAAGAGGAATGAGGATTAATTCAAGTTAAAGACTGTTCCATTTAGGAAACCTTGATGCTTAGTTAATAGTTACAAGACAGAAAGTACAATTTAGTTTCAATCGCGTAAACCTTAATACAACTCATGTCTCTAATTAATCAGTTTAGATTAATATTTATATGAAGATTTATTAATCTAGTTCCAACAATTCTTGGACACAAAGGCAAGAGTGTCGGATTTTTTCCCTAGGTATTCTGAAACAAGCTAGTTGCTAGCACTACGTAGATGAACTTTTTTGCACTTGTTTTTTAAAATGTTTATTTTCTTATTTATTTATTTTTATTTGTTTATGGATCTCGATGACTGCTCGATAATTAACCTTGAACAACCAATTTAAGTAACTTAAACTTGATTAGATCAACAACTATAAAACGGTATTTGCACTTATTGTTATATATAATGCATATCATTGTGTGCCGTATAAACAAACTATATGGTTAGTTCTTTTATTTTATGAAATAATTACAATTAATTTTCCTCGAGATTTGTTGAATTAACTCCGCACCTCTTTTAGTTTGGATAATTACTATTACTTTCTCTCCAATTTATATTTTGTAACAAATACCCACTTTCGCTTAACTTCTGTGATGGTCAAAGACAGTAAACACTTACATCAACAGTTTTCAGTGGTAAAATGACTTTAATACCCTAACTTATTTGTGAAGACATGTAATAAAAATCATGGATATAAGAGTAATTTCATATTTTCGGCTACCGTATATGACAACGATTACTTTAAAAGGAGAAAATTGTAATTATCTAAAAGACATGAGGTATGGGTATAATATGACAAATCTCGAGAGAATTGTAACTGTCTCTAACTTATATAGAAATAGTTTACCACATTAAATATTTAAATATTGTAATACATTATATTTTATTATAAAAAGTAGTCATTTATATAGTTATAATGTTGTATTGATTTATTAAATATTTAAATATATTTTATTTAAATTAAATTAAAATAATATTAAATGTTCGGCTCCCTGTCTTCAAATCCAGGCTCTGGGTGAGAGAGAATTCCTTTACTTCATATCCAATTATATGTTTATGAAATATTTTTTCAAGACATAATCTACCATATTCAAATAATTATATATGATTATTTTTAACGATTTTTCATGGATTATCACCATTTTAAGACTAACTAGTAAAAACCGTATTAAATACTCTCAATCATTAATCAGGGAAATCATGAATTGACAATGAAATAAATGTGTCATAAGAACTCATTAATAATTTCTAATAGCTAACCACCTCATGATAGTGTATAAATCATTTGAAAGTGAATGAGTTATCTAAAAGCGTGGTCCACATGAATGATACAGAGAAGATCTAAAGTGTGAGTACAATCCTTGTCCACGGTTTTCTTTGAAGTTGTGGCAAATGGAGACCATGAAATCCGAATAAGCAAATCTCCATCACACTTCCTCATTCCCTCTCTTTGTATCTTATCATGTTCTCATCTTTGCTTCTACACATACATGATACATGCATATCTATATATATTTATAAATTATATATAAATATATATGGATATGTATATACATAACCTTGATATCTAATATCTTATTTAAAGAAAATAACTTGCCATCCCTCGCAATTATACTAAAGGGGTATCATCACAAAAAACAAATTACTATCAAACACTCTTTTATACATTAAGTATTGTCCATGTGCTATTTAAATGTATAACAATGCTCCAAATTTACAAAGGAGCAATTAATCCTACTTGAAATGACATAATTGTTACAACTTAGAAGGAAAAAAAAAAAGAAGTGGGGCTATTGTCCCATAACCATGTGCTATTTAAATCATATATTCCATCCGTTTCAAAATAAGTGGTCATTTTTTCTCTTTTCTCCGTCCCAAAATAAGTATTTCATTTGAAAAGTCAAAGTACATTATCATACAATTTACTAATTTATCCTCCAAGTATTGAAATTATAAATTATCTATACAATAAACAATTACATTATTATGGTGAGACCAAAAATAAAATTGGTATTTCATTCATTACCAATACAACATCTTAAAAAGTTAGAGTTTCCAAAATGACCTTATAAATTGAGGCAGAGGGATTAGTATAACTCTCAGCCTAAGTATGAAATGTGCAATAGTAGTCAAGAATAGGCATAAATTGAATACTATGAATAAGAATTTTGATGCTAGCTCTTCCTTGATTTCTAGTGGAGGATTTATCTTATTCATGACATGTCATTGACACTATTTAGGCTGGTTTAGTTAATCTATAGAATGAAAATGGAGGACCACTAAGACCCATTTTGGTAATATAGGTTGGTACCATTTTTTTGATTTTGGTGTGAAAAGATGATATCAATCCATGTTTGGTAAAATGGTATTGGGTCAACAGTATTGGCACCATTGACACCAAATGGCCAAAATTTGGAACCATATGAATTGATGGTTTTTGGTGGTACTGTAGCAACCCAAACCAAAACCAAATAGTTGTACCATATTAATATATTAATATTAAAATATATTTTTGGAAATTTAATATATCTTAATATTATAGTTTTATTATCTTTCCTAAAAATTAATATATATTATTAATATATTTTATTTTTGGAAATTTAATATTATAGTTTTATTATATTTTCTAAAAATTAAAAAAAATATTATATTAATATTAAAATATATTTTTGGAAATTTAATATATTTTAATATTATAGTTTTAATCTTTCCTAAAAATTAATATATTAATATTAAAATATATTTTTGAAAATTTAATATATTTTAATATTATAATTTTATTATCTTTCCTAAAAATTAATATATTAATATATTAATATTAAATATATTTTAATATTATAAATTTTAATATTTATAAATAAAATGTGAAATCATTCCAAGTTACCAAACATGGTTTGGTTCAACCCATACCAACTCTACCAAAATGATTTCGTTTTTCAGCATCATTTTTTCTTACACCAAAATCATCTACACCAAACATGGTTCCAATTTAAAATAAAATCACACCAAACCAAATCCAACCCAACCCAACCCAAAAACAAAAACTAACACCGCACCGCACCGTTACCAAACGGACCCTAAAAGTACAAACACAAGTATATGGTATAAAAATATTAATAAAAAATCTGCTAATAACATGGTAGACTTTTTTTATTTATTCCTATATGAATTTTTATTCTTTATTGGGATTCAAATTCTCTGGAAGTGAGTTAAGAAATTCTTTTTCTTTATTTTTTATTTTCTTTCTTGAAATTTGACTCTACTGAAATTCAAATTTTCTAGGACTTCAAAAAGATACTGCGCCCACATTAAAAAATGTGAGATAAGAAGACTATTAGACTAAATTTTTGTTACTCCTTAATTTCTATATTAATTGAGTTTTGCTTAAAGGACCATTTAGACAAGTCAAACCGGCCAAGTTCAACCATTTCAATAATGAAAAATAAAACTCATGGAACCATATGTCTAGCCAGAGTTCGGTCAAATAAATTCACTTAACACAGACTTCAAATGAAACTTTATTTAAGACTTCCTTGATTAACATCTTATTGTTTTTACTTTTAAAAGTGAGTGCGGTTATGATTTCTGAAAACTATTTTCAAAAATTTTTAAAATTAAAAAACAGCTTTCTCATAACCATTTTATAATTAAATTTCCTGAAAGCAATTTTCAGACCTTTTTGTACAATATTTTTTAAATTTTCAAAAAACAGAAAATTATGGTTACAAATGCAAATCAAGTAAGCTCTACTATTCTCGCAATTCTCTTAGCATGAAATAACACACCCTCAATTTTTTACTTTTTATTTTGTATTTCTGGCTTTCCAAAATGATTGTTGTTTTTTATTATTACTCTCTTTGTTCCATATTAAGGTTATATTTGGATTGATTTTTCAAACGCTGCTTTTGGCTTCTTGTAGGTAAAAGCTGTTTTGAACAGTGTTTGACAAAATTTTTAGAAGAGTTTTTGGGCCTTGGAAGAGTGTTTTAGAGAAGTTGGGGGTACCAGCTTTTCAAAATAGCTTATGCTTCTCGTTTTCTTTTGCGGGAAGTCAGAAGCAGAAGTTATGCCAAACATGACCTAATAGTTCATGTTCACAGCTTTATCTGTCTGGAGTGTCTCAAAATAATTACCCAGTTTAGAATTTCAATACAATATAAACATATATTTTTTCTTAAATTATCCATATTCATTAACTTAAAAAAAATAATGAACTCCACTAAAAAGTAAAATTATACTATATTATTTAAGGATAAAATTAAAAATACAAAATACCTAATAAAATATTAAAAAGAGTTGGACAACCTTTAGCGAAAGAGGGAGTATTATTATTTGAATATGCTATGAATTGAGAATTGCAATATTTGATCCCCATTATAAATGGATGTGAAAGTGCGTGTGGATAAAACGTGCATGCCATCCTCCAATCACAACACAAAGAAATCTAAGCTCTCTTTGGGGGCCTCTCACCACCTCTGTCCCCACAACCAAACAGGGTCCCTACTTTCCCACCTCAACTCCCCATTTTCTCTCTCTTTCTCTCACTTTCCATCCACCCAAACACACTTTTTCTATAGACTAAAAATATAAAATAAAACCCAATCAAACCAAACACAGCACACCCCCCTTTGAACATCAACAAACCCATCCTCACCCCACCCCAACCCCAACCCCAAAAACCCCCCTCTTCAATTCTAGGTTTAGGGTTTCGTCAGCCATGGCTGTTTCGAGCGCGTTTGCTGGGGCCAAGCTCGAGACTCTCCTCCTCGGCAACAACGTTTCCTCAACCAGGTCGTCTTCTCCGTCCCCAATTGGGGTCTTCTGCAAACCAGCTCGAACCAGACGAACCCTAATTCAAAGAGGGTCGCTCTCTATCAGGTCTGAAATTGCTTCTGATGTTTCGGTTCAGACCGCTGCTTCTTCTTCCAGCATTTCCGCTCTAGAACAGCTCAAAACATCCGCCGCTGACAGTATGCCCAATTTCTCTATTTCAATTACACATGTATTGATATATATGTATGTATATAAGAGCATGTATTGTAATTCTGTTAGATTGTGGTGATGGGTTTTGTATATTCCGTGAAATGGGATGTGCATTGCACTCAAAATCGTTAATTTGTTTTACGTTGACTGATGATTCTGTTTAGATTGATTTACATTTCTAATTTTTGCATCGGCTGATTTAGTTCATCAAGTGAATTTGCATAATTCAGCTCAGTGCATTGTAAAATTTGAAATCATCAATCCAATCAAGATGAAATAGTGAATAAATGAATGAAAGAAAATCATAAACTTTGCAGAATTTTTATGGGTTTCAGCAATTGGTTGGGTGCAATTTTTTATCCTGTGATTTGCAGTCCTTAAAACGCCACTGGTTGCAGATTATCAGGGTGGACTGTGCTTTTTAGATTATGTTTTTTTTTTTTAATTGGAAAATTTCATATATTTTAGGTTGTAAGGATTTTCAGTTTGAGATACCTGAATTTTGTGTTTGTATTGAGAGTGATTTGATGATTCACTATCATTGAATTTTCCCTCATAACAGGAACAAAGAAATAAAAAAATCACCGTTTTTATTTTTGTGTTGAAGCATCAGTTGTTGAGCTTTGTAGTAGGTGTTGTCTTTTAACTAGCTAATAAAGGTGGATTGGTTGAAGTATCTTGCAGGCCCTTTTTCTTTGGAGTAGGTTTCGTTTTCTAGCAGTCCCTATATTCCTTATGTTGAAAAATCTTCTGATTCTCAATTGTAGCCGTGATCAAATTGGCACCAACAATTGACAAGGGATAAAGTTCTACATTGTAACTTTAGCTGGTGACTGTGGGCCATGGGGCTTGTGGTCAGGGAAGGAGCCAGAATTTTTTTTTCATTGCGGATAATCCATGACATTAGGGACAATTAAGGGCAATAAGCATAAATTTTTCAAAATTTAATGGGGACAAATCTCATTTTTTCCCTATATTTTCTTCAAAATACTTAAATTAGCAATAAAAAATAAAATAAAATAAAAAATCATTGGGGGCAGTTGCCCCCAATGGGCTGGCTGTCCCTCCTTGCCTGCTTATGGTACTCATGAGACAGTTGCATGCCTTGTTGCATTTTCCTTTCTTAATTTGTTAGAAATTAATCCTGTAATAACGCAGCTTAAATTTGTCTTTTTGTCTTAGCCTCTTAGGCTAAGGAGATAGAGGACCTATCTTTTTTTAGCTCAATGATTGCTTGAATTGCTTCTGTTATATAACACATGGATCTTTCCATGTTCTAGAGCACATGAGGCAGAAATGATTTAATTATGCATGGAACATCTAATTATGCCTTTTCTTGTAGATGGTTTTTTATAGATTACCAAATACATGATATTCTTTCCCTGGAGTATTTTCCTGAAAATTCTGAGTTCATGTCTGCCAGGATACACAAAGGAAAGGAGCAGCATTGTGGTCATTGGGCTTAGTGTCCACACTACACCTGTTGAAATGCGTGAAAAGCTTGCCATTCCTGAAGCAGAATGGCCACGAGCAATTGGGGAGCTTTGTAGTTTGAATCATATAGAAGAGGCTGCTGTTCTTAGTACATGCAACAGGATGGAGATATATGTTGTGGCTCTGTCTCAGCATCGTGGAGTCAAAGAAGTTACTGAATGGATGTCAAAGGTGCTTTTCCTTTCCTTTTGATTGTTGTTATTCTGGCTATTATATAAGATTCTAATTGTATGAATTTTTGACATTATAAGATTTAGTATACCATCTCATGAAATCAAATGCTTTGATCTTACATGGAATAACTTTTGCTATAGCGGAAGACATTTTGTGCATAAGCATCGTGAGCTAGATGTACCATGCTATGGGCGTAGCAAGAGTTTACGTGCCAGATAAATTGCCTGATGAATATAAATACCATCCAGACTGACCTTGACGGTCATTGCCATCAAGATACTTTTCTTTGTTGCCTCTTTCTTTTCTCTATTATTTTTTATTTTTTATTTTTTAATTCTTCTTTTAACAACTACCTTCAACATCTTCCGGTTTCTACCACCTTCTGCCCAGTTTGGAATTCTAGCAAAGAATTGTGTTTCTCTACATAAGCTTCTTGTGTTGAATGGAATCTTCTCATGTATTCATAATTAGAGATTTCTGATCTTCTTAAGATACAAAATTATCCGATATCCAATGGTGTATTTTTTTCTTCTTCTCCTCCCAAGTTAGATACTGTAACTATCAACTTTAATTTATTCCTCTTTTTTCTTGTAGACAAGTGGCATCCCTGTTTCTGAGCTTTGCCAGCACCGATTTTTGTTGTATAACAAAGATGCTACGCAGCATATCTTTGAAGTATCAGCAGGTCTAGACTCCCTGGTTCTAGGAGAAGGTCAAATTCTTGCTCAGGTCAAACAAGTTGTCAAAGTTGGCCAAGGAGTTGTGGGCTTTGGGAGGAACATTAGTGGGCTGTTCAAGCATGCCATCAGTGTTGGAAAGCGGGTTAGAACCGAGACAAACATCGCTGCAGGGGCAGTTTCTGTTAGTTCAGCTGCTGTGGAATTGGCCTTGATGAAGATTCCGGAGTCCTCGCATTCCAGTGCTAGGATGTTGGTGATTGGAGCTGGGAAGATGGGAAAGCTAGTGATTAAACACTTGGTAGCAAAAGGATGCACAACAATGGTGGTTGTAAACAGAAGTGAGGAGAGGGTTGCAGCCATCCGCGAGGAACTGAAGGGTGTGGAGATCATCTATAAACCACTGACCGAGATGTTAACCTGCGCTGCTGAAGCTGATGTAGTTTTCACCAGCACAGCATCAGAAACACCACTGTTTTTGAAAGAGTATGTAATAGATCTTCCACCTGTTGGTCCTGATGTTGGGGGTTTGAGGTTCTTCGTTGATATATCTGTTCCTAGGAATGTGGGTTCTTGTGTCACTGATCTCGAGACTGCACGAGTTTACAATGTGGATGATCTTAAGGAGGTTGTGGCTGCTAATAAGGAGGATCGGCTCCGGAAAGCAATGGAAGCTCAGTCAATTATTGCCGAGGAATCAAAACAGTTCGAAGCCTGGAGGGATTCCCTAGAGACTGTTCCGACCATCAAGAAACTGAGGGCTTATGCTGAAAGAATCAGAGTTGCAGAGCTAGAGAAATGCTTGTCAAGACTGGGTGATGATGTCTCGAAGAAAAGTAAAAAGGCTGTGGATGATCTTAGCCGGGGTATAGTGAACAAGCTCCTTCATGGTCCGATGCAGCACCTACGATGTGATGGGAGTGATAGTCGGACTTTGAGCGAGACCCTTGAGAATATGCATGCCCTTAACAGAATGTTCAGTCTTGAGACCGAGATATCTGTTTTGGAACAGAAGATTCGAGCCAAGGTGGAGCAAAACCAAAAATAAGCATCAACGCCAATATTTCTTTCACAACCCTTCTTCCAGTTCCTCGAATCTGAATAAGACAAATTCTTCTTCGCCCATTTTTCTTCTTCGCTCATTTTTAGGATTGGCACTGTTGTAATATTCATTTAAAACGATAAAGAGGAGGAGATCCCATTGGCGGATCTTTCCGGTTGATTTTTATTATTTTCAGAGAATTCTGCCTAACTTGTTTGGTGTTTGTCTGACCCCGGTGTCTTTTTAAGTGGTCATTCGGCTCTATAGGGTATTATTGGAATTCTTATCAGAGGAGTCAATGTATCGAATCTCCAATATGTTGTGTACTTCTGAAATGTGATTAGCTCTTGTAATTAATTTATCCAGGAATCAATATCTACATTTGGCTCAATATATGTGAAGTTTTTGGGAGTTGGATATTGTGTGTGAACTTGAGAATCATGCTTTGTATTGTCAGTTATGAGGGGATGAACATGTTGTATTTTGCATTTCCAGTGCTCAAGAGGTCTCGGCAGCAGCTTTCTCCTTGGTATAGAAAGAAGGTTGTCAGAATAGGGAGTTTAGATAGAATCGTTTTGGGATCCGTAAAATTGAAATCATAGAATTGTAAGATTCTACCTAAATGTAATAATTTTTTTTAAAATAATATTAAATATTTAATTTAAAAGTCTAAATCATATTAGAATTTTCAAAATTTTCTAATACATTAGGTTTTTAAATGTTTTCTCATAAATTTAGGCCATATATTGGGATATTGGACTAAATAATTAAGCTTTTGGACATTTTATATAGAGGGCTTAACCGTCCAACCATTATTTTAACGTAGTAGAATCATAATAAAATCATACAGAAACGTAAAATTTTACCAGTTAGAATCGGGATTCTGACAACTATAATAAAAAGTTAATCTGTATCACTTTTTTTTTCTTGTCACACACGTACACACAAACTATTATTTTTGTTTATGGTACGAATTTTTTTTTTTTTTTTTGTTCACAAGTTTGTGGTATCACACACAAATTATTTTAGTTATTGTATCTTACCTTGTATCAGGGACGGGTCATTTAGTTGGGAGTTTGGGACGTATATTTTATTTATCAGAGGAGCTCCATTTCTTGAATTGATAGCATTATTGTTGACTCAAAATTTTAGAGTACTTAATATCATGTTTGCCACCGTTTTATCGATTTATGGTTATTGTGACGGTATAACGGACTCAAATAATATCAATCTTAAAAATAGTATCATACCAGTATGTGTCGTTTCAATTGCAGTAACGATGTCACAAACTCAAACAATATCAATCTTAAAAATAATATCAGATCATGTGATATCGTCACTTTCCAAAAATAGTACGATAACAGTATAATTGACTTCAACAATATCGATCTTAAAAATGATATCGGACTATGTGCCGCGTAATAGTATGGTCACTCTCCAAAAGAGCTACGAGGCCAAGCATGCTTAATAGTTAATATATTTAATCTGGGCTTGGTTATATATTGTTGTTCAGTTAGGCTGAAACTTGGAAGTGGCATAGTGGTCTTTATAATCGCTAACCCAAACTCGCTTCACAAACTGAATCAAAGATTCTTGATGAGCCCACTGGGCTTATTGGGAGATTAATAGAGATATGAGTAATAATATGGATTTGTTTGGTTTGTATTTTTGAAAACTGTTCTTGATAATTTTGATAACAGAAAACAGTTTTCTGATAATAATAAAAATGAGTTTTCTGAAAATATATATTTTTATAGCTGATTTTTTTAAAAATTATTTTCAGAAAACTAAACCAAACTGATTTTTGTACAGTTTTCATAAAACAGAAAACTATTCTCATAAATACAAACCAAACAAAAATCTTGAAATTTTTTAATTTCAAGATTATACACGGACTCAATAAATTGTGAAGTTGTGAATTATTAGTTTTTAGTTTGTTCTGCTTTGATTAATTGAATTTCAATTTTAACATCACTTAAATGTTTACCTCTTGAAAAATATTCGTATTATTCATTTTCCTTTTTTTGCATTTTTATTATTATTATTATTTTGAAAATCATACACCGACTTAAATGGGACTGTAAGGATACAAAAATGTTAGGACTTGTCTACTTCTTTTCTAATGTGTGATACTCCTTATAAATAGTTCTTTAATTGTTTTTCTTTAGATATTATGTATTGGAGTGCTATTACATTTTTGAATGATGAAATTCATATCGGATTTTTATATTTATTTGAATCACATTATTGCTTAGTTAATTACTTTTTTGAATTAATATTGGTGATATTAAAAGAAACAAATATGGAAACTAGTGGTTTTGGTATATTTAATAAAGATATAGTGGTTTTAGAATATGACCCTTAGATTAAATCTAATCTAAGGGTTCAAATTAAAAGTGCGTATAGTTTATTTCGTTCCCCAGGAGCAAGAGATCACTGTTGTATAAATATATATGTATATATATATATATATAACAATTATAACAATAATATAAATTACAAACAAACAAATTTTCAGTAGTTAGCATCACAATTATAGAATACATTAGGGTTAATTTTAGTAAACTCTTATATACTATTGAATTTAATTAACTAATTTCTCCTATATCCGAATTACCTCATGTACTTTTTAATTTAATTAACTAATCTCTCCTATGTCCGGATTGCCCCTTATACTTTCCAATTTCATCACCTTCCCTCACCCTCACATTTCAATATATATATTGAAATGTGAGGGTAAGGGGACAATGTGATGAAATTAAAAATATATATATATTTCGAAATATATATTTTTTCTAAATAAAAATCTTTATTTTTAAATAAAAATATTTTTTTCCCAAAAAATATATTTTTTTCGGTAATATATATATATTTTCTGAAATATATATATATATATATTTCAAAATATATATATTAAAATGTGAGGATTAGGGGGTAAGGTGATGAAATTTGAAAATATATGGGGGCAATTCGGATATAAGAGAAGTTAATTGATTAAATTGAAAAGTACATGGACAATTCGGACAAATGAAGGATTAATTGATTAAATTTAATAATATATGGGGATTTTTTGAAATTAAATTTAATAGTATGTGGATTAAATTTAAATTTGAAAGTACTATATGCTGAAATAAAAGGAGTTTCACGTGATTCATATACATCTTTATTCTTTAAGACCTTTGATATAGTTTGCGATAAGTTGAATTCTCCACAAAACATCTTTTTTCTTCCTGGATTTAAATTTCATTATGTTTCATAAGAATACAATAAATTAATTTGTGTGTAAGTATGTAAGATTGAAAGGGAAAAGTGGGCCCTAACGTAGTCACATGACATTTATTTTAGATCCGTCCAATATATATTTCTATCACACAACTTTACTGATTGATTATGGGTAGGGCCGGCAATTTCGGGTTACGGGTGATGTTTGTGTCGGGTCGAGATTGCGTCGGGTTGAAATCGTGTCGTGTCAAAAAGACCTAGTTAATATACGTGTCAAATATCCTCAACCCTAACCTAACCCATGTTGTGTCCGTGTCGACCCATATAATCCATTTAGCCTATTTATTATAATATTTTAAATTAAATTTGACATAATCCAATACGAAATAAACTATTTAACCTATTATCAACAAAATTAAATTGATTTTGACACGATCCAATACTATTTTATTGATATATTTCAATCCATGACCAATTAGAGTAGAGAAAAATATAAAAATAAAAATAAAAATAAATATAAATATAATCGTATCAAACGTGTCGTGTTCGGGTTGTTCGTGTCGTGTTTGGGTTGACCCTTATATTCTCGTGTCGTGTTCGAGTCGACCCTTTTTAGGCCTCAACCCTTTTATGCTCAACCCTAACCCTTTTAAATAGCCTCGTGTTCGTGTCGTGTCTAATTTTTTCAGCCCTAATTATAGGTCATATAATGACTTGTCAATATATTGGATTTTGATCCGAATTCGATTCGATTAATTGGATATGGATTGAAAATAAAATTCGATAATCTGATTAGGATTCGAATCCGATAATCCAATTTTTTAACAAATTAGATTTGGATTTATGCTAATTCAATCCGATAATAATCCGATTCGAGTAATTTTATATATACACATATATAGTACGTTATTAATATATAAATATTAAGTAGTTTACTTAAGTATGTTTTATTATTTTTTTCTTTTTTATGTTTTTTATAATTATGTATTTGTACTTGTGGAAATCTTCAAGCCCGTCAGCGACCCATTCCTGTAAGCCTATTAGCCCAACAAAGGCAATTAAAGCCCGAAAATAAGGGCCCATTCCAAGCCCACCTTCTGAGACGTTCTAAAACAACTTAAGGATCAAGCAAAGGACGTGGACAAAAGAGGAATTGTTTGGAAAACAAGTAATGTAACCCTAATGGGCCAAAAAGCCCAGGGGATGGATGTATATTAGGAAAAGAAAAGCTTCAATGAAGGGATTATTGTGTTGTACAATTTTTGGCATCTACACATTGGCGCCATCTGTGGGAAGGCAATATCACGTTCTATATATGTGATTATCTTCCCATATCTCAAGTAGAGCTTATTTCCTCTTTTGATTCTACCCAACAATGGTGGTAACCTGTTCCTATATGGAGATACCGGTTATAGGAGATAATCAGGCGGGAGCTTCTCAAACAACTGCGCAGATCTTACAACCACTGGAGGCAATGGAAGAGTGAAGCCAGACTCTGGAGCAGTAGAACGCTAAGCTCCTAACAAGAGTGGCCCACCTGCCGGCTCCGCCGGCGGCATCTGATCGTCCTCAGGTTCGAGAGAAAGGTAGTGGATTGGAGGAACATGCTGAATCCTCTCTCTATATGAACAAAATCCCTGCCCAGGAAAGAGCCTTGACCGCTCAAAAGTTAGAGGAGATGATGGTCGAGTTCCAAAAGAAGGTCATAAAGGACATGAAGGCTCAGTCCACCGATGATTTAGCCGGTCAGGCCTCTGCCGAATCCATCCAGTCATCGTTTAGTGGAGAAATCACTTGTGTGCCTTTCCCGAAGAAGTTCGTCATGCCCAGATTCATCCCCTATGATGGCACGAAGGACCCTGAAGAGCACATCTACCAGATCTATAAGAAAATGACCATGTATGCTGAGAATGAAGCCTTGCCCTGTAAAGTGTTTTCTACAAGCTTGGCCGATGATGCTCTATTATGGTTCAGGAAACAACCACGTGGATCCATCGGGAGCTAGCAGCAATTGAGTAAACTCTTTGTTGCTTAATACTATGGTAACAAAAGGCAGAAGAAGAATATATCTAGCCTCTTCACGATGATCCGGGATAAAGGTGAATCCCTGAAGAACTTCCTGTCCAGGTTCAACATTGAGTCTTCCTTAATTAATAACTGCGATCAACATTCCGCTATTGAGGCTTTCAGGATGGCCCTG
Source organism: Cornus suecica (assembly GCA_963922005.1). Classification (NCBI taxonomy): domain Eukaryota; kingdom Viridiplantae; phylum Streptophyta; class Magnoliopsida; order Cornales; family Cornaceae; genus Cornus; species Cornus suecica. The sequence continues at coordinate 31,446,835 of OY998246.1, read as the reverse complement.
GTACCCGAGATGATGTTCCATTAGTTACTGGTGAAATGGCACCCATCGGGGAGCTGAATTCCAGGGCACAAGGTCATCTGCGGATAGAGGAAAAAAAAGCCATCTACTAGAAGAGGGCGGCTTTGGTCAACGTTGAGACCTGAATGAAGGAACGGATAGCCAATCGCAAACGACCAAGCTCTTCTGGCCCATCCGCTCTAATCCCAGAGAAACGCCCCAAGTATGAGGAAAAAGTGACCCCCCTGAGAGTCAGCCTAACAAAGCTCTATCAAGAGAATAAGGTTAGGGGAATTTTCAAATGCCACCACCCATCAGGCAACCCCTGGACCAAAGGAACAAGGCGAATCACTATGCCTTCCACAGCGACTTTGGTTACATAACCAACGAGTGCCGAAATCTCAGACATCAGGTAAAGTCCATGATAGCCAGAGGGGAGCTTTTAGATTATGTTCAACGGGAAAGACCCAAGGATGAACAATAAGCACTCACTTACCCACGAAAGTCCACGGTTGCACAGCCCATAAGGATCATCAATATGATTCATAGTGGGTCCACTTCCTAGGAGATGGAGAGAGTCAGCAGGTCCCAGCTACGCAAGATTAACATTACAAGCTTGAGCATAATACAACATCTGCAAAAAGGTACAAGTGTGAACTGATCAGCAAATAAAGAAATGCAAGAAAGATAGAAAAATTGTGAGACTTGTTAGTGAGGTCACTGACCTTCATGGAAATCTCCGGACCGGTCATAGCCAGCTCTTCAGACCCATCGTTCGATGAGCATCACCATCCTCAAGGGTCTGCTGTTCAGAAACCAATGTTCGGTTCTTGGGTAGTTTCAAGGTCGGGTTCCAGGCAATGGCCTCAGTTGTAGCATGAGAATCCCCAAAGACACTTGGAGATACAACTGTCTTTGGTTGAACCCTACGTTCAAGCTGTCCATCACCCGAAGACCTGGAATAGGAGCCAGACGACGCTTGGGCAGTCTTAGGATAAGGAGGAATAATGGGGACCTCTTTAGTGGGTGGAAGAGGAATAACGGGAGCATCCCTAGAGGGGGACCTCTTCGGTAGTTGGGGCCACAACACTGATGGGGGTGGCCGATGTAGAAGGTGATAGGTGCCAAATGTTATCCATTGTAGGACCCTAACTCGGTGATGTCTGCCCAGGGGTGTTAAAAAAAAATCTTAAGAACGACCCCTTAGGACGGCTTAGGTTTTACCTATCACAAGCGTACGAATCGAATTATAGTATAGAACTGGGTTGTGAAAGGGAATGTTGAATCCACAGAGACTTGGTTTATTCACTTTAGCAATTTTAATGTATTGAATTATGGTTAAATTGTTTTGTTTGATTTGTTTTGAGAATTATAGCTAAATTAACTAAAACATAATTTAAATTGAGAGTGATCAAAAGAGAGAGAAAACTAGGATTTTCATCGCTCCACCACTAACCACATAATATATTTATCTCTTTACTCAATGACAAGAGGGTGATCCATAACTGTGAATCAGGTCATACCGCAAATAGTCGAATACGACCCCAAAAAGGATGTTGTCAACTGGATTCGCTACAACCCATCTCCGGACAGAGTATAACTAGTGCATGCTATTTAATTTACTGTAATCTAGTCCTACTACATGAAATTAAACTAAAACATGTCTATATTACCTCACTGAGGCATGGCCTGTGTAAACCTAGGGTTTCAATTGTTAAGCATCATTGTGTGAAAAATCATGAATTAAGCATCCGAGTTCTAGCCCATAGTGAATAATCATGATTGAGTAAGAAAATATACTCATTCAATCTAAGATAAGAATTTAGAACAAATATAAGATCTTGTGTCAAGAGTAAAAACGGTCACGCATCTATAACAATCATCACATTATGGTCATAGATTCCCCTCGTTACAATTGAAAACAAATTAAAAACTACATTACTTGGCTAGGGTTTTGCTAGAAAACCCTAGATACCGAGTTAGTTGATCATGGCTGACGGAGACTGCATCATTGATGTAGAATCTCTCACCATTCTCGTCCTCTCCGGATCTCTAGGTCTTGTATGGCTTCTCCCTTTGGAATGATATAAATCTCCTGAGGCTGCTCTGAAAATTATACGTGCATAGAAGCTCTCCAAAGTTTGTAGTAGACTTCGGTATTTATAGACAACAGCCGAGGGAAACCCTATGGTTACCCTTTTTTATCATTTCACGCCCAACTGAGTAAAACCCTACAATCTAGTATACAATATGTATATATCACGTGTATCGAGGTGTAGAAGTGATAGGTGTCAAATATTAAATATTTTGACCCCTTAACTCACTATTGTTACGTCATTTCATTCCATTATTTGGTATTTTTATGTTGTTTGTGTGTTAAAGCATGTTTTAGGAGTTTAAGGAAGAAATTGAGCTAACTTCGGTGAATTAACTAAAGAGTGTGTTCTTTCTATTCAAAGATGAGAGTCAAAGAGGCAGTCTGAGACAAAAATGGCTCCCGGAGGGCAAAAACAACATTTCCAAAAGTCGTCATCTTCAGCAAAAAGTATCATGGGTTCAAGACAGTCATTTTGGTGCATGCACGGAGTAAAGTGGTTTTCCATAAAATACCTATGTTTGTGTCTACACTTTCAGTTTCAAAAATTGGCTGGAAAACACATTTTTACGCTTGGAGGTACGCTTGGACCTACGCTCGAAGCGTAGGCCAGCTACACTTGAAGCGTATCTGCGGCAAGTGTTGTTATTTTTTGATGGTTTTTGCCTGTTCTACCCCCGGTTCGTTGTGAATACGTGCCTATACATGTATATACACTTATATATATATCAGAAGTTAGGGTTTGCAAAAGAAATGAGTGAAAAGACTATAAATGACCTCTCTATACCATTGCCTATATATACACGATCATATATCAGAATCACAACCAATTTAATTTGCTTTTTAGATAATTTTAGTTAAAATAGATAATTTGGTCTTTGACCACCCAAACAAACCATTTTCAGAAAATATAATGCAGTGCTTTTGAATTGCTAAAGTGAACAATCTCAGTCTCTGTGGGATCGATATCCTTCACTCAAGTCATTGCTATACTATAATTGATACGTGTGCTTGCGTAGGGTAAAACCTAGCATCGTTAGGGTTTCATTTTTAACTACATATTTTTACACATCTAACGTCACATCAAGTTTTTGGCATCGTTGTCGGGGACTGAGCATTGTTCAAAAAGCTTTCGTAATTTATTTGCATTGCGTTATTATAGTTGTAGCTAATGTTAGAATTTTGTGTGATTGACAGGTACTCTGAAGAACATAAAAGGGAAAAGCAGAGATTCTAAAGTTGCGTCTGGAACTTTTATGAGTTTTTAGTATTACCTTGATTTTTGCATTTAATTCTAGCTTGATTTTTTGTTTATAGTTAAAGTAGTTTAGAAGTAGTTACTTTAGTTAATTTTTATTTCACAAAATTTTTGAAAGGAAAAAAAATAGTCGTTTGAGTAGCGTATGACCAATAGATCGACCCGTTCTAATTTTAGCACTGCGTTAGTCGACTACGATCCTAACATCGAAAAGACTCTCCATCGTTTACGTTGAGCTATTGAAGAGTGACATCGTAAGTCAGAAGAAGAAGCGATGGTTGACCAAAGAGCTAACCCGCTAAGGGCACCAGAGACATCACTGAAAGGATATTATGCACCCGATGCATACGACTCCTATGTTGATTTTCCGGAGGAAGGAGCGAAACACTTCGAGATCAAGACAAACGTGATTAATATGCTTCCAAAATTTTCAGGTCTTAGAATAAAGGACCCATATCAGCACATTAATGATTTCTTAGAGGTAGCCTCTATTGTTAGGTATGACAATCTATCCAAAAATGACTTGTGAGTGAGATTATTCCCTTGGTCATTAAAAGAGATAGCTAAAAAATGGTACATCAAATTAGCAAAAGAAATTAAAATTGATTGGGAAGCCCTTAAGAAGGAATTCATTGAAAAACATTATCCCATAGGAAAGACCTTTGAAGCACAAGATGCAATCGAAAGTTTTAGGAAGTTACCTGGTGAACATTTTTATGATGATTGGAAGAGATATAATGAAATTTTATATAAGTGTCTCCACCATAGGTTTTTTGAACAAGATATTGCTAAACATTTCTACATGGGACTTGGAAAGACACATAAGACTTTGATAGATGCAGCAACACAAGGTCAGTTTATCTTGAAGCCAGCTAAAGAACTTTTCAAGATATTTGATAATATAAGTGAGAACACAATTCAATACCAATCTGAGTTGAGGGCTAAAGGTGGACAACATGATAAAGATCTGAGAAATCTTATGTTGTAGAACATGATGATGTGAGGGATACCATGACATTATTTGGAGAGAAATTAGAGAGAATTGAAATGTTTTTGCATCGAAGTCATTCCCCTCCAAGAGAGACGTTTGAGGTAAAAGCTGAGTATTCTCAAAATGAGTGTTAGGAGATAATGGTTGTTGATGCCAATGCATCATGGAACTATTCCAATAATGCTCCTTTCACCAATTTATACACCTCAAATGCCAGAAATCATCCATTCCTGTCCTATAAATCTACAAATGTAAAGAATCAACCATCAAGGTCCCAATAGGGAGAATCATCCAATCAATAACCAAGGTTCACAAACAGACAATAGTCATATAACCCACAATCAAGGTTCACTGAGAGAAAACAATCATACAACCAACAATTAAGGTTCCAACAGAGTCAACAATCATTCGACTCACAACCAACAATCATGGCTAGAAATTCTCAGTCCAATTACCAACCCAAAACATCCAATAATTCACAAGCTCTTCAGCCATTCAATAATTCATAAGATCTTCAGTCATTCAATAATAATCAGGCTGTGCAACCATATATCTACCGAACCCAGCCTCAAAGAAGTCAAACTCCTCCACCCGGTTTCCAGACTAGTAGGTTAAAGTAGGTCATACTGGACATTCCTAACAAGTGATGCGTTCATACCCAATCATTGGTGAAACTACACATGCAGATGGGTCAAATGGCTAATGAGAGGAATATAAGAGAACCAAGAAGATTGCCTAGTCAGCCGATCGTTAACCTAATACCACAACAAGCACTGCAGCTCGAATCATTTTTCAATGAACCTAATGAAACAGTTCAAGCAATCACGACTCTAAGAAGTGGAAAGGAAGTGGAGAGTAGAGTTGAGGAGGAACATGAAGAGAGGTTTCAAAAAAGAAAGGAAGTCGAACAGGCACAAAGGAAGGAAGCTGAAGAAGAGCAAAGAAATAAGGTTGAAAAAATCTAGAGGGATCAACTGTCAGTGGAAGACAATATTGATCAGACATTACTTGAAGAGCCAGACAGGGTAAGTTACGAGGAGGAAACATAATTTCCTCAACGTCTTAGAGAGACGACCAAGTACGAGAAGCTGAAAGAATCTGATATGTTGGAAACATTTCGACAAATCAAGATTAATTTACCTCTCTTAGATGTAATCGCCAGATACCGCCTTACGCTAAGTTTTTCAAGGATATTTTCACCCAGAAGCGAAAAATAAAAGCAAAGAATCCAACAAAAATACTCTTGACTGAGCAAGTGAGTTCATTGCTTTTAAGCGATACTCCACCTAAGAGGAAAGATTCTGGTGCTCCCACTATTCTATGTGTTATTGGTGACCAAAAAATTGGTAGAGCTCTTCTTAATCTAGGTGCGAGTATTAACTTGATTCCTTATTTAGTCTACCAACAGCTAGGGTTGGGTGAGCTCAGTCCCACTGAGGTTATACTTCAATTTGTTGATCGATCAGTCAAACAGGCAAGAGGAGTTCTTGAAGATGTCATTGTTCAAGTGGGAAAGTTTTATTTTCCGGTTGATTCTGTAGTCCTAGATATAGAACCTGTCCCTAACTCAAAGAAACACATTTCAGTGATATTAGGAAGACCATTCTTGGCCACGATGAATGCATGCATTAACTGTAAAACTGGAGCTATGGATCTAACATTTGGAAATATGAAGGTTAGGATGAATGTGTTCGATGGAAGCCACCAATTGCCTGAATTAGGGGAATGTTTCCAGATTAATGAGTGCAATCAGTTGGATTATTTCATAGCAGATTTTATGACTCAAATCCTGGAGAAGGATAAGCTAGAGTCATTTATGACTAGAGAATAGCCGAATGAGGAAGTGGCTGATTGGGAGTCACATTGAAAACTGCAAAATGAAGAGCTGAATGAGATGGAAACTGCTTTATACACTCAACCATGGCAGGAGCAGGTTGAACCACTTCTAATAGTTTTAAATACTCCACCAATTCCATCCTTAACTACTCCTCCTACCTTGGAACTCAAGCAACTACCTGAAAAGTTGAAAAATGTTTTCTTGGGACCCGATGAGACTCTTCCTATGATTATCTCTTCAAAGCTGACAAAAAAATAGGAGTCGAATCTGGTCAAAGTATTGAGTGAGAACAAAGAGGCCATAGGATGGAGTGTTACTGACTTGAAAGACATAAACCCCTCTATTTGCATGCATCATATACATCTTGACGAGGATGTAAAGCCATCGAGAGAAATGCAACGAAGGCTGAATCCAAATATAAAAGAAGTGGTGATGAAAGAAGTGGTGAAATTACTAGATGCGGGTATTATCTACCCCATTTCTAATAGCACATGGGTAAGTCCAACTCAAGTGGTGCCGAAGAAGTCGGGCATCACAGTGGTGCCAAACTTAAAAAGTGAGCTAATTCCACAGTGCATGACCACAGGATGGCGTGTGTGTATTGATTACAGGAAGATTAACTTGAACACCATGAAGGATCATTTCCCATTACCATTCATTGATCAGATCTTGGAGAGGTTAGCCGGGCTGAGCTACTACTGCTTTCTAGATGGATATTCCAGCTACAATCAAGTGGCAATTGATCCTGTTGATCAGGAAAAAAACCACGTTTACTTGTCTGTATGATATTTTTACGTATAGATAGATGTTTTTTGGTTTATATAATGCGCCAACAACATTCCAAAGGTGTATGATGTCTATCTTCTCTGACATGGTAGATAAATTTCTTGAAGTGTTCATGGATAACTTCTCAGTTTTGGGGGAAACCTTTGAAGACTGTTTAAACATTTAGAACTGGTACCTAAAAGATGCAAGGAGATGAATCTGATCCTAAGTTGGGAAAAAAGCCATTTTATGGTTCAAGAAGGGATAGTACTAGGCCATATTATATCAAAGAAAGGGATGGATGTAGATAAAACAAAAGTTGAATTAATTTCAAAATTGCCTCCTCCCATATCTGTTAAGCAGATACGCTCTTTTTTTGGCCATGCCAGGTTTTACAGAAGGTTTATTAAAGATTTTAGCAAGATCGTCCGTCCGTTATGAAACTTATTGGCTAAAGATGTGACATTTGTCTTTGATGAAGAGTGTCTTCATGCCTTTGAGGAGCTACGTACTCAACTCTCAACAGCCCCAATTATTCGTCCGCCGGATTGGTCTCTACCATTTGAGCTCATGTAAGATGCTTCTGACTATGCCATAGGAGTTGTGTTGGGTTAGAGAAAAGATAAGCTACCATATGCAATTTACTATGCCAGTAGGACTCTGAATGAAGCTTAGATGAACTATATAACTACCAAAAAGGAGTTGTTGGCAGTTGTCTTCGCCTTGGATAAATTCCGATCATATCTATTGGGCACCAAGGTTGTTGTTTACTCGGATCATGGCACGTTGAGTTGTTTTCTAACAAAAAAGGACTCTAAACCCAGGTTGATCCGATGGATTTTTATGTTGCAAGAATTCGATATGGAAATCAAAGACAAGAAGGGTTCGGAGAATGTTATTGCAGATCATTTGTCGAGGATTATAGTCGAGTCCACAAAGGAAACTACTCCTCTTAAGGATTTATTCCCAGATGAACATCTGTTCAATGTGGATGTTGTGGAATAAATACCGTAGTATGCTGACATTGTCAATTATAAAGCCACATATCAAATTCTAAAAGGATGGTCCAAGAATGAGAGGGACCGATTCTTCAGCCAAGTCAAATTCTATATCTGGGATAATCCGCGGCTATACAAGTATTGCTCTGACCAGATTATCAAAAAATGTGTCCCAAAGAGTGAAGTACTGAGCATACTGACGTTTTGTCATAAGCTGGAGTGTGGAGGGCATTTCGGAGATCAGAAGACAGCTCACAAGGTGCTGTAGAGTGGATTTTACTGGCCTTCCATATTCAAAGATGTTTTTGAATACTGTAAAGCGTGCCTGCAATGTCAAAAGTTGGGATCTATATCTCGCAAGACATGATGTCTCTAACCCCAATTCTGATTATGAAATTATTTGATGTATGGGGTATTAATTTATGGGACCATTTTCGAAAGCAGACAAGAAGAAGTACATACTTGTGAGGGTTGATTATGTGTCAAAATTGGTAGAAGCAATAACCACTAAATGTGCTGACCATGATGTGGTGGAAGAGTTTGTGAAATCGAACATTTTCTCAAGATTTGGTATACCACGAGTGTTAATTAGTGATAGCGGAAGCCATTTTGACAATCAGTTTCTTCCTGCGTTATGTAAGAAGTACGGTGTCACTCATAGAATTGGTACACATTATCACCCCCAATCAGAAGGACAAATGGAGGTTTCTAATAGGGAGATTAAAAATATCTTGGAAAATACTGTGTGTCCGGATTTGAATGATTGACCGCGAAGGCTAAATGATGCACTTTAGGCGTACATGACTGCATTTAAGACACCAATTAGTATGTCACCATATCATCTTGTGTATGATAAAGTGTGTCATCTCCCTATCAAGTTAGAACACCGAGCATATTGGGCGCTTTAAAGACTGAATTTTGATATAAAGAAAGCCGGTGCGCAGTGGAAACTCCAACTTCAAGAGCTATAGGAGTTGAGAAATGATGCATATGAAAACTCTCGAATTTATAAGGCTCGAACAAAAGCGTTTCATGATAAGCATATTAGAAAGAAAGTCTTTGAGCCCGGCCAGAAGGTTTGGCTATTCAATTCAAGACTCAAGTTGTTTCCTGGTAAGCTCTAATCGAGATGGGATGGGCCATATAAATTACAAAGGTTTTCCCCCATGGAGTTGTGGAGCTCGATGATCCTGACATTGGAAAGAAGTTTGTCGTCAATGGGCAAATATTGAAGCACTACATAGAAGTCCAACCAATCGAGTGTGTGGTAGAAACGGTTGATCTAACTGAATCATCACCCGAGTTGGATAAACTTGATCTGGAGTATTGAGAGGCAGCAACGTCGCACCAATGACGTTAAATATTGGTACTAGGTGATTAAGAGTAGCTTTCGATCCTAGTTTGTACTTGTAGATGGTAATTTAGTCATTTCTATATTTAAGATCAAGTCTGTAAAATCGAGTCGTGAAACCATCGTCATCTGAGTAGGAAGGGTAAATTGAGCCAATAGGATAGATAAGGGTGTGTAGGAAGCCTTGAGAGTCCATGGGGTTGAATACGGCATTTGAAGACAAAGAAAATTATTTTGGGCCCTGTGGGCCTACGCTTCAAGCGTAGCGACGGGCCTGTTATAAAATAGACCCGTCAGGCCATTCCCTCCATTTCCATTCAAACTCCTCTCTCTCTTTCATTTCCTCACCAATCTTCATGAGGTTTGTTTATACCATTTATTCATCCGATTTCTCATCATTCCTTGACCGTGGATCATCATATTAGCTTGTGATTGATCCGGATTCGTGTGAAGAACTCGAAAAGTCTCTGAACCTTAATTTTTGGAAAATCATTGTTTCTCTCGATTTGGTGAGTTTTGTTCCATTATTTTGATTTCATATGACTTATTTAACTATTCTAAACTAGTATTGACGAACGAGTCCGATCAAAATCGTGTTTTGATCCGTTTTCCAATAGTTGAGTTCTTCGACTTCGAAAGCGGCTTGAATTTCGAACTTTTGAGATGAAGGCTTGTTTAATCGTCATGTTGGGTATATTTAGATATAGTTTGAGTTTGATTCGGTATCCAAAACAATATCGCTTACGTTTTAAAAATTCCATATTATAGGCATGGCTAGAGTGAAGGGTGCGACGAGACGGGTGGCCGAGGTGGCCAGACCAGTAAACAGTGATGTTCGGTAGAGGTCGAGATCATCATCTCCTAACTAAGAACCTATTCACCTCCGGATTACACGTGCCTCGAGACAAAAATATGTTAACCCAATATATTCATCTTTTGAGGCGGAGAAGCCCAAGTCCACCACATAGGACCGTGATCTTCATTTGCTACATGGTCGACTTATTGTTGATCTAGTTGCTTCATGCGCACCATCGCCGCCACCTGTGCCTGAGCCATAGGCTGAGCAGATGGATGAGGATACTGAGAGTGATGGTGGTGCACAGGAGGATGATGTTGATCAGGGAGAGGATGTTGGTCATCCGGATGAGAGGGTACCTAAGCCACAAGTAGAGGGTGACCCCAGAGTTTTAACTACATTTTTACTTGTGCCCCGGACAACATCAATTGAGGATTTGCAAGATCGGGTTATCCGGAAGAAGTATCAGCAGGAGCGTACTTATCTGGTGGTTGTGTTTGAGAGGCTACAACCAGTACCTACCTAGACGATTGGCCGACTAAGGGCCCGCCGCTTATTACCTATCCTTACCCCGACCACGCCGCATATTTGCGAGGATATGATCCGGGAGTTTTGGCTACACATGCAACATTTTAGCCGAGGGAAGAGGCTACGGAGAGTGGTCCGAGGTACTGAGTTTGAGATTACTCCCCAGACTATTGTTGATGTATGGGGTATTCTGGATGAGTGTCCGCCCAAGTTAGCTGCTGAGTTCCCACCTATACCCGAGATACTCCCGTCTCTTACCGATCTTATTATACTTCAGACTGTAGGGGAGTGGGATGATACGTATAGGAACTGCATAAAGAAGGAAAACTATCACCCGATGCTATGGTTTTGGGATGTGATAATCTGGTCCCAGATTCTTCCGCACAATCATACTACCATGTGCTATGCGCTATTTCCGGCCCTCCATTATGCTTTTGAGTTCGAGAGGTGGATTTTGATTCCACAGATCTTATGGGGGGCTTGTATGCGCATTATATCCACTTGCGCAAGGAGTCAAAATTTCGGCAACATACATTCAAGGTCCGATTCCCGTGCTTAGTGATAAAGTTGATGTTTGATGTTGGGATCGAGACGGATGCGGGTGAGCCAAATATATTCAGGAATGCATCTCCGTATTCCAGAGGAATGTGGACAGGTGTCTGGACCCGATTACATGGGGATGCTATTATGGCATAGAGATCGGGGATTGGTCTATTACCAGGCCTAGGCAGTGGCTGATGCTAGTATGGCTTAGGATGCTTATGCAACCGATGTCGATGCTGATATGCCACATATGACAGCAGTTGAGGATGAGGTTATTATGCTACAGGCGCTTGTGGGTGGTACCGTCACTTTGTCTCAGGCTCAGTTTGATGCTCTTATGGCATGGATACAAGGATTAAAGCAAAGGCTGGAGCAAAGATTTAATCATAAGAGACAGGCCCATCAGCGAGATCATAGGCAGTTATACCATAGGATTGATGGCAAGGCATCATTTGGGTGTACATCTTCCACCTACACCACCGACCTTGGATAATGAGGATTAGTGTAGTTTTAGTTGAGATTTTTGTTTTTCTTTCATTTTATTTTTAGTACATTAAAGATAAATCGTGGAGTGGATAGACTATGTGATAGGGTTTTATCTGACCGCTTTAACGATTATTCTTTAACTGTTTTTTTTATTTTCATATTTTATAAAATGGAAATTTTTAAATCAATTTTATCGAGTTTTATGTGTCCCCTGATTTTTATGCTTATATTCAGTGTGCTGATGTTTTGAATTCTTTAAGGTGTTTAATCGCACTATGCGAACATTTGTGCGTTTAAGTTTGGGGGTACATGTGTTTTATCAATATATGAATTGATTAGAAGAGGGTCATTTGAAAAAAAAAATAAATAAATAAATATATTTCAAGTCAACCTACGCTTGAAGCGTAGGGTACTACGAGGATGATTTTGCAAAAGTGAAAATTTTACCCGTTTGCGGGATATTTTGGCCTGATTTGTACATGTATTTGTATTAGGAGTTGGTTAAGGTATTTTAAGGATTTTTTATAGAATTTTTGTAAAGGTTTTAGAGTAATCCTAGTCTAACAAGGAAAATGGATGGAAATACAAGTTAGAGTTGGATCATAAGTTGTTTCCACTTTCCTATTCAAAAAAGGGTTTAAAATCCTTTTCCTCTTTGAGTCTTTTACATCCATCTATAAATATACCCATAGGGTAGACACAATTCATAGTTCACAACAGTTGGGCAATACAGTTAGATTTTCTTATTCTATTATTTCATTTTCTTCTATCTATCTCGGGAGTGTGAGGATGGATGGTGATAATGAGAATTATTCTGACCCGGAGGAATTCATAGAGGGGGAAAAGCAGCATGTAGAGGCCGAAAGTTCAAATAATTGAGCAACAAGCCGGAAGATAATAAGAACTACACCGAGATCGTTTCTGGAATGCAGGCTGCAATTCAAAGAATTTTTTCATCCACAGAGGATGAACCAAGTATTAATCGTACCTAGAAGGAGAATTCTTAAGGAACGAGGATTGAAAAATTTAGAGCACCCAACAGGAAAAAAGGTGTATCCGGGCTTGGTCCGAAAATTTTATGAAAATATAACGATTTTGGGACCTCAAGGATTTAAGGTTTTGTCGGCTAAAGTGACTTGGTAAAGTGCTCATATTGTGATTGGAAAAAGAAGTATTATCGATGCGTGGAATATACCAATTGGTAGTCCGGCAAACTTAGAAGGAAGACGGATGGAGCATCCTCAGGTATGGCCACATACGGATGAAGAGATGGTGAGAGAATTATGTGCTGTGTCAGATCCAGGTGATAAGACATGTGAAAATTGGTGGTTGAAGTCGGATCTGCTTTATTTGAATTGTATCGTTTCGGCTCAAATTTGGCTAAATAATCGGACTAGTGTAAAGGATCACACGATGCTTAGAATATTGTATGCCCTAACTCATGGGTATAAAGTGTGTATTCTGACAGTGATAATGGCTGACATGTTGATTTCCCGAGCAATTGTGAGTAGACAGTGGGCAGGTGCAGATAAATTTTGAACATTATCTTCCATGCCCGTTTCTGTTATCGAAGATCATTGCAGAGCAATTGGGTGATAGGATGAAGGAGCTGGATGAGATATGGTGGACAATTATAAAGATATATCCGGAGGAAGACTTGGATAAATTGAAAGAGACAACAAACTACCGGATATGGTTAAAGAGCGGCATGACTAGTGATGAAGAAGAGGAGAATAATTAAGATTAGGGTTTAATTTTAGTATTAGGATTTTTGGTTCTATTTTGTTTTGTTTTTAGGGACGGTAGACACTTAAGGCCACGTCTTTATTATTATTATTATTATTATTTTATTATTTTATTTTGATTTTATAGGATTGTAGGCCCTTAAGGTCAAATCCTGTTTTTTATGATTATCATTATTTAAAAAAAAAATAAAAAAAGAGAATTTTTAATTTCTTGAAATTTTTTTGAGATTCTGGATATTTTTGAAATTTCTTTTTCCCTTTGCTATGATTATGGGTATTTGTGCTTTGTTGCATATATTTACAGGCGATCCAAATCAAGTTTAGGGGAATGGATTCATGCTTTGCGTTGGAATCCAGAATTGAGCGTCAAGGGTAACTATATCTGATTTCCTATATTATTTTTTACCATGAAGACATTGTCTGATTTAAGTTTGGGGGTGAGGGTATAGAATTACATGGAATGAAAATTTTTAATTATTTTTGAAATTTTATGATTTTGGACCAGTTCTTTGTTTTCACGCACGATTGATTTGTATTACAATTTGATTGAGTTCATGTTTATGATGTATGACTAGTATGTGATGTTATATTCCCATTCGTGAGACTAATGACTAGATCGAGTGAGTGAGAGTGATGTGGTTTTACATGGGTGAGTGAATGAATGAAATTGAAATTAAGAAAGACGACTTTGATCTATAGGCACAAACACACATTCACTATGAGAAATAGATTGATCTTTGACTATGAACTTGAAAATAATAATTTTGCCACAGTAAAAGGGGAGAAGGAGAGTTGTTATGGTTGAAATGGAGAAAATTGAAAATTTTTTGAGAAAATAAAATGCAAAAAATAGTTCTTCAAGCTGAGTAACCGGGCCCTCTGTTTATGTTTAAAAGGGAGAAGAGTGATGAGAATAAATCCCATTAAAGAAGCTCGGGCCCAGTTGGTTAGGACTAAAAATCCTCGCTGGAAAGTCTGGAGACGTAGAAAGACAAAAAGGGATAAAAATGAAAAGATGAGTTTTTACGAAAAATGGTAAAATTTAATCAATGAAGTAGGAAAAGAGAGATTGAAATACCATGGTAGAATGTTCACAATAACACAGAAGGTTGTCCGGATTGAGAGTAGAAAGTAGCGAAATCATTCACTTTAGTGGGAACCATTCATGACACGAAGCTTGATATAATTATTGTTCCGTAGTGAGTGGGAGTATTTACATCCATGTTGACTTTTACATTATATAAAGACTTAATTGAACTTGTGTGTGAACTCAATACTGCGTGATTATAGAGAACTGAGATGTTTGTAGGTACCATCACTGGAAACCTTCACGAGACTTCACTCATCCACTAGGGGTAACCTAGGGATTTAAAAGGCTTGTTACACATGCTAAGTGTAATCGTTGACCCTTACGAGAGCAAAGGAGTAGGTTATATTAGTTAGAATAGATAGAAAAGAAATCATCACAAGAAAGTTCCCTGAGTTTATTGCTAAGGGACTAGAAATATGTAAGTTTGGGGGTGTGATAAGTGTCAAATATTAGACATTTTGACCCCTTAACTCACTATTATTGCGTCATTTCATTCAATTATTTAGTATTTTTATGTTGTTTGTGTGTTAAAGCATGTTTTAGGAGCTTAAGGAATAAATGGAGCTAACTTCGGTGAATTAACTGAAGAGTGTGTTTTTTCTATTCAAATAGGAGAGTCAAAAAGGCAGTCCAAGACAAAAATGGCTTCCAGAGGGCAAAAACAGCATTTCCAGAAGCCGTCATCTTCAGCAAAAAGTATCATGGGTTTAAGATGGCCGTTTTGGTGCATGAATAGAGTAAAGTGGTTTTCCATAAAATACCTATGCTTGTGCCTACGCTTTCAGTTTCAAAAAGTAGCTGGAAAATACATTTTTACGCTTGGAGGTACACTTGGACCTACGCTTGAAGCGTAAGCCAGCTACGCTTAAAGCATATATGTGGCAAGTTTTTTAGTTTTTCGATGGTTTATGACTGTTCTACCCCCGGTACGATGTGAAGACGTGCCTATACATGTATATACACTTATATATATCAGAAGTTAGGGTTTGCATGAGAAGGGACTGAAAAGACTGTAAATGACATCTCTATACCATTGCCTATATATACACGATCATATATTAGAGAGAGAAAAAAAGGTTCATTAGAGTTCATTTAGAGGCGGTTCAGTCGTGAGTTTTAGAGGTTCATTCAGACTTACTGCTATTGAGAGCCGTATTCAAACCTAGATATCCGGAGAAGAAGACTGTGGAGATTGTTTCTACATCACCGATGCAGTCACCTTCCACCATGGCCAACTAACTCGGTATCTAGGGTTTTCTAGCAAAACCCTAGCCAAGTAATGTAGTTCTTTCATTGTTTTCAATTGTAACGAAACGAAAATTGTTGACCATAATGTGATGATTGTAGTAGTTAAGAGACCGTACTGATTTGTAATATAAAATTATATGTTTGCTCTAAATCCTTATCTTAGATGGAATGAATGTATTATTTTCCACAACTATGATTATTCACTATGGGCTAGAACTCGGATGCTTAATTATGATTTTCTACACAATGGTGGTAATGAAACTTGAGACCCTAGGTTGACATAGGTCGTGCCTTGGCGATTTAATATAGACATGTTTTAGTTTATTTTCATACAATAGGAGTAGATTAGAGTAATATAATTAACATGTACTAGTTAGGTCAATCATGAGACGGGTTGTCGCAATCCGGTTGATGGTACTCCTTTTTGGGGTCGTATTTAGCTATTTGCAGTATGACCTGATTCACAGTTATGGATCGCCCTCTTACAATTGATATAGTGAGGAACTATATTATGCGATTTGTGGTAGAGCGATGAAAACCCTAGTTTTTTCTCTCATCTAAATCACAACTAATTTAATTTGTTTTCTAGATAATTTTAGTTAGAATAGATAATTTGGTCTTTGACCACCCAAACAAACCATTTTCAGAAAATATAATTCAGTTTTTTTTAATTTCTAAAGTGAACAATCTCACTTTCTATGTGATCGATATCCCTTACTCAAGCCATTGCTATACTATAATTCATACGTGCGCTTGCGTAGGGTAAAACCTAGCATCATTAAGGTATCATTTTTAACTACATATTTTTACACACCTGACGTCACATCAAGAAGTCGCAGCCGCCTCAAAAGAATTCAAGTCGGGGTCAAATTTGTCATTTCAGCACTTAACCACGTAGAACCCCCTACGCTTGGAAGGTAGGGAACCTACGCTTGGTCAAGCGTAGGTCAAAAACATGAAGCGTAGGTCAAATGTCAAAACAGTAGTTTCTAGCCACTTTTAGCTACTAGAAACGTAGGTCAAGCATAACAAATTCCTTGGAAACAACTTTTCTTGGGAATTGTGTCATTTGAACCCCCCTCAACTCCCTTATTATGATCTTGAAGTTGCGGTTCGAAAAAATGGCGTTTCTACTCTCCGGGAGACACATTTCTCTTGAAAACACCTCTTTTGCTCTCCTCTTAGATAGATACAAGCACTTCTCTAGTTAATTCACCAAAGTTAGCTCATTATATTCATTAAGCTCCTGAAACACGCTTAAACACACAAATGGCATAAAAATACCAAATAATAGAATGTAAGGACGTAACATTAGCAAAATAAGGGCCTAAAATGGACACCATTTGACACCAATCACACCCCCAAACTTACATATTGCTAGTCCTTTAGCAATGAACTCGGGAAAACTTTATAAACCTACCTTATGATAATTTTTATTCTAACTAATCTATACTAATCTACACTAGTCTATACTAATCCCTTGCTTTCGTGAGGGTCGATGATTACACTTAGAAACTATAACAAGCCTTTTAAATCCTTCAGCAACACCGAGTGGACGAGTTAAGTCTCGTGAGGGTTAGCTATACTACCCACAACTTCTCCATTCATTATTCCCACGCATTCACATACTCATCAATCAAGCCATGATATAATCTAAAAGAAAATATGGATAAAAATACTCCCACTCACTACTGAACAATAACTATCTCAAGTTTCGTATCATGAATGGTCCCCACTAAAGTAAATGACTTCGTTACTCTTTACTCCCAATCTAGACAACCTACCGTGTTTTTTTCAACATCTTCCTATGGTATGTCAATCTCTCTTCTTTTACTTCATTGATCAAACTTTTGCCATTTTTCGTAAAAACTCATTATTTCCATCATTCCACTTTTATCCCTTTTTGTCTTTCTAAGCTCCGGACTTTCCAGCGAGGATTTTTAGTCCCAACTAACTGGGCCCGAGCTTCTTCCATGGGATTTGTGCTCATTAATTTTCTCCCCATTTTAAGCGAACACTCTACTACTTTATGGTAGGAGGCCCGGTTACTCAGATCGAAAGACTACTTGTTGCATTTAATTTTTATCTTTCAACAAATAAATCTTTAATTTTTTTTCCATTTCATCTCCCCTTCTCCCCTTTATTATGGCAAAGCTAATTTTTCAACTACATAGTTAAAGATCAACTAATTTTCCCATAGTGAATGTATGCATATGCTTATAGGTCAAGGTTGTCTTTCTCAGTTTTAATTTTATTAATCTATTCACCCATGTAAAACCACATCACTTCACTTAGCACGATCTAATCATTACTCTCATGAAGGGGAATGCCATATCACATACTACTCATATATTATACACAAACTCAATCAACTTGTAATGTATAACACTCGTGCGTGAAAACAAAGAATTTATCAAAAAGTTTCAATTTTTTATTTTTTTTCAAACGTTTCATTCCTTAACTATACCCTCACCCCCAAACTTAAAATAAACCATGTCCTCATGGTTCACAATCATACACGAGATAATATAGTTACCCTTGAAGCGTGATTCCGAAATGGCACAATAAGGCACGTGATCTCCTCTCCCCAAACTTGATTTGGATTACCTATAGATATACTCAACAAAGCACACATACCCACTATCATAGCAAGGGAAAAAAAAGTTCATCATAACTTTTTGGAAATCATCAAAATATTGCACAAGGAATGAAAATATTTATTAAAATAAAATAACAAAGATTTGGCTTTAAGGGCCTACAATCCCTACGAAAATTAAATTGCAAAGATTTAACCTTAAGGGTCTACAATCTCTAAGAATTGAAAGTGAAACCTATCTATAAAATATAAATTCTCATAAATCTAAAACCCTAATCCTAAATCGATTCATCCATCTTCCTCACTACTCCAGCTCATCACTCACTTCCACTCGGAAAAACTCCCAAACAAGCATGCATATTCGACACCATCTCAAGTCACTAAAAACTCGCTTCTTGGTATTTCTTTGTGAATGACCAACACCTCTCATTCATCTCACCCAGTGAAAATTCCAACTGCTCCTCAAGAATCTTTGATATCAAGAATGGATACAGGAGATAAAACTTCATAAAATTCCACCCTTCCACTTTTCTGCTCACAATCTTATGTATCAAAATCATGTTGGCAAATATCACTATCGGAAACGGCACTCAATACCCTTTAAGCATGCAGTAGAGTATCTTGATCATTGAGTGTCCCCACCAATGCGTCTGATGATTCTGACATGCTTGAGAAACAATCACACAATCCAAGTATAACAAGTCTGACCTCAACATATAATTGTCCATACTCTTAGCCCCTTCCTTCGGAACATGTGTAGTACATATCTACTTGATCATCTCATCATCCGAGATCTTCCAATCCACTGAGACTATTTTGAACTTTTCGCTCAAGTGCGTTGAACACATAAGTGGTAATTTCCATACCTTCGTAATGACATCTTTATCCACTGTAATATGATTGCTATTTTCATCAATTTGGACTCGTATCACCTCTTACCCTATCGGTCCTATGAGTTCCATCTGTTCAAAAATCTTTTGAACTAATTGCGGATACACATTCCCTCTAGCCAGACGCTCTAAACTTTGCAATCCTTGTTCACGTAGGATTTTAACCCCGGGCATCATCAATGGATCCGTCATTATTTTTGGGCAAAAATTCAATTCAAATTGCATCCTACACTCCTTGAATGAACGAGGTGTGGCTCTCTTACTTGGTTTGATGTAGCTCCCATGTTTGTGTTTTCCTCTCCCAACTCCATATTTCCTCCTCTCATATCTCTAATTTCTGATGAAGCATCATCATTAATGAACTCCTCTGGGTCTGACTCAATCTCATACTCACTCTCCTCGTGCTCACCCTCAGGATTATAAAAAGGAAAAAAAGAATAAACGGAATAAGAAGAAGAACTACACATTATGGTCTTTTTGTACAAGTTCTTATTTGTGAATTATAATAATTGTGGATCTCATGGGCTATATTTATAGATGAATAAGTCAGATTCATTAAGGAAAAGGATTTGGAACCCTTGTTTGAATTGGAAAGTGGAAACAACTAAGAATCTATATTTGACTTGTATTTCCATTCCATTTCCTATTCGAACTAGGATTGCTCTACAAATTCCTATTTACATCCTAAAAATTCCTAAAATTACCCTAAATAAAATCCTAATATAATACAGGTATAAACCCAGCCGAAAAACCCCTCAAACGGGCAAATTATTGAGATTTACTAGACAAACCACGATGGCCCCTACGCTTGAAGCGTAGGGATGGCTTAGTTTGGAACATTTTTTATTTTTTTTACTAACAAATCTTCATAACCATGCTACAATATTATTCCTTAGTGTAAAACCACACTCCCCCAAACTTAAACATACACAAGTCCTCATTGTATGACTTCAAAGCTCGGTCAAACTCAAAAAATCACTCAATTCAATGCATACATAATCATAGTCTCGAGAAATGAGAATAATGAACAATATAATCACATAGATATAAAAATTCGTAAGTTTATAAAATCAAAAACAACATAAAATACACTTGAATAATGATCGTTCAGGCAATCACATAAACCACCCTATCCAAAGTTATCCACTAGATAATCCAAGTCTAGTGCAAAAAACAAAACCTATAAAAACTATACCATAACTACTCTACTCATCCTCATCAGTTGACTAAAGTGGTGTGGCTGGTGGATCTAATGCAAAATGGTCAAACTGTGCCTCAACCACGCCATGCAGCCATCTCTAACCACGCCAAAGCCATGTCATCTCCTCTCGATGCATATGTATGCCAGTCACCACAACCCTCTGGCTGGCTCGCAACTCCACCCTCAAAGACCGGATTTCATCTCTCAACGTTGCCTTCCCTGCCATAATCGCATCAAATTGCTCACGAGAGAACGTCACTGTCATACCGGTAGGTGCCAGAGGAATCTTAGCTACATTTACTCCCTCACCCTGAGGTGGTGATACGACCTCATCATGTCTGGCCTCATCCTCAACAGGCACAACAGGGGGTACAACTAAACCAGGAACAATCAGCCTCCTCTGTACAACTGCGTCACCGGCTAGATTCTTCTAATTCTTGCTCCACATAGTCGTTGTGTAAACACCCCTGATAAACCCTGTTTCGGTTCGTCTCTTCATCCGTCAAGACCCCAGCATCAGTCATAAGTCGCATAATCAAGGTCAGAAATTGCATCTGAAATGTACTATGCCCGACCTTGTGCGCGTTCCTGAAGTCCTGGTAGTGCTGGTAAAGGCCCTGCCAGAGAACCTAGGGAATCAAAATCCAGCGATCGAACTCAAAGGCATAATGGAGAACTAGAAATAGGTGATATCGCTGAGTAGCATGCCCATAAGGGTGAATCTGAGAATGGAGAATGGTGTCCAGGAACCATAGCTTCGGATGATAATCTGACTTCTTCGTGCAGTTGTTTCAGTTATCTCCAAAGACTCCCTCAGTCTATAATTGGGCTATCTCAGCCACACTTGGAAACTGCTCGGGTAGGGGCAGAAAGTCATCCACCAACTCTGGTGGGCATGTATCATGAATACCCCATGCCTCTGTTATGGCCTGGGGTGTAATCTCAAATCGAATCCCTCTGACCACAGTCTCCAATCTCATCCCCCAACTGTAGTGCCACATGTGTAGCCAAAAATCACTAATCATGTCCTCGTAGACAAACTCATATGGATGGGTGAGGATCGACAACAATTGTCGTGCTCGTAGACATTGAATTGTCCACACTGGCACTATCTCTATCCTCCCAAAGCCTATCGCAAAGTAAAACCTTTCCTACTAATACCCCTTCTTTATCGCCTTCTTCAATAAATCACCCACCACAGTAGTAGGTGGTACTGGAAAATAAGAAATCAACACCCCTGGCTTATCCTAGGTTATCTGTGGCTCGGGCGGTCCTACTGGTGGTGACGCAGGTGGTGCTGCAACTGGTGACACAACTGGCGAAGCCGGATGATCACTGTGTGTGGGCTCGGACGAAGAAGATGATGCAACTAGCAATATTAACCGTCTGTGAGTCCTCAACAGTGATATATCTGCTGGCTCTGGGTCAGAAGACCTCTATCTAGTACGTGAAGGACCCGCACCTCCTCTCCACAGTCTCATTTTCATCTCTACAGTCAAGATTTTCACAAATAATAAGCTAATCATTTCGGGCACCGAATCAAACTCAAAATCATCTCTAAATGAATCCAGTATGAGGTTTAAACAAACCCCCAATTTAAAAACATACAAAAATTGCGAAATTCAACCCATTCCCTAGGCCAATAATTTTAACTTTAGAAAAATGGATTAAAACATGTTTTTGACAAGATTCGTTCATCAATACTAGTTTAGAATGATTAAAAGAGTAATTAGAAACACCAAGATCGAAGAAAAACTCACTGAATCAAAGGATTTGACAATTTATCCAAAACTAAATTTTTGAGACTCTTCGAGTTCTTCACACGATTCCAGATGATTAACGCACAGATCTGACGCAAGAACTACGGAGATTTGTTCGAAATCAATGTAGGGAGAGATAGGGAGTGATTTCAATGTTTGAAGTGTAGTTAGAGCTACACTGATGTTTGAAGCGTAGCTTGCTGATGGACGTCAGGTGTGTGCAAAATATGTGGTTAAAAATGACACCTTAACGACACTTTAGGTTTTACCCTTCTGCAAGCACACGGATCAATTGTAGACAGTTTTGCTTGAGTAGGGGAATATCGATTCCAGAGAGACGAGGATTGTTCACTTCAATAGTCTAAAAATACTGAATTATATTTTTCCGAAAAGATTTTGTTTTTGTGAATTATCTAATACTAATGAAAATAAAACAGAAAACAATAATGAATAATGGTTGTGATTCAGAGAGAGATAAAATTAGGGTTTTCTCACTCCACCACTAACTGCATAACATAGACCAAATTCTATTTTAATTGCATGATGGCGATCCATTGACTGTGAATCAGGTTGTACCGCGCCAGCAGTTTGACCCCAAAAAAGATTACTCTCAACCGGATCGCAACAACCTATCTCAAGACTAAACTGATTAGTGCATGTCAACTACTAAAAGAAAATAAATGCAGAAAAGTAAATTAAAGCAGTAAATTAAAACAGGAAAATAAACTAAAGCATGTTTATATCAGTTTGTCAGGGCATGGCATGTGTCAACCTAGGGTTTCGAGTTTTATGACCACCATTGTGTAGAAAATCACAGATTAAACATCCGAGTTCCAACCCATAGTGAATAATTGTGATTGTGTAAGATAAATATATTCGAAAAGTCTAAGACAAGAATCAATTCAAATATATAAACTTGTATCACGAATAAAAATAGTCTCTCATCTAACACAATCATCACAGTATAGTTACAGTTTCCCCTCTCTACAATTGAATATAAAATTAGAATTACATTACTTGGCTAGGGTTTTACGAGAAAACCCTAGATACCAAATTAGTTGATCATGGCTGAGAGAATCTGCATTATTGGTGTAGAAACGCTCTCCATAATCTTTTTATCCGGATCTCTAGGTCTTCAATGGCAATTCTCTTCTATGGAAATAATGAAATCAGCCACCAACTCAATGAATGTGCGTCAAAATCTGAACCAGAACTAGCCTCCAAAAATAACCACTCTCTAAACCTAGCCCTCTCATATTTATAGACAAGTAAGGGAAACCCTAATGGTTGCCCTTTTCTATAAATTCATAATACATGAATAATCTCTATAAAATCTCATGTAAATATGTGTATAAGCCTGTATGTAGAGGTCTGGAATCACCGATCACTTAAAATATCAAAGTAGGGACAAAATTGGAAAATTCTGAAACAACTCTGAAACAACTTCAGTACATAAAAGGATCACGTGGCCACAAGTTGGGACCTACGATCCTGACCTACAGTTGGGCATAGGTATAGGGCATAGGCTACTCTCCTGACCTACGCTTGGGCGTAGGGTCCAAACCAAAGCGTACCTCAGGTCCAATCTTCCTCTTTTTCTCTCTGACGACATAAGGTATGATGCATCTTTTGCTGTAAAAAGTCGTCTTTTCATATTTGAGCTAGACTGGTTGCCTTTGACTCCCGATGCTTTTCAATGAAGTAATAATGTCTGAAAATAACATTTTTGCCCTTCGGTGAGATAATGATGTCGGGAAATAACCATTTTGCCCTTGGGTAACTCTTCTTTGCTCTGGCACACCTCTTGATTCCTTTCTTAAGATAGAAATGAATACGAACTTTGTTAATTCACCAAGATTAGATATGTTTCTTCATTAAGCTCCTGAAACATACCTACACACAAAACGGGATAAAAATACCAAGTAACATAATGTAAAGACATAACAAACGCAAGATAGGAGCGAAAAATGACCAATATTGAGCACCTATCACTCGTTGTTTTACAAAACATTTCCAGCTTCAATTTTTCTTCTTTTCTCATACCCCATCCATCGCAATTGCTCTCATACCTTCTATTTACTTCATTGAATGATTCACCACACCTATCGTGATGATTACGGTAACATGACTCGATCTTACGACTCAATAGAATGGCTAACAAACTAAAATATAATCTACAAGTTACAAACTAGGGTTTAAAGCTAATCTTTATCCCCTAGTACCATTGTTTAACATCATTGGCGCGATGTTGCTACTTCCCATTATTTAGAATCACACTCGTGTGTTGGATCAATTAAATCCATCATTTCCAGAACACACTCAACTGGCTAAACATTGATATAATGCTTCAGTCTTTGACCATTCACTACAAAATTCCTTCCCATCTCCGGATCATCAAGCTCTATTACTCCATGTGGGAAAACCTTCTTAACTTCATACGGCCCATCCCATCTTAACTGAAGCTTACCAAGAAACAGCTTTAATCTCGAATTAAACAACCAAACCTTCTAGCCAAGCTCAAAGACATTCTTTTGAATGTGTTTGCCATTAAAAGCCTTCATCCGAGCCTTGTAAATCCGAGAATTCTCATAAGCATTGTTTCTCAACTCCTCAAGCTCTGCAAGTTAAAGTTTTCGCTGAGCACCAGATTTCTTCAAATCAAAGTTCAACCTTTAAACTGCCCAATATGTTTGATGCTCTAGCTCAACAGAGAAGTGACATGCCATACCATAGACAATTCGATACAGTGTCATCCCTATCGGAGTCTTGTAGGGATAGTTGCTCAATATTGGTCATTTTTCGCTCATATATTGTGTTTGTTGTCTTTACATTTCGTTACTTGGTATTTTTATCCCGTTTGTGTGTGTAAGCATGTTTCAGGAGCTTAATGAAAAAACAGAGCTAATCTCAGTGAATTAACTGAGTTCGTGTTTGTTTCTATCTCGAGAAAGGAATCAAAAGGTGTGTCAGGGCGAAGAAGAGCTACCAGAGGGCAAAATAGTCATTTCCAGACATCATTATCTCACCGAAAGCCAAACATGTCATTTTTAAACATTATTACTTTACCCAAAAGCATCGGGAGTCGTAGGCGACCAGTCTAGCTCAAATATGAAAAGATGAGTTTTTACAGCAAAAGATACATAATACCTTACGTCATCAGAGAGAAAAAGAGGCAAACTGTACCTGAGCTACGCTTTGGTTTGTACCATACGCCCAAGTGTAGGTCAGGAGCATAGGTTCCACCTTGTGGCCACGTGGTCCCTTTACGTGCTGAAGTTGTTTCGGAGTTGTTTCAGAATTTTCCAGTTTTGTCCATGCTTCAATATTTTAAGTGATCGGTGATTCCAGATGTCTACATACAAGCTTATATACATATTTACATAATATTTTAGAGATATTACTCATGTATTCTAAAATTATAGAAAAGGGCAACCATTATGGTTTCCCTCACTTGTCTATAAATATGAGAGGGTTAGGTTTAGAGAGGGGATGTGCTGTTTTTGAGGTCTAGTTCTGATTTTCACTTACGTTCAAAGTTCAGACCTGCTTCCATTGAAGATAACCACCATTGAAGACCTAGAGATCCGAAGAAGTAGGCCATGGAGAGTGTTTCTACACCGACAATGCAAATTCTCTCCGCCATGATCAACTAATTTGGTATTTAGGGTTTTCTCGCAAAACCCTAGCCAAGTAATGTAGTTCTAATTTTATATTCAATTCTAGAGAGGGGAAACTGTGACTATACTGTGATGATTGTGTTAGATGAGAGACCATTTTTATTCGTCATACAAGTTTATATATTTGAATTAATTCTTGTCTTAGACTTTTCGAATATATTTATCTTACACAATCACAATTATTCACTATGGGCTGGAACTCGGATGCTTAATATGTGATTTTCTACACAATGGTGGTTATAAAACTCAAAACCCTAGGTTGACATAGGTCATGCCCTGACTAACTGATATATACATGCTTTAGTTTATTGTCATGCTTTAATTTACAGCTTTAATTTACTTTTTAGCATTTACTTTCTGTTAGTAGTTGGCATGCACTAATCAGTTTAGTCTTGAGATGGGTTGTCGCGATCCAGTTGAGAGTAATCCTTTTTGGGGTCAAACTACTGGTGTGGTGCGACCTGATTCACAGTCAATAGATCACCCTCATGCAATTTAAATAGAATTTGGACTATATTATGCGGTTAGTGGTGGAGTGAGGAAACCCTAGTTTTCTCTCTCTCTGAATCACAACCATTATTTATTATTGCTTTCTGTTTTATTTTCATTAGTATTAGATAAATCACAAAATCAAACTCTTTTCGAAAAAATATAATTCAGTATTTTTAGACTATTGAATTGAACAATCCTCATCTCTCTGGGATTGATATTACCCTACTCAAGCAAAACTATATACAATTGATATGTGCGCTTACAGAAGGGTAAAACCTAAAGTGTCGTTAATGTGTCCTTTTTAACCACATATTTTGCACACACCTGATTCCCAACAAGTTTTTGGCGCCGTTGTTGGGGACTTGGCATTGTTCAATTTTCATTGTGTTATTGTAGATTAAAGCTAAAGTTGAATTTTTTGTGTGATTTTCAGGTACAATTGAAGAGCGTTTAAGGAAAAGACAAAGTTGTTGAAGTTGCGTCTAGACCATTTATGAGTTTGAATTTTGCTTGGTTTTTGCATTTAATTTTTACATTTTCTTTTTGTTCATAGTTTAGATAAGTTTAGAAGTAGTTTAGTTAATTTGCTTTATTTCAAAAAAAAAAAGTTTTTAGTGTATGTCCGATAGATCGACGTGTTTAAATTCATATTTTGCGTTAGTTGTATACGACCCGGAGATCGAAAGAACTCTAAGGCATTTACAAAATTATATTGAAAAGCGTCGTCATACAGAAGAATTCAAGATGGGTGACAAGAGAGTCAATCCGCGGAGAGGACCAGATACCTCATTGAAGGGATTCTATGCATCGGACGCGTATGAATCGTATGCTGAATTTCCAGAAGAGGAAGGTGCAAAGCATTTTGAGATCAAGACGAGTGTGATCAACATGTTCCCAAAGTTCTCTAGTCTCAGGATAGAAGATCCGTACCAACATGTCAATGAATTCTTAGAGGTAGCATCAATCGTTAGGTATAATGGTTTGGATTTAAGAGTACGTCTGTTCCCATGGTCCTTAAAAGATAAAGCAAAAAAATAGTATATTAAATTGACCCAAGCAACTAAACTTGATTGGGAAACACTTAAGCAAGAATTCTTATAAAAACATTTTTCCATAGGAAAGACTTCAGAAGCACAAGATGCAATTAAACGATTCAAATAGTTGCCAGGAGAGCAATTCCATGATGCGTGGAAGAGGTACAATGAGATTTTGTATAAATGTCCCCACCATAGGTTTTATGATTAAGATGTCGCTAGAAAGTTTTACATGGGTCTAAGTGAAAAGCATAAAAATCTAATAGATGCGTCTACACAGGGTTAGTTTACCTTGAAACCCGCAAGAGAGCTTTTAAAGATGTTTGATAATATCAGTGAAAATGCCCTTTAGTATGAATCTGATATGAGGTCTAGAGGTGAACTGGATAGGCGATCTGAAAAAGCATTTGAGGTTAATCATGATATGAAAAATCCAGTGGCATTGATAGAGGAGAGGTTAAAGCGATTTGAAAAACTTCCTACCCAAAGAAGTCATTCTCTTAAAAGAGAAGTGTATGAGGTTGAACCAGATTATTCTTAAAATGAGTGTGAGGACGTAATAGCCGTTGATGTCAATGCAGCATAGAATTACTCAAATAATGCCCCGTTCTCCAACTCATATTCTCCAAATAATAGGAATCATCCATTCATGTCCTATAAGTCCACAAATGTGGAGAATCTTCCAGAAAAATTTCAACAAGGACAGTGGTCCAATTCTCAATCCAATTTCAAACCAAGGCAGCAATTTACCTCGCAACCAAGGTTCCAACAGAGCCAACAATCATTCCAATCTCAACCAACTATACTGGCTTGCAATTCTCAATCAAATTTCCAACCCAGACAGTCACCTAATAATTCTATAGCTCTCCAGCCATTCAATAACAACCAGGTTATCCAACCATTCCAATATCAGCTCTAGTCTCAAATAAGCCAAGCTCCCCCACCCGGTTTTCAAAATAACAAGATAGAGCAGACCTTGGTAGACCTCTAAAATCATATGGGTGTTCATACTCAAGTACTGGCCCAAATCACCATGCAGTTAGGACAAATGGCAAATCAGAGAAATAATAGAGAGTCAGGTCAATTGTCTAGTCAGCCTATCGCTAACCCAAAGATTCAGCAAGTGCAGGAGCTTAGATCATTTACCAATGATTATCATGAGTCTGTTCAAGTAATTACGACTCTTAGAAGTGAAAGGGTAGTTGAGAGCGGAGTGGAGGAAGAACATGAGGAGAGGTTGCGTAGAAGAAAAGAAGCTGAGCAACCTCAAAGGAAGGAAGCAAAAAAAGCACAGCAGAAAGATGTTGAGAGCAAAGAGGCTGAAGTTCAAACAGATAAACTGCCAGTAGATAAGAGTGTCGACGAGACATTACTTTATAAGCCAGATAGAGCGAACTATGAGGAGGCACCGCCATTTCCTTAATGTCTTAGAGAACTGACTAAGTATGGGAAGATGAAAGAATCTACTATGTTGGATACGTTCCGGCAAGTCAAGATTAATCTGCCGCTCTTAGACATGATTGCCCAAATCCCACCTTATGTTAAATTTTTCAAGGATCTCTGTACGCAGGAGAGGAAAAGCAGAGCGAAGAATCTGAAGAAAATACTCTTGATTGAGCAAGTGAGTTCACTGCTGTTAAGCAATACTCCACTAAAAAGGAAAGATCCCGGTGCTCCCACTATTTCTTGTGTTATCGGTGACCAGGAAATTCGTAGAGCACTTCTTGATCTAGGTGCAAGTATTAACATGCTTTCTTATTCAGTCTATAAATAGCTAGGGTTGGGAGAGCTCAGTCCTACAGAGGTTGTACTGCAGTTTACCGATCGATCTGTCAAGAAGGCGAAAGGAATTTTGGAAGACGTCATAGTTCAAGTGGTAAAGTTGTACTTTCCATTTGATTTTGTAATCCTGGAGACGGAACCTAACCCGTACTCGAAAAAACACATCCCAGTGATCTTAGGCAGACCATTTTTGGCCACGGCAAATGCATGTATTAATTTTCGAATCGGAGCCTTGGATCTGACCTTTGGGAACATGAAAGTCAGGATGAATGTGTTTGAAGGGAGCCATCAATTACCTGAGTCTATGGACTATTTCTAGATAAATGAGTGTGATGAGCTAGATGATATTATACATGATTTTGCGACTCAAATTCTGGAGAAAGATGAGCTTGAAGAATTTCTGGTAAATGAAGTGCCGAATGAAGAAATCAAAGATTGGGATGCGTATATGGAATGGCAGAACAAGGAGTTGGATAAAATTAAGACTGCATTATACACGCAACCTTGGAAGCAAGAGCCAATGGAACCACTCCCGATAGTCTCAAGTACTTCCCCAATTCTATCACTTATGACTCCGCCTATTTTAGAACTAAAGGAGTTGCCAGAGAAGTTGAAGTATGTTTTCATGGGACCCAACAAAACTTTTTCTGTAATTATTTCATCAAAGTTGATAGCAGATTAGGAATCAAGTCTGATTGAGGTCTTGACCAAGAATAAAGAAGTGATTGATTGGAGTGATGCTGATTTGAAAGGTATTGATCCATCAATTTGCATGCATCGAATTTATTTAGAAGATGAGGCAAAATCGTCAAGGGAGATGTAGCGAAGATTGAATCCGAACATGATGGAGGTGGTAAGAAAAGAAGTAGTGAAGTTACTGGATGCGGGAATCATCTACCCAATCTCTGATAGTAAGTGGATAAGCCCAACTCAAGTGGTTTTGAAGAAGTCGGGAATCACAATGGTGCCCAATGAAAAGGGTGAGCTAATTCCTCAATGCACAACTACAGGGTGGCGTGTGTGTATCAACTACAGAATTCTCAACTCTAACACCAGGAATGATCATTTTCCATTACCATTCATCGATCAAATCCTGGAAAGATTACCCTGACAGAACTATTACTGCTTTTTGGATGGATATTCCGGCTATAATCAAGTGGCAATTGATCATGCAGATCAGGTGAAAACCACTTTCACTTGTCCATATGGCACATTCACGTACAGACGAATGCCTTTTGGTTTACGTAAGCGACATTCCAGAGGTGTATGATGTCTATCTTCTCTGATATGGTAGAAACGTTTCTGAAAGTGTTCATGGATGACTTCTTAGCCTTTGGGGCAACCTTTGAAGACTATTTGAGGCATTTAACACTAGTACTTGAAAGGTGTAAATGGACCAATTTAATTATTAGTTGGGAGAAGAGCCATTTTATGGTTCAAGAGGGAATAGTACTTGGCCACATTATATAAAAGCAGGGGATTGAGGTTGATAAAGCAAAAGTCGAGCTGATTTCAAAATTACCTCATCCCACATCTGTGAAGCAGATACGCTCTTTTCTGGGCCATGCCGGGTTTTACAGAAGGTATATCAAAGATTTTAGCAAAATTGCCCGGCCATTATGCAATTTACTGGTTAAAGAATGTCTTCAAGCCGTTGAGGAATTGCGTGTTAAACTCTCATCTGCCCCAATTATCTATCCACCGGACTGG
The DNA here is from genome assembly GCA_963922005.1 of Cornus suecica. Classification (NCBI taxonomy): domain Eukaryota; kingdom Viridiplantae; phylum Streptophyta; class Magnoliopsida; order Cornales; family Cornaceae; genus Cornus; species Cornus suecica. The sequence goes on along the minus strand of OY998246.1, from coordinate 31,415,965 downwards.
TCTCTACCGTTCGAGCTGATGTGTGACGCTTTAGATTATACAATTGGAGCTGTGTTGGGACAGAGAAAAGACAAGTTGCCATATGTGATTTACTATGCCAGTAGAACTCTGAACGAAGCTCAGATGAACTACACAACTACCGAGAAGGAGTTACTAGAAGTGGTGTTCTCCTAGAAAAATTCAGGTCGTATTTGTTGGGAACCAAGGTGGTCGTGTACTTAGATCATGCCGCACTAAGGCATTTTCTAACAAAGAAATATTCCAAGCGCAGATTGATTAGATGGATTTTGTTGCTATAGGAATTTGATTTGGAGATCAAAGATAAGAAGGGTACGGAGAATGTTGTAGCTGATCATTTGTCAAGAATTGTCGTTGAGTCCACAAAGGATGATACTCCTCTTAAGAATGAGTTCCCAGATGAACATCTGTTCAGTGTAGCTGTTATTGAACAGATACCAGGTATGCAGATATTGTCAACTATAAAGCCACAGGTAGAATTTCTAATCAAAGGATCATTTCTTCAGCCAAGTAAAATTTTATATCTGGGATAATCCGCGACTGTACAAATATTGCCCGGATCAGATAATTCGTAAATGTGTGCCAGAAAGTGAAGTTTAAAGCATACTGACATTTTGTCATACGCTAGAGTGTGGAGGGCATTTTGGTACTTAGAAGACAGCTTACAAAGTCCTATATACCAGTTTTTATTGGCCCACCATATTCAAGGATATGTTCGAGTTTTGAAAATATTGTCTGAGATGTCAGAAGTTGGGATCCATATATCGACAAGACATGATGTCACTGAATCTTATTTTGGTAGTTAAGTTGTTTGACGTCTGGGGCATTGACTTCATGGGAGCGTTTCCAAAAGTCGACGATAAGCAGTACATATTAGTGGGAGTTGATTACGTTTCTAAATGGGTAGAGGTAGTTGCCACGTCGCATGCGAATGACATTGTGGTTGAGGAGTTTGTAAAATCCAATATCTTTTCTAGATTTGGTATGCCACGAGTGTTGATCAGTGGCACTCATAGAATTGGAATGCCATATCACCCACAGATGAGTGGTCAAGTGGAGGTTTTGAACAGGGAGATCAAGAACATTATTAAAAAGATGGTGGATCCTGATTTGAAGAATTGGCTGAGAAGGTTAAATGATGCACTGTGGGCATACAAGACCGCTTATAAGACATCGATTGGTATGTCACCATACATATTGGTCTATGGTAAAGCGTGTCATCTCCCTGTGGAACTCGAGCACAGAGCATATTGGGTTATCAGAAGATTGAATTTTGATATCAAAAGATCGGGTGCTCAGAGGAAACTCCAACTCGCAGAGCTTGAGGAGTTGAGGAACAATGCATATAAAAATTCTCAAATATATAAAGCCCGAACCAAAGCATTCCACGACAAACATATCAGACAGAAAAGCTTTGAGGTTGTCCAAAAAGTGTGGTTGTTCAATTCGAGACTCAAATTGTTTCTCGGTAAGCTCCAATCAAAATGGGATGGGCCGTACAGAATTACTAAAGTTTACCCCTATTGAGCGATGGAACATGACGACCCTGGCAAAGGAAAGAGATTTGTTGTGAATGGTTAGTGTACGTGTGGATTCTATAAAGCCCAGTAAGGGAAAAGCCCATTAGCCCAACAAAGGAAGGAGCCCGAAGGGAAGGCCCACCCTAAAGGCCTATTTCATGAAATATTCTAGAACAAGCTTAAGGAACAAGTTAGTGACATAGCAAAAGGACAAAAATGATGTAAGCAAGAGAATGTTGCCCTAATGGGCTCAAAGCCCAAGAAGAGAATGTATATAAGGAAAGTCAAATCTGAATAAAGCATTATATTCTTGTGTTGTGCATTTTTTGGCATTTACACATTGGCGTCGTCTGTGGGAATATACAAAGAGTTCTTGATTTTTTGGATCTGTTCTTCGAGATTTGTAAATCATCTCATTCTTCCCATCTCGTTAAGCTGAGTTTGTTTTATTCAATCTGAAGATCAGAGAGCTTGTTTCTATTCTTCACCATCTTCTAAGTTCACACTGACCCACTACTTCCCAAACAAACATGTCGGTCACTTGTTCACAAGCAGACGTTCCGACCACCGGAGACAGCCGTGTAAAAGATTCTAAAACCATTGAGCAAATCCTACAACGCCTGATAACTGTTGAGGAACGTAGCCAAGCTATTGGGAAGCAGAATGCAGAGCTCATGGCGAGTTTGGCTCTACCACCGCCTGCCTCTCCGGTAGTGGTGCTCGACCACTCTCAGAACTAGGAAGATGGCGACGGACTGAAAGAGAACGCCAAGTCTTCCCAGCACTCAGGAAAGGCTCCCACCATCGACAAAGCCATGACTCCCCAAAAGCTCTAAGAAATGATGGCCAAGTTCCAAAGGAAAGTCCTCAGGGACTTGAGAACCCATTCTACCGATGACCTTGCCATCCAGGCATCAACCGAGTTGATACAATCACCCTTCATCCCCGAGATAACCCGGGAACCTTTTCCGAAGAAGTTTGTTATGCCTTGGTTTACCCCCTACGATGGCACCAAGGACCCCGAGGAGCATATTTATTAGATTCATTAGAAGATGACCATGTACGCTGAGAATGAGTCCTTGCTTTGTAAGGTATTTTCCACAAGTCTTGTTGATGCAGCTCTACTATAGTTCAGGAAGCAGCCACCTCGATCCATCGGCAGCTGGCAACAGTTGACCAGGCTCTTCATTGCTCAATACTACGGGAACAAGAGATAGAAAAAGACCATTTCCTGCCTCTTCACTATGATCCAGGAGAAAGGAGAATCACTGAAGAGCTTCCTATCCCGATTCAACATTGAGTCTACTTCTATTGATAACTGTGATCAGTACTCTACTGTTGAGGCCTTCCGGATGGCCCTTATTCCAGGGACCAAGTTCCATCAGTCTCTAGTGAAATGCCCCCCATCGGGTATTGGGGAGTTAAACTCCAAAGCCCAAGGGTACTTGAGGATTGAAGAGGAGGTGACCATCAGGCAGAGGAGGGCAGCCTTGGTCAGCATTGAAGCCCGATCAAAGGATCAGGCAACCGATCAAAAGCATCCCACACCATCAGGGCCACCAGCTCCTTCAGGACCTCTAGCACCGAACCCTTTTAAATGCTCCAAATCTGAATAGAGAGAGACACCCCTGAGGGTCAGCCTTACCAAGCTCTACCAAGAGAACAAGGCCAGAGGGATCTTCCAATAACCCCCAACCATCAGACAGCTACTTGACCAAAGAGAAAAGTCAAAACATTGTGCTTTCCACGGTGATTTCGGGCACATCACAAACGAGTGTCGTAATCTCAGACAACAGGTAGATGCACTGTTGCTTCACAGTGAGCTCCGGGATTACATCTAATGGGACAGGTCAAGGGCCAATCAATGTGCTCCTAACGCCCCTCAGAACCCCGCAGCCGCACAGCCGGTCAGTATCATCAATATGATTCTTGGTGGCCCCGCCTCCAAAGATACGGAAGGGTCCAGCCGGAGCCAGCTCCGAAGAGCCCGCAAAATTAGAGAAGTCAATGAAGTCAGTGAAGTCCACCAGAGGACAGGAGAAACACAAATTATCTTCTCTGCATCGGACCTTCGGAGTATCCAAACCCCATATGATGACCATCTAGTTGTGACACTGATGGTGGTCAAATGCCTTGTTAAGAGAGTCATGATCGACCCTGGGAGCAATGCAAACGTCATTACCAAATGGGCTTTTAAAAAGCTTGAAATTGACCCGAACGAGATTGTAGCATCCCGGTGCCCTATTGCAGGATTCGATGGAAAGCAAATCGAACTGATTGGGGAAGTCCAATTGTCGGTATCTAATATCAAGGGCGACTAGGTGGCCACCAAGGAATGCTATGCGGTCACCCTGAAAAAGATCAGGAAGGGGAAAGGCCCAATGGTGTCCTATTCCAAGGAATATAATCCAGCCCCAAAATAGCAATCAAAGAAGGGGGATCCGGGTACCCCGATCCTGGTCGAGCCGTTATAACCAATCTCTGTTATCCCCGATAGCCCAGAAAAAGTTACTTTTGCGGGTACAAATCTTACCGACTCTGAATTGAAAGAACTGACACAGTTATTGCAGGACAACTCCGATGTCTTCGTGTGGGAACATACAGACATGCCAGGTATCGATCCTATTATTGCCCTGCACTCATTACACGTCGACCTAAACGTATGACCGATCAGGCAAAAGCAGAGGCGCATGGGAGCGCATCGAAACTAAATCATAGCGGATGAAGTGTCCAGATTGCTCCAGGCTAGTTTTGTCAGGGAATTCAAGTACCCCAAATGGCTCGCCAACGTAATGGTCGTCCAAAAAAAGAATGGTAAATGGAAGGTTTATGCTGATTTTACTGACCTGAACAGGGCATGCCCGAATAACAGCTTTCCACTGCCAAAGATCGATCAGATGGTGGATGTTACCGTCGACTACGAACGTCTAACTTTTTTGGACACTTATTCGGGATAAAATCAGATAAAAATGAACCCGACGGATGAAGAAAATACCTCATTCATTACTAAAACAAGTACTTACTACTTTAAGGTTATGCCCTTCAGTCTAAAAAATGCATGTGCCACTTTCCAAAGGTTGGTCAACAAGATCTTTAAGGGAATGATGGGTACAGTGATTGAGGCTTATATTGATGACACTGTGATCAAGAGTAGAGGAAAGGAAGATCATCTTGCACACTTGTACCAAGTGTTTGACACCCTCAAGATGCATGGCATGAAGCTTAACCCGGAGAAATGCTTCTTTAGCGTGTCATCCGGACAATTCCTAGGACACATCATGGACCGGACCGGGATCCAAGCCAGCCCGACACGAGTGAAGGCCCTAATGGAAAAAAAGGAGCCCCGGACACATAAAGACGTTCAAGTCCTGATTGGAAGAGTGGTTTCCCTTAGCAGGTTCATTTCACGACTCACTGATCGATGTAGACCATTCTTTCAGGCAATCAAGGCAAAAAGGGGAGAAGTCTGGGGTCCTGAGCAGTCTGAAGCCCTAGCGAGGTTAAAGGAGTATATGACCAAACCCCTTATCCTATCCACACCAGGACCTGATGAAGTCTTACATTTGTATCTAGCAATATCCTCTGTCTTAACTAATGCAGACCTCATCAGAGAGGATGGGAACTTGTAGATGCAATTCTTCTACACCAGTAAATCCTTGGCTAAAGCGGAAACCCCATACAGCAAGCAAGAAAAGCTGGTTATATCACTGGTAAATGCCAAAAAACGACTGAGGCATTACTTTGAGGCTCATCCAATCATTGTCCCGACTTCTACGCCTCTCCGGGTTATTATGTCGAAACCTGATCTTTCGAGCAAAATCTCCAAATGGGCCATCGAATTGGGCATATATGACATAACTTATATACCCCGGGTTTCCATCAAGGGACAGACGGTGGTAGATTTCTTACTTGAAGATGAAACTGAAGAACCCAACCAGCAGACTGAGCCAGACACTTGGAAGCTTTTGGTGGACAGATCAGCGAGTTCTACCAGATCGGGAATAGAATTAGAGATCCAGACACCTGATGGAACACACCTCCACATTTTAGTGCAACTACAGTTCCCAGCCACAAATAATGAGGCAGAATATGAAGCAATCGTATCTGGCTTAGATTAGCCCGAAGCTTGCAGATTCAGGCCCTAGCAGTGTACATCGACTCTCAGCTAGTCATTCAACAAATTAAAGGGGAATACGAGGCAAAAGACCCAAAATGGAGTCTTACCGAGCACTTATGTTGGAGGAAACATAGATCTTTCAAAAAATAACCTTCACTCAGATCCCGAGAAGCGAAAACTCTGTAGTTGGCCACCTAGCCGGTTAGGCATCCTCAACTAAAGAGGACCTGACCCGGGTTGTGTTGGTAGATTTTATAACCAGGCCAAGTATTCAAGACCCCATACAAGTGATGCTTATTCCATTGGAGCCCAACTGGATGGATCCCCTAATGAATTACTTGAGAAATGGGACACTCCCGGAGAACAAAGCTAAAGCTCACAGGATCAGGAGGAATTCAGCCCGATATTCAGTCATAAACGGGAAACTCTATCGAAATTCCTTCTCGGTTCCTTATTTAAAATGCATTACGCCCTAAGAATCAAGAGCAGTGATGCAGGAGATCCACAGTGGATCTTGCGGGAACCACTCCGGAGGAAGATCCCTTGTCCATAAAATACTCTCCCAAGGATACTTTTGGTCCTATCTATCACGGGATGCCGAGGACTATGTCCGGAGGTGCAAGCCATGCCAAATGCATGGGGACGATATCCATCGACCGCCGGAGTTCCTACACCCAACCATAGTCCCACATCTCTTCGCCCGATGGGGAATGGATATTGTAGGACCTCTTCCGAAGGCAATTTGATCAAATTCCTATGTCCTCCTGGCCATTGATTACTTCACCAAATGGGTGGAAGCTGAAGCCTACCCCGCCATCAAAAGTAGCCACATCATCAAGTTTATTTGGACCCACATAATATGCAGATTCGAGCTACCAAGGACAATTATATTGGATAATGGGACAAATCTTGATAATAAGGAAGTGAGAGCGTTCTTTGCCGAGCATGGTATCAACCAGAATACATCCTCCGTCGGGTACCCGCAGGGGAATGGACAGGCTGAAAGAACAAATCGAACCATATTCGACACCCTGGCCAAAAAACTTGAGGAAGCCAAAGGGGCCTGGCTCGAGAAGCTAGCTGAAGTGCTTTGGTCATATAGAATGACCCCCAGGCAACGCACCGGAAAGACCCCCTTTGCCATGGCATTTGGCCTTGAGGCTGTGATCCCAACAGAGGTTAGGGTTCCAACCCTTCAGAGCCAGGCCTGGGTGGAAGGCCCAAATAACCAGCACCTGGCTCACGACCTTGATCTACTAGATGAAAGAAGGGAAGTTGTCGGGATCAAGCTGGCCGCCTACCAACTGCGTGTCCGAAACCACTTCAACCAAAAAGTTAAAAGAATGGAGTTCCAGGTTGGAGACATGGTCCTTAGGTGAAAAATTAAACTCGTAGGCAAGCTCAGGGAGCCTTGGGAGGGCCCGTACACCATTACCAAAGTCATCGGGCGTGGAGCATACCGCGTCCGAAGGAACAGAGACGGTAGAATGGAACCAAACTCCCAGAACACCTCTTGTTTGAAGAGGCATTACCCACAACAAGCCAAGTTACTTTTACTTTGATCACTTTTGTAAAAAGACCCCCACGCCGGATCAATCAAAAATATTCATTAGTAAAATTATTTTTCATGGCAAAAATAGCTTATAAGTATCTACTAATGCAAAAAAATAAACCAAGTGTTCTCATGTCTCTCACATGGCATGAAGTGCCCAAAAGACACAGCATTGATCCAGAAGAGATAAAAAAAATTGCAAAAACTAAACCAAGTGTTATCATGTATATCGCATGGCCTGAAGTGCCCAAACGACACAACACTTATCCAGAAGAGATCAAAATTTTGTGAAAATTAAACTAAGTGTTGTCACGTATCTCGCATGGCCTGAAGTGCCCGAAAGACACAGCACAGATCCAAAAAAGATCAAAACATTTGCAAAAAGTAAACTAAGTGTTGTCACGTCTCTCTCGTGGCCTAAAGTGCTTGAAAGACACAACACTGATCCATAAGAGATCGAAAATTTGCAAAAAAGTAAACTAAGTGTTGTCATATCTCTCGCATGGCCCGAAGTGCCCGAAAGACACAACACTGATCCAAAAGAGATCAAAAAAATTTCAAAAAGTAAACGAAGTGTTGTCACGTCTCTCACGTGGCCTAAAGTGCCCGAAAGACACATCACTGATCCAGAAGAGATCAAAAATTTGCAAAATAGTGAACGAAGTGTTGTCATGTCTCTCGTATGGCCTAAAGTGCTCGAAAGACACAACACTGATCTAGAAGAGATCAAAGTTTTATGAAAAATAAATAAAGTGTTGTCATGTCTCTCACATGTCTCGAAGTGCCCGAAAGACACAACACTGATCCAGAAGAGATCAAAATTTTATGAAAAGTAAACTAAGTGTTGTCATGTCTCTCGCAAGGCCTGAAGTGCCCAAAAGAAACAACACTGACCCAGAAGAGACCTAAATTTTGTGAAAAATGAACCAAGTGTGGTGATGTCTCTCCTATGGCCTGAAATGCCTAAAAGACACAATATGTAACACCCCGCTCTAACACTTGGTATAATATTGTCCGCTTTGGGCCCAGCCCGCACGGTTTTGTTCTTGGGCTCCACCCAAAAGGCCTCATACCAATTAGAGACAACACTGCACATATAAGCACATCCCCAGACCTCTACCCGGGCGATGTGGGACATCACAATCACCCCCCCTTGGGACCCAGCGTCCTCGTTGGCGACCCACGGGTGATGTGCATGCTCCCACACTTAATTCTGGCCGGGCTCTGGCTCTGATACCAATTGTAACACCCCGCTCCAACACTTGGTATAATATTGTCCGCTTTGGGCCCAGCCCGCACGGTTTTGTTCTTGGGATCCTCCCAAAAGGCCTCATACCAATTGGAGACAACACTGCACATATAAGCACATCCCCAGACCTCTACCCGGGCGATGTGGGACATCACACAATATGTTTTGGGTAAAATAATCTAAGTATTACAGAAGTCAACTGGAAAGGAACCATGATTTTCATTCAAAATATGGGCCCCGATGGCCAAGGCTTACAAATGCTTTACAAAAGAAGAATCCTACGTTCTGTTATCCTGAAACCTAGAAGGAAGCCTGATAGAATTCACTATCTAAGTGCCAGCATCAGTGTCCGCCGCATTTGAGTCCACAGGAGCAATTGTCGGGTCCAAAACTTGGACAGGAGTGGGCTGCACTGAAGGATTAGAATCGGAAGTGGGCCCCGAAAGAGGTTTGGTTAGGAACTCACAAAAGAGAACATCATCCGGACCTCCAATCGAATCATCATATAGCGGAGCAATGCCTAGAGACTCATCTAATTCCTCCACTGAGGTAAAGTCCCTCTCCTCAACAGGTTTCTAGATGTCCAGGAAGTAGGTCCTCCAACCAAACTCAATCCGGTATTGGGCAGTGTCGCAGAGACGCTTATACATCTAATTGCCACCCCGATGGCACATTTCTACTATTGACCTCTCCACTGCCAGGAGATTCTCGGTTTCAATCTTCTCCTCCAGAAGCTTCTCCTTGGAGGCCCTCAGGATCTCATTGTTTGCATTCAAGCCTTCAACTTCAGCAGCTAGGGCCCGCTGAACTGCCTCCATCTCCTTGATCTTCTCTTGGGCGGCCTGAAGCTTTTGCTCCACAGAGATTGCCCTTGTGGTCTAGACCTCTATCTTATCATTAGAGATCGATAGCAAGGTGGCCACCTTTTTCCTTGCATCCTCCTTCAACCTCAGGAGCTCTGAAGATTTATTGAGCAACCTGTTATCCTTCTCTAACTTTGCATTATAAGCTTGGGTTAGGTAGAGCATCTGCCATAAATGCAAGTGTTATCTAGATTAATGGATAAAATACAAAAATACAAAGTGTGACTGAATAAATAGCAAGGTCAAAAACATACCTTCATGGAAATCTCCGGACCGGTTATGGCCAACTCTGCCCGACCAATCTGTGTCAGTTTCTTCCAGTCTACGGGGGTTCAGATCTGGAGACCCATTTCCCGAAGGGCAACATCATTATTTATGGTCTCATGCCCCGCGACCAAGAAGCCACCACCCGAAAGTTTTATCTTTGGTCCCCATGGGATGGGTTGCTCCTTCCTAGATGTAGCCCCGAACTCCGCCACTATGCTAGGCGATAACGCCGTAGTCAGACGGGACCGAACTGATCGGTTGGGGACATCTTTCTCAGACCGGGGACATTGTGTTCCCACCAGACTAGGCTCTCCCTCAACTGATCGGGATCCAGGAACAGGGATTTCCCTGGAAGAAGGGACAAAGGGCGAGTCGGCAGTACCCTCCACCGAAGGATGAGGTGGAATTACTGGAGGACTTCCCGATGGTGGTGGAGGAACTATCCCAAAGGGAGGAGTTGGAATACCATGGGATGACTAATTAGCTTGGGCATCCCCTGGTACTGAAGGGTTTATTTAAGAGCCCGGTACTCACTTGACCTTCTTCTTAAGGACGGGTGGCGAGATCCTCAACATGGTGTTATTTCCTTCTGATATTAGTTCCTGCAAATTAGCACTTGTCAGATAATTGCCACACATCCTCAGGGGTTGGTCCCAGATTTTAGACTTAAAGATATCAAATCGGGATGAGATATAGTTTGGAGTTTTAAATCGGTCGGGCGTTCCTAGAAACTCTAGCACATGATGACCCAACTTATCATTACACTGTTCACAATAGCATAACCCTCTATGATAAGGTTTGAAGAAAGGGAATAAATGTTTGTTAAACTCACTAGGGACTACGAATTTGGCTGAGCCAGGAAGCCTCCAATTCCCGCTCACCAGGATCATTCTTTCTTTCCACCCCTTATTGGACTTCTCATTAACATAGCACATCTTTCTCCCACTTAGAGGAAAAACATTGTACCGACCCCTACAGTCCTTCTGGTCCTATATCTTGTAAGAGAACAGGAGCTCAGCAAGACCCAGATCAAGGCCCATCTCCCGATTAATCATCAGGACCATAGCCACGATCCTGAAAAAATTGGGCCCCACTTGAAGTGGAGCCAGAACTAGGGTGGACAGGACATAAAGAAAGAAAGGGTGGATCGGGAAATGAAGAACCTAAAGATGAAAGGACGATAACAAGATTTGATCATCCCTAACTCCCTCCCCTATCCTGAAATTGTACTTCTTGGGATAATTCTTAATTATCACCCCATCGGGTATTCTACATTTAACCCTCAATTTCTTCAGCACAGTATTTACCCTATGTGCAGGGGGAAGGGGATTGGCATAGAATTGATCTCCCGATCTTCCTGCAGCCAGATCCCCACCCACAACAACGTTTTGGGTGACTTCAGGAGGACTAGATCTGACCCTCCTGACCACCTCTACCGATGGGGACCTAAGGGAGGCATCGGGATCTACAGAATAAGGGAAATGGTCACTACCCGACCGAGTATCATTGTTATCAGACATATTGATAGAAAGGTAAGAGAGCTGGAAGAAAGAACTTACTCAAAGGATGATTTCGACAAGATTTCATGAATTTTTCGGGAAAGATGTGCATATTCTGGCAATAACAAGAAGAGAACCCAAGTTGCAGAGAGTTTTTGAGAGCCAAGAGATTTGAAGTGCAAGAAGTGTTTCACAAATGAACCTTGGAGAATTTATAGAGGTTACCGAAGAAGACTAAGGGTCGTTTGCACAAAGAACGGGGCATCGAGCCGTCTCACCAACCCACTTCATGAAAACCAAAGCCATAAGGGTCGTGTATTTGAAATTCAAAATAATGATGGTAACTGTTCCATTTAATGCAACCACCACGTCACCCGACAGGGGTGATGTATGTATTTCTTTCCACACGTTTGTTTATCGATGATGGGCCTTCAGTAAAAAGCCCATGATCAAGAAGTAGGCATGTGTATGTGCGGATTCTGTCAAGCCCAGTAAGGGAAGAGCCTGCTAGCCTAATAAAGGAAGGAGCCTGAAGGGAAGGCCCACCCCAAAGGCCCATTTCGTGAAATATTCTAGAACAAGCTTGAGGAACAAGTTAGTGATGTGGAAAAAGGACAAAAATGATATAAGCAAGAGAATGTTGCCCTAATGGGCTCAAATCCCAAGAAGAGAATGTATATAAAGAAAGCCAAATCTGAATAAAGCATTTTATTCTTGTGTTGTGCATTTTTTAGCATTTACAGTCAGCGCTTGAAGCATTATATTAAAGTGGAGCCGACAGAGAGTGTTGTTGAGACAGTTGATTTAACTGAATCGGCACTAGAGCCGAATGATTTCGATCCTGAGTACTGAGAGGCGGCAACGTCAAGCCAACGATGTTAAATATTGGTACTAACTGATAAATAGTAGATTTTGATCTTAGTTTGTAGTTGTAAAATAGTAGTTTAATTCAGTTTTTTTAAAATTTTAAGATCTAGTTTGAAATAGTCGTCATCATTCGGGGGGTATTTTCATCCACGAAGCGCAAATTTTGACGAATTGAAGTCAATCAAGTCAATAGGTGTGTATAAGGGAGGTTCGAGGGTTTGGAAATCGAGAATGAGGCAAAATGGCCAAAGCCAAAAATACAGCCTTGGGACCTACACCCAAGCGTAGGTCACGGGACTATATAAATACAGTCCCGCGGCTTTTCATTTCAAAATTATCTTTTCTCCCTCCCCTCTCCACCAAATCAACTCCCATCTATTCCTAAAGTAGAATATCGATATTTTTTATCATTCCCAAGCGGCAGATCATCATATTAGTGAGCAGTGTGTACGGATTCACATGAAGAACTCGAAAAGTCTCTGAAATCCAATTTTGGGGAATTTTCCATTTCTCGCGATTCGGTAAGTTTTGATCCATTCTTTTGGTTTTGATTACTTAATATAAGTATTCTAAACTAGTATTAATGAACAAGACTGATCGAAATCGTGTTTTAATCTGTTCTCAAAAAGTTGAGTATCCGGCTTCAAATAAAGGTTGAATATCAAATTTTTGAGATGAGGTCTTGTTTAATCATCGTATTAAAATACTTTAGATATAGTTTTGAGTTTGATTCGGTGTCCGGATAATTTTCGCTAATTTGCGTAAGAATCCGAATTCTGTAGGAATGGCTCGTGTAAAAGGAGTGAGGAAGGTTGCTGAGGTAGCATCTACGTCGGGGACGATAGTACAGAAAGACAGATCACGGTCACCGACCCTGGAGAGTACACGGCCTGTACGTTGTAGTACTCAGGCGCTGAGACCAGTGTATGTTGAACCGGATTCATTAGATGAGGAGGAGGCTGAGAGGTCGAGTGAACCGATGGAGGGCATTGAGTTAGATTTAAGATATGGCCTGATGACAGTTCGACCTGTTACACTGAGGGCACCATCACGACCCCGGCCACAGTCTCCAGTCCCCGAGCCATCACCACTACCACATGAGTCGGAGACATCTGATGAACAGACTACCAAGAATGGTTATAATGAGGATGGGCAGGCAGAGCAGGAGGATGATTTGGAGGACGCTGAGTGCGGCGAGGTGCTTTATCCTGAGTCGGCAGTTGATGGTGATAAGGGTAACCTCGTTTCTTACAGATGGAAGCACTCCACGGTCTCCAAGGAGACACTGATGACCCGGCCTTTAAAGAAGGGGTTCCGACACGAGCACACTTATGCTATTGTGCCACTTAAGCAGATAGAGCCAGTTCCATATTAGACCATAAGCGTACTGAGGGAGCGTAGATTATTACCGATCCTAGCCCCAACTACACCACACATTTGCTCTGACATGATTAGCGAGTTTTGGCTTCATATGAGGCATTACATCAAAGGGACTCAGCTAGTGACAGTGGTAGAGGAGCGGGAGTTTGAGACTACTCCCGAGAGTATTGCTGCTGCGTGGGGTATTCCACACGAGTGCCCTGTAGAGCTAGAGGAGAGGTTCCCACCTATGCCAGACCCACTTCCACCACTTTACGATTTGTGAGATTTCAGACTGAAGGGCAGTGGGCTGATAATAGGCGTAATAGGACCAAGAAGTTCAACTGTCATCCGCTGTTATAGCTCTGGGATGTGATAATTCAAACCAATGTGCTACCACATAGCCATCAGACCATGTGTTACCCGCCATTTCCGGTGTTGCACTACACTTTTGAGTTTCGTCACTGGTATTCTATTCCACACACCCTTTGGCAGACTTTATTCCAGTATTATATTCACTTATGCCGGGAGAACAAGGTCAAGACTACCAAGTTTCAGATGGTTCTTGCCTGCCTTGTGATGAAGTTGATGTTCAGTCAGGGATTACAGATGGATGTTGAGGATAAGTATGCATCGCTGGTTGCGTATGGAAAGGGAGCGTGGAACAAGGGGTGGATCAAGAAGGGTCCAGCGACATATGCTCGCCGACGCAGATTTGGAGAAGTTTTACTGCCAGGTGCACAGGAGGATGATGCAGAGCAGGCTATGCCGGATGCGATGCTTGAGGTAGAGGTGCCACAGACTAAGGAGGTTGTTATAGGAGGTGATGCACCACAGGCCCCATCTGGGGGTGCTGTTATGATGACTCAGACTCAGTATGACCAGTTGATTAGACGTATTGAGGGATTGGAGCTCTCATTTGCAGAGGAGAGACAGGCCCGGCAGTGTGAGCACCATGAGATGATGGATAGGTGGGATAGTATGATGCGACATATGGGAGTGATAATTCCACCACCACAGCCACCTCTGGATGATACTATTTAGTTGTAGTTTAGTTTTGTTTATTTTATTTTGTTTTTATTATTTTTTTATTTTAGCTGTCCACAGTAAAGATCAATCGTAGAGCGAAGAGTCAGTGTTCGATCTTTTGTGACCGCTTTAATGATCATCTCTAACTGTTTGTGATATTTTTGCTTTTGTATAAAATGACATTTTTTATCGCTTTTACTGATATGCGTGACTTACTATGTTTATTACATTGAGTATGTGTGATTTTATTTTTGCACTATGAGGACATGTGTGCGTTTAAGTTTTGGAGTGTGTTGGTTATCGAAAAGCGTGTCATGAAAAAATATATATATATATATTTTTTAAACCGGGCATAGGGTAGTACGTGGGTGGGCCAGAAAAATTGAAAAATTTATCCGTTTTTGGGATGTTTTGGCCTGATTTGTACTTATACTTGTATTTAGATTTGTTTAAGTTATTTTTAGGAATTTGTATAGAATTTTTAGAGTTATCCTAATCTGACAAGGAAACTGTAAATAGAAATTGGATTAGTTATTGTTTCCCCTTTCCTAGTCAGTTAAGGGTTTTAAATCATTTTTCTCTTGTAATTCTACTACATCCATCTATAAATACATCCATAGGGTATACACAATTCATAATTCATAATTCTCAAGGAGTGAGCATTAGATTGGGTATTATTTTTCTATTATTCTTTTATTCTTTCTATTTCGAGGAGGGTTAATATAGATAATGCTAATGAAGATTATTCTAACCCGGAAGAATTCATAGAAGGTACGGAACCATATGTGGTCATGAAGAGCACGAATAAAGGAGCTACGAGTCAGAAGGGAAGTCGAATCACACCAAAATCATTTTTGCAGTGTCGGTTGCAATTTGAAGAGATATTTCGTCTGAAGAGGATGAATCGAGTATTAATTATACCTGGAATGAAAATCCTTAGAGAACGAGGATTGAAGAGTTTAGAAAAATCAGCGGGTGAAAAGGAGTATCCGGGCTTGTTCCGAAAATTCTATGAAAATATGATAATTTTGGGACCGCCATGATTTGATGTGATAAAGGCTAAAGTGACTCATTGGAGTATTTCTATTGTGATTGGAAGAAGAAGTATTGTCGATGCATAGAATATACCAATCGGTACTCCGACGAACTTATAAAAAATATTGAAGGAGCATCTTGTAGTATGGCAACATAAGGATGAGGAGATGGTTCAGGAATTGTGTGCAGTATCAGATCCGACAGATAAGACGTGTGATAATTGGTGGTTGAAGTTGGATCTGCTTTATTTGGATTGTGTTGTTACGGCTCAACTTTGGCCTAATAATCGAATTAGTGCAAGAGATCACACTATGCTTAGAACTTTGTATGCCCTAACTCATGGGTATGAAGTGTGTGTTCCAACAGTGATTATGGTTGAGATGTCGTATGCTTGAGCAATTCTGAGTAGAGAATGGGCGGGTGCCGATAAATTTTAATATTATCTTCCATACCCGTTTTTACTATCAAAGATCATTGTTGAGCAGTTGGGTGATAGAATGAAGGAATTAGATTAGACGTGGTGGACAATTATGAAAATATATCCGGAGGAAGATTTAGAGAAGTTGAAAGAGACTGCAGACTGCCGGATATGGTTGAAAAGTGTCGTGTCAAGTGATGAAGAAGAAGAGGCGAACTAGGATTTAGGTTTAGAATTTTTAGGTTATTTTATTTGTAGGGACGGTAGACCCTTAAGGCCACGTATTTATTTCTTTTATTTTTATTTTTATTTTTATTTTTATTTTAGGATTGTAAGCCCTTAATGCCAAATCAGTTTTTTCTTATTATTATTTTTTTTGTCATAAAAACAATTCAATAAAAGAAAAAGAATCTTTGATTCCTTGAAAACATGTGTCAAATTCTGAATATTTATGATGAAATTTATTTTCCATTTCTATGATTGGGTATGTGTGCTTTGTTGATGATATCTCCAGGTGATCCAATTCAAGTTTGGGGAGAGGATTTGTGCTTTGCTTTGGAATCCAAAATTAAGCTTCAAGGGTAACTGTATTTATTCTCCTATTTTATTTTTAACCATGAGGACATGGTCTAATTTAAGTTTGGGGGTGAGGGTATAGTATTACAAGGAAAAAAGATTTTCGAGAAAAAAAAAATGGAACAATTCTTTATTTTTACGCATGAATGTTTGGCATTTACAGTTTGATTAAGTTTGTGTATATGATGCATAAGTAGTATGTGATGTGATGTTCCCTCTCATGAGAATAATGATTATATCAAGTTAGTGAAGTGATGTGGTTTACATGAGAGAGTGAATTAGTGAAATTGAAATTAGGATGAACGAGTTTGACCTATAAGCATAGGCACACATTCACTATAAGAAATAGGTTGATTTTTTACTATGTAGTTGAAAAATAATTTTGTTGTAATAAAAGGAGAGATGGGGAGATGTTTTGGTTTAAATGGAGAAAATTGAAAAAATAATTTGAGAAAATAAAATGCAAAAAGCAGTTCTTTGATCTGAGTAATCGGGTCTTGGTATCACCAATATCACTGTTCACGTTTAAAGGGGAGAAGACTGATGAGCATAAATCCCATGGAAGAACCTCGGGCCCAATTGGTCAGGATTAAAAATCCTTGCTGGAAAGTCCGGAGACTTAGAAAAACAAAAAGGGATGAAAAGTGGAAAGATAGAAAGAGTACGTTTTTACTAAAAAAGGAAAAGTTTGATTAATGAAGTAGGAGAAAAGAAACTGAAATATTGTAATTGAATGTTCAGAAAATCACAAAAGGTTGTCTGGATTTGAAGTAGAAAGTAGCAAAATCATTCACTTAAGTGGGGACCATTCATAGCACAAAGCTTGATATAATTGTTGTTTGGTAGTGAGTGGGAATACTTTCATTCATATTATCTTATGTGTTGTATCATTGCTTATTTAACTTATGTGTGTGAACTGATGAATGCATAATTACAAAAGAATTGAGATGTTTGTAGATACCATCACTGGAAACCTTCACGAGACTTCACTCGTCCACTAGGGGTAACCTAGGGGTTTAAAAGGCTTGTTACACGTGCTAAGTGTAATCGTTGACCCTTACGAAAGCAAAGGATTAGGTTAGAGTAGATAGGTTAGATAGAATAAGAATCATCACAGATAGTTTTCTCTGAGTTTATTGCTAAGGTACTAGCAATATGTAAGTTTAGGGGTGTGATAGGTGCTCAATATTGGTCATTTTTCGCCCCTATCTTGTGTTTATTATGTCTTTACATTCCATTACTTGGTATTTTTATCCCGTTTGTGTGTGTAAGCATGTTTCAGGAGCTTAATGAAGAAATATAGCTAATCTCGGTGAATTAACAGAGTTCGTGTTCGTTTCTATCTCGAGAAAGGAATCAAGAGGTATGTCAAGGCAAAGAAGAGCTACCAGAGGGCAAAATGGTCATTTCCCGACATCATTATCTCACCGGAAGGCAAAAATTTCATTTTCAGACATTATTACTTCACCCAAAAGCATCGGGATTCAAAGGCGACCAGTCTAGCTTAAATATGAAAAGACGAGTTTTTACAACAAAAGATGCATAATACCCAAAGTCATCAAAGAGAAAAAGAGGTAGACTGGACCTGAGCTACACTTTGGTTTGTACCCTACGCCCAAGCGTAGGTCCCACCTTGTGGCCACGTGATCCCTTTACGTGCTGAAGTTGTTTCGGAGTTATTTCAAAATTTTCCAATTTTGTCCCTGCTTCGATATTTTAAGTGATCGGTGATTCCAGATCTCTACATACAGGCTTATACACATATTTACATAAGATTTTAAAGATATTACTCATGTATTATGAAATTACAAAAAAGGGCAACCATTAGGATTTTCCTTACTTGTCTATAAATATGAGAAGGTTAGGTTTAGAGAGGGGGTGTGCTATTTTTGAGTTTTAATTCTGATTTTCACTCACATTCAAAGTTCATACATGCTTCCATTGAAGAGAACCACCATTAAAGACCTAAAGATCCGAAGAAGTAGGCCATGGAGAGTGTTTCTACACCAACAATACAGATTCTCTCAGCCATGATCAACTAATTCGGTATCTAGGGTTTTCTCGCAAAACCCTAGCCAAGTAATATAGTTCTAATTTTATATTCAATTGTATAGAGGGGAAACTATGACTATACTGTGATGATTGTGTTAGATGAGAGACCATTTTTATTCGTGATACAAGTTTATATATTTGAATTGATTTTTGTCTTAGACTTTTCGAATATATTTATCTTACACAATCACAATTATTCACTATGGACTGGAACTCGAATGCTTAATCTGTGATTTTCTACACAATTGTGGTCCTAAAACTCGAAACCCTAGGTTGACACAGACCATGCCCTAACAAACTGATATAGATATGCTTTAGTTTATTTTCATGCTTTAATTTACTTTTCTGCATTTACTTTATGTTAGTAGTTGGCATGCACTAATCAATTTAGTCTTGAGATGGGTTATCGCGATCCGGTTGAGAGTAATCCTTTTTGGGGTCAAACTGTTGGCGTGGTGCGACCTGATTCACAGTCAACGGATCGCCCTCATGCAATTGAAATAGAATTTGGACTATATTATGCGGTTAGTAGTGGAGTGAGGAAACCCTAGTTTTCTCTCTCTCTGAATCACAACCATTATTTATTATTGTTTTCTGTTTTATTTTCATTAGTATTAGATAAATCACAAAATCAAACTCTTTTCAGAAAAATATAATTCAGTGATTTTAGACTATTGAAGTGAACAATCCTCGTCTCTGTAGGATCGATATTCCCCTACTCAAGCAAAACTATATACAATTTATCTGTGCACTTGCAGAAGGGTAAAACCTAAAGTGTCGATAAGGTGTCGTTTTTAACCACATATTTTGCACACACATGACGCCCAACATGTAGGCAGTCCTATAAGCCCACAGTGCGTCATTTAACCTTTGAGGTCAATCTTTTAAATCCACTCGTACTATTTTCTCCAAGATATTCTTTACTTCCCTGTTAGAAATTTCCACTTGTCCACTCTTCTGGGGTGGTATGGTGTACCAATCCTATAATTGACATTGTACTTCCGACATAGACCACCGAGAAAACGGTTATCAAAGTGTTTTCCAACGTCATTGATTATTACACGCGGTATACCAAATCTTGCAAAGATATTAGACTACACAAACTCCACCACTGTCTCATGGTCTGCATGTGTGGTAGCTACAGCCTCTACCCATTTTGACACATAGTCAACCCCCATAAGTATATACTGTTTCTCGCGCTGCTTGCGAAAATGGTCCCATGAAATCTATCATCCATACATCAAATAACTCAATGATTAAAATCGGGGTTAGAGGCATCATATCACGTCGAGATATGGATCTCAACTTCTGGCATCGCAAACATGCTCTACAGTATTCAAATGCATCTTTAAATATGGTTGGCCAATAGAACCCACTCTGCAACATTTTATGGCCTATTATCTGAGCTCCAAAATGCCCTCCACATTCTAGTGTGTGGCAAAACTTCAAAATACTCTGGACCTCGCTTTCAGGAACACACTTTCTGATAATCTGATCAAAGCAATACTTATATAATCGCAGATTATCCCAGAAATAAAATTTAACCTGGCTGAAGATTCGGTCTCTTTCATTCTTAGACCAACCTTTTGGAATCTGACCCATGGCTTTATAATTCACAATATCAGCATACCACGGTATCTGCTCCACGACAGCTACACTGAACATATCTTTATCCGGTAATGAATCCTTAAAAGGGGTAGTTTCCTTTGTAGTCTCTAGAATGATCCTTGACAAATGGTTAGCAACCATATTCTCCGAACCCTTTTTGTTCTTAATCTCCAAATCAAATTTTTGTAGCAACAGAATACATCGAATAAGCCTGGGTTTGGAATCTTTCTTCTTCAGCAAATGTCTTAATGTCGCACGATTCAAATAGACTACTACATTGGTTCCCAATAAATATGATCGAAATTTATCTAAGGCGAACACAACCGCTAGGAACTCATTCTCTGTGGTTATGTAGTTGATATGTGCATCATTCAGAGTCTTGCTAGCATAATACACCGCATATGGTAGCTTCTCATTTCTCTAACCTAACACCACTCCTACAACATAGTCCAAAGTGTCACACATTAGCTCAAACGGAAGAGACCAATCCAGTGGACAAATGATTGGGGCTGTTGAGAGTTGAGTATACCGTTCCTCAAAAGCATGAAGACACTCTTCATCAAAGACAAAGGTGGCATCTTTAGCTAATAAGTTGCACAGCGGCCGGGCGATCTTACTAAAATCTTTAATAAATCGTCTATAAAACCTTGCATGGCCCAAGAAAGATCTTATCTATTTAACATATGTGAGAGGAGGCAATTTTGAAATCAATTCAACTTTCACCTTGTCTACCTCAATCCCATTTTTCGATATAATGTGGTCAAGTACTATACCCTCTTGAACCATAAAATGGCTCTTTTCCCAACTCAGAATCAGATTTGTCTCTTTACATCTCTTGATCACGAGTGCTAGATGTCTCAAACAGTCTTCAAAGGTTTCTCCAAAGACTGAAAAATCATCCATGAATAATTCTAGGAATTTCTCCACCATGTCAAAAACTATTGACATCATGCACCTTTGGAATGTAGCTAGCGCGTTACACAAACCAAAAGGCATTTTCCTGTATACAAATGTATCATATGGGCAAGTAAAAGTGATTTTCTCCTGATCAATAGGATCAATCATCACTTGATTATAACCGAAATATCTATACAAGAAGTAGTAATAGCTCTGTCCGGCCAATCTTTCTAGGATTTGGTCAATAAATGGCAATGGAAAATGATATTCTCTAATATGAGAGTTGATTTTTCTATAATCAATGCACACATGCCAACCTATGGTAGTGCGTTGTGGCATTAACTCACCCTTCGAGTTAGGTATAACTGTGATACCTGACTTCTTTGGCACCACCTGAGTAGAACTCACCCATGTACTATCAGATATGGGGTAAATAATACCTGCATCTAGCAGCTTTACCACCTTTTTCATCACCACCTCCTTCATATTCGGTTTCAATCTCCGTTGCATCTCGCTTAACGATTTTGCATCCTCCACTAAGCGTATGCGATGCATACAAATTGAGGGATCTATTCCTTTTAGTTCAGTAACACTCCATCCTATTGCCTCTTTATTGTCACTTAAGACCTTAACTAGACTCGATTTCTGTTCTTTTATCAGCTTTGAGGATATAATTATAGGAAGAGTCTTATCTGTTTCTAAAAAGACATATTTAAGCTTCTTAGGAAATTCCTTGAGTTTGAAGGTAGGAGGAGTTATCAAAGATGGAACTGGTGGTGTATTCGAGATCGTGGGAAGCGGCTCAATTGGCGCTCTCCATGGTTGAGTGTATAATGCAGTCTCAATCGCAGCAATATAATCATATTCCATCCTCATCTGCTCATCCCAATCATCAGGTTCATTCTCCAACATGACTTCAGTCATAAAAGAATCCAACACATCTTTCTCCAAGATTCGCGGTGCAAAATATTTTACAATCTCATCAATCTCGTTAGCCTCATTAATTCGAAAGTAGTCAACCGACTCCGAAATCTGATGATTAGAATCAAAAACATTCATTCGTACCTTCAGGTTTCTAAATGACAGCTCCATAGCCCATGTTCTGTAGTTAATACACACATTGGTTGTGGCCAAGAACGGTCATCTTAGAATCACAGGGATATGCTTCTTCGAGTCTTGGACAGGTTCTATATCAAGAATTATAAAATCCATCAGAAAATAGAACTTGTCCACTTGAACGATGACATCTTCCAGAATCCCTCTCGCTTGCTTGATTGATCTATCCGCAAGTTGAAACACTACCGAGGTGGGATTGAGCTCTCCCAACCCTAGCTACTAATAAACTAAATATGGAAGCAAGTTAACACTCACACCTATATCAAGAAGAGCTTTACCAATTTCCTGGTCACCAATGACACATAGAATAGTGGGAGCACCAGGATCTTTTCTCTTTAGCGATGTGTTACTTAAAATCAATGAACTCACTTGTTCAGTCAACAGGATTTTCTTTGGGACCTTTGCTCTACTTTTTCGCTTTTGGGTACAGAGGTCCTTCAAGAACTTTGCATAGGGTGGAATTTAGGCGATGATATCCAAGAGAGGCAAATTGATCTTGACTTACCGGAATGTTTCCAGCATGTTAGTTTCTTTATACTTACCATATCTAGCTGGCTCTCTAAGACGTTGAGGAAATGGCATTTCTTCCTCATAACTTGCCCCTCCTGGCTCTTCTGGTAATGTCTGATCGACATCTTCCTCCACCTGAGGTTGCTCTGTCTGAACTTTTTTAGCTGTCTTTCGCTTATTCGCCCTTTCTTCATTTTCCTCCTCAACCCTATTCTCCACTTCCCTTCCACTTCTTAAAGTTGTGATTGCTTGAACCGTTTCATGAGGATTATTAGCAAAGGATCCAAGCTCCATCACTTTTTTATTCTTTAGGTTGGCCACCGGCTGACTAGGTAATCTTTATTCTTCTCTTTTATTCAGGGCATTAGCTACTTGGCTCATCTGGGTATCTAGCTTTGCTAACGCCTGAGCGTGAGAGCCTAGCATGTTCTGAATGCCTTGTAAAGTCTTCGTTAGCTCATCTGGATCAAAGCCTGATGGTCTCAGTAGTGGGGTTTGACTTCTTTGAGGTTGAGGTTGGTATTGAATGGTCGATTGGTTTGAGAATTAGGCTAAAAATTTCAAGTCATAACTTATGGTTGAGAATTGAAGGATTGTTGGTTCTGAGAGAAATTTGACTGAGGATTTTCCACATTCTGAGAACGATATGAAAGATGTGGATGATTTCGCCAATTCGGATTGTATGAATTAGAAAAGGAGTATTGTTCAAATTGATCCATGTTGCATTAGCATCAGCAGTAATTTTCTCATTATTTTGACACTCATTTTAGGAGAAATCAGGTCATATTGCTAAGACTTCTCTTGGGGCTGACATACTCAAATTTATGAATTTATCGAGCTTTTCTCCTAATATGACTATTGATTCTCTGACATCATCATTATTTCTATCTATGATAAACGTTTTGTCATATCTTCTTTCGAGTCCACCTCTAGCACGCATCTCAGATTCATGCTAAATTGAGTTATCGCTCATATTGTCAAACAGCTCTAGGAGTTCTCCTACTGCCTTCAGTGTAAACTAACCTCCCACTACTGCATCAATCAGGTTTTTATGTGTGGCACCAAGTCCAAGATAAAAATTATGTACAATATCTTATTTAACGAACTTGTGATGGGGACACTTCCGAATAATTTCATTAAATCTATCCCCAAGCATCATGGAATTGGTCATCAGGCAATTCTCTGAAGTGGGTAATTGCTTCTTGCGCTTCATGGGTTCTACCTACTAAAAAGTGTTTTTCCAAGAATTCATCTTTTAAGGTTTCCCAATCAATTTTTACAGTCGTCCCCCAAAGTGGTATACCATTTTTTATCTCTCTCTTAAAGAAAAGGGGAATAATCGCACACGCAATGCATTAGGGCTCAGATTCTCAATTCTGACGGTCGAGGCCATTTCTAAGAAATCATTAATATGTTGATATGGGTCCTCATTCTTAAGTCCAAACAACTTAGGCAACATGTTGATGACACTAGATTTGATCTCATAGTGTTTGACTCCTTCTTCTTCTGGAAATTCCGCATATGTTTCATGAATAGTAGGCGCATAGTATCCCTTCAAGGACGTGGCTGGTGCCTTTAGTGCTTTGGTATTACAGTCGGCCATCCTTTCACGATCCAACTATCATAATACAATATCTACAAAAAGGTACAAGTGTCAACTGATCAGCAAATAGAGAAATACAAGATATAAAAATTATGAGACTTATTAGTGAGGTCACTGACCTTCATGGAAATCTCCGGACCAGTCATACCCAGCTCTTCTCGATCCATCTTGACAATCGCCCTACGGTCAATTGGGGTCCAGATCTCCAGACCCATCATCCAATGAGCATCCCCATCCTCAAGGGTCTACTGTCCAGAAACCAATGTCCGATTCCCGGGCAGTTTCAAGGTCGGGTTCCAGGCAATGGCCTCAGCAGTAGCATGAGCCTCCCCAAAGACACTTGGAGATATAGTTATCTTCAGCCAAACCCTACGTTCGGGTTGTCCATCACTCGAAGATGCTTGGGTAGTCTTGGGAGGATGAGGAATAATAGGGGCCTCTTCAGTGGGTGGAGGAGGAATAACAAGAGCATCCCTAGAGGGGGTGGAGGAGGAACCTCTTCGGTAGTCGGGGCCACAGCACTGATGGGGATGGTCGATGTAGAAGGTGATAGGTGTCAAATGTTGTCTATTTTAAGCCCTAACTTGGTGATGTCCGCCCAGGGGTGTTAAAAATAATGCTTAAGAACAACCCCTTGGGATGGCTTAGGTTTTACCTATCGCAAGCGCACGAGTCAAATTATAGTATAGAACTGGTTTATGAAAGGAAATTTCGAATCCACAGAGACTTGGTTTATTCACTTTAGCAATTTCGATGTATTAAATTATGGTTAAAAAATTTTGTTTGATTTTTTTTGAGAATTATAGCTAAATTAACTAAAACAGAATTTAAATTGAGAGTTTGATTAAGAGAGAGAGAAAACTAGGGTTTTCATCGCTCCACCACTAACCGTATAATATAGTTCTGTCTTTGCTCAATGGCAAGAGGGCGATCCATAACTGTGAATCAGGTCATACCACAAATAGTCGAATATGACCCCAAAAAGGATGTCGTCAATTGAATTCACTACAACCCATCTCTGGACATAGCGTAACTAGTGCATGTTATTTACTTTACTCTAATCTACTCCTACTACATGAAATTAAACTAAAGCATGTCTATATTATCTCGCTGAGGCATGGCCTGTGTAAACCTAGGGTTTCAAGTGTTACCCATCATTGTGTGAAAAATCATGAATTAAGCATCTGAGTTCCAGCCCATAGTGAATAATCATGATTAAGTAAGAAAATATATTCATTCAATCTAAGACAGGAATTTAGAACAAATATAAGATCTTGTGCAAGAATAAAAATGGTCACGCATCTATAACAATCATCACAGTATGGTCACAGTTTCTCCTCGTTAGAATTGAAAACAAATTAAGAACTACATTACTTAACTAGGGTTTTACAAGAAAATCCTAGATACCGAGTTAGTTGATCATGGTTAACGGAGACTGCATCATTGATGTAGAATCTCTCATCAGTCTCGTCCTCTCCGGATCTCTAGGTCTTGTATGGCTTCTCTCCTTGGAATGATATAAATCTCCAGAGACTGCTCTGAAAATTATACGTGCATAGAAGCTCTCCAAAATCTATAGTAGACTTCGGTATTTATAAACAACAACCGAAGAAAACCCTATAGTTACCCTTTTTCGTCATTTCATGCCCAACTAAGTAAAACCCTACAATATGGTATATAATATGTATATATCACGTGTATCAAGGTGTAAAAGTCATAGTCACCTCAAAAGAACTTAAGTCGGGGTCAAGTTTGTCATTTCAGCACTTAACCACGTAAAATCCCCTACGCTTGGAGCGTAGTTCAAAAACATAAAGCGTAGGTCAAGCGTCAAAACAGCACTTTCTAGCCACTTTTAGGTACTGAAAGTGTAGGTCAAGCGTAGCAAATTCCTTGGGAATAGTGTCATTTGAACCCCCTCGACTCCCTTGTTATGATTATGATTCTTGAAGTTGCGACTCAAAAAAATGACGTTTCTACCCTCCGGGAGACACTTATCTCTTGAAAACACCTCTTTTGCTCTCCTCTTGGGTAGATATAAGCACTTCTCTAGTTATTCACCAAAGCTAGCTCGTTATCTTCATTAAGCTCCTGAAACATACTTAAACACACAAACAGCATAAAAATACCAAATAATAGAATGTAAGGACGTAACATTAGCAAGATAAGGCCCTAAAATGGAAAATATTTGGCACCTATCACTTGGTATTATTAAGTCTTATCATTCCATTACTTGGTATTTTTATGCGGTTTACATGTTAAAGCGTGTTTCAGGAGCTTAATGAAGAAACGAGCTAACTTTGGTGAATTAACCAAGGATGTGCTTGTGTCTATCCAAGAAGAGAGTAAAAGAGGAGTTTTCAACAAAAAAGTGTCTCCTGGAGAGAAAAAATGACATTTTTCGGAGCCGAAATTTCGGGAAATATACCAACAAAGTTGAGGGGGTTCTAATGGAGCAATAATTAGAAAAAGTGGTTTCCATGAATTTTGTTACGCTTAAGCTATGCATACAATAACTAAAAGTGACTCGAAACATCAAAACTACGCTTGAGCAATGCATGGGGAAACAGACCCTAAGCTTAAGTGTAGCTACAGTGTTACGCTCAAGCGTTAGGGACCAATCGTAGGGCTAAAATTTCATCCAACTTCGAACGACTATATCTCGGTCAAAACAGGACCAAATAGAATGATTCTTGAGCCTAAACTCAAGAACATAAAGTCATATTAAATGTATACCTCAATCCAAGTTATGTAGCCCCAGTTATGATCAAACGATTGAGACGTGTCTGCTGAAAATTTGTCGATTCGGCCAGAATGCCTAGTTTGACCCGAATGACTTTGTATTCGACTCTAACACCTCTAAGCACATGTATAAGCTGTATTTACATCAGATTGAAGGGTTTTGGCTCATAATTGAGGGGAAACACATCAAAGAGGAATCCTACTCCTTGTGGGACAAGTCTAATCCAAGCAAGACTCTTCTCAATCACTTCTATAAATACCAAGGTCTAGACCAGACCTAAGGAGCTTCGAATTTACATAATTTCCAGAGCACTATCTCTGGATATTACATCTTTCAAAGAAATGAGTCATTCAAGACCTAGAGATCCAGAGGAGAAGATCATGGAAGGCATTTCGACATCAACGATGCAGTCTCCTTTCACCATAAACAACTAAACCGATATCTAGGATTTTTTAGCAAAACCCTAGCCAAGTAATGTAGTTTATTTATTTATTTCAATTGTAACGAGGGGAAAATTAAGACCACATCTATGATGATTGTGTAGAGTTGTGACCGTAGTTATTTGTGATATGGGATTTTATATTTATTCTAAATTCTTGTCTTAGATTGAATGAATGCATTATCCCAACCAATCATGTTTATCTTAAACATATCATGATTTTCTACACAATGGTGCTTAACACTTGAAACCCTAGATTTACATATGTCATGCCTCGGCGAGGTGATATAGACATGTTTTAGTTTAATTTTATGTTGTAGTAGTAGATTAAAGTAAAGTAGATGGCATGTACTAGTCACACTTTGTCCGGAGATGAGTTGTAGCGAATTCGATGGATAGGATCCTTTTCGGGACGTAGTCAACTATTTACGGTACGATCTGATTCACGATGCTAGATCGCCCTCTTGCAATTGAGCAAGTAGATATCTATATTATGCGATTAGTGGTGGAGTATGAAAATCCTAGTTTTTATCTCTATTGTTCTTTACTTACTTTATTAGTTAACTAGTTCAGAAATCACAAACAACAAACCATACTTTTATAGAATTCAAAAGTATTACTTTTCAAGAGTTCAGAATACGACTTAGTCATTTGGGTTCAATAACCTTCCTCAAGCCGAACTGTACGATAATACAAATCGTGCACTTGCGATAGGTAAAACCTTGTCATCATAAGGGTTCATTCTTAAGCACTATTTTTAACTGTGATTAACGCGCATCAAGTTTTTGGCGCCATTGTCGAGGACTAACGGATATTCTGAATTTTAGTAATTTCGTATACTTGAATTGTTTATATTTTATTACATCTAAAGTTGAATTATGTTTTTTTGTGAGGTACACTGAAAGGCGCGAAGGGAATCGGCGGAACAGTGACGACTACGTTGTTAGACCACTTGTGAGTTCTAATGTAGCTTAATTTTACGCATAATTTTAGCTTTATTTTTTTTCCATAGTTAAAGTAGTTTAGAAGTAGTTAGTTTTTATTAAAAATAAGAAAAACAA
This sequence comes from Cornus suecica, assembly GCA_963922005.1. NCBI lineage: Eukaryota > Viridiplantae > Streptophyta > Magnoliopsida > Cornales > Cornaceae > Cornus > Cornus suecica. Next base: position 31,387,567 of record OY998246.1, on the reverse strand, counting down.
AACTGCACTTTTCGTATAAACTGTCAGAAAGTCCGAAAAGAGAATAGTTTTTTGAGTGAAAAAGGGTCATTGAAAAAAACTCACTGTATTACAGTGAGCCCAGTCGATTTTAGGCCGAAACTCATCATTTTGGACCTCAAAACCACGATTTTATGATTGTTTGCAAGAAAAAAAATGTATAATTCCTATACAAATTTGGTGAATGTTCCATATTATAATTCATACAACCCTGATTGGATAAATCATCCCAATTTCCAATACCAACAGCCAAGTATAGAAAATTCATATCAAAGTTTTAATGAGGATCAACAATATTTCGATCATGGATTAGGTTATCGACCGTACAGTCAAGATTATTATCTTCCATCATCTAATCAATTCCAATTTGAAGAGTCCAGTGTATATTTGTGTCCGAATCCATTGTCTATTGCAGATAAATACTTAGCGTATTTGAGAAAAATCAGAACAACTACCCGTCCGGAGTTATTGTCTTCTGAAGAAAAATTCTTAGTATCTTTAAACAAAATCGAAGCAACCCCTCAAAATTGTGAGGAGGTAACATACAATGGAGACAATTCATACTCTCCGAACATTGAAAATTCTCAACCAAGTTTCAATAAAAGCCACCATTCAGTACTCCAAATTTTTAGTCCACCCCAGTTTCAAAATCAAAATTCACCATCTGCACCTCCTGATTTTGAGGATGAAATGATGAGCGCCTTGAGTGAATTTAAAGCAGACGTCCAATTGAATTCTCGGGGCTTATCTAAGTTAGAATTCCAAGTAGGGCAACTAACTGATACTTTAAGAATGGAGGAATTTCAAAATCAAACGGTAAAAAAATTTGAAGATTAGGAGGACGGGTACAGTGAAACAAAGAAAAGCTTTGAAACTGAGAATGACATTTCACATGACGAGTGTGCGAAAACCATTCCTTTACTACAAGATCTAAAAGAGAGACCATATGAACCTAAATTAATATTTACCCAATGTCTCGAGGAGTCGTGTCTTGAAGATAAACAATGAGGGGATGAGTACTACATAATGGACGGGATTGATAAGGTGATAAAGGACTCATTACCTTATTCATGACAGAAGAATCGTTGGACATAAGTACTAAACATGGGATGAATGTAAAGCATGACAAAGGAGATAAAGTATATGATGATTATTATTTACTTGATGTCTTGTTCGTTGAATGTTGCACGATTTACTTCCCACACTCTCTCCGATATGTGGTAGAAGTGTGGCAAAGAGGATGGGTGTTGGATAGCCCTTTGAGGAGCGTTGCGCCAATGACATTAAACATTGGTCCTAGGTTTTTAGAATAGGTTGTTATTTATTTTTTTCAATTTCAATTCATAGGATTGTAGGCCCTTAAGGTCAAATCAAAGTTATTTTATTAAATAAATAAATAAAACTCATTCCTTGTGCTATATTGAGTAAGAATTTCCATAAATCGATAATTATATTTTTTTCCCTTGCTATGATATTGGGTATTTGTGCTTTATTGAATATTTTTACAGGTAACTCGATTCAAGTTTGGGGGGGAGAACAAACATAAAGAGAGGAAATTCTAGAATTGTGCTTCAAGGGTAAATATATTATTTATCGTCAGTATGATTGTGAACCATGAGGACATGGTGTTGACACCACTTTTGAGCCAATATAAGAAAGAGTAAGAAGCTATGATGGAGCCGAAATTCGGAATTCAAGACCGAATCTAAACCAGAAATATATATGAGAATGGGCCGAAAAGTAAAGGAAAAGCATGGGCCAGATGTTGTTTCAGTTGGGCCGAAAGTGTGGCTGATCAGGGCAAGAAAATTATGAAGAGTTAGGAGACTACTGTTTGGATTGTATAATAATTCTATGAAATGTTTTGATAAGTTTAGAATTAGGAAATAGTTATCTTTTATTTATTTATTCATTTATTTCTAGTTTATCTTAGGATAGTTTTTCATTATAAATAATGTACGTATACCTCTGTTATAGAGATCCACGACCAATACAAAAATCTATCTTTTACTTCAATAGCTTCGTATATTTTACTTTTCTGCATAATTTATTTATCAGTCCATTTACATTCTTGTCTTTCAATTTTCATTACTTTATATTTCAGTAAATCGTATTTAATTTATTGGTTACCGAAAGTCCTCTTCATTGAGGTAGAAGAATCTATACACACGAGTTTTTGTTCTCTCTCGTGTTTTTCGCCTGATTTGAAAAAATCTGTTCAAAAGAGACGATAAGTTGTTCGTCTTGAACCGTTTGAGCCATGTCACCGGTTCTGGCACCCCCATAATTTATATAAAATATATTCGGCTGAATTCTTCAGCTGATTTATTTTTAGCGTGAACATTTTTGGCATGCCCAGTGGGACCCCACTAGGTGATTGAGAAATTTAATAGTAAGTCATGCCGCCGAGAACAATAAGTTCTCGAAACGATGATCTGATTTTGGTGAATCCTGATGGGGTTGAACCATAGGACGACGAGATTATCGGCGACGAGGAAGAAGAAGAGATTGAAATTGCCAACTCATCTGTTGGTAAGAAACAAATGGATCTAATTCAGTGCATGCGTAGGATGGATATGATGGAGGCAGAGTCGGCCCAGGTAAGGGAAAGGGAGGTGCAAAGTCAAGCTCAAATTCATGAACTAAGGGCCAGATTGTTGGCTATGGAAAAGAAGCCAACTGACGGGTCACATGCTACTTCAGTTCCTTATCTGCCTAGAAATACCAATGCATCAGCGTCGATATCGCAGCCGGGTTGTGTGAGAAATTCAGAAGTTAGTAGGATGCCCACAGCCAATGTTGTACCACCAATGGGTGGTAATGGGTTTCTGCAGAGAGATAGTTCGAACTTAGGGGGCAGCAATAACCGGAGTCCTCATTATGTAGGCTACACGGATGGAATAAGAATAAATTCGGCACCAGTTTATCCAATCATCGGAGGTGCGCCGCTGCCGATTAGGAATGCCCCTGTTTGGGAGAAGCCTCGAGGTGCAATGGACATGGGGCAGATAATTGATTTAATATAGCAAGAGATGGGGCAAGGGTATCGCCGTACGCAATGACCAGTTTATAGGAAGCCATACCCGGAGCAGATTGATTAGGTCGAATTCTCAAGGAACTTTAAGTTTTCAGAATTTGTGACTTTTAGTGGAGAGGGTATGCAGTCCACTATTGAGCATATAGGTCAGTTCACGGTACAATGTGGTGAAGCAAGTAGTAACCCTTCTCTTAAAATGCGCTTGTTCCCTAATTATTTAATTGGCCCGGCATTTTCGTGGTATATAAAATTACCACCGAACTCAATATTCACATGGGAACAAATTGAGGAACAATTTCATGCTCAATTTTACCGTACTGAAATGAGGTGACTTTAGCCGACATCTCACGGCTTTATCAGTTACCCAGCGAGTCGGTGGAGACGTTCGTAGCACATTTTTGAAAGGCGCGGATGCGATGTAGAGTGGCTTTACCAGAGACCGAGTATGTACGTCTGGCTTTGAATGGTTTAGAGTTGGAGATGAGAAAAAGGTTTGAGGGTATGGAATTTCGAGATTTGTTCGAATTAGCCGATCAAGCCACTCGATATGAATCCTTGTTAAAGGAGGAAAAAGAGCGTAAAACATCTTCTAAAGGGACTTATTTTAGGGACCCAAATTATGAGGTGTTTGCCATAGAAACGGACTGTGAGGAAATGGAAGTGGACGTGGCAGAGATAGTCTTTAAGAAGTCTTATACATGTGAAGCTCTTACAAAGCCTAAGCCAATTACAAATTCTCAAAAGACTCCTTCAACAATGGGAAAGAAAGGAGTAGCAAAAACAGGCAGGAGTTATAGTTTCGATATAACTAAAACAGAGCAGATATTTGATCACTTGGCTGCGGATAAGCAAGTTACTTTTCCCAAAGGACATAAAATTCCTGTTTCCACCGAAATTAAGGGGAAAGAATATTGTAAGTATCACAATTCTTGGAATCATTCTACTAATAATTGTTTTGTATTCCGTAACATTTTACAGAAAGCAATCGACGACGGGATGCTGAAATTTCCAGATCAGAAAAAGCAACCGGAGGTGATGGGTGTCGATGGCGATCCATTCCCGAAGATCATGAATTCTAACATGATTACGTTGATTGACAAGGATGAACCACGAAGTACAATTGACTCGTTGCAGGCTGAAGTGGAAAGTCTGAAGCAATAACTCAGAGAAACACAAGAACATATTCGAAAACTAGAGGAATACCCGGAGCGGAAAAAAATCGGCAAGACATGTCTTTGTAAAGAGAGAAGCCGTAATACCCAAGTTGTTAGATCAGGAGCGATCTAGAGAAAGGAGGTTTCCGATTCAGGAACGCTTTCAAAGAAACACAGTTCGTGAATTGGTAGGAGAGAAACGGGTTTCGCCGCATGATCGGCTTGAAGAAAGGCGAGTTCCAGGCCGATATGTAGAAAGAAGGAGACCAACGGATACGTTCATGGAACGAAGAGTGATGTTCGGCCAGCTAGGCCGAGCTCAGTTCAAAAGAGTTCCCCCTTCACGAGCTCAGATATGGGTCGAAAGTAGTAGGCTCAACGAACGACATGTTCGGATGGTTCGGCCGCCTTTAGTGCAAGTTGACAGATGAACTATAGTGTTTCATCCAAAATTTCCAGCCCCATATATCCAAAGGGAGATTACTGAAGGGCAAGAAACAAAGACCCAGAAGCGTAGAAGGCAAAGGAAAGAAACCGAAGCGCGTCGTCAAAGTTTACGAGTTCCTTAGAAAGAAATTAGAGAAGTAACACCTGAAGTAGATGTTTCTTTTGGGAAAGGAATGTACAAAAAATTAGAGGATGAAAGTAGTGATTCAGATAAAGAGCCTCGGCAAGCGGCAAAATATAGAATAAGATTTGGGAGTTTTCTGGAAACAGCAATTTGTAATATGGTTTATGTTCTCCCTAGAGAATTCCAAGCCACGAATGCATGCCTCAAAGAGGGGGAGGCGGACGTTAATAAGAACGATGTGGAGGATAATGAGATAGTTGAGGTTTCAGCAAGTGCAAAAAAGACGGATGAGAGTAGACTTGGAATGGCTAGTTTGGTTTCTGAGGCCAGTAGAGATATAGAAAGTAGTATAAAAAGGGCCAAAGGAATTTCGGCGACGTCGGAGGGAATTGCCGAAACTCAAGTGGGTGTTCAAAAATCGGTTCTTGTTGAATCAGAAGGGGGTACCAAAACTGACCTTCAAGTTGTTGGGCCAGTCAAAGAAAGTAAGGGTAGAGGCACTGAAATCAATTTCAATTAGAAAGAAGCGGCTAAGGTTATTTTCGAGAAGCCGCCATTATCAATGACACAGCAGTTACGGCCATTATATGTAAAAGTGTGGGTGGAGGGACAGCCTATCGATCAGGTATTGGTGGATAATGGTTCAGTATTGAATGTGGTTCCAGCAACAACATTGAAAATACTTGGAAAGAATATGGAAAATGTGATACCGACAGATGTGGTCGTAAGTGGGTTTAACGGTGGTTCTACAACAACGAAAGGGATATTGCCACTCGAAATAACCATTGGAGGTAAGACTACTTTCACAGCTTTTTTCATTATTGAAACCACAGCGTCATATAGGTTGTTATTGAGGCGAGATTGGATCCACACGAACATGTGTATACCATCATCTTTACACCAGATGCTGATTTTTTGGAATGGAGACGAAATAAAAATATTCGAGGCTGATAATAAACCGTTTGTGGCAAAGGTTTATGCGGCTGAGGCGATTTTGTATGAAGATACATTTGTGCCTGTCCGTTTTGAAGGCGTAGATAAAAATGGTAGGCCTTTAAAGGCCACTATGATGAGAAGTTTTAAAGAATTAGAATTGAAAGAGTTAGTGTCAGAATCGATTAGGTCGACCGTTACTGTGTCCGGCCCTCTGACCATAAATGAAGGATTTGATGAATAGTGAAGAAAAATAAATTGCCAAGCAGCAGGCTTGCCGAGCCGCTTGCATACGGTTAAAGGCATATTTAGCAGAAAAAAGGTTGGCCCGTGAAGAATTGATAGATGATTTTACTCCGGCATGTGTAACTGAAGTAGAAGAAATACAGGAAGGTCTGGATACTGGTCAATTTGGAGATTTGGAGGCGGCACCAGCAAAAATGGATGATTTGAAGGCAAAGGTTCAAGACCCACTTCTGGAGATAAATTTGGGCGAAGTGGGGGAGTCTAGGCCAATATATGTCAATGCTTTGTTGGAGCCGGGATTTCAAAGGAGTTAGTTAAATTGTTAAAGAAATATCGTTCTTGTTTTGCGTGGGATTACACTGAAATGCCAGGATTAGATCGGAGATTAGTTGAACACTGATTAAAGAAGGGTTCAAGCCTTATAAGCAACCACCAAGGAGGATGTCACAAGAAGTAATTTCAAAAGTTAAGGAGGAGATTGAGAGGTTGTTAAAAGCAGGATTTATACGAATGGCGCGATACGTGGATTGGTTATCCAATATTGTGCTGGTCGTTAAGAAGAATGGGAAATTACGGGTTTGTGTTGATTTTCGCAACTTGAACACCGCAACACCAAAGGATGAGTATCCCATGCCGGCCGCAAAACATAAAATAATGTCATTCATGGATGGTCATTCGGGGTATAATCAAATTTATATTGCAGAGGAGGAAATAGCAAAAACAGCTTTTCGGTGTCCAGGTGCAGTTGGAACTTTTGAATGGGTGGTGATGCCTTTTGGTTTGAAGAACGCTGGCGCTACTTATCAACGGATGATGAATTCAATTTTTTCATGACATGATAGGCCAGTTCATGGAGGTATATATAGATGATGTGGTGGTTAAATCAGAAACTCAACAACAACATTTAGAGCAATTGGAGAAGGCTTTTGACAGGATACTTTTTCACAAGCTAAAAATGAACCCGATAAAGTGTGCTTTCGGGGTTGCGGCCGGTAATTTCCTTGGGTTTTTAGTACATCAAAGAGAAATTGAGATAGACCAGAATAAGGCAAAGGCTATTATGGCAGCTAAAGCACCTAGAAGCTAGAAGGAATTGCAGAGGTTTTTGGGTCAAGTGGGGTATTTGAGACGTTTTATTGCTAATTTATCCGGAAAGACGAGAATTTTTTCGCCACTCTTGAAATTAAAACCTGGGGAAGAGTTTGAATGGAAGGAAAAACATCAGATTACATTTGAGATGTTGCAACATTATTTGACCCAACCACCAGTTCTAATGCCACCGAGGAAGAAAATGCCTTTGAAGTTATATTTGTCGATGGCAGAGGAGTCAATTGGAAGCTTGTTGGCTCAAAATAATGAGTCCGCACACGAGCAAGCAATTTATTATTTGAGCCGAGCTTTGACGTCGGTAGAATGCCGTTACACTTCAATTGAGAAATTGTGTTTGTGTTTATACCATTCTGCTATGAAGTTGAGGGTTTATATGTTACCGGTAGAGGTATTTGTAATTTTCCAGACCGATTTAATTAAGTTCATGTTATCTAAACCATTAATTACTAGGCGAATTGGTAAGTGGGCTTTGGCACTTATGGAGTTTAATTTTTTGTACCAGCCTCAGAAATCGGTCAAGGGACGTGTGTTGGCTGATTTTTTGGCCGACCACCCGTCGGCCAACTGTGATGTTTTTGTTCATGACAAATTAGAGTTGAATATTATCTTTGTGCAGCCTTGGATACTTGAATTTGATGGGTCAAGTACGAAGGATGGGGCTGGAGCAGGAGTGGTAGTTCGAACTCCTGCTGGATGAGCTACTACCTTTTCTTTTTTCCTTGATTTTCCATTCATAAATAATCAAGCTGAGTATGAAGCTTTGATTATTGGGCTAGAAATTTTATTAGAGCTCAATGTCAAGGATGTACATGTCAGGGGTGATTCGAACCTTGTGTTGAGCCAAGTGGCTGATGAGTTTCAATGTCTAAGTTGGCAACTTAGGCCTTTTTCATTCTATGGCCTCTCAGTTGTTACAGCAGTTCGATACAGTTAAGTTAGAGCACCGGCCAAGGATGATGAATAAAAAGGCGAATGATTTGGCACAGGTCGCTTCGGGGATAAAAGTGTTAGATGGGTTGATGGAAGAATATGTGGTGATCAAGAGAAGAAGCCTACCTGCAGCTAAGGAGAGAAATACATGGATGGCTGAATCATTTGCAGTAGATGTTATAGAGGTGGTTGAAGATGATTGGCGCTATCCCATTTTCCATTTTCTTAAAAATCCTAATGGAATAGTGGAAAAGAATTTGAAGCGAAAGGCGTTGGGGTATGTGATTTTAGGTAATGAGCTGTATAAGAGAGGAGTAGAAGATGATTTATTATTGATGTGTATTAGTAAGGAGGAGGCTCTTCGGGTGATGGCCGAGGTGCATGAAGGGACTTGTGGAGCACATCAGGCCGGCATAAAAATGAGATGGTTAATCCGGCGATATGGATACCATTGGAAAGGGATTCGGAGAGATTGCATGGAATATACTAAGGGGTGCGAAGCCTGTCAAAAACATGGGCCAATCCAATGGGTTTCGGCTGTTAAATTACAAGTGATCGTAAAACCATGGCCATTCAGAGGATGGGCGATGGATATAATTGGGAAAATTCATCCACATTCGTCTAAGAGGCATCATTGGATTTTGGTCTCCACCGATTATTTTACAAAATGGGTTGAAGCGGTGGCGTACAAGTCTATAAATCAAGATAAAGTCATAGATTTTATTGAGCAACATATTTTTCATCTGTTTGGTTTGCCGGAAACAATAGTAGCCGATAACGGGTTGGTTTTTAGAGGGGAAAAAGTGATGGAATATTGCAATAATGTGAGGGTGAAAATGACGAGTTCAATGCCATATTATGCACAGGGGAATGGTCAGGCCGAGGCTTTGAATAAAGTCATTATTGAAATCATTGAAAAAATGGTTGAAGAGAATCCAAGGCAGTGGCATGATAAACTTTCAAAGGCGCTATGGGCATACCGAAATTCAAGACGGACAAGCACGGGAACAACTCCATTTCGTTTAGTGTTTGGGCATGATGCCATTTTGCCAGTAGAGATGAATGTACGGTCGGCTCGATTAGCATTTCAACATGGTTTATCTCCAGTTGATTATTCTGAAGCAATGCTTGTTGAGTTGGAAGATGTGGGTGAGGAAATATTGCAGGCATTGGATCATTTGTTGGCACATAAAAAAAGGGCTGCTTGGGCATATAATAAATGGGTTCGTTCAAAGGTTTTTTCAGAAGGAGAACTAGTATGGAAGACGGCTTTGCCATTGGGAAAAATTAATTGAGAAATGGGAAAATGGTCGCCGAATTGGGAAGGCCCGTTCGAAGTCCATGAAGTGTTGAAAGGTGGTGCTTATAGATTACGATTTATTGCTAGGAAAGAGCATCCGATGCCGATAAATGGGAAGTTTTTGAAGTCTTATCAGCCGTCATTGCATGAGCAGTGGAATTTGGCCTCTGAACAAGAAACCGGAAAATAAGAAAATATCAGAAGGGTTTACTTCTTTACTGTCCTTTATATAGTTTTGGTTTTAGTTTGTTTATGCTTTAGTTTTAATTTGTTTTAGGTGAAGTAGTTTGTTTTTTTTAGTAATCAGTAGCAATAGTTTTAGATAGGAACAGACTTTGATAAAACATCATAAGATAATCTGCAGTTCAAAATAGGAGTTTCTACAAAACAAATAGAAGAAGATGGAATCCAGATTGTTTTCATACATCTCTGATAAAATACTAACATGATAAATGTTATCTTGAAAATCATATTTGAGTTTTGCCCACAGGGATTGAAGCCGATCAAGTTCAACAACGGCTTGGATTTTTTTCGGCTCAAAAGTCTGGAGAGCCAGATTGGTAACTTGAAGTTAAGAGGCTGCCACAGTACCTTTGTTTTGCAGCTCAGCAACTTTGTCAGTATAAAGCTTCTTTTCGGCTTGAGTTTTGAAGAGGGCTTGAAGAAGGCAGGCCTCTTCTTCTTCCAAGGCAATCAATATGGGCTCGATGGCTTCATATTCGGCTCGAACAAGAGAGACTTCCAGAATGTTTAACTTCTTTTGCTCACAAAGTTGGTCGGTGTCATGAACAACTTTGGTGAACAAAGGGATCGAGCTGGCCATTTCAATAAGACGGGAGTGAATGGTGGGGATCAATGCCGTCAATCCGGGCCCGAGGTCGGAGCAGTTCTGAAGATTAGCAAGAAGCTTTAGGAGATCATCAATGATTGTTGGGAAGCTGAGGAGGTCGGTGCTAAAAATCTCCGTAATACGCGGTTTGAGGGTAGCAAAACACAAACCCGAGCTTGAGGTCGAAGTTGTGGCAGCAACTGCAAGGGGGGCAGAGTTACTTTGGCCCAGATTATCGAAAAAACTCTGGAAAGCTGAAATTAGAGTTGGAGTAGGCGAAAGTGAAGCCTGAAAAGGAAACAAGTTCGGGTAGATTAGTTGGCTTTTTCAAAAGGATTAAATAAATCATGTAAATTTGGCTAATGAATGAAAGCCGAAATTTCAGTATGTAAGTTACAGATGGCCAAAGTTTGTTGAAAAAAGAGGGAGGTTACCATTTGGAGCGATGTTGGGGTTACGAAAGGGCCTGGATTCAACGAGCTCGTCATCGTGGTGAGATTAATCGACAATTTAGAGGAGGAAGCAGCGGCGTCCTGCTAAAAAAAAAATTTAGATTTATAAAAAAGTGGGACGAATTTAATTGAGCATAAAATGTAAACAGAAGAAATTACCGGGAGGATGTGAGTCTCAGTAGTCACAACCAATTTCGAGGGAGAAGGAATTTATGTTCGAAGGTCGCCCGAAGTAATAGAAAAGTCTTCAACCGAGTCAGGCGTGGGCATGGGGTCGAAGCCGACTCTGGATGGAGACGTTTGAAAAGGCTCAATTTTTGCTTCGGCGGCAAACATATCAGAATACTCAAGAGATTGGTCAGAAGAAGATGTTGAGTTCGCCGAGTCCTAAAAAGGGAATATGTGTATAAGAGCAGTAGTTGAGAAATAAAGAGTGTTTCATAAATAAATATATATATATACCTCATGAGTTTGAGCTATTTTTGAGGAGCTCCTAAGCAGCCGAGAACTGGAGGGAATGGCATCTCGGGGCCGTTTGTGTTTCGGCTTCGGCGTTCCAGGAATTTTTCGTTTGGACTAAAGTAAATATCAAAACTAGGAGTTTAGAATCGAAGTATAAAATAAAGCAAGATTAGAGAGATTTATTTTTATACCATGGGCGATATGATGGGCAAAGTTTTCAAGTGATCATCAGATGAGTCCTCAGAAAGATTATTGACGCCCTCAAGATCAATGATTTCTGAAGAGGTCTTGGTTTGAAAATTGGCCAAGAGGCGTGTAGAGCGACGACGAGTAGGAGTGGGAATCACTAGGGTGTAATGAAGGCGAGTTGTGGTCGGAGCCACAAGTGAGGAGGCTGTAGAAACCGGCAAGTTAATGTTTGGTACATGCCAAGAGATGTTAGTCACAAATTTAAACTTTTATAAAAAGAGGGATGGAAGAAAACTAATAGAATAAAATTTACCAAAGGTTGGCGACTCCGGGAAATGTACACTTCCCACCAAGAGATGAATTGAGAGGATGAGGAGGGAAATGATTGAGAGAACCGAGAAAACTTCGCCTTAGCCTCTTGGAAAAGTCGTGTAACTTCCAACACTTATTATTTTGCGTCAAAGATCACATGCTTGTCAAAATGTTTGTTGGAGGTAAAGGAAGGCGGAATTGGTACCAATTGCACAAAACCAAATTGACGGGCCCATTGACGCGGGTTGTGGTGCTCAACACCAGAACGGCGATGTTTGGCGTCAACTTTTGCTAAACCAAAATGAAGATCACGGGCAATTGAGCAATTGGCCCAACAATCCCAAAAGGCGTCATGCTCTTCGAAGGAAGAGGACATAGTGGGTGTTTTGAGCCATTCAGGGCATTGTTCACAATTCAAAAATGGTGTCCATTGAGCCAAGAGACGTTTTTTACATGATGAGTAAAAGAAAGAAAAACAGTCCTGGGGTGAATGTTTTTTGGGAGCAACAGTGGCGTATGCAAAAGAAATCAAGGGGAAGTTGGGAGCATGTTCGATTGGCGGGCTTAACTCAAGGAAATAAATTTGCAACCACATTTGAAATAACCATATTGGACCCCCAAATCGAGTAAATGATGAAAAAATTAAATCATTGAGGCCGCGATAAGTATAAGCAAGCACAAAATGAGCGAGAGCCATCTTCCGGCCTTGCGATAATGCAACAGCTAAGGGGATCAAGTCTTTCATTACCTGAATGGTAGGGATGCACAGCAGGCATCGCTTTAGCCATAGAAGGAGAAAAGCGACGTGTTCAGATTCATGAACGGCCCCAGTTTTCTTTTGAGAATCGATAAAACTAAAGTAAGTCGCCCCTGTTAATTTGGCGCCAACGGTTTTGTCGAAGTAGAACGAAGAAGAAGATTCAGAATCTTGAATGAGGTAATTGATTTCCTCGCCTGCAGTGGGAAGGCCGGTAAGGTAGCATACGTCCCGAAGAGTTGAAGAAATCATCCCACATTCAAGATGAAGAGAATTCGTTGTGGGCGACCACATCGTCATTGCCGAACCAATTAGGTTTCTGTCTGGTTCAGAAGACATGGTGAACTTGCTCAATTGAATGGCGTCGAAGATTTCTTGGGTACGCCATTGATGCTCAAAAATTGGAGTTAGTCGTTCAACCCACTCTTGCCATATCTTCCAGGGTTGTTGCCAATTTCGTAGGTTGAAGCTAGGAGGGCTTCGGACTTGTGGAGAGTCGATTAGTTTGAGAAATGGGAGTTGTTTTTCGGCCATTGGGTAGAAACGATCCAATTCGGCCGGGAAGGAGCTTGTAAAGGCCGGCCCTATACCAGTAGCACCATTGATAGGGATGAAGGTCGAGAAATTTGTATTGTCAAGATGGTTTAGGGAAATTCGGACTAGGGCATTATGAGAATCTCCCTCCGGATCAGGGGTTTCGTAAAATTGAATGACTTTAGGAGACATGAGCAAAGAGATGAGTTAGGGTTTAATCGAAAAGGGGAAATGAAATTGGGGTTTTCGGTTTTGATGGTTTGAAGAGGATTGAAGATATAGGGTTATATATATACGTATATATGAGTATATATGTGTATATATAGATGGTTCGTGGTGCAATTCGAAATTGTTGAAGAAGGATTTGAGAGGGATGTCTAGTTTCGATTGGAGAAGAATGAGTGATATAGATATATGTTCGTATATATATATATGTGTGTGTATATGCGAATGTATATATATGATAAGAAATGAATGATGGTGATGGGTAATGGAGAAGTGATGGTAGTAGTTGGTGAGTGGGTGCCAAAAACGAGGGGGAAGTGGAGAAGTCTCAAGTTAAGTTTTGTTTGGTTGTTTTAGTGGTTGAAGGAGATAACTGTATTGGCATCAATTCAGGCGCGAAAATAATTTCAACTGCCATAATTCGAAAATATGTTGTTAAAATTAGGGGGCAATTGTTGACACCACTTTTGAGCCAATATAGGAAAAAGTAAGAAGCTATGATGGAGCCGAAATTCGGAATTCAAGACCGAATCTGAACCAGAAATATATGTGAGAATGGGCCGAGAAGTAAAGGAAAAACATGGGCCAGGTGTTGTTTCAGTTGGGCCGAAAGTGTGGCTGATCAGGGCAAGAAAATTATGAAGAGTTAGGAGATTACTGTTTGGATTGTATTATAAGTCTATGAAATGTTTTGATAAGTTTAGAATTAGGAAATAGTTATCTTTTATTTATTTATTCATTTATTTCTAGTTTATCTTAGGATAGTTTTTCATTATAAATAATGTACGTATACCTCTGTTACAAAGGTCCACGACCAATACAAAAATTTATCTTTTGCTTCAATAGCTTCGTATATTTTATTTTTCTGCAGAATTTATTTATCAGTCCATTTACATTCTTGTCTTGCAATTTTCATTACTTTATATTCCAGTAAATCGTATTTAATTTCTTGGTTACCGAAAGTCCTCTTCATTGAGGCAGAAGAATCTATACACACGAGTTTTTGTTCTCTCTCGTGTTTTTCGCCTGATTTGCAAAAATCTGTTCAAAATAGACGATAAGTTGTTCATCTTGAACCGTTTGAGCCACGTCACCGGTTCTGGCACGCCCGTGATTTATATAAAATATATTCGGCTGAATTATTCGACTGATTTATTTTTAGCGTGAACACATGGTTTAATTTAAGTTTGGGGGGAAGGTATAGTTGGTTGGTTATAAGGAATGATTAAAAAAAAGTTGAAAAAAATTGAAACAAATTTGAAAAATTCTTTGTTTTTATGCATGAGAGGTTTGCATTACAAGTTGATTAAGTTTATGTTTATGATTCATGAGTAGTATGTGATGCGATATTTCCGCTCATGAGAGTAATGATTTGATTGAGTTAGTGAGGTGATGTGGTTTCACATAGGTGAATGAATTAGTGAAATTGAAACTGAAAATGATAGTTTTGACCTATAATTCACTTACACATATTATCGTTAGGATGATTAATTGATCTTTGCCTATATAGTTGAAAAAAATCTTTGTAACCATGAAAAGGGGAGTAGTATGGAGAAAATCTGAAAAAAAAAAAAACAAATTAATAAAAATACAAAAAGTAGTTTTTCCAATCTGAGTAACCGGGTTTCTTACCACAAAGTAAGAGTGCTTGCATCAAAAGAAGAGAAACCTAATGAGCATAAATCCCAAGGAAGAAGCTCGGGCCCAGTTGGTCGGGACTAAAAATCCTTACTGGAAAGTCCGGAGCTTAGAAAGACAAGAAAGGATAAAGTGAAAAGAAATGTGAAAAGAAAAATTTTACACATAGAATGACAAAGTTTGATCAGTGAAGTAGAAGAAGAAAGATTGATCTACCATAAGGGAATGTTCACTGACACACAGAAGGTTGTCTGGATTGGAAGTAAAGATTAACAAAGTTGTTTACTCTAGTGGGGATCATTCTCAATATTAGCTCAAGATAGTCATTGTTCGGTAGTGAGTGGGAATGTCTGTACCCATGTTATCTTGTATATTGTAGCATGGATTAATTAATGAGTATGTGAATGCATGAATGCGTGAGAATGAAGAATGGAGAAGATGTGGGTAGTATAGCTAACCCTCACGAGACTTAACTTGTCCACTCGGTGTTGCCGAGGGGTTTAAAAGGTTTGTTACACATGCTAAGTGTAATCTTCAACCCTCACGAAAGCAAGGGATTAGTGTAGAATAGTTATAATAAATAATCATCATGAGGTGTTTTCAAAGTTCTCGTGTTCATTGCTAAGGGACTAGCAATATTTAAGTTTGGGGGTGTGATAGGTGTCAAATGTTGTCCATTTTAGGCCCCTAACTCGGTATTGTTAAGTCTTATCATTCCATTACTTGGTTTTTTATGTAGTTTGTGTGTTAAAGCGTGTTTTAGGAGCTTGATGAAGAAACGAGCTAACTTTTGTGAATTAACCAAGGATGTGCTTGTGTATATCCAAGAAGATAACAAAATAGGAGTTTTCAACCAAAAACGGAGGGCAAAAATGACATTTTTTTAAGCCGGAATTTTGGGAAACATACCAACGGAGTCGAGGGGGTTCTAACAGAGCAATAATTAGAACAGGTGGTTTCCATGAATTTTGTTACGCTTAAGCTACGCATACAATAGCTAAAAGTGGCTCAAAATATCAAAAACTACGTTTGAGCTATGCTTGGGGAAATAGGCCCTACGCTTAAGCGTAGCTACACTACGCTCAAGCGTAGGGGCCAATCGTAGGGCCAAACTTTTAGCCAACTTCAGATGACCATATCTTGGTCAAAACATGACCAAATGGAATGATTCTTGAGCCTAAAATCAAAAGCTTGAAGTTCTCTTTCCAATTAAAAAAAGTACAACTCAATCCAAGTTGTGTAGCTCCAGTTATGATCAAACGATTGAGACATGTCTGCTAAAAAATTACAGATTCGGCTAGAAATCCTAGTTTGACCCGAATTGATCCGTTTTGACCCGGATGACTTTATATCTGACTCCAACAACTATAAGCACGTGTATAAGGTGTATTTACATCATATTGAAGGTTTTTGTCTCATAATTGAGGGAAAACACATCAAAGAGGAATCCTACTTCTAGTAGGACAAGTCTAATCCAAGCAGGACTCTTCTCAATCACTTCTATAAATATCAAGGTCTGGACCAGACCTAAGGAGCTTCGAATTTACATAATTTCTAGAGCACTATCTATGGAGATTACATCTTTCAAAGAAGGGATTCATTCAAGACCTAAAGATCCGGAGAAGAAGATCCTGGAGGGCGTTTCTACATCAACGATGCGGTCTCCTTCCACCATGAACAACTAAACTGATATCTAGGGTTTTCTAAAAAATCCTAGCCAAGTAATGTAGTTTATTTATTTGTTTCAATTGTAACGAGGGGAAACTGAAGACCACATATGTGATGATTGTGTAGATCTGTGACCGTAGTTATTTGTGATACGGGATTTTATATTTATTCTAAATTATTGTATTAGATTGAATGAATGCATTATACCAACCAATCATGTTTATCTTAAACACATCATGATTTTTTACACAATGGTGTTAACACTTGAAACCCTAGATTTACACAGGTCATGCCTTGGCAAGGTGATATAGACATGCTTTAGTTTAATTTAATGTTGTAGGAGTAGATTAAAGTAAAGTAGATGGCATGTACTGGTCACACTCTATCTGGAGATCAGTTGTAGCGAATTCGATGGATAGTATCCTTTTTGGGACGTAGTCGACTATTTGCAGTACGATCTGATTCATGGTGCTGGATCGCCCTCTTGTAATTGAGTAAGTCTATAATTATATTATGCGGTTACTGGTGGAGTATGAAAACCCTAGTTTTTATCTCTAAAACTACCTAAACGATTAATGAAACTAGCCTAGAGGCATGGTTCGCTGTAACGGCCGTTACGGGCCGTTACATAACGGTTTTACGGCTTGCCGTTACCGTTACGGCACCGTTTCCCGCACCCGTAACGGCCGTTACGGTGATCAGGACCCCAATTTTTACCGGTTCCGAAAATATCGTAACGGTTAACACAATTGAAGTTTTTCAAAAATTTGGGTTAAAAAGCTTTCTATTATGTATATGATATGATAAATGTTACTCCATCAGTTATAAAGAGAAGATGGTCTACTAATGATGAATCAAATGTCCACTGAAGATACAGCTCAAAATTGGCAATCTTTTCATGAACCACAACCAGAGCAACAAGATCCACGACGAAATTCATTTTGGTGGTGAACCATGTATCTTTTTAAAAATTATTTTACATTGTTGGAAATAAATTATATCTTTTGTGATTTCAAATTTTTATTTATTTAAATTTACATTTAATTTAATAATATTATAACAAGTATATCATAAACATTCAAATAACGACGACACCATTAGATTTATTAATAACTCATTTTTTTATATTAAAATTCTTTAAAAAATTAAAAAAAATTCACTTAAATCTACCAAAAAATCATCTTTATTCATTCATATTGCCAAAAGTATCCAATTAGAACATTTTGGGTAAGATGTGCAAGATTTTAAAAAATTCACGCTTGCGATAACCGCGTCCCGTTACGTAACCCCGTTACGAACCCGTTACCGTTACACCGAAACCGTTACCGTTACAGTGACCGTTACCGTTACGGCGAACCATGCCTAGAGGGGGATGAATAGGCTTTCAGTCGATTTTACGATCAATTAAAATTATCTAGTGGATATTCAATTTTAATCAATCACAAACCCTAATTTTCTAATCAGATAAATCAAGCAATTATGAATATAAGTGCAGAAAATAAATAATTAGAAGACACGGAGATTTTTTACGTAAAAAACCTTAGAAAGACTCCAAGTAAAAATCACGGATACGTTCGGATATCGATGCACTATGAATCAGAGAAATTGTACAGACTCTATGAAAACATAACTTACAACCGCTGTAATTTATTATTCTTCACTCGACGTCTGAAAATCTAGATTAACTCGTGCTCCACGAAGCTTTCATTCCGATCTCCGTACTCTGACGGCTTCGCTTTTCAACGGATCAAGTAACCACGAAGCCTCCTACTTCGATCTCCGCACTCAGACGGCTCCGTTCTTCAATGGATCAATGCAATCACGTTGCAATCAATGGTGTGTTGATTTTTCCAGAATTTAGAACATCCAATTGTGGATGAGAATTGTTGGTGTAGAAGCACAATTGGACAAACTCAATAACGAGAGAGAAGTGTATCTATCTGATCACTCAATAATATTTTCTCATCATATATCTCTGTAGAAGAATATAAATCTATAGAAAACTTACAAAAATCTCTCAAAGACGTAGCCTCCTATCTTATAGACCTTGGTATTTATAGTCAATGATAAAGCAAACCCTAATATTTCCATTTCTCGTAATTTCACACCCAACTGTATTAAACCCTATATTCTGATGAATATAATATGTATGGCACGTATCTCAATGTATAAAGTCGTAGCCACCTCATAGGAAATCAAATTAGGGCACAATCAACATTGCAGTGTGAATTAATTATTCTTGCCGCAGCTACGCCTTAAGCGTAGGGTAAGGCATAGCTCAGGCGTAAATCTTCACTTTCCAGACACTTTTTAATTCTGTAGGCGTAGGTAATTTCATGAAAACCACTTTTCTCTACAACTGCGCCAAAATGATCATCTTGATTCCCCAATACTTTTTGTTTTAGGTGACAGCTTCAGAAAATGCCGTTTTTGCCCTCTGGAAGACATTTTTACTCAATACGCTCACTTTTGCACTTCACTTGTACTATTCACTACTTCAATGCTTGATTTTGTCTTTGTCGAAGCTTGTAGATGTCATTGAAACCAAACCGACCTATCTAACACTCAACATGGTTATTGTCTAGAACATGCCATAAATAACCAATACTTAAAATTGTTCTTACAATCTCTATTGTTCTTGTCTTAATCTATCTTTACTTACTTTATTAATTAACTAGTTCATAAATCACAAACAACAAACCATACTTTTATAGCAATTCAAGACTTAATTTATGAGAGTTCAGAATACGACTTAGTCCCTTGGGTTCGATAACCTTTCTCAAGCCGAATTGTACTACAATACGACTCATGCACTTGTGATAGATAAAACCTTGTCGTCATAAGGGGCCGTTCTTAAGCTCTATTTTTAACCTCGATTGATGCGCATCAAAAGAGGTGTCTGATCGGGAAGTCTTGGACTTGAAAGACTTTTCCAAGCCCAAGTTGATCAAAGGAATCCTCAAGGACATAACTCTTGCTCCGGATACTGATATTTCCTGCAATGCACCATCAGTTAGGTATTCAGGACACATCCTCAAAGGTTTTGACCAAATTTCATAATGCAAAAGATCAAAACGAAAAAGAATATACATAGGACTGATGTCCCTAGCAGAAACCCCCAAGAACTTATGGATATACTTCCCCCTATGACCATCGCACGTTTAGCAGAAGCATGCCCCTTTGTGGTAAGGTTTGAAGGAAGGAATAAGATGTCTACTGAAGACTTTCGGGATCGAGAAGTCGAAAGGGACAGGGTACCTCCAGTTTTCACTCACCAAGACCATTCTTTCCTTCCAACCCTTGTTTGACTTATCCAGGCCATCACACATCTTCCTCCCCTAAAAGGGAAAAAGATTGTAACGGCCCTTGCACTCCCTGAGGTCTTGTAGCCTATAAGAAAAAAAGACTTCAACCAAACCCAAGTCCAGACCCAAGTCCTTGTTCAAGATCAAGGTCATGGCTAAGATCCTGAAGAAGTTTGGCCCAACTTGGAGTGGGGATAAACTAAGGACAGAAAGGGTAAAAAGGAAGAGGGGGTGGATGGGGAAACGTAAGACCCTCAAATGATAGGAAGAAATAAGCATTTGGTCATCTCTCACCCCCTCACCCCTCCTAAAATCTAATTTTTGGAGGTAATGAGTGACAATGACGTTATCGGGAATGTCGTATTTGTCCAGTTTAGCGTTTACCCTAAACCTAGCCGGGAGGGGATCTGCAAAGAACTGTTCGGTGGTCTTTGCGGTATCAGATTAACTGGTTGCCTCCCTAACCAAAACAGGGCCACACCGGTGTTGACATTCTGGGTAACCTCGGGAAGATTGGCCTCTGTGATCCCGACCACCTCAATGGTCGAAGGAAGGAATGCGATCACTTCCTGATCTGGTATCGTCGCTATCAGACATGGTGACAAAAAGGTAGAAGAAGTTAGAATAAAAACTTACACTAAGTCTGGCTCCGGTGAGAGTTTTGGGGATCTCCGGGAAACAGGAGCAGATTCCGGCATTAATGAGCAAAGGAAATGATTTACAAAGAGACTTTTGTAAAGATGAAAGAATTGTAAAAGTGAGAAGTGTTTTATGGATAAGGGGTAGGGGTATTTATATAGAGTGTTGAATAAGACCAAAGATCCTTTGCGCAAAGAACGGGGCATTGAGCCATCTTCTCAGCCCCCATTGCGAGAATCAAGACCACGTGGTCCATGTATTTGAAATTCAAATGATAAGGCACAGCTGTCCCATTAAATGCATACGCCACGTCAACCGACATGGGTTATGAATACTCCCCCCACACGTTCTCTTTGTGGATATGGGCTTTAATATTCAAAGGCTCATAACCAAAAAGGGGGCCTGTGTACATGTGAAAATTTTCAAGCCCATCAGCCACCCATTCTTGCAAGCCTATCAGCCCAACAAAGGCAATTAAAGCCCAAAAATAATGGCCCATTCCAAGCAATCTTCTGAGACATTCTAGAACAACTTGAGGATCAAGCAAAGGACGTGGGCAAAAAAGGAATTGCTTGGAAAATAAGTAATGTAACCCTAATGGGCTAAAAAGCCCAGGGGATGGATATATATATAGGAAAAGAAAAGCTTCAATGAAGGGATTATTGTGTTGTTCAATTTTTGGCATCTATAGTATTATAAGTATTGATTGTAAAATACATAATTTGGTGTTTAATATTCTTAAAAAATAACAAAACAAATAAAAAAAATCTTTAATAATTTTTATTTAATCGGATCAGATATCCGATAATGAAGAAATTCGGATTTGGATCAATTAAGTGAAAATCCTCGGATTATCGGATCGGATCGGATATGAGATTATCGTATTCGAATCAGGACAGATCCGATCCGAATCTGATCCGTTGACAGGTCTAGTCATATATAAGAAAGATACAAAATGGACAGTCCAGATCAGACTTTATCTACGATTATTTAAAAGCAGTGTGGAGTCTTCAATTACTACTACGTAGAAGCAACCTTATGTAAGCCACCAGGACAGGAACACATTAGTGGGCGTGTGAAAATAATCCAATTAAATTATCTTTTCACTGAAAATAATATGTGACATATAGGCCCATTTTTTGCATCAGGCCCATCAGACAAAGCAACATTGAATCAACATATCTTAATAAGCCCAATATAAAACAAGGTCCGAAAATAGAAACCCATTTCAGGATAAAAGCTCTTAAAAGTCGACCGTTACATTATACACAATAAAAACTGATATGGATTTTAATGCGGCAGTTTTACAAACAAGTAAATCTGTATTCATTGTAGAGATATTGTTTTAAATATTTTTAATACCCATTTATGAGGGTGATATCAGGGTCATGTATAAAAAGACTGAAAGAAAAAGAGAAAAGGATCCGAAAATTTTATCATTCTTGCTGATTCTTCAATATCTTTTTGTTTATCTTGTCATTTTTCTATATATTGTTTCTGATTTAAACTACAAAAGTTACAATTCGTTGGGCGTTTGCGAACGGGTTTATATGACATGAGATATGTGTAAGATAATACCTCAATGTTGTGCATTGTTAATTATTTGTGTAAAGTAACAAACAAACAAAAAGTGTTGCCATTTATCATATGATTGTAAAATATGAGTGTAATTCAAGTGAACACTAGAACTGTTTCGTTTGTTGCTGGAATGATTTCAGTGAGATAATAAATTTCAGGAACTTAAGTGGGACTTTCAAATTACATTTTAATTATAATGCAATGATATTTTGAAGCATTGTAATTATCGGTTCGTGATATTACAATATAGAAATTTAAGTACATTATTGATAAATATTACCAATCAAGTATAATTTAATTTCTCAATCCTAATTTGAATGCTTGAACATAAAAAAATTGAAATTAGATTAACTTATGTTAGTATGTGTAGTATAATTGTCAAGTGGTAATTTATGTACTTTGTGTGTATATATATGTTTATGAAGCACAAATACTTGGTTTGAGGGTGATAAAGTAGTGTAGAACCCGTCCGGTTGTCATTTCTAGTTTTTTATCCCATTGTACAGAGTGAAGTTTGATATCGTGAATATTTTGGCCCTTTTGGGCTTCTCTTCTTTCTAATTAATTACTTTACTAAATGAAGATTTAATCATTCCACAGACAATGATAAAATGTGAATTCCAAAAACTCTCAGACTATAATTCATTGATTATACACGGAATGACAAATTCTTCAAACATATAACCAACCCGATAGTAACTTCAGCACAAAACCACCAAGATATGATCAAGAGAAAGTCAATTCCATTCCCCTCAATGGGTTTTCTCATTTTATACTAAACGTTATATGTATAAAAAAAATTTGGAAAATTACGTTATATGTATAATTGCGACTTCATTAGGGGAGCTATGCTTATCATTTGGCACACAACATGCTTATGTTTGAGGCTAAAACATAGTGACTTTTCTCCCATAGCTAGGTTTAGGTACAGCTTTTATGCTGGGCCGGATTGGTTTTAAGTTGGGCCTGTCCATTGGATTGGGGGTTTGGGTCTTGGTGAATCTTGGGCCGCACCAAAGTCAAGACCTATATATTCAAAAACATTGAGATAACAGTACCTTTAAATGTTAAGAGATAAAGGGTTTGTTTGGTATATATTTCTTAAATAATTTTATGACAATAATAAAAATAAATTATCTGAAAATATGTATTTTTATAATTAAATTTTTTGAAAATAGTTTTCAAAAGATCCAACCAAATAGATTTTTTATACAACTTTCTGATTTTTAGTTTTTAAAAAATAAAAAAAATATTTTTAGAAATACAAATCAAACAAATTCGAAAGATTAATGTTACTTATCCCAAACTAAAACGAAAAAATAAAAATTAATAATTTAAAAAAAAAACGTCAGGAATGGTTTTTGTTATTTAGTCTTTCTAATTTGGGTTCTCAGTGCTTTTTACATCGTCATTTGATTACTGTATGCTTTTTTCTACAACAATATATTCAAACACCTAATAACTGAAAATGAAATCCAGAAACATAAAATAAAATTAAAACAACTAACTCTTTTACTCAAATCAGTGTAATTAATTCACCCATGTCTCTATTTTTTAAGGATTCTGAAAACTCC
Source organism: Cornus suecica (assembly GCA_963922005.1). Classification (NCBI taxonomy): domain Eukaryota; kingdom Viridiplantae; phylum Streptophyta; class Magnoliopsida; order Cornales; family Cornaceae; genus Cornus; species Cornus suecica. The sequence goes on along the minus strand of OY998246.1, from coordinate 31,364,106 downwards.
AAACACGTCCTTAAAATTATTCCCTCACTAAAACCGAGCATTTTCAAATCCATGCAAGTCGCTCACTCGGTTCAGCGACATCCTCATCGTAGCCACCTTAGCCAGCTTCTCAGCCGCTCTCCAAGCCGATGTCGGAGTCAGCGGCTCACCATTCTCGTCCACAAACGCCAACTCTCTCTCGCTCACTCTCTGCCGTTGGATCATTTGCTGCTCCATCCGCCACTCCAGCCCAGCCAGCTCAGCCTCCAAGCCACGAACGTACTCGTCAGCCGATATCAAGCTTGACTGCATGAGTAAAGCTCGAGCAGATGAAAGCAGCTGATGAGCACTAGACACCTCATTGTGCTCAATCAATCGCCTAGACTCGGCTATTGCTCGTGTTGTAATGAAGAGATTCCTCAACCGTTCAATCCTCGGAATCAATGATCTAACGGCCTGCGGTAAAGGCACAAGCAAACTTTGATCTCGGCCGTTGATCACCTCTTGGGTAGCCGGGTCTTTATATGTACATCGAATGGACAGGACATAATGGGCCCTATTAGTAATTGGGACTCTTAGCTCAACTAGTAATTCTCTTTCTTCCTCTGCGTATAAATCACCAAGCCGAAAGGAACCTGGGCTTAAAATCGTGGGTCGTCCATTAAATGAATAGACAGCCGAGATTTCAGCCGGGTCTGACCCGGATCCAATTCCGAGCTCAACATGAAGATCCTGAACAACCACACTCAATAACCCACCAATGCATTTGGTAAATGCGTCCTCAACCGGCTCTTTTTGGCCAAACCCCAATGTGTGCACCGGAATTTCCATATGAGCGAAGCGAGTCGATGACACGTGAGAATGATCGGACCGTTGATTCTGAGCGTTCGGGTGAACGTCATCCGGACCGTCTGATAAGAGCATGATGCTAGCAACTGGGTTTCTCTCCCGGCGGTCTTCTAGGATTTTAGTGGCTTTTCTCAAAGCCTCACCAACGCTTGTGCCTTGGCTGCACCCGAGCCGATCAATGATGCGCCGAGCCGTGCGCTGGCGGTTAACGGTCATTCTTTTGAGAGGTAACAATCTTTTGGGCGAGGCCGAGAATGCGACTATGGAGAGCCGATCGGCTGAGCCGAGTGAAGAGACGACTAATCTCATGGCTCGTTTAAGCATCTGAAGCTTAGCTCCGCTCATGCTTCCACTAACATCAAGAACGGTCACTAAGTCGATGGGCGCACGGCACGCCGGATCCAGAAAATGCGCCGTCCCGCTACCGTGCGCCGCCGACGGAGTTCGCGGCGGAGGAGGCGGCGCTTTCAGTTTCAGCACCACCGCGTACGACTCGTGAGTCTTACCGGCGGAAACTACCGCCACCTCCGGCATCACCGTGACCTCCACACTCCGGCTGTCTCTGCCGCCATTATTCAAACATTCATCTCTGAAAGTCGACGACGATACCGGATTGACGAAGAAACCCTGAAACTCCTCAATCTCGTCAGAATCGGCTTCGCCGTTCTCGTCCGCCTCCGGAATCGGAATGAATCTGCCGCCGGAAGCCGGAGACAGCAACGGCTCGTCGTCGTCATAGGGCTTGATTTTGATATTGGCAAGTGTTCTTGGTGTGTTTGGCTTGGATTGAATTTCTTGAGTTTGAGGCTGAGCCTGAGCCTGAGGTGGTGGTAGTGGTGATTGATCTTTGTGGATTGCGAGCAATGGGACGTCGCGCCAAGTGGCGTTGCAGACAGGGCAGACCAGAGTGCTCTGTTTTCTAACGTGCGCCGCTATGCAGGGGAAGTGGAAGGCGTGTGAGCATTCGGCTGTGTATATCGCCATTCTCTGCCCTGTCTTCATGCTCTGCACGCATATTCCACAGTTATTCTGCAAAACAAACAGAAAAACAAACCATAAATTTCTTTTGCCTATTCACTGTTTGTCAAAATGTCTCTCAGAGACTCGGACAAACAAATTTCGCATCCATATATATACATATAGAGAGAGTAATCTTACTTTGGAGAGACGCAGGGTGTTTTTGAAGATGGAAAATGGGGATCTGGGGGAGGAAGGGTTGGAACCCAGTAAGGTTGTGGGGCTTTTGATGGTGGACTTTGGTGTGGTTTTGCAGTGGAGCTTCTTGGGGCTGATGAGGCTATCGTTAGCTGAAGATGGTTGAGTGGTGGTTCGGCAACGCAAGCTAGGAGTAGTGGTATTAGTGGACACAAATTGAGATTGAGATCGAGATCGTGGTGTTGATGGGTTGCTTCCTCCGCTAGAGAAAAATCCTAATTTGGCACCAAATTTAGGAGTATTTGGAGTACTCGAGCTCTGCTGTTGTTGTTGTTGTCGATCTCTAGGGATTGTTGTGCAAAAAGCTCTTCTCCAACCTGTACCCATCTCTCAAACAATGAAACCCCAAATGCCAAAAACACACACCAAGCTATATATGTATGTGTATCTATAGTATTTTATGGAGAAAAAGTGAAGAATTCATGATGGGGTAAAAAGGGGTTTTGTTGGGATGGATCTGATGAAGCTGACATGAAGACAAAAGGGTATTAAATGGAGGGTAGAGAAGCATGGGATCAAATGAAGATAGAGAGAGAGATAAAGGGACAAATTAATAACAGAGATATGAGAAAGATATAGAGAGAAAGGCCAGCTCAGAGGGACCTTTCTATCTTCTGTTTTCTATCTTTCTATAATGATAATAATAATAGTAATAGTGAGAAATTGATAGGTGTGTGTGTTGGTAGAACCGAAAAGATCTCTGCAACTACAAAGGGATCGAGATCTGCTCTGCCCTTTCTCTCTCTGGGTACGAGTATATATAAAAGTTCTTAGCCTTTTTTTTTTCTATTCACAAGTTCTCTTGGAATAAGTGAATACTGGTACTCCTCATATGCTGTATAGTTATATAGTTGTGTATTTATATACGAGTGTATCTCATTATTAATGCCATGGACTCCGTTTCTTTTATTTTAATGAATTTTGTATAATAAAAAAGATGATTCAAATTAAATTAAATAAATTGTATAGGGTATTAAAAGAGTTGAAAGTTTAGTCCTTGGATCACATAGGTGCGAAGGGTTGAGATGGTGAAGTTGAGTCAGTGAACACTGTTAGTCACTAATTAGCCCGAATAGGGATATAAAAATTATTAACTATTTTTTGTATTTAATTTAATTTTAACAGTTTAAATTAAATAAAATGTGAGCAATAAATATTTTGTCAAGATAAGGTAAGCATGCAAGTAATCAAATGAAAAAGTAAGAGAGAGAAAGAGATGACACCGCGATTTTTACGAGGTTCGATAACTCCTACTCCTCGGCTTAAAGATCCCCCTTAAGACTTTCTCAATCTCACACTATGATTTTTTCTTGCAGGTAGAATAGTAAACTTTTACACACGAGCTAACGAGTCCGTTACGCAAACAAGAGGACAAACCCCTCTTGAGGATCAATGAGTTTCACTCACTTAAGGATCTCTATCCTTTTATAAAGAAATGATACACTCAATAAACACTCAAAACCCTTAGGGTTTATGAAGGATACACAATGTATAAGCTCAAGTGTTTAATGTAATGTGTTTGGTTCTCTTAAGATCTTATACACTCTTAGCAATAAATGACTCAAGAGTTGGAACAAAAATCTTCTCTAACTAACTTCTCACAAATGATTGGAATTGAATGAGAGGAGTCTAACTTTTAATGCTCAAGCTTTTATTGTTGTATATTTTGGATGGGAATGAAGAATATCAGCTTTTTGTGCAAAGGAGTAAAGATTGTTGTATTCTACAAAAGCTATCTCATCATATATATAGTTAGGGCAAGAGTTAAAAGAGTGAGACTCACTTTAGGAGAGTGAGCCGAGAGTGGGGGTAGTTGACAGCCATTAATGCATTGAAAAAGCCATTTTTTTAGCTCCGTCAATCGACTAATTTCAATCTGTCAGTCGTCTGATGGTTGTATGTCGGTCGACTGACATTAGCAAATGATCATGATGAAACTCAAAAACTCTCTGTCGTGGTCGGTCGATTGGCAAACAACTGTCGGTCGACTGACAAGTCTGTGAGTCGACTGATTTGAATGGTCAGTCACCTGATACTGCAGTTTCCATTTCTTTTGATTTTTAGGATGAGCTTATACGTGTGAAAACCTCACATAAACCCTTTGATACAAGTCATTCACTATCCTATCTACCCCAAATCTTGATTCTTCAATCTTCTGAAGCATTTCAAAAGTGAAATGACATTTATATCCTTCCTTTAAGCTTTTTGCTTTCGATAAAAATTTGGTTACTCTGTAATGCTCAACTGAGTAAACACATTAATACTAAACACGTACTTAACATTTTGTTATCATCAAAACGGATAATTATTTTTTGATTGACCCTCAGGCCAACACTCACAACTCTATAATTTCCCATATTAAGATGAACTTGATGCAAATAATTCAGGTAGGCGGTCAAAATTTTCACAAATTTGTAAGATATTCACACTATTTGCCTCGATGTGTTATGTAAATCTTCTCTTATGGTACGTGAAACATTTTTTATTTCTGTTTTTCTAGAAAATATAAATATATTTTTGTTTTTTTATTGGGAACAAAAAATAAAAATGATGTTTATTAATCGTTACTATTCTCATACTATTGAGAACAAGAAACATATAACAACATTTAATAAAACATTTGTTTCACAAGTTTTTAATAAATTTTATATGCAATATATGTATATTTTATATTAGCTAAAAAAATAAATGGCAAAAATAATATTGTAGATCACTATTGTATACTAACATAAAAGTATTATATATAATAAATTAACATATATAATAAGTTATATATTTTTGTCTCAAAAATTATTCAAACTAGTATATAAAATTTTATCTATTAAAATTTATTTTATATATATTAAAATTTATTTTTTATTAATAAAAATATATTCTATTATATAATATAATATATTATAAATTTAAGCTAATATTTGAATAATATATTAATTGATATCAATATATATATATATATAAAGTTTGTTCTAAATGAATAGTGCATATGTGGTGACATGTGGGGAAACGTTTCTCTGCTACGGTGGTAAAAACAAGATAAACACATTTTTAATGTTTCTAATTTTTCAAAGAATCATGAGAAACGTTCCTTAATAACTGAAAAGAGAAACATATTACTAAACATGATTTTTATTTTTATTTATGCTTTTTGGTAGGTGAAAATAAAAAAACAAAAAACGTTTTTGTTAGTGAATGTACCCCTAGTTATCATAGTTTGTGATGGGGGTAATTTTTTCCATTGTGGTCATAGTAACAATGTGATGCAGGGGGATCCAAGTCAGACGATGCCGAGCTGTTAGATTGCTCATTGATGGCGCTGGATTACCTGGAGCGGGAGAATCAGCGCAAGGATGGCAAGAAATCGTGATCTAGCCTAATTGGGGCAGTTTTCGTGCATACGTCGGTTTTTTGGTCATAACTGAAGCTACAAGTATCCGATTTGCACCCGTGACCCCAATTCGGAAAGCTAATCTCGGCGCGGACGTCGCGTCCACCCAGCTATGCTCGGTGCACATCGTTTCGAGCCCCAAATCAACTGTTTTCCTTTTCAAATCTTTATTTTTAGTTTATTTTTGCTTTTTATGGTAATCTTTTATTTGTCAATTAGGAGATGATTCTGAACCCGATTTGGGCCAGATTTTTTGGCAATCTTTTGATTTATTTCAGTATTTCGTTTTGGTAAGACTTTTAGGGTTTTGCTATTTTTGGTAAAAATTCCATTAGGGATCGATTTTCAGCTATTTAAACCCGGCTTGTGGGTTGTTTTTTATTCATTATTGATTATAAACAATTTTATTAAATTCCAGAGTATTCTCTGAATTTTGGGTCGAAATTCTCATGTTTTTCCTTGCAAAGTACCTATTGCACTAGCTTGCAGAATAATCTCTATTATGTCCGGCGTCACAATGTAACTACTTGAATTATATTAATTTTTAAAATAAATATCGAGCAAGTATTAGTATTGCGTAAAGTATTAGTACTTTTAAAAAATGCTACAAACTATAAAGGGCTAATTTCACAAAAACCCCCATATACTATCCAATTTAATTAACTAATATCCACTGTATCCACTTTGCCCCATATATTATTCAATTTCATCACTCTGCCCTCTCCCCTCACATTTTGAGTCAAAATACCTAAACTACCCTCAATAGTATATGGGGTTTAATGAAATCAACCCTTTAAAAAAATTATTTTCAAAAATCAATTATATTTTTCATAAAAACTATAAATTTCAAATATATATATATATTGGAAAAAAATAATGTTTGAAAAAAATATATATTTCGGAAAAAATATATATTTCAGGAAATATATATATATATATTAGAAAATGATATATATTTCGGAATATATATATAATTCGTCAAAAATATATATTTTCTGAATTGTTTTCAAAAAATATGAATTTTTTCCGAAAAATAATTTTTTTGCAAAAAATATATATTATGTTCCAAAATATGAATTTTTCTGAAACATAATTTTTTGTGAAAAATATATATTATTTTTCAAACTATGAATTTTTTTCCGAAAAATATTTTTTTTGCAAAAATATATATATTATTTTCCAAAATATAAAAAAATATATATTTCAAAAAAAATTATATTATTTTTGAAAAAAATAATATATATTTTTCGCAAAAACAAAAAATTATTTTTCGGAAAAAATTCATATTTTTTGAAAAGAATTCATAAAATATATATTATTGACTAATTATATATATATTTCCTGAAATATATATATTTTTCGAAATATATATTTTTTATATTTTGGAAAATAATATATATTTTTTGCAAAAAAATTATTTTTATATTTTGGAAAATAATATATATTTTTCACAAAAAAATTATTTTTCAGAAAAAATTCATATTTTGGAACGTAATATATATTTTTCGCAAAAAATTCATATTTTTTTAAAACAATTCGGTAAATATATATTTTTGACGAATTATATATATATATTCTGAAATATATATCATTTTCCAATATATATATATGTATTTCCCGAAATATATATTTTTTCTGAAATATATATTATTTTCGAAATTTTTTTTTTTCCTGAAATACATATATATTTTTGAAATTTATAGTTTTTACGAAAAATATAATTGATTTTCGAAAAATAATTTTGTTAAAGGGTTGATTTTACTAAACCCCCCTATATTATTAAGGGTAGTTTAGGTATTTTGACTCAAAATGTGAGAAAATGGGGCATAGTGATGAAATTGAATAATATAAGATGCAAAGTGGACATAGTGATGGTTAATTAATTAAATTGGATATTATAGGGGGGTTTTGTGAAATTAACCCAACTATAAATGATAAAAAGAAAATCATACAATATATATATTTTTAACCAAAAAAAATATTTTTGTGGACACAAATAAGTGTTGTTTGTACATATAAATTTTTTCAAAAATATAGATTTTCGCGGGCTTCTTATTGAAAATCTTGTAACAATTTTTAAATTAAATATATATTGGGCCTGTTTACTAACAGAAAATATTTCTTGTTTCCGTTTCCTGAAGAAGTAGAATTATATTTTTGATTCCTTAAGAAAAACATAAAGTAAAATCTTGTTTACTAAATTTTCATTTTTTTCATAAACAAAAATAAAAAACAGAAATTATGTTTACTAAAATTTTTTTGTTCTTACTTTTTATTTATTTATTATATGTATTTCTTATTATTGTTTATTTATATTTATTATTTATCATAAGTTTTATTTATTTATTATTAATTTTGTATATTATTTAATTTATTATTTAATTATTTTTATTATTATTAATTCATTATTTTTATTTAATTTATAAATATATTTTGTTTAATTTATTATTTATTATATTTTTATTTAATTTATAAAAATATTTAATTTATTTATTATTTGTATTTCTTATTATTTTGTATTTATATTTATTATTTATCATAAGTTTTATTTATTTATTATTAATTTTGTATATTATTTAATTTATTATTAATTATTTAATTATTTATTATTTAATTTATTATTATTTAATTTATTATTTTTATTATTATTAATTCATTATTTTTATTTAATTTATAAATATATTTTGTTTAATTTATTATTTATTATATTTTTATTTAATTTATAAAAATATTTAATTTATTTATTATTTGTATTTCTTATTATTTTTATTTTTTATTTATCATAATTATTATTTATTTATTATTATTATTATGTATTATTTAATCTATTTTATTATTTTTATTTTATTTATTATTATTTATTCATTTATTTTTATTTTATTTATAAATATTTTTTATTTATTATATTTTTTAAAATTTATAAAAATATTTAATTTATTTATTATTTATATATAATATTTAAATTTATTAGTACAAAAGACATGAAAGTCCCAATTTTACAACTTTGAAGGTAAGAGGAAATAAAAAAAGGAAGTACCATTTTTCTTGTTTCCTCTTTTCTTTACAATTAGAGGAAACATTTCCTTAAGAGTAAAAATAAAAATAAATTGGTAAACAAGATTTTACTTTTACTTCTTCATTTCAGGACGGAAAATATTTCCTATTAGTAAACACCACCATTATAAATACTTTTTAATACTATGAATCCAAGGATTTTAGCTGGCAATTGGTAGAAGTAGTTTTTGGTTTTGACCGCACGAGTAATATAGGCTTCATCTGTAGTTTTTCTCATCACGTGTAGGTCTAAGTATATATGAAGGCAACTTATAGCAGACTCTGGTGAAAGAGTTGGTCGTCACGCACCTATACAGGGGCTGAAAATTTCAGCCTGAAATGAAACAAGCTTTGCTTTTGCACATGAACGTGAAGCTCACTCTCCTGTAGTGAGAGTGAAAAAATGGAATTAGAAAATAAAAGAATTGCTTTTACTGTTCTCTACTCATGCATGCCCTAATATATGGATGAAATGACAGCATTTTCAACTTTTTTTAATATATGCATGCCCTATGTAAAAGGAAAAGAGACGACATTCCATGGCCCGGATCGTCTACAATGAATTGCCGCTGCAATGGATGAAATGACAGCATTTTCAACTTTTTTTAATCTTTTGTTCCCAAGCCAAGCCGCAGCCACATGTGGCTAAGTGGCTTTGCATAAGCTCAACAGCATAATGTTAAGTGGCTTTGCATAAGGGGTTAGGATCGTCTGCCCTGAATGCAGCTGTGATAAAAAAAAATGCAGCAAAATTATAATCAATTACAGCATCCTTCGTAGGAAAATCAGCAAAACATTCTTGCTGCATTTAATTAAATGCAGCAAATGAAAAATGCAGCAAAAATGTTTTGCTGATTTTCCTACGAAGGATGCTGCAACTGGTTATAATTTTACTGTATTTTTTGATCGCTGCAGCACTCAGGGCAGACGATCCAAACCCTCCTCCAAAATAAATTCATTTCCTTCCCAACACTCCATATGTGGGTCTCATATGTGTTATATTTTTGGGCATGCTTGGTCTTAACCGGTGATGATCAATTTGTTATTCACCCCTTTTTGGACCAATATAATTAAAACACGAGATATATATTAATTAAAAAATATAAATAAGTATTATTCATTATTTTTTATTTTTTCTCTTATTTACTTTTAAAAAAAAATCTCATGGGCAGTTTAACGTATACATATGCATGTACGCTTATTTGTACATATAGATTGATATATGTGTGTACACTTTCATTTATATATAGATTGATACATATATATATATATATATGTGTTATGTATATTGCAATTGAATCCAAAGGATGATAAAATCTTGTGTTTCTGTAATATCATCAATTTGGTGCGGTGAGCGACACTTTATACACGAGATTTCTGACTTTTTTCTCCAAATTTATATACTTCAATCACTTTATTTTTATTTTTTCTTATTTGTGTTCATAATATTTTGTATCGAATTCATTTATATATCTTTGGATTTTATGAAATATGGAGAAGTAATCATCACAATATCGAATAATATTCGTGGATTATAACTTTTTTCTTATTTGTGTTTAAGGAAAGTGTACATGCACATATATATGACGTTAAACTGCCCATTAAATTTTTATTTTTTAAAGTGAATAAGAGAAAAAAGAAGAATTCAAATCCGGATTGAATCCCATAAATAATGGGTAATACCCATTTATATTTTTTAATTAATATATGACAAGTATCTTAATTCTATTGGTCCAAATAAGGGGTGAAGACCCAAGCATTGTCCTATATTTTTTAGGATAATTTGCACTGACATCCCCTGAACTTTAGGTCAATTGCAGGTAGAAAATGGTCAACACTTTTTTGGTCCATCAACCCCCTCAACTTTCACTTTCTTTGCAGTGACACCCCCTGAAGGCTTTTTGGTAGATGAAACTACTCTTGTATCCTTTCTTTATTGTAAAAGACACCCCTATAGTTTGGCAAATGGGCACTAAACCCCTTACATGTTCAAACAAGTCCCTATAATTTCAATTGTGATAAAAAAGCCCCCTACCGTTAAAAAAGAGGTGAATATACTTTGTTATCCCTCTATATTTAACATTAAGATGAAATAGTAAAAGGTAAATTTCAAATATATATATAAAGTTCAAAACCAATATATAAAATTCGAAAAATATATATTTCAAAAAAATTACTTAATTTTGAAATATATATATATAATTCGAAAACAATATATCAATTTCACAAATATATATTTATATATATATATATTTCGAAAATAATAAATTTTGAAAAATATATATAAATTTTGAAAAAAATAAAAATTTCTAAAACAATATATAAATTTCAAAAACAATATAAAAAATTCGAAATATATATATATTTTTGATAAACAATATAAATTTCGAAAAAAATATAAATTTTAATAAATATATAAATTTCCAAGAAAATATATTTTTTGAAATATATATATATTTCAAAAAAACCCTAGTCCTATATATATATTTTTGAAATTTATATTTATTTTTTGAAATATATATATATTTTTTGAATTTTACTGTTTTCGAATTTTATATATTGTTTAAAAAAAATTTATTTTATTTTTCAAAATTTTTATAATTTTTTTGAAATATATATATTTTTAAATTTTAATTTTTTTTCAATATTTATTGTTTTCGAAATTTATATATTGTTTTCAAAATTTATATATTGTTTTCAAAATTTATACATATTTTTCGAAATTTATATATTTTTTACAAAATTTATATTTTTTTTCAAAATTTATATTTTATTTTCAAAATTTATATATATATTTAAATATATATATATTTGAATTTTATATGTGTTTTTTAAATTTATATTTTTTTTGAAAAATATATATATATTGAAATTTATTGTTTTCGAAATTTATATATATTTTTTAAAATTGATATATTGTTTTTGAAATATATATTTATTGACATATATATATATTTTTCGAATTTTAAATTTTTTTTGAATTTTATATATTGTTTTTGAACTTTATATATATATTTGAAATTAACCTTTTATTATTTCATTTTAATGTTAATCATAGAGGGGTAAAAAAGTATATTCACCTCTTTTTTAACGGTGTTATGACGGTAGGGGGTTTTAATCACAATTGAAACTATAGGGACCTGTTTGAACATGTAGGGTGTTTAGTGCCGATTTGCCAAACTATAGGGGTGTCTTTTACAATAAAGAAAGGGTACAAGAGTAATTTCATCTACCAAAAAGCCTTCAAGGGGTGTCACTGCAAGGAAAGTGAAAGTTGAGGGGGTTAATGGACCAAAAAAGCGTTGACCACTTTCTACCTGCAATTGACCTAAAGTTCAGGGGGTGGCAGTGCAAATTACCCTATTTTTTATTACTTTGTTTATTAATTGTATAAACATACATAATTTATTATTTTCTCTTTTACTTTCGTAATTATTAAATTATTTTTAATAATTATTATTTATCTTTAATAAGTATTAAATTATTTTTTTAATAATAATATGATTTTCCAAGAGTATCCTTATCATGAGAGTTGACAAAATGAGACATGATACGGTAATATGATACGAACACGCCGTGAATTAAAAGGGTTATGATTCACCATAAATGAGTTCAAATTGTATAAGTGTCGACACAAACACGACACGAAAATATTAATGTCGTGTTTGGATCAAATTCGAGTAACTCGAACAACTCGTTTGACCAGATTATTTTTATATTTATATCTTTAATAAAAAAAATTATCTTCCTTAATTGGTAATGGTTTGAAATAATAAAATAGTTGTAATTGGGTTATGTCAAATTCAATTTTATTTTGCTAATAAACAAGTTAAATAGTTCGTTTTGTGTTGGATTATATTAAATTTTAATTTAATATTTTTGATAATATGTGAAATAGACTAAGCTTATCTTTTTATATTTGATAAACACTATCCACCTTTACAACTTATTTATATTTATACTACGGTTATAAACCTGATTAATTACAGATGATAAACTTATAATATGTAAAATAAAATATTAAATTTAGAAAATATGTTGCCACATTAGTAAATTTATAATATGTGAAATAAACGTAATCTTCTAAGCTTATTTTTTTATATTTGATAAAGACTACCCACATTTATAACTTATTTATATCTACACTACTGTTATAAACCTGATAAATTATAGATAATAAACTTATAATATGCGATAACCATAATCTTCTACCCTTATCTTTTTAAATTTGCTTGAATAGCAATTCATATTAAACCTGATTAGTTTTCGATATAAGTAAAAATATTTTGACATTCAAGAAAGGTTATTAATCATTTTATCTTACTTATTTGGCACTGTATTTTATATTTCATTTATTTATTTTATTTATTTATAATTTATTTATTATAATTTATTAATTAATAATTTAAATTTAAATTTTATTCATATTTATATTATTACTTTTAGTAATAAGTTTGCTGCATTTAGTGCAAAATATGCTAACATTAGTAAAAAATGTGTTACAACATTTTAATAAGTTTTATTTTGAGTTGGTTTAGTGTCTGCTTGGGAAAGGGGTTTGGGCTAAAAAAAGTGATTTTGGGCTGTGAATTGTAAACCAAACCATGTTTGGCGGGCTGTGGTTTGTGTTAATAGTTCCACACCATGGTGTACCATTTGAGTGATTTTTATGGGTGATTTTAGAAACCATCTCAATAGGTGATTTTGGTATGGTTTGGTCACTGTTCACAACCCATAACTATCAAATTAAAATCAACTCACAAACTCAAATCCATCATTGGTGCACCATTCCATTCTCAACAAAAGTCAACATTGTCATGCTTGTCATTTTATTAAATAAAAAAATAGAATTAGTAATTAATAATTAATTAATAAATACTAAATAATTAATATTTAAATAATAATAATTAGTAATTAATAATAAATAAATAAAAATAAATAAATAAAAATGAGTAAAATATTAAATAAATAAATATTGAGTAATAAATATTTAAATATAATAAATAAATTAAAATGATAAATAAAATAGAATTAATAATTAATTAATAATAAATAAATAAATATTGAGTAATAAATATTTATAATATAATAAATAAAGTAAAACCAAATAAATAATAAACAAAATAATTAATTGTAAATGCAGAAAAGTTACACAATAGAAATTTGGTTAAAACTTTGGGATCCTTTCTCATTAATCAAAGTCCTCTATTTATACAAGTTTGTGATAAATGGGTCAAGCCCATGTACCCAGGTTTATCAACCCCTTAAATCAAGGGATTTGATAAACCCTAATCTTATTTGGACTCTTCATACTATAATTGGATTACTTTTTGCCTTGTGGTCCACACTTTAGCTTCTAGAAATTTCCATGGGCCCATTGTTGTTTTTTCGGCATGCTTGTCTTCAGCCCATCCGCCTTCTGGCCCATCGGTCCCTGGCCCATCCGTCGTTGGCCCATCAGTCCAGTGGCCCATCTATAATTGGGCCAAATATTTCAACCATTACACAGGCCCCTGAGGTCATGGGCTTGACATCCTTTCTAAAGCCCATGACCTAATAAATGTAAATACCTATGTATATATACACTAATAGCTTTTATGGGAAATGAAGATGATGAGTTGTCATGTCATTATTGTCTACTTAATGATATGCCAAAACGTGAGGCCATTTCTCCCTTAAATCTCGCACCATGACGGCTTTGGCGTGCCTTTCGGACTTCGTGCAGCCTTTTTGGCTTCTTTCTCTCCTTCTATAAAAACCCCCTTATTCTTCACTTCTCATCACATTTCCATACTTTGTAACTCTATATTCTTGTCTCTGCCTTCTTTAGTTCTTCATTACTGGGATTCGTTTCTATGTCATTGCCGCCGTTCATTCCGTCGCTCATCTCAGATACCATAGAAACCTGCTGTTACTCAGAGCTTTTGTAACTCTTCCTTCGTCAATTAAGTAAGTCGATCGGTCTTTCTTCTTTCTTTAATTTATCACCTTTACCCCCTTCTGTCTCTTCTACATTTCTTAACATTATGTCCGATAGTGACGATACCCGGTCGGTAGAGGAAGTAGTTTTACCTTCTGCCTCAGGTACCGATTCTACTAGCAGTGACACTCCCCAGCCTGTTTCTAAAGGAACCAGAAAGACCACTCTCGAAAGTACTAACCTTCCGGGTTCCTCAGCGACCGGTCCTGCGAAATCCAAACCTTCTGAACCTTTCGTAGTGGCCCCACTTAAGAGGACCCGACCTGAAGTGGACGTCAAACACCTTCGGGCTGAGACCCATGTTCCCCAGGACGTTGATGTGTCCCCCTATCCTGGTTACCTAGACTTTACCCAGAGCCAGGGCCTAGCCCCCGGTAGCATTCTGCTGTCGGCCTCTCATCTTAGGGTTCTAATGTTTCCTCTTCATCCCTTTTTTCACTATGTATTTTTCATGCTTGGGTTGCACCCTCTTCAACTGAACCCGAACAGCATTAGGATCATATCCATGCTACTGTTGTACAATAGGGATATGGATCTGAACTTAGGGCTGGCCGACCTCCTCCTTTGTTATTTTTTCCAAAATGCCAGAGCGAGTAGAGGTAGATACAACCTTTTCCCCTTTCACGGCCGCAACATCTGTACCGATACTGAAAAATGGGACAAGGGATGGAAGGAACGAATGGTAGTAGTGAGTGGCAATTGGTCATACCCTTTTTCTCGTATTTTCCCGATCCCCAATAAGTTCGGTCCCATTCGCCTGCCTGTCTACCGCCCCCTTCATAAGGCTTCTTGCCTCTGTGACCATTGTGACCTTCACCGGGGGAACTATGCCTTCAAATTTCTAGGTTACGAGGACAAGGATCTTCCCCTTACCTTTATAAAACAACGGATAGGTCTCTTGAAAACCCATGTTTGGGGCAAGACCCGATCGGCTACTGACCTGCTGACCATGGACAATCTTGAATCGATCTCTAACTTGGGCGCTGGTGTTGACATGATGGACCTGCCTGACAAACCTATGTCCGCCAGAATCCCTCAAGTTCCCGAAGGGATTACGCTTGTTGATGCTGTGCCGTTGTCAACAGCACTGCCTTCGACTTCGGTGCCTCCTCCTGTTCGGAGTCCGCCAGCACCACTAGCGCAGAACCCATCGGTTCCTCCTCCGCCTCCTGTCAATGCTCCGACTGTGAGGACCCGATCCAGTACAACTGGTGGAGTGGGTACTAAAAGGACAAGGGCACAAGCCGAGAATGTTTCTTCAAGCAAGGCTCCTGCTGCCCCTGAATCATCCCAAGCTCTGATCCCTTGGGAGCCTAAGTTTCTGCTGCCAGATGGAACTCCGGTTTGTGCTGATCAAATCACCTTTAACCATCCGGAAGCTCTTCGGGCTATGGCCAAAGGTATCTTGACACCAGCTGATAGGGCGGCTCAGTCAAAAATCACCAGGACTGATCTGGCTAAGAAGACTTCGATAATGGTTATGGAGGTAAAAGACTTCAATCATCAGTTTGTGTTTTCTATTTCGTTTGTTGACCGTTATTTGTATAATAATCCAATCTTTGTTGCACAGCTTCTCTACGGCGTTCAGGCCTACAACAGCCTCCTTGAGACTGATGTCAGAGAGATGGCCGGTATGAAGGCTCAAATAAAACAGAATGAGATCCACCGGGTTTCTTTGGTCAAGGAGGCGGATGGTCTTCGCCAGACCGTTTCTGAGCAGAAGACTCTTCTGGAAACCGGTGAGGCGGAAAAACAAACCCTGATTGCCGAAAAGCTGGTTCTGGCTGCCGAGCTGGAAAAAGCGAAAGAGGTTGCTAGGCAGATGGCAGCTGAAAAAGCTGAATCTGATAAACTCTTGGCAGAATCAGAAAGGCTTCTTTCCCTGGAGCGGGAAAAGGTTGAGGTGTGCCGTCTGGGAGGGCTTGACATGTTCAAAAGATACAGTGTCATCTGTGACCTCCGAGCGGTCAGGGCCTGGAGATGTAGGCATGAAATGGAGCATATCCCTCTGGAATCTAGGGAATTCAAGACCGCAGAGGCATTCGATGCCCATATGGGAATACCCTTTCCTTATGAAAACCCTCCTGCCTCTGAGAACGAGGAGCGTTTTGCTGCCATCCTGAAGGGGAAAGAATACCATCCTCCCGAACAGTAGCCAGGACTTTATATGTTTTTGTTTCCCCCAATGGGCTATTTTCTTGTAACTTCCTTTATTTTTAATGAACAAGAACTTTTATCCCTTTTTTCCAGTAATTATCCGTCCTTTGTGTGGGTTTTTATCGTTTCGCACTTGGCTTTTATGAAACAAATCGAGCCTT
Source organism: Cornus suecica (assembly GCA_963922005.1). Lineage (NCBI taxonomy): Eukaryota > Viridiplantae > Streptophyta > Magnoliopsida > Cornales > Cornaceae > Cornus > Cornus suecica. Next base: position 31,347,326 of record OY998246.1, on the reverse strand, counting down.
CGGACATATGGCCCCTGAGGCTATTTATTATTTATTTTAACTTCACACATTTAGGAAATTTCAGTGAGTCACAAAGCCTTCGGGCAATGAGCCCCTGAGACTCGATTCTATCCGCTGATTAGTTCAAATCAGATTTGAATTCAAATACATGGGAAATTTTAGCAAATCGTGAAGCCTTTCGGGCATTTGGCCCCAGAGGCTTGATTTTATCCTCTGGTTTGTTCAAATCAGGTTTGAACTCAAACACTTAGGAAATTTTAGCAAATTGTGAAGCCTTCGGGCATTTGGCCCCTGAGGCTTGATTTCATCCTCTGGTTTGTTCGAATCAGGTTTGAACACAAACACTTAGGAAATTTTAGCAAATTGTGAAGCCTTCGGGCATTTGGCCCCTGAGGCTTGATTTCATCCTCTGGTTTGTTCAAATCAGGTTTGAACTCAAACACTTAGGAAATTTTAGCAAATTGTGAAGCCTTCGGGCATTTGGCCCCTGAGGCTTGATTTCATCCTCTGGTTTGTTCAAATCAGGTTTGAACACAAACACTTAGGAAATTTTAGCAAATTGTGAAGCCTTCGGGCATTTGGCCCCTGAGGCTTGATTTCATCCTCTGGTTTGTTCAAATCAGGTTTGAACTCAAACACTTAGGAAATTTTATAATCCAAGAGCCTTGCATAAAAATAGAACTTATCTTTATTGAGATGAACTTGAAAATCATGAAGCAGAGGTACCAATATCGGGCACAGATGCTTCGTAACAAGGGTGTCATAGAAAGACACAGTTTTATTTTCTTAACAAGAAAAGAAACTATCTAAGGATAATACCTCTTTAACCGATAGGCATTCTGAGAGTTGGACTCGAGGCGGCCTGTTTCGTTCTTCCGAACCCGATAAGCGCCACGTCCGATAACCTCAACCACTGTGTAAGGTCTTTCCCATGTCTCTCGTAATTTGCCTACAATCCCAATCTTTCTTCTGAGCACCATAACGCCCACTTGGAACTCTCTTCTTTTGACTTTCTGATTGAAACGTGCTCTGACCTGCTGCTGATAGGCAGCCAATCTTATCCCGGCGGCTTCCCGTTTTTCTTCTAGGAGATCTAGATCATGGGCTAGGTGCTGATTGTTTGGACCTTCCTCCCAGGCTTGACTCCTTAAAGTAGGTACTTTTAGTTCGGTCGGGATAACTGCTTCGGCCCCATAAGCCATGGCGAAAGGGGTTTCTCCAGTTGGCTGTCTCGGAGTAGTCCGATAGGACCACAACACCTCAGGCAATTTCTCTAACCAAGCCCCTTTTGCGTCTTCAAGTTTTTTTCTCAGTGTGTCAAAAATTGTTCTATTCGTCCTTTCGGCTTGCCCATTTCCCTGCGGGTAGCCGACGGAAGAAGTGTTTTGATTGATCCCATGCTTTGCTAAGAATGCTTGAACCCTTCTGTTGTCCAGGTTGGTGCCATTATCCATCATTATGGTTCGGGGTAGGCCGAATCTACAGATGATGTGGCTCCAGATGAATTTTATAACATGGCTGCCTGTTATGGTGGGATACGCTTCCGCTTCCACCCATTTGGTAAAATAATCGGTAGCCAGGAGAACATGTGTGGTACATCTTATTGCCTGAGGGAGAGGACCTACAATGTCCATGCCCCATCGGGCAAAAGGGTGAGGAATAATAGTTGGGTTTAAGAACTCCGGCGGTGGGTGAATGGCATCTCCGTGAAACTGACATTTTTTGCAGTGTCTGACATAAATTTCAGCGTCCCTTGCCAGGTAGGGCCATAAATACCCCTGGGTGAGGACTTTATGAGCTAGGGATCTTCCTCCGGAATGATTGCCACAAGCTCCTACATGAATCTCTTCCATAACTGCCGATGCCTCGGAGGGGGTGAGACATCTCAAGTATGGTCCGGAAAAAGACTTTCGGTATAGTTGGCCGTTGTATAGGGCATATCTGGCTGCCTTCATTCTTATCTTCCGGGCTTCTGATTTAGATTCAGGCAATGTACCAAATCTCAGATAATCTACTATCGGATCCATCCAACTTGGTTCCCATGGGATGACCATTACTTCTTCGGGGGGTTTCAAGCTGGATCGGGCAATGAAGTCCATTGGCACAGTGCGAGTCATGCTTTCTTTTGTGGCGGAGGCTTGGTTGGCCAGATGATCTGCTGCAGAATTGTCCCCTCTGGGAATCTGTTCAAAGTTTATTTGTTGGAACTCTTCGGCCTCCCTTAGAACCAGATTCTTATAGGCTTCCATCTTCGGCTCTCGGGTTTCGTACTCCCCATTTAACTGTCGCACGACTAGCTGGGAGTCACTTCGCACCTCTGCTCTTTGAACTTGAAGGCTTCGGGCTAACCGAATTCCTGCAAGGATGGCTTCATACTCTGCTTCGTTGTTTGAAGCTGGAAATTCCAGTCTAACGGATTGTTGGATTTTAGTACCATCCGGTGTCACGAGTACTACTCCAATTCCTGCTCCGTTAATGTTGGATGATCCATCCACGAACACGACCCACAATCCAGGCTCAACTTCTTCTGTGCAGTCAGTAGTTTCTGTCTCCAGCAGGAAGTCAGCTACTGCCTGTCCTTTGATGGCCGTTCGGGGGATATAGGTTATGTCAAAAATTCCCAATTCAATCGCCCATTTTGATACTCTCCCAGATAACTCAGGTTTCGCCATTATGGACCTGATCGGAGTTACGGTAGGTACTATGATTGGGTGTGCTTCAAAATAATGCCGCAGACGTCATTTAGCATTGACCAGCGATAGTACTAGCTTCTCCTGCTTTGAATAACGGGTTTCTGTATCAGCAAAGGATTTGCTGGTGTAGAAGACTGGTTTCTAGTACCCTTTGCCCTCCTTGACCAGAGCGGCGCTGGTAGATGTTACTGAAACGGCTAGATATAGGTGCAACGGCTCATCGGCTTCAGGGATTGCCAGGATCGGGGGCTTCGTCATGTAACTTTTGAGTTGGTGCAGGGCCTCCGCTTGTTCGGGCCCCCAGACTTCTCCTTGTGCCGCTCTTATTGCCTGGAAGAACGGCCTGCACCGATCGGTTAACCGAGAGATGAAACGACTGAGGGCCGCTATTCTCCCGGTTAGCACCTGGATTTCTTTCCTAGACTTTGGCTCAGCTGTCTCTACGAGAGCTTTGACTTGTACAGGGCTAGCTTGTATTCCCGTCCGATCAACTATGTGCCCCAAAAACTGGCCTGAGGATACTCCGAAAGAACATTTGGCTGGATTGAGCTTCATATTGTACTTCCGGAGGGTGTTGAATACCTGCTGCAGATCGGCAAGATGGTCTCCTTTTTCCTTGCTTTTGACCACTGTGTCATCGATGTAGGCTTCGATGGTGGACCCTATCATCCCTTGGAACACCCTTCTGACCAACCTCTGATAGGTAGCACCTGCATTCTTTAGTCCAAAAGGCATAACCGTATAACAAAATGTACCTGACTCAGTGATGAAGACGGTCTTTTCCTGGTCCTCCGAGTCCATTCGGATCTGGTTATAGCCAGAGTATGCATCCAGAAAGCTCAGGCGTTCGAATCCTGCGGTGGCATCTACCATCTGGTCGATCTTTGGTAAAGGGAAACAGTCTTTCGGGCATGCTTTATTCAGATCAGTGAAGTCAACACATACCCTCCACTTGCCGTTTTTCTTCTGGACCACCACCACGTTTGCCAACCAGGAAGGATACTGAACCTCTTTTATGAATCCTGCTTGCAGAAGTCGATCAACCTCTTCGGCTATGATCTGGTTTCGATGGGCTCCCATTCGTCTTTGTTTCTGTCTAACGGGCTTTGCGCCGGGATCCACATTGAGAGAATGTAGGGCAACTGATGGATCAATACCGGTCATGTCCATATGGTTCCACGCAAATATGTCAGCATTGGATCGGAGAAGGGATTCCATTTCCTCTTTTTCTTGTGGATTAAGGCCTGAACCAACATAGGTAAACCTTTCAGGGCGATCGTGACAAATTTGAACTTCCAGTAGTGGTTCAACTGCTATTGGTGATCCCGAACCGCCCTCCTGTAATTGCTATTTGGCATCAAGTACTGTCTTGGACTGCGACTTTTGTTCTGGTTCCGTTCTCCTTTTTAGACTTCTCATAGTGACTGCATAACACTCCTTTGCCGCTACCTGATCGCCCCTGATATCGATTACGTCAACTCCGTTCGGATCAATACACCGCATGACCTGATACATGGTAGAAGGGACTCCGTTCATACGATGGATCCATCCCCTTCCCATGAGGAGATTATAGGAAGGTTTGACATCCACCACCACGAAAGTCTCTCGGAGTGTGCGCCTCGCTGCCGTTACTGGCAGTTGGATTTCCCCCACTGGTTCCACTCCCTTTCCATCGAATCCTGCTATCGGGCTTCTGGATGGGACTATTTCTTGGGGGTTGATCTCCAGTTTCTCAAAGGCCCATTTGGTGATAATGTTGGCACTGCTTCCTGGATCGACCATTACCCTCTTGATCAGGCAGTTGGAGACCATGAGGGAGATGACCAGGGGGTCGTCATGAGGTGTCTGAATATTCTGCATATCCGCAGAGGTGAAAGTAATCCGGGCATCCTCTCTCGGGCTTTGAAACTTGGAGACTTCTCCAACCCTTCGTAACTTCTGGGCTTGCCGCATCTGTGATCTACGAGCTTCTTCCGTTTCTGACCGACTGGGCCCTCCATGGACCATGTGAATGACCCGTACGGGTTATCCCATAGCCCCCCTGGTAGGGGCATGCGTTGCTTGATCTGATCGGGCTCCTTCCTTGGCAACATACTCGGTCAATTCTCCTTTTGCAATCATGGCTTCCACCTGTCTTCTGAGGCTTCTGCACTCATTAGCGTGGTGCCCGTACTCGCCATGGAAGGCGCAGTGCCTTGACATATCCCTTTGGTCCATCGGCTGTCTGATGGGAGGTGGCGACCGGTAGATTCCTTTGCCCTTTGTTTCCTGGTACAGCTTTGCCAAGGTCACTTTTAAGGGGGTGACCTTCTCCTCAAACCTTGGTCGTTTCATTGGGGCTGGGGAAGGAGCAGGAGGTGCGCTCAGTCTTTTCCGGTCTGGTGCCCGATCCTTTACCCTGGATGGTTCGGACACTCTGGCCTCTACTGTTGCAAAGGCGGTCCTTCTTTGTCGTATCGCCAACTCCTCCTCTATTCGGAGGTGTCCTTGTGCCCTAGAGTTGAGCTCTCCAATATCGGCTGGCGGCCTCTTGACTAGGGACTGATGGAACTTTGTTCCAGGTATCAGGGTCATTCTGAAGGCTTCGACGGCTGAATGTTGATCGCAGTTGTCAATTGAAGACATCTCCACATTGAACCTTGAGACAAAACTTTTTAGGGATTCGCCCTTTTCTTGGATCATGGTGAACAGACTGGAGATAGTCTTCTTCTGCCTTTTATTGCCAAAGTACTGTACGATAAATAACTCGCAGAGTCTGAGCCAACTACCGATCGATCGAGTCGGTTGCTTTCTGAACCACATGAGGGCTGCTTCGGTCAGGCTGGTGGGGAAAACTTTGCAGAGTAAGGCCTCGTTTTCGTTGTAAACATTCATCTTGGTATGGACGTGATAGATGTGTTCGGTTGGATCTTTTGTACCATCGAACAGGGTGAACTTCGGTAACCTGAACCTTTCCGGGTAGGGCACGCTGGTGATCGAGATGGTGAATGGTGTCTGAACGGCGTCTATGGATGCCTCGGAGGCCAGATCGATTGGGGTCTGTACTTTCAGGTCCCTGAGCACGTCTCGCTGGAATCTTGACATGATTTCCTCCAGTTTTTTCATGGTCAGGACCTCCTCAGGATTACGCGCCCCAAGAACCTGTAGGGATGACTCTGCCTGTTCCTCACGATCGTTGTGGGCTCTAGCGGGTAGGTCATCCATGTCTGTCTGGCGGTCTACAGACCGTTCCCGTTGGCCGGACTGCTCGTCGTCATGGACCTCCTGTGGATTCTGTAGTTGAGCCAATTTTGCCGTCAATTCAGCGTTTTGCCTTTCTAACTCGGCAGTCCTCTCCTCTAGGGCTCGTCTGATCGGATCTTCTGGTTGCTGGCCTCCGTTTGGAGGTAAATCGGTATGTTGTGAACGTGTGATCGCCATTGTTGGTACGAATCTTAGCTTCTTTGCAGAGGGTGAGAAACTTATTGAAAAAGGATTTCAATAATAGGGATTTCCCACAGACGGCGCCAATTGTGTAAATGCAGAAAAGTTACACAATAGAAATTTGGTTAAAACTTTGGGATCCTTTCTCATTAATCAAAGTCCTCTATTTATACAAGTTTGTGATAAATGGGTCAAGCCCATGTACCCAGGTTTATCAACCCCTTAAATCAAGGGATTTGATAAACCCTAATCTTATTTGGACTCTTCATACTATAATTGGATTACTTTTTGCCTTGTGGTCCACACTTTAGCTTCTAGAAATTTCCATGGGCCCATTGTTGTTTTTTCGGCCTGCTTGTCTTCAGCCCATCCGCCTTCTGGCCCATCGGTCCCTGGCCCATCCGTCGTTGGCCCATCAGTCCAGTGGCCCATCTATAATTGGGCCAAATATTTCAACCATTACATTAATTAATAATTAATAATTAAATATCCCTTCCTTTCCGCCCAATCACATCAACTTGAATTTTAAAAACTCCATTTCTCGCCTAATCACATCATACACAGAGTTTTGCTGCTAGTAGTATTAATTATGCTGCTTATTGTGGTAACTTTGCTGCCGTTGGTAGTAGGTTTGTTGTAGTTATACCAAATTTGCTAACACATTATAATTATTAATTAATTTGTTTAAATTTTTAACTTAAGTACATAATATGACTTCACAAGATTCACCTTATTACTTGGAGTTCAAATCTATGAATTTTTTTTTTAAATCAAATAATTTAGTTGCTGCTTTTAGTAGTAAATTTGCTTCATTTAGTAATATTGATGTTGCATTTGCTACAAAATGTGCTATGAAACTTGAATATGTTTATTCGCTAATTGATTTAGGGTATTGAGAGGGGTTACCATATATTTCTTCAAACTTGTGGTTTCTTCTTTCTGACTTTTACAAATTTTAAACTTCATATTTGTAGTATTTTATTTTATGAATACATTTTTAATACTATTTAGACATGTATTTCAATAAATTTGGTAAAAAAATTTCAAACTCATAGGGTATTTTTCTTTAGTAATAAATGTGCTACATTTGGTAATATAAATGTTGCATTACTACAAAACTATTACATTTCATATCCTAAATTATCTTAGTCGACTGATATAATTTCTTTTACAAAACAATTTTTAATTATTTTATTTTATTTATTTGACATTGTATTTTATATTATATTTATTTCTTTTATTCCTTTACAATTTATTATTTCTTTATCATATTTTAAATTAATAATTGATTTTTAGAATTTCTTTCATTGATTTTTAGTAATTATTAATTACTTATTAATAATTATTAAATAGATTTAAATAATAATTATTAATTTATTTTATTAAATGAATGTGTCATCCAATTCTCTTCTTTTTTTCTCCTGCGCAATCAAACTAACTTAATTTTTCATATTCCTTCTTTCTCGCCCAATCACATCAACTTAAATTTTAAAAACTTCTTCTCCCACCCAACCACATCTCAAATAGAGTTGTGTTGCTTATTGTAATAAGTTTATTGTTGTTGGTAGTAGGTTTGCTGGTTTTGGTACTAAACTTGCTAACACTTTATAATTATTAATTAATTCATTTAAAATTTTAATTTAGCTACATAATATGACTTTACAAGATGCACTCGACCACTTGGATTTCAACTCCATCGAATTTTTTCAAAAACATAATAATTTAATTGTTGCTTTTAAAAAAAAAAAATTATGCATTTAGTACTATTGTTATTGTATTTAGTACAAATGTGTTAGGACACTTGAATAAGTTTTTTTTTAGTTAGTTTCGGCTATACATAGAGTTACTCTATCTTATCTCCAAATTTTTGGTTTCTTTATTTATGACTTTTACAAATGTCTTGCATTTGGTATTATAAATATTGCATTTAGTACAAAAAATACTACATTTCATACCTTAAATTTCTCAGTTGATTAATATAATTTATTTTGCAAAAACTACTTTTAATTATTATATTATATTTATTTGTCACTATATTTTATATCATTTTTATTTTTTTAAACTTTTAAAAAATTTATTATATTTTTAATTAAGAATTTTTTTTATAATTTTGTATTTATTTTATAATTTATCAATCGAATGATATAACTCTTTTCTACAACACTTATTTTACAAAAATAGTTGCATTTATACCCTAAATTTTGAGAAAATATAAAGTATAAAAAGGAGCAATGTTTGTATATGATACAACACTAATAATATCAAATGCAACACATTTACTACTAAAAAAAAGTATCATATGAAGTTGAGATTTTCCAGCATATGTATTGAAATATCATTCCAAATAACATTATAAATGTGTCAAAGAAATAAAATATTACAAATATAAATTTCAAAAAATTGTAAAAGTTATTAACGAGAAACCACAAGTTTGGAGATAAGAAAAGGTAACCATCCTAATACCTTAAAATAACTAAAAAATAAACTTATTTAAATTTTGTAGCACATTTTGTACTAAAGGCAACACGAATAATACCAAATCCTGCAATTTTACTACAAAAAACAACAATTAAATTATTTGATTTTTTTTTAAAAAAATTTGGATGGAGTTTAACCCTAAGTGTTAATGTGCATTTAGTGAAGTCATATTATGTAGTTAAGTTAATTTTTTTTAAAAAATAATTAATAATTATAAGGTGTTAACAAGTTTGGTACCAACTTCAGTAAATTTAATGCAATAAGCAGCACTATTATTATTAATGGCAACAAAACTCTAGGTGTGGTGTATATGTAGTTAATAAAAAATAATTAATAATTAGTAAAAATAAACAAAGAAATCTTAAAATACTAATGATTATTTATAAAAAGTATAATTAATTATAAAAAAATAGATACAGTATAAAACTTGTATCAAATAGATAAAATAAAATAGTTAAAAACAGTTTTGTAAGATGGAATATCAAAAGCAGTCGACTGAGAAAATTTATATAAAAGGTAGTACAATTTGTATAGGTTGTGGCATTAATGGAACCAAAGGTAACTGATTTACTATTAAAGAAAAGTATGATATGTAGTTGACTTTTGGAACATATTTATTGAAATACGAGTCTAAATAGCAATAGAGAAGTGTTGATAAAATAAAACACTACAAATATTTATTTAAAAAAATTGTTCAATTAAAAAATAAACTTATTCATATATTGTAGTACATTTTGTACTAAAGACGTCATGAATAATATACAAGGGCATCATGAATAGTATGAAAGACTTTTTAAAATTGGATGTAATTGAACCTAACTTGTAAGTAAGGGTGTTAATTTGTGTCATTGGGTTGTGTTCGTATCATGTTGACACACTGTAATTCATTAAATGAGTCATGTCAAAAAATACCTAAATAGTATAGGAGTGAAATATGTTCAACACTAACTCATCTCATTATTTAAACAGGGAACCCCACATAACCCATGTACACCGTTTAACTTATTTATCAAAAAATAAATTAAATTTAACAGAATCTAAAACAAAACGAACCGTTTAACTTGTTTGTAAGCAAAATAAAATTGAATTTGACACAACCCAATTAAAATTATTTTATTATTTCAACCCATTACCAATTAGAGAAGATAAAAAATATAGATAATGATATAAATATAAATACAATCGGGTCAAATGGGTTGTTTGAGTTACTCAAGTTTAACTCAAATACGACACTAATATTATCATGTTGTGTTCGGATTGACCCTTATATTAATGGAACATATTTCTGGTAAACCTTAACCCTTTTAATTCACTCCGTGTTCGTGTCGTGTTACCGTGTTATATCTCATTTTGCCAACTCTAGTGGTAAGAATATTCTTCAGAAGTCATATTATTATTAAAAATAATTTAATAATATTAAAAATGAATTAATATTATTAAAAATGATTTAATAATTATGAAAGTAGAAAATTTAATAATAAATTATCTATGTTTATATAATTAATAAATAAAGTAACAAAAACTATAAGGCCATGTTTGGTAGACGGTCTTATTTGGTCTGGTGTGGTCTGACTTGTCTAGATCCTGAACTTAAAAGTCTGTTTGGTAAGTGATCTGGTCTTACTATTTCTTTTTTATTTATTATAATATTTATTTATGTATTATTTATTTATTTTATTTATTATTTCTTCACTTTATAATATATTTTATTAATTTATTATTTATATTATTAAATTATTATTTATTCATTTATATATTAAATTCTAAATATATTCTATTTATTTATTATTATTTAATTATTTAATTCATTTTATTTATAAATTATTTATTCATTTTTAATTATTTAAAATATATTTTATTAATTTAATATTTATTTATTATTATTATACTCATTTTTTGTTATTATTATGAAGTATTTATTTATTATTATATTTATTTATTATGTATTATTTATTTATTACTTATTATTATATTTATTTATTATTATTATTTATTTCATTTTGTTTATTATTTATTATTTTTATTATATTTTAAAATATGTTTTATGTAATTTATTATTTATTTTATTAATTTATTATTATTATCTATTCATTTTTAATTATTTATGATTATATTTTATTAATTTATTATTTAGTCCATTTGTTTTTATTATATTTATTTATTATTATTGTATTTATTTATTATTATTATTATGTATTATTTAATTCTATTTGTTTATTATTTATTATTTATTTTTAAATATGTTTAATTTAATTTATTATTTATATTATTAATTATTCATTTTTAATTATTTATAAATATATTTTATTATTTATTCATTTATTTATTATTATATTTATTTATTATTATATTCATTTTTTATTATTATTAGGTATTATTTAATTTATTTTGTTTATTATTTATTATTTATATTTTATTTTTAAAATACGTTTTATTTAATTTATTATTATTTATTTATTTTTAATTATTTATAAATATATTTTATTAATAAGACCAGACCGGACCAGGTTGAACCATAAAAAAATCTGGTTCCAAAAATACCCCATTTGGTTCAATTTGATTTGGTTTCAAATTTTGAGATCAAGTCCAAACAAACATGGTCTGGTCCTGAAAATAAAGACTAAGTTACTGAAAATAAAGACTAAACCAAATAAGACAGCCTATCAATCAGGGCCTAACACATATTGGGACCCACATATGGATTGTTGGAAAGAAAAATGGATTTTTGGGAGGAGCTTATGCAAAGCCACTTGACATTTGGTCACATTTGGCTGCCGCTTGGCTTGGGATTAAGAGAGTTCAAAACGGTGCTGTGTCGGAGTCAAATTAGTCAATACGTTGCCGTTTCGTCCATTGCTGCTGCAATGGATTGTAGACGATCCGGGTCCGTACTGGAGATGCTTTATTCCGCTGATCTCTGCCGTTTGATTTGGCCACTGAGTCATGATTAATCTAATCACTGATGGATCGGTACTACTGAGGGTATTATGGGAAGAATAATATAGACTATATAGGGTCAGAAGAGACAGTACAGGCTGACATGTGTATATTCATATTACATGTGATTTGAGTTAAATTGTCTATATGTTGAAATTTGGGTAAATTGCAGTGACACGTGGTGAGTTTGGATCAATTCCACTGCCAACGTTTTTTTACTCAGATTTTTAAAGGTTAATTTCATTTACACCCTCTGAGGTTTGTCCTATCTTCACTTACACCCTCCTAAATTTGTATATCTTCATTTACACTTCTTACTTTTCAATATTCTCATCACTTAGACCCCCTGAATGATGACATCAGCTGAATTTTTTTTAAAATCCCTAAACTACTCTCAATATCTTATCCTTATTCTGTTTGAAAACAAGGATAGTGCTTTTATCAATTAGACCCCCTCCCATCATTTAATAATTTAATTTGTATTAAAATTTGAAAATATATATAAAATTCGAAAAAATATATATTAAAATTTGAAAAATATTATAAATTCGAAAATAAATATAAAATTAAAAAAATATATAAATTTCGATTTTTTTTTTCAAAAAAACATATTAAATTTTGAAAAGAAATATAAAAATCGCAAAAAACATAAAAAAATTTGAAACAAATATATAAAATTAAAAATAAAACATATAAAATTCAAAAATATATATTAAATTTTGAAAAGAATTATTAAATTCGAAAATAATTATAAAATAAAAAAACATATAAAATCCAAAACCTCAAACACCAACCCCAAATATTCACAAACAAATATTTAAATTTTTTGAAAACTAATTTTTTTAATTTGTGAATAAAAATTAAATCATAAAACCCCTAAACCCAACCCCAAATATTTAATTTTTACAAACACATTTAATTTTTACAAATAAATTAATTAATCTATCTTTTTCTCTCTCTCACACACACACACACACACACTCTGCACGCATATATACATATACACACACACACACACACACACACATATATATATATATCACCACCCCTCCCACTGTTGGCGCCGCCGCCATCCCCCTGCCGGCACCGCCCCCTCCCACCACCACCCCACTCCCACTGCCGGTGCCGCCGCCCCCCCTCATATATATATATATATACACACACACATATATACATATATATATGTCAGTGGATGATGTGGTGGTGGTAATGGCGGCGAATGGTGGTGGTGGTGGTGGTAGTGGCGACGGGTGGTGGTGGTGGTGGCGGCGGTGGAGGTGGTGGTTAGGGTTAGGTTGGGTTGAGGTGTTTGGTTGGAGGGATAAATTGATTTAAGGGGGTGTTTGGTTTAGGGGTTAAATTGATTTAGGGATTAAATTGATTTAAGGGGTGTTTGGTATAAGGGTATTTTAGACATTTCACACCATGAGGGGTTGTAAATGAAAATATGCAAATCTGAGGTTGTGTAAGTGAAGATAAGACAAACCTCAGGGGATATAAATAAAGTTAACCCATTTTTAAAATGTTGCAATCATATTCCTTGAAACTATTAAATAATTTAAATATCCTTAATTATATTAATGTATGAGGCTAAAAGTATCAAACCTATTAAGACATTTGGACTCGGGTCATGTCACGCTTATTTAGAGGCAAGTTGTTATAGGGGTTATCTTTCAATACGATATTTTTACCCTATAATAATACTTGACACCAATTAAGTCAGTCAATCCTTACTCTTAGTGTCCTTGAGTTACACTAAGTCTTGCACAAACACACACACAATATATGAAGTGCAATATAAATAACACCCACAAATTTACAGGCAACCACAATCAATGGTTCCCCAACCTTCACTATTAAACACAAATAGTACAAGGATTTTTTCTCACTCAGGCCACACTACAACATTTACAAGCACTATCTCTCTCTGAAATTCGCTCTATACAAATGCTATACATATGTGTCTATATAGGCAAATACACAAAACTGCCTATCTGTGTGGAGGACAACCCAATCCACTTAGGTTGTGTTGGCACCAATCAGAGGCTGCCAACACTTGTTACACAATTGCACTCTTCAACTGCATCATGTTGTGGCATCCTCCTGCAATGACACATGCCCTTTGGTGGTTTGTGTGTCATCAAACTGCCTAACTGCATGTCTGAACCACACCTAGCCTTGACCATCCTTCCATATGTCTGAGTCATGCTGCACCATCACGAGCCATCTGTGCCAAACATATGCTAACACTGCATAATGTTTGTCTTTGTTGAGCCAAATGCCTTATCCCAGCTCATCTCAAGCCTACGCGCACTTGAGAGCATTGCCAAGCCTGAACCAATGCTTCACCATCGAGTTAACACCTAGCCACGCCCATGTCTTGGTTATGTCAATGCCTTGGCACCATATGCATGCCTCTCCATGCCCATGTCTTGAACAAGCTTGCACTAACCATTGCTTGTCTTAGTGTCACAGCCTTGCCCCAAGGGCAAGTTGGCCTAGCCAAAGCTTGGCGTGTACATGACTTGCCGAGTCAAGTGCATTCCATGCACACTAATGCATGCTAAGCTAAGGCATCACCTTGCCAAAGGCAAGTTGGCACACTCGTGGGCATGTACACATAGCTTGCCAAGCCATGCGTGCTCTAGCACAACCTACAGTGTCTAATCGAGTCATCTTTGTCAATTGTGCCACCGAACCATGTCAAACCATGTCTTTACAAGTCAACAAGCTTCCCTATACATGCCTTAGCCAAAGCTTTCCCATGGCCTTGTTAAGTGGTTGAATGCCTACTTGGGTCAGAGACCCACCCCTCCCTATATATGCAGAATATGCAAAATTCACAACTACAGCTCTGACCAGAACAGATATTAACCCTACTTGAGGATTCATAATGACCTTTTTCGAAGCTCCCGAATTCTAAATCCGGATTTTCTTTGACAGGTCATCTTCTTATGATATAGAGCATCTCTAATTAAATTCCCATAATTTTCCAATGCTCCTAAGCCCTATTTCCAAAGTTGGACTTATTTATCAAAATTGCCACTGTGCCATCCTCCCATGTCACACTAGCATGCCACAACCTACTTCAAGATTTCACTGGGTAACACAAGTCCCCAAAGAAGAAACTCCCGCACGGCAAAACAGTTATTAGCCCGAAATACCTCCATAAGTAAAGTGTAAAGTCCAAGGAGTACAGTGGTCAAGGTAAGACGGATGCTCGAAGCTACCGTGACCGAAGTGTTATGGTATGTGGCTCCTCTGCTTAGGGACGAACAAACCCTAATCAAGTTTCCCTTTGAGAGATTGCAATCACATATTTATATTCCTTTTTAGACTGAGATTGATTGACCTTGATTGGCTTGTTCCCCACTCCAAGTAAATTTGGATTTCACACCTATTTGTCCTATAAATACAAGTATAGGGTGAACATATTTTGTGTGCCAGAAACAAGAAACAATATAGAAATAAAGAGAGAGCTTTGTGAGAGAGAGTGTCCAACACTTGGTATGATATTGTGCATACTCCCACACATAATTCTGATCGAGCTCTGGCTCTGATACCAATTGTAACAACCTGCTCCAACACTTCGTATGATATTGTTCACTTTGGGCCCAACCCGCACAGTTTTGCTTTCGGGCTCCTACCCAAAATGCCTCATACCAATTGGAGCCAACACTGCACATATAAGCACATCCCCAGACCTATACCCGAGCGATGTGGGACATCACAATCACCCCCTCTTAGGACCCAGCGTCCTCGCTGGTGTTATCCACGAGCTTGTGCATGCTCCCACACTTAATTCCGATCGGGCTCTGGCTCTGATACTAATTGTAACACCCCGCTCTAGCACTTCGTAGGATATTGTCCGTTTTGGGCCCAACCTGCATGATTTTGCTTTTGGGCTCCTATCCAAAAAGTCTCATACCAATTGGAGACAACACTACACATATAAGCGTATCCCCAGACCTATACCCGAGCGATATGGGATATCACAATCACCCCCTCTTGGGACCTAGCATCCTCGTTGGTGTTATCCACGAGCTTGTGCATACTCCCACACTAAATTCTGATCGGGCTCTGGCTCTGATACCAATTGTAACACCCCGCTCCAACACTTGGTACGATATTATCCGCTTTGGGCCCAACCCACACGGTTTGCTCTTAGGCTCCTACCCAAAAGGCATCATACAATTAGAGACAACACTACACATATAAGTACATCCCTAGACCTATACCCGGGCGATGTGGGACATCACAATCACCCCCTCTTGGGACCCAGTGTCTTCGCTAATGTAAATGCATAAAAAATACACAACAAATAGGATTGAATTGAATGCCTTTATTCATAACTTGGACACATATTTATACATAATTTTTGTAGATGGGTCATGCCCATCTACCCAGTTTATCAATTCCTTAAATCATGGGATTTGATAAACTCCTTTCTTTCTTGGGCTCTATCTTCCCATGTATAAGACTAGTCCCTAACTTTTTGGTCATTCATCTTCTAGAAACTACTATAGGCCAGGCCCATCGGTCCTTGCTTATGGCCCACCTTTATTGGGCCATATAATTTTGGCTATTACACAGGCCCCTGAGGTTATGGGCTCATGGGCCAATCCATGGCCCATGAACGAATATATATATATATAGACACACATGCATATACACACTGTCTTTATTGGAATTGATGGTGATGACGTGGCTAGTGGTTTAATGCTAAGGTAGGTGGGTAATCATCTCAAATTCAAAATGAAAGGCCCATGCTTCCTTGATCTTTGCACTTGACAGCTGGAGTGGCATCGCTCTTCCCTTGTCTTCTGTGCGTGACTTCTGAACTCCCTCTGGCCTTCTATAAAATGGGTACTATTTGCCATTTCTCTCTTAAATTTTGTAACTCATTTCTCTCAAGCTTTTTCTCTACCTTGATTCTTGCAATTCTCAGCCGGCGATTTTTAAGTATTTCCACTGGAGCAACTCTTAACCCTTTCTGAAGTTTCTCTCGCCTCAACTCTCTAAACTGTGTAAGTTATAAAGCACTTTAATTTCAATTTTCATCTCCACCCCCCATCTATCTCTTCTACCTTTCTGAAACCATGTCAGGGAGTGATGACACTAGGTCCATAGATGAGGTTGTCTTGTCTTCTAGTATTGACCCGAAGACCCCAAATAGCAGTAGTCCCTTTTCTGTTCACCTAGAGACTTCCCCAACTAAAATGCACATCTTAACACCGATCTCCCAAGCTCATGAGTAAACCCAGAAGTGTCTGACGAAGGAGGTTCCTCTGATGATGAAGAGCCTGCGAATCCTTCTAAACCCAAACCCTTCGTAGTTGCCCCCCTTAAGGGAAATTCTCGCCCTGAAGTGAACGTCAAACATCTTCGGGTCGACGCTGACATGCCCGATGACGTGTTTCTGGCCCCTTACCGACATTATTTAGACTTCACCAAAAGTGAGGGACTTGAACCAGGTAGTATCCTTCTATTGGCGGTTCACTTCAAAGTATTAAGATTCCCTCTTCACCCCTTCTTTACTTATGTCCTGTTCATGCTGGGGTTGTATCCTCTCCAGCTTAACCCAAACAGTTTTAGAATCCTCGCCATGCTTCTTCTGTACAATAGAGACCTAGACCTTAATTTAGGCTTAACTGACTTACTTCTTTGCTATTTTTTCTAAAATGCCAGAGGAAACAAATATAAGTATAACCTTTTTCCTTTTCAAGGTCGGGGCATTTGTTCCGATAAGGAGAAATCTGATAAGGGTTGGAAGGAGAGAATGGTAGTTGTCAGTGGCAACTGACTCTACCCATTCTCTCTGACATACCCAATTCCTAGGGTCTTTGGACCTATTCGACTTTCCATCTTCCGCCCTCTTCACAAAGCCACGTGTTTTTGTGAGTTTTATGATTTACACTGGGGGGGACTATGCATACAGGTTTCTTGGCTATGAGGACAGTCAGATCCCCCCATCCTTTGTGAAAGAATGTTATGCCCTTCTGAAGGCCAAGATCTGGAGCAATGTCAAATCTGTTAGTGAGCTTCTGACTAAAGCCAATTTGGAGGTGATTTCTAATTTGGGCGTTGCTGTTAACAAGATGGTTTTGCCCCTCAGGCCCCTATCTGTCAGACGCACTCAGGTCCCTGACGGATCTGCTTCAGTTGATGCCATACTGCTCTCAATAGCACCTCCGGTACACCCGGCTGCACAAAGTCCTTCGGATCCTCCTCAGCCTCCTCCTGCAAATGCTTTAACCACCAGGCCACGATCTGGTATGGGTGGTATAACAGTCAGTAAAAGGCCCAGGACCCAGACTACCGATGCCTCAACGAGCGATCCTCCCTAGGCTTAGGACACTCCCTGCACCGTAATTCCCTGGGAGCCAAAGTTTCTCCTCCCGGATGGTTCCCCTGTTTGTGCAGACCATCTTATTATCTGTCAGCCAGATGCCCTTCGGGCTATGGCCAAAGGAATCTAGACTCCTGCTGAGAAGGCCGCTCAGTCAAAGATCATTAGGACTGAGCTATTTCAGAAAGGTTCCACGATGGCCATGGAGGTACTTGCTTTGATCTATTTTTTATTTTGTACTTTGCTTATTCCTTTCTCTATTTTTACTTTGTTATGTACTAATATGTACCATTTTTCTATTTCTGTAGCTCCTTTATGGGATCTAGGCCTACAATCATGTCCTGGAGGCCGATGTCCGGGAAATGGCCAAGATGCAGGCTCAACTATAGCAGAATAATGAGCATTGTATCACTTTGTCCAGGGAGGCGGATGGTCTTTGTTAGAGTGTATTCGAGCACAAAAGTCTTCTAGAGACCGGATAAGCTTAGAAAAGGGCCTTGGCTACTGAATTAGCAGAGGCAAAGGCAGCCTACCAAAAGATTGTTGCAGAGAAGGCGGAGTCAGATAATCTTCTGGTACTTGAGCGATCTAAGGTAGAGGTGTGTCGCTTGGGTGGGCTAGACATGCACCAACGATACGTCACTATCTGTGACGTTCATTCTGTTAGGGCATGGCGGGAGAGACACAAGATGGAGCACATTCCCCTAGCAAATCGGGAGTTTAAGACTGCTGATGAGTTCGATGCCTTCATGGGGGTGCCTCTTTCTTATCAGGAGCTACCAGTTTCTGAGAGTGAGAAGAGGTTTGTTGCCTTCCTGAAGGGAAAATACTAGTTTTGGCCCCGAATTATGGGGAAAATAGGACTTAGGGTTTCTGAACGTCACTTTGTATTACCCTTTAGAAGGGTTATTTTTGTATCTTTTTATTTATATTAATGAAATGATTTTCCCAATTGTTTTATGGCTTTCTGTTCTTGTTACTTCGATTAGCTATTGATTAGCCCGAAATAAAAACTTTTAAACTTAACACAGGAAAATTTTCATTTCAATATGAAGTCTTCGGGCATCTGGCCCTTGAGAGTTGCTGACGTCCTCTGGTTAGTTCTAATAGGTTCGAACTCAACACTTAGGAAATTTTTTATTTCAATATGGAGTCTTCGAGCATCTGGCCCCTGAGACTCGTTGATGTCCTTTGGTTAGTTTAAATAGGGATTGAACTTAACACTTAGGAAAATTTTCATTTTAATATGGAGTCTTCGGGCATCTGGCCCTTGAGACTCGTTGACGTCCTCTGGTTAGTTCAAATCAGATTTGAATTCAACACTTAGGAAAATTTTCATTTTAATATGAAGTCTTTGGGCATCTAGCCCCTGAGACTCGTTGATGTCCTCTGGTTAGTTCAAATCAGGTTTGAACTCAACACTTAGGAAAATTTTCATTTTAATATGGAGTCTTCGGGCATCTGGCCCCCGAGACTCGTTGATGTCCTATGGTTAGTTCAAATAAGGTTTGAACTCAATACTTAGGAAAAGTGGTATTCTTCACAAGGTATGATCACACACACATATATAAAGAATATGATATTTTATTCAAAACTTTGAAAAACATGTAGCAGAGGTGCCGAACATCGGGCACATATGCTTTATTGTAATCATTAGAAGTGTCATATGCAAGACATAAACACTCATATTACTGTTTAATGGAAAACTATCTAAGCATAATACCTCTTCAGATGGTAAGCATTCTGAGAGTTGGGCTTGATGTGGCCTATCTCGTTCTTCTGTACCCGATAGGCACCGTGATCGATGACCTCAATTATTGTATAAGGTCCTTCCCATATTTCCCTTAACTTGCCAACAATCCCAATCTTTCTTCTGAGCACCATATCGGCTACTTGGAACTCTCTTCTTTTGACTTTCTGATTAAATCGAACCCTGACTTGTTGTTGGTAGGAAACCAACCTTATTCCCGTGACTTCCCTTCTTTCTTCCAGTAGGTCCAAATCATAGGCTATGTGCTGATTATTTGGGCCCTTTTCCTAGGCATGACTTCTTAGCGTTGGCACCTTCAATTCGGTCGGGATAACGACTTCAACCCCGTAGGCCATGGAGAATAGGGTCTCTCTCGTCGGTTGCCTTGGGGTGGTTCGATAGGACCATAAGACCTTAGGTAATTTTTCTAACCAAGCTCTTTTTGCTGCTTTGAGCTTTTTTCTAAGTGTATCAAAAATTGTTCTATTTGTCCTTTCGGCTTGTCCATTTCCCTACG
Source organism: Cornus suecica (assembly GCA_963922005.1). Classification (NCBI taxonomy): domain Eukaryota; kingdom Viridiplantae; phylum Streptophyta; class Magnoliopsida; order Cornales; family Cornaceae; genus Cornus; species Cornus suecica. Next base: position 31,327,179 of record OY998246.1, on the reverse strand, counting down.
GGTAACCAACAGACGAATTGTTCTAATTAATCCCATGCTTTGCCAGGAATGCTTGAACTTTCCTGTTGTCCAGGTTGGTGCCATTGTCCATTATTATAGTTTGGGGTAGACCTAATATACAAATGATGTAACTCCAGATGAACTTGATAACATGTATGCTTTTGATAGTTGAGTATGCCTCGACTTCCACCTATTTGGTAAAGTAGTTCGTAGCCAGAAGGACATGTGTAGTAGATCGTATGGCTTGTGGGAGAAGATCCACAATATCCATTCCCCACCGGGCGAAGGGGTGAAGGATAATTGTAGGATTCAATAGTTCAAGAGGTGGATGAATGGCATCACCATGAAATTGACACTTTTTACAACGTCGGGTGTATACCTCAGCGTTTCTTGACAGGTAAGGCCAGAAGTACCCCTGGGTGAGGACTTTATGAGCTAAAGACTTTCCTCTGGAATGACTGCCGCATGATCCGACATGTATCTCTTCCATGACTGCAGAAGCTTCGGAAGGTGTAAGACATCTTAAGTATGGTCCAGAGAATGGCTTGCGGTAAAGTTGGCCATTATATGTATCTTGCAGCTTTCATTCTTAAATTCTGGGCCTCTGGTTTTGATTCAAGTAGCACACCCGTCCTCAAATAGTCTACTATGGGGTCCATCCAACTTGACTCTCATGGAATGATCATCACGTCCTCAGAGGGTTCCAAGCTTGATCGGACAATGAAATCCACTTGTGTTGTTTGAGTTATACTCTCCCCTGCTGCAGAGGCCTAATTAGCTAAACGGTCTGCCATGACATTGTCCCCTATTGGGATATGCTCAAAGGTTAATTGCTGGAATTCTTCGGCCTCCTTTAGTACCAAATTCTTGTATGCTTCCATTTTAGGCTCTCGGGTTTCATACTCCCCATTCAACTGTCGTACGACCAATTGGGAGTCACTTCATATTACTGCCCTCTGTATTTGCAGGCTTCAGGCCAAACGAATTCCCGCTAGAAGGGCCTCATACTCAGCTTCATTATTGGATGCTGAAAAATCTAATCTAACAGACTGTTGAATTTTAGTGCCATCGGGTGTCACGAGCTCTATACCGATCCCTGCTCCATTGACATTTGACGACCCGTCCACGAATCTTACCCATAAGCCTGGTTCATTTTCTTTGGGAGAATATGTAGGTTATGTTTCTAACAGAAAGTCAGCTACCGCTTGTCCTTTTATGGCTGTTCGGGGGACATAGGTTATGTCATAGATGCCTAGTTCTATCGCCCATTTGGATACTCTTCCTGACAATCCGGGCTTCGTCATTATGGATCTGATCAGGGTTGTAGTTGGAACCACGATCGGGTGTGCTTCAAAGTAATGCCGAAGATTTCATTTTGCGTTGATCAGTGATAACACCGGCTTTTCATGTTTGGAATAGCGGGTTTCGGCATCAGCAAAGGCTTTGTTGGTGTAGAAGATCGACATCTGGTACCCTTTGCCCTCATTGACCAGAGCGACGCTGGTGGATGTTGTGGATATGGCTAGATATAAGTATAATGGTTTGTCTGCTTCCGGGGTTGCCAGTATGGGAGGCTTTATCATGTAGCTCTTGAGCTTTTTCAGAGCCTCTGATTGCTCCGACCCCCATACCTCTCATTTTGTTGCCTTTATAGAATGGAAAAAGGGTTGACACCGATTAGTTAGACGAGAGATGAAATGACTGAGGGTTTCCACTCTTCCAGTTAGTACTTGGATCTCCTTCCTAGACTTTGGCTCCCCCATATCCATGAGAGCTTTGACTTGTGCTGGGCTTGCTTGTATTCCTGTCCGATTAACTATGTGTCCCAAAAACTGGCCTGAGGACACTCGGAATGAACATTTGGATAGGTTGAGCTTCATCTTGTACTTCCTGAGGGTGTCGAACACCCGTTGCAGATCAACCAGGTGGTCATTATTCGCCTTGATTTTGACCACCATGTCATCAATGTAGGCTTTTATGGTAGATCCCATCATGCCCTGAAAAACTTTGCTAACCAACCTCTAAAAGGTTGCACCTGTATTTTTTAGTCTGAAAGGCATAACTATATAACAATATGTACCTGATTTAGTGATGAATGTCATCTTTTCCTCGTCATCTGGGTTCATTCGTATCTGATTATACCCAGAGTATGCGTTAAGGAAACTCAAGCGCTCGAATCCCGCGATGGCATCCACCATCTGATTGATCTTTAGTAAGGGGAAACAATCCCTCGGACATGCTTTATTCAAATCAGTGAAGTCCACGCACACCCTCCAGGAAGGGTACTACACCTCTTTAATCAGTGAAGTTCTTCTTCTGGACCACTACTATGTTTGCCAGCCAGGAAGGGTACTACACCTCTTTAATGAATCCGGCTTGGAGAAGTCGATCCACCTCTTCAGCTATGATCTGGTTTCGGTGGGCCCCATGCGTCTCTGCTTCTGCCTGATGGGTTTAATGCCAGGGTCCACATTGAGGGAATGTTGGGTCATTGAAGGATCAATGCCGGGCATGTCCATGTGGCCCCAAGCGAATATGTCAGCATTGGAATGCAAAAGGGCCTCTAATTCTTCCTTTTCCTGTGCACTTAGGCCAGAACCAATGTAAGTCATCCTTTCGGGGTGATCGGGGTAAATCTGAACTTCCAGCAAAGGTTTAGCTGCTATAGATGACCCCACACCCCCATCCTGTAATTGCTATTGATCATCAGGTACTACCCTAGCTTTCGAAGCTTGCTCCAGTTTCGTCCTTTTCCTAAGGCCTTTTAGGGTGATAGCGTAGCATTCTTTGGCCGCCACCTGATCTCCCCTGATGTTAATCACATCAAATCCGTTCGGGTCGACGTATCACATGACTTGTTGCAGGGTGGAAGGAACTCCAAGCATCCGATGGATCCAACCCCTGCCCATGAGGAGATTGTACAGGGGTTTGACATATACTACCACAAAAAGTCTCTCTGAGCGTGCGTCTTGCTGCTGTTACTTGCAGTTGGATCTCTCTTATTGGTCCCACCCTTCTGCCATCGAATCCTGCTATCGGGCTTCTGGAAGGGACTATCTCTTGGGGGTCAATCTCCAGCTTTTTAAAGGCCCACTTAGTGATTACGTTGGCACTGCTCCCTGGGTCGATCATTACTCTCTTAATCAAGCAGTTTGAGACCATGAGGGAGATCACCAAGGGATCGTCATGTGGTGATTGAATGTTCCACAAATCTGCAAAAGAGAAAGTTATCTGGGCATCTTTCTTAGAGCTTCGAAACTCGCTGATCTCCCCAACCCTTCGTAGTCTTTGGGCTTGGCGCATTTGGGATCTATGGGTTTATTTTACTTCTGATCGGCTAGGCCCTCCGTGAACCATGTGAATGACTCTTACGGGCTGACCCGTTGTCCCCTTGGCTAGCATATGCGAGGTTTGATCGGATCGGGTGCCCTCCTTGGCGAGGTACTCAGACAATTCTCCTTTTGCTATCATGGCCTCTACTTGCCTCATGAGGCTTCTTCATTCGTTGATGTGGTACCCATATTCTTCGTGGAAGGCACAGTGCCTCGACATGTCCCTTAGTTCCATCGGTTGCCTGATAGGGGGTGGTGATCGGAAGATCCCTTTACCCTTAGTTTCCTGATACAATTTGGCTAGGCTAACCTTTAGTGCAGTGATCTTGTCTTCGAACCTCTGGCATTTCTCTAGGGCTTGGGAAGGTGCAGGAGGAATGCTTAGCCGCTTCCAATCTGGCGCCCGATCTTTGACTTTTGGTTCGGATGCCCTTGCCTCTACGCTGGTTGCCCTTCTTTGGCGTATGGCCAGTTCTTCTTCTATCCGAAGATGCCCTTGTGCCCTGGAGTTGAGTTCTCCGATGTCTGCTGGTGGCCTCTTAACCAAGGACTGGTGGAACTTACTTCCAGGAATCAAGGCCATCCTAAAGGCCTCGACGGCTGAATGTTGATCGCAATTGTCGATCGAGGACATCTAAACATTGAATCGCGAGATAAAGCTCTTTAGGGATTCACCTTTTTCCCCGATCATGGTAAATAGACTGAGGATAGTCTTCTTCTGTCTTTTATTGCCGAAGTACTGGGCGATGAATAACTCGCAGAGTCTGAGCCAGCTTCCAATGGATTAAAGTGGTTGTTTTCTGAACCATATCAAGGCTGCTTCGGTCAGGCTAGTAGGGAAGACTTTGCAGAGTAAGGCTTCATTTTCGTTGTAGACGTTCATCTTTGTATGGACATGGTAGATGTGTTCCGTCGGATCTTTCGTGCTGTCGAATATGATAAACTTCGGTAGTCTGAACCTCTCCGGGTAGGGCACGCTGGTGATCGCTAGTGTAAACGGTGTCTGCACTGCGTCGATGGATGCCTCAGAGGCCAGATTGTTGGGGGTCTGGGCCTTTAGATCCTTAAGCACCTCCCTTTGGAATCTGATCATAATTTCCTCCAACTTTCTCATGGTTAGGGTTTCCTCGGGATTGTGTGCCACGAGCACCTGTAGGGATGACTTTGCGTGCTCCTCCCGATCATTGTTGGACTTCGTGTGGTGGTCGACCCTTTCCGATTGGTGGCCCACAGATCGTTCTTGCTGGTTGGACTGCTCGCCATTTTGGGCTTCTTGAAGGTTTTGTAACAGAGCTAGTTTTGCCACCAACTCGGCGTTCAGTCTCTCCAACTCGGCAGTCTTATCCTCTAGGGCTCGCCTGACCGGATCTTCGGTTTGAAAGGGTTGACCTCCGTTTGTGGGTAGCTTAGACTGTTGTGACCGGGTGATAACCGACATAGATGATGTTAATCTAAGCTCTTAGCAGAGAGTGAGAAACTTTTGAAAAAGATTTCAAAGACTGTTTCCCATAGACGGTGCCAATTGTGTAAATGCAGAAAAAATACACAACAAATAGGATTGAATTGAATTCCTTTATTCATAACTTGGCCATATATTTATACACAATTTTTATAGATGGGTCAGGCCCATCTACCCAGTTTATCAATCCCTTAAATCATGGGATTTGATAAACTCCTTTCTTTTTTGGGCTCTATCTTCCCATGTATGAGACTAGTCCCTAACTTGCTGGTCACTCATCTTCTAGAAACTACTATGGGCCAGGCCCATCGGTCCCTGCTTATGGCCCACTTTTATTGGGCCATATAATTTTGGCTATTACAGCTGGTGTTACCCACAGACTTGTGCATGCTCCCACACTTAATTTCGGTCGGGCTCTAGCTCTGATAGCAATTGTATAAGGCAATCTTCAGCGTCCAACTCTCATGCAAGGCACAAGATGGGAAACTTCATCAGAGAGCCCTAACATCTGCCCCACGTCCTTCGACCCCACATCATAGCTTACTTGTTAAGTAAACCTCAAGGGCACTCTCGCCATTAGACTAGGGACATCTGTAATAGGACAAAAATGGACCACTAGGGTATCCTCCAAGAATAAAGGGCCAAAAAGCCCACCTCATCTTATATATATAGAGAGAGAGATAGAGTAATGGGCCAAATAGGGTAACTATTGTAAAGTAAAACATTCCATAACACAAAGAAAATATTTTCACTCATACTATTAATATGCATGCCAAATATCTAAGTTATTCTCATGCAAAAACCCTACGCTTAGGGCTGCAAATAAATCGAGCTGTTCGTGAGTAGGCTCGGGCTCGGCTCGTTAAAAGTTTGCCTCGTACTCATTTGTTTAGTAAATGAACCGAGCCTGAGCATAATTTTTAGGCTCATTTACTAAACGAGCCGAGCTTGAACATTACTAAGCTCGACTCACCAAGCTCATGAACAAGCTCGTCTAAGTTAAATAGTAAAATTATCTTATATTCGCCAAAACAAAGTGTTCAAATTAAACAAATTGTGAAGAGTGTTGTGAAAATATTATAGGACTTATGCGGCCCATAAAAAATATTCATAAAAATTTGTACTAGTGAAAATATGTTAAAAAATGACATGGAACAACTCAATCCAGGCGGTTATTGGCAAGAGTAATATATGTTACAACTGAAACAAGTCGTTCGTGAGCAAGCTCGAGCTCGACTCGTTGAATCTAGCATTCGACTCGGGCTCGTTCCTTAAACAAATGAGCCGAGCTTGAGCACATTTTCTAGGCTCGTTTAGTAAATGAACCGAGTTTGAACATTCCAAAGCTTGGCTTGTCTCGGTTTATTTACAGCCCTACCTACGCTTCACCCTCTACATCAACCAACCTATTTACATCAATTAATACAAAATTAGTTTCAACTTTAAAAATTGTAATTAAATTCCACTAAACTATATACTACTAAAAATATTAAAACCATATTTAATTTTTCTATATATTTTTTTGTTGACTCTTGTTAGTTATTTAACTAATTACACCTATTTATTTCTTTATATTTAAACTTAAATGTTACAATTGTTTTTGAGATTCTCACTAAAATTATTATTTAATACTAATTTATATTATCAAATCTCACCAAAATTATTGATTGATGATAGTATAGAAATATATATATATTTTCTATACGTTGATAAAAAAATTATATATATGTTATTAGATACGTAATACTCATAACAATTATTAGTTATAACCCTTTAGTTTTTTTCTATGAATATTTATAGAGTAATATAGGTAGAATTAAAAGCAATCATTAAATAAGGTAATTTTCTTATTATCAATTTATATATTTTATTATAGACAAAATATTTTTAGTGGTAGAATTTACTTTTAGATATATATATATATATATATATATATATTTATTATGTTTTAGGTGTTTTTGAACTTTTATATTAAAAATAAAATTATCTATATTTTATATCTTATTTATTTATTGTAAATTTTCTTGTAATAAGGGTGGTTGGTGTAACGGTGAGGTGTAGAGTTTAGGCATGGAGGTAATTTAGACATTTATCATGAAAATTAAAATAATCAAGGGTATTAAAGTCATTTCATACCTCCAGGGGACATCATTGCAATAGTACTTTGCAAATCTCAGGAGTATCTCTGTTAAAAAAATGTTGATCGACCACTAGGTAGAATTGACCCAAACCTCTAAGGGTGTCATTGCAATTTACCCTTGAAGTTTTGTGCATTTTATTAATATCTAGGTTATTAAGTCTTTACAAACCAAAAGTTAGCCAAAAATAATTGAGTTATGATAAATTAACAAATTGAAAATTACCATTACATTAGCTTTAAAATAAACATTATTAGTATCAGAATAAAGAGATGAGAATTTTTAATGATATTATATTATAATAAAGACATTAAATGACAGAAATATATAATGGTCGGGTAGTATAAGTTTTATGGTAATCCTCATCAATCGATAAAGAGATATGCAACCCGCACATGACTCATCACCCACGCTTATAATACTTATAATACACCTACTTTTTTTATTGGCTTGAATATCTTATTTTTGTGTATTCCTGTATATTTTCTCTTACATGAGACCCTATTTATTCGATTGAAATAGGGTGTTATAATGATTTTAAGAAAATCTAAGCTTGTGAAGGAATTCCAAAATGATAAAGAAAGTATATATTTATATATACATATATAATCTTGCAGCCAGACACGAAACTAGGCTATGCCTGGGGGGCACTTGCTCCCTATAGAAAAAAAAATTTCTTTAAAATTCTATAAAATAAAATAACATATAAATAAAATATTAACATTGCTCCTTATAAAATCATCAAAATAAATTTATATTATTCCCCTTTACATAATTTTCTGGAGCCGATCCTTTTTTTTTGTCGATCTATTTTATTTTTTAATTTTTAAACTTTAGATTTAAAACAAAAGGCTAAAAGTTATACATTATAGTTATTAGGGTAAAATGCATAAAACCTCCCTCAACTACAAAGGGGGCAAAAAACCCCCCTCAATTATCCCAATTGGGTGCAATTTACCCCATTTCCATTGCGAAATTACAATTTTAACCTTACAAAAATAAAATAAATTATTTTAAGGGTTAATTAATATATATAAAATTTTAAAAAATATATAAACTTCAAAAAACAATATATTAAATTTAAAAACAAATTTAAAATTCAAAACAAATATATAAAATTCAAAAAATATATATAAAATTCAAAAAATATATATATAATTCAAAAACAATATATTAAATTTCATTTTTTTAAAAAATTCGAAACAAATATAGAAAATTCGAAAACAATATATTAAAATTTTAATGAAAAATATAAAATTCGAAAAATATATATATAAATTTCGAAAACAATATATAAAATTCAAAAAATATATATAAAATCCGAAAACAATATATAAAATTCAAAAACAATATATAAAATTCAAAAAAATATAAATTTTGAAACAAATATATATATATTGGAATATATAAAAGAAGATCACTAATTGATGTTGGTGGTAAGTAGTTTGATTCACTTCATTAGAAAAGATATGACATTCTACCAATATATATATTTTTTCAAAATTTATTTTTCGAAATATATATATATATTTATATTTATTTCAAATTTTATATATGTTTTTTGAATTTTACATATGTTTTTCAAAAAATATATTTTTTTTCTAATTTTATATATATATTTGAAATTTATATACTTTTTTCAAAATTTATACATGTTTTTCAAAATTTGTATATATTTTTTCGAATTTTATATATTTTTTTCAAATTTTATATATTTATTTTGATTTTTATATATATTTTCGGAATTAATATTTTTTTTTGAATTTTATATACTTTTTCAAAATTTAATTTAGAGGTAAATGTGTCATTTACGAATTGAGGGGGTACATTACACCCAATTAATATTTGAGTGATTTTTTTCTCCTATGCGATAGTTGAGGAGGGTTTTTTGCACTTTACCCTAATTATTATTTTTTTCTGGAGCCACCCTTGCTTGCAGCTCTGTGAAAAGTCAAGATACTTCATTTAATTTCAAAACAATTTTTAGCTCGATAAAGAAATCCGGTGATGTTTGTAAGAGAGTCGATAACAGTGCTTCCAAAAGAGTTAATGACATGATAATCAATCTAGTCATGTGTGTGAACATAACTACCAGAGAGTTAATGACGTGATAACTAACAATTAACTATTTTAACTTACAGACACACACGACCTATCTGTTGAGTTGATTTTAAGACATTGCAATTGATGGTTTAAGATCGTGGCTATAAAAAAAAAAAAAAAATTCAGATTTCATTTTCAGATTTTGAATTTGATGAAATGATAACGAGGTAGCGAAAGGATGGCGTTCGATAATGATTGTCATAGATAGGTTGTTGTCGTATTTGATGAACTACAAATGTTGTGTCGTATCCACTACTAATAATTCAGCAACTAATAGTATCTCGCCTTCTTATGAATAACTTCTGATGAAATATAAGTGTTGTCGTCGCATGCATTAATAAAATCGTATCGGTCTACTTGAGCTTGACGGTACAAGTGTTAAAAAAATTATATATAATTATAAAATCACAATGATATATTGTAGGCCCATTTTTTCATCAGACACATCGTACAAAGACTCACACTGGATCAACATACCTGTTTTAAAGTTCGAATAGAAAATAAAGCTCAAAGTAGAAAATAAGACCCAATGATATAAACCCATTTCAGGATAAAGCCATTAAGGAAATAACCGTTTCAAATATATAGAATCAAAACTGACATAAGGTTTTATTATAACAGTTTTTGATAAACATTAAACTTCAATTTAATGTAAATATTGTCTTTAATATGTATTAAAACCCATTCATGAGGGTAAGACCAGTTTTCATGTATAAAAGAGAGAGAAAAGAAAGGGAAAATGATCCGAAATTGTTCCAATATTTGCTTATTCTTGAATTCTCAATTTTCTTCTTGCCATTTATCTATTTCATTGCTTTTGTTTGATTTACAAAGGTTGAGATTTGTTCGGTATCATCGAACGGGTTTACACTTTTTGGCACCGTCTGTGGGAACTCGATATCCAAACAGAAGTTATTAGATCAATCGCGGGAGAAACCACCACACAGCTAGGTGATACAGCTGCTATCCTTCAGCGTCTGGAGGCTCTCGAGAAAGAAAATCGAGAACTAAAACAAAAGTTAGATCAATCCGAACACCCAGAATTGCCTATAGCAGGGCGCTGTAATGGCCCTGGTGTAGATGAGGAAGATAATCATCATGAGGCAAGTTCAGCAGATCGCACAATAGATCCTACTCACACCCAACCAATCGCCGATGAAACAAATGTCAATAATCGTGCAGTTCCGATCGATATGGTAACCCGACTTCAAAAGATCGTAGATGAACAAGTAAAGGATCTCAGAACACAGTCACCAGCCGATCTAGCCATCGAAATGACAGCTAGAATGATTAAATCTCCATTCAGCCCCGAAATACAGCAGGTGAGAAGGCCAGATAAATTCCGGATGCCTAAATTCATTATGTTCGATGGGACACATGACCCAATTGAGCACCTGTTTCATATGGAGCAGATGATGACTCTCGATATGGCTGATGATGCACTAATGTGCAAGGCTTTCTCTACAAGCTTAACGGGCCCCACTCTGTTATGGTTTAGGCAATTGCCAAGTAGTTCGATCGATTCTTTCCAAACGTTGATGGAAAAGTTCCTGGCCCAGTATTTCGGAAACAGGAAGCAGAAAAGGACTATTTCTAATCTGTTTACGATGAGACAAGCGAAAGGTGAAACGTTGAAGAATTTCCTTTCCAGATTCAATTTGGAAATGAGAATGATACCCAGTTGTGATCAACTAGCAGCAGTGGAAGCTTTCAAGGTAGCTATCGAAAAAGGGACCAGCTTCCATAGATCCTTGGTGAAGTCAACACCCCTCAACATGGGTCAGTTGAATTCACAGGCGCAGGGATATCTGAGATTGGAAGAGGATGAACAAGAAATAGGTCATCATTCGGCATTAGTTAGTGTGGAAAGCAAATCAAAGGAAAGGATAATCAAGAAGGCAGATAATACGAACAACCACCGATCGGCTCCGTACAGGCAACAGGAAAGGAGGCCAAGGTATGACATACCTGAAACTCCACTCCGAACAACCTTAGCAAAGTTGTACAATGAGAATAAGGCGAAGGGTATTTTTCGCCCACCATTTCCGTTAAAAATGCCACCGGAGCTGCAGGACCGTACGAGGCACTGTGCGTTCCACAATGACTTTGGCCATTTAACCAATGAGTGCAAACAATTGAGGAGGCAGGTTGAGACCTTGATAGCCAAAGGAGATTTGAAGGAGTACGTGGACAATGGAGTCAAAAATTTTGATCGGCCGAAGCCCAGCAAAATTGTGGGTGGGCAGCCGGTAAAAATTATTGACACAATCCATGGGAAACCCGAAGAGGACGAGGAAAGCCGTTCGGTTTAACGTTCACGCATGCGCAATGCCAACAAGATCCGAAGGGTTGGGGAGGTGAATGTCATCCGGAACTACCCAATGCCTACAATATCATTCACATAAGAGGACTTTAGACGTGTACAACTACCACATGAAGATCCACTGGTAATTTCGATCATAGTTTCAAATTGTTTAGTTAAAAGGGTGCTAGTTAATCCAGGTAACAGCACGAACATCCTGACTAAATCAGCTTTCGAGAAGATCGACATCAGCACATAATTGATCAGAGCAACCGCCAGTCCGCTGGCAGGCTTTGATGGAAAGAGGATTTGTCCGATTGGGGTCCTGAATTTACCAGTGACGGCCGCAAAGCGAACTTTGACAGAAAATTTCATGCTAGTAGACGTACAACCTTCCTATAATCTGATCATGGGAAGAGGTTGGATTCACTGAATGCAAGGAGTTCCTTCTACTCTACATCAAGTGATGCGGTGTGTTGACCCTTCAGGGAAAGGGTTTGTAGATATTCAAGGCGATCAAGTGGTGGTGAAAGAATGCTATGCCATCGTCACCAAAGGTATGAAAAGCGAAAGTTCCGAACGAAGCATGTAGCAATTACCGAGCCTCCGTGATCAGACTGACGATGATGAGAAGGCCGCAGAGGATACCATCACAGTAGATCTGATCGACGGAAGCAAGGGAAGAACCACCCGAATTGGAAGGGGACTTAATCCTGATGAAAGAAACAACTTGATTTCTATGTTGAGATCAAATATTGATATTTTTGCTTGGGAGCATAGCGACATGCCTGGGGTCGACCCAGGAACCATGATGCACACATTAAATGTTTACTCCGATGCCCAACCTGTACGGCAACGACCCAGAAGGATCAGAACCGAACGAGGAAAGTTTGTAGCTGAAGAGGTTAGCCGTTTGCTAGATGCTGGTTTTATCAGAGAAGTTCACTATCCCGTGTGGCTATCCAATGTTGTCATTGTACAAAAGAAGAACTGGAAGTTCCGAATGTGTGTGGACTTCACCAACCTAAATAAAGCTTGTCCGAATGATAGTTTTCCTCTACCGAAGATTGATCGCATGATCGACGCGACTACAGGGTTCGAGCGTCTCACCTTCCTGGATGCTTATTCAGGATACAATCAAATCTCAATGAATCCAAAGGATGAAGACAAAACGACGTTCATCACCGAGCGAGGAACCTATTGTTACAAGGTCATGCCGTTCGGTCTAAAAAATGCAGGTGCGACTTATCAGCGATTGATTGATAACATTTTCAAGACCCATATAGGAGATACGGTGGAGGCATACATTGATGACATGGTGGTTAAAAGCCAACATAAGGACGATCATTTAAAGCACTTGGAGGATGTGTTCGTATCCCTTCGATCGCACAAAATGAAGCTAAACCCGGAAAAATGCACTTTTGGTGTATCTTCCGGACAGTTCTTGGGTCACATAGTTAATAAAGATGGAATCAAAGCAAGTCCAGCACAAGTTCAAACATTGAGTCAAATGAAGGCACCTGAGTCCCCAAAGGAAATCCAGGTACTCACAGGAAGATTAGCAGCCCTGAGTCGGTTGATATCTAAATTGTCAGATACATGCAAGTCGTTCTTCGACGTCCTGAAGTCTAGGAAAACAATTGCTTGGGGCGAGAAACAACAAGAAGGGTTTGATCAGCTGAAACTTTATATGGCGAAACCACCAATCCTTATGGCACCCAAGAATCACGAGTCCTTAATTTTATACTTGGCAGTTTCTCCGAACGCAGTTAGTTCAGCGTTGGTAAGAGATGATGAGAACAGACAGTACCCAATTTATTATGTGAGCAAGGCATTGCTTGACGCCGAGAGAAGATATTCGAAGACATAGAAAATCATCTTGGCATTGGTCCAGGCAAAACGAAAGCTTCGACATTACTTCGAGTCCCATCCGATCAGAATTCTAACCACATTTCCGATCAAAGCCATTTTGTCAAAACCTGATTTCTGGGGACGAACGACAAAGTGGTCGATAGAGCTGAGCATGTTCGATATTACTTATGAGCCACGAACATCTTTAAAAGGTCAAGCAGTGGCGGATTTCCTCCTAGAATATGAAGCATCCGAAGATGAGGCATGCGACGTAAATCCAAGGTGGTTGCTTTATGTAGACGGATCAGTGAATAGTCTGGGGGCAGGTGTGGGGATCGAACTAATATCCCCAGAAGGTACCAAATTGCAGCAGTCGATCAAACTGTCCTTTGGTAGTTCAAACAATGAGGCTGAGTACAAAGCCTTTTTGGCAGGGTTAAGGTTAACAAATGAGCTCCAGATAAAAAAACTGTCTGTTTTCAGCGATTCTCAGTTAGTTGTAAATCAGATCACAGGAAGTTATAATACAAGCGAGGAAAGGATGTTGCAGTATAAAACTGTCGTTCAGGAAAAAATGCGGAACTTTCAGGTAATCACTTTTAAACAAATTCCAAGGACAGAAAATCATGGGGCCGATCATGTAGCAAATCAAGCATCCTCAGCAGGAGACGATAGGGTCAGAATAATTCTGGTGGATGAACTGTTCACTCCTTCGATCGGTAAAAAGGAGGTATGCGTGATCCCGTACGAACCAAGTTGGATCGATCCAATCCTTGAGTATTTATTGATCGGTGTTCTACCTGAGGATCGATGAGAAGCAGGGAAAAGAAGAGCAACCTCTACCAAGTATTCAGTGATCGATGGTTATCTATATCGCCGATCATCAAGTGGGCCCTATCTGCGATGTTTGACACCATCTGAAGCACAAGAGGTACTCAAGCAGTTGCACGATGGGACTTGTGGAAGCCATATTGGTGGTAGATCATTATCTCATAGAGCAATAACACAAGGATATTTCTGGCCGTACATGATCCGAGACGCAGGGGAATACGCAAGAAGGTGTGACAAATATCAGAGACATTCACATATAATTCATCAACCAGCAGAGCTTCTCACAGCGATGGCTTCTCCTATTCCGTTCGCACGATGGGGGATGGATGCGGTCGGACCATTAACAAGGGCGACTTCGAATAAAAAACATGTACTTTTGGCCACAGATTATTTCACTAAATGGGTGGAAGCGAAGGCTTATGTAAGAATCACTCACACTCAAGTGATAGATTTTATTTTGAATCATATAATCTACAGATTTGGAGTACCAAAGTACATAATGATGGACAACGGCACAAATCTGGACAATCAGTACGTTCGGGCATTGCTGGACGAGTACGGGATCAATCATAATTTATCATATGGCAATTATCCACAAGCAAATGGACAAGCTGAAATAACAAACAGAACGATTTTCGCCGGGATAAAAAGAAAATTGGAGGGGATCGAAGGAAAAGGACGATGGTTAGACGAATTACCAAGGGTCCTCTGGAGCTATCGAATGACTCCTCGCAAGCCAACCGGGATGACCCCATTCGCTATGGCGTACGGAGTCGAGGCGGTAATCCCAATTGAGTTGGAAGTCCCCACAACAAGAACTCATCTATTCGATCCTGAACAGAACGAAGAAATCTTAAAAATCGAAGGTGATCTCATAGATGAAAAAAGGGAAATGGCCTCAATAAGATTGGCAGAATATCAACAAAGGTTGATGAGGAGTTATAACAAGAAAGTGAAACCAAGATCATTTCAAGTTGGCGATCAAGTACTAAGGGTGTTGGCTAGCAGATCAAACAAGCTGGATCCCACATGGGATGGGCCATACACAATAACAGAAGTGATCGGGAAAGGTGCCTACAGATTGGCTGATCAGGATGGAAAACAAATCGAATGAGCTTGGAATGCTATACACCTGAAAAGGTATTTTCAATAAAATTTATGTTGATCATTTTATGATAAGATCCATTTCGAATCAATAAAGATATTATTCATATCTTCTCATATTTCTGTTCAAACTAATAAAAAAAAAAAAGGAAAAAGGAAAAGCCCAGGTGAAAAAACTTGGCCAAAATACATAAGCCAACTAGGCAAAAGACCATCATGAAGATGGCACCAATTTCTTGTTTTCACAAAGACGTATATAGATACACATAAAAAACGGTTGCGTTCAAAAGAACGCATAATCCTATTCAAAAATATATAATGCACAACAGTGCAATCTGTTCAGAAAATATTTATGCACCTTAGTGCAATCCTGTTAAAAAATATATAATGCACAATAGTGCAATCTGTTCAGAAAATATCTATGCACCTTAGTGCAATCCTGTTAAAAAATATATAATGCACAACAGTGCCATATGTTCGGAAAATATTTATGCACCTTAAGTGCCATCCTGTTCGAAAAAGTCAGAGCACACCAGTGTTATTTCAAAACTTGTCCAAAAAACGCTCACCACAGGAGCATCAAAAACATATATAATTTTACAAGACCCAAAAAACAAAAATTGTTCAAAGATAGAAACCTTTAATCAAGAAGTTGGGGGATTAATATCATCGGTAGGCGGCTGCTGGCTCTCTGAAGCAGGAATCGAAGGCTCAGCTGACACTTCATTTTCAGCAGCAATAGGCTCTGGTCGTTCGGACAGAATGATCCCATGCAAAATAAATTGAGCTAAATATTTTTCATCTTGGGAAGCCTCAGGCTCTTCATATGGGTGAATGAATCGGTAAGCAGCATCATGGGCGGCCGGATTATCATATGAACAGGCAGATGGATCCGATGACATTTGGTCAAAGCAAAATCTGAACCCATCACAGAACTTTATGTCAAAAATGTTCACATATCTCCGATGCATGTCCATACCTCCCTTTCGGCAAATTTCTAAACCTGTCTTCAGAAAGGCGTTAGAAGTTTCAAGGTTATGGATTTGCTTATTCAGCTCAGCATTCCAATCAGATTCCTTCTTATGGAGTTTCTTTAAGCTCTCTACCTCAAGCTCCAAGATTTTATTCTATTTTTCAGCCAACATGGCGCATTTATCAGCTCGCAGGTATGCATTGTCAATGTTCTTTCTCTTATAATCTCCCATCTCAACAGCCTTACACAGAGCCAGAACATTGAACACAGACTGTAAAGAGAAGAGATGTTAGTAAAAAAAAAAAAAAAACTTTGGTACCTCTAGAATAGAAACAGGAGCCCTAGCCAGAAGCTCATTCTGATCAATATGCTGCTGAAAGAGTTCATCCTTGGGAGGCCACATTCCACAAGCTAGAGCCATCAAGGAATCAGGATCGGACATTGCCAACGTTTGGCGATTCAGAACACTACCATCACTTTTCTCGAATTTGGGGATCCATTCGCCTTCAGGATCAAATGATGGAGGAAAGCAACAATCTGGAATAGTGTAGCCGCTCACAGATCTTGCCTTTTTAACAAGCTTCTCATGTTTTTCAGAGTCATTTCTTTTTGCATGCTCAGAAGGGGGCCCAGCAGCAACTTTTTGGGAGTGTTACCACTATCATCGGCGTTCGTCCTCTTCAGATGTCCCCTCGTCTTCTTCGGATCTTCGGTCAGATCGACCACTTGGCTTTTTCCTTTGTCAGATGTGGAGCTGACTGGGGGAGTAGATTTTTGTGTTGCAGCACGCTTGGAGGCCGTGACCGGAATTTCCATAATAGTAGCCTCTGAAGCACTGGCAGCGATCAATTTCAAATTTTGGGAAGTCAAAAGTGACTTGCTGGACGGAAGAGTTGCGAATACTTTCTCGTTCAGATATTTAACGCGTTCGACTGTATACAAAACATGGGCATACGATCAACAAACAAACAAGTACGAAGATCAAAGTAAAGCAGACGAAATTCCTAAAGTACGAAAAATACACTTGCCAGGATTTTTGAATCCATACTTCAGTTTCTTACAAACACCGAAGGTCCTTGGCAGAGGATACGGGCCGGACGCATCCACTCTCCAATTTCCCCCAATTTTCACCATCTTATATTTTCACTCCTTCTCAGAAGAAGGATTGCCTTCACAAAGTTTCAAAGTCGAGTAGGGGTGCAGATGGTACCGACCGAGGTTTTTTCTGATCTGATCAACTTTATAACAAAGCAAAAGATCACCCAAACCTAGGTTCAAGCCTCGTTCGTGATTCAGAACGAGCATAACAGATAGAACCCTGAAGAAATTAGGGTTTACTTGCAAAGGGGCAAGTCCTAAAGAAAAAAGGATATGATGATATAACGGATGTAAAGGAAATCTAAGAACAGCCAAGTGATGGGCAGAGAACAAGACTTCGCTCGGTTCAACTTCTTCATAAGTTTTGAAGTTTAAATCAGAAGAATACTCAGAAATCGAAACATCCTTCGATATATCAAACTCAATTCGGCACCTATCGGCTAAAGACAGTTTACGTAATTGTTTTCGGGAAAGTTTTTGGGATTTTGGTTCAATCAAATTGGGGGCAACCTCAGAAGAAGAAATAACAGGGACATCATCAGCGACCACCTCCAGAGAAGGGGTTCGGCTGCTATCGCTACTCATGATACTTTCGATTAATGAAAGAAATGTGAAAGACAAAAGAGAAAAACTAACCTCAAGAAGTTCCTTGCTGGGAATCGTCTTCAAATGGAATGAATCTGCTCTTATAAATGGGGAAGAAGTATTGAAGGAAACGAAGAAAATAAGGAAAGTGGCAGTTACACATGGCTCTTCGAATTCCCACCCTATTTCAAAAATGAAATGGGCTTGGGAATTGGGGGCAAAGTGTAGGCCCATTTTTTCATCAGGCCCATCGTACAAAGACTCACACTAGATCAACATACCTGTTTTAAAGCCCGAATAGAAAACAAAGCCCAAAGTAGAAAATAAGGCCCAAGGATATAAGCCCATTTCAGAATAAAACCATTAAGGAAATAACCGTTTCAAATATATAGAATCAAAACTGACATAAGGTTTTATTATAGCAGTTTTTGATAAGCATTAAACTTCAATTTAATGTAGATATTGTCTTTAATATGTATTAAAACCCATTCATGAGGGTAAGACCGGTTTTCATGTATAAAAGAGAGAAAAAAGAAAGGGAAAATGATCCGAAATTGTTCCAATATTTGCTTATTCTTGAATTCTCAATTTTCTTCTTGCCATTTATCTATTTCATTGCTTCTGTTTGATTTACAAAGGTTGAGATTCGTTCGATATCATCGAACGGGTTTACATATATTAATGCATAATATTAAATGTTAATAAGATTTATTTTGTTATTTTACAACTCAGGGACTCTGGCACTAAATAAAATTATTTGTTTAAGTTTTAAAAATCAGAGGATTTTATAATTTCATTGGAATTTCACAAATAATTTTATCCAAGAAAGTAATAAATTTAGAATCTCGATTCAAATTTTAAGACTACCTCTGTTTTAAATTAGATGCCTATTGTTGAATTTTTAACTATTTTTTAGAATTTTTGTGTTGTCATATTTATCCTTAAATATAGAGTATAGTTTTATTTTTTTGTGGGATCCACTACTTTTTTGAGTTAATGAAGAGACGTAATCTGGAAAAGTAAAAAATAAATATTGCATTGAGATTCAAAATTGGACAATTAATTTAAGATTGATAAAATTATAAAAATGGACAACTAATATATAATGGTTGGAGTAATGACCTTGTTAAGCAAAAGTCAGCTATTGTTACCCACATACTCCTTCTCTCTCACACACAAATATGTATATATATATATATATATATATATATATATATATATATATATATATATATATATGGGTAAAGTGCATTAAATCCCTCTGGACTATTTTCTCTCTCAACTAACCTTCTGAACTACACTTTTTATACAATACTTCCTAAATTATCCCAACTTTTACGATTCACTCCATTCCGTTATAACACCGTTAGTTAAATTAAGATAATTTGCACTCAGATCCACTAAGGTTTTGATCAATTGTACTCGCCCCCTGAGATTTTATTTTTCTTGCAATGACATCTCCTAAAGGGGCGAAGACCCCATGAAATGACTCTTGTGCCCTTGCTTTAATATAAAAGACATGTTGGCTAAATTAATGGACCAAACAACTCTTGTGTCTTAAGCTCGATTAGGAAAACTTTTCAAGTACTTTGGATACAATAATTTTTGAAATATTATCATATTTTTTTAAAATTGTCATTTTTGTAATATAGTCTTCAAAAGTTACCATTTTTTAATTTTTTCCTAAAACTAATATTGCGACCTTGTATTTTTATTAGTAGTATATAGATAGATAGATAAATATACATATTTCTGTATTTTAAGTTATATTATTTTCCTTAACGAAATATATTTGTCTTATATCTTTACTCTATATCCTATGAAATATTCATTAGAGTTATATTTCAATTAATGTATATTAATTAATTAATTTTTTTTTAAAAAATATGAAAATATTTATAATCCCTTGTCGTATATCTTTTGAAATATTCATTAGAATTACACTTCAAATAATGCATATTAATTAATTATTTATTTTTAAAAGTATTGAAATACTTTCAACCCCTTTTCTTTTACTTTATATCGTTTTGACATATTTCTTAGTGTTGCATTTCAACTAATACATATTAATTCATTAATTTTTATTTTAAAGCAAATATTTGGAAATATTCTCAACCCCTCATATTTTAGAATAGTTGTTATATATATATATATATTATAGGATTTTCATCTTGGGGCATGGAGGTAATTTCACCATTTAGATATTTGTCTCATGAAAGAAGATAGACAACACAAGGGCATTCCGATCATTTCTCCCCTTCAGGGGATGTCATTGCAATGAAAATAAAATCTCAGGGAACGAGTGCAACTGACTAAAATTTTAGGAAATTTGAATATAAATTATCATAATTTAACTAAGGGTAAGGGTGTTATAAAAAAATGAAGTGAATGGTAAATATATATATATATATCTTTTTTGGAAGTGGTAATTTGTACCTTCCCAAAAAGAGCAGTAAGTTTTGAAATAAAGATTGAGAGTAGATGGGGACAGTCACGCGGAGTCCTAAGTCCTAACCTACGTGCTGACGTCTTTTGGTCTTAGAAAACTGTTGACTTCTGAAACAGTGACCTACCGCAAAGCCTCCACTTTGGGCTTTATTAGGACCTTGGGGTACGTAATATCTATTACTGTTCACATTATAATATATGCCCAATCTTAAACTAATGATTTTTTAGGGTCCGTTTGGCAACCCGGTTTTGGTATTGGTTTTGATCTTTGATTTCAAGATCAAAATCATGTTTGGTTGGCCGGTTTTGAACTTGGTTTTGGACACCCTAAAACCAACCACTAAAACCTGGTTTTGGCCCACTATTTTTGACTTTTCTCTCTCTATATATATATGGCCGAAAATATGAATTATTTTGAAATTTTTTGGAAAAAAATTAATTTCCGGGAAATTTTTTTTTTTTCGAAAATAATTATCTTATTCGGAAAAAAAAAAAATTTCGGGAAAAAAAAAAATTTCGGAAAAAAATTATTTTTCGGGAAAAAAACATATTTTTGGACAAAAATTATTTTTCTGAAAAAAATTATTTTTTGGAAAATATTTATTTTTTGGAAAATAATTATTTTTTTCGGAAAAAATTTAATTTTTCGGAAAATAATTAATTTTTGGAAAAAAATCATATTTTCGGAAAAAATTTATTTTTTCGGAAAAATTTATTTTTTCGGAAAAATTTATTTTTTCGGAAAAATTTATTTTTTCGTCAAAAAATAAATTTTTGGAAAAAAATCATATTTTTGGGAAAAAATTTATTTTCGGAAAAAATTTATTTTTTTGAAAATAATTATTTTCCGGAAAATATTTATTTTTTCGTCAAAAAATAAATTTTGGAAAAAAAAATCATATTTTTTCGAAAAAAAAAAATTTCGGAAAAAAATATTTTTTCGACAAAAATTATTGTCGAAAAAATTAATTTTTGGAAAAAAATCATATTTTCGGAAAAAATTATTTTTTTGACTAAAATTAATTTTTTGAAAAAATTAATTTTTCGGAAAAATTTAAATTTTTTTTTTTCCGAAAATTAATTATTTTCCAAAAAATTATTTTTTATATTTTTCGGAAAAATATTTTTTTCCTGAAAATTACTTTTTTTCCAATTTTATATATATATATTTTTCATATTTATATATTTTTAATACATATTAGTATATATATATATAATTATACCAAGACCAAGACCAAGAACAAAACCAAAACCAACTCCTTACTAAACACTATATATTGATTTTAGATTTACCTAAAACCACCCAAGACCAAAACCAAGACCAAAACCAAGTTCCCAAACTGCCCTTAATATTAGTTGGCCAATGTAATGGGAACTTTTAACAAACATTATTGGTCTTCTCTAATTATTAGGGCTTAGAATCACTCGATTGTCTTTCTTCTAAAATTTTGGGGATATTTGCTAATATTTAGTTACATGGATAGAGACGAAGCAGCATTTGAGATGAAGCAAAAACAAGAAAAGAAATACTCTAATAGGATAAAAAAAGAAGAAAATAAATAAATAATTATACTCCCTTGATTGATATTTTTCAGAGGTACATTATTTGTAATTGTGTTGACAGGGTGAATGTTACTCTGAATTTAAAAAATTCAATGAAAGTATGCAGTTAGGGATTCCATAATAAATTAAAGGTAAAAGTGTGAAAATATTCTCTGGAAAACTTGCACTATTTTTTTTTGAATTAGAAAAATGAGTATTTAAGTTAGGATTTGTTTTTAGGGCATGAAATGATGGTAAATGTAGGAGACACGAATATTTTACTAGTTTAAATTTTTTAAGTGAATGCAATTTGATCATTTCACAGAATTTTAAGGATAATTTTATAATCGTGTAATGGACAAAGAGATATTTGATCAAATTAAAAATCACAAGGGATTTTTTGAAACCACATGAATTGTTTTTAACAATTTTGAAAGTATAATGGGTTTTATGATAATTGCCCTTACTTATAAAAGTCGAAGCAATATTTATTTTTTCCTTTTGTAAAATGTTTACTACTTATAAAATTCTTTTGGACTTTTTTCCTACATATATTAAATATTATTAAATTTAATTAAGTTATATTTACATCAATTAATACAATATTATTTCCAACTTCCCAAAAAATATAATAATTATTATTAAATCTTGCTAAACTATACACTACTTAAAATATCAAAGTCATATTTATTTTTCTATAGATTTTTTTCTTTCTTTTTAAAAGCAGTAATTAAACAATGTGGATTTCTTATTATCAATTCATATATAGATTATTGATGAAATATTTTTAGTTGTAGAAATCATAGAATTTACTTTTAAATATATATTTTTAATATATTTTAGATATTTTTTAATTTTATATTTAAAATTAAATTATATATATTGTATATCTTATTTATTTTTAGTAGATTTTTTTATAATAAGGGTGTGATGAACCAATGCCCTTGTGATCTAATGGTATTTTCATTCTTCTCTAAATTGGGAGAGGTTCAGGGTTGGAGCCCTATAGGATTCATGTAGGGGTGTGTGAGTTCCTTGACAATATTTGCCTTAAACCACTTGTGTAAGAAGTCCTACTTCCCTCCACTAGAAAACTGTGTCCACATATTACAAAACTTTCCCCTCACTCTCTCATGGGTTCCTCTCTCTCTATCCATCACCACCATAAACGATTAAATTACATAAAAGACCCTTTCAAATTTGAAAAATTTTGAAAAAATATTTAGGAAGAAATATAAATTTTTCGAAAAAAAAAAATATTTAAGGAAAATAAAATATTTCAAAAAATAAAATATTTCGAAAAAGTAAAATCAACAATTCTTCAAATCAACCAACTCCAAATCTGGGCGGAATGGAAGCACCTCAAGAGATCTGGTAAAACAATCGAGCTCGATCACCTCAAAATCTGTAAGTCTGAAAATTATAGAAGATGGTACTGTTAACACCCCTCATGACTATCACCATTATACAATGCCGAAATATTTCGAAAAAAAATGAGGAAAAAAAAATATTTCGGAAAAAATATAAATATTTTGAAAAATTCTTTTCCTCATTTTTTTCGAAATGTTTTATTTTTTCGAAATATTTCTTTTTCAAAATATTTTTTTTCAACATTTTTTTTCGAAATTTTTTATTTTCTCATTTTTTTTTCGGAATTATATATTTTTTCCTAAATATTTATTTCATAATTTTTTGAATTTAGAAAGGTCCTTTATGCAATTTAATCTTTTATGGTGGTGATGGATAATGAGAGAGAGGGCCCATGAGAGAGTGAGTGAAATTTTTTATAATATGAGGACACATGTCAGTTTTCTATTGGAGGGAAGTAGAAACTTCTACACAAGTGAATATTGTCTAAAAAAAAGAAGTGATGATAAGAGTGGTTGAGTTTAGGCATAGGGTAACTCAGACATTTTGTATCCTAATTAAAATAAGAGCAAAGTGCAAATCCCTCCACTATTATTCAATGAACAAGAAATCTCCCATCAACTGTAAGAAGAGCAAAAAACACCACAATTAAGAGCAAAAACACCACAATTATATCAATTGAGTGCAATTTACCCACTTTAAAAGAATTTCCACTGCAAAAATAAAATAAAATTATATTCCAAAAAGATTTCCCCGACCAAGACACGCCATAGCCGTGTTCTCCTCCTCCACCGAGCCGCAGAACTGACCTCATTCCCTCACTTTTCCTGTCACAAACTATAGGGACGGCTCACCAAAACCCTAACTTGCCGCCGCGCCGTGAGGGTTGCGCCGCTGTCTTCCTCGGCGTCTGCCTCCACCCCTGCAGCGACTCCAACGAGCACCCATGTAGCTATTTCCTTTGATTTATGCGTGCTCTTCTCTAATCTAGTGATAGCTTATTATATATATATATACATATATATTGCCTTCTCAGTATAAGTAACTATTTTTTGGAGGTTTTTTCTAATCGGAATATCTTGTATCAACTCTCGTTTTTGGGTCTTTGATCTCTTAGGTCACGTTTGGTAACGGTGCGGTACGGTGTTAGTTTTTGATTTTGGTTTGAATTGGGTTGAATTTAATTTGGTGTGGTTTTATTTTGGTTCCAAACCATGTTTAATGCAGATTGTTTTGGTGTGAGAAAAAGTGATGCTGAAAAATCAAACCATGTTTGGTAAAATTGGTATGAGTTGAAATTCTGAAACCAAACCATGTTTGGTAACTTGGGATTGTTTCACATTTTATTTATAAATATTAAAATTTTGTAATATTAAAATATATTAATATACTAATATATTAATATTAAAATATATTAATATTATAATATTAAAATATATTAATATTATAATATTAAAATATATTAATATTATAATATTAAAATATATTAATATTAATATATTTTAATATTATATATATTAATATTAGAAAAATGAGATTTGGTTTGGTGTGGGTGAGATGGTGGTGCAACATGGGTTGATACCATTGGTTTGCTACAGTGTTCGCACCATCCAAACCATCAAAGTTGATGGTTCAAAAAATGTCATGTTTTGGTACCATTAGTTTGCTACAGTAGTACCAACACCAATTTTACCAAACATGGTTAGTACCACCATTTCGTACCAAAACCAAAAAATTAGAACAAAAACCAGTTACAAACAGGTCCCTTATGGTACAATGGATTTTGGGTCTTGAAGTGTTGATTTTGGGTGTCTCTGGTAAGATTTTTGTGGTTAAAAATGTTCATCTCTGTTAAAAATTCTATTGTAAACCCATTCTTTTTTTTTCAACTCAAAATCACTCTAATCGGACTAATTTTCTCAAAAATTCCTCCGAAAAAATGGGTTGGTATATATCCACACACACACACACGTGTATAGTGTGCAATAGGGTTGGTATGTATATATATGGATATAGGTATATATATATATAGATATAGATACTCAAGAATCAAGAATTTTACATAATTTGTGATTTTTAATTTGTAATTTTTTATTTAATTTAGGGGTAAATGTGTCTTTGACAAATTATTGTCCTTAATTGCACCAAATTGATAGATGAAAGTTTTTTTTTTGTAGTTGAGCGGGGTTCTTGCTCGTAGACAATAATTGAGTTTTTTTTTTTTTTTTTACACTCTACCCTTAAAATAATCAAGGGCATTATGCTCATTTTGTAACGTCAGATATTTTTATGTCCTAATTAATTTTTTTATTAATGATTAAGTGCTTATGTGATTATGTGCTTAATGTGTTTACGTGCTTAACATGGCTTACGTGAATTATTTGTAATTAAATTTGTATGTTGCATGTTATATTTTCATTTCGTGAATTGTGAAAAGTGTTGAAAACGATTTTAGAAAATAAATGACCAAGGGGTAAATTGGTATTTTCACATGTGGAAGACTTAGTGGAATTTGTAGAGATTTAACTAAGTGTTAGTGTGTGTGACATTGTAGTAAATATGATAGGAAGATATAGGTGAGTTGGTAAATTGGGGACACAATGACACTCTTGTAAATGAAGATTAACCCTAGGGGTATACTTGGAAAGTGAGTGTTATTGTTGGTACAATTTAGTATTGTCTTGATGAGGATCCGATGCACGTCAGACAGGGTTAAAAATAATGTTTAAGAACGGCCCCTTACGATGATAAGATTTTACATATCGCAAGAGCAAGAATCGTATTGTACACAAATCGGCTTGAGAAAGGGAATATTGATCCCATAGATACTTGGATTATTCACTCTAACAATCTAAAAGTATTGAATTATAGTTTGAAAAATGTTTGAATTGTTTTGAGATCTAAAAGTAATGACTAATTAAAAATAATATTTAAATTGTGATTGTGATCAAGATAGAGAAAAACTAGGATTTTCATGCTCCATCACTAATCGCATAATATAGTTATCTACTTGCTTAATTACAAGAGAGCAATCCATCAACGTGAATCAGATCGTATCGCAAAATAGTCGAATACGTCCCAAAAAAATGATATTATCCACCTGATTCGCTACAACTTATCTCCGGACAGAATGTGACTACTACATGCTATTTACTTTACTTTAATCTACTCATATAACATAAAATTAAACTAAAGCATGTCTATATCACCTCACCGAGGCATGACCCGTGTAAATCTAGGGTTTCAAGTGTTAAGCGTCATTGTATAGAAAATCATGACATGTTTAAGATAACATGATTGGTTGAGATAATGCATTCATTCAATCTAAGACAAGAATTATAATAAATATAAAATCCCGTGTCACGAGTAACTACGGTCACAGATCTACACAATCATCACAGTGTGGTCACAGTTTCTCCTCGTTACAATTGAAACAAATAAATAAACTACATTACTTGGCTAGGGTTTTGCTATAAAACCCTAGATACCGGTTTAGTTGCTTATGGCGGTGGGTGATTGTATTGTTGATGTAGAAACGACCTCCATGTTCTTCTTCTCCGGATTTCTAGGTCTTGAATGACTCCCTTCTTTGAAAGATGTAAATCTCCAGAGATAGTGCTCTGGAAATTATGTAAATTAGAAGCTTTCTAGATCTGTAGCAGACCTTGGTATTTATAGAAGAAATTTTGCTTGTATTCAACTTGTCTCACTTGAGTAGGATTCCTCTTTGATGTGTTTCTCCTCAAATCTGAGCCAAATCCTTCAATCTGATGTATAATATGTCATATACACGTGCTTAGAGGTGTTGAACTCGAAGATATGTCAAAATAGTTCAATTCGGATCGGGACTTAAATTCCCAGCTAGCCTCTACGCTTGACCCCTATGCTTAAGCGTAGGGGAGCTACGCTTAAGTATGCTTAGTCGTAGGCCAAAATCTATGAGCGTAGCTTGAGCGTAGTTTTTGATGTTTCTAGACACTTTTAACTACTGTAAGCGTAACTTAGTCATAACAAAATACTTGGAAACCACTTTTCTTGATTATTTCTCTGTTAGAACCCCCTTGACTCCTTTAGTATATTTTCCAAAGTTCCGGCTCCGAAAAATATCATTTTTGCCCTCCGGGAGACATTTTTTGCTTGAAAACTCCTATTTTGCTCTCTTTGTGAATAGACACAAGCATATCTTTGGTTAATTCACCAAAGTTAGCTTGTTTCTTCATTAAGCTCCTGAAACATGTTTTAACATATAAACCGTATAAAAATATCAAATAATGAAATGATAAGATGTAACAATAGTGAGTTAGGGGCCTAAAATGGACAACATTTGACACCTATCAGGATCCTTGTATCAACTCTCTTTTCCCTACTCTCTTCCTAGCCCTTGGATATGAATCTCTACATACAAATCCTATCTCTATCTCTCATTTTCCTACCACTCTCATCATCTTGTCCATTCATCTCATCAAGAACACACACAAATCTCTACACTCAAATTTTGGCCACCTTGTTCCTCCTTGGATTTTGGCTTGAAGTTTTGCTCTTTCCTACTCTTCATGCTTGGTGGGTGGTGAGAACTTGTGGTGGTCTCTTGGTGTGGTGCTCTTGTACTCATTGTGGTAAACTTTCCCTCTCTTTCTAGGGTTTTGTTTGCAAGAACCCTATCTTCCACATTCTAAAGTTTCACATGCTAGTGTTAATTTTTGCTCCCCATTTGTTCATTTTTAGTGAAAAGTTGAGCACTAATTCCAACCATCAAGTGGGTTTCACTTGTGGTGATTCTTAAGTCTCATTGTAAGGAAGCTATTGGTAAGTTCACAAATTCCTACTCTTATTGATTTCCTTTTCATAAAACCTCAGTTTAGCTATCATTAGGGTTTAGTTTAATTCATGTGGAGTCACTTTTGGTAATTAAACTAGTTTTTAGCACCATTATGATATTGTTTCCATTTAATGGGTGTATTAGTATTCTTAGAGGAATTGTGAATCAACCATTGTATATCTTGGAAGCTCCTTTTTGAACTCTTGAACTTGCGGTAGCTCGGACCTCTTTTTGCACCTTTGAATTAGCTTGCTTGGATTGAGGTAGGGGAAAAATGAGTTTTTTTATTTTTTGTACGAGGATGTGTGCGTCTATGTATATATATATGCGATTTATATGTGCGAGTTGTGTCTTGACAACATAGACGAGAAACTAAGCCCTTGAAAAACATGATTGTGTGATAATAATGCTTATTGTGGAAAGTTGCTTATATGTGTATAATTATGAGCATGTTGGCATTTTGAACATAATATATTGCAAAATGATGTAAAACATGTATTATGATGAAACATTGTTTAATTGAGACATAGTTGCATATTGAATGCACATTTTCCGTTGTAATTCAATTGGTATCGGTTTATGCCGGTCGTGTAACCATGTGTGAGTAGAATTGTGTTGGATCATCGCAATAACTGGCCAGGGGGTGTTCCCAACCTACGGAACTAGTATGTCCGAGAATTGTGGTATAGGGTGGGTCATTCCATCCTCTAGTCGCGGGTCATCTTGTGCATTTAATCTTCGGATCTTTAGTCACAGGTCATCTCGTGGAACTAACATTCCTTGTGAAAGTGTCAATTTTCACAGGGGATAATAGGTGCGACACTCTATCTTTGTCACTGGTCGTCTTGTTAATGGTTAGAGTGTATATCCGTTGACCTTAATGGATAGGGTCTGTACCATGAGGTGTGTTGAGTCACATTGCTTTTTGAAGGGAGTCGTTCAATAATATTTATATTAATGAGAATATCCGTACAAATCTGATTAATCTAGAAATACTCTTCCAACACAGTAGAATCCGAGGCGGAATGATAAAGGCGGAAGCCCAGACGAACTCGAGAGCGAGATAGAAATGAAAGTGGTAGTGTGTATCAAATACCATTTACTTCCTTTGTGAGGCGTTTATGAAGTGTTTTTGTAGGAGAGAGATCTGTTGCTCTCTTGGCTAAAAAGAGAAAGCCTTGCCAATCCAAAGAACCAACCCTTTCCTCTTCTCTTGACCTCCTTTTATAGGCCAAGAAAGAGAGGTGATGATGTCATCATGACATCACCATTGGGCTAAAACCAATTAAAAGAGATTAATCTTTCAATTAATTGTAAAGTGATGTGCGGGAGTAAAAATGTTAAATCTATCTCTTGACTCAGATCGAGAATTAACCCAACGAATCCTGAACTTCATCCACCAAACTAAGTACCTTCTTGGTTCCTAGTAATGCCTGATTCTTGCTCCCAACCCAGTCTTCGATTTGATGACCTGGCATGTGTCACGTGTCCGTTGAATGTTGACTGACAACCAAGATATGTGGACCATTCCGATGATGTGGCGTTGCCATGTGGATCGAAATATGAGAGCACCTACAGTAACCCCCATGCGCGAGTGGCTCTGAGTGTAGTGAAGGGGTGCTCGGGTAGAAGAATACATGGATGTAGAGTGCCAAAATGTAAAGAGGAAAATGTGAGAATTTATAATAGTGTCAACAAAAGTAATAAGACGCATGTCGGTGTATAGACAATCATATAATGTTTGATTTTTCAGAGTAGAATGTTTTTTAAGTTGAGCTCAAGATGTAGGTCTGCTGAGAGCTTAACTAG
The DNA here is from genome assembly GCA_963922005.1 of Cornus suecica. Classification (NCBI taxonomy): domain Eukaryota; kingdom Viridiplantae; phylum Streptophyta; class Magnoliopsida; order Cornales; family Cornaceae; genus Cornus; species Cornus suecica. The sequence continues at coordinate 31,297,417 of OY998246.1, read as the reverse complement.
TTGTTTGAGCTGTTAGTCTGTGAGGAGTGAATAATTTTATTTTGAGTTAAAAAATAAAATGCACTTAAGTAGCAAGCTTGGTAAGTCTGTGAGAGGTGAAGAAGAGTAAGAATTGTAAGCACAAAATATTATCACACTGCAAGAAACATATTTAAGCATATATGCTGGGTATAAAATTTAAAGTTATGGGTGTAAAGAGTAATCGACTGAATATATATAAAGATATATATTTATGAAATTTAAAAATGATATCGAGCAGATGTGTGTCGAGAGACGTTAAGGGTGTGAGTATTGTACATTGAGCAAAGTGGTGATACTGATCAAACATTAGAGGGTTTCTTTAGCAAGGAATGTGCTATGAGACTTAGATGGAGGGCTTGGCATTTCGATAGGAAGAAATGTGTCGTGAGACCTCGATGAAGGGCTTGACATTTCAATATGAAGAAATGTGTTGTGAGGCCTCGATGGAGGGTTTGACAATACGATAGAAAGAAATGTGTTGTGAGGCCTCAATGGAGGGCTTGACATTTCGATAAGAAGAAATGTGCTGTGAGACCTCGATGGAGGGCTTGAAATTTCGATAAGAAGAAATGTGTTGTGAGGCCTCGATGGAGGGCTTGACATTTCGATAGGAAGAAATGTGTTGTGACGCCTCAATGGAGGGCTTAGCATTTCGATAAGAAGAAATGTGCTGTGAGGCCGCGATGGCATTTCTGTAGCAAGAAATGTGGTGTAAGGCCTCGATGGAGGGCTTCACATTTTTGTAGCAAGAAATATGCTGTGAGGCATCAATGGAATTTCTGTAGCAAGAAATGTGGTGTAAGGCCTTGATGGAGGGCTTCACATTTTTGTAGTAAGAAATATGCTGTGAGGCCTCGATTTAGGGCTTGACATTTCGATAGGAAGAAATGTGCTATGAGGCCTCGATGGAGGACTTGATATTTCGATAGGAAGAAATGTGTTGTGAGGCCTTGATGAAGGGCTTAGCATTTTGGTAAGAAGAAATGTGCTGTGAGGTCGCGATGGCATTTCTGTAGCAAGAAATATGGTCTAAGGCCTTGATGGAGGGCTTCACATTTCTGTAGCAAGAAATATACAGGAGGCCTTAGTGGAGGGCTTGACATTTTGATAGGAAGAAATACTCTATGAGGCCTCGATAGAGGGCGTGACATTTCGATAAGAAGAAATGTGTGATGAGGCCTCGATGGAGGGCTTTGACATTTTGATATGAAGAAAAGTACTAAGAAGCCTCGATGGAGGGCTTGGCATTTCGATATGAAGAAAAGTCCTAATAGGCCTCGATGAAGAGCTTAACATTTCTATAGCAATAAATGTGCTATGATGCCTCGATGGAGGGCCTGACATTTTTGTAGCAAGAAATGGACGATAAGGCCTCGATAGAGGGCTTGACATTTCTGTAACAAGAAATGTACTATGATGCCTCGATAGAGGGCTTGGCATATCTGTTTCAAGAAATATGTAATAAGGCCTCGATGGAGGGCTTAACATTTCTGTAGCAAGAAATGTGCTACAAGGCTAGCCAACTTGTGTCGAGCAAAGTGGTGACACTAGCCCCCAAGTGATAGCGAGCCGAGAGACGTGAATGATATAAGTCGTGTATAAAGCGTTTGCAAGTCGAGTTGGAGAAATATTGTCGTAAAGAGCTACTGGTAGTGTATAAAAGTTTTGATTAAGTGGTACTCAAAGACATGTCTGTGGAGAGCGAGCGGATTGAGAAAATTTGAAGTGAAATTTTGAACTTTTGCTCGAGACGTTGGTCTGTAGAGTGTAAATTAATAAAAAAAAATTAAGTGAAAATTTGAAGTTTCGCTTGAGACGTTGGTGAACAATAGAATTTTCTTAGCAGAAAATTATTGTACGCGAGACGCATGTTTGTGGAAAGTGAGCGGATTGAGAAAATTTGAAGTGAAATTTTGAACTTTTGCTCGAGACGTTGGTCTGTAGAGCGTAAGCAATAAAAATTTTCTAATTGAAATTTTGAAGTTTCGCTTGAGACGTTGGTCTGTAGGGAGTTTACAATAGAATTTTCTTGGTAGAAAACTATTGTACTCGAGACGCGTGTCTGTGGAGAGCGAGCGGATTGAGAAAATTTGAAGTGAAATTTTGAACTTTTGCTCAAGACGTTGGTCTGTAAAGCGTAAGCAATTAAAAATTTTCTAAGTGCAATTTTGAAGTTTTGCTCGAGACGTTAGTCTGTAGGGAGTGAATAAATAGATTTTTCTAAGTAGAAAATTATTGTCTTGTAAGTGTGAAAATCTTTGGGCCCATCAAGCATCAAGCCCATTAGGTTGACGACCCAACAAGGCCCTCCAAGACCCAAAGATAAGGGCCTATTTCAAGCCCAATCACCAAAAAATTCTAAAGTGACTTGATAATCAAGTTAGTGATGTAAAGAATGATGAGGTAAGCAAGAGAATGTTGCCCTAATGGGCTCAAGGCCCAAAAAGGGAATGTATATAAGGAAAATAAATTCTGAATAAATGATCCTAATCTTGTGTTGTGCATTTTTGAGCATTTACACATTGGCGCCGTCTGTGGGAAAGCTCTTGATTCTAGATCTGTGATTTATCTTTACCTTCCAGATCTGTGATCATCTTCCAATCTCTATAGTTAAACTTGTTTATATTCATTTTTCAGATCTGTGGTTGTACCTTCATCTTCAAGATATGTGATCATCTTCCCATCTTTATAGTTGAGCCTGTTTTTATTAATCTTCACCTTCTAGATTTATGATTATCTTATTCTTTCACCCTCTGAGCAATTATGTCGGTAACCCATTCCCAAGCGAATGAACTGATCACCGGAGATAGCCAAGTAGGTGGTTCTCAGACCATTGAACATATCCTTCAATGCCTGGTAACCGCCGAGGAATGGAGCCAAGCTCTTGAGAAGCAGAACGCAGAGCTTATGGCGAGGATGGCTCTTCCACCCGCTCCCTAGTAGCACCCGTCTGTTCTCAGGACCAGGAGGGTGGCGTCGGGTTAGAGGAGCATGCTGAATCCTCTCATTGCCTAGGCAAGGCCCCCATCACCGATGAGGCCTTGACCCCCCAAAATCTTCAGGAGATGATGGCCGAGTTCTAGAGAAGGGTCTTAAGAGATCTGAGGACCCAGTCTACCGACGATCTGGCCGTTCAGGCCTCCACTGAGATGATACAGTCACTATTCACTCCTGGGATAACCCGAGAGCCGTTCCTAAAGAAGTTTGTCATGCCTCTGTTTACCCCTTATGATGACACTAAGGATCCCCATGAGCATGTCTATCAGATTCACAAAAAATGACCATGTATGCCGAGAATGAGGCCTTGCTTTATAAAGTGTTTTCCACAAGTCTTACCGATGCAACTTTACTGTGGTTTAAAAACAACCACCCAGATCCATCGGTAGCTGGCAACAACTGACCAAGCTCTTAGTTGACCAGTATTACGGGAACAAGAGACAGAAAAAAACCATATCCTGCCTCTTCATAATGATCTAGAAGAAGGGAGAGTCCCTGAAGAGCTTCCTATCCTGATTCAATGTTGAGTCATCTTCCATCGACAATTGTGACTAGCACTCTGTTGTTGAAGCCTTCTGAATGGCCCTGAATCCCGGGACTAAGTTCCATCAGTCTTTGGTGAAACGCCCACCATCGGGCATCGGGGAGCTAAACTCCAGGGCCCAAGGGTATTTGAGGATAGAAGAGGAAGAGATTATTTGACAAAAGAGGGCAACCTCAGTTAGTGTTGAAGCCCGATCAAAAGAGCTAGTGACCGATCGAAAATGCCCAAGTACTTCGGGTCCTTCAACCCTGAACACAGTGAAACATCCCAGATTTGAAGATAAAGTGACTCCCCTGAGGGTAAGCCTTGATAAAATTTACCAAGAGACCAAAGCCAGAGAAATCTTCCAACCACTACCACCTATTAGACAACCTTTGGATCAAAGGTATAAGTCAAAGTTCTACGCCTTCCAAAATGATTTCGGGCACATTACCAACGAGTGCCGAAATCTCAAGCGCCAAGTGGAGGCAATGATACTTTGAGGTGAGCTCCAGGACTACATCCAGAGGGATAGATTGAAGGTTGATCAACAAGCACCCAATGCCCCTCGGAATCCCGCAACTAGTCAGAATTATCAACATGATTCTCTGTGACCCCACCTCTAAGGAGATTGAAGGAGCCAATCGGAGCCAGCTACGTCGAGCCCAAAATATAAGGAAGATTAATGAAGTGAATGAAGTCCACCACAGTTAAGGTGAAACGCAAATTGTTTTTTCTACGGCAAACCTTCAAAACATCCAGACCCCTCATGATGATCCACTGGTTGTTACATTAATGATAACCAACTGCTTTGTTAAGCGGGTCATGATTGATCCAGGGAGCAGTGCAAACATTATCACCAAATGAGCGTTCGAGAAGCTTGGAGTCAACCCAAGCGAAGTTGTGACTTCCAGAAGCCCTACTGCAGGATTCGATAGGAAGCAGGTTGAACCCATTGGGGAAGTTCAACTACCAGTATCCATTGCTCAGAGGACCCTGCTAGAAACTTTTGTCATAGTGGATGTGAAACCATCTTATAATTTACTAATGGGAAGGGGATGGATCCATATGATGTAGGGGTACCTTCAACCCTACATCAGATGATGAGGTGCATAGGCCCGAACGTGTTTGACATCATCGACATCAAATGAGATTAGGTGGCTGCAAAGGAATGTTATGCCATTACCCTAAAGGAGATCAGGAAATAGATAAGCCCGTAGGAGATCCTCACCGAAGATCGGGTTCTAGATCCCAAAAAGCAATTAAAGGAGGGGGATTTGGGTATCCCGATTGTGGTTGAGCCTTTGCAGCCGGTATCCATAATACCCGATAAGCCCGAAAGAGTCACATATACAGGTATAAACCTTACTTGTTATGAATTAAAAGAACTGACCCAGTTTTTGTATAAAAAATCCTATGTCTTCGCTTGGAGACGCACAAATATGCCTGGTATTGATCTTGCTGCCGCTCAACACTCCTTACATGTTGACCCGAATGTAAGGCTAATCAGGAAAAAGTAGAGGTGCATGGGAGCCCACATGAACCAAATAATAGTAGAAGAGGTATCCTGATTGCTTTAGGTAGGGTTCATCAGGGAAGTGAAGTACCCCGATTGGCTTGCCAACGTCGTAGTTGTCCAGAAGAAGAATTGTAAGTGGAGAGTTTGTGTTGATTTTACTGACTTGAATAGGGCATGCCTGAAGGATAGCTTTCCCTTGCCAAAAATTGATCAGATGGTGTATGCTACCACTGGCTATGAACGATTGACTTTCTTGGATGCATACTCAGGGTAAAATCAGATAAGGATGAACCCGACCAATGAGGAAAATACATCCTTCATCACTAAAATAAGTACTTACTATTTTAGAGTTATGCCTTTCGGATTGAAAAATGCAGGTGCTACTTTCCAGAGATTGATAAACAAAATCTTTAAAGGGATGATGGGTACAGTGATCAAAGCTTATATCGATGATACTGTGGTAAAAAATAAAGAAAAATGGGACTATTTGGGACATCTACAACTAGTGTTCGACACCTTCAGGAGACATGGAATGAAACTCAACCTGGAAAAATGTTCATTCGGCGTGTCATCTGGACAGTTCCTGGGACACATTGTGGATTGTACCAGAATTCAGGCTAGCCCGACACAAGTCAAAGCTTTGATGGAAATGAAGGAACCCCGGACACATAAGGATGTTCAAGTCCTGATTGGAAGAGTGGTTGCCCTTAGCAGATTCATCTCAAGACTTATCGATCGATACATACCATTCTTTAAGGCAATTAAGGCAAATAAATGTGAGGTCTGGGGTCTAGAACAATTCGAGGCCCTTACAAGATTGAAGGAGTACATATCCAAGCCCCCAATCCTTACCACACCAAAACCGATGAAGCCTTGTATCTTTATCTGGCAACGTCCTCCATTTTAACCAGTGCATCCCTCATCAGGGAGGATGGGAGCTTGCAAATGCCTATTTTTTACATTATCAAATCCTCGGTAGATGCTGAAACCCGATACAGTATGTAAGAGAAACTGGTGCTATCTCTGGTAAATGCAAAACAAAAACTCAGGCATTACTTTGAGGCTCATCCAATTATAGTTCCGACCTCCACTCCTATCCGGGTCATTATGTCTAAGCCTGACTTTTCTGGGAGAATTTCCAAGTGGGCCATTGAATTAGGCATATATGATATAACTTACATACCTTGGGTCTCCATCAAGGGTCAGGTAGTGGCAGACTTCTTACTTGAGGAGGAAACTGAGGAGACCGATCAGCAGTAGGAGCCAGGTACTTGGAAGCTATTTGTGGACGGGTCAACCAGTTCAAACGGGTCAAGGGTTGGCCGGGAAATCTTGACGCCGGATGGTACCCATCTCCAAATATCAGTGCGACTGCAATTCCCAGCCACCAATAACGAGGTCGAGTATGAAGCAATCATATCTGGTTTGAGGTTAGCTAAAAGCCTCCAGATCCAGATCTTAGTAGTGCATATTGACTCCCAATTAGTCATTCGGCAAATCAAAGGAGAATACGAAACAAATGATGTAAAAATGGAGTTTATCGGGCACTCGTGTTAAAAAAAATATAGCATTTTCAAAGAATAACTTTCACTTAGATCCCGAGGAATGAAGACACCGTGGCTGACCACCTAGCCGGTCAGGCATCCTCAGCTGGTGAGGACCTGACCCGGGTTATGTTGGTAGATTTCCTAGCCAGACCAAGCATTTAAGAGCCTGAGCAGGTAATGCTTATCCCTTGGGAACCCATCTAGATGGATCCCATGATGGATTACCTCAGGCATTGGGCCCTCCTAGAGAATAAAGCTGAAGCTCGCAAGATCCGGATGAATTCAGCTCGATACTTAATCATAAGAGGGAAACTTTATCAAAAATCATTCTCAGGTCCGTATTTAAAATGCGTAACCCCCTCTGAAGCAAGGGTAGTAATGGAGGAGATCCACAACGGGTCATGCGAGAACCACTATGGAGGAAGATCCCTGGCTCACAAAATACTCTCCCAAGGATACTTCTGGCTTTATCTGTCACGGGATACCGATGACTATGTCTGAAGTTGCAAGGCATGCCAAATGTATGGAGATGCTATCCATCAGCCACCAGAGTTCCTACACCTGACCGTGGTCCTTCACCCCTTCGCTCGATGGGGAATGGATATTGTGGGTCCACTTTCGAAGGCAATATGATCAACCTCCTATGCCTTTCTGGCCACTGACTACTTCACAAAATGGGTAGAAGCCAAAGCTTATCCAATAATTAAGAGCAGCCATGTCATCAAGTTCATCTGGAGCCATATAATATGCAGATTCGGGCTACTGAGAACAATTATGATGGATAATGGAACAAACTTGAACAACAGGAAGGTAAAGGCAGTCTTTGCCGAGCATGGCATCAATCAGAATACATTTTCGGTCAGGTACCCACAAGGGAATGGTCAAACTGAAATGATAAATCAAACCATATTTGATATATGCAAAAAAGCTTGAAGAAGCCAAAGGGGCATGGTTAGAGCAACTTCATGAAGAGCTCTGGTCATACAAAACGACACCCAGACAACCTACTGGGGAAACACCCTTTGCCATGGCATATGGCACTGAGGCTGTGATCCCATAGAAGTCAGGGTTCCAATCCTCAGGAGCCAAGCTTTGGAATATTGCCCTAATAACCAACATCTGGCTCACGACCTTGATCTACTGGATGAAAGAAGAGAAGCAACAGGAATCAGGTTGGCAGCCAACCAACAGCGTGTCCGAAACCATTTTAATTAAAAAGTCAAAACAAGAGAGTTCCAGGTCGGGGACATGTTCCTTAGGTAAAAAATCAGACTCGTAGGCAAGCTCAAGGAGCCTTGGGATGACCCGTACACTATTACCGAATTTATCGGGTGCGGAGCATTTTGCGTTCGCAAAAATAAAGATGGTAGAATGGAGCCAAACTCCCAAAACGCTTCTCGCCTGAAGAGACACTACCCGTAATGGGCCAATTCAATTTTTATCTTGCCTTGTTCACTTTTGTAAAAAGGCTTCAATGCCATATCAGTTAAGTTGACATCAGTAAAATTGTCTTTTCTTGGCAAAGATAGCTTACAGATGATTACTGATGCAAAAATAAACTAAGTGTTGTCATGTCTCTTGCATGGCCTCAAGAGCTCGAAGACACAACACTGATCCATAAGAGATTAAAATTTTTCAAAAATAAACTAAGTGTTGTCATGTCTCTCGTATGGCCTCAAGAGCCCGAAGACACAAGACCGATCCATAAGAGATCAAAGTTTTAATAAAAACTATCCAAGTGTTGTTATATCTCTCGCATGGCCTCAAGAGTCGGAAAGGCACAACACCGATCCATAAGTGATCAAAATTTTACAAAAACTATCCAAGTATTGTTATGTCTCTTGCATGGCCTCAAGAGCCCAAAAGACACAAGCATCGATCCGCAAGTGATCAAAAATTTACAAAACATTATCTAAGTGTTACATCATCTTCGCATTGCCTCAAGTGCCTTAAAGACATAATAGCAATCGACCCACAACTTATAAAAAATTTACAAAAAAATATCTAAGTGTTGTGACGTCTTTCGCATAGCCTCAAGAGCCCGAAAGACACAATACCGATTGATCCACAAGTGTTAAAACATTTTTACAAAACATTAACTAAGTGTTGTGGGATCTCTCGCATGGCCTTAAGAGCCCGAAATAAAATATTAGTTGGTTCTAAAAATGTCTCAAAAATTTATATTAAATACGTGCCCCAGTGTCCAAGGGTTATAAGTGCAAAAGTTCTAAGAACAAAAAAAAAACAGAGAAGAAAAACTAAGTCTTCTGCCCCTGGTATCTGAATTCAGTACCAAACTCTTCAATCCTGTCATTGGCCGTGGTAACAGCCCCCTCTTGTGCACTTGAATATGTTTGAGAGGGATCGGGCTGAGTAGTGGAATCAGGAACTAGAGCCAGTTTAGACGAACCGTGCTAGAAGCGGGAGCAGACCCGGGGAGAGGTTTAGTCAAGAACTCATAGAAGAGGAGGTCATCGGGGCCTACTTTCAGATCCTTGTAAGGAGGGGCAATGCCAAGAGACTCATCCAATTCCTCCACTAAGATAAAGTCCCACTCCTTAGCGGGTTTCTGGAAATCCTGGAAGCAAGACCTCTAGCTGAACCCGACCCGGTAATTGGAAGTATCTTTGAAGCGCTTGTACATCTGGTTGCCACCCCGATGGCACATCTCTACCATAGACCTCTCCACTGCTAGAAGGTTCTCAGTTTCAACTTTTTCCTCAATAGTCTTGAGGTGAGAAGCCTCCAAAGATTCAAACTTGGCCACTAGTTCCTGATACTTGGTTATGAGAGCTTGCTGGGCCTCCTCCCTCTCTTTGAATTTTTGTTCAGCCTCCCTGAGCTGTTGCTCTGCTTTTATGGCCAGAACGGTCTGAGCTTCCAATTTCTCATTTGTAGTCACCAACATGGTAGTCATCTACTTCCTGGCCTCCTCCTTCAGCCTCAGATACTCTGTTGACTTCCTGGGTCAGATAAAACATCTGCCACAAAAATCATAAGTGTCACACAATCAGTAAACAAACTAAAGGAAACAAGAAAAAACGAGATGAGAAAACAAATTCGAGTTGCACACAAACCTCCTTCATTGCCATTTCAGGACCTGTTAGAGCCAGCTCTCCCCTATTTACCTTATTGATCTTGTTCTGATCGGCCGGGGTCCAAATCTAAAGACCTATCTCCCGAAGGGCAATGTCATAAATAAGGGTCTCGTTCCCTGAGACCAAGAACCCGCCACCCAGGAGCCTCATTCTTGGATTCCAAGGAACGGGTTTCTCAGCTGCAGCTTCGATTTCCGTTTGTACACTAGGAGAGATTGCCGTTGTCAATCGGGGCCGAATCGAACGGCCAGACTATTCATTCTCTGATCAGGGGTGTGTGACGCCCTGCAGAGGCTAGGATGGCAATGTATCCCCCTCTCTAGCTAATATGCAAGCACCATCACCAGCAGACCGGGGTGGGTCAACAAGATTCTCCCCTGAGGAATGGGGGCAGAGACACCTTCCTCCCCAAAAGGAGGGGGATGAGGAATAAGTGGATGATCGCTCGAAGGAGGTGGTGGCGGAACCTCACTAGCAAAGGGGGATGCGATGCCCGAAAGGGAAACATGAGTGGCTGGGTTGTCCGATGCCCTATTTCATTTGCTCTTGAAGCTAGGTTGCGGAATTATCAGTATGATGTCTGCTCCTTCAGATGATAATTCCTGCAAAGCATCATTAGTCAGGAAATTAGGACATATCCTTAAAGGTTTACCCCAAAATTTAGACTTTAGAAGGTTAAAATGAGATTTAATATAAAATGGGGTTTTATGGTTAGCGGGCGCAGTAAAAAAACCTAAAACGTGCATCCCCAACTTTTCATCACATGCCCCTGAATGGTAGGGTTTGAAAGAGGGGAATAAGTGTTGGCTAAAAGCTTTGGGGATCAGGAAGTTTGCATCGGGATGTCTCTAGTTCCCGCTCACCAAAATCATCCTCTCCTTCCAGCCTTTATTAGATTTTTCAACTCCATCACACATCTTTCTCCCCTGATAGGGAGAAAGATTAAAACACCCCTTACAGTCCTTCTGATCTTGCAACATATAAGAGAACAGGACCTCAGCCAGGACCAAGTCCAGACTCAGATCCCGATTGAGAAGCAAGACCATGGCCAATATTTTAAAGAAGTTTGGCCCAACCTGAAGTGGGACCAGACCTAAGGTAGGCAAGGCGAACAGAAAGAAATGATGAATTGGAAATCGGAGGATCTGTAGGTGATAAGAGGAAAACAAGATCTGGTCATCCCTAACCCCCTCACCTAACCTAAAATCCTTGTCCTTGGGGTAGTGCCTAATAACCACCCCATCAGGAACCTCAAGCTTTTTCAGAACTACGTCTACCATTTTTTCAGATATCAAGGGATCAATAGTAATCTGTGCTCTGGATCTCCTAACAGCCTGACCCCCAACTAGAACAGTGACAACAAGGACCCTACCGGTAGCATATCAAGGGATGTGCTGGGTAACCATGGGGGGGGGGGGGGGGGCTAGATCTGGCAGTCCTGATCACCTCAACAGATGGGGGACTCAAAGAAGCATCAGGATCGACGGAGGAAGGATGAAGATCACTGACAGATCGGGTATCGTCACTTTTAGACATGGTGACAGAAAGGTAATATGGACAGAAGGAAAACTTACAATGAAATGAACTCCGGGAAGATTCTGACGAGGATTTATAATTTTTTCAGCAAAAATTTGTAGATTCCGGCAAAAATAAATAAGAAAGCCAAGTTGCAGAGACGTTTTTGAGAAACAAGAAGTTTTAAAACACAAGAAATGTTTACCACATGAACTTTGAGATATTTATAGAGGACACTGAGAGAAACTAATTCATGCGCACCAATTCGAATAGTGATTCACTGTTCTTCTTCTGAAATGGGTTATACCTTAGACTCCATAAATTTAAGGTAAAGAGATAGAAAGAGTGCGGCGAAAGATCGAGAGCGAAAAACATTGGCCAAAGCTCGAGGGAGCTCGAGATAGAGAGCTCAAGTGAGAACTCGAGATAGAGAGGTCGAGATAGCGAGATTGAGAAAGAGAGCTTGAGGGGTGGAGACCTTGGTGAAGAGATCGAGGAAGATGGACCTTGTACATATAAATCTGTAATTATTTATTTTTAGAACAGAAGCCTGAAGAAGGAGTCGAAGGACTATTATCTATCATAGAGGCCCTTTGCCTTTTATTTATTTATTGATAAAATTCATCAATAAAAATATTGTTGAGAAACCATTGAGCAAGCAGATAAAACAAAAATAAGAGTGATCTTGATTGTATGCTCGAGCCAAGGAGCATCTATGGAATATATAGATAAATGTACTATATGCCAACGTAAAAAAAAAGTAAAAGAAAAGAGCTGTATTGTGTCAGAGTCAGCCAATGAAAATAGCTCACATGGGACCATATATATATAATAGATATATAACAGAGACTAGACATAAAGCATGCCTTGCATGTTTATCCTCATTAAAAGATGTGCCTGAACATTGGCAAAGAGATAAGGTAGTAGGAAGAAAATATCTGGCCGATCGTGGTTCTCAACCTAAAATTAGAGATGAGAGGGGAAAACAAATCGTCAAGGAGAGTTGAATATATATATATATATTTTATTTTCTTTTTGTAGGATGCTTCAGAGTTCGAATACAAAGTAGTGTTAGTTTTGAGGGTACAACAAACTAGCAGTTTGAGATCAAATATTGATTGTAAAACATGCTAGAGACGGGTTCGTATAGTAGAAAATAAAATGACATAAGAGTAACACTGATTTTGTCAAGTAAGCATAGGAAAACTTGATTTAGTATATGAAGAATAGGATTGAAAGTTGAACTTGGAACGAACTCACCGATTGTTTGTGTTGTGAGCTTTCCAGATTCGTCTACTTGCTTGACGGGATATCCCCAGCAGAGTCGCCAATTGAAAGGGGTTGTTCAATAATATTTATATTAATGAGAATATCCACACAAGTCTGATTAATCTAGAAATAGTCTTCCAACACAGTAGAATCTGAGGCGAAATGATAAAGGTGGAAGCCCAGGCGAACTCGAGAGCGAGATAGAAATAAAAGTGGCAGTGTGTAGCAAATACCATTTACTCCTTTCGTGAGGCGTTTGTGAAGTGTTTTTGTGGGAGAGAGATCTGTTTCTCTCTTGGCTAAAAAGAGAAAGTCTTGCCAACCCAAATAACCTACCCTTTCCTCTTCTCTTAGCCTCATTTTATAGGCCAAGTAAGAGAGATGATGATGTCATCGTGACATCACCATTGGGGTAAAACCAATTAAAAGATATTAATCTTTCAATTAATCGTAAAGTGATGTGCGGGAGTCAAAATGGTAAATCTATCTCTCGAGTGAGATCGAGAATTAACCCGACGAACGCTGGACTTCATCTACCAAACCAAGTACCTCCTCAGATCCCAGTAATGCCTGAGTCTTGCTCCCAACTCAGTCTTCGATTTAATGACGTGGCGTGTGTCACATTTCCGTTAAATGCTGACTAACAACCAAGATATGTGGACTATTCCGATGTGTGGCGTTGCCATGTGGATCGAAATATGAGAATACCTACACATTTAAATTTCCATAAATGAAATTGTGAGCTTTATGTTGATGTATGCTACATTCGTGAATGACTATAATGTGAGCATGTTGGGGAATTGTTTGTTGGGTTCGATGGGGTCCCGGATTACCGTGAGAGCCATGTGGGACAAGAGACCGACCTAGGATTAGTAGTATGTGCCTTGGGTGTGTTGTACCACTCGGACTACCAAGATTGAGGCGATGACGTTTCCTCTACTGGACTAGTGAGCTCACCCCATGACTTATTATATTTTTCAAGTGATGATCCCTCTTTGGGAGGCCCGTAGTCTCTTGGCGGAAATACAAAGTTGTTTATGCTCCTTTTGCGCTTATGGAGGCGGACTACTTTTTTTTTGTAGAGCATAGAATGAAAATGTATACATATGCTTCTTTTGATTAAGTGACTTAAATGATTTAAACTTATTCTTTTGCCGGCTAGCATGTTAGCCGAATATTTTATATTGATGTACGTCCCTTGGAGCGCTATGCGTGGGGACTTTATTCTTTTGGTGCACTTCGATGCTAGAAATGTAAAACTACCTCTTTTTGTAAGAACTATGACATGTACCACCATAGTGCATTTTAAATGATGAATCCCATGAATTTATTCATTTGGTGGATATATATTGTCTGTTGTGGTAATTGTCGTTATTAGGTGTTTTTCGCGGAAAAAGCATTTTTCTCGGTTAATAAATAAACCCTTTTCGTTTTAAAAGAACAACCCATTTTCGCTCACCCCCGTGACCCCGAATAAAATTTTGAGTTTGAAATGGTTTTAAATTAATTTTTATAAAATATTTTAACCTTTAGAAGTCGGTGGTATTTAAAACGGAGACCGAGGGCAAGATAATTAATTTTACGATACTTTAAATGAGTGGTTTTGTTCAAAATTCATGTTATGTAAAAATGATTTGAAATCATAGGATAGATGTATAATAATCCTTTTACACAATGGATAAATGTATGGAATCATGTTAGTTGATGATTCAATCATATTTGAAGTCAGTTTTAGAGGTTTCGAATTGAATCAGCCGACTGATGGAGTGCCATCAGCCGAATGATGGAAACTTAGTTTTTCTTGTCATTTTTGTGAGGTTTTCAAATTAGGGTAGCCGACTGATGGAGCCAAATGATATCCACTAGCAATCTGCTGATGACAACTTACAACCGACTCATAAATTTCGCAGGTCCTTATTTCAGCCCTATTTCGACCATTGTTCACTGTTTCCTTCCTAGCGTTTGCTACATAGCTCCGATTGAGGCATTCATTAACTCATTGGAAAACTGACTTGAAGATCGTGATTTTAGACTTTGAATCACTCCATTTGAGTATGTTTTGAGTGGTTTACGGTCGTTTCAATGTGGCAGTTCATTTCGAGCCTTTCGACCACTTGCTGGTTTTAGGTGATTCTTTAGGGATCTTTCCGAAACGACTTAGAGACTCTCTTACGATGTCTTATAGAGTTATTTAAGATACTTTTGAGGTTACTTTGGGTCCTTGTACTTTCCGTCTTTTTCGCCTTTTTGTTTTATTTTCCGCATTACATTGCTTTCCTTGATTTCTTAAACTCATTCTCAGGTTCTAGAAATTTTGGGGCGTGACACGTTTCATGCCTCCAGAGTGTGTCATTGCAATACTTTATAAATCTCAGGGGTGTCTCTGTTAAACCATTGGGTGGAATTGATCCAAAACTCATGGGGTGTTACTGCAAATTACCCTAAAACTTTTAGATAGAGGCAGAAGTCTCTAACTATATATTATTAATTTTTTTAACTATAACTTAATATTATGTGCATTTTGAGATTTGCAAATAAGGATTAACGTTTTTAGTTGAATTTCACTTTCATCTATGTAAAATTTTAAATTGGTTATTCCCACTAACACCCCTTCAAAGATAGCGTATTCCCACACAGACCCCCTCGAAGATCTATATTCCCACATGCACCCCCTAGAAATTGATTTTTTGTCCCACAAGGACCCCCTCCGTGGTCATGCCGTTAGTTAGGTGATGTCAGCAACTAACCACTCCTTGAATAGTCCATATTGCCCTCAGATGATATGAAATGACTTATATATCCTTAATTTAAATTTGTGAATTTACTTTAATACCCTTTAACTTATATATATATAAGAAAGCTTCTTCAGGCTTTATTAAAATTTCTCTCTACTCAAATTTGGTATCAAATCCCCAATTCGTGTTCCCCTTTCTCTCTCTATTCAAAGTTTTTTCAAATTTCCTTCTTTGTTTCTCTATCATTTTTGAAGATGAAGAATATGAGGATGAGGTTAGATACTCCTAGTGTCACGCCCTTAAATTCCAAAGACTTCCGAACTGGAACATCCGAGGAATTCGGGTTGTGATCCATACAAGGAGATACCAATTAAGGTCTTAAATGACCATAAAACGAATGGAATATTATTAATAACAATAATTCCGTACAAAACCAAGCTGAAGTTAAACAAAATGATACACAAGGCACATCGAGGCGCCGAAAGAATACATCTCTACAATGATGCAATGATACCAAATATAAGGAAGGGATATGCCAACAGATTGACTCCCAAGAAATTCAACAACAGTCCCAATACAAGGGACAAGAAAACAAAACTAAAATGGAACAACTCTACGTATGACCGTCCCAAATCCCGCAACAGTATCCGTAACACCCTGGCAAAAGAGGAACCTGCAACGAGAAAACAAAAAAAAGGTCTCGTTGCAATGCATACTATCTGTAGCCGAACAATTCCTGCAAACTGGTGTTTGGGACACTAGACAAAAGAACGCCAGGGTGAGCTCATCAAAGCCCCGTAGGAGAAAGGAATCATAACTGTTACATCCTTCGATTGTCCAAGTCGAGTGCGAACCAACCCGTGTACATGCATTTACCCTAGGTTAGTCAAATGTCCTTCATGGCACTCATGCCAATACGAGATCCTGGATGCACATCCCTCTAGTCCCCTACCATGTATCAACAAATAGGACAACTAGCATATAGTAAAACCATAACATAACAACATATAATAAACGCACACCTATATATATGTACATATATATATACATAGAGAGATATACAACCAATACAAGCCATGTAGTACATACCACCTCATAAATCACTACGACTCATATCGGCCAGTCCCACACTGACAATCAACACAACACTAGACACCAAATCACGAGAGCAACACACCTATTCATAACAACCAGGAAGGATAACAATCACACTTCCTAGATCACGAGCATACCAAGCTCCAAAACCTCAAATCAGTATCAAGTCATACTACTAATCACCTCACATGTCACTACCCGACATCCGTAAACCTAACTCCGGGGTAAAACAGTCACATCAACCTAAGGGAAGTCACCAAAGTTTCCGAAAACCAAAAGGGAAGTGAAAGGGATTAAACAACCCATCACATTGACCACTCAAAGGTCACATGTTCGCCTAAGGGTAAAATGACATTTCAAGGGCAACAATATACTTTCAAACTTTACCCCACCTATTTGGACATAGGTCAAACCATAGAAATAAATGGAACCTAGATCCAAGCCACGAGATGAAAGATATGAACTTTTGAAAATGGCATCGGATAACGCCGACCCAAAGAGAGAGTTAAAGTACCCCTCTTTCACCAAGGGTAAAATAGTCATTTCAAGTGCAAATAAATGATTGAATTTTTTTTATCAAATATTTGGACATATGACAGACCCTAGAAACAAATGAGACCTAATTCAAAGCCATGAGACGAGAGAGATGCATTTTTGAAAACGGTATCGGACAACGCCGACAAAAACGGAAAGCTGAAGTACCCCACTTTCACCAAGGGTAAAACAATTATTTCAAGTCAAAATAAATGATTTCAAATTTTGTATCAAATATTTGGACATAGGTAAAGTCATAGAAACAAACGGGACTCAATTTGAAGGTTCGAGGCGGAAACTACGCTTTTTTGAAAGTACATGCATGAGCTTTGCTACCACAGCCCCAGATGTAGTAGACTACACTTTTTTGTGCACTTGCAATGTAGTTAACTACAATTTTCAGCCCCTAAACCTCAAAAATGTGAAATTTTGGAAAAAGTGGAAATATGCCGATTTTGCATACGTACTCCAAATAGTCACCAAATTCTCGGAAAACGCAGAAAATGCAAGCTTTGGATAAAACTGATTCTCTAAAGTTTTGTAAAATATCCGTCTTGCCCCCGGTCTCCGTTTTGTACACCGCGAAATTTCAAAGGTCAAAATCTTTTACAAAATGAATTTAAAACCATTTCAAAACTCAAGATTTTAGTCGGGGTCATGGGGGAGAGCGAAAACGAGTTTTTCACTTAAAAACCGAATGAACTTAAATACAAGTCTTATGAAAAATTCGTTTTCGAGGAAACAAACCGAAACAGCAACGGAAAACCCAAAGAAAATTTATAGACGCTTAATGGAGCAAGGAAATGAAGAACCGAAGTGAATGTTACTTCCAAGGAAGAAGGCAAGTGGCTATACACAAGAACACTAACCCCAATCCTACATCTAATTCCCTAAACTCCACAATAACTTAATCAAGAGTGACCACAACTTCAAGGACACTCTAATCCTTAAGATCGCTAAGTGGAACCTAGTGGCCGTTGCCACGAAACCAACTAGTTTCAATCAAAACTTCTTTCAATTCTTTCAAACCTCAATTTCACATGTAATATCACCTCTCTTAGATTAATACCACACAAGTGACTAGGATCAATCCTCACCCCACTTAATCAAACTCCATACCTCAAGGTATTATAGACGATACATTCCTCAAATGCGAAAGAAGTATCGAATGACCATCCTTACATAACCAACCTAGATCACAACTATCACCCACCATCTCAAAGGTCATAACTCACATTCAAACCTCTAGTCCACTACTGACTTTACTTATCACAAGAAAGCCATTAAACCAACTCATATCACCACACAAGTGACTATAAGCACATATCAACAAGTATAAGCATTTATCTCACATTATACTTTAAACAAGACATGTAAATCAATTTCACATTAAACATCCTTCAATTTCACTTGAGCATTTTAATAACATATGAATTGTATATATCAAAATTCACATTAAACATGCTCATCAACCACATAGAGTAATGTCATGATCCACATGTAAACATAAATCACATAATAGCAACTCAAATGCAATGTGACTCATACACATCATGATACACATGCGACCATACACACCCTAACTCCAAGGGTCAACAAGATCATTCTCTAATCATTCACTTTTGAGGATACAAGCTCATGAAGGAAGGTAGATTTATCGTACCGTTCTTCCCAAGTACTTTTGACACTTACACTTTTAACAAAGTAGACGTAAAACACGACGCGGTTGTGCCATAGGATTTGGACAAGTCCTCCCCCTACTGTCTCTGTTTCTCGAAATACTAGTTTCATAGGAGCAAGAAGCACCCCCTGACCAATTGTTACAACGATCCAAAACAAGTCTAGTCACGCATAAATACACAAATGAACGTAGACCACACCAATTGAATTGTCTCTACAAAAGGTGAACCCATATGTAATATGTCTTCATGACCCATGCACCAACATAAATATGTATCTCAACATATTTATAAACAACATTCCCAAAATGCCAACATGAATACTTTTCATCATTCAACATGCTTTTTAAATCTTATTTAAAGCAATAATCAACAATGATGCCTTCTCATGCACCATTCATGAACCAAGTCATCAAGTTATCCTTTAACACACAAGGATAATATTTTCCTTCATTTAACATGCTTATATCTCAATTAAAGCATTTAAATCACAAGGATACATTCTCATGCACAATTAATGTTCCAAGTCATCAAGTTGTCCTTTAATTTACAAGGATAACCATTCCATTATTTTAAACATGCTCTTAGTTCAATTAAACAAGTTTTCCACAAATCATATCTCAAACATAACATCCATTCCTGAAATAGTAAATATCATTCACAAAAGGGAACTAGATGGCCACTCAAAGTTGAGACGCCGAGTTACACCAATCACATAGTATAACCTCAAAGGTGCTAACCAAAGGAGATAGCTTAATCTAACTACCAAGGCTACATTCCTAACACCTACATATAAATATGTATAATTACACTTACACATATACACAACTATACCCACATACATATACATATATATATATAGCCATACAAGCATATTTTAATATGGGAAATCTCAAGAACAACCACCCAACTAGCATGCATCATAGTCCTAGCAATATCCTCACCAAGTACTCCATATAGAAGGGTAAATTTACATAAACATGTTCAAACCCTAACTTCACATTTTCAAGGATATACTTAGCGATTTCATCTAAGTTTAGGAATCCTAGAATCAAATTCTCACACCTCCAGAATCAAAAGATAAGATAGTTAAGAAGTTTTCCCCTACCTCCATGAAGAGCAAAACAAATCACTAAGCAAGACCAAGAAACCCTAGCTCTCTCCCAACACCGAAATCAAATGAGCAAATCAGTGGAAAGCTTCACCATAGCCTCCTAACAATGAATCAAACTCCAACACGAGGAGAACAAGAATCATGAAGTGGTTTAACAAGAAACCCAAAACTAGGGGTTGAAATGAAAACACATAAGGAAGGAAGAACAATTATCAATCTTTGGCTCAAACCCAATAGGAGAACACCATGAACAACTTCCATGTTGATGGTCACATCAAACTCCCAACTTAGGGTGATGAAATCAACCCATAAGTGGAGAAGAACCAAGAGGGAAAAAATGAGAGAAAATGGAGAGGAAATGATGAAGTCTTGCAATGAAAGACTTTAGATGTGTAGAGATCCTCCACTCACACCTCTCACTATCCAAGGGTCCAAAACAAATGTGGGTAAAAGAGAAATGGATCCAAGAGCTAGAAACAAGTCTTGCAAATAGAAGACTTAATACACCACACACAAAACCCATTAATTTTCCAAACAAGGCCTTAATATCCAAGAGTTGAGATTAAGGCAATGAAAATGAATAAAGAATACAAGGGTTGACATGAAGTCTTGCAAAATGAAAGACTAAGAATAATGTATTTTTGCATTTAAGTGCCATCCAAACAAGGCCCTATGATCCAAGGGTTGGGAACAAAGATGGGAGAAAGAGATCAATGGCTAGGAGTGAGACACTTCTTAAAAGTGGGAAATGACCATTTTCTTCCCAACTTAGGGTTAATTACAAGAGTGTCATCATGCTTCTTAATTATACTTTTACCCCTTGTCATCCTCTCTATTTATCACTATGCCACTTATACCCCAACACTTAGCCAAATCTTTACACTTTCTACTAAGTGCTCTAAATATGAAAATACCAATTTACCCTTCGGTCATTTCTTTCCCGAAATCGTTTTTAACTATTTTCATTAGTTACAAAATGAAAATACACAAACAATTCACATAAGTGCTACACCGGAACGTCTAAAATAAACTAGGGTAACACGTTTGGGAACGCAATAAGATTGCCGAACTCCAACGAGAAAATGTTGCCACGAACCCATGTAGTCGTCAATGAACAATAAATCTCGAAGCCGGAAACGAAAGTCCACGACGTCGTCCAGCTAAGTCCAAACTTAAACGCGAAAAATTTACACTTACCAAAATTACACAAGACATCATGAATAAGTGATGTCACAAAATGTTAACACTTGGAAAAGAATTCCAGAAAGGAGAAAGGTAACACGGGGCGTTACACCTAGCACATCAATTTGGCTCTTTTATGAACTTATAGAATCGGGATTCCATCAATTTGTGAAAATTTGTTAAGGGTTTGGATTTGTGATAAAGATGAAGTTCTGTAAATGGAATTGTTAAATTTGATGTCCCTTCACAGTGGTGGTATGAGATGAAGTTTGCATCTTTTAAAATTATTGTTTATCACATCCGAAGGAAAAGTAACAAGAACAAGAAGAATAAAGGTCATGGCGGCGGAGGTGATGGTGAAGGATAGTGGAGGGTGACGACTGAGATCTTGAGACTTGTAAATGGTGAAGAAGAGGCTAAGAAATCACTGATTATCTATGTATAGATACAAAATAATATACACATATATACCAAATAATATACATGTATATACACATGTATATATATGTATATATATATAAAAAAGGTATCCTCTGCTGCCCGTATATCCCTCTCCGACAGCGTCACCGTCACCGCCGCTGTCTGCAACCCCACGACCAACCTTACTTCTATACCACTTTCCCTCTTCCTCGTCACCACTGTACCACTTCTTCCCCTTGTTCTCCCCTTCCAACCGTTCGTCACCAGTTTCGACGCTTTCATATCCCTCAACAAATTTCAGATCTTTCAATGTTTTTTTGCATAAATTCAAAACCCTAACCCTAGCCCCCTTGCCCTAACTCTCTAATACACACACTTTTTTTTTTTTCTCTCTCTCTCTTTCAAAGTTCATGACACAAAAAGCATTTTTGTTAATTTTTTCAAAAAATATATTATGGGGAAAATGAGTAATTTCCCAATAAAACGTTAATAAAGCTAACGGTAGTCTGGCTCAGGGGGTGCGTGTGGGAATATTGATCTTCGAGGGGGTCCGTGTGAAAATACGCTATCTTCGAGGGGGTATCAGTGGGAATAACTCATTTTAAATTATATGTATTAATCTCTATTAGCAAAAGCTTGGAGCTTAAGCATGCAGCTAAACAGTAATTACACTTGGGTCAAAAAATTACAATTATATCATGCCTGGTTTGCATTTCTCAAAATAAATTTCTGTTTTCTAAAATTTAAAAATTAGAAAATTTGGTTCAATTTTCTAAAAACTACTATAGAATAGTCAGTTATAAAAATTCATGTTTTTAGAGAACTTATTTCCATTGTTGTTAGAATTTTTTTTTAAAATTTTAGAGAACAATTTTCATAGGTACAAACCAAGCATGCCCATAATGTTTTTCTCCCTATCTTTTTGAGGTTTTCAAATTTACATTTTGAAAAGAAAATAACAATGCATGTTGACTTTGTAATAGATGAATTTCAGGAACTTGCTCATCCAATAATTATTATTAGGTTAAAAAAGCAAAAGTCAGACTAAAAGGTCAATTTTTCGTTTTAAAATATAACCTTTTAATGTATTCAAAGCCATTAAATTTGCCAATATTTTGTTATATGATTAAGATTGATGAAAACAAATAAATAAATGAATGAATGAAAAAAAAAATAAATACAAATTTAAAAGGTGATATTTTAGTTTACCTATTATGGCAAGTGACACAGAAACAATTGATTTATAAAAGATAAAAGAAGAGACGAAAAAGTGTTCTCTACATGCAAAAGTGTTTTCTCCACGTAACACAAATATATAATCCAAATTCTGTGTATTTTTCATGCTTTGTATTTATGGAAATAGTATTTTATTTTATGAAAATTAAAAATAAAAAAATTGTAAAAAAAACTTTAGTTGAATATTTTGAAAACTGTTTTCAGAAAATTTAATTATAAAAGTGTCTGTTTTCAGAGAACTCTTTTTTCTTATTCTGAGAAAAATATTTCTGTGTATTTTTCATGCTTTGTATTTATGGAAATAGTATTTTATTTTATGAAAATTAAAAATAAAAAAATTGTAAAAAAAACTTTAGTTGAATATTTTGAAAACTGTTTTCAGAAAATTTAATTATAAAAGTGTCTGTTTTCAGAGAACTCTTTTTTCTTATTCTGAGAAAAATATTTCTCAGAATTCTTAATAACATTTTTTAAATATACAAACCAAACAGTTTCTTACTTTTTTACAAAATTAATTTGGCATTTTTATATTTTTACACTTTTCAGAAAATAAACATCATTTTAAAATAAAGATGGAATGTCGTTCTCAAAATATAATTTGGAGAACTTAGAGTGGACCCCAAACTCAAATCATACAATAAAAGGTCGAATAGGCTATAATTTGGTCAAACAAGTTGTTGGACAAGAGCCTAATAATTGCCAAATCAAAAGTGGGGACTTAAAAATAAATTTGAAGGTCCATTAATGTTGATACAAGTGAATATTGGTGCCCACTATTTGAAGACCTTATTCCAAAGATGGTTTCACTAAAATTATATATCAGACACACATTAATGCAAGTTGTCATAGATCGTTATAGTGACCACCGATTCTGATTGTTATGATCGTGATTGTGGCATACCATGTGTTAGTGTCCAACTTGAATCATGGTTTACCATATTGTTATTGTCATAATGTGAGGGGGACGACCTATAACAACAATATTATATGGTGCTGTGGCAATAGAAATTAATTTTTGATAAATTTATAGAGGATAATTTTAATTAATTTATTTTTTAGAGAAGTAATAAAAATATACATAAAATATAAATTCTTGAGAGGGGCACGTGCCCTCCATATGCATAAGGTAGCTCCGTCCCTGGTCATAAGCCAGGGTTCTATGTCCACTTTTCTTTGTTTAGACTCACCTGGCTTAGGTGTTGAACCCATGGCCTTTGGTGGATTCTATCGGTCGAAGTCGTGATTTAAAAAATATGATTTAAAATTAAAATTAACACGATTTTGTTTTACCTTTCGCAAGTGCACGAATCAATTGTAGAATAATATAGTTTGAGAAAGGTTGTTGAATCCCACTTCGACTAAGTTGTATTCTAAATTTAATAAAATAATATTCTTGAATTGTGAAGACAGTTTGACTAAAAGTAAAGTTGAGAAGGAATCAAGATAAAGAAAGTTTAGGTAAGGTATTTTAATTCCACGCTAGTCTTGTAAAGAGAAAATATTTATTCAATTATAAAAGGGAGATACAATATATGTGAATCAGATTAGTATCGCTACAAGCAAGTGGCTAGTCCCAAAAAACAGACAATCAATCTGACTCGGCTATAACCCATCTTCGGAATAAGTGTGACTTGTGCATGCAACTACTCTACTTTAAACTAATCCTAATTAAGGTGCAATAAATTAAGCTAAAGTATGTCAATATCACATCTTCTTAGCATGGTCTGTCTAAATCTAGATATTATGTTCATGAAATACCATTGTGTAGAAATCATTATTTAAACTTCGGATGACCAACTCGTAGTGAGAAAACATGATTGAGTAAGATAATACTTCTATTCAATATAAGACAAGAATAGAATAAACGTAAAATCTTGTATAAAATAACATATGTTTTTTATAAAATAAATTGTTCGATCACTAACTACACAATCTTCACACTTGTTCTTTAGCTTCCCCTTTAACAAGAAAATCAAATAAATTCTAAATTACTTGGTTAGGGTTTGTCAAACACCCTATATACTGGTATAGCCGCTCATGGTTGGTGGAATCCGTATCGTTGATGTAGAAACCATCGTTTTGTTCTTCGTGGCTTGTTCTTCTCTTTGGTATTTTAATGCTCTCTAACTAATTGCGCCCCATTTTTATAAGGGGAATACTTCATTTTCTTGTTAATTCGAGTATGCTTGGTATGGAATTATGAAAATAGTTTTATGCACTTTGAGTTGTAAAAAATAGAAAATAACAAAAATTTCCTACTTGGCAAGTTGTTTTGTAAAATAGTTTTTGGAAACTTAAGTTCAATAATATCAATTTTCGGAGAACAATTTTAAGTTGTTCTCAGAAACAAGAAAATAAGGGTGTGTTCACTAACATGAAACGTTTCATGTTTAAATTTATAATTTATTATATATAATGTTATTATTAAATATATAATATATTATCGGCCTGAGGGTCAATCAAAGAACAATTATCCGTTTTGATGATAACAAAATATTAAGTACGTGTTTAGTACTAATGTGTTTACTCAGTTGAGCATTACAGAGTAATAGAATTTTTTTCGAAAGTAAAAAGCTTAAAGGAATGACATAAAGGTCATTTCACTTTTGAAATGCTTCAGAAGATTAAAGAATTAAGACTTGGGGTAGATAGGATGGTGAGTGACTTGTATCAAAGGGTTTATGTGAGGTTTTCACATGTATAAGCTCATCCTAAAAATCAAAAGAAATGAAAATTACACTATCAGGTGACTGACCCTTCAAATCAGTCGACTCACAGACCTGCCAGTTGACCAACCACGATAGAGAGTTTTTGAGTTTCATCATGGCTATTTGCCAGTCGACCGAAATAGTGGTGTCAGTCGACCGACAGCCATTCACCAGTCGACCGACAGTTGTTTGCCAGTTGACCGACCACGACAGAGAGTTTTTGAGTTATTTGCCAGTTGACCGACATAGTAATGTCCGTCGTTTGACAGACAGCCATCAGGTGACTGACAGATGGAAATTAGTCGATTGATGGAGCTAAAAATGGCTTTTTCAGTGCATTAATTGCTCTCAACTACCCCTAGCTACCATCACTCTCAGCTCACACTCCTAAAGTAAATCTCACTCTCTTAACTTGTGCCCTAGCTATATATATAATAAGATAGTTTTTGTAGAAGATATCAATCTTTACTCCCTTGCACAAAAAGCTGATCTTCTTCTTCTTCATTCATATCCAAATATACAACAAGAAAAGATTGAGCATTAAGAGCTAGACT
The DNA here is from genome assembly GCA_963922005.1 of Cornus suecica. Taxonomy (NCBI): domain Eukaryota; kingdom Viridiplantae; phylum Streptophyta; class Magnoliopsida; order Cornales; family Cornaceae; genus Cornus; species Cornus suecica. The sequence goes on along the minus strand of OY998246.1, from coordinate 31,271,671 downwards.
TATCTCATTCAATTCCAATCATTTGTGAGAAACTAGTTAGATAAGATCTTTGTTCCAACTCTTGAGTCATTTATTGCTAAGAGTGTGTAATATCTTGAGAGAACCAAACACATCACATTAAACACTTGAGCTTATACATTGTGTATCCTTCATAAACCCTAAGGGTTTTGAGTGTTTATTGAGTGTATCCTTTCTTTATAAAATGATAGAGATCCTTGAGTGAATGAAGCTCATTGATTCTCAAGAGGGGTTTGTCGTCTTGTTTGCGTGACGGGCTCGTTAGCTTGTGTTTAAAGGTTTTCTATTCCACCTGCAAGGAAAAGTCATAGTGTGAGATTGGGAAAGTCTTAAGGGGGGGATCCTTAAGCCGGGGAGTAGGAGTTATCGAACCTCGTAAAAACTGCGGTGTCATCTCTCTCTCTCTCTCTTGCTTTTTCATTTGATTACTTGCATGCTTGCCTTATCTTGACTTACATAATTGCTTGATTATTGCTTTCATAGGTCAAGAATCTATTGTTGTTCAAAAGTGTTTATTGCTCACATTTTGTTTAACTTAAACTATTGAAATCAAATTAAGTGCAAAAAGTAGCTAAGAATTTTTATAACCCTATTCACCCTTCCTCTAGGACTAATTAGTGATTAACAGTTAGTATCAGAGTCTAATCTCTAGTGATTAAAGGCTTAATCATCTTAGACAACGATCATGACTTCAAATATAGTCACTCATGTTGAGGGTCAATCGAACAATAGAACCCCTTGGTTTGATGGATCAAACTATAGTTATTGGAAGACTAGAATGATAGATTATCTTCAATATATTAGCTACCAAATTTTGCAAGTCATCACTGACGGTCCCTTCAATCCTTTCAAACTAGTAGATGGATCACGTGTTACTAAATTACCAAATGAATGGGATAATGATAAAATAAAACTTATCTCCTTAAATGCTAAGGCAAAAGTCAATATGAATTGTGCTCTAAGCCCAAATGAATTTAATCGTGTCTCCACTTTCAAAATGGCCAAAGAAATGTGGGATACGTTAGTTATCACCTATGAAGGTACTTCTCAAGTGCGTCAATCTAAAATTGATATTCTTATGCATGAATATGAATTGTTTGCTATGAAAAATGATAAAAATATCAATTCTATGATGTCTCAATTTACTAACATCTTAAATGGACTTATGCATCTTAGTAGGATCATTCCAAAATCCGATGTGTCTCAAAAAGTTCTTAGAAGCCTTCCGACTAAGTGTGATGCAAAATTCACGGCAATTAAGGAGGCCCATGATCTAAATATCATGGACATTGATGAAATTTTTGGGTCCCTTTTTACGTGGGAGATCTCTCTCAAATCCCGAGAAGAGGAATCAAAACCGAAGAAGGGCTTAGCATTAAAGTCATCGATCCAAGAAGATATTCCTGAAACAGAAAATGAGGACCAAGATGAGGACATCGCTTTGATCACTCAAAAGTTCAAAAGGTTTCTTCAACGGAAGAAATTGAATGGTGGAAGGTTCAACAAGAGAAATGAACCAAGAAGTGATTCGAACAAGAGAGAGCCTCCAACTTGCTTCAATTGTGGGAAGTCGGGGCACTATAAATCGGATTGCTTCAAGCTAAAGAAGGATGATGAAAGGAAGCAAAAGAAAGTGACCATGAACTCTACATGGGATGACGATGATTCAAACGCATTGGATGAGGATGAGGATTCCGAGGAAACGGCTAACTTTTGTCTCATGGCAAAGGATGATGAGGTACAATTAGATTCGTTTTCCTTAAATAGCTATAAATTATCATATAATGAATTGGTAGAATCGTTTAATGAATTACAAGAAGCGTTTGAAGATTTACATGATGAATTTGAAAAATTAACTCTTAAGCATGTTTCTCTCAAGAAAAGTAAATCTTCTTGTGATGTATCTTATTCCACACCCATCTCGTCTAACTTGCATGATGATACTATTAAAAAGTTAGAAAAAACAAATGAATTCATAAAAATAACCATTGATGATCAAATCAATATTCTAGCCACGTTCACTAAGGGGAAAAAAAATCTAAGTATCATTTTAGGAAGGCAAAAAAGAGGATTTGATAAAAGTGGATTAGGATATGACGCCTTTGACAAAGATACGATTCTATTGAAAAATAGAAAATCATTAAGACACACATTCACTAAGTAATCTTGTTCACATTCTTCAAATTTTCACAAGCATGTTACTTGTTATTATTGCAAGCAAAATGGACATAAGGAGAATGTATCCAATCATAGATTTAAAGAGACAAAAATGATTTGGGTTCCAAAAGGAACCTTTGTTCGTAATCGAAAATGTGAGAAGACTACAACTAAGATGACTTGGGTTCTAAAGGGAACTATTGCATGCATCACTGACATTAATGGACCCAAAATTACTTGGGTACCAAAATGTGGCACTTAAATATCTTTTTGTAGGTATCCTTGAAGACAACAAACAAGGATAAATGGTTCATTGATAGCGGTTGCTCAAGGCATATGACGGGGGACAAATCAAAGTTCACTTCTCTCCAAGCTTATGAAGGGGGAAACGTCACATTTGGTGACAATTCAAAAGGCAAGATCGTTAGAATTGGCATTATGGTATATCCCCTACTATTTCTATTGATAATGTTCTACTTGTTGATGGATTGAAGCACAATCTTTTTAGAATTAGTTAATTATATGATAAATGCTATGACGTCATCTTTAGGTCAAATGCATGCATTGTTGAGAAGGATAGAACGCAATTATTCAATGTCAAACGAAATGGGAATGTCTATACTATGTTGTTTTGTGAATTGCATGAACAAAATGTTAAATGTTTTATTACAACTAGCGAAAATAGTTGGTTATGGCATAGACGTTTAGGACATGCTAGTATGGACCTTTTTCACCGCTTGTCTAGAAATGACTTAGTTAAAGGCCTCCCAAAGACTAAGTATTCTAAAAATAAAGTTTCCAGTGCTTGTCAAGCGGGCAAGCAAGTCAAATCCTATTTCAAAAGAAAGAAAGATATCACCACTTCTAGACCTTTAGAACTTCTTCATATGGATATTTTTTGTCCGGAAATAATTGCTAGCATAGGTGAAAAACTTTATGTTTTCGTCATAGTTGATGACTTTTTACGATTTACTTGGGTACATTTTTTTTACTCATAAAAACGAAACTCACTCCATCCTTAATAAATTTTGTAGAAGAATCCAAAATGAAAAATATTTGTCAATTAAGAAGATAAGAAGTGATAGGGGAAGAGAACTTGACAACCATGACTTAAATGAATTATGTGATGAACTTGGTTTATCTCATGATCTCTCGGCTCCTAGAACTTCTCAACAAAATGGACTTGTTGAGAGAAATAATAGATCACTTCAAGAAATGGCTAGGACTATGCTAAATAAATATAGTCTTTCACAAAGTCTTTGGGCCGAAGCGGTCAACACCGCTTGCCATGTTATTAATAGAGTCATCATTCGATCTAAATTAGATAAGACACTATATGAATTATGGAATGGTCAAAAGCCCAACATTGGGTATTTCAAAGTTTTTGGGTGCAAGTGCTTTGTACTAAATGACAAGGATAACTTGGGAAAATTTGAGTCCAAATCGGATGAGGAAATTTTCTTGGGATATTCTTCTCGAAGTAGAGCTTTTAGAGTCTACAATAAAAATACTCTAACCATGGTTGAGTCAATTCATGTTGTTTTTGATGAGTCACCACTACCATTGACTTCTAGGATTGACTTATATGATGATGATGTTGTTGGGATTGAGAACGAGCTAAATGATCTCAATATCTCCAACCCTTCAAATGACCCCCCAGAAATGACGGACGTCAAAGATCAATCCAATGATGATTTGACTATGTCTATTCCAAAATCATGGAGGATTGTAAACAATCATCCAATTGACCAAGTCACAGGTGATCCATCTAAAGGGGTTCACACTCGTTCTCAACTTAGAGACTTGTGTAATTTCATGGCTTTTGTGTCTCAAATTGAGCCCAAGAATATTCTGGAAGCTCAATGCGATGATTCATGGATTGTTGCCATGCAAGATGAACTAAATCAATTCGAACACAATCGAGTTTTGCATTTAGTTCCTAAACCTAATGATCAAACTATAATTGGCACTAAATGGGTTTTTCGAAACAAAAATGATGAAAATGGAGTGATTATTTGTAATAAACCAAGACTTGTTGCCCAAGGATATAATCAATAGGAAGACATTGACTATGAGGAGACCTTTTCACCTATGGCTAGATTAGAAGCAATTAGAATGATTCTTGCATTTGCATCATCTAGAAACTTCATGCTTTATCAAATGATGTCAAAAGTGCTTTTCTAAATGGCGTCATAGAGGAAGAAGTTTATGTCAAGCAACCACCCAGTTTTGAAAATGAACAATTTCCTAATCATGTTTTCAAATTACCTAAGGCCCTATATGGTTTAAAGCAAGCTCCTAGGGCTTGGTATGAAAGACTCAGTGACTTTTTGCTCCAAAATGTTTTTTCAAGAGATAAAGTTGACAACACACTTTTTACTAATACCATTGAAAGTAATTTATTGCTTGTTCAAATATATGTTGATGACATGATATTTAGATCAACAAATGAATCACTTTGCAAGGATTTTGCGGTTAGTATGCAAAAAGAGTTTGAAATGAGTATGATGGGTAAGTTGAACTTCTTCTTAGGGTTGCAAATCAAGCAAAGCTTGGATGGTATTTTCGTTTGCCAATCCAAGTACACTAAAGATTTGCTAAAGCGATTTAGTATGGAGGATGCCAAACATGCCATAACTCCTATGAGTACCACTACCAAGCTATACAAAGATGAAAATGGTAAATCTGTTGATATCACTAAATATAAAGGCATGATTAGTAGTTTGCTTTATCTTACCGCAAGTAGACCAGACATCATGTTTAGTGTTTGTCTATGTGCTCACTTTTAATCTTGTGCTAAGGAATCTCATCTATGTGCCGTTAAACGTATTTTCCATTAGTTTTATGGTACAATTCACTTAGGACATTGGTATCCACGTGACACCTCTCTTGACCTAATTAGTTATTCGGATGCTAACTTTGCCGGTTGCAAAGTAGATCAAAAGAGCACAAGTGGCACATGTCATTTTCTAGGGCACTCACTAATTTCTTGGTCTAGTAAGAAGCAAAATTCCGTTACATTGTTTACCACCGAAGCCGAATATGTTGCGGCCGATAGTAGTTGTGCTCAAACGCTCTATATTAAACAAAAATTGCTATATTATGGTTTTACTTTCAATCATGTGCCTATTACATGTGACAACACAAGTGTTATTTGTATTTCCAAAACTCCCATTCAACATTATCACACCAAGCATATAGAAATTAGACATCACTTTATACGTGATCATGTATTGAAGGGCGATGTTGAGTTGGTTTTCGTTAAAACAAATGAGCAACTAGCGGATATTTTTACAAAACCTCTTCAACATAATAGTTTCTCAAACATCCGTAGAGAAATTGGCATGACAATGAAAAATGAAGTTGTAAAATGATCTTATTTTAATTTTCATTCTTGAAGGTTGCTTGTTTATGCATCTCTTACTAATTTTAATTAATTTATTTATTTTTGTGTCAGTCGACAGACATTTACTCATCAATCGACTGACAAATACCCTATTTTCTCATCTTTTCTCCATGGTCAAGTCAGGCGACTGACAATTCTTGTCAGTCGAGTAAAATCTGAATTTTAGTCGACTGACACTGGACCATGAGTCGACTGAAATTTGATTTTTAGTCGACTGACACCCTCATATTAGTCGACCGGTTTAGGGAATATTCTAGAATCAATCGACTGACAGGGACTTGTCAGTCGATTGACGCGTGTATTAAAGTCATTTCTAGGTCTTGTAATCGCTGCAATTCGTCTTCTCCAACCTCTCTCTAGTTCCCTAAACGTCTCCCTACACGTTTTCACCCATTTACACCCTTTATTTCTCTATTTATTCTCATTCTCCTCCTCATTCTTCTTCACAAACCCTTTATTTCAAAAGAGACTCCTATTTCTCTTCATTCTCTGCCATGGCCTTCATTCTCCAATTCCTTCTTGTCCTTTCCACCCTCATGGCACCACCTCGCCTAGACCAACCTCTTCGAAAACGTGCTCGGTCCGCCACTCAGCGCCATCGTCGTCTTCCATCTCCATCTCCTTCTCCCTCTCCATCTCCTCCTCCATGTCACCATGCCCCTATTGATGACGATGAAGAAGACGCACCAATGAATCTTCATGATCTTTTTCCTAACGCCACTCATCGTGTCGAGTTCCTCCAAAATTTTGAGAATTGAGAACTTTGCAAAACCTGTATCGTCAAAAACTCCCTCTGTCGAGAGTTGAATATTCGACTCTTTTCTCTCTTTCAAGCTATAGGTTGGAGCCATTTAGTGTCTCTTGACTATCACGCTCACGAACATCTTGTCCAAGCCTTCTACACTACCGTTACCGACTCTGCCTCAGAAAATGCTCTTCATGCCTCTATCGCCGGCATCGACATTACCATCACCAATGTGCAATTTCATAATTGGTTTCAAGTTCCAAGCATTGGCCAAACCATTTATCTTCAATATGAATGGTATCAAAGTCGCACTTTTGAGCCTAAAGATGCCATAGATGTTATTTGTCACTCTCCCGATAGCATTCTTCCATCCACTTTGCTTGAGACTAAGCACCTCACTCTCAAAGCCCGTCTGATTCACAAAGTGGTCACTTATTCCATTTTGCCCAAATCCGGTGGCCGTGATCATGTCTCGCATTTTGAAGCTTATATAGTGTTTTGCATCCTCACCAACCATCCTCTCAACCTTGCTCACATTTTTCGTAAGCATGCCATGGCTTGTAAGAACTCGAAAAATAAGAAACTTTTTTATCCTATTCCAATCACCCACATCCTTCACCTTTACCAAATTCCATCCGAAACGATTCTATAACTAATATGAGTCTTCCGATGGACGGTCGTTACCTTAGCCAAATGGGTTTGGAAGTTAACTCTCAAGGTGTTTTCTAGCCAAAGACCCATTCCACATCAACTCGTCGTCCTCGCCAAGCTTCTCCAACCCATCAACAAGTCCCTCCAACTCACGGCCAAGCATCATCGTCTTCTGTTCCTCTCGGTGATCTTGCCATAGTTCCGGTAGGCCCTTCCACCCATTTTCTTGATCCTCACACCTTTCTCCTTCGTGATATTCTTGAAGGTGTCAAGAAAAATGAGGAAGGAATTCTTCGTAATGCCGAGTCTATTTCCCGTATCGAAAGGAAAATTGCTGAGCTTTCAACTGATATCAAGACTCGTTTTGCCGCTCTCGATTTTACGCTCGATGAGATTAAGAACTCCATCCCTCCTTTTTGATATTGACAAAGGGGGAGAAATGTTAGGAAACACATGTTTTTGTTTTTACTTTTGCGTTTTGCTTTTTCATTTATTTATGTTGTTAGTAGAAGTATTTGTGGTATTGCTTTGTTTTGTTTTAGTATGTAGGCATATTTAAATTCTCATGTGTAATTTGAATGAGAATGAGAATGCGTTTGCATTTAGAAATGACTTAGTATCTAAAAACTTTTCTTATTTATATGCATAAAGTCAGGGGGAGCATATTTTCAACGCCACCCTCGTTTCTCAAATACGCAATATTTTGTCATTATCAAAAAGGGGGAGATTGTTGGCTTGAGGGTCAATCAAAGAATAATTATCTGTTTTGATGATAACAAAATGTTAAGTACGTGTTTAGTACTAATGTGTTTACTTAGTTGAGCATTACAGAGTAACAAGATTTTTATCGAAAGCAAAAAGCTTAAAGGAAAGACATAAAGGTCATTTCACTTTTGAAATGCTTCAGAAGATTAAAGAATCAAGACTTGGGGTAGATAGGATGGTGATTGACTTGTATAAAAGGGTTTATGTGAGGTTTTCACACGTATAAGCTCATCCTAGAAATCAAAATAAATGAAAACTGCACTATCAGGTGAATGACCCTTCAAATCAGTCGACTCACAGACCTGCCAGTTGACCGACAATTATTTGCCAGTCGACCGACCACGGTAGAGATTTTTTGAGTTTCATCATGACTATTTGCCAGTCGGTGGTGTCAGTCAACCGACAACCATTCACCAGTCAACCGACAGCTGTTTGCCAGTCGATCGACCACGACAGAGAGTTTTTGAGTTATTTGCTAGTCGACCGACATAGTAATGTCAGTCAACCGATAGACAGCCAACAGACAACTGACAGATTGAAATCAATTGACTGACGGAGCTAAAAATAGCTTTTTCAGTGCATTAATGACTCTCAACTACCCCCAGCTACCACCACTCTCAGCTCACTCTCCTAAAGTGAGTCTCACTATCTTAGCTCTTGCCCTTGCTATATATATAATGAGATAGCTGTTGTAGAAGATATCCATCTTTACTCATTTGCACAAAAAGCTGATCTTCTTCTTCATTCCTATCCAAATATACAACAAGAAAAGATTGAGCATTAAGAGCTAGACTCATCTCATTCAATTCCAATCATTTGTGAGAAGCTAGTTAGAAAATATATTTGTTCCAACTCTTGAGTCATTTATTGCTAAGAGTGTGTAAGATCTTGAGAGAACCAAACACATCACATTAAACACTTGAGCTTATACATTGTGTATCTTTCATAAACCCTAAGGGTTTTGAGTGTTTATTGAGTGTATCCTTTCTTTATAAAAGGATAGAGATCCTTGAGTGAGTGAATCTCATTGATCCTCAAGAGGGGTTTGTCCTCTTGTTTGTGTGACGGGCTCATTAGCTCGTGTGGAAATGTTTGCTATTCCACCTACAAGGAAAAACCATAGTGTGAGATTGGAAACTTCTTAAAGGGAGATCCTTAAGCCGAGGAGTAGGAGTTACCGAACCTCGTAAAAATTGCGGTGTCATCTCTCTCTCTCTTGCTTTTTCATTTGATTACTTGCATGCTTGCCTTATCTTGACTTACATAATTGCTTGATTATTGCTATCATAGGTCAAGAATCTATTGTTGTTCAAAAGTGTTTATTGCAGACATTTTGTTTAACTTAAACTGTTGAAATCAAATTAAGTGCAAAAAGTAGCTAAGATTTTTTATAACTCTATTCACCCCCTCTAGGGCTAATTAGTGACTAACACATATTATATTAAGTAATAAAATATTTTTAATTAATATAAAATAACTTTTAATACATAAAATTTTATATATTTGTTCGAATTTATGAGACAAAAATATATAGTTTATTATATATAATAATATTATTAAATATATAATATATTAAATAAATAATAAAAAATTATTTAATATTTAATGTTTTTAATTGATATACAAGTTTATATATTAGTTTAAATTTATGAGAGAAAAATATATAATTTTATTAATATATTAATTGATACTAATAATATATTATATTAGATAATTAAATTCTATTAGTTTAATTTTATGAGACAAAATATATATAATTTATTATATATAATTTTTATTAATATATTACCTGATATTAATAATATATTATATTTAATAATAAAATATTTTTAAAATATAAGATAAATTTTAATATATAAAATTTTATAGATTAATTTAAATTTATGAGACAAAAATATATAATTTATTATAGTAAACTTGTGAAACAAATGTTTTATTAAACATGTGTTATTTGTTTCTTGTTCTCAGTATTATTTGAATAGTATAATATCCTATAACTGGAGAATGTTTGATATTTTAAATGTTTTATTAAAGAATTGTTCTCTATTCTTTGTTCTCGTTCTTAAAATACCGTTTCTCAGAACAATTTTCAAAGTTCAATACCAAGTAGGGCATTCCTTTCTTTATCAACTAAGAATCATTCCTTGTATAAGTTTCTTTAAGAGAGAAGTCAAATCAAACAAAAAATGGTCAAAATACTCTAAAAATGCGTCTAAAAAATCCCTGATGTGTGCAACAAGTAAAGACATGGACCTCACATAAATTCTAGGTCAGCACAAGTGCGATTGATCGCACAGAGGTAAATTCTCTCGGCCATAAAATAGCCTGTGCGATTAATCGCGTAGAACATTTTCTATGCGTGTTTGGTTTTAGGCATGTTTGCTTCCGGTGTTAGCCCCTATCCACTATTGGTCTTTTCCTTGCACTTTATGGCTCAGATTCACTTCATTCTTTAGCGGTTTGGGCTCTTGAATGATCTCGAATTAGCCCTCTAGTTAATTCTCCAAAATTAATTTATTTCCTTCGTAACGCTCAGGAAACATGCTAAACACAAGAAACTGTATAAATGCACCAAATAAATGAAACAATTAGACTAACAATGCCAAGTTAGGGGTATAGAATATGAAGTCTATTGGGGTGTGCTAAAAATATATGTTAAGAATGCACCCTTAAGATGACTTAGGTTTTACCTATTGCAAGCGCACGAGTCAATTTTAGTATAGAAACGACTTGTGAAAGGTTATCGATCCCACAGAGATTAAGTCATATTCTGAATTCTCATAAAATAATACTCTTAAATTGTTAGAAAAGTATGATTTGTTGGTTTTAATTGATTAACTAATTAACTAAGAAAGCAAGTAAAGATAAATTAAGATAAGAATAATAGAAATAAAATAGAGGGATTCCATACTCCACCACTAATCACATAACATAATTCTCAATTCCTTCAATTGTAAGAGGGCAATCTATAGTTGTGAATCAAGTTGTATCGCAAATAGCTAAATACAACCCCAAAAAAGGATACCGTCAACCGGATTGCGACAACCCATCTCATGACTGAACTGACTAGTACATGCCAATTAAATTACTCTAATCTACTCCTAATGCATGAAAATAAACTAAAGCATGTTTTTATCAACCCACCAAGGCATGACTTGTGTCAACCTAGGGTTTTAAGTGTTAAGAACCATTGTTCTAGAAAATCACAATTATTTTATAATAATCATGATTGGTTAAGAAGATATATTTATTCAATCTAAGACAAGAATTAACAACAAATATAAAATCTCGTGTCAAGAATAAAAATGGTCACACATCTATAATAAATCATCACAGTATGGTCACAGCTTCCTTTGTTATAATTGAAAACAAATAAAAGAACTACATTACTTGGCTAGGGTTTTACTAGAAAATCCTAGATACCGAATTCGTTGATCATGGCTGAAGGTGACTGCATCGTTGATGTAGAATCACACTCCATGGTTGTCTTCTCCGGATTTTTAGGTATTGAATGACTCCTCCCTTTGAATAATATGTGAATAGAAGCCTTGAAATTATGTGAAGAGAAGTCCCCAAAATCATGTAGAGAGAAGTCCCTTAGAATAATAACAGACCTTGGTATATATAGGCAAAAGTGAGGGAAACCCTAAATTGCATTCATTTCCTGTCGAGAGTAGGATTCCCCTTTTATGTGATTTCCTTCCAAACTGAGCAAAACCCTTCAATATAATGTATAATATTTCTAAAACATGTCCATATAGGTGTTGGGGTCAAACTCAAAGTCATCCGGGTCGATTCGGATCAATTCGGGTTAAACTAGGATTTTGACCCGAATCTGAAAGTTTCAGCTTTTTTTTGCAGGACACCTTTCACTCTTTTGATCATATATTGAGATACACAGATTGGATGGAGGCATGTAATATATAGATGGAAATATGACTTCAAGAGCTTGATGATAGGCTCAAGAATCACCCAATTTGAACCTGTATTGACTAAACTATGGGCTCCCGAAGTTGACTGAAAATTTGTATTGAAACTAGCTCACTGAGTACTCGGTGAGAATTCCACCGGGTCTCATCGAGTACTCAATAGCTTCTAAATGCTGCGCAAATGGGTGCAAGTGTGCAAAATGTTCGGGTGATTTTTCTCTATTTGCGCAAGTGCGCTCACTTTTGCACTTTACTGAGTACTCGGTGAAGGCACTACCGAGTATTCAGTAGTTCTTCACCTTGTAATTTAGTATTTCATCTTCTTTGTTCCGTTTCTCATCTCGGCTTCATTTATCTTCACTCATTTTGCATCATTGACTTATTTTTAGTCCTCCATAGGTCTTTTATCTATATTTTCGGATCTCAAACAATCTTGAATCGTAAATCTAGTTATCTTACCGATTTTAACACGTCTTTTTCATTAAGCTCCTGAAACATGCTTAGACACACAAACAGAATAAAAATACCAAATAATGGATTGTAAAGACGTAACAACAGTAAGATAGGGGCTTAAAATGGATACATTTGAGCACCTATCACACCCCCAAACTTACATATTCGTAGTCCCTTAGTACTAAACTCAGGAAAACTTTTGAAAATCTACCTTGTGATGATTGTTTTTATTCTAACTACTCTATACTACTCTACACTACTCCCTTGCTTTTGTGAGGGTTAACGATTACACTTAACACATGTAACAAGCTTTCTAAACCCCTCGGCAACACCGAGTGGATGAGTGAAGTCTCGTGAGGGTTAAATATAATACCCACAAATTCTTTCATTCTTCATTCTTGTATGCTCATGAAATCAAATAATCATTAATCATGCAAATGCTATAATTTCGTCAGAATAAAATGCATACAAGTTATCCCCACTCACTTATAAGTAACAATTTTCATGAATTAAATCTAAAAGAATGGTCCCCACAATGGTGAAATAAACTCGCTACTTTCTACAGCTAATCCACACAGTCTTCCGTATTTTTGTGAACATTCTCTATGGTAGACTAATCTCCTTTCTTCTACTTCATTGATCAATTTTTGCCATGACACAACTTCAATATCACTTTTTTCATTTTTTTATCTATTTTTGTCTTTCTAAGTCTCCAGACTTTCCAGAGAGGATTTTTAATCCCAACCAATTGGGCCCGAGCTTCTTTCATAAGATTTATGCTCATTAGTTTTCTCCTTTTTTTACGCGAACAATGATATTAATGATACTAATGCCCGGTTACTCAAATCGAAGAACTAGTTTTTGCATATTTATTTATTTTTTCTTTTCTCCATACCATTTCTTCATATATATATATATATATGTCTGTATATTTTTCCTTCTTTCTTTTTCTACTCCCCTTCTCCCCTTGTCATTGAAACAAAACTATTTTTTCAACTACATAGTCAAAGGTCAACTAGATGTTCCATAAAGAATGTGTGCACATACTTTATAGGCCAAAACTATCTTTTTCGGTTTCAATTTCACTTATCTATTCACTCATATGGACCACGCCTTAAAAAATCAATTTAATCAAACTATTACATACTCATGAGTGAGGTAGTTGTATACATAATATCTTTATAGTGATAACATGTATACAAATCAACTCACATCAAATCTCAATCACATATTTCGAATGAAAAACTTATTAAAATGTTTCAAAATTTTCAATTTTTTTCTTCCAATCATTCCCTATACTAACTATACAACCAACTATTCTTTCCCCTCAAACTTAAATTAAACCATTTCCTCATGGTCTACAATCATACTTACAAGAAAGAATATTGGTACCCTTGAAGCGCAGTTCCGATATTTCCTCTTTTCATGTCTATCCCCCCCCCCCCCCCCCCCAAACCTAAATTGAGCTACCTGTAAAAATATTCAACAAAGCACAAATACCCAATATCATAGAAAGGGAAGCAGAAATACAATCATCGCTTTCCGGAAATTATTACTCAATCTAGCACAAGGAATATTTTATTTTATTTATTATTTTTTTTAAATAAATAAACATGATTTGGCCTTAAGGGCCTACAATCCTACAAAATTAAAATCAATAAAGATTTGGCCTTAAGGGCCTACAATCTCTAAAATTTGAAATTTACAAAAATTAAATGACCTACTATTCTACAAACCTAAGCTAGAAACTAACTTTCACAGCTTATGACCAATGTTTAACATCTTTGGCATAACGACTCCACAAAGGGCTATCCAACACCCTTCCTTTTTGCGACACTTCCACTACATGGTGGAACAAGTTTGGGAAGTAAATTACTCCACGGTGTCCATTGTGAACACTCGGCAACAAGCAAGACATCAAACACATAATAATCATCATAAAATTTCTCTCATTTGTCATGTTCTACCTTCATCCCATGTTTAACACCTATGTCTAACGATTCTTTTATCACCGAACAAGGTAATGGGTCTTTCATCACCTCATCAATCCGTTCAAGTATATAGTACTCATCCTCTCCTTGTTTATCTTCAAAACACAGCTCATCGAGACATTGGGTAAATATTGCTTTAGGTTCAAGTGGTGTCTCTTCTGGCTCTTGTGGTAAAGGAATGGGTTGCGCACTCTCGTCATATGCAATGTCATTCTTAATTTCAAAATTTTTCTTTGTTTCACTGTACCCATCTTCCTCATCTTCAAAATTATCTACCACTTGATTCTCCATTTCCTTCATTCTCATTACAACATCAACTAACCTAGTCAAAGCTTGAAAATTAGAGTTCAATTGATTTTCAATCTCTCTCAAGGTGTTCATCGGTTTATCTTCATCAACAGTTGATCTAGGTATCAAATTTTGATTTTGGAACTCGAGTAAATTTTGGTTGGAGAGTTGATATGATTGGAATGATTGGGTATTATTGGACTGAAAACATGAGTACTGAATGGTTGTTGACCTCTATTGAAACTTGGTTGAGGATTTTCAATGTTAGAAAAATATGAATTGGCTCGGTTGTATGTGATCTCCTCACAATTTCAAGGGGTCTCAATTTTGCCCATGGATACTAAGAATTGGTCATTAGAAGACAATGACTCCAGACGGGGGTTTGATCTAATTTTTCTCAAATGGGCTAAGAATTTATCTTCAATAGACAATGGCTCCGGACACGAATATGCACTTGACTCTTCAAATTGGAATTGATTTGATGGTTGAAGATAATAATCTTGACTATACGATCGATATCATCAAATCAGTTGAACTGTATCTACGGTAAGTTTTTGTGACTTTCGATGGTTTTTGTTTGTTCTACCCTCGGTTTGATTCAAAGACGTCCATGTGACTCCAGACCTCTGTATATATGTATATACATTTATATATATATATATATATATATATATATATATATATATATATATCAGATTTTAGGGTTTGCATGAGAATTAGAGTGAAAAGACTAAAAATGACCTCTCTATACCATTGCCTATATATACACGATCATATATTAGTGTAAAGGAGTTGAGTCATGGGTTGTTCAGTTGTTAAGGGATGTTCATGTTCATTCAGAGAGTTCTCTCATGTTTAGACTTGCTGTTGTTGAGAGCCATATTCCGACCTAGAGATCCGGAGAAGAAGACCATGGAGATCGTTTCTACATCACCAATGCAGTCACCTTCCACCATGGCCAACTAACTCGATATCTAGGGTTTTCTAGCAAAACACTAACCAAGTAACGTAGTTCTTTCAATGCTTTTAATTATAATGAGGGGAAACTATTGACCATACTATGATGATTGTAGTAGTTAAGAGATCGTACTGATTTACAATATAAAATTCTATGTTTGTTCTAAATTTTTGTCTTAGATGGAATGAATGTATTATTTTACACAATTCTGATTATTCACTATGGGCTGGAACTCGAATGCTTAATTATGGTTTTCTACACAATGGTGACAATGAAGCTTGAAACCCTAGGTTGACACATGCTATGCCTTGGCGATTTAATATAGACACGCTTTAGTTTATTTTCATGCATTATGTAAAGCCCGGTGTAATTTTATTTTTTTAATTATATAAATTAAATGAAATTTATATATATTTAAGGATTTATGTATTTATATATAATATATATCAGATATATACATACACACGGACTGGTCACACACATACACCCCATACACGTGTCTCCTTATCTCTCCCAACCAAACGTCTGGTCTTCTTCATTTTTTTCTTTGGTTCATGGCTCTCACAAAGAGAGAGGAAGAGAGAGAGAGAGACCGGAAAAAGAGATAGATGGATCGACAATAGAGAGAAAGGGGTCTTTCGCGATGGGTAGGGGTCGCGCTAGTGGGGGAGGTCGTCACGGGCCAAAGGCTGTAGTGGCACCGGTGTTGGGCTCACACCCCAAGGACGAGAGAGGGGGTGAGGTCGCGAGAGCAACAGGTCTAGCAGTGGGTGAGGCAGCCGGTTCGGCCAGGGGTTTTGAATCCAATTTGGTGTCGATCAGTGCTCCGATTCGCGTGTCCTTAGGAGGGTAGCTGAGCTTCGACGGCGGGTACGTCATAACCAATTTTGGGACAATTTCATTGAACGGTTTGGCATAGATCGTATTTTCAAGGTGAGTTGACTTGTTCGGGTTTGTGTTTATTTGGTTGCCTTAGCTTGTATGAATTTTAATCATCTTTTAGTATGTTGTTCTAGGCATCGTGGTGCTCGTTTTGGTATATAGTTTTGTCGGATCGGACTAGCGATGCGAAAATGCTATTTTACGAAGTTGCGATCTAGAAAGCGGTGTTGGTCTGTTGATATTTTTGTGCACGCTACTAGAGGTAGGGAAACCGTTATTTTACCTCGCGATTTCACGCACTGTGGGGCGTGTGAAATTATTGTTGCATTATTTTGAAATTTATGCTTATCGTGTTTAGATTCGAAAGAGATGAAAATAACGTGATTTAATGATTATTTTGGAAAGTAAATAAATAATTAAATTAATTGGAATAAATAAATAAATTTTATTGAAAGTTGACGTGTTTCATGCTTATATGATTTTATTTGAGCATCTTGAATATGTATTTAATTGATTATATCATTTGAATGATAATTAAATAATAAGTGGGTATTATTGAGAATTGACGATGGGATGATGCGTTACGTGCCTATGTGATTTTATTAGAGCATGTTATGTGTGTATTAAATTAAATTAATTATGAAGATCATGCTTGTATGCCTAGGGTGCTAGCGATCACATGATAATTATTATTATAAGTCATTTTGATCTCACGAGCATGTAGTCTGTGGGAGAGAGAGAGCATGATTGCCTTGAACACAGGACTTCGGAGTTCGGCCATCCTTGTGTAGGGATTTCGGGGTACGGATATTCCACCTGTTCCTAGGACTTCAGAGTTCGACCATCCTAGATGAGTCATGTACGCAGTTGGTCGTACAGGAGGTGACTGCAGAGTAGTAGAGAGAGCTACACCTGGGATTTGGTTTTTGCGTTACGTTAGGTATTCCGGAGTACAGAAATGCCCGCTTGTTCCTAGGACTCCAAGTTACGGAGATCCTAGATGAGTCACGTACAGGATGATGACTGCAGGTTAGCAGTTGGTTGTATAAGATGACTATAGGGTAACAGAGAGAGCTACGCCCGAGACTCGTGTCTTGAAATGTAGGTAGACATAGACATGCATCACATTCTCACATTATTTCATGATATCAGATTGTTGAGACGTTGTATATGTATAAACTTGCTCAACGATTCTCTTACTGTTGTTATAGCTGGACTGATGAGTATTCAGGGTGTCGAGTTATGGATCTCACGGGTATGTAGACCGAGAGGAGACATATATTTTATCTTTATTCCAGGATGGGATCCAGTTTTGGTTTTGGGAAGAGCCAGTTAGTCTCGCCAATTAGGGCGGAGACAGAGGGCGTTTCTCTGCTGAGCATTGTGAGCTCATTCCTGTGGTGTTTATTATTTTCAGGTTAAGTGACCAGACAAGGTCGGATATTATTGTTGTGATGTTGTTGTCATGTTGGGACCTACTGTTATATTTTGTTGTTTAGGTCATGTTTAGGGCTAGTTTGCGTTTACCTTGCCCTTTTGGATTAATGTATTATTCTTTTGGCACCAACGGGTGTAGTGGTCTGTATCTATTCTCGGCTAGGCGCGTACTTCATTTGTGTTGGGTATTATCATGTATATTTTAGACTGTGCATATGTTGTGGGGCTTGGAGGGGTGGCGGTTCTGTTGTGCCGTTGATCTCGGTCCCTTGTGATGTGTTTGGGATGGTTTTTCCTGTTGTTTAGGATATATATATCGAATTACAGGGTGTATGGAGTGGACCTTATTCACTGGAGGGTTCCCGTACAAACGAAACTCTGCCCGAGTTTCATTAGATTTGCTTGGTGGCGCTCCCGTGATCCTAGACTCTAGTACGGGAGGTCCAGTGGATTTTGGGGCATGACACATTAGGAGTATATTAGAGTAATATAATTGGCATGCACTAGTTAGGTCAGTCATGAGATGAGTTGTCACAATCCGGTTGATGGTACTCCTTTTTGGGGTCGTATTTAGCTATTTGCGGTACGACCTGATTGAAAGTTATAGATTGCCCTCTTACAGTTGATACAGTGAGGAACTATATTATGAAGTTAGTGGTGGAGCGATGAAAACCATAGTTTTCTTTCTCATCTGAATCACAACCAATTTACTTTGCTTTCTAGATAATTTGGTCTTCTACCACCCAAACAAACCAATTTTAAGAAAATATAACTCATTGTTTATGAATTGCTAAAGTGAACAATCTCAATCTCTGTGGGATCGATATCCCTTACTCAAGTCGTTACTGTTCTACAATTGATACGTGCGCTTGCGTAGGGTCAAATCTAGCGTCGTTAAGGTGTCATTTTTAACCACATATTTTGTACACACCTGACGTCACATCATATAACCATTATACATCTTTTTTTTTCCTGATAATCACAAAATCGGAATTTTGAGGTCCTAAACGACTTGTTAAGAAAATAATCATGATTGATAATCAAAATTTGTTTATAATAATCATGATTGGTTAATAAGATATATTCATTCAATCTAAGACATGAATTAAGAATAAATATAAAATCTTGCATCAAGAATAAAAACGGTCACACATCTACAATCAATCATCACTGTATGGTCACAACTTTCCCTCGTTACAATTCAAAACAAATAAAAGAACTACATTACTTGTCTAGGGTTTTGCTAGAAAACCCTAGATACCGAATTAGTTGATCAGTCTTGAATGGCTCATCCCTTTGAATGATATGTGAATAGAAGCTCTGAAATTATGTGAAGAGAATTCGTTTAGATCTGTAGCAAACCTTGGTATATATAGGCAAATTTGAGGGAACCCCTAAATTGCCTTCCTTTCCTGTCGAGAGTAGGATTCCCCTTTGATGTGATTTCCTTTCAAACTTAGTAAAACCCTTCAATATAATGTATAATATTTCAAAAACATGTCCATATAGGTGTTGGGGTAGAACTTAAATTCATCCGGGTCAATTCGGGTCAAACTAGGATTTTGGCCCGAATCTGAAATTTCCAGCTTTTTCCTGTCGAGAGTAGGATTTTGGAGGTATGCACATTGGATGGAGGCATATAAAATATTTTAGGAAATCTAACTTCAAGCTATTGATGATTGACTCAAGAATCATCCGATTTGAACCTGTATTGATTGAACTATAGGCTCCCGAAGTTAACTGAAAATTTGTATTGAAACTAGATCACCGAGTACTCGGTGAGAATTCCACCGAGTACTCGGGAGCTTCTGTATGCTGCGCAAACAAGCGCAAATGCGTAAAATGTTCTGGTGATTTTTCTATATTTGCGCAAGTACGCTTACTTTCGTACTTTACCGAGTACTCGGTGAAGGCACTACCGAGGAGCTTCTGTATGCTGCGCAAACAAGCGCAAATGCGTAAAATGTTCTGGTGATTTTTCTATATTTGCGCAAGTACGCTTACTTTCGTACTTTACCGAGTACTCGGTGAAGGCACTACCGAGTACTCGGTAGTTCTTCATCTTGTAATTTTGTATTTCATCTTCTTTACTCCGTTTCTCTTCTCGACTTCATTCCTCTTTACTCCTTTTACATCATTGACTTATTTTTGGTCCTTTAAAGGTCTTTTATCCATGTTTTCGGCTCTCGAACAATCTTGAATCGTAAATCTAGTTATTTCACCGAGTTTAGCATGTTTTCTTCATTAAGCTCCTGAAACATGCTTAGACACACAAACGACATAAAAATACCAAATAATGGATTGTAAAGACGTAACAATAGTAAGATAGGGGCATAAAATAGATACTTTTGAGCACCTATCAGAATACTTCATATTCGGCACCTAACAGACTCATATTCTCACATCAGGATTCAATACACTGCATTAAAAATCAAATTGAGAACCCTGATAATATGATAAAACGTAAATTGAAAAGGTTTCTTGATATGATAATATAATAGGATGAGAATCCTTTAATACAAACATGAAAGACTCTTAAATAAAGTGAAGCAAAAAGGGCAAACATTAGACTAAAAGAAAATCGTGTGATGATCCAACGAGATATCTTGTCTAGTACATTGTTGTTGGGGTTCTCCCACATCGGTTGTGGAAGGGGCTGGTGGTCAGGATATAAGTGTGAGGAAAAATGTCACTCTTTGAGCTAGTTTTTGTGGTGAGAGAGACCTAAGACCTCCCAACATTTTGTATTAGCTCGAACTCGGTCTATCTCTAGTCTAAATAAAATCATCTTGGTCCATGTTGTGATTTGATAGTGTTGAGTTCATGGCTTGAGGCCAGAACATATGACAGTTTAACCATCACCATATTATGAAATATTGGCCATTTCGAACCAGAACCAGCCGGTTTGTATCGGTTTCTTGGGTCGCCGTTATCGGTTAGGACCGGTATATCAATCGGTTCTGGTTCACACACTCGAACCGCCGATACTCACCGAAACGGCCGGTTCCGACGTCGTAACGCCGGTTTTGACCGGTTTTAAACTTTATGTATCGGATTTCGAAAAAAAAATGAATCAAATTTTAATTTTCTAATGAAATTACACAATAACAAAACACTCTTGAATGTAATATAATTCACACCTAAAATATAAAAGCTTTTTTGTAATCTCTTTCAAAAAATTGTGAATGTTGTGCATTTAAGTGATTTAAGGACAAAAGTAAAAGCAAAAAAATATATATTTTACTAGATGGTCTACTAATGATGAATCAAATATCTAATGAAGATACAACTCAAAATTGACAATTCTCTCATGAACCCGAAGATCCACCGTGTAATTCATTTTGGTGGTGAACCATGTACTTATTCTAATTATTTTGTATTAATTTGGAAATAAAATACATCTTTTATGATTTGAATATTTATTTGTTTAAATTTAATACTATTGAATAGCCTCATAAGAAGATCAACGACACCTTTAAATTCATTAATAAATCATTATGTCTACTAAATGTCTTTAATAAATAAATAAAATTATCAAAAAATCATCAAACTTTAGTTGTGTTGTCAAAAGTACCATATCAGTACATTTTGGTCACCATGTGCAAGTTTTTCAAAAATTCACGATTGCAATAGCCGAAACCGTTACGTAACCCTGATACTGACCCAGTTCCGTTACACCGATACCGAAACTGATACACCAACCGAAACCGTTTTTGCGAACCATGGCCACCGTATTTAATA
Organism: Cornus suecica; assembly: GCA_963922005.1. Classification (NCBI taxonomy): domain Eukaryota; kingdom Viridiplantae; phylum Streptophyta; class Magnoliopsida; order Cornales; family Cornaceae; genus Cornus; species Cornus suecica. The sequence continues at coordinate 31,250,250 of OY998246.1, read as the reverse complement.
TAATGCATCTGTAACCTTTCTTTAGACCTCATCATCACGGACATTAGGCCTTTTCAAGCACACCTTGTTGAAACAAAAGATCAATCTTAAACAATAAAACAGTAAAGAATAAAAAACACACAGGATTTATTGTGGTTCAGTCAATTTGACCTACGTCCACCAGAGCAGTCTTTGTATTTCACTTATCAATGAATTAGGGTTACAATGATGTATATATAAAATACCAGAAGGCCTCCCCGGGGCTTCGGCCCAGCCCCTTTGGACCCAGGGCCTTCTTTCCTGGATTATAAGTCATTACCCAACAATCTCCACCTTGGCGAATATCCTGCCACCTTGAAGATCTCTTGCATTACCTCGAACTCACTCGTTGGGGGAACTCCTTTTCTTTAACATAAAGAAACATTGACCAAGTTCATGCAATGCTTGAACTTGTTTGCAGTCAACGGTTTTGTTAACATATCTGTTGCATTCTCTGTAGTGTGTATCTTCTGCAAAAGAATATCACATGTAGACACCAACTCTCGTATCTTGTGAAATCTCATATCTATATGCTTGGTTCTCGAATGATAGACTTGGTGCTTTTCCAAATAAATGACACTCTGACTATCACAATGTAATTGAACTCTACCTTGATCAATACCAAATTCCCTGACCAAACCTTTCAACCACAAAGCTTCCTTTGCAGCCTCAGTAACTATCATGTACTCTGTTTCTGTTGTAGACAATGCGACTATGGACTGAAGTGTAGACTTCCAACATATCGGTCCCTCAACTATTGTGAACACATATCCTGTGGTCGATCTCCTATCATCAAGATCACCTATATAGTCTGCATCCACATACCCCACAACTAACATAGTACTTTGCTGCCTTGCAAACATAATCCCATAGTCTGCAGTACCCTTCAAATACTTAAAGATCCAATTTATTGCCTTCCAATGTTCTTTCCCTGGATTGGCCATATACTTGCTAACTATGCTGATTGCTTGTGCTAAATCTGGCCTGGTGCATACCATTGCATACATCAAACATCCCATAGCATTGGCATAAGGTACTTTGGCCATCTCTTCAGTTTCTGCTTTTGCTTGTGGACTTTGGGTTGCAGACAATCAGAAGTGGTTGGCCAATGGTGTACTCACCTCTTTAGCGTCACTCATATTGAACATCTCCAGCACCTTCTTGATATAGCTATTCTGAGAAACCCATAGGCCATGTTTGATTAGTGGTCCGGTCTCATAATGGCTTTTTTGGGACCGGACACTGTTTGGCAAAACGGTTCCAAAAAAATAAGGACCACTTGGGACAAAAAGGGGTAATTTGAGACAACAAAAAATAATGGTCTCAAGTGGTCTTATATACAATTGTCTTAACACATGAGACCATAAAATTTGAAATATATATATATAATTAAAATATATATATAATTTAAAATAATATAAAATATTTGAAATAATGTATAAATTTTGAAATATATATATAAAGTTCAAAATTAATATATAAAATGCAAAACATATATTTAAAATTTGGGAAAATAAAAAAATTCCAAAATAATAAAAAAAATCAAAAATAATATATAAAATTCAAAAATAATATATAAAATTTGAAAAATAATATGATTTTTATAAAATAATGTATTAAATTCGAAACAAATATATAAAAATCAAAATTAATATATAAAATTTTAAATATATATATATAATTAAAAAAATAATATATAAGTTTTGAAAAATAATATAAAAAAATTGAAATAATGTATAAAATTTGAAAAAAATATAAAATTCAAAAATAATATACAAAATTAGATATATATATATATTTTTGATAAAATATAAAAAAATTTAAAATAATATAAAAAATCAAAAATAATATATAAAATTAAAAAATAATATAAAAATACGAAATAATTTATAAAATTTGAAAAATATATTATTTTTGAATTTCTTATATTATTTTCAAATTTTTTATAGTTTGTTCAAATTTTATATATTTTTCATAATTAATATATTTTTTGAATTTTGTATATTATTTTTTTATTTTTTGTATTATTTTCCAAACATAAGACCAAACAGCTTGAATAAGACCATAAGATCAGACAGCTTTATCAAACAGACTTTCAGAACACCACCCAAACCAGACCAGACCAGACCATATAAGACCAGACCGTACCGCCTAGCCTCTCTGTCCTTGTGAATTTCCATGCCAAGAATCTTCTTGGCTGCCCCTAAGTCTTTCATCTCGAACTTTTTACCCAACAAGGATTTTAGGCTACTAATCTCATCCATATGCTTAGCAGCAATAAGCATATCATTAACATGTAACACCAAAAAAATATATGAACCATCATCAGTTTGACCCCTTTGGACCCAGGGTTTTCCTTCCTCGATTATGAGTCATAACCCAACACACCTGGTGTATATCTTGAAAGGGTAATAGACATACTCATCTTGATTTTCGATTAGGTCATTAGACTATATCCATTGTTTCATCCTCCATGCCTACTTTCTTCTCAATTCCCAGTTGTTCGCGAGGCAACTTCTATGCCCTACCTCGTATTGAATGTGGTAGTGCCATGTCAAACTTTTATAAAGATTTGTGCATAATACATACATATATACACCATTAAATTGAAGATGATGAGAAAATGAACTTCTATCCATTAATACATTAGAGAAGCACCTTCAAACTGGTGAGATCAAGGAACATTATTTGAATGTTACTGCAGTTCATGCCAAGAAATTATAAAAAAAAGTTATACTTGCTAGAGAAATGGGATTCCTATCATTCAATGTATTCTTAGGATAGAAGAACTTTTTAGTTGATAGAAGAATACAACGAATTATTCATTTAAATTTTTTTTGAAAATTAATTATAGGTTCATTCGGAGAAATCAATGAAAGAATAAGTCCATTATAGTCATTATTGATCGGTTTCTAGGTGTGCTAAAAATAATGCTTTAATATTGTACCCTTGAATTGACCTAGTTTTGCCTTTCCACAGGCGTACAGATCGTATTGTAATATAGTATGGCTTGAGAAAGGGTATGTCGAATTCCACAAAGACTTGAATTTATTCACTTTTGTATACTAATACCCTTGAATTATGGTTTTAAAAAGAGTTTGATTGTTTGATTTGTTTAACCAAATTAATCTAAACTAAATGCAAAGAAAATATTGTTTTGATTAAAATCAAGGGAGAGAAAGTCTAGGATTTTCCTTAACTCCATCACTAACCTCACAACACATGTGAATCAGATTAGTACTTCCATCAGCTAGTTCTAATCCCCAAAGAGATACAATCAACCTGACTCAGCTACAACCCATCTTCGGACTGAGTGTGATTAGTGCATGCCAACTAATTTACTCTAATCTACTCCTATTATGCTTGAAATTAAACTAAACCATGTCTAACTCATATCTCCTTCGCATGGCCTGTCCAAATATAGGTTATCATGTTTTATGAAGTACCATTGTGTAGAAAATCATGATTTAAGCATCCGAGTTTTAGCCCATATTGAATAAACATGATTGATTAAGATAAAACATTCATTCGATCTAAGACAATAATGAAATAAACATAAAGTCTCATATTAAATAACAACAATATCTCATCTACACAATCATCACATGCGTGATCTTCAGTTTCCTTTATTTACAATTGAAATAAATAAATAAATCTACATTACTTAGCTAGGGTTTTGTTAGTTTATCCTAGATACCAAATTAGTTGTTCATGATGGAAAAGATCTGTACCGTTGATGTAGAATCCACCTCCATGGTCTTCAGAAATTTATGCCATGAAAGCTTTGAAAATTATGTGTTGAGAGTCCCCTTTAATTCCGATTCAGACCTTAGTATTTATAGGAAAAGATGTGAAGATTCCCAATTATGTTAGAATTATATCATTCTTCAACTAGGATTCCCTTTTGTATTTCTCTTGTGATTTGGAGTAAATATACCCAAAATAGATGTAAATATACATTATACACATACGTGTTGGGAAGTGTTGGAGTACATGATAAGCCGTAGATAGTCGAATCCCATCAAAATTGGTAATTGCATACATCAGAGTCGGCCACCTATCATATGCGTAATTCCCTTTATGCATATGCGTAGGGATTTCTACGCATAAACGTTGCCCTGTACGTAGTGCAGTTCACTACTATGCGTAAAAATGTGCTTTCCATGCCTCTTTTGCTCACTGTATGCGTAGCTATGAGTAGCAAAATGCTAAAATTTGACCTTTTACAATATTTGATATTTTCAAACGCCGTTTGCTTTTGTGTTACACATATTCATATATAAGACATGTTTAATGTCCGTTTTGCCTTTTGTAATGCGTTTCATGGTTTGAATTAATTTTTCTCTTTTTTTTTTTCTTCTCTTTTGAATATGTGCAATACATGACTTTGGTTAATTCACCAAAGTTAACTTGTTTTCCTCATTAAACTGATAAACCACAATTAAACACACAAATCGGATAAAAATATCAAGTAATGTGATAATGAGATTTAAAAATATTGAGTTAGGAGCCTAGAATTTGCAACATTCGGCTCTGAATATTCAATTGATATTATAAATTTGTGTGAACAAATAAGTGAGTTATATATATATAATCAGTTTGGTTCAGTTCAGTTTGGTCCTAGATAATCTAAAATCAGAACCAAATCAAATTAGAACGGTTTCATTTTTTTGAAATTACAATCAATTCAAACTAATTCAAAACCAGAAATTAAGCACGGATTACGATTCTACGATTTTTTTTTGTACACCCCTATCTTCTAGGACAACCGGATATATATAGTATTTGAATAGATTGAGTGGGATCATTATAGTGAACATACATAAATATAATTTTCTAATTGGTATCATAGAAAATTTAGAAGATATGATAAACTTGACCATGAGTAGCAAAAGTCAAATAATGTCACAATTTATAGTCTGAAATAAACACCAAACATAGATTCTATTTTTTCAAAAGTGACAAAACTCTTTATTGAAATTTATATACTTACAGAATATATTGCAAAAACAAAGAGCGGGCAAGCCAAATGAAGTCGCCTTTAGTGATTGGTGTTGGACCCAACTTCCTTACCATCCACTCATCCTATTGTCTAGAATTCTTTTTATTATTATTATTTTTTTTGTAATACATCATAAAAATAATATGTTGAAGCAGACGAGAGACAAAATACTGTGGCAAAACAAAACAAAACGATTGATCTAATTTTTAAAACCAACCATCAAGAGCATCCCCACCTCATGAATAGCTCCTGTTTGGTTTGTTGACTTGGAATGTATATGGACCCTAAAGAGACATAAAATTCAGTTAGACATGTGCTATGGTATAATACATTATACACACACATCTATCTATCTATATTACAAATGTTTGTAAGATTATTAGGTAGATTATATTATGATAATTGATGGAACTAAACATCTCTTTGAGTCCAAAATACCATTCAACAATATCTTCAGAAAAATATAGTATTCACAGATTAAACCCCATGTAACCCTTTTGACTAAGCACAATAAATGAGTTAAGAAGTGTTTATTAGATCAAGAACAATTTGCTTGGGTAATAATATATGCATAAAACAAAGATAAATTTGTTTAAACAAGCCAAATGACAGGTGTTACTTTTAGAACCAATACAAATTTTAAAGAGGATCAAATAAATTAATTAAAATATGGCCACATATCACATGACATTATGGGACACCCCATATGAAAATGGGATCTCATTATTTTTCAAACCCCTAGTTGTTGTATGACTAACCATCACTGTGTACAATATGTGTACTTAGATCTAATTAATAATCTAAATATTAACCACAAACTCTGATTTGGGCACATGGCATAGTGTATGGACAATATTGGCCCTGTTAGGTCTAAATTGTCTTCTAATACAAAAGAGGGACAATTTTGGAATTTAATAAAGAAAGTGCAATATTTAGTGAAATTTAATTAATGGATGACACTAACTACTTGACATTAAGTGCATGTTTGGCAACATGGAGTGGAGCCAAAATTTTGGGTTTGGTTTGAAAATTTTGCTCCACTCCATGTTTGGCAAATGATGTGGAAATTTGAAGTAGACACTGTAGCAATTCCATGGTGCAACTTTTGTAAAGGAATGAGCCAAAATTTGGAACTATCATTTTTTATGGTTCATGGTTTTGGTTTTGGTACCAACACTGTAGCAAATTCATTTTTGATATTAATAAATTTCAAAAAATTAAATATTCTGAAAAATAAAATATTTATGAAAAATTAAATATTTCGAAAAATTAAATATATTAATATATTATAATATTAATATATTAAAAAATATTAATATTAATATTTATTAATAAATAAAATGTGAAACCCATATATTAATATTAATATTTATTAATATATTAAAATATATTAATATATGAGTTTCACATATTAATATATTAATAAATATTAACATTAATATATTTTAATATATTAATATTAATATTTATTAATATATTAATATTCAGAATTTAAACCCATACCAACTCTACCAAACATGATCTAGTTTTTCAGCATCACTTTTTCTCACACAAAAACCATCTGCACCAAACATGGTTTGGAACCAAAATAAAACCACACCAACTCCAACCAAACCAAAAGCAAAAACCAACTCCACACTGTCTACAAAACAAGCACTAAGTGCATATGGGGATGTGATTGCCACCCAGTTCCAATCCTCAAGTACAAATTGTTGCAGATCTTCCTCCATTTTGTTTTTCTCTGATAGTGTCGTTATTTAATCCAGAGTTTGTTAGGGTTTCCACACCCTCTGTTCGAAGCCGTGTGTACCTACAAATCAGAAATCGCACACAAACATACACTAAATAATCGACACAAAGATATATATGTGTTTCAACATTCGTCCACGGAGAGCACCGTTTCACTATCGATAAATGAGAGGATTACAAAACTCACACAGTGTTTCACTTACTCGTGTATCGTCCACCATCACCGGTGTTTCACTTACACCAAGAAGAATACTAATATGTATTTTTTCCTATTCTCTTTCTCTCTATTTGTGCACACACTTGTACCGGCTTATTCTGGCTCTCACTCTGGTACATAGAATACAATAGGCTACACCTATATTTATAGGAGAGGCTGGGCATGAAAAATCAATCAATCCAATTAGGAATTGATCTCCTACCTAATTAAGGATTGATTGGTGGCTAAGTTATATTCTCCTTTAAGAAATGAGTTACCAAATATAACAAACTTCAATCAAATAGAAATACTTGCTGCCCAAGTTTACTTTCCACGCAAGGAAATGATTCATACTCTAATTATATCACACTTGACGACTTTCCATCAAATCAATCAACTCCATCAATGATCAGTGCATTACGGTGCCCTCATTTATGTCTTCAAGCTTAAAGACCCATTGAAGTTGAGCACAACTTCAATTCCTCTATTATCACCATTTTGGTCAACATGACCATGTTGATAGTTCCCACTGCATGAGCAATATTTAGCCTTCTACGAAACCTGCGAACTCTATTGCGTCTAGCCACTCTATCTTGCAACAACTGTCGCCTCTGACTTCTTCTTACAAACCTTGTCGCGTTTGTCTTCTTTTTCCCTTTCACTAAAAGACTTTCCGGTTGCTGCATATAAAACTCCTCCTTTAGGTTACCTTGGAGGAAAACAGATTTGCCATCTAACAGCTCTAGATGCAAACCCTCTGCTGCAACAATGCTTGAATGAATTGTATTCAGTTTCATAACCGAAGAATGGAGAGCTTTCTTCCTTACCGGCAACTCGGTTAGCTTCCATGTCTTGATGGAGATAAGGGACTTCATCTCATCTTCCATCGCAAGCTCCTACTGACTCGCATTTGTTGCATTGCATGTTTCATTACCACATTCTGGTTCATCTTCATCTGTGAGCATCAAATAATTCAAGTATCTTCGATTCAGCACATGCAGCCGTGAAGTACTCCTAAACACAGAATTAAGAGTCAGAGTCTGCGGTGTATTATCCTATTGAGTATTGTTGTCTGCAATATGTTCTTTTGATTGAGGACTCTCACTATCTAGAACATCATCTATCTCAACATATATAGGATCACTCTATGTTTTACCGCTCCATACCTCTTCTGGTATTTTGCGCTCCAATGGTACTGATAAACCACAATTTATAAGATACGCTGTTGTATTGACTGCTTATTCCCAGAACTATTCCGGAAACCGTGCTTGAATGCGCATGCCTCTGGTTATCTAAGCCATTTTCCGGTTCATACATTCTGCTATGCCATACTGTTGTTGTGCACTTGGAACAATCTTCTCTAATTTGATATTGTTCTCATAACAAAAGTTCTTGAACCCAGAGTCTTCGTTTCTCCACCAAAGTCGGATCTCAGTTTCTTTACCTTAAACCCTTTCTCGTTCTCTACCATGGCTTTTGATGTCCGCTCAGGGTGGCTAAAAATATGTGTTAAGAACACACCCTTAAGACGACCTAGGTTTTACCTATCGCAAGCGCACGAGTCAATTGTAGTATAAATACTGTTTGTGAAAGGTTTTCGATCCCAAAGAGACTAAGTCGTATTCGGAATTCTCATAAAACAATACTCTCGAATTGTTATAAAAATATGATTTATGGGTTGTGATTGATTAACTAATTAACTAAGAAAGCATGTAAAGATAGAATAAGACAAGAACAATAAAAATAAAATCTAGGATTTCCATACTCCACCACTAACCGCATAACATAACTCTCTACTAGCTCAATTGCAAGAGGGCGATCCATAACTGTGAATCAGGTCATCTCGCAAATACTCTAATACGTCCCCAACAAAGATACTATCTATCGGATTCACTATAACACATCTCCGGACAGAGTATGACTAGTGCATGCAAATTAATTTACTGTAATCTACTCCTACAACATGAAATTAAACTAAAACATGTCTATATAACCTCACCGAGGCACTGCCTGTGTAAACTTAGGGTTTCAAGTGTTAAGCACCATTGTGTAAAAAATCATGAATTAAAAATTCGAGTTCCAGCTCATAGTGAATAATCATGAATGAGTAAGATAATATATTCATTCAATTTAAGACAAGAATTTAAAACAAATATAAGATCTTGTGTCAAGAATAAAAACGATCACACATCTACTACAATCATCACAATATGGTCATAGCTTCCCCTCGTTACAATTAAAAACAAATATAAAAACTACATTACTTGGCTATGGTTTTACTAGAAAATCCTAGATACTGAATTAGTTTCTCATGGTAGAAGGTGACTACATCGTTGATGTAAAAACGTCCTCCATGATCTTCTTCTCCGGATCTCTAGGTCTTAAATGACTCCTCCATTTTGATGATATGAATCTGAAAATAAAGCTCTCAAAATTGGGTAGAAATAAGTCCCCAAAATTTGTAACATACCTTAGTATTTATAGACGAAGGTGAGGGAAACCCTAAATTGCATTACTTTCCTGTCGAGAGTAGGATTCCCCTTTTATGTGATTTCCTTCCAAACTAAGCAAAACCCTTCAATCTCTTGTATAATATGTCTAAAACATGTCCATATAGGTGTTGGGGTCGAATACAAAGTCATCCGGGTCAATTCGGATCAATTCGGGTCAAACTAGAATTTTGGCCCGAATATGAAATTTCTAGCTTTTCTGCAGATACGTCTCACTCTTTTGATGATAAATGTAGTTACACATATTGGATGGAGGCATTTAATTGTTTGTTAGAAATTTGACTTCAACCTCTTGATGTTAGACTCAAGAATCACCCCATTTGGACCTATTTTGACCGAGATATGGTCTCCCGAAGTTGACTGAAATTTATGCTGAAATGCCCGGAGCGTAAAGGCTCCTACGCCTGGGGTGTAGAGCCAAAATGCCCGCGTCTGCTCCAGGATTAGAAACGATACTTTCTAGCCATTTTTTGTTACTTTAGGCGTAGGTCAGGTGTAGCAAAATACTTAAAATCAATATTTATTGGGAATAGTGCCATTTGGACCCCTCTAGACTCGGTTGTTAAGATTCTTAAAGTTGTGGCTCGAAAAAATGACATTTCTGCCCTTCAAAAGCCACTTTTCTATTGAATACACCTCTTAAGCTCTCCTCTTTGGATAGACACAAGCATTTCACCAAAGTTAGCTCTAAATCTTCATTAAGCTCCTGAAACACAGTTAGACACACAAACCGCATAAAAATACCAAATAACGGAATGATAAAACATAACAATAGTAAGATAGGGGCCTAAAATGTACGATATTTGGCACCTATCAGCTTTCCATTTCTTGAACATATCATACACCTCATATTTATGTTTCAAGAAGTAAACACATATCCTCCTGGAATGGTCATCGATGAAAGTCATGAAGTAGGACTTTCTGCCAAGAGATGTGACAGTTACTTGCCCCCAGACACCCATGTAAACTAGTTCAAGCTTCTCCACTGTGAGACTTCTGTTGTTACTCTGGAAACTAACCATCTTCTACTTATACTCATAGATAACGATGTCAATCGATTTCAATGGTAGTTTTCCCTTTGAGAGTAGAACCACGAGCTCTTTTTCACTCATGTGACCAAGCCTTTGGTGCCACAAGTTATGATCTTCCTTGCCTTCTGCAACTGCAATCACTGTGCTAAAATTGGTGGTTATGTAAAGCGTACCTTATTTCTTTCCTCGTGTTATAGTTATAGCTCCCATGGAAACTTTCCACATAACTTCACTGAAAGTGGTCACATAACCTTCACTCGCCAACTGGCCTACTAAGATTAGGTTCTTCCTCAAGTCTGGAATGAGTCTCACATTCCTTAGCTTCCATATCAAGTCTGATATGTACTTCAACTTTGCCTATGACACTGCAGGGCTTATCGTCACCTAGATGAACCTCGCTAAGGTTATTATATGCATATCTCTCAAAGAGCTCTCAACTTGAGGTGGCATGAAATGATGTTCCAAAGTTCAAGACCCAAAACTCTGTCTTTCTCTCCAAAGAGTATATCAACGCATCATCTTCTGAGATAAAATTCACTTCATTCTTGTCATCCACTACACTATGCGGGGATTTGCACTGGTCTCTGTAATGACCAAGTATGCCACAATTTTAACACTCAATGGAATTTCAAGACTCCTGTCTCGACTTGGAACGACCACGCCTTTGACTTCCGTCTTTCTTCCTATTCGAACCTCTGCCTTTGTTATCAACATTCAATGCTAACCCATTGTTAGAAGAGTCTGACGTCTGCCTTCTGATTTCTTCTTTGAGTACCATACTCACCACATAATCATACTATAAATTTTCGTTCCTTGAAGAGCTACTGATCAAAGCCACTGTGTTGCTCCAACTCTCTGGCAATTGACTTAAAACTAAAGCCACTTTTATCCCGCCAGTGATAGGCATATCAACAGATTCTGACTGACCAACAATCTCATTGAGAATATTAAGGTCTTCACTGATCTTTCCATTCTAGGACATCTTTAAATTGACCAATATTTTGATGAGATGTACTATGTTTGCTGCAGACAGCTGTTCGTACATGTTTAAAAGGGCATCTATGAGAGACTTCACTGTCTTCTCATTCTCGATATTTAACGCAACAAACTTTGACAATGTTAATATGATCGTACTGTGAGCCTTTTGATCTATGATTTTTCAGTCTTCTGCTTTTATCGATTCTAGCTTTTACCTTCCAATGACAAATACAAATTATTCTGAAATAACACGTCCTCAATTTGCATATTCCAAAAGGCAAAGTTTGTACCGTTAAACCTCTCGATCATTGTTGTCTTTTCTTCTCCCATATCTCCCACTGAACCTTTTCGAGGTGTTTGGAGTCAAATCACGCAAAACCGATCATACAATTGCGTCTGGAATGATCCAAAATCTTAAGATCGCCTTTGACCGCGTCGAAAACAGGCTAAAAATAACTCCAAACGAGCCAAAAACAATTTCAGTACTAAAAACATAATACTGTTGACATGGCACTTGTTAATGTGGCTGCTAACATGGCGTGCTAATGTCATTGATGACATGGAAGTCGTCTTCTCCGGCGAGGCGCCTCACCAGACTAAACTTTCCGGAGGTGATGTGTACGTCAGGTGTATAAAAATATGTGGTTAAAAACAACATCTTAACGACTTTAGGTTTTACCCTATGCAAGCGCACATATCAATTGTAGAATAGCAAAGCGGCTTGAGTAAGGGATATCAATCCCACAGAGAGTGAGATTGTTCACTTTAATATAGTTAATTAATGTATTAATTCTAAGAGGGCGATCCATAGCTGTGAATCAGGTCGTACCGCAAATAGTTAAATACGACCCCAAAAAGGAGTACCATCGACCGGATCGCGGCAACCTGTCTCATGACTGACCTAACTAGTACATGCCAATTATGCTACTCTAATCTACTCCTAATGCATGAAAATAAACTAAAGCATGTCTATATTAAATCGCCAAGGCACGACCTGTGTCAACCTAGGGTTTCAAGTTTCATTACCACTATTGTGTAGAAAACCATGATTAAGCATCTGAGTTCCAGCCCATAGTGAATAATCATAATTGTGCAAAACTATATATTCATTCCATATAAGATAAGAATTTAGAATAAACATATACTTTTATATTGCAAATCAGTACGGTCTTTTAACTACTACAATCGACACAGTATGGTCAACAATTTCTCCTATTTACAATTAAAAACAATAAAAGAACAACATTACTTGGCTTGGATTTTACTAGAAAACCCTAGATGCCGAGTTAGTTGGCCATGGAAGATGGTGACTGCATCGTTGATGTAGAAACTTTCTCCATAGTCTTCTTCTTCAGATCTCTAGGTTTGAATATGGTTCTCAACAACAACATATCTGAATGAATAAACAGCCTCCAAAACTCACGTATGAATTCTCCAACCACCGACCCCTTCAATTATGATGTATGGTCTTGTATATATATGCAATGGCATAAAGAGACCCTTTTTAGTCTTTTCTCACTAAAACTCATGCAAACCCTAATTTATCATATTTATAAGTGTATATACATGTATATAGAAGTCTGGAGTCGAAGGGACGTCTTCCAATTAAACTAGGGGTGAAACAGGAAAAATCATGAAAAATCACCAAAAAGTTGCTACATGTACGCTTCAAGCATAGGGGTCCTACGCTTCAAGTGTAACAGGTCTACACTTCAAGCGTAGGTCCCAAGCGTACCTTTAACCGTAGGTCCAAGCGTAGAAATGTGTTTTCTAGCCACTTTTTGAAACTGGAAGCGTAGGTATTTTGTGAAAAATCACTTTTCTCCTTAAATGCACCAAAACGTCTGTCTCAAACCCACGATACTTTTTACTGAAGATGATGACTTCTGAAAATGTCGTTTTTGCCTTCCGAAAGCCATTTTTGTCTCTGACTGCCTCTTTGACTTTCCTCTTGGATAAAAAGAACATACTCTTCAGTTAATTCACCGAAGTTAACCCAATTTCTTCATTAAGCTCCTGAAACATGTCTTAACACGCAAACATAATAAAAATACCAAATAATGGAATGAAAAAACGTAACAATAGTGAGTTAAAGGGTCAAAATGACTAATATTTGACACCTATCAGACAACCGACGCATGGAGGCTCCGATGGCTACATGGCCGATGGGGTTCGCTTCGTCTAGTCGATGCGAAGCTTCATATGTGGTTGGTTTATGATTTCGTGCAACTTGTACCTTCGAATCTGGACCAGAATGTACGGCTTCAGGAATTGCTCCAACCTGGGGCTCTGATACCATTTGTTAGGGTTTCCACACCCTCTGTTCAAAGTCGTGTGTACCTGCAAATCAAAAATCGCAAACAAACACACACCAAATAATCGACACAAATATATATACGTGGTTCGGCCAAATCAACCTACGTCCACGGAGAGTCTCGTTTCACTATCGATCAATGAGAGGATTACAAAACTCACACAGTGTTTCACGCACACGTGTATCGCTCACCTTCACCAGTATTTCACTCACACCGAGAAGAATACTAATCTGTATTTCTCCCTATTCTCTATATTCTCTTTATCTTTTTGTGCACACACTAGTACCGGCCTATTTTGGCCTTCACTCTAGTACAAAGAATACAATAGGCTACACCTATATTTATAGTAGAGGTTGGAGTGGATGAAAAGTCAATCAATCCAATTAGGAATTGATCTCCTATCTAATTAAGGATTGTTTAGTGGCTAAGTTATATTTCCCCTTAAAAAAAAAGTCACCAAATATAACAAACTTCAGTCAAATAGAGATACTTGTTGCCCAAGTTTACTTTCCTCACAAGGAAATGATTCATACTCTAAGAGAGTTCTCATCATGAGATAAATAATCACTTAAAAATTAGATAATTAAAGATTTAGTTAAATCTGAAATATTTAATTAAGCTCGAATAAAGACATTCCCCTTGTTCTATCTTGGTAATTAGCTTAAATATATAATTTAATTTTTGACAATATATTTTTATTTTCAGTGAAACTTAAGTGGAATTCGGAATTAAATGAAGTTTTGATACATGGTTGGTTGTATCGGTTTCATACATTCTGTATCATTCGATTTGTAACGTTTTCAGAAGGTCCAATATTATTACATAGCACTGAGACTCATTCAATACTCGTTTAAAAAATTAATATTTTTCGAATCTGTTACACCGTTATTATGACTTGAACCGAACAAACATTGCGACCATGAATCAGGCTTGATTATGAAAGATGTATTTTAGCCGACATTGATGGTAATTAGGCTCATATAGCCATGGCCATGTCTAGTATAGGTTTCAAATACCTTTTTGTGATTAAACTCGACTAATCCATCAAAACAAAAAATCAGAAAATAAATAAATAATGACAATAATATGATAATGGTGGTTAGAAGAATAGAAGGCGATAAATGATTTATGTGATTTAGAGTGGACTATGAAAAAATGGTTGAAAGTGACACTAATTTAATTAGTTGGTGTAGTCACATGGGGTGGTAAGAATAAAAAAAGGCAATATATTATATTAGTGTTTAAAGAGAATATCTTTCTAATTAGTTTGGAAATGAAAGCTTCTTTTCAGTTGGTAGTTGAGATGTTGCCATTATTCATGGGGGCATTTTCTATCAACTGATAAATATTAATATATGTGGAAATAAATAAATAAATATTAGTATATATATCTCTAGCAACCACCGTTTATGCTTTCTATTATATTATACTGAATCAAAGACTTAAACCCACTCCTTAATTGAAGTGTCATCACATGTCATGTCATTCCTTAAGTAATTTGCTAACAACCATGTATATAGATGACTTACAGATTATAAAAAGGAAAAATATGACTGACCTTCCTTTAGGGAAGGTCTAATTGAACCAGTATTCTTTAATTTTTAAATATATCAATTATTTTTATTGGTGATGTAAAATTATGAAATTATCCTCAATAAATCCCTTAAATTATTGAATTTTCACATTATCTCACCCTAATGGATAAATTATAATCTCACCCCCTAAAATTCTAAAAAATATTTAAAATTTAAAAAAATATATATAATTTAAATATATATATATATATAATTAAAAAATTATATATATAAATTTTGAAATATATATATCTAATTCGAAATAAATATATAAAATTCGAAAAAGATATATAAATTTTGAAATATATATATAAAATTCCTAAAAAATATATAAATTTTGAAAAACACATATAAATTTTGAAATATATATTTAATTCGAAATAAATATATAAAATTCGAAAAAGATATATAAATTTTGAAATATATATATAAAATTCCGAAAAACATATAAATTTTGAAAAACATATATAAATTTTGAAATATATAAATTCCTAAATGTATATATAAAATTCCATCAAAAATATTTATTAGATATATAAATCTAATAAATCTGATGGGAGAACTTAGCTATTATTCAATTTTTTGCTTGGCAGATTGAATCATCAAAATTTCAAATTATATAAATATTTTCTAAATTTTATATGTTTTGCAAAATTTATTTATATTTTTTGAATATATATATTTTAATTATATATATATTTCTAATTTTATATATTTGTTTCGAATTATATATATATTTTTCGAAATTTATTCATTGTTTCAGAATTTTATATATTTGTTTCGAATTTTTTTTATTTTTTATTATTTTATATATTTATTTCAAATTTTATATATATTTTCCAAATTTTATATATTTTTTGAATATATATATATATTAACTTTATATATATTTCGTGTTTTATATATATGTTTTGAATATATATATATTAACTTTATATATATTTCGAGTTTTCTATATATTTTTTGAAATTTATATATGTTTTTCGAAATTTATACATTTTTTCAGAATTTTATATATTTTTTTCGAATTTTGTTTATTTTTTCTTATTTTATATATTTATTTCAAATTATATATATATATATTTCAAATGTTATTTATGTTTTTCAAAATTTATATATTTTTTTGATTTTTTATATTTTTTTCAAAATTTGTATACATTTTCCAAATTTTGTATATTTTTTCAAATTTTATATATTTTTTAAAATTTTAAATATTTTTTCGAATTTTAGGGGGTAAAATTGTAATTTACCCATTGGGGTGGGGGATTGTGAAATTCAATAATTTAAGGGGTAAACTGTAACATGAATTTGAGGGTATTTAGGGTACTTTATCCCTTTGACCGCGTTGATTTTGGATAGAGGGGGTGAAAGTGATAGAAAAAGCTAACTAGGGAGAGGTAACTAATAAATTTCAAAATTAATGAGTACCGCGTGCAATGAGGTCTTACCTCAAGGGAGGTCAATGATATTTTCCCATAAAAATACATATTTTCATGTCAAATTTTCCCTTTTATAACTTATCAAATTGAAGGAATAATAAACAAAATTAACTGAAAAATTATTTGATATTCAAGTTCAAATCAGATAACAACTATTAGGTACAACACATGGGACCCGGGTAGAATATGACACGGATGCTGCAACACAATAAATATTAAAAATAAATAAATGGCACGGACACGTTAAAATTAATAATATAATATATTATTACATACTTAAAAGTAATAACTTGCAATCAATTTATTTATATAATCATAAAAATCACTCATTTGAATCCTAAAATATTTATTTATTATTATTAGTTTCTTATAAATTACTATATTGTTTTCTAATTATTCAAATTGTACTTTTAAATTACATTAAATTTTAATTTAATTCAAAACAGAAGCTATAAAAATATGGAGTTGTGTTTTAAAAATATCCACTACGTGGGTTCATGTCGTGTCTCAAAATATCTAAATTTCAGGATATTTTTAGCCGTACCTAACATGTGTTTATATATGTGTATCTGACAGGTTATGAGTGTCCAACACACATAATATATTACCGCATCTCAAAAAAAAGTATCCGTGCATCATAGGATAACAATTTCAAATTCAAGCTTTTAGCCATAGCACCACAAAATAAGATAATAATTTCTAATTTTTCTGTTTCTTTATCATCAATCTTGCCTCAATTCATAGAATGAAATTGCCCCCCTAAATATTTTTAAATACTTATTACAAGTAACTCAACTACTCTATTCAAAAGGTTAATTTTATTATTTGGTAAGTAATTAAAACATTTTAAATACCCATATCCGTATCATTTTGGTGCCCTTTCTTCTCTCGCCTTCAATTACGAATTTACAATGTTCAGTCTTTTAACAATATTTCAGCACTAGAAAGTAAGAAGTGAGTTGTATATATATATATATATAGGGTAATTTACACAAAACCCCCCTGAGGTTTCTGGATTTAATCACAAAATTCCCTGTCGTTCGCCAAACCCCCTGACATTTCAGATTTCAAATACCCCTTCTAACTAATTTTTATGTCAAAATAACTTAAATGTCTCACACATAAATTACAGTTTTACCCCTCTTATTTGGACATATGACATTTTCCCCCTCTTGTTTGGATAATTACACTTCCCCCATCTATAAAAAAAATATATATATAAAATTCGAAATTTATATTGAAATTTGAAAAAATATATATATAAAATTCTAAAAATATATATATAATTCATAAATAATATATTAAATTTCAAATATATATATAAAATTCAAAAAAAAATATTAAATTTCAAAACAAAATATAAATTTAAAAAAATATATAAAATTCAAAACAAATATATAAAATTTGAATATATATATATTTCAAAAAATGAATTTTAATTTTTTATGTTACCATGTGAGTGACATGTGACAGGGTATATGGTTTGGACTAGACACGTGAGGTTAAATGGAGACCCATGTCATATGATGTACTTTTATTTTTGATTGTATTGTTTTAAATGGACAACAAATTAAAGGAAAAAGAGGTAAATGTGCGAAAGTTGGACAAGAAGAAGTGTGATATGGTAAGATGGTGGACTGATTACTTGTCTCTTCATTGAATACTAGCATCATCATTTTATTTTTCTTTCATTTTTATTTTTTATGGGGGTATATTTATATATGTTTTTTGAACTTTATATATTTTTTTCAAAAGTTTCAAATTTTATATATTTTTTCAAAATTTATATATATATATATATATATATATATTTGAATTTTATATATTTGTTTCAATTTTACATATAATTGTTTTTGAATTTATATATATATTCAAAATTTTATATAGTTTTTCAAATTTTATATATTTTTTTCAAATTTTATATATTTGTTTTGAATTATATATATTTCAAATTTTATATATTTGTTCAAATTTAAAATAATTTTTTTGAATTTATATATATATATTTTTTATAGAGGAGGGAAACTGGGAAAGTGTAATCATCCAAATAAGAGGGGGGAAAGTATAATATATCCAAAAAAGAGGGTTGAAACTGTAATTTTTGTGAGGGGCATTTAAGTCATTTTGACATGAAAATTGGCTTGAGGGAGGGTATTTGAATAAAATTTGAAATGTCAAGAGATTTGGAAAACGACGGAGAATTTGGTGATTAAATCCTAAAATATGAGGATAAATTATCATATATATATATATATATATATATATTACACTAAGACCGAAGTCTCAAATTTTAAGATGAGGTCGGAGTCATATGACTGACTATACACTTTCATAAACTTAGGTGCCCAGTGCCCACATAACAAAGATTAGGACAACCAACATCAATTCATACATGTTTGCATGTATATACATAGTTTTTAAAAATGTATCCAAATTAAGGTTTGTCATAACGGTATCGGTATAACGGATTCAGGTCAGTATCGGAGTTACGTAACGAAATTTGATTATCGCAACCGTGAATTTTTTAAAATCTTTCACATCTTACCAAAAATGTAACGACCGTTACGGGCACAATATCAGTCGATTCTTGTGTGAGAACCGGATCTCGCCGATATATCGGACCGACTCGGTATCGGCCACTTAAAAATCCGTTACCAACCAACCGATACGGGCCGTATCGGACCGGTTCCGCGAACTATGATCCAGATACATTGGAGTCTAACAAAATTCTCTGCAGAAAGATGCCTTTTTTAGTTTATTTCTTACTTAAAAATTGCATGCCTTTAAGATTAATATAAATATATCAACTTCTGAGGTTGCATGAAAGTGACAGTGAGAACTATATGGCAAATGCATGAATCATGAAGGTTAGCAGTCAATAACAAATAACCTAGTTTGGAATCATAGAAGTGACAAGTACTTCAAACAAGACCATATTAGAGTACTAATTAAAGACCACGTGCTAAGTTTTCAGATTGATGCAAGGGAGTGTATGATAAAAAAAAAAAAAAAAAAAGAAAAATAAAAAAGAGTTATTTGCTGTGAGACCCCCTTAACTATGGGTCAATTCCACTCAGAAAGTGGTCAACATATTTTCAGTCTATCAACCTCCTCAACTTTCATTTTGCTTGCAAACACACCTCCTGGAGGGGTTTTTGGCACTTAAAATTACTTTTTTATCCTTTTTTCATTATTAAAGTCAGATGTATAATTACAAGGATGTAAATGCCCCTGTTGGCTGTTGAGTATTGGCGACAATGAACAGTGAATAGAGATAAGTGATTTTGCAACCAAAAAATATGAACAGTGTTTGAAATGTAAAATTGACTGTTACAGAAAATTTGACACAAAATTAATTGAACAGTGGTAATTTGCAACTGCATCATACATTCCTCAATTAAAATGCCTAAATACAATGAGAAATTCCAACATTCAAAGGAGTAATTCCATTCAAACATACATGCATACATATATTACATACCAAAAATATATTACATTGAAGTCCTAAACCCTACTATCAAAGTAAAACTGTTGTAATACCCAACTGAAATAGATTAGATTACATATAAGAAAGCCAACAAGGCTTGAAATGAGACCGATATCACCAAAATAAAAAGCTTGGCTCAATCATGTGTGTGCGTAAGTGTGACATGTACAAAAAAAATCAAAAAACAGTCACTACACTATCCATGAAAACTATTGTCCAAAAACTGTCCAAAAAGAGTCCAAAATGAGCCATATACAGTCCAAGTCCAAAATATACAAAAAACAACATAAGATATGTTGTTACCAGTGTCACCATTGTGCCCAAGGAGATCTTGAGCCACCTTGCCCAGTTGGAACCTACAATTGAAAGGTTCACAAAAAAAATAAGAAATAGCAAGAATATTTTATAGTTAGGAAAAAATAATGCTAATATTAAAATAGTTTAGGAAATGTACATTAGAGCAACTTGCTTGGGCAGGGGTTAGTGCCGGTGTTGATTGCAATTGTTGCGAACCATCACTACCACCAACCTGCATCATTAACATATTTTTTTAGTGAGTAAAATAGTTAGAAATGTTAAAATAATTGAATATCAAAAATATTTAAATTACAGTGGACAAAGATCTATGTGATGAAGCTGTTGGTGTTGCTGGTGCTGCTAGTGTTGCTGATCTTGTCTTTGGTCATTTGTCTTTCCTTGCCACTTTGAACTTCTTTCTTGGTGGTGGAGCTGTTGCTGTTGTTGATGAAGTCCCTGCAGATGACTGTGGACCTCTAGTTTTGCCCTGACTGTTCTTTAGAAATCTTTTACACCCCCTTTTATTATGGCCAATAGCTTTACACAAACTATAAGTCATGACTGTGGACCTTCTTGTTGCTGCTGGTTCATTCTCCTCCCTCCTCCTAGCCACCCTAGGTCTGCCAATTGGCCTCCTTAGTTCTGGGGGATCTAAAGGCAATTTGTTCACCTCATCCCATAAACTTTTATGGTGCATGGGATGAATAAGGTGCCTATAAGCTTGTCCATACATATAGTTGGTAAAATACTCATCACAATAGTCCTCTACAGGTTCCCTTCTCCAAGTAATGCATGCACATGCATGCCTACAAGGTACACCAGTCAACTGAAATTCCCCACAACAGCAACTATGATTTTTAAGGTCAACTATATACTTCATGTTCAACTCCTCAGTGACCTCATACATTTCTCCCCCGGGCCATATCAATTGACAACAACCAGATTTTGAAAGGTTTTGGTTAAGTTTGTTTCTGATTTTTGGAACCACAAACTCCCATTGAACACTCTTGTTGAACCTTTTTTGGAATTTAGACATCAACTTGGTTCTGATCTCATCCAAACAGTTTGTTATTGGCTTTCCCCTCATATGTTTTGGCCAAGAGTTAAATGATTCAACAACATTGTTGGTTACAAAGTCACATTTTCCCATTACATCAAATTTGTGTCTTGCCCATGTTTCAATTGGATGATCAATTAACCAATTATATGTTTCCTGACTTGTGTTATGAATTTTTTTCATTGCTGTTTTAAAGTCCAATTCATTATAACTCTGTGCAGCCTCCTAAAACAGTCTTCTAAATCTTAACCCAGGGTGTAAAGACCTAAAGTTTGCATAAATATGTCTGTAGCACCTCCTCTTAAACGCATTAGGGTAAAGTTCATCAATTGCAGGTAGAATACCCTTCTGACCATCACTCATGATGGTCCAAGGCACTCCCTTGGTAGACTCCTCACCAGTTATCTTGTGGAGATAGTCTAAGAACCATGTCCAACTATCCTTGTTTACAGATTCAATCACAGCCACAGCAAATGGATACAATCCATTATTCCCATCTAGTCCCACAACACTAATGAGTATACCCCCAAATAAACGCTTTAAGAAACAACCATCCACACCAATGAATGGTCTACAACCACCCCTAAACCCATTAATGGCAACCCCAATTGACAAAAAAACTCGTCTAAATCTTGGTGGCTGATTTGTTGAAGGTTTTATAAAGAATAATGAAGCGGGATTTGTCTTATATACCTCATGAGCATACTGCCACAACTTACCATATAACCCAGCATGTGTTCCTTGATTTTCAATTAAAGCTTTGTTTCTTGCTCTCCTTAGACATGTTTCAATACAATTAACCTGCAATTTCTCCCTAACTAGGGCCCCCAAAGCTTCTAAGGTTATTTCAGTTGATTTTTGAATATCTTCATAAGCTTTTTAGCAATGAAAGTTGATGTAACAACTTTGTTTTTAGTGGTTCTGATGCAGGTGTGTTGACGGCCCATTGTTTTAACTTTATATGTTACTTGATCACTCAAGGCACTAGTATGTATTCTCTATTTATAGCCTGGATTGCCACATTTAGAGGTCACCCTAGACTTCTCATTCTTCTCCATGACAAGTTTAAACCCCTTTTGGACTGAATATTCTTTTAGAATTGTTCTGAAGTGTTTTACATCACTTAAAAGTTGATTAACTTCAAATTGAATCTCACATCCATGTGAATATGCAAATACTTTACCATTAAGGTTAATAAAATTTGATGTTTTAGATATAGTTTCATCCCCACTGTTTTCAACAAGTTCAATATCATCAATGTAATCAGATAGGACACCCTCACTGTTTACTTGTTCATCTTCAGGTTCATCATTAAGTTTCTCAAACCCTAAGCCCCCTTCTTCACTATCATTAAACTCATCATCACTATCCTCAAAACTGTAATCAGTTTCCATTTCATATTCACTATCCTCTGATTCTGACCCAAAATCATATTCAGTGTCTATAGTAATTGGAGCATTTGGAGCATCCACAGAGGATTCAACATTATTAGGTTCATATTTCTTAACTAGGATATTTATTACTTTTTCATCTGATTTTAGCTGAAACAATATGATAATGTCTTCTTCCAGAGTTAGCTTCATTTTGTAGTTTGAACCAGAGATTGTACAGAATAAGTGAAGCATGACCCCTTTTGAAAATTGAGTTGTTATATCATTTGTTATGAAGTTATATGCAGCAGAATACAGATCCACAAAACCAAATGAATCAACATCTACATTTGTCAATAGATATATGCGTCATTCAAACTGAAAGACTATGTTATGAAGTCTGTCTATTCTGCTTGCTTTAACAAACCTAAAAATAATTAACAAATCTTATTAGTATATAAGTTAATTATGTTTAAGTATTAATTATGTTTAAGTTAATTAGGGTTTAATTTAATTAATTATGTTTTAGTTAATTAGTATTTAAGGGTTTATGTTAATTTGGGTTTAAGTTAATTTGTATTTAAGTTAAGTAATTATGTTTTAGTTAATTAGTATTTAAGTTAATTATGTCTAAGTGTTCATTAGAGTTTTGGTTAATTAGTATTTAATTTAATTATGTTTTAGTTATGTCTAAGTGTTAATTAGGGTTTAGGGATTAGGTTAATTTTTGGGTTAGATATTAGGGTAATTTAGGGCTTAGGGATTAGGGTAGTTTAGGGGTTAGGGATTAGGTTAAAGGGAAAACAAAAAAAAATTTATTTCCAGAACCTACCAGAACACACCATAATTTTATTCACAAGCTACTATTTTCAAAACCTAACAATTTTCCCCATATGAGTATCATGCTCCCGAAAACAGTCCCAACTTTCATAAAAATTATATATATATACTTTTATTCAAAATGTACAATTTTCTCTATATTAAAGAGCATGCAAGCAAAAGAAATTAAAAAACAAAATCATAAATTAACAATTTTCACCATATGAGTATCATAACACCCAAAACAGTCCCAACTTTCATAAAAAAAAATTCAAAAAATTATAATTTTATTAACAAGCAACTATTTTCCCTATATTAAAGAGCATGCAAGCAAAAAAAATTAAAAATATTATTTTCGAAACCTAACAATTTTCACCATATAAGTATCATACTCTCCAAAAAAGTCCAAACTTTCATCAAAATAAATTTTCAAAAAATTATAATTTTATTCAAAAGGTACTATTTTCCCTATATTAAAGAGCATGCAAGCAAAAGAAATTAAAAATATTATTTTCAAAACCTAACAATTTTCACCATATGAGTATCATGCTCTCCAAAACAGTCTCAACTTTCATAAAATAAAATAAAAAATTAAATTGTACTTTTATTCAAAAGGTACCATTTTCCCTATATTAAAGAGCATGTAAGAAAAAACAAATTAAAAAAAAATAATTTCAAAAACTAACTATTTTCACCATATCAGTATCTTAACACCCAAAACATACCCATCTTTCATCATTGGCAAAAAAAAAAATATCCAGAAAGGTATCACAAGTTACAAACTCTAACTTGTTAACAAACAAATACTAAAAAGACTCTGATAACGTTAACAAACAAAGACTAAATATATATATATATATATAAATAATTGCAGAAACATAATATATTTCATATTCCAGTGGAAACACACAAATCTAATTTCAATAAATACCAAAGACGAAAAAAAAATTCAAATATATTTCATATTCTAGTGGAAACACACAAATCTAATTTCAATAAATACCAAAGACGAAAAAAAAATTCAAATATATTTCATATTCTAGTGGAAACACACAAATCTAATTTCAATAAATACCAAATACGAAAAAAAAATCAGAAAGGTATGATTACAGAGCTTGCAAACAACAAAAAAAAATATTAATAATCAAGTTTTCATCATCCCAGAACAAACAAGCACAAAAAATATATACACAATAAAAATATCTTGCCATTTAAACAACATGCAAGCACAAAAAATCAGAAATTTCATACAGAGATTCAAGGGTTAGGGGTTGTGTACCAAAATAAGCAACAATCCAAGCTGAAGAAGCACCAAGACCCAAATATCCAATAACAAACCGTCGAATCAACACCAAATCTCTAGATCTACAACAAAACATAAATATTAGGGTTTGTAGCAACTAAAACTATGAAATAATTACTCGAAATCAAAAGAAATGGAAAAATACTTACACTAGGAGTGAGATCAGACCCAAATAACGAAATAAAGACAGATCGGTCGAAACCCCTAAAAAAACACAGCGAAATCAAGAGATTGAAGATCAAAACTGAAGGATTTAAGAGTAGATGAAGATCGAAATAAACCCTATATCGAACGAACACAACCTAACCCCAAGAATCCATGGTCTTTTTGCATAAAGACCATGAATTTAAGCTTCGATTTTCTGTATATGAGACTGTGTGTATATATTCCTATGTGTATATAACCCTATATCGATCGAACACCCTAAGAATCCATGGTCTTTTCGCACAAAGACCATGAATTTAAGGTTCAATTTTCTGTATATGAGACTGTGTGTATATATTCCTGGTAATATGTATATGAGATGTAAAGAAGAGAGAAAATTGTAGAGAGGAAATGGAGATCGGTTGAGAGAGGAAATGAATGAGAGGTTGAGAGTTTCTCTCTCTAAAGAGAGAATGGACGGCGGGTGTAAATGAAGGTGGTTAGGGGGGGTAAGGGTAAAGATTAGGGTTAAGGGTATTAATGTCATTTCATATGCAGGTCTGAGGGCATTAAAGACATTTCAGAGGAAGATATTTTGTGTCATGTAATTACTCAGACAATACAAGGGCATTTATGGCTTTTCACAGCATCAGGGGGTGTGTTTGCAAGCAAAATTAAAGTTGAGGGGGCTGATCGACAGAAAATCCCTTGACCACTTTCTGAGTGGAATTGACCCATAGTTCAGGGGGTCTCATTGCAAATAACTCAAATAAAAAATAGCACTATCAAAATCAAATCACCCCTTGCCAATAATATGTACCACGATTATTACAGGTAACATAATACATTGATTTGATTCATAAGGCTCTGGATTCAATTATTATATTTGATGTGTCTTCAGAAGATGGCTCAGGGTGCAAATCAACATTAGACATTCGAGAACTAGAGGGAATAGAGACCTTATAAGGAGGGATAGAACTCCTAAAGGAAGACTCTCTAGTAGAATGACTACGAGACAAAATTCTTGGTTGTCAAAATTTTAAAACAACCTCACCATCCACATGTTGAATGATAGAATTTATATCATGATTAATTAAAGGCCTTGGAGGTACAACATTCTGTATCGTCCAAGTATTAGGGAAAACAACTTCATCCCAGGGAATCATCCTAGGGGTAGCAACCTTAGAAGTCATAAGATTAGTGTCAATTAACACAGTTTGTCCTGAAGTAGACATTGTTCTAACTTTAGGGCATAAGGTATTTAAGACCTTATACTGAATCCTATAGTCAACACATATTAATTCAGTTCCAGGCATGTAATTATACCCATGAGTTTGAATACGAAGATTAATTGCTTCATATAAATTAGGATCTGTCAAAGATAGAGACAAATTGGGGAAAACATTGAAATAAATAGGTCCATGAGTTAGACTAGTTTCAACAACTCCCATTAAGGATGGTCTAAAATCTAGACACCTACCATCTCTTAAGGAAGCCTGAAGAGCGGTATTCATACCAAGTAAGGTTAAAGGCCGAAATGCAACCTGTATTAACCCTACATGGATAAATTTATAATTGGAACCATAAGTTTCCAAATCTTTTGGACTCAACAATTTAAGTGTAGTGTCCTGATCATCTAAACCTATGGTCTGTTCCATGGTTTTAATTGCCATGGTGCTAATCATTTCGAAAATACCATATTTATATATGGTTTTGGGTTTAACTCAAGGAATTGTCCAGTCATTCATTAACTGGTTTTGTTTATCAAAAGAAATCAATTCTTTGTTCTTTGTAAAAGAACTGGAGCTACTCATGAAGAATATGTTTGATGATATATGAAAAATAATAGTATTATTTATCAAAATCAAAGTTGAAGAGATAAATGGTTACTTGGATTATCATGATTGATTTAAAAAGATGGTTACTCGACTGTCAACGATTTATGGGAAACATGGTACTAGGAGCAATCAAATGCAAAATGACCTAACATTCCAACACGCGACTTTATGACGACCCATAACCTCAGAATAAAATCATGATGATAATCTAAGTATACATTTAGCAGATGAACATTAATTTAAATAAATCATGCTATACAGAATCATACATCATCAAATATTTCTACTCAAACATGGCTCTGATACCAAATTGCGCATGGTATTTATAATCGTATGGAATCTTCCACTCCTACAGCATCTGAATTGAATTTTTAATGGTTTTTATCGTCGATAGAAATGCTATTAATAATGCTTTTCAAAAACCAGAGTACAAGGCTTTTCGGAGTTAGTACTTTGGAACTTTCAATGAAGAATAGCTTGAATTTTATAAAACACAGTTTTATAACTATATCGATTTGACAAAATAAATTGTGCCTTTTGCAAGATGGTTTTGTTACTTTTACAGTATTCAAAATCCTTCAGTTCTTGTTTTAGATAATCTTCTCAAAACTTGGACTACTTCTGAGGGTAAAGTAATTTACTCCGTTCATCCTCCTCCAGATTCTTTAAAAATTGAGTCTTTTGGTTCTAGTAAATCTTCTCCTGATTCAGTTGTTCCCAAACCTGTCAAAGCTGTTGCTTATGTTAGGCTTGGCGCTAATTGTAATAAGGATCCAGTTACAACTAATTTTCATAATATTTTCAAACAAAACAATTACACTAATTTGTGTTTTCAAACGTTTGGAAAATAATTGTCTCGAATTGAATCTAATATTGATTCCATGATTTTGTCTAAAACCAAAATAGAAGAAAAAGTTGTTTTAACTAATCCTTCTGTCAAGCCTCCAATGGAGGTAAAAGGTTTTAAACTAAAAGCTCATTTTTCTTCTCCCCCAATAAGTGAAGAATTTTATTCTGTTCTTTTGGGGAAATTAAAGGATCTTAAGTTAAATGTTTTATCTCAGAATGATTCTGATTTAGAAGATGAAACTTTAGATCGTTCTCTTAATCAAATAAATGATTTTGAACAATCTTTGATTTCTTCAAATAGCATGAATTTGAACAAAGTCAACTTTTCTAAAAATAAGCATCAGAATGCTGATATTGGTGGCAGTCGTAACTACTACCAAAGGCCTACTCCTCAAGATATTCTTTTTGAATAAGCATATCTTTATGGACAAGTCTCTTTTAATTCAAAAACTATCTATGAATGGAATATTGATGAAAAATCTGAATATTCTATTTATGAGATGGTACATCAAATTATGATGTACAGTACTGTTTGTAAAACTGATGATAATAATGAACAACAAATTGTTGGTTTTATTACCTGTGGTTTTACTGGTATTTTGAAAGGCTGGTGGGATAATATCCTCTCTCAAAACTAGAAAAATGAAATTCAAAATGCAGTTAAAATTGTCAAGAATGAGATTAATCAAGATGTTTTTATTACTGATGTTGTTTATACATTAGTTTTAACCATCATTCATCATTTCATTGGTCGTGAGGGTATTAACCATGAACGTGGCCGTGAAATGTTGCAGAATCTTAAATGTCCCACCCTTACCCATTTTAGATGGTATAAGGATGTTTTCTTAGCTAGAGTTACCCAACGAACTGATGTTAATAGTGAGTATTGGAAAGCTAAGTTCATTCATGGTCTTCCAACTTTCTTTGCTGAAAAAGTTAGGAAAAAATTAAAGGATAAGCATAATGGTTTGTCTATCCCTTACAATGATTACAATTATGGTGATTTAATTAGTATTATTATACAAGAAGGTCTTTCCTTGTGTAATGATTTAAAGTTAAGACACCAATTGAAATCTCAACGTCTTTCCGGAAGAAAGGAGTTGGGTGAATTTTGTGACCAATTTGGTTACAATGTTCCACATGAGTATCCTAATAAAAGGAAAGATAAAGTTTCTAAGGATAGTAAACCTTATCGAAGAAAGCGTTACCATAAAGGCAAGCGTCATACCACTAATAAGGAGTACAAACCCAGAACAAGTTCTAGCTCTAAGCACAAGGGTAAAAGTAGTTCTAAAATTAATGCTAAATGTTATAAATGTGGAAGAATTGGCCATTATGCCAATAAATGTAAAACTAAGGCTAAATTAGATAGTCTGGAAATTGACCCTGGTCTTAAGCTTCAATTGAGTAAGTTGTTTCTTAATTCCAGTGATTCTGATCAGAGTTCATCTGATTCTGAATATGACAATGAGATTATGTTATTGTCAACTTCCTCATCTTCCTCTAAAGATGCTCCCCTTTGTACTACCAGTTCTTGTAACTGTGGTACTAATGAAGGTTCTTCCAACTATTGGAAGGCTATTGTTGAAATGAATGGTTTAAGTCTTAATGTCTTAACTAGTCAGCAACAATCATTTGTTGATTTATTAGATCAAATTAATGATCCACAAATTAAACTTAAGATGATTGAGTTTTGTTACCAGAATCAAATTAAGGATGATAAGGATACAATTAAGGTTCCTAATCAACCTTTTACCATGAAAGAGGTTTTCAATAGGTTAGAAGGATTTAATTCCCAAAGACCTGTTAATATTAATGACCTACGTCAGGAGGTTAATATTTTGAAAACTAAAGTTCAGCAATTAAAAGCTAACCAAACCAAGAATGAGTTAATAATAACTCAGTTGCAATTAGCCCAGGCTTCACTTAATTCCCCTAGGATTGCGTCTGAAGTTTCACCTGAGGATGAACCAGTCAAAGATGATTATTTGTGTCTTCTTGATCAGGTAACTTTTCAAAAATGGTATATTAATGTTAAGATTGTCATTAATGAAGAGTATATCTTACCAGATTTAATGGCTCTTGTTGACAGTGGTGCTTATTTGAATTGAATCCAGGAAGGATTAATTCCTACCCAATATTTTGAAAAAACTATCCAAGGTCTTTTAAGTGCTAATGGTAGTAAAATTCAAATCAATTATAAGCTTAATAAGGTTTATAGTTGTAATGAAGGTTTTTGTTTACCAACTACTTTCTTCTTAATAAAAAATATGAGTTTACCAGTTATACTGGGTACTCGTTTTCTCACATCTTTAATGCCTATAGATAAAATTGATTCTACAGGTAATTTTACTACCTTACAAGGGCATTCTATTGTGTTTAAATTTATAACACAACCCCTTAATAAAAATATCAATTCTCTTCGAGAAAATATCTTCTTTAAAGAGAAGCAAATAAATTATTTGCAAAAGGAAATTATGTCCTTGAATATCAATCAAAGGTTGTCAAATAATGACATCCAATCTGGAATACAAACAATTCAGAATCAATTTCTTTCTGAAGTTTGTAGTGATATCCCTAATGCTTTTTGGGATCGACAGAAACATATTGTTTCTCTTCCTTATGAAGAAAGTTTTGATGAACAATTTATTCCTACAAAAGCCCGTGCCGGTCAAATGAAAAAAGACTACATGGACTTATGTAAGAAAGAAATCCAAAACTTTCTTGATAAGAAGTTAATTGTTCCAAGCAATTCTCCTTGGAGTTGTACTGCGTTTTATGTTAATAAACATTCTGAAAAAGAAAGAGGTGTTCCCAGATTGGTTATTAACTATAAACCTTTAAATGATGTTTTAAAATGGATTCGTTATCCAATTCCAAATAAAAAGGATTCATTGGATAGACTCAATACTGCTGTTTTATTTTCAAAATTTGATTTGAAATCTGGCTTTTAGCAAATTCAGGTTAATCCTAAAGACATATATAAAACAATCAATTGAACAGCATTTCAAACATTTAAAGATTCTTAAAGATGTTTTGAAACGTAGTGGTTTAGTTCTTTCTGCTCCTAAAATGAAAGTTTTTCAAGACAAAGTTCGATTTTTAGGTCATAATATTAATCAAGGAAAAATTGTTCATATTGATAGAAGTATTGAATTTGCTTCTAAATTTCCTGATGAAATCACAGAGAAAACTCAACTCCAACGATTTCTTGGCAGTTTGAATTATATCTCTGATTATTATCAGAATTTTGCTCAGGATAGTGCTATTTTGTACCAAAGATTAGGCAAACATCCTCTTCCCTTGTCTATTATGCATACTGAGGCTGTAAACAAGATCAAGCTTAAAGCTAAACAATTACCTTGTTTATCTTTAGCCAATCCTTTATGGTTCAAGATTGTTGAAACTGATGTGTCCAATAAAGGATATGGGGGTATTTTAAAGCAATTAAATCCCTCCACAAGTAAAGAAGAACTTATTAGATTTACTTCTGGTACTTGGAAAAATGTTCAGCTCAATTATGCTACAATTAGACAGGAAGTTTTATCCATAGTAAAATGTGTCTATAAATTTCATGATGATTTACTTAACCAACATTTTCTGGTTAGGGTTGATTGCAGTGCTGTAAAACAAGTTTTGAAAAAAGACATAAAAAATCTCGCTTCTAAACAGATTTTTGCAGGATGGCAGGCAGATCTTTCTGCATTTGATTTTGATATTGAATACATCAAGGGTGAATCTAACTCTTTGCCTGATTTCTTAACTCGTGAATTTTTGCAGGGAATTCAATGAGTGACCTTTTTAAGGGTTCCCAAGCCAATAAAGGCAAGGGCAGAAAGAAGAAAGATTCAAATAGAGTGAATCTTGCTAATGAGGAAATCTTCCCTCACCTCCAATCTCAAAAGGGAAATAAAGTCCCTACTTCTGCTAAGGAAGCTCTCCTTATGGAGCCTCCTCCTTTTATTCCTAATAATAGGATTAACCAATATGTTTTAACCTTGGAGCCACAGGATGTCCAATGGATGCCTGATCCTAGGGAAATAAAGTGTCGATATCTTGGTGATGTGCAGAATTATGGTGCACAGCTTAATAAAGAGCGATATGTCTATGAGATGATTTTGCAGGAGACCAATTATGTCATTATAACCCATACATATGAAAAATCTGACGATAAAGTCAGAAGCCCAATTTCCTATTCCATGGCTGTCATTAAGCGGATTATTAAACCCACTGATTGGGGTCTTGACCCTTCAAGGCCCAGGATATTTTCTCGGTCTGGAAAATTTTTCTCATTTAATTACTGGGATTATAAGGAAGCATGGAAACATGCATTTTTAAACCAAAATGTCAAATTCAAACATACTTAGTTTTTCAAGTTTTGTCCTGAATCTTTAAAGACTTCTTATCCAAATTGGATTTTTTACCGGTGGCGTTTATATGGCCCTGATTTAGATGTTCTCCCTGATATTATTCGAGGACATTTTAGTTCTCGGTCTGTCCATCATCCTCAATTAGGAGGACAAAAGAATCTTCCTGAAGGCTTCTCTAAATTGCTTTTCTTTGTTGAATTTGGTATCCCTTGGATTTTCAAGTGAGAATTACAATGTAATTTTGACCATTTAAAGGTTCCCACTCTTTATCATGAGTTCTCTTATAGATGGTGGTCTTCAGTTTCTCTTGAGGAATTGGATAAGCTAATCTTTGAGAAGACTAATGTTTATATTGAGAAGATGAATCAATCTCAGCTGGTAATTAAACCAGTCTCCAATCCATTTGAGGAAACTAAATCCTCGTTCGGAGTTCAATTTCCCAATTTAGGGGAATTCGAGTTAATGGTCAAGTGCATGGAGTGTATGAATAACCAATTCATGAGTTTTTTTGCTCCATCCTCTTCTGCAATTCCATAATCTGTTCCAGATGACCAATCAATGGCCAGTCAGGATGACAATAATGCTTATTCTTGTCTTGCTGGTGAAGCTCAGAATCCCGAGGATGAGCTTGATGATGAGGGTGAGGCCACCATGGGAGACTATTGGGACGCAATGATCACCGAAGTTTCCACCTCAGCCCCCAAGGGTCCTTTTCTGGCCCACAAGCCATGACGCATGCCATGACATTTTCCAGAAGCAATTATTTGTTTCCTTAGGTCATGCATTATGTCACTTTTATGATAATTGTATCACTTTCAGATAATTGAGATCTGGTTTGGCCACCTGTCAATTTAGGTGGATTATCTTTTTTTTGGTCAGGATTCACCTCCATTCACTACCCACTTTCTGTGGGAAAAGTTGCGTGAATTCCGGATCTTGTCTGGTAAAGTAGGAGTGTTGTCTTTGTCGATGGGGCCCAGCAGTGTACCCGAAAGATGCTCTCTCATCTCTACCCCTCCTTGCTTTCTCTACATAAGGGCGGGGTTTTCTTTATGTTCGGTAGACTTTTGTTTTAGTTTTCTTTCCAGAGTTTTCTTTTCTCTGAAGTTTGTATTTCTGTTTCTCTTCCGTTGTCTGTAATATTATCTACAACAATATTTGGAATAAAGATTTGCAGTATTGTGTAAGTTTCTGATCTATCTATCATATTTCTTTTCCTTTCCGCAATTTGGATATCTAGTTATTTGTTCAATACATAAAACTTGTCAAATTGGTTTAAAGTAGAAGTCATTATTCCCGTTCTCTTTGTTTACTTTAGTTCACCCACTTTTATATTATGGGAACTTTGTTGGTTTGATATAGAGTAATATTAGGTAAAAGCGCATAGGGATGGCAATGATCGGGGATCGCCTCCTCCATATCCGACTCCGGTTAGATTTTGGGTACCAATACCTTCTGGGGGGTCGATTAATTTTTTTGCTCTCTTCCCCATACCCGCCCCCGTTACGAGTTTCCCTTCCCCGTACCCCCCACGCCTCGGTTGTGTAGAGAAGAAGAGGGAGAAAGAGACATTGATGGTGATATATATATGTGTCTGGGTGTGTGTGCGCACACGCTTGTTTTAGAGAGATATATATATAGAGAGAGTGTGTGTGCACTCCAGATAGTCTATATCTACGGCGGTGGTGAGCTTTTGTGGGGAGCGCAGGAGCGAGTGGTGATTCCACGACCAGATCCCCCCCCCCCCCCCCCCCCCTCTTTTTGTGGCTAGGTAGAATTGGGTCGGGCCTGGCAAGGGTTCCCATACCCGCTAGGGGATTTTTTTCTCCCCCATACCTGCCCCATTTATATAGTCGGGCCCATAAACCGCTTAATTGGGGCGGGGTGGTTAGGGATGGCAATTTGTACCGCCCCGTCGGAGCTCTACCCCATTCCGCCCTTTTATTCAAGGTTTTGGGAACGTCTTTTGTTTCGTAGGCGCGGGTTTGATAAAAGAAATTAAACCCGTTACGGGTTATGGGGCAAGTACAGATTTTATTAAATACCTGCCATAACCTGCCACGCCCCATTTATATTTATTTTATTTTAGTTTTTACTTATGATATGTATAAGAATTTTTATGAATCCTAAATATTTAATTAGTTATTAATAATTATTTTTTAATGGGGTTCGACATCTAAGTTCCAGAAAATACGAGTAGCCAAATATCTATAAAAAACAAAATAGAGAGATCGATTGTAAGATGATTTGAAAGAAGTTCATAAATTAGGCTTTTTTTGTGTAAAATTATTATTTGCATGATAAAGATGACAATGAGAATTAAGTGTTAATGGGATGGGGCGGGGCGGGGCGGGCACGGGTATAGTAAACAGTTAATGGGGCGGGCATGGTTTATGAAAAGGCAACTCGTAAAAAATCTGTAAAGGGTATGGTATTTAAAAAAATTAAATGGGGCGGGGATGGATATAGGCGAACCCATTTTGTACCCGCCCCAATGCCATCCCTAGGGGCGGTTACCCTGCGAGGCGGGTATTTTTGCCATCCCTATAGGTGATGAGTAATCTATGATGAATAAATTAAATATTAAACGGATAATAAAATAAATGAGTAAAGTAGAAAATAAAAAAGAAGAAAGGAAACATAAAATTAATACTATACATAATATATTGAAAAATATAAGGAATAATCATTCAATATTTTATAGATCATTCTTTATCTCCCAATAAAATCTTGGAACAACCAATTCAAATATGAGAAAAAAAAAAATTAAACTTGAAAAAAAAAATGAAATGATAGAAAGAGATAACGTACATATCATTACGTTTGACTTTTTGAAGGAAAAGTAAATTCAACATGTATATTGCTTATCTTTTCTAAATAAGTAGTCAAATTATTGAATTGATATATATTTATATATAAAGAATACGTATCTTTAAAAATTTATATATATGGAAATGAATAGAGAGGGAGAGATATGAATCTGTTGATTGAACAAAAGAGTGGGAGTGAGGGTGAGAGTGAAGAAAGAGAGGCATGTGGAATATAAAGATAGTGAAATAGTGCTAAAGAAATGATGAGAGAGTGCGTTTAAGAGGATAAAAAAGACATCACTTTTCATTCGCCACTTTTACAACCGTTCCGAAATTGGAGGTGCTTCAATGAAGTTATAAACAACCAACCTATTTAATTTTGGTTAAGAGAATTTTTATTTAAAATAAAAAAAAAACTATTTGAAAATATTATAAGAGGATTTTACTTTTATAAGTAGTATAGATAAAGATATATACGCACCTACCCAATGGCCTCGGTTGGTTTAGTGCCCCATGATTGACAATGGTGGTCAGGGTGCGGTTTGTATTACTCACCCTCTAATTTAATCTAACAATTAATTTTCTTGTCCAGTAAAAAAATTAAATAATAATATATATACATTTATAAATAACTGAAAATAAAAGATGTGACTTAATATTAATATACATGTTTTGGGTTTAAAATTTAAACCAAGAGACATGTCTTTTTTAAACTGTGATATATCAAAAGATATGTCAATTGAGTTCTGATTTGGTGACACCTTACAAAGGTCACATCTTTTGGCGTTGAGACATATTTTGGGTTTAAACTTTAAACGAGGAGACATGTCTTTTTAAATTGTGATAGATCAAGACACATGTCTATTGAGTTCAGATTTGAATACATCTACAAAAGTCACCTCCTTTTTGTTTTTGAAAGGTAAGAGACTCATTGTAATGCCCACGTTTCCTTTCTGGTTTCTGCAATTTTTTTCCAATTGTCAACGATTTTAGACATCACTTATACATGATGTCTTGTGCATTCTTAGTACGTGTTTATGTTTTGCGCTTTACGTTCGGATTTGGTGTGATGACTTCGTGGGTTTGTTTTCGTTGGCGACTATGTGGGTTTATTGCAATATTTTCTCGTTCAGTGCTTCGGTGGTCGTGTTACGTACTCGGAGATGTTATTTTATTTTATTATTGATGTTCTGGTGTAACACCGATTATGTGATTATATGTTTATGTTTATTTTTGAAACTTTTGTGAGTGGGGGTATTCTCAGGATTTCACTTGTGTGTGGAGTTGGTGAGAAGGTATGAGAGTCTTTTCAAGTGTTTTGGTGTGTTCTGGATTGTTCCGGAGTCATCAACTGTCATATTAGGGCCTTTGGCCCCTCCTTTTACTTTGTTGGTGATGGAGGTGCCAAGTACTCGAGATGTGGTGTTTGCCGAATACTCGATATGTTTTTACCGAGTACTCGAGGTGTCTGCAAATTTTGTATATAAGTGCGGGTTTTGACCTAAAACATTTCATTCTTCTTCCTCTTTTCCCCCAAACCGAGCCTCACTCTTTTCCTCTTATTGTTTCTTCATCTTTGCCCTATTTCATCTATTTGGGCTTGGATTTTGGTAATAACTTCAACATGAAAGTTGACCGTGGTGTCCTTGCCTTCGATTTGAGCTATGCATTGGTAAGTGTTCTTCCCTCTTTGTGGGTTTTTCTTTCAAACCCTAGTTTTGATTTTTCTTGATAAACCACTTCTTGTTTCTTGATTTCCTCTTGTATTTGGTCTTGATTTATGTTTAGGACACTATGGTGAATCTTTCCACTGATTTCTTCCTTTGGATTTGGTGTTTGGTGAAAGCTAGGGTTTCCTTGAGCTTGCTTTGTGGCTTTGCTTTGTTCTTCACTTGAGATGGAAAACTTCTATTCTCTCTCATCTTTTGGTACATAAAGGTACGATTTTCATTCTATAGTTTCCTAACCCTAGATGTGTATGCGAATGTGTGTATATGAAAATGTGAAATTAGGATTTGTATGTGTGTATGTGATATAAACCATGTTTATGGTGTACTTAAATGCTATATTGATAGGACTATGATACATGCTAGTTGGGTCATAGTTCTTGGGGTTTTCAATATAAAAGTATTCTTCTATAGCTCTATTTATATATAGGAGTATGGTAGTGTATATGTATAAGTATAAAAATACATGTGCGTATAGGCGCTAGTGATGTAGCCTTGAGAGTGTGATTAGGCTAGCTCCCTTGGTTACTGAGTTATAATATGTATTTATGTGATTTGTGTGATGTGGAGTCAATAACTTAGAATGTTATTCTAGTTCCCTCTCTTTAATGATTTCTGAAGATTATTGTCTTGGAATTTGAACTTGCACATGGAAATGAACTAATGTGGTTTATTGCTTTAATTGAATGAAAAGAATGTTTAAAGGAAATGAATTGTTATTCTTGTGAAATAAAAGAAAATTTATTGATTTAGAACATGAATTGTGCATTAGATTGTATCATCGTGAATTATTGTTTTATTATGATTTAAAAACATGTTAAAGGATTGATTGACAATCATGTTGGCATTCTTCAGAATGTTATTCATAAATATGATGAAGTACATATTTATGTCGATACATGGTACAATTGAGACTCAGTTGCATATTGAGTACACCTAGTGTGTTCTATCCATTGGTGTCGGTTTATGCCGGTTGTGTAACCATGTGTGAGTAGACTTGTGTTGGAACATCGTAACAACTGACCTGAAGGTGTTTCCACAACCTACAGAACTAGTATTTCCGGAAACTGTGATATAGGGGAGGATTGTTCCAACCCTCTTTTTTCACGAGTCGTCTTGTGTTCGCAGGTCATCCCGTATTTTTTTATCTTCCTTGATGAGTGTATACATCCTCAGAAGTGAATGATTTAGGGGACACTTTATATCCGTTAACCTTAGTGGATAATATGTGTACCTTGAGGTGTGTTGAGTCACATAGCATTTAAGTTGTCATTATGTGATTTAACTCTTCATGTGAATCATAAGCACAATCCACAATCACATTGTGGAGCATGCTTAGTATGGATTTTGATGCTTTAATTCATATTTCAAAAAATGCTCAAATGAAATTGGATTATGTAGAAATATGATTTGCATGCCTTCCTCTTATTGTATAATAAGTGATGAATTCTTTTAATTGTAGTTATGTACTTATATGCTCTTAGGTGGTGATGTAAGTTGGTTTAGTGACTTCCTTTTGATAGTTGAAGTCGGTGATGGACTATAGTGTTAACCGTGAGCTGAGGCCTTAGAGAAAGCGGGTGATGAATTTTTGTGAACCTAGTTGGTTGGGTAGTAATGGCCATTAATTACGTTTCACATTTTGAGAAATGTATCATCAACCGTACTTTTGAGGTTTTAGGTTGAGTTTGACGAGGATACGATTGAACCTAATCGATTGTGTGGCAGCAGTCTTTGATCCCTGATGAGACCAGAATATACCAGAATATAGAATATTCAATATTCTGGGAGTTAATTAAACATTTGTTAGTCTCTTTATTTTATTAATAAGATATTTGTATCCGAGTTCTATGTTTTAGGGCCTTAATGCAAATTTAAGTCAATTTCGGGTTTTTAGTAAATATGCCTAATCTAGAATTACACTAGGAAGATGAAAGCACTTAGATCAGAGTAAAGTACAAGTTAGGGAAGGAGAGTACAAGCAGCTGAAGCACAAAATCGTAGAATAAATAAACATCTAAATTCAGGGACCACTGATCAATCAGTGGACTCTTCGATCGACGTTGGACTTTGTGCGAAACGATACTGCAGAATTATGGCTCCTTGTGCAAGTGTATTGGAGGGTAGATTGGTCCATTCACAACTTTTACTTGGTCCTCACACCAAGTCTTCTTGGAGTGCAAGCAAAGACATGCCATGATTACACCAACTTTTGTCTATAAATATGTGAAGACTTCATGAAGAGAAGATATTTTTCAATTGTATATCATATATCTTCCATTCTCTTAGAGGGAGATATATATAATACAAAGTCTCTCTCTAGAGAGGCTCAAGAACTCAAGAACCAACTATCAATCATGAAGATGATTGCTACATTAGTGATGTAGTCTTCTCCCTCCCTGAGCGGCTAGTCGGTATCTAGGGTTTCCATCGAAACCCTAGTAGAGTAATATGGAACTTTAATTTATTTTATTGTAAAGAGGGAAAGCTAAAGAGCACTTATATGATGATTATGTATTGAGAGACTGAACAAATTACCTAAAAAAGATTTCTTGTTAATTCTCTTCTTAAGCTGAGATTGATTAATAATTTAATTTGAACAACTATGTTTTATCATTAAGAGCAAGAACCTCCGAAGATTTAATGATGATTTCTACATAATGGTTCTTAATTAGGCATGATAATTTCTTAGGTTTACATAGTCCATGCCAAGAGAAGATGGTTGTTAACATGTTTTTAATTTCATAATTTAGGAGTAGTTGTAGAATAGATGCATGCAACAATCGTACTACTCGAAGATGGATTGTAGTGAATCTAACCGATTGCATCTCTTTGGGGATTAGGCAACTGCTTGTAGCGTTACTAATCTAATTCATATAAGATGTATCTCCCTCTTGCAATAATAAGATTAAAGGACTATATTACAAGACTAGTGGTGGAATTGGATCAAAACCCTAGGCTTGTTTATCTTAATTTAAAACCAAAACCAAAATTATATATTTTATTTATTTTATGTTTAGTATTTTATACAACAAACCAATCAAAACATCTTTATAATATAATTCAATTTTCTACTTTACGATTATTTGAAATACGACTTTGATCTTTGTGGTTCGATACCCTCTCTACTCAACTATACTATATACTATTTGCGTACCTGCGATTGAGAGGTAAAACTAGATCGTGTTAATTCTTCATTTTAAACACTTTTATTTTCACATAACTTGAACCGATCACAAGTTTTTGGCGTCGTTGTCGGGGATTAAACGGATATTTCAGATTACTGTATTGAAGTACTTTGAATTATTGTATTTATTTCAATTTATTTTTACATATTTTTCGTATTTTTCCTTGTAGATATTCAGCCACTTCCGAAACTGCAGTTTTTCAGAAAATTCATGATTTTTAGCCACCAATCGAGCGGCAACATCAGTGATCGATCAGTACATTGGTCGATCGTTCGGTAAGTTCACTGATCAATCGAAACTTATTTCGATCGTTTGGGTTGATAGGTGATCGATCGGAAGAGCTTATGTTCGTGCAAAAAAAAAAAACAAAAAGCAACAATTGATTCACATCTTTATTTAGTATCAGAAATATATATATATATATAAATAAATAATATTACTTTTTTTATATAAAAGAAAAAGAATATAAATTTATTAGAAAATCTGGAAGAAGAATATATATATATATATATATATATATTAAATATTTACTGCTTTAAATAATTTTATTAAATAAAAAATATCATAATCTATCTAGAAAAATATAGAATTATTGCATTCTTCTATTATTATATTTGATTACTTTATTAAATACTATTATTTAACTGTTTATGCTTGGACATCGTTTAATTAATAGTCTCCTTGAAACATTTGACCCTGAAATTGATCGAACGTACCAAATAAATAAAAGAAAGAATTTAAATAATATAAACATGGGTGAAAATGCAGTAGTGGCTCCGCTCCCAGTTTTTAAAGATTTCTATACTCCTTAAGAATATACTTCCCCATTAGAAATCGCAATACCAGTTGGGGCGGACCAATATGAAATTAAATCTGCTATAATTAATATGTTGTCTAAGTTTCATGGACATGCACAAGAAGACCCTTATCATCACATAGATGAATTCTTAGAGGTCTGTTCTACAATACGTACGAGAGGATGTACTGATGATGATTTTAAAATTGGACTATTCTCTAATTCCTTAAAAGATAATGCGAAAATCTGGTGCAGTACAATACCAACAGATATTAAAAAGTAGTTGGAATAAACTCCAAAAATATTTTTTACACAAATTCTTCCCAGTAGGAAAAACTCATGAGACTCGTAGAGCTATCTTAATGTTCTCACAATTATCTGGTGAGCAGTTCTATGAGACTTGGGAATGATTTAATGAGACTTTACGAAAATTCCCTCATCACGGATTTCCTAGTCACGAGTTAGTTCGTAGTTTCTATATAGGACTAGGATAGGGCCATAAAACACAGTTGATGCACCTGTGGAGGAACATTTACACAAAAAACTGTAGAATTTCTATAGGATCTTTTTAAGAATCTTAGTGAATATTCACGAAAAAATATGTCTGATATTAGAGCTCCACGAACTATCCTTTCTAATCATAAAAAAGCGGATTGTGCATTTAAAGTAAGTCAGATGTATGAAGTAAATAAAAAGTTTGATCAATTAATGAGAAACACTTACGGGAATCCCACACCTCAAGAAGTCTGTTCGATGTGTTTCAGTCCTTCACATAATGCTAATAACTGTCCCCAAATACAATACGAACCTGAGTATATCACTGAGGATGTTAATGCCACCTTTACCAATCCCAATAATGACCCATTTTCGAACAACTATTATCCGGGTTGGCATAATCATCCTAATTTTTCTTATAAAACTCAGAATAATACATTCAACCAAAATCCTAATCAATAATCCAACCAATTCCGACCATTTAACCAAAATCCGAATCAACAATCAAATCAATTTCAATCATTTAATCAAAGTCCTAATCAACCACCTTTTAGAAACCCCAACAATACACCACCTATGAGACCACTTGGATTAGAACAAGAAATCAGGAGTGTATTGAACGAGATTAAATGGTACCCAACTCCTGCATACACATTCCCAATCTATCTCTAAACTTGAAACCCAAATCGGGCAGATAGCTAATTCCATGAATAGAAGAGAAGAAGGGAAATTACCAAGTCAACCAATAATCAACCCTAAAGGGCAACATATGATTGAGCATATAGTTCTTGTGGGAGAGACAACCATAGAAACTATTAAAGTAATAACTACACTTCGAAGTGGTAAAATCAAAGACATAAGACTGAAGAACAATTCGAGGAAAGGACGAAAAAGCAAAAGGATAAAAAAAAAATCTAAACGATAAAGAAGAATAGATCTGGAGACAGAAAAAGAACTATTTCCTGAAAAGAAACAAGAGTCTGTTATAGATAAACAAAGTTCTACACCACCAAGAGAAACATAAGAAATAAACTATGAACCAAAAGTGTCGTTCCCACAACGCTTATAAGATCCTATTTCTTACAGAAAACAAGGTGAAAAGATTCAAAAGATGTTGAGACTTTCCAACAAGTAAAGATTAATCTTCCTCTCCTTACAGTGATCAAACAAATTCCTGCTTATTCCAAGTTCTTAAAAGATTTATGTACGCATAAAAGGAAAATCGAACTCAAATGTTAAAAAGATATTATTAACTAATCACATGAGTTCTATAATAGCAGGCACTACGTCTCCCAAATATAATGATCCTGGAGCTCCAACTATTTCCTGTATAATAGGAGATCAAGAAATTGAAAAATCTCTCCTTGATTTAGGGGCAAGTGTAAATCTATTACCTTACTCGGTTTATCAACAGTTAGGGTTAGGAGAATTATCTCCAACATCGGTTATTTTATAACTTGTTGATAGATCCACTAAACAACCACAAGGATGTTATTGTTAAAATCGATCAATTCTACTTTCTTGTTGATTTCGTTATTTTAGATACTGAACCTGTCTATGATCCTACTAGGAAAATCCCGATAATCCTAGGCCGACCATTTCTAGCAACTGTTAATGCATGTATAAACTGAAGAACTGGGGCTATGGATTTATCATTTGAAAATATGAAGGTTCGGAAAATATCTTTGAATCTGGCTACCATTCAGCTGGTAATGAAGAGTGCTTCGTAATAAATACTCTTGATAAATCGGTATCAAGATTAGTACCTCAACAGCTAGATAAACCACCTGATAATTTTTCAGCATGTCAACTAGACATGTTGCGAGAAGTACAATTACTGGTAGAAAACAAGGTAACAATTAAACCTACATCAGAAGTTATTTCAGATATCCTGATAGATTATTATATAGAAGAAGTAAGGAAGCGACGTTCAGCAAAAGTAGGAAAAGATGAAAACAATTCAATGGTTAGTCTTGAAACAACCTTACCAAATCTACACTTGCAAAAGATCAAAAATAACTTCCTGGCTGATCATAGATTAAAATTCGAATGTATCTTCTTTGGAGATGAGTATTCGGAATTAGCAATACAAAAGGCCTTGGAAGAACTTAAGAAACGAATATTACAAAATCTATTGCAACCTGCTTCATCAGTCACATACCCTGACTTAGTTTGGGAATTCTACCAGAATATATATGTGAAAGATCCTGAGATGAGCAGCGTGTTACACACAACAGTATAGGGATATGATGTGGAAATATCCCCTGACACCATTGCAAAAGCGTGGTGTATTCCCAATAAGGCACCCTAGGACTTAGAAGAAAAGTTTTTGAAAATCTCTACTCCTGACCTCATGACCCGTGAAATGGCTAGTAAAATTAGTGGCAATAATGATACAAATTTAATAATCGGAGAGATTAAGAAAGCCAAGTTTAA
This sequence comes from Cornus suecica, assembly GCA_963922005.1. NCBI lineage: Eukaryota > Viridiplantae > Streptophyta > Magnoliopsida > Cornales > Cornaceae > Cornus > Cornus suecica. The sequence continues at coordinate 31,206,452 of OY998246.1, read as the reverse complement.
ACCTGAAATATAGTTTTTGGATAGTATTATTATAAGACAAGTCGGTCTTAAGTTTGGTAATATACGAGGGCTATCGCTTATTAAAATGCTTTATTATATTGATCAAGGTTATTGGGTTTCGATCCCAGATATTATTTATGATCATAAAGAGACATTTTGGGAAGCCGTGATATACTGTGAACTTCTTTTCGACCAAAAATGGAAAATTCCGTTCCCATTCTTAGTACAAGCCTTGATAAAAGATCAGTTAGGATCGAAGTTCGAAATTCCATTTGAAATGGGAATTTTTGTTATCAAATAATATGATCATTGGAAATTCTTCGATACCTTAAGCTACGAATAAATGGGACGTTGGTGGGAGTTTCAGTTGCGATTAATTAAACAAAATAGAAATTGTATGAATGAGAATAAGAAGAATTTACAATACCATTATAATATGCAAGGAAGGATTAAATCTATCAATTTGATGGATTTCATAAATGATTCGGGATGAGTGAAACAGAAATGTCATGTCAATGACATTAAATAATGGCATCAGTCTGAAAAATACCTAAATGCTTCAGCCGAGTGTAGTAATTAAGAGTTTATTATATTTTAATTTCTCTTACAACATTTATAATTACAAGTCTATTCTGATATATAAAAAGGGTCTATATATATAATATTTTCATATTCTAGAATTATACATATATTAAAAAATATAAAAATTAAAAAGATGATTAATGTTACCGATCGATCGGTGGTATTAGATCATTCGGAGTAGGTGGCAGATGAAGGTTGGGACCCGTCTGACTTAATACATTATTGTTTGGGATTACCATATAAATAAAATTAATTTTCATTTTTAAGTTACTAGAAAGAAATCTTGAAAATTCTAAAAAGGACCTTGCGCTAATACATAGATAATACATATACGAGTAAGTCATAGTTAAGTCATTTGTACGATCGATTGAGTGTCCTTTCAAGAAATTGTTCAAAGCGATCAATCAATTTCCTATTCCAATAATTTGATCATCAGAGCAATCGTTCGCTAGCCACATCAATAGATCGAATAGATTTTTTGATCGATCAAGTATAACAGGGATCAATCGGCAATTCATGCGATCGTGCGAAGAAAGCTTAAGTTCACTTCTATTTTTTGTCTATTGTTTCTTGGGTTGCGATATTGTGCGCCAAGAGAGCTACGGTGGCAGAGCCAAGCACCTTAGGGCGCAAGAGATCCCGTTCACCGACCTTTCAAGAGGTCCGAGTTACTGTTTATAGGGTTGTCCAAAAGCCTTTACGCCACAAGCGTAATTACGATGTCGACCACTTTAGTGACGATGAGATGACAAAGTGGGCAGTCCAGGAGTTCATTTCTTGAGGATTTGGCCCATTGCCATATGCCCCATCCAAGCATATTTATGAGGAGATGATGCAAGCGTTTTTGCTCCGATTAGAGGTTCGGCCGAATGAGGACCGTGTCCAACTATTTATCTATGTTGAGGATCAGGAGCTTGAGATCACTCCTGAGTCGATAGCCCAAACCTGGGGGCTACCAATTGACTATCTTCCTGATCTATAGGAGACATATCCTGTTCTGCCGACACTAGAGCCATCAATGGACCAGATTTCACTAGAGTGATCTGGTCACAAGTTTTGAGATGACTCTAGGACTTGTACCAAAAAGGTGTACTGGCCAGAGTGGATTTGGTTTGTTGATGAGGTGCTGAGAGCACAGGGGCACAAGACTGAGCGTCGGGGATCACTCAAGTAGGGGTTTTGGATTTCTATCCCCCACATCATTTTTTAGCAGATGCGGTGGGTAATGCGGAAGATGACACAGTAGTCGGTGATCGAGAAAATGAGCTACGAGATTCCTTTCCCTACATTAACGATGAGCTTAATGTGGGATGCAGGTACCAGACCCGATGGTGAGGAAATGGTTGTTCCAGTCGGTGTACCTTACAGTGCATTAGACTGGACACGATAATGTAGTCATCTTATTCCTTGGCGCCAGCGAGGGCCAACACCAGCAACACCAACACCAGCAGCAGATCCAATGGTTGATCTACCTACTTAGTCAGAGAGTTCATACTTACCAGGGCTGAGTGAAAGGGAGCTAGGGCAGACATGGCTGCTCTCCGAGAGGGTATAGCCACACTTAGGGATGAGGTATGTTTACTGAAAAACATATAGCCTAGTCCTCCCCAGGGGGAGTCTTCTCATCCCCATGATCCACCTACACATTAGATAGGTATGGAGAGTGTGAGTATGAGTGATTATTGTAGACATCTTCTGTCATCCACTCGTGTTTTCTTATATTTTTGTTTTTAAATGACTTACATTCTGGTAGTAGCTGGTACATAAAAATCTGAAAAAGAAAAGAAAAAAAAAGAAATGAAATTTTTGACATTTTATTTTATTTTTATAAAATATATTATTTAGATAAATATATATATATATATATATATATATATATATATCTAATTTATAAGTTATAAATAAATAATTTAATTCATTTTAAATAAAATATATTTTTAACATTAATCTAAATAAGTTTAGGGGAAAGATAATATATTTTTAATATTTTATTAATTTCTTTTCTATATTTTTAATTTTATACTACAAAATATATATATTTAACAAGAGAAATTATATAAAAATAAAATATAATAATAAATAGATTAAAACAAATATAATTAAGCCACCGATCGATCGGTATCCTGGCGATCGATTGGTAGGCTTCTATATTAATAAATTTATTATTTTTGGGAATATACTGATTTATGTCCTTTTCAGACCAATTTGGTCAAAATTCTGGTCCAAGTTTTGAAAATTCTTCATATTACAGGTCTAGTGGGATTGATATTTTCCTATTTTACTTTCTACATGATTATAATATTATTCCATAATGTATAGTGACTTTATAATCAAGTAATAACCTTCCTTTATAATTATTTCCTAGCCTTAGGAAGACTTAATTTTTTTTCTTATATATACACCCTTCGGCCTTTGATTTTTCATCTCTCAAGTAACCCTAACAATATTTTTCATATACATCGTGGCAGTCAATTCTTTGCCTTTTTCCTCTACCTCCAAGAAACTCAAGTATGAGTGCATGTTCTTTCAAGATGACTATAGTGAAGCCACTATAGAAAATACTAAGAAAATATTCTTTGAAAGGAACCTTGCTTCCATTTTTGTTCCTGCCTCACAAAGCACAAACCCTTCGTTAGTTTATGTTTTCTACTATAACTTAGATTATATAGATAGGCATGTGCCTAAGGAATTAATCACTACAATCAAGAAAAATTAAATTATTGAAATATCAACCTCTACAATTGCTACGATATGGAATCTTCCTCTTAAACCAGTGGCTAGTGAGAAGTATCTCCCTAGACCTTACCCTTCTTTTGAAATTATGGTTCAACATATTTGTGATGGATTTATGGTATGGCCTAGGAGTTAAACTATTCCACGAGTTAAAGTCGATCCTTGCTATTGGATGACTATGATTTTGTTGGGTAGACAAATTTGTCTGGATGTACTCAAAGATGTGTGTGATTACACACTTGTGAAGATAGTTTATTGCTTGAAGAATGGATATTTGATTTCTTTGCCTGAAATTATTTTTGATAATATTGTGGCTACTTGGAACAAGCTTAAGAATGGAGGGTTAGGGTGTACAAGCATGAAGTTTCCTTATCCATTCTTGATTTATGATTTTGTTAAAGACTAGTTGGGGGAAATTGGGTCTCACATGAAACCTAGTTGGAGGCGTCCTAAGGAATATGATGAATTCAAGTTCCTCTCAATAATCGAAGCTATTGATAATGAAAGGGCGGAGATGGGAAGGTAGGGAGAATATGTGTCTGCCCTTTATATAAAAGGAAGTGGCTAGAAGATAAGAGCGAATTTTAAAGAAGGGGTGGAATAAATTTCAAAGTTTTTGTTATTGCATTTTTAAGTTCTAGAACTAGGTTATTTTCGTTGATGCAAATTTCTATTTCATTGTAGGCCTATGGCCATGTTATCTTCAATTATTGTTATCAATAAAATTTCATTCCTTCATATTTATTGTCTCTTTTTATTATTTTACTATGATCTTGGTCTTTGTTTTAGCTAGACTATAGATTATGGCATTCAACAAGTTTGGGGGAGGTTTCCACTACATTCTGAAATCTTGCTCCATAAAGTGATAATATTGTTTTTTCCCTATGTTTTAATATTTTTAGAACCATGAGGACATGATTTGATTCAAGTTTGGGGGGTAGACTAATGTGGACACGAAGAATGAGGAATTTTGAAAACACAAATTATGAAATATAAAAAACTGTAGTTGCTACTGGTGGCTACTATTAAAAATCGCACAGAGTAGTCACCGATCAATTGGTCTACCTATCGATCGATTGGTGGACATAAAAAAATATATATAAATAAGAAAAGAAAAAAATAAAAATGATAATATATAATCTATATATATTTATATGTATATATCAAATAAATAATATATTTAACCATTACTATAATATTAATATCTATAAATATATATATATATATATATATATATATTATACTATATTTCTATTAAATCTTTATTTGAGCATATTTGTTATTAAACTTGTGAGTTAAATAGGAAAATGAGACTAGTCTGTAAATTAGATGTATGTGATATTTTCTACTTATCTAAGTAATGATTAAGTTAGAAAAGTGAAGAGATGTGATTCTCCATAGGTGAGTAAACTGGTGAAATTGGAAAAGATAATCTCGACCTATAAGCACATACACATGATCTTTATAGTTTCATTTATGAGCATATAGGGTATTATCTCTAATATATATATATATATTGAAAATACAAAAGATAAGATATACGTAAACATTATCCCTCTAAACAAAAGACACTCGCATATAAAAGAATGAAGGATGGCGTATCGAAAAAAATGAGTGGAAAAAGAGAAATAGGAGAAGAAAGCCTTCTCCAAGAAAATAAAGGTATATAAAAAATATATATTATGAGTGGAAAAGACAAAAAGGGAGAGGAAATACCTCTCCAACAAAAAGAAAAAAAAAATACATATGGGATATTCTATAAATGGGACTGAATGTGCTATAGAGAAAGTTCACAAAAACACAGAAGATTGTTGGCTCTGGAAGTACAAATTAGCTAAGTTTAACCATTAGTGGAGACCATTCTTACCACTGATCTAAATTGATTATTATTTTGTGTAACTAAGATTTATTTTCTTGCATATATTCTACAGATTATATCATCTCCTAATTAATGAATAAGAATATTCATTAATATGTGCAAATAAAGGTTATAAAAAGTTGTGGGTAGACTATTTAACTCTCATGAGACTTCACTCTTCCACTACGATTTTTCCTACGGAATTTAACAAGCTTGTTACAAATGTTAAGTGTAATCGTTTTTCCTTCATGAAAGGAAGGGATTAGTTTAAATATATTTAATTAATTTAGAATTATTTACTTTTCATGTTGTCTTTTTATTTCTGTATTGCTAAGGGACTAGAAATATTTAAGTTTGGGGGCTTGATGAGACCAGAATATTCGATATTTTGGGCGTTAATTAAACCTTTGTTAGTCTCTTTATTTTATTAATAAGATATTTTTATCCGAGTTGTGTGTTTAAGTATTTTTTAGGGCCTTAACGCAAATTTGAATTAATTTCGGATTTTAGCAAATATGTTTAATCTGGAATGACACTTGGAAAATGAAAGCACTCGGATCAGAGTAAAGTACAAGTCAAGGAAGGAGAGTACAAGCAACTGAAGCACAAAATCACAAAATAAATAAACATCTAAATTCAGGGACCACCAATCGATCGGTGGATTCTTCGATTGAAAGGTAGCACTTACGTCGGAATTTGTGCGAAAAGATATTGCAGAATTCTGGTTCCTTGTGCAAGTGTATTGGAGGGCAGATTGGTCCATTCACAACTTTTACTTGGTCCTCACACCAAGTCTTCTTGTAGTGCAAGCAAAGACATGTCATGATTACCCCAACTTTTATTTATAAATATGTGAAGACTTCATCAATAGAACATATTTTTCAATCGTATCTCATATATCTTCCATTCTCCTAGAGGTATAGATACATAATACAAAGTCTTTCTCTAGAGAGGCTCCTCTCAAGAACTCAAGAACCAACTACCAATCATGAAGATGATTTCTAAATCAATGATGAAGTCTTCTCCTTCCATGAGCGGCTAGTCGGTATCTAGGGTTTTCAACGAAATCCTAGTCGAGTAATGTAAAACTTTAATTTATTTTATTGCAAAGAGAGGAAGCTATAGGGCACTTATATGATGATTATGTAATGAGAGACCGAACAAATAACCTAAATAAGATTTCTTGTTAATTCTCTTCTTAAGCTGAGATTGAATTAATAATTGATTTTGAACAACTGTGTTTTATCATTAGGAACAAGAACCTCCGAAGATTTAATAATGGTTTCTACATAATGATTCTTAAATAGGCATGATCAAGTCTTAGGTTTACACAGTCCATGCCAATAGAAGATGGTTGTTAGCATGTTTTTAATTTCATGTTTTAGGAATAGTTGTAGTATAGATGCATGCAACAATCATACTAATCAAAGATGGATTGTAGCAAATCGGACCGATTTCATCTCTTTGGGGATTAGGCTACTGCTTGTAGCGTTACTAATCTGATTCATATAATATGTATCTCCCACTTACAATAATAAGATAAAAAGACTATATTACATGACTAGTGGTGGAGTTGGATCAAAACCCTAGGCTTGTTTATCTTGATTTAAAATAAAAACAAAAATTATATCTTTTATTTATTTTATATTTAGTAGTTTATACAACAAACCAATCAAAACATCTTTATAATATAACTCAAATTTCTACTTTACGATTATTAGAAAAACGAATTTGATCTTTGTGGTTCGGTACCCTCTCTCCCAACTATACTATATACTACTCGCGTACTTGCGACTGAGAGGTAAAACTAGATCGTGTTAATTTTTCATTTTAAACACTTTTGTTTTCACCCGACTTGAACTGATCAATCCCGTTAATAATCTAAGTGATGTGGTATAAAATGTGAATTTGAGGTTTGAAAGAATCGGAAGAGGTATTAATTGAAACTAGTTAGTCCCGTGGTATTGACCACTAGGTTCCTTTTTCATGATCTTAATCGGGGTGTTCTTGGAGTTGTTAACCTAACTGTCTTAGGTTGTTGAGATGAGATTGATGATTTGGAGGTTGAATCGAGTTTCCAGGTTGGAGTTGACGTATGTTAGATTAGCTTCCCTCGTTCCCGTTGGGGTGATATTGTTATCGGTCTCTATTTCTTTTCCGACATTTTTCTTTGTCATTTTGGATGTTGAATTATTCTGTATGTTGTTTTAGGTATTTTGGGTTTTTTGGATTTTTGGTTTTCGAGTACTTGAGATGCTTTTGTCGAGTACTCGACATCATGGCGCACCATGGCACCAGATGGAATGCCATTCTCCCTGTTTCTTGCGCCAAGGCGGAGCTGGTTCTCGAGTACTCGAGATGTTCCTATCAAGAACTAAACCTTCGGTGACTACCAAGTACTCGAGGTGCTGTAGTTTTTCAGCTTTCTTTTCTCTTGTTTCGTTCATCAATGATAAGTGTCGAATGTTGACCATTTTAGACCCCTATCTTGTTATTGTTATGTCTTACCATTCCTTTATTTGGTATTTTCATACGGTTTGTATATTTAAGCGTGTTTCAGAAGCTTAATGAAGAAAAAAAACTAATTTTGGTGAATTAACTAAAGACATGCTTATTTTCATCCAAGAGGGAGCTTAAGAGGTGTTTTCAAGAGAAAAGCGGCTTCCGGAGGGCAGAAATGTCATTATTTTGAGCCGTAACTTCAAGAATCATGACAAGCGAGTCGAGGGGGTTCAAGTGGCACAATTATCAAGAAACGTTGGTTTTGAGTATTATACTACACCAGACATACGCCCACAGCAACAACAAGTGGCTAGAAAGTGTCGTTTCTAGGCCCGGAGCAGACGCGCTCTGATTTATCCTACACCCCAAGTGTAGGAATAATGTTTTCAACATAAATTTTAGTCAACTTCGGGAGCTCATATCTCAGTCAAAATAGGTCCAAATTGGGTGATTCTTGAGCCTAACATCAAGAACTTGAAGTCAGTTTCAACAAGCTATTATATGCCTCCATCCAATGTGTGTAGCTTCAAATATGATCAAAAGAGTGAGAGGTGTCCTCGAGGAAAAAGTAGTAAAATTCATATTCGGGCCAAAATCCTATTTTAACCCGAATTGATCTGTTTTCACTCGGATGATTTTGAGTTCGACCTCACCATCTCTAAACAAATATTTTATACATATTATACAATATATTGAAGGATTTTGCTCAGTTTGGAAGGAAATCACATAAAAGGGGAATCCTACTCGCGATAGGAAATGAAGGCAATTTAGGGTTTCCCTCACCTTTGTCTATAAATACCAAGGTCAGCTACATATTTTGGGGTCTTCTTTCTGCCCAATTTTCATGGCTTTTTTTCAAATTCATATCATCAAAATGGAGGAGCCATTCAATACCTAGAGATTCTGAGAAGACGACCATGGAGGGCGTTTCTACATCAACGAAGCAGTCACCTTCTACCATGAGAAACTAATTTGGTATCTAGGGGTTTCTAGTAAAACCCAAGCCAAGTAATGTAGTTCTTTTATTTGTTTCAATTGTAACGAGGGGAAGTTGTGACCATACTGTGATGATTGTTGTAGATGTCCATTTTTATTCTTGACACAAGATCTTATATTTGTTCTAAATTCTTGTCTTAGATTGAATGAATATATTTTCTTACTCAATAATGATTATTCACTATGGGCTAGAACTCGGATGTTTAATCCATAATTTTCTACACAATGGTGCTTAACACTTGAAACCCTAGGTTTAAACAGGTCATGCTTCGGCGAGGTGATATAGACGTGCTTTAGTTTAATTTCATGTTGTATGAGTAGATTAAAGTAAAGTAATTTATATGTTCTAGTCACACTTTGTCCGGAGATGGGTTGTAGTGAATCCGATTGATGGTATCCTTTTTGGGGTCATATTCGACTATTTACGGTACAACCTGATTCATAGTTATGGATCGCCCTCTTGCAATTGAGCAAGTAAAAAGTTATGTTATGCGGTTAGTGATGGAGTATGGAAATCCTAGATTTTATTTCTATTGTTCTTGTCTTAATCTATCTTTACTGTTTTATTAGTTAATTAGTTCAAAAATCAAAACCAACAAATCATATTTTTTATAGCAATTTAAGAGTATTATTTTACGAGAATTCAGAATACGACTTAGTCTCTGTGGGATTGATAACCTTTCTCAAGCAGAACTATACTATAATACAATTTGTGCGCTTGCGATAGGTAAAACCTAGGTCGTCTTAAGGGTGTGTTCTTAACACATATTTTTAGCCACCCTGGGCGGGTTATCAAGTTTTTGGCACCGTTGCTGGGGACTAACGTATATCCTGAATTTTAGTAATTTAGTATACTTGAATTGTTTGTATTATATTATATCTAAAGTTGGATTGTGTGTTTTTGTGAGGTACACTGAAAAGCACGAAGGGAATCAACATAGCAGTGACGATTGCGTCATTAGACCATTTGTGAGTTTTAGTGCATCTTAATTTTACGCATAATCTTAGCTTTATTTTCTATCCATAGTTAGTTTTTAATTAAAAAAAAATCTGCAGTTTACGTGTAAATTGTCAGAAAGTCAAATTTTCGCAAAAGATGAGAGGGTTTTGAATGGAAAAGAGTCATTGAATAACACTCACAGTAAAACAGTGAGACCAGCTGATTTTAGGCCGAAATACGTCGTTTAGGATCTCAAAACCATGATTTTTTTATTGTCAGGAAAAAAAAGACGTATAATGGTTATACCAATTCGGCCAGTGTTCCATATTATAATTCATACAATCTGGATTGGATAAATCATCCTAATTTTCAATACCAACAATCACGTATAAGAAATTCATATCAAAGCTTCGATGAGGATCCACGATATTTCGATCAAGGATCAGGGCATCGATCGTACAGTCAAGATTATTATCCTCAACCATCAAATCAATTCCAATTTCAAGAGTCAAATGCATATTCGTGTCCAGAGCCATTGTCTTTTGCAGAGCAATACTTAGCAAAATTGAGTGAAATCAGAGCAAGAGCAACCATCCATCCGAAGTCATTGTCTTCAGAAAAACAATTCTTAGCATCTTTGGGCAAAATCGAGACCCCTCAAAATTGTGAGGAGATCACATACAACCAAGATAATTCATACTTTTTGAACACTGAAAATCCTCAATCATTCAGTACTCAGGGTTTTCGGTCCAACAATAGCCAATCATTGACTTTTGACGAGAAATTTCTAACATCTTTGAATACTGAAAATACCTAAGCATTTCAACCCTCCAACCAAAATCCACTCTAGTTCCAAAATCAAAATTTGATGCCTAGATCAACTGGTGATGGAGATAAACTGATGAGCACCTTGAGAGAGATTGAAAATCAATTAAACTGTAATGTTCAAGCTTTGACTAGGTTAGGAATTCAAGGAGAACAACTAGTTGATGTTGTAATGAGAATGGAGGAAGTGCAGAATCAAGTGGTAGATAATTTTGAAGATAAGGAGAATGGGTATAGTGAAATAGAGAAAAAAAATTCAATTAAGAGTGACATTGCATATAACGAGAGTGCGCAAACCATTCCTTTACCACAAGGGCCAAAAGAGACACCATATGAACCTAGAGCAATATATACCCAATGTCTCGATGAGCTGTGTTTTGAAGATAAATAAGGATGGGATGAGTAATACATAATTAATGGGATTGATGAGGTGATAAAGGACTCATTACCTTATTCGTGGGTAGAAGAATCGTTGGACATAGGTGTTAAACATGGGATAAATGTAGAGCATGAGAGAGGAGAGAATGTATGTGATGATTATTATGTGTTTGATGTCGTGCTCATTGCTGAGTGTTCACAATGGACACCGTGCTCTGTCATGTGGTGGAAGTGTGGAAGAGAGGAAAGGTGTTGGAAAACCCTTTGCGGAGCGTCGTGCCAAAGACATTAAACATTGGTTCTAGACTGTGAAAGTTAGTTTCTAGTCTCGGTGTGTATAATAGTAGGTAATTTAATTTATGAAATTTTCAATTCCTTTGGATTGTTGGCCCTTAAGGCCAAATCATTGCAATTTCAATTTTGTAGGATTGTAGGCCCTTAAGGCCAAATCATGTTTGTTTATTAAATAAATAAATAAATCATTCCTTGTGTTAGGCTAAGTAATGATTTCCGAAAAGCGATGATTATATTTTTTCTTCCCTTGCTATAATATTGGGTATGTGTGCTTTGTTGAATATCTCTACACGTGGCTCAATTCAAGTTTGGGGGGGGGGGGGGGGGGGGGGGGGGGGGGGAGAACGGACATGAAAAAAGGAGATTCCGGTAACTATATTATTTCTCATGAGTATGATATTGAACCATGAGGACATGGTTTAATTTAAGTTTGGGGTTGAAAATGTATAGTTGGCTATAGGGAATGATTGAAAAAAATGAAAAATTGAAAACAATTTGGAGAATTTCTTTATTTTTATGCATGAGTGTTTTACATTACAAGTTGATTAAGTGTATGTTCATAATATATGAGTATTATGTGATGCAATATTCCCGCTCATGAAAGTAATGATTAGATTGAGTTAGTATAATGATATGGTTTTACATGGGTGAATAGATTAGTAAAATTGAAACTGAGAAGGATGACCTTGACCTATAAGTACATGCACACATTCACTATGGGAAAAACAGTTGATCTTTGACTATGTATTTGAGAAATTAATTTTGCCACAATAAAAGGGGAGATGGAGAGTTGATATAGATGGGATGGAGAAAGAGTTGAAAATTTATTTTGAAAAATAAAATGCAAAAAATAGTTCTTCAATCTGAGTAACCGGGCCTCCTACCACAATGTAGCAAAGTGTTTGCGTAAAAAAAAGAGAAAACTAATGAGCATAAATCACAATAAAAAAGCTAGGGCCCAGTTGGTTGGGATTAAAAATCCTCGCTGGAAAGTCTGGAGCTTAGAAGACAAAAAGGGAGGAAAAGTGGAATGATGGAACGAATATGTTTTTAAAAGAAAATGGCAAATTTTGATCAATGAAGTATAAAAGAAAGATTGAAATACTATAGTAGAATGTTCACAAAACATAGAGGGTTGTTTGGATTGGGAGTATAAAGTAATGAAATCTTTTACTTTAGTGGGAACCATTCATGACATAAGATCGAGATAATTATTGTTCAATAGTGAGTGGGAGTATTTGCATCCATATTATCTTATATATTGTATCAAAGCTTGATTGATGAGTATGTGAATACATGATTGCGTGATTACAAAGAATGGAGAAATTGTGGGCAATATAGCTAACCCTCACGAAACATTACTCGTCCACTCAGGGTTGCGGAGGGTTTAAAAGGCTTGTTACACGTGTTTAGTGTAATCGTTGACCCTCACAAAAACAAGGGAGTGGTGTAGATTAGTATAGGTTACTTAGAATAAAAATCATCACAATGGAGGTTTAAAGGTTTTCCTGAGTTCATTCTAAGGGACTAACAATATGTAAGTTTGGGGATGTGATAGTTGTCAAATGTTGACCATTTTAGGCATCTATCTTACTATTGTTATGTCTTACCATTCCATAATTTGGTATTTTCATGCGATTTGAATGCTTAAGCGTGTTTCAGGAGTTTAATGAAGAAAAAGAGATAACTTTGGTGAATTAACTAAAAACATGCTTATTTCTATCCAAAAGGAAAGCTTAAAAGGTGTTTTCAAGAGAAAAGTGGCTTCCGAAGGGCAGAAACGTTATTTTTTCAAGCCGCAACTTCAAGAATCATGACAAGCAAGTCGAGGGGTTCAAGTGGCACAATTATCAAGAAAATTTTATTTTGAGTATTTTGCTATACCTGACCTACGCCCACAACAACAAAAAATGGCTAGAAAGTGTTGTTTCTATGCTTGTTTATCTTGATTAAAAATCAAAACAAAAGTTATATCTTTTATTTATTTTATGTTTAATAGTTTATACAACAAACCAATCAAAACATCTTTATAATATAATTCAATTTTTCTACTTTACGATTATTTGAAATACGAATTTAATCTATGTGGTTCGATACCCTCTCTACCCAACTATACTATATATTATTCGCGTACTTGCGACTGAGAGGTAAAACTAGATCGTGATAATTCTTCATTTTAAACACTTTTATTTTCACACAACTTAAACCGATCAATCCCGTTAATAATCTAAGTGATGTGGTATCAAATGTGAATTTGAGATTTGAAAGAATCGGAAGAGGTATTAATTGAAACTAGTTAGTCCCGTGGTATTGGCCAATAGGTTCCCTTTTCACGATCTTAATCGGGGTGTTCTTGGAGTTGTCAACTTAACCATCTTAGGTTGTTGAGATGAGTTTTATGATTTGGAGGTTGAATCGAGTTTCTGGGTTGGAGTTGATGAATGTTAGATTAGCTCCCCCCATTCCCGTTGGGGTGATGTTGTTCTCGGTCTCTATTTATTTTCCACTATTTTTCTTTGTCATTTCGAATGTTGAAACATTTTGTATCTTGTTTTAGGTATTTTGGTGCATCCGGGGTTAGTTCGGAGTCGTCCGGTGTCGTTTCGAGGTCTTCAAACTCCTTTTTCAGTGTTTTAGATTTTTGGTTGTCTAGTACTCGAGATGCTTTTGTCGAGTACTCGACGTTATGATGCACTATGGCGCCAGATGGTGTGTCATTATCCCTGTTTCATACGCCTAGGTATCGCTGGTTCTCGAGTACTCGATATGTTCCTATCAAGAACTCGACCTTTAGTGTCTACCGAGTACTCGAGGTGCTGCAGTTTTTCAGCTTTCTTTTCTCTTGCTTCGTTCATCCTTGATAGGTGCCGAATGTTGACAATTTTAGACCCCTATCTTGCTATTATTATGTCTTACCATTCTATTATTTGGTATTTTTATGCGGTTTGTATGTTTAAACGTGTTTCAGGAGCTTTATGAAGAAAAAGAGTTATTTTTTGTGAATTAACTAAAGACATGTTTATATCTATCCAAGATGAGAGCTTAAGAGGTGTTCTCAAGAGAAAACAGCTTCCGGGTGGCAGAAACATCATTTTTTCGCGCCACAACTTCAAGAATCATGACAAGCGAGTCGAGGGGGTTCAAGTGGCACAATTATCAAGAAAAGTTGGTTTTAAGTATTTTGCTACACCTAACCTACGCCCACAGCAACCAAAAGTGGCTAGAAAGTGCCGTTTCTATGCCCGGAGTAGACGCACTCTGATTTGGTCTACGCCCCAGGCGTAGGAACAATGTTTTCAGCACAAATTTCAGTCAACTTCGAGAGCTCATATCTCGGTCAAAACAGGTCCAAATGGGGTGATTCTTGAGCCTAACATCAAGAACTTGAAGTCAGTTTCCAACAATCTATTACACGCCTCAATCCAATGTGTGTAGCTCTATATATGATCAAAAGAGTGGGAGGTGTCCTGCAGAAAAAAGCTGGAAAATTCATATTAGGGCCAAAATCCCATTTTGACCCGGATTGATCCGTTTTGACCTGGATGATTTTGAGTTCGACCCCACCACCTCTAAACACATATTTTAGACATATTATACATTATATTTAAGGGTTTTACTTGGTTTGGAAGGAAATCACATAAAAGGGGAATCCTACTCTCGATAGGAAATGAAGGCAATTAAGGGTTTCCCTCACCTTTGTCTATAAATACCAAGGTATGCTACAGATTTTAGGGACTTCTTTCTGCCCAATTTTTAGAGCTTTCTTTTAATATTTATTTCATCAAAAGGGAGGAGTCATTCAAGACCTAGAGATCCCGAGAAGATGACCATGGAGGGCGTTTCTACATCAATGATGCAGTCACCTTCTACCATGAGCAACTAATTTAGTATCTAGGGTTTTCTAGAAAAACCCTCGCCATGTAATGTAGTTATTTTATTTGTTTCAATTGTAACAAGGGGAAGTTGTGACCATACTATGATGATTGTTGTAGATGTGTAACCATTTTTATTCTTGACACAATATCTTTTATTTGTTCTAAATTCTTGTCTTAGATTGAATGAATATATTTTCTTACTCAATCATGATTATTCACTATGGGCTGGAACTCGGATGCTTAATCTATGATTTTTTTATACAATGGTGTTTAACACTTGAAACCCTAGGTTTACACAGGTCATGTCGCTGTGAGGTTATATAGACATATTTTAGTTTAATTTCATGATGTAGAAGTAGATTAGACTAAAGTAATTTGCATGTACTAGTCACACTCTGTCCGGAGATGGGTTGTAGCGAATCTGGTTGACGATATCCTTTTTGGGGTCGTATTCGACTATTTGCAGTACGACCTTATTCACAATTATGGATCGCCATCTTGCAATTGATCAAAGAAAGAATTATGTTATGCGGTTAGTGGTGGAGTATGGAAACCCTATATTTTGTTTCTATTGTTCTTGTTTTAATCTATATTTACTTGTTTTATTAGTTAACTAGTTCATAAATCAAAACCAACAAATCATATTTTCATAGCAATTTAAGAGTATTAGTTTACGAGAATTTAGAATACGATTTAGTCTCTGTGGAATCAATAACCTTTCTCAAGCTGAACTGTACTACAATACGATTCATGCACTTGTGATAAGTAAAACCTAGGTCGTCTTAAGGGTGTGTTCTTAACACATATTTTTAGCTACCCTGAGCGGATATCAATCCTTTTGGGTGTTTTTTTCATCCTCCTTTGTACAGTAGTACATGTTCATGACTTATGTCTCTCCTTTGAGCCATTGGTTGCAGTGTGGTGCCGAACCTCTTTCTTGTGGTGCCTTTCGGCCTTATGGGTTGGAAACGGACGGTGGTGTTCCGTGAATCCAATGTGTTATTCTTCCTTTATTGTCCTCTGGGACATCATAGGAATCCTTGTGTTGTTGTCTCAAATGGTTTAAAAGTGTGTTCACATGGTATGATCGTTTCATACCTTATTTTTTTTCTAAGTCTCGGGTATGAGATGTATTATTTGTGTACACATGTAGTGTTTTATTTCCTCTCCTCCTTTGTTGCCTTGATGCTTCCATCTAGGTGTTCTAGGTCCTTGCACATATTAGGGACATAGAAGCCAAACGAATTGGGCAGGGTATTAAAAAAAAAATTCTTAAAACTATTGAATCCTTGAGATTCATCTTTTATGACTTTTACTCTCAGCCATTCGCTTTTAGTTTATTTTATCTTGGTATTTTCACTAGTCGCTTATGAATGTCCTTAACCTTGATGGTTTGTTTCGGTTATCCATTGTTTAGCATTGGACCACTTTTCCCTTGCTTTGTTTCTTGACCCTAACGTGGTCGTTCATGAGAGTAGTATTCATGTGCTCTCCATGGTTGATCGAATAGCTTTCCTCATCTATGGTGAGAGCGTTGGTGATTGGATTAACCTTCTTATGGATAGTGTTATGAGGTTGATGTGGTGATGTGATTAGTGACATTGATATGAGAGCAATTATCTCTCTGTGGACATATTGATGGTGATGTAGTTGTTGGGAGCATTGTCATGATTGTATTCTAGGAATTGAGTCCTCCCCTTCTTGTGGATTTAGGGGGTGGTTTTTGAATCTCCCATGGTTTGTTGGTAGGCGTAGTGTAGACTGCTAGTGTTGGATTGATAGTTAAGAGTCATAGTGATCTCTAGTATGGTCTGCATTACGTGTCTAGTACTTATTGTTGTCTCTCTCTATATATATATATATACGTATACATATAGGTGTGCGTATGCCATATGTTATTATGATATGGTTTCACTATGTGCTACTTGCCCTATCTGTTGATGCATAGTAGGGACTTAAGGGATGTGTTTCAGGGGTCTCGTATTGGTGCGAGTATCATATGGGATAACTGACTGACCTAGGATAGATGCATGTACATGGTTGGTTAGCATTACTTGGATGGTCGAGGGATGTGGCAGTTAGGGTTTCTCCTGTTGGGCCGTCGTGGTCACCCCCTTTCCCCCCTTTCCCCAGTTGCAGGTTCCAAGTTCTTCTTGCAGGTTGGCTTGCGGCGCTGGTGCTGTTACGGGACTGATACATTTATGCATAGTATAGCTCCTATTAGTTTTCCTTACTTTTATCCCCTTGTTTGGGACCGTTCTTACTATCTATTGGGAGCCAGTTTGTTGGCGTATCCCTTCCATGTATTTTGTATTATTGTATTATGGTTCTGGAATATTTTATGTAACACCTTGATGTGCATTGTGTATTCTTTTTGTATTAGCTTCCACTCATTTGTATGGAATCATTGTTATTAACATTATTCTATTCGTTTTATTGATGTTGATGTTATTAGTTGGTCGCTCATTGTATGGTTCACACGTCGAAGGTCTCAGATGTCCCGGTTCGGGAGTTTTAGGATTTTAGGGGTGTGACACTCACACACACTGCCTCCACTGAGGCTTGAACCCTTGACCTCCCATTTGAAAGAAATGGCGGGTACCGCTACCTTTGGTAAAAGTCACATCTTTTGTTTAAGATATATCTGTTGAAATAAACAAACATGCACCCTTATGTACTCTATGGATAAGGTTGGCCCACTTCAACATTCAAATATAGAATAATTTTACTAAGCCCATGTTTGGCATAGCTTCTGCTTCTGGCTTTACATAGAAGAAAAAGATAAGCAAGAGCTATTTTGAGAAGCTGGTACCCCCAGCTTATTTAAAACGCTCTTTTAAGACCCAAAAGCTCTTCTAAAATTTTTGTAAAACACCGTTCAAAACAATTTTTTCCTTCAGGAAGTCAAAAACAGCATTTGAAATGTCAATCTAAATAACTCTCTTAACAAGTGATCAGTCAGAATACATCAGTTTCGCAAGAGTGTTTGGAGAATTCTTTCAATATTGGTAACAGTAAAAATTTAGGCTTTGTTGTATTTTGTTATAATATCGAACTCGTGATGAGTGTGAATAAATAAAACCTTAATAACAGTAACTACACGCCTCAAAACCACAATTCATTCCTTTTTTTCATGTCCGAGTATTTACCTCGTCATTGACCACCCCCAACTCTTATACAAAAATGTATCTAATGATAATTGATAACTCATAGGAGTTTTCATCTATTTTTTTTACTTTAATAATTTTTAAGAAAAATGACTTTCAGAGCCACACAACTTTTCAATTAATTTTATTGAGAAAATAAAACTTTTCTTTTATTTATTTGTTTCTAGACAGAGTTTTATGAACTTACCACAATATGTCTTGTTTTTGGACCAATTTCATATTATTCAAAGCATAAAATGTTATTTTTTATAATTTTGTCAAGGAAAATCATCTTAATCAAATAGAATATACAAAATTTATTTCTTTTCAATTTAATTCAATTTTTTTAAAATTAAATGTAAGTGAATGCAGTTTCAGGTATAGAGACGTATTGAGAATGTATCGAGTTATTGTATAAAATTTAACTAAGCATGTAATACTGTATATATGTATAATCACTTTGCAATACTGTGTATATATGTGTGTAAACTTTGTAACAGAAAAAGTAAACACACAATATATATATTGTATATCTATATATATTTAGAAGAAAGATGAAAATTGTACACAAAGAATAGAATGAAATAAAACTTATAGTACAGTAGCAGAAATCCATAAATGCAAGACAGAAAGGTAAATCCGAGCCCCGTGTGATCACAGTTTTCTTAAGACAGATTTGTTCCCTCTCGGTGCTCAAAGTTGATAAACAATTGTATCCCAAGACATAACGGATTTTGTCCTTGAAGAAATAACACTCCAATCATCAATGACCAACGAACACAACCAATGTTTGTACTCTTTTAATATCACTAATATATGTAGAAAAAGAGAGATAAATAAGAAGATGATATGATCTATCCAGTATACATAAATGAACTATGGGGTATGGCCTATATTTAGACCTCAAAAGGTTGTCCAAACTGTCAAGACACAGCTTGGAAGAATCACATAAACTGTCCAACTGTTGAGGCACTGATTCGGACAATCACAACCTTCTATTTAAAATGGGTACTCCGCGGGTCAAAACCCGACCCAAAATTGGATAAAATTTGTCCAAAAAGAAAGGCCAGGGCCAAACTAAACCCGCACCCATGACCATGACCCAGCCCGGATCAAAACGGAGTGGCACGCGCGCGCGGGTGATAGTTGGGTTTGGCTAGGTCCTCCCCCATTCACAAAACTGAGGTGCCCCTTGGGGCCCAAACCCATTTCTAAAGGAGATATATATAAACACATCACATGTTTACTTTTTATTCAATGTGGGACAAACTTTCTTACATACTCTAATTTAATGTATGTCACTTTGAGAGATAATTTCTTATTCAATATTTTAATTTTTGAACAATTGAATATACAAAATCGATCTTCTCACGAAGGTGAACACATTGGCATTTGGTCCCGCTCATTTTGGAGTGTGGGTCCCACTTATTTTAAAGCACAAAGTTGCTAAAAACTCTAAAGTTCAAAACTATTTCCCAACAATCCCCCACATGAATGAAAATTAGTTTTTCAATATACAAATGAATATGCAAACACTAGTTCAAGTACAAATGAAAAGTTATTGTATCAAGATAAGTAGCCTAGTCGCTTTGAACTTTTTCTTGTAAAAGACTATCGGATTTACTAGTTAATCAGTGGACATGATGCCTTAAACTATCATATGTTTATGTAAACCAAGACAATATAATTCACATAGTTTCCATTCGGATACAGTTGGTTCTCAAGTTTGTGTTCATTTTGGCCTTGAACACCTCTTGGTTTCATGAGTATTGTTAAAGAATTCAGCCTTTCAAAATTCCCCTAGAAGCGGCCCCTTCTACTCATATAGGTGATTTCGTATTAGGAGTATTTTTCTATATGTATAGTCCACTTGGATATTTCTGAAAATACCTAGACGATAGTCAAAACAGCCTAGAGGGGGTGAATAGGTTTTTTGTCGATTTTATGATCAATTAAAATTATTTAGCGAAAATTAAATTTTAATTAGTCAAAAACCCTAATTCTCGATTTAATTCTCAAAAATAGATCAATCAAACAAATATGAATATAAGTGCAGAAAATAAATAATGAGAACACACGGAGATATTTTACGTGGAAAACCTTGGAAAGACTCCAAGTAAAAACCACGGATACGCTCGGATATCGATGCACTATGAATCAGAGAATTTGTACAGACTCTATGGGAAAAAAAACTTACAACCGCAGTAATTTGTTGTTCTTCTCTCGACGTCTGAAAGTCTAGATTCACCCGCGCTCCATGAAGCTCTCACTCCGATCTCCGTAATCTGACAACTCTGCTTCTCAATAGATCAAAATCACCACGAAGCCTCCTGCTTCGATCTCCGCACTCAAACGGCTCCATTTCTCAAAACGGATCAACGCAACCTCGTCGCTATAGATGGTGTGTGAATTTTTCAGCAACTATACTATTCAATCGTGCATAGAAATCGTCGATGTAGAAGCACGATTGAAGATGTCCAAAAAACAAAAGAGAACTTGTGTATCTCTAATCACTCAATAATATTCTCTCACCATATGTATATCTCTATAGAAGAAGAAGATAATGTTGCAGAAAACTTACAGAGAATTCTTCAAGACGTACCTCATCTTGTTGCAGACTTGGGTATTTATAGACAATAATGATCCAAACCCTAAGTTTGTCATTTCTCGTAATTTCACATCCAAACCCTATATTCTAGTGAATATATTGTATATAGAACGCACTTTGATGTATATAAGTCGTGGTCATATCATAAAACCAACCCCTGAACAATTTGGACATCGCAGGCAAAAATAGGCAAAAACTTGCCGCATCTATGCTTCAAGCATAGCAGGGCCTACGCTTCAAGCGTACCTCCAAGCATAAAATTGTGTTTTTCAGTCACTTTTTAAAACTAAAAGCGTAGGCTTAAGCGTAGGCATTTTGGTTAAAACCACTTTTCTTCGTAACTGTATCAAAATGACCCTCTTGAACCCACGATACTTTTTGCTTGAAGTGACGGCTTCGGAAAATGGCATTTTTGCCCTCCATGAGACATTTTACCTCAATATGCTCACTTTCGTGCTTCACTTGTATTCTTCATTACTTCAATGCTTGATTCTGCCTTTTACAAAGCTTATCGATGTTATTGAAACCAAACCAACCTATCTAACACTTAACATGGTTATTTTCTAGAACATGCCATAAATAAATAATACACAAAAATGTTCTTACAATCTCCCCTTGGCATTTCTGAGACAAAATTATGTTTTACAATATAGCCTCACAAATAACAACATAACATCTATACCTATGAACACACACCAACAAACAAAGATATAAACTATCACCTTACTTTCATAACCACCAATCACAATTGTTACCACAACACTGAACAAACCATTAAACGCAAATGTGAAAAACATATATAGGCCAACATAATGGTCATCAAAAAATCATAACAACAATGCACACATAATGATCATCATTCTCCCCCTGAGAATAAACTCCCCCTTGCTAAATACTTCTCCTTCTTAATAAAACAATCTTAACTAACCAATCTCTCCCCCTTACTTAATACTTTAATACTCCTCCCCCTTTTGTCACTGAAATGTCAAGCAAGGAAAGTATATGTCATAGCAACAATGTAGAAAGATGCAAGGAAGTACTTCAAGGAAGTACTTCAAGGAAAAACACCAAGATACAGAACTTTTATCAGATCATATCCAAATTCTCAGGGTAACAGAAATATCTACTATGCATGACCCTACTACTAATGCATGAATGTAAAATGTCATGAATAAAAATAAAATAAATTATTTTTATTTTTATAAATCTGTGAGCAAGGCATTAAAGACACAAAGCCAATCATTAACACATCATATTCTCATATTTAACTCAACCATTATACACGTGGTATAGAATTAAATCAGCACACATACCTTATAGACTCAAGAATGCACAAGTCAAGTTTTGCAAATAAATAGATATATGAAGATTCTCATGTACAAGCACTAAGGCAAGATAAAAGCAATACATACTAAATCTGATAATCTACCCACCAACCGTGATGATAATTCAATTTAATATCCAAACTAGAAGGCAAAAATAAAAGATATTTTCTCTTTGTCACACAATTTCCTCCTTTTTCATCTTTTCAACTTTTTCACCATATCCCTTTTTGTCTTTCAAAGCTCCGGACTTTCCAGCGAGGATTTTTAGTCCCCACCAACTGAGCCCGAGCTTCTTCCATGGGATTTATGTTTATTAGTCTTCTCCCCTTTTTAAGCGAACACTCAATACTTACTGAGGCAAGAGGCCCGATTACTCAAATTGAATAACTACTTTTTGCATTTTTCTATTTTAAACATCTCATTCATTCCTTTTTTTTTCAACATCACCATAACATTCATATACATGCAAAAATTATTTCATGCATAGACCAATCTAGCATAGCTTATGAACCTTCATACCACTTCAGGTTAAATAAAAAAAAATTAACAGATTCAGTAGACATTATAATCATCACCGAAGCAACTAGCACCTAAGATTAAAGTTTTGTAACATAAAATAATCATGCCAAGTGATCATCCAAAAATCTTAGGTCAGATTGATACCTCTACTTCACATATGCATAATGAGACAAGTAAATGTGAAAATATAGTAAAATATGTCAAATTTTGTACTCTATCCAAGCTCAACAGTCTCAAAAATTTTATTGTCATTTATTTCAAAATAAAATGCATGCATGAAAAAAAATAATACAAATGCATGATTACCTATCAATTCTAGGGAAAAAATGCATTGTGTTTCTAGAATGATAAATAAGAAGATATTTATTCGAAATAAAGCATACCAATAGATTTCTTAAGACTAACATGCTTTTGAAAATCTAATGGTTTTGTAAAGATATCTGTCAACTGAAAATCTATGGATATGAACTTTAGAGATACAATACCATCTTCAACAAGATCACGAATGAAATGATGTCGAATATCTATATGTTTTGTCCTAGAATGTTGAACAAGATTTTTAGAAATATTTATTGCACTCGTGTTATCACAGAACACATTCATTGTACCTTGAGAAAAACCATAATCCTGCAACATCTGACGCATCCATAAAACCTAAGTACAACAATTACCAAATGTTACATACTCAGCCTCAACAGTGGAAAGAGAAACACAATCCACTGGTACTTTTTCTATCATCAACATTACGGGCCCAATCAGCATCAGAAAAGGATGCGATATTAGTATTAATACCTGATGGATACCATAGTCCATAATTCACTGTCCCTTTAACATACTTGATAATTCTTTTCACAGCAGTAATATGAGACTCCTTAGGACTTTCCTGGTAACGTGCACACAAACCAACACTAAAAGCTATGTCAGGTCGACTGGCAGTCAAATACAACAAACTCCCAATCATACTCTTATAAAGTATAGGATCGACATCTTTGCTAAGCTTGACACTTGTACGCATAGGAGTATGTGCATCCTTAGCCTTTTCCAAACCAAACTTCTTTACTAATTTCAAGGCATAACGAGTTTGAGAAATGAAAATCCCATCACTTAATTGCCTAACTTGAAGCCCTATAAAGAAGTTCAATTCACCAATCATGCTAATCTCAAATTCATGTTTCATTTGATCTCCAAAATAATGAGCAAGCTAATCAAAAGTGGAACCAAATACAATATCATCAACATAGATTTAAGCAACAATGGTATCACTCTCAATTTTCTAAATAAATAGTATTTTGTCCACTTCCCCTCGAGCAAAACCTATTCCCAACAGATAATCAGTCAACCTTTCATGCCAAGCTCTAAGAGCCTACTTTAGCCCATACAAAGCCTTTTTCAACCTATAAACATGACCCGGATAATGAGGATCCTCAAATCCTTTGGGTTGCTCCACATATACTTCCTCATGAAGAACACTATTCAAAAATGCACTCTTCACATCCATTTTATACAACTTGAATCCAAGATGACAAACAATAGCAAACAAAATCCGAATAGATTCAAGTCTCACCACTGGAGTAAACGTCTCATCAAAGTCTATACCCTCCAACTGAGTATAACCTTGAGCAACAAGCCTAACCTTATTCCTAACTACTGTACCATGTTCATCATTTTTATTCTTGAATATCCACTTGGTACCAATCACATTTATCTCCTTCGGTCTAGGAACAAGATACCACACATCATTCTTAACAAACTGCTGAAGTTCTTCTTGCATAACATTAATCCAATCACTATCTTGAAGAGCTTCTTTGACATTTTTCAGTTCTAAAGAAGATGTATAACATGCATACGAAACCTCATTCATAGCCTTTCTCCGTGTCACCATCATCTGATTAACAGATCCTATAACATTATCCAAAGGATGGTATAACTTTACCCTTACAGATGGTTCCTTATAAGGTGCATGCTGAACATCACCAATTTGATCATGTGATTCTGCAGGACTTGAAGTATCATCATTAACCACATTGTCCACTTTTTCAGCCTCAGAAGAATCATTATCCAATATAAAGAATGGCTCACCATCTTCCTCCTCAGCAAATATCGGAGACTCATCAATACAAGAGTCATCAACCACTACATTCGTAGATTCCAGCATAGTTTAATTTCTAAGGTTAAACACCCTATATGCTCGACTAGTCAATGAATAACCCAAAAATATTTCTTCATCACTCTTAGACTCAAACTTCCTAATAGATTCACGATCTCTAAGTATATAACATTTTGCTCCAAAAACCTTGAAATATTTCACATTGGGTTTCTTGCCATTCTATAATTCATAAGGAGTTTTTAAGGTGCCAAGCCTAAGATAAACTCTGCTTAAGGTGTAACACGTTGTGTTCACCGCCTCGGCCCAAATATACCTAGGAACATTCCTATCATATAGCATAACATTGGCCATTTCCTGAATAACCCTATTCTTCCTCTCAACTACTCCATTTTGTTAAGGAGTTTTAGGTGCTAAAAATTCATGTTTTATTCCTCTCTCTTCACAAAACACTTTTATTTCTTAATTTTCAAAATCCCTTCCATGATCACTCCTCACTCTAGAAATGAAATAATTCTTCTCAGTTTGAATTCTTAAACAAATTCTCTTAAAACTTTCAGACGCTTCAGACTTTTCACTTAGAAATCCAACCCATACAAACCCTGAGTAAGCATCCACCATGACAAAAATATATTTCTTTCCTCCTTTGCTCATGGTCCTAGTGGGATCCATTAAATCAATATGCAACAGCTCTAAAGGTTTAGAAGTACCAATGATATTTGTCTTTTTGTGCTGACATCTGACTTGTTTACTCTTCTGACATGATCCACACACAATCCCTTTTGCATAACCAAGCTTAAGGACTCCCTTAACAATTTCACTCTTAATAATTTTTGTTAATTCTCGAAAATTAACATGTCACATCCGTTGATGTCAAATTTCAACTTTATCAAGTTTAACTATATTGCATAACAATTCAAAACTAGAAACAATGCAATAACAATTATCATTTGAACGCATACCTTCCATCACGCAATTTTTAGAAAAGTTAATGATCGAACACTTATCAGGTGAAAAAGTGACCTTATGATTATTATCACATATCTGACTTATGCTACACAAATTTGCTTTAAGACCCTCCACATAAAACACATCTTCTAGTTTAGGTAGACCATGAATCACAACAGTACCTTTTCCTTTCACATTTGACTTCTTTCCATTGCCAAACGTAACTATCCCACCATGACACTCCTCGAGAAATCCAAAAAATGACTTATCTCCAGTCATATGCCTAGAACATCCACTATCCAGATACCAAGAGGTAGACTTGCGTGCTCTACGAACTGTATGAACTACAAGACAGTGTAACTCACCTTTGCGAATCCATGCCTTCTTCAGCTTCGGAGCTCCATTCACCAATCTTGACAAATGTTTCATTTGTTTATTCAACATTCAAATTTGATCTTGAACATGATCTCCATGTTGAACTCTTTATTCCTTCACTGACTTCAACATCTTCCCTCGCAGCTTCGAACACCTTAGTCGAATGTGACCTATGATACCACAGTGGTGACATACAGGAACGAAGCTCTGAACTCTATCAGTCAACCTCCTATGATATCTACCTGTAAGAAAAGACTTGTTTTCAACAGGTCTTTTGACATAGGCTTGAACACCAGGATTCCAATTTAAATTTCCTTGTGAAGAACTAGACGCTAAGTAGGAGGCCTTTATAAAGGTGGTTTTTGCAACAACATTCGAATTCGGAGTTATTCCAACAAAACTCAATCCCTTTGTATTTCCTGCAGATTTTCCAACACTCAACATATGATTAAACTTAAGAGTTCCACTAGACCACTTCTGAATAGTCAAGTTAGCATCTTTCAGCTCTTTTTCCAAACTGTCAATCTTAGTAGATTTCTCAACCACGTCCTTATTGAGATCATCTACTAACTTCAAAGCTTGAGTTCTTTCTAGTTCAGATTTCTTCAAATCTTCAACCAAATTGGTCTTTTGAGTCTGCAGGAGATTTTGAGTTTTAGAACTATTAACTAATTCATCTTTTAAAGAATGTAACTCTTTTTCCATGTTAAGACTCTTAGTCAACAGTTTCATGTGATTTTTATGAAATTGTGCGGTCTTATCAAGTAATTTTTCATAAGACTCTTGAATCATATTATCACAACCTTCATCACTCTCAGAACCTTTTTCTTCATACATCGCCCAACTTATATCAACTTATTTGACCATCTTACTTTGTGCAGCAAACACAATGAAATTCTCAGAATCATCACCTACATCCGAGTCTGTCACATCACTAGCTTATCCATTGTCAGAGTCATCATCCCAACTGATAGTTAATCCTTTGGATTTCTTCAAAGTGTTTGCACACTCTACAGCTATGTGACCATATCCTTAACATTCAAAACATTTGGGTTTCTTTTTTTTTAGGATCAGACTTGTTCTTCCTAGTTGAGTCTTATTTCTACTTCTAAACTCACCCAACTTATCCCCAAATTTTTGTCTTGGGCCATTCTGTTTAGCTCTAACAAATTTGTTCAATCTCTTAGCAAACATGGCTATATCATTCAGACTCAACTCACTTTCTTCATCAGGTTCAACATGATTCTCCCTAGTGGTTTTAAAAGCTATGTTCTTCTATTTTGTGTCACTAGCCTTCTTAGGGGGGTTTTTGAACATATCCATCTCATAAGATTTTAAATTTCCTGTCAATTCTTCAACCTTAATTTCTTTAAGACTCGTAACCTCTGAGATGACAATAACCTTAGATCGAAAACGTTCAAGGAGAGACCTAAGGATTTTCTTTGCTATGGTAGTTTCATGAATAGGCTCACCTAGGTTATGCCAACCTGTTACAATATCAGTTCACCTAGCCTCAAAGTTGGCTAAGACCTCATCCTCCTCCCTCTTCAGCTGTTCAAATTGAGAATTCAAAATTTGAAGCTTTGATTGTTTCACCTTCGACGTTCCTTCATGAGTGACTTGGAGAATGTCCCAAGCTTCCTTGGCAATTACACACGTAGCAATCCTCTTGAACTCACTCAGAGTTACAGCATTGTATAACGCATTCAACGCCTTCGAGTTCCAATTCGCGCCATTCGTCTCAACAAAAGTCCACTCGCTTGATGGTTTTGGTATTGATTCATTGGTCACGTCGTCTTTCACAGTAAGAGGTGAATATCCTACTTCAACAGTATTCCACGCTCTCTCATCTAAAGTTTTTAAAAATGCTCTCATTCTCGCTTTCCAATATGTGTAATTTGAGCCATCAAACAAAAGGGACCTAGATATTGAACCTTCTTCACGAGGCATCTCTATCGTCTAAGTACAGAATCTAACCCTAGGTAATTAATCTAAAAAGGGGGCAACCATGCTCTGATACCAATTGAAAATACCTAGACAATAGAGAAAACAGCCTAGAGGGGGGTGAATAGGTTTTTTGTCAATTTTATGATCAATTAAAATTATTTAGCAGAAATTCAATTTTAATTAGTCACAAACCCTAATTCTCAATTTAATTCTCAAAAATAGATCAATCAAGCAAATATAAATAAAAGTGCAGAAAATAAATAATGAGAAGACACGGAGATTTTTTACGTGAAAAAACTTGGAAAGACTCCAAGTAAAAACCACGGATATACTCGGGTATCGATGCACTATGCATCAGAGAATTTGTACAAACTCTATGAAAACAGAACTTACAACCGCAGTAATTTGTTGTTCTTCACTCGACGTCTGAAAGTCTAGATTCACTCACGCTCCACTAAGTTCTCGCTCCGATCTTCGTACTCTGAAAGTCTAGATTCACTCACGCTCAACAGATCAAAATCACCATGAAGCCTCCTTCTTCGATCTCCACACTCAGACGGCTCCGCTTCTCGAAATGGATCAACGCAACCTCGTTGTTATAGATGGTGTGTGAATTTTTCAGCAACTATACCATTCAATCGTGCATAGAAATCGTCGATGTAGAAGCACGATTGAAGACGTCCAAAAAACAAAAGAGAACTTGTGTATCTCTAATCACTCAATAATATTCTCTCACCATATGTATATCTCTATAGAAGAAGAAGATAATGTTTTAAAAAACTTGCAGAGAATTCTTCAAGACGTGCCTCCTCTTGTTGTAAACTTAGGTATTTATAGACAATAATGATCCAAACCCTAAGTTTGTCATTTCTCGTAATTTCACATTCAAACCCTATATTCTGGTAAAAATATTGTATATAGAACGCACTTTTATGTATATAAGTCGTGGTCATATCATAAAACCAACCCCTGAATAATTTGGACATCGTAGGCAAAAATAGGCAAAAACTTGCCACAGCTACGCTTCAAGTGTAGGTCTAAGCGTACCTCCAAGAGTAAAAATGTGTTTTCCAGCCACTTTTTGAAACTGAAAGCGTAGGCATTTTTATTAAAACCACTTTTCTCCGTAACTGCGCCAAAATGACCTTCTTGAACCCACGATACTTTTTGCTTGAAGTAACGGCTTCGGAAAATGTTGTTTTCGCTCTCTAAGAGACATTTTACCTCAATATGCTCACTTTCGTGCTTCACTTGTATTCTTCATTACTTCAACGCTTGATTCTGCGTTTTACAAAGCTTATCATTGTTATTAAAACCAAACCAACCTATCTAACACTCAACATGGTTATTTTCTAGAACATGCCATAAATAAACAATACACAAAAATGTTCTTACAATTTCCAAGTCATAGAAATCATTAAAAGCATAACTTACCCTGATTTTCCACAGTGCTTTATTAATTCACACGCAACTCAGTTGTCCCTTTGAACTTAGATCTTGGGATCTCTAGTCAGCTAGGTTGGGTTGCCATTATGGTGGCTCTTGTTTAAGTCATAGGCTTTAAGCCCAATCCCCTCGATGATCTTTCTACTTGCTCTCTAGTCAAACCTTTAGTTAACAGATCCGCAATATTATCCTTCGACCTCATATAGTCAATGGGTATTATACCATTCGAGAGCAATTGTTTCACACTATTATGTCTAGACTTACCATTATACATGTGATTTTGTGTTCTTCCAATCATAGATTGGCTATCACAATGTATACATATTGTTGGCACAGGTTTTGGCCAGTTCAGAATATTCTCTAAAAAATTATGATGTTATTCAGTTTCTTCTCCAGCTTTATTCAATGCAATGAATTTAGATTCCATTGTTGACCGAGAAATACATGTATGCGTTGAGGATTTCTAAGTCACAGCTACACTTCCAAGAGTAAAGACGTATCCACAAGTGGAATTTGAATCTTTGGAATCAGATATCCAGTTAGCATCAATATAACCTTTAAGTACACCTGGATATCTTGTGTAATGTAATCCATAGTTCAGAGTATATTTTAATTACCCCAAAACACTAAGTATTGCACTCTAATGAATTTTACCCGGATTACTCGTGTATCGACTTATCTTACTAACAGAGTATGCTATATCGGTCGAGTACAATTCATAACATGCATTAAACTTCCTATGATGCGAGCATATTCTAATTGAGATATGCTTTCATCATTATTTTAGTAAGTTTAACATTTACATCACATGTTCGTGTTGGACTTATCCCATACTTTTTGAACTTATCAAGTATTTTCTCTATATAGTGAGATTGGGATAACACAAGTCATTCTGATGTTTTAGAAATTTTAATTCCTAGTATTATATCAGCAATACCAAGATCTTTCATTTCAAATCTACTCGTTAACATCCGTTTATTAGATTTAAAAATATCATTATGAAAGCTCTTGACATAAACACATTTGTCACACTCATTTATTTTGAAACCATTCGACTTCATGACATTGTCAATTTTTTCATGCCACTGCTTTGTCGCTTGATCGGTTCCAGACGTGTAAAAATAATAGTGTTAAAAATAAGGAATTAGCACGATCTAGTTTTAACCTCTCAGTCGTAAGTATGAGAGTAGTATATAGTATAGTTGGGTAGAGAGGGTATCAAACCACAGAGATCAAAGTCGTATTTCAAATAATTATAAAGTAGCAAATTGAATTATATTTATAAAAGTTGTTTGATTAGTTTATTGTATTAAAATACTAAACATAACATAAAATAAAATAAAGATAAATACTTTTGCTTTCACTCGAGATAAACAAGTCTAGGGTTGAATTTTCAACTCCACCACTAGCCTTATAACATAGTGATTTAATTATATTATTGCAAGAGGGCAGTACAGCTCATATGAATCAGACAAGTAACGCTACAAGCAATTACCTAGTCCCAAAAAAGATGCAATCGATCCGTATTCGCTACAATCCATCTTCGATTAGTATGAGTGTTGTATGCATCTATACTATAATTATACCTAAAACATGAAATTAAAAAGCACGCTAACAATCATCTTCTCTAGGCATGGACTGTGTAAACCTAAGACTTAATCATGCCAAATAAGTACCATTATGTAGAAACCGTTATTAAATCACGGAATTTCTTGCCCCGTTTATAAAACACGGTTGTTCAAGATAAATCATTAATTCAGTCTCAACTTAAGTAAAGAATTAATAAATAAATCTTATTTAGGTGGTCTTGTTCGTTCTCTCACTACATAATCATCATATGAGTGTCTTTCAATAGATTCCCCTCTTTGCAATAAAAATAAATAAAAGACTACATTACTTGGCTAGAGTTTCGTTGGAAACCCTAGATACCAACTAGCCGCTCATAGAAATGGGAGACTCCATTGTTAATGAAGCCACCACCTTCATGATTGGATGGTTGGTTCTTAAGTTCTTGAGGAAGGAAGTCTCTCTCTTTTCATTGAATGATTTATTCTATAATGAAAGATATCTTCTCTTCATGAAGTCTTCCTGTATTTATAGACAAAAGTTGGTGCAGATATAGCATGTTCTTTGCTTGCACTCCAAGAGAACTTAGGGACTAAGAAATGGCGTTGAATGGACGATTATGCCCCTTGATATACTTGTACACAAAGTCAGAATTCTACAATATAGTTCTGCACAGATTCCAATACGGTAATTTTCGAACGATCGAAGGCTCCACCGATCGATTGGTGGCTCATGAATTTTATCATTTATTTAATATGCGAATTTCCTTGCTTCAGCCAGTTGTACTCTGTTTTACTGACTTGTAGCTTGCTGATTTGAGTGTGAATATCTTCTAAGTGTTGCTCCGAACCAGACATATTTGCGAAAAACCCAGAATTAACTCATTTTTGCATTAGGGCCCTAAAAAATATGCTTAACACACAACTCGGATAAAAATACCAAATTAATATAATAAAGAGACTAACAAGAGATATATTAACGCCCATAATACCAAATATTATAGTCTGGTCAACACTTTCTTTAACCCATACAGGGATTTTACAAGTTTACATACTTTCTTCTCATGTCCATGAGCAATGAACCCCTCAGGTTGTTCCATGTATATTTCTTCATCTAGTTCACCATTTCAAAATGTTGTTTTTATTTCCATTTGATGTGTCTCAGGCCCATTTAATGTTGTTATAGCAATTAGCATACTTAGTAATAGGTGAACCAATGTTGAAATAATATAATCCTTCATTTTTCTTATAACCTTTAGCAACAAGTCTTACTTTGTACTTGTCAATTAATCCATCTGTCTTCATATTCTTTTTTAATATCCATTTACACTCTAAAGGTTTATTGCCTGGTGGAAGATTCACCAATTCCCATGTGTGATTTTGCATAATGGATTCAATTTCATTTTTCACAACTTATTTCCAATAAAAAGCTTTAGGAGAAGACATGGTTTCCTTAAACATTTGAGGATCGTTTTCCAACAGATTAGTAGAAAATCGAGCCCAAACGAATTTAAGGTTCTTGCCCTTTTGCTACGTCTAAGTTCATTTTTTATATACTCTTGGTCCATATTGACTTGACTATCACTAGTTGTAGCATCAAAAAACATTTTTCGTGAGATTGATTATGATGTCATATTATATGAAAATATATTTTCAAATAATGAAGCATTCCTTGAATCAATAATTGTATTAACATGCACATCAGGAATCTCGGAGTTATTAACAAGAAATCGATATGCACTACTGTTATGAGCATAATCAATGAATACACTATTGACCCAAGGTTTTTCACCATGGGTAAACATGACATTTTGATAATAACAAACCATTGAATGTGATGAATATAATGTCTACTTGAGTTGTGCTTAATAGGTTGTTGATTTAAGATAAACTCAAGAGAGCTAGTGGATCCATGATAAGATCAAGCAAAGGTGTATAGAGCTCAAAAGACATTGAAGACAAGGATGGAGACATCAACCCAAAATCTTAAAGCAATTAAAGATCAAAGAAATGGGTAAAGAAGGCTTGGATGAGTGCTAGACTTAATGTAAAGTTATTTTTGAAATAACTTATTTGAAAGCTCAACTCTTAACCATGTAGTATATAAGACCATGCATATCATTCATGAGTCGTTGCTAAAGTTGAGTTAGTTCAAGCTTTCATAAGCTATGGAAGAACTCAACAAATAGTGTGTCCTAGAACCATAAACTCAACTCATATCACTTGAAATGGTTTTTAGATGCATGTTAAGGCTTTGAACGTAATTCCTTTTAAGCATGAAAAGTCTTTGTCAAATATTGAGAATTTTATCTAAATTGAAAAATTATTTTTTGATCTCAATATTAACTTTAGGAATGTCAATGACCTTAATAAGTCTCTAATACATCATAGGAGTGTGTCTAAGTCATTTCGGAAAAATCCCAAAAGATGTCACGAAAAACCGCCAAGTGGGTTAAATGTTCGAAATGAAGTGTCACATTCAAATGATCATATTGCACTAAAACATGGGTCAAATAGAGTGATTCAAAAGCCTAAAATAAAGATCTTTAAGTCCTATTTCCAAAAATCTAAAGAACACCTCAATCCGAGTTACGAAACTCCAATTATGAGTAAAAGAGTGAACTGCATCAAAACTAGGCTGAACAGGCCAGTCTACTGGGTCAACAGCCAGTCGACTGACTTTGTCAGAAACCTGAAAATTTAGTTCGGAATGATTTTTTGAAGTTCCAGTCGACTACCCCAAAATTCCAGTCAACTGCCTCATCCTGGATTTGAATTCCAACGGCTAGTTTCGGATCCAAAGTGTTCCAAAACTTCCCAAATCACCCCCAAACGGCTATATTGTGTTCCTATGCTATATATATGCCTTATATGAGCCAAAAATGGGTTAGAGAAGATAGGGATAGGAATATGAAAGAAATCTACCATTTGTGCATCATTTTTGAATTTATATTTGGGTAGAAAAACTCTCATATATGAATCACATTGTGCATCATTCATATCATTCTTATAATTAATTCTTCCACACATTGAGATTGAGCTTTTCATTTGAGAAATTTCATTTATAACTCTAAGTATGTGAGGAAGTGAGCTTTGAATTTCGATATCTATCTATTGAGAGAAATTATTGTACACTTAAATTCAATTCCTATTCTTTGTGAGTGAAAGACCAAGAAGTTGTCTTGGCATGGGTTGGGCTTGTTGAAGCTATGTAAAGATATTTTTTCCACCTTAAAAATAGAGGATTAGGTTGGCTCTCCACCCGCAAGAGTGAGCAAAGGTCGGCTCTTCACCCGGAAGCAAGAGTGTTCGAAGATTGGCTCTCCACCCACAAGAGTGAGCAAGGTTGGCTCTTCACCCGCAAGAAGGAGCATGTAAGGGTTTGCTTTTCACCCGCAAGAAAAGTATGATAGTGGAATCCTTGAGAGGTTTTCTGAAGGCATGGACGTAAACCAAAGATTTGGTTTAACCATGTAAAAATCTCGGTGTCTATGGTGTGCATTTTCTCTAACCCTTATCTCTTTACTTTAAAAGCAATTGTCATTTTCAATCTTAAGCTTTATATATCATTGCTATGAAATTTTTTATGTTTGTGTAATTAATGAAGAGGTTAGGAAAATGAATAGTTGAAGTGAATTGATAGAACTTATCTTCAACACACCACGGCATAAAATGTTTGATTGAACCATGTAAAATCTTGGTGTCTTGACTTGCATTTTCTCTATCCCTTAATCTCTTTATCTTATAAGCAATTGTCATTTACAATCTTGAACTTCATATTGATGTCATGCTATGAAATTGCTTATGTTTGTGTATTAATGAAGAGGTTAGGAAAATGCATAGTTGAAGGAAATTGAATTGTGATTTTGGTTAAATATGTTGTAGATTATAAATTATCTACTTCCTTATTTATCTATAATCTAAATGCATACCAAGTGATTGCTAGAATTTATCTTCAACACACCTTAGCATAAAATGATTATATGCACCCCAAGTGTTTCACTAAATGCTTATTCAATATAAGTTTCTATTTGAGAGTTTATATGTGAACTCAATGTTTGATCATTTTTCATAAACTATACAAGACGTTCTTCATGGAAAATTGTATCTTGCATTATGTCTCTATAAATAAGGAAAGTGCTATTACATGTTTAATTGAATTGCATACTTGGGTGCATGGATTAATTCTCATTCTACTTGAATCAAACATGTATTTAATTGTGTAAATCACTATTGAATGATTACAAGTATGAAATGTGAATGTCACTTAAAGAGCTTATCTAAATCACTAAGTGTTTGACAAGAGCTTAATAAAGTATAATTTTGATAAAATAAAGTCAAACCGAAAAAGTATCAAAGTTTGTCATTGACTCTATCACCCCCCCCCCCCCCCCCCCCCCCCTCTCTAGGTGTCAATATGTGGCCAACATACACAATCAACAGTTTTTGGTTCTATCTTTACCTTTTTAGGTTTAGGAACCGCCACTTTTGTTAGACACCCCCACACTTTTAGGTATTTATTGGAAGGCTTATGACCTTTCCATAGCTCATATGGGGTTTCATCTGTTATTTATGAGGTAGTTTGTTAAGAATGTAATTAGCAGAAAGTATAGCTTCCCCCACAAGTTTTATGGTACACCCGAACTTAGCAACATTGCATTCATCATTTCTTTTAATTTTTGGTTTTTACGTTCAGCAACACCATTCAATTGTTGTGAATAAGGGGTAGTTGTTTGGTTAATAATACCATGTTCCGTACAGAATTCCTCAAAAGGAGATTTATATTCATCACAGCTATCACTTCTTAAAGCTTTTATCTTTCTATTAAATTGATTCTCAACTTCATTTTTATAATATTTGAAAACATCAATTGCCTCATCTTTGTTTCTAGCAAATATACATAATAGTATCTTGTGCAATCATCTATAAAAGTAATAAAATACTTTTTACCTCCTCTAGTTTGCAAGAACTTTAAGTCACAAATATCACTGTGAATTAATTCTAGAGGTTTGGTACATCTTTCAACTTTTTGAAAGGATATTCTTATCAATTTTAATTCCACACAAGTCTCACATTTATGATTAGGATCAATATTACATTTAGGCAAATTATTTAAGTTAATTAATCTACATATAGTATTATAATTAACATGTCTTGATCTAGCATGTCATATATCAAAAGACTCAAGCATATAAGCAGAAGAACCATTATTATTAATTTTATTAACTTTGGGTACAACAGTTAGCACATTGAGCTCAAAAATCCCATCACTTAAGTAACCCTTTCCCAAATACATCTCATTCTTAGTGAGTACAAATTTATCAGAAACAAAAACTAACTTAAAACCATTCTTGCTCAGCAGAGATCCGGAAATCACATTCTTGCGAATGTCAGGCACATGAAGCACGTCATTCAAAGTCACCTCACATCTAGATGTCATATTTAAAAGCACCTTTCCACGTCTTTCAACCTTAGAAGATGAAGAATTTCCCATATAAAGTTGTTCTCTATTTCCACAAGTGTATAAGTAGAGAACATCCACTTATTGGAACATATGTGACGGGTAGCACCAGTGTCCACCCACCACTCCTTGGTATTACCCACCAAGTTGCACTCGGAAACAACAATAAAAAGGTTTATATCGCCGACATCATATGAAAACTTGTCTTCCTCATTCACATTTGCTTGAGCATTATTCTTCTTAAAGTTCTTTGGCTTTCGACAATCCTTGGACCGATGTCCTGGTTTACCACAGTTGAAGCACTTGCCTTTGAACTTCTTAGATCCTTGACTCGGACCGTCTCCACTAAACTTTCTCTTTTTAGTTTTTGATCCATCCTCCACTATGTTGACCTTTGACTCCATCGGATACGATGCTCCATTTTTCTTCTCAGACTTGCGGTTATCTTCTTCAATTCGAAGGCGAACTATCAACTCTTCAACTTTCATTTCCTTATGTTTATGCTTTAGATAGTTCTTAAAATCCTTCCAAAGTAGTGGTAGTTATTCAACAATGGTCGCCACTTAAAATGATTCACTTAGAGACATACCATTTGCATGAATGTTGTGAAGAAGCACTTGAAGCTCTTGAACTTGGCTGATCACTGTCTTTGAATCCACCATTTTATACTCCAAGAATTCGCCAACAATTAATTTCTCTGTGCCAGCATCCTCGGTCTTATATTTCTTATCCAAAGACTCCCACAATTATCTTGTTGTATTCACAACACTATACATGTTGTATAATGTGTTGTCTAGTCCATTAAGAATGTAATTTCTATATAAGAAATCAGAATGCTTCCAAGCATCCACTGCAACCAATTTCTCTTTATCCGTTTCACCTTCAGTTACTGTAGGAACTTCCTCCATCAAAAACTTTGCCAGATTCACTGTGGTGAGATAGAACAACATCTTCTGTTGTCAACCCTTGAAGTCTGAACCATTGAATTTTTCAGGCTTCTTCCCATGAGGCACAATTATGATTGTAGGATTACTGGTGGCCATTTCTGTTATAGAAACAGAAATTCACTTTTTTCAAAATACACAATTCTATTTTTCCCAATTTATAATATCAACAATTGTATGCAACAACACAGATTATATAACAGTAATGTAATAGATATATATATACCACAGTATTATATAACAAATTCGAAATACATAATATATAATACTATATAACATATTATATATCACAGAATATATAATATATTGTATATAAGAAATTATATACCAAACTATTCTGCAATTAAACACTTAGCAAAATCTGTCTTAAGATTGTATAAAATTTAACTAAGCATGCAATACTATATATATAATCACTTTGCAATACTGTGTATATATGTGTGTAAATTTTGTAACAGAAAAACTAAACACACACAATATATATATATATATGTATATATTCAGAAGAAAGATGGAAATTGTACACAAAGAACAGAATGAAATAAAAATTACAGTACAGTAGTAGAAATCCAGAAACGCAAAACAAAAAGGTAAATCTGAGCCCTGTGTGATCACAATTTCCTTAAGACAGATTTGATCCCTCTCAGTGCTCAAAGTTGATGAGCAACTGTCTCCCAAGATATAACGGATTTCGTCCTTGAAGAAGTAGCACTCCAATCATCAACGACTAACGAACACAACCAATGTTTGTACTCTTTTAATACCACTAATATATGTAGAGAGAGAGAGAGAGAAATAAGAAGATGATATGATCTATCTAGTATACACAAATGAACTGTGGGTGTGGCCTATATATAAACCTCAAAAGGTTGTCCAAACTATCAAGGCACATCTTGGAATAGTCACTTCAATTATCCAACTGTCGAGGCATAGATTTGGACAGTCACAACCTTCTATTTAAAATGGGTACTCTGCGGGTCAAAACCCGACCCAGAAATTGGATAAAATTTGTCCAAAAAGAAAGGTCAGGGCCGAACC
This sequence comes from Cornus suecica, assembly GCA_963922005.1. Lineage (NCBI taxonomy): Eukaryota > Viridiplantae > Streptophyta > Magnoliopsida > Cornales > Cornaceae > Cornus > Cornus suecica. Next base: position 31,168,043 of record OY998246.1, on the reverse strand, counting down.
TACAACCACGACTCAGATTAGAGTGGGGGGCGCGCGTGTGTGGTAATTGGGTTGGGCTAGGTTCTCCCCCGTTCACAAAACTGTGGTGCCCCTTGGGGCCCAAACCCATCTCCAAAGTAGGTATATATAAACACATCACATGTGTATTTTTTATTTAATGTGGGACAAACTTTCTTACATACCCTTATTTCAAGTAGGTCACTTTGAGAGATAATTAATTTCTCATTTAATGTTTAATAGTTTTGTACAATTGAATATACAAAATCAATTTTCTCACGAAGGAGAACACATTGGCATTTGGTCCCGCTCGTTTCGGAGTGTGGGTCCCACTTATTTTAATGAACAAAATTGATCAAAACTCTAAAGTTCAAAACTATTTTCCAACGGTTATTTCTCCATATAAACACACGCAAATATACAGAAGTTTGATTTCTGAAGCTGCCGAGTACTCGAGATTTGGTTACTGAGTACTCAAACTTTTCATTACCGAGTACTCGAGATTATGCGTCTTAGCGCACACCAATGGCTTGTATTCCATAGACTTTTGTGAGTCATCCCACGCTATGCCGCGCTATTGGAGTATTACCGAGTACTCGAGAAAACAAGGGTCGAGTACTCAAGATTTGGTCTTCAAGTACTCGAAGTGCAGTTCTCAAGAACTCGAAGTTACCGATTTCAGTTTTTAATTAAGGAGTATTCTGATGCCTTATTGACTCATATTCAATGAAGGATATGATTAGAAATTATTATTGGTATATTGGACTATATTTGGAGACTTTATTACGACTTGGAGGAGAAGAAAAAGACTTGAAGATTAAAAACTCTTATTCCATAATTGAAGATTCTCATTCCATAATTGAAGAGTTCTTTATGTATAAATAGGAGAAGATATTGAGAAGAAAGATGAAGTTTTGAGGGCTCTGCAATTCTTCCACAGTTCAAATATTTCTACAGGAAGAGAGAGAGAAAAAATATTGAGTGATCATTCATCTTCTAGTTCTCTCTTGTTTATTGGGTCAATTATGCTACAAAACATGTGATCTTTATGCACAATTAGATGACCTAGATATTGAAAAAATCTACACACCATCTGTTGCACTGTGTATGCATTGATCCGTGAGAAGCGGAGCCGACAGAGTACAGAGATCGAAGCAGAAGGCTTCGTGGTTTTTTGATCTGTTGAGAAGTGGAGTCGTCAGAGTACAGAGATCGGAATGAGAGCTTCGTGGTAGCGCAAGTGATTCAAGACTTTAAGACATCAAGTGATAAGAGGCAAGTCAAAGTGATTGTAAGTCCTAACTTCATAGAGTTTATGTACTTCTTGATTCATAGTACATTGACACCTGAGCGTATCTTTGGTTTTTTACTTAGAGTTTTTCCACATAAAAATATTGATGTCGTATCTACTTTATTTTCTGCACTTCTATTTATTATTGCGTGGATTATATTGTTATAAAATTGAATTAAAATTAACTATTCGGTAATTAAATCAATAAATTCGTAAAAAGCCTGTCTACCCCCCCCCCCCCCCCCCCCCCCCCCCCCCCGGGTGCTTAGTTTACCATCTCCTAGGTAATTTCACAAACAAGTCATAACATGCCACCGTTGTATATTTGATGATATCAAAATTAGGTTCCTTTCATGATTTGTTATCATAGTATGCGTAACGGTGTAACGAATTTAGACAATATCAATTTTAAAATGAGTCTCAAATGAGTATCAGTGTTGTATAATGGTATCGCTATCTTCCAAAAGTGTTACGAACCAAGGATACATAACGGTATCAGACTATATAGCCCTATTTGGATTGGCTTTTTCGGAAGCTACTTTTGCCTCTTTGGAATAAAAGTTATTTTGAACGATGTTTTGACAAAAAAATTTAGAAAAAGTTTTGAGCTCTGCAAGAGCGTTTTGAAGAAGATGACGATACTATCTTCTCCAAACTATACTTTTCTTTTTCTTCTGCGTAAAAACATAAATAGAAGCTCTCTTAAACATGGCATACATGACAAACCATGGTTCCTTTATTATTGTTGTAACTTAAAAAGTAACAAACTAGAAACTTTTTCCGTTCAATAGTAAAGGTCAGTTAACTAAGATTAAATATAAAAACATTTTTTGTTAATAATTTTCGTACCATAAATATTTACAAATTTATAAATTTTATCTCAACACGATTATTCGCCAACTAAATTCAGAAAAAAAAAAATGATAGTACAGTAACTATGACAATCACAACTTACAAGACCCATTCTATTTTACCCTCAAAAAATATGTAACTGCCACATTAGCATCGTCACATATTCAAAAATACATTTCAATTCCTCATTCAAAATACATTTCAATTTCAATTATAAAAACTAAATATTTTTTTTGGGGAAAGTATTAAAAGTATATAATTGTGTCACTGCATAGCCCAACTAAAATCCAAAGTAACATTCCAAATTTGAAAGTTTTGTAGGGTATCAAAACCTTATAGCTAACAGACATTCTATCATAAGGTAGCTGGGTCATGAATTTTGTAATCAAATTAAGCCAAACTATATATATATATATATATATACACATATATTTTTCCATGTTATGTGTGACTTATTGGATGCGTCCAAACTATATTCAAGACCAGAATCGGATACTGCCATAGATCTTCAACTTCACGGACTTCAAATAAAAAAGGTTAGGATCTGGATATATAAATGCATACCCGGTGAGATTTTGTAAGATATGTAAACCTCCAAAATGAATAAAATCAGAGATGGTCATAAATACACTGCCACGTCCTCATATGATGGGTCAGTTTAACCATTGCATACTGTATGATTGATCCAATATGCAATGGATGATTGATCCAATATAATTTTTCATATAATACATCGAATTTTCATATAATTTTTATACCATAGTTTGTATATATTTTAATATATTTAGTTCGATGGTTCAACAACCATTTGACTCAAATAATTGCTTAATTAAATAGACTGGATGATTGATCCAATATGATAATAATTACATTTAAATATTATAAGTCTGTTTATTTGCGCTAGTTCACTTTCCTCTCTTAATTTTCTCTCTCTTTAGCAAAGTGTCAACTACCCAACTTTGTTTTCTTTTGTATTGTATTACTTTATTAGCCTTCTTCTTTTTTTCCCCTAATTTTTATTGGTCGTTTTATACTTTTATTTTTGAAAGAAGAAGAACACTCTTTATAGTGGAATTGGGTATTTAACTTATAGAAAGTAGAATAGGTATCATCAATAGTTTGCTATATGATTAATAGCAAGTTCAATGAAGATGCCTTAACAATCAATTTGTTGCTTTTGTCAAATTAGGTGAAATACAAAAAATAATTCTTATTAGAGATGGGTAGTGTTTTATTCAAGTTTCAACGAATCAACTAATAGGCTAAGACTATTATTCTGTTTATCATATTATTAGCGACCCGATCCTAAATACTCATATTTAACACTTGTAATATTCATATTTTTACACCGTTATTGCAATGCAACAACAAACTATGATCTGATTATAACATATTTGATCCATTTTCAAATCATAAGGCCTATAATGTGTTCCAATCATGTTTTCTACGGTTTTGGTCATGACTGTGTAACACACTTGAATACTTATGTTAAAAATAATTATTGAATGAGTATCAATGATATAATGATATCCCCTCAATACAGCTCGATGGTTTTGTATGTCCTGTCATAGCAATTTTTGTTAGAGATTGTAATTGATAGCTATTTCTTTCACAATCTCAATAAATTAAATATTTTATATTTATAATTGGTGAATTCTATGTATTGGATGATTCCGCATTTGAATCAAGGTTGTTCACTTGACTATATATGTATTTTGTATTTACATGTAGGGTTCATATATGGAATACACAAAATCAAATATTATATTGTCATAAATTGTCCATCTACGGTGATAAAGGATGGACTCTTTATTAATGAAGAAATTAATTGGATCATGGATAAGTCAAGCTTATTGTGAGAGTCATCGGAACAATTGTTTCTTATCAGTGTCATGTTGAATAACTCTCAAGCATGAGAGAGATATAAACTCTTGTATTAGTTAATATTTACTTTGATTTATTTGGTAAACCCTAAGGTCTACTATCCGGTACTTTTGGTAAGTATTAATTAATATCTTAAGAGTATATTCTCAATAGTTGCATTAATGCTGAAATATTTTTTTTTATTTGATTATTTTGATCACGAGAAAAAAATTCGGAGGTCTCCGTGTGTTTTCTGATAAAATTAATTTTGTATATTTATTTATTAAATATATTATTTTCTAAATAATTTATATGATCAAATAAAGGATAATCAAATATTCAAAATAAATGTATTAATTAAGTGGTCGGATTGATGACATTTATTTATCCGATAACTAATTAAGCATTGAGAGGTTATTATGTAAATTGACTTAGCGATTGACCATTTTCGGATTGGAGTTCAACTATTTTTATTTAGTGGAATTAAAAATAGTTAATGGGTTAATTGAATTAGGCCAATACAAATTGATCGGGCCAAAAAGAATATGAACTCAATGGATCTTCACCCCTAGCCCAAGAGTGATTATTAAAGCTAAAAGAAAACGGAAAGGAAAAATATATTTTGTATAGATATACATAAGCAATTAAAATTTTGAATTATGAATTCAAATTTCGAAATGCAATATTCCTATGATATTGTTATATCAGATATTGGGAATATATGTATATACATACCATCACACAAACGGGTGTGACAATCACGTAGTGATATTTCTATTTGAGTTTTTCCTATTCCCACCAACAAAGAGCTTTGAATATTAATCACAAGGGTCATAGTGTGATTCCAATCACACGGGTCATAAGATGATTATACAAACGGGAGATTTTGGAGGGCAGAATTCTTACTTTTCTTCAACCTATTAAAGACGGTGGTTTGAGATCTTTATTCAAAGTCTCTCGTATGTATATGTATATGTATATTTAAAATATTTTATAAATAAGTGTTTATGCGCAAACATATAACCATGCTTCGGAATTTTTTTAAAATGCGTATTTTCCTAACACAGCCAAACCATAGTTACAATCAATAGTTGAAATATTCCCTTCATCAAATCTTGAAACATCATCTCGTCTGATATTTTCCGACCAATATTGTACTGTTGTGCTGATAATTGTCCAAAATAAATGAGAAACACTTCTTGTAGACCTTTTTCTTGGCACCAAATGGGTGTGTATACAGTATATATCTGTCCTCCAATGCTGCTAACATTCACTGCAAATTTGTAGTGTCACTTGAAAATTGATTGTGTATTTATTTCTTGGATTTTGAGGGAGTAATTGACGGAATGGCCAAAGAGATTTAATGGCAGGTCATGGGTTTTGATCCTTGTAGTTGTAGATACATGCATAGCACAGAAAATGTCTCCATTTGACCACACTATATTTCAGCGGAAAAGTGGGGGAAAAGGCATAAACTCTGTAATACAGGGACAATGTCACACATGTATATATGTAACAAGTTAAAATGGCCGACTCACCCGGATCTGTGAATACAGATCAACAATTATTGAAACACCCAAAAAAACAAAAAAACAAACTTGGGCATGTTTGGTTCACGTTTTTATTTTTTGTTTTTTATTTTGTGTTTTTTTTTTATCATTATTCATAACAAAAGTATGTTTGGCATTCAATATTTTGTTTTTTACGATTGAAAAATATAAAACAAATAATATCATAACTATTCAAATGATATTTATTTATTTGTGTTTTTGGTACTGTTCAAAAAAATACTACTGTAGCAGAGGAAATAAATGACCAAAATAAAAAATAAAAAAACAAAAAATAAAAACCAAAAGCATCAGCACCAAACGTGCTTCCAGTTTTAACTCACAACACTCTACAACAAAATGAAATACTTCTGCTTTGTAAATTCCACAACATGAAAATAAAAGCACAAATCAAACGAACCTGTTGGTTTTGATAAAGTAAAGAAGATGGAGAGATGAATAATTTCTGTATAGAATGAATTGATGAATTACAATAGGAAAAACCTCTATTTATAGAGGAGAACCAAGTAAACTTGGAGTAGGGAACATGCTAAGTGTTACCCGGTGAAGTCTCGGAGTGTGTTGTGGCATGGCAGTGTGACATGGGAGGATGACACAGTGGCATAAGTCCAACTTTGGAAGTGGGGCTTAGGAGTGTTGGAAAATTGCAAGAATGTAATTATAGCATCCTTGTGACCTAAGAAGATGATCTGCCAAAGGATTTTGGATTTGGGGTCAGAAATATTAAATATGGCTATTATGACTCCTCGAGCAGGGCTGATATTTGTTCTGGTCACAGCTGTATTAGTGTTTTTTGCATATATATGGAGAGAAGTGTTCATCACCCAAGAGAGCATTCAACTACTTAGCAAGGCAATGGCAAACCTTGGCTAAGATAAGTGTGAAGAAGCTTGTTGGCTTGTAATGACATACTTTAACATGGTTCGGTGGCACAGTTGGCAATGATGACTCGGTTAGACACTGTGGGCTGTACTAGAGCATGCATGGCTTGGAAAGTCATGTGTGCATGCCCACGAGTGTGCCAACTTGCCTTTGGCAAGGTGATGCCTTAGCTTGGCATGCATTGGTGTGCATGCAATGCACTTGGCTCGGCAAGCCTCGTGCACACCAAGCTTTAGCTAAACCAACTTGTCCTTGGGGCAAGACTTTGACACAAAGACAAACATTGGTTGGTGCTGACAAGTTTAAGACATGGGTATGGCGAGGCATGCCTATGGTACCAAGGCATTGACAAAACCAAGACATGGGTGTGGATAGGTGTTGGCTCAATGGTGCATTGGTTCAGACTTGGCAAGGCTTGAGTGCGCGTAGGCTTGAGAGGAGCTGGGACAAGACATTTGGCTCAGCAAAGGAAAACATTATGTAGTGTTGGCATATGTTTGGCATAGATGGCTCGTGATGGTGCAGCATGACTCGAACATATGGAAGGATGGTCAAGGTTGGGTATGGCTCAGACATGCAGTTGGGCAGTTTAATGACACACAACCACCAAGGGGCATGTGGCATTGCAGGAGGATGCCACAACATGATGTAGTTAAAGAGTGTAATTGTGTGATAAGTGTTGGCAGCCTCTGATTGGTGCCAACACAGCCTAGGTGGATGGGGTTGTCATCCACACAGATAGGCAGTTTTATATTGTGCCTATATAGGTTATTGTATAGCATTGTATAGGCATTGGAATTCAGAGAGAAGAAGTGTTTGTAAATGTTGTAGTGTGGCCAAAGTGAGAGAGAATCCTTGTACTATTTGTGTTTAATAATGAAAGTTGGGGAACCATTGATTATGGTTGCTTGTAAATTTGTGGGTGTCTGTTTATATTGCATTCATATATACAGTGTGTGTGTGTATTATGCAAGACTTGGTGTATTTCAAAGACATCAAGTGTGTTGTTGGCTGAAGCAGGTTGGAACAAAGTGTGTGTTTCTGTCTGATTTGGTGCCATCGTAGGGCAAATTTTTGGTGTTGAAAAATGACCCTTGTGACAGTTGGTATCAGAGCCCATAAATCTCAGAATGGCTGGTGGTAACACTATAGAAGCACTACGAGATAGAGTTTCTTGGTTGAAGACCTTGGTGGGTACTCCATTCTCTGAAAATGGTTATCCTTTCGTCGGTGTAGACAAACTTGCAGCAGCACAATTGGAGGCCCTTCACAAGATGATGGAGGAATACATGACGGACATGAACTTCAGGATGAAAGCAATTTTAGATGACTTTGTGGCCGTTGTTGATATCTTCAAGGCTAATGTGAGGGACTTGGAGATGGAGTATGGTCTGATCAAGAGGGTTGTACAGAACCAGACAATGGTGGGGGAGAAGCCATTCTCAAAGGTCAAGATCCCTGAACCGATGGATTTTGGAGGCTAGTGGAGTGCCAAAGATCTAGAGAACTTTCTGTGGGATATGGATCAGTATTTTAGGGCCGCCCACATTCCAAAAAAAGATCAAGTCACAATCACCAGTATGTGTCTGACTGGTGATGCGAAATTGTGGTGAAGGACACACCTGGAGGACGAGTCTCGCCCAATCATCAATTCGTTTACAGAATTGAAGAAGGAACTCAAGGAGTAGTTCTTGCCTGCGAATTCAGGCTGGGTGGTAAGAGAGTGCCTAAGAAATCTCAAGCACACGGGTTATATGCGTAAGTATGTGAAGGAGTTCACATCCCTGATGCTGGACATCAAAGATATGTCAAAGGGTGACAAGTTGTTCAATTTTATGGTCGGTTTACAATCATGGGCTCAGATCTAGTTGAGGAAGGGGGGTGACTGACCTCTCTTCTGTCATTGTTGCTGCAGACAGTTTGTTGGACTTGCGGATGGAGAAGTTCGATCCTAACCCAGGTAAGACAAAGAAGAAGGGCAAGTTCGATGACAAGCCTAGGAACCTACTGGTTGAAACAGACAAAGGCAAGGCTGAAGCAACGAGTCAACAGAAGCCAAGGTATGACTCAGGTTGCTTCATTTGCAAAGGACTGCATAGGGCCAAACATTTTCCAAGAAAGGAAAAAATGAATGCCATGATAACAGATGGTCCAAACGAGGGAAGTTCTTACTCGGATGGGGGTGGTGGTGCCCCTATTCAACTTAGTCCACTAATGGTGGTGGATGATGGGCAGGCTGGAGGCCAGCGTGCCAAGAAGTGAAGTAGAGTTGTTGTGGTGGGTGCGTGGCTGCGAGGAAAGGCTGTTCAAGGATACTTACCAGAAGAAGATGGCATTGCCAGTATATTGGTAATGTTATATTTCCTCTTGTTTATTGTGATGGGATGTTGAATACATAAACAAAGTCCATGGTATTTTGTATGTTTTGACAAAGATTGATGTCGAGGTTGGGACTCTTGACAAGATGTGGCATTGTTGAAGACTTGTTCAAAATTGATGCGGATGAAAGGGATTTTAAACTAAGTCATGATGTTGTTTGTTAAATGTTAGCCGGAATTGATGCGGAGGATGGGTTCGTGGCTAAGGAATATGATACACTTGTTCAGAAATTGATGCAGAGTTCGAATTTGTGATCAAGGAAAAGGTGCAGTTGTGTTTGCTGCAGAGTTATTGTTTGAAGTTGGTGCTTGGAAGTGCTTACTTAAAGAAACTGAGGTTAAAGTTTCGAAGGCAGCACTTGTAGTTAAGTGTTGGGTTATGTCCACAGAGGTTAATCACATGATAGGTTTGCTCCAACGAGGACGTTGGATTTCTTCAAGTGGGGGAGGTTTGTTACCCGGTGAAGTCTCGTAGTATGTTGTGGCATGCTAGTGTAACATGGGAGGATGGCACAGTGGCATAAGTCCAACTTTGGAAGTGGGGCTTAGGAGTGTTGGAAAATTGCAGGAATTTAATTATAGCATCCTAATGAACTAAGAAGATGATCTGCCAAAGGATTTTGGATTTAGAGGTCAAGAATATTAAATAGGGCTATTATGACTCCTCTAGCATGGCTAATATTTGTTCTGGTCACAGCTGTAGTAGTGTTTTCTGCATATATATGGAGGGAAGTGTTCCTCACCCAACAGGGAATTCAACCACTTAGCAAGGCAATGGCAAGCCTTGGCTAAGACAAGTGTGAGGAAGTTTGTTGGCTTGTAATGACATGGTTTGACATGGTTCGGTGGCACGGTTGGCAATTATGGCTCGGTTAGACACTGTGAGCTGTACTGGAGCATGCATGGCTTGGAAAGCCATGTGTGCATGCCCGCGAGTGTGCCAACTTGCCTTTGGCAAGGTGATGCCTTAGCTTGGTATGCATTGGTGTGCATGCAATGCACTTGGCTCGGCAAGCCTCGTGCACACCAAGCTTTGACTAAACCAACTTGTTCTTGGGGCAAGGCTTTGACACAAAGACAAACATTGGTTGGTGCTGACAAGTTTTTTAAGACATGGGCATGTCGAGGCATGCCTATGGTGCCAAGGCATTGACAAAACCAAGACATGGGTGTGGATAGGTGCTAGCTCAATGGTGAAGGCATTGGTTCAGACTTGGCAATGCTCTCAAGTGCGCGTAGGCTTGAGAGGAGCTGGGACAAGACATTTGGCTCAGCAAAGGCAAACATTATGCAGTGTTGACATATGTTTGGAATAGATGGCTCGTGATGGTGCAGCATGACTCAGACATATGGAAGGATGGTCAAGGCTGGGTGTGGCTCAGACATGCAGTTGGGCAATTTGATGACACACAACCACCAAGGGGCATGTGGCATTGCAGGAGGATGCCACAACATGATGCAGTTGAAGAGTGTAATTGTGTGACAAGTGTTGGCAGCCTCTGATTGGTGCCAACACAGCCTAGGTGGATGGGGTTGTCATCCACACAAATAGGCAGTTTTATATTGTGCCTATATAGGTTGTTGTATTGTATTGTATAGGCATTGGAATTCAGAGAGAAGAAGTGTTTGTAAATGTTGTAGTATGGCCTAAGTGAGAGAGAATCTTTGTACTATTTGTGTTTAATAGTGAAGGTTGGGGAACCATTGATTATGGTTGCCTGTAAATTTGTGGGTGTTTATTTATATTGTATTCATATATACAGTGTGTGTGTGTGTATTGTGCAAGACTTGGTGTATTTCAAAGACATCAAGTGTGTTGTTGGTTGAATTAGGTTGGAACATAGTGTGTGTTTGTGTCTGATTTGGTGTCATCATATGGCAAAGTTTTTGTGTTAAAAAATGACCCCTGTGACACTAAAGTGAAAAGGGTCGGGCTATATACAATGGACCGGGTTATATATACATTTATTCTAACATCCCCCCTTAAACTCAAGGTAGGAAATGTGAGACCAACTGGAGTTTGGAAACCAATTCCTGAAATCTTCCTAGCGGATGAACTTTGGTGAAGATATCTACAGTCTGATCTATGGATGATATTTGAAGAAGGAGAACAGGACCACTATGCACATGTTGACGAATAAAGTGACAGTCAATTTCAATATGTTTGGTGCGTTCATGGAGCACATCATTGTGAACAATTTGAATAGGACTCTGACTATCACAACGAATCGTGGTAGAAACACATTGAGAAACTCCCATGTCTTATAGAAGCCACTGAAGCCAAAGAAGTTCCTGATAGTGTCAGCAAGTGCACGATATTCTGCCTCAGAATTAGATCGAGAAGTGATAGTTTGCTTCTTGCTATGCCAAGAGATGAGAGAATCTCCTAAGAAGAAATAGTAACCAGTAGTAGAATGACGATCAGTAGGATCTCCTTCCCAATCAGCATCAGAATACGCAAGAAGCTCAAGAGACGAAGTAGATGAAAAATGAAGACCATGAAACAAAGTGCCTTTAACATAGCGAAGAATGCGAATAACAACAGTATAATGAGTTGTCCGTGGAGCAGACATGAACTGACTGACTAGATGAACTGCATAAGCAATATATGGACGAATGACGGTGAGATAGACAAGACTGCCAACCAACTTTCGATACAATGTGGCATTGATAAGTGGATCACCATCAAGAGGAATGAGCCTGAGATTAGTTTCCATTGGAGTCGATACTGTCTTGAAGTCAGTGAGACATGCTCGAGCAAAAATATCATAAGCATATTTCGCTTGAGAGAGATAATAACCACCAGAATCAGAAAGAAATTCAAAACCCAAGAAATAACTAAGACGTCTGAGATCTTTCATTTCAAAATGAAGAGTGAGAGACCGTTTGAGATCGGAAATACCAATGATATCGTCTCCTGTGATGATCATATCATGAACATAAAGAAGTAATAGTATGAGACCAACATCTGTCTTGCGAATAAAGAGCCCCGAATCATATGCACTAAAGGTGAATCCAAATTGCTTGATAGTGGAGCTAAACTTTCCAAACCACGCACGAGGAGCTTGCTTAAGACCATATAATGCTTTCTAAAGTTTGCAGACTTGAGATGGAGAGTGAGTAATGCCTGGAGGAGGTTTCATGTAAACTTCTTCTGTGAGATCACCATTAAAAAATACATTTTTGACATTCATCTTAAATATACCCCATCTTCTAGCAGCAGAAACGGCAAGTAAGTTATGTATTAATGTAAGATGAGCAACAAGTCTGGCTTTATATCGTTCTACTAAGCCATCAGATCGAGTTTTAATTTTATAAACCCATTTACAACCAACTGCAGTCTCCCTGGTGGAAGATTCACTAAATCCCATGTATGAGCTTTGTCTAGAGCCTGTAATTCCTTAGTCATAACTTTCTGCCAATGTGGATTAGAACTTGCCTTTTTATAGGATGATGGTTCATGATGAGAAAAGATGGTGGAATAACAATGATAATCATGAAGATGATGTGGAAGTTCTCTTACCCGAGTAGAGTGACAAGTAGTAACAGGAGGAGTTAAAACAGTAGTGTCAGGAACAGAGACTTCAGCGATAGGATCATCATATGAGGCTGACTCATTTGGATAGACCGTAGGAAAAAGCGCAGGAGGAGGGACATCGGATGTAATGGACAGAGATAGAGTATTAGAGATCTTTGTAGACGGATCAAAATCAGTGGTTGGTGCAGTATCATCCTCTGATGGAAAAAGGCTAAGTGTAGGATTAGTAAAAAATGGAGTAATAGAAGATGATGTAAGGTTAAACTTGGACAGAGAGGAGAACATTTTATGTTCCCAAAAGATGACATGACGAGAGATGTGAAGATGTTTAGAAAGAGGATCCCAACACCTATACCCTTTATGTTCAATTCCATATCCCAAACAACAACAGAGACTAGAACGAGGTTCAAGTGTAGAATGTTCGTGCGGCTGTAGTAAGACAAAACAAGCACAACCAAAAACCTTTAGAAGATGTGCCATACAATCGTTCATAAGGAGTTTGGTTGTCAATGTTGGGCATGGGAATGCAATTAATAGTGTAAACAGTTATGAGAGCCGTTTTCCCCCAAAAATGTTTAGAACAAGAACTGTCAATAAGAAGGGCACGAATAGTATCTAAGATATGACGATGTTTACGTTCCGCACGACCATTTTGTTGAGAGATTCCAGGACAAGAATATTGAGACACGGTTCCCTGTTGACGAAGGAATTTTAAAAAAATTGTTTCCTTATATTCCATGGCATTGTCAGCACGAAAAACTTTTATGGGATAAGAGAATTGAGTTCTAACCATATGAGAAAAATCATACTCCCTCCGTCCCAATTTAAGTGTCCATTTTGGGGAATATAAATTTTTGAGATGATGACTTTTATTGGTGTGATAGTGAATGAAAAACCAATTTTACCATTGGTCCCACAAAGTGATGTGATGTTTGTAGTTTAGATATTTTATAATTTGAATGATTGAAGGGTAATTGATAAATTGACCAAATAAAGTGACATTGACTTTTCTTATTTTGGAATAGGTTGAATAGTGAATGTGGACATTTAAATTGGAATGGAGGGAGTAATATATTTAAGGTAATTCTGAGCGCTTTTTCATGAGAAAAATCCAAGTGAAGCGGGTGTAATCATCAACAAAAATAACAAAATATTTTGAACCCCCTATTATGTCATTAGGGGAAGGACTCCAAACATCAGAATGTACAAGATCAAATGGAGCAATGGAATGAGAATTGTTTTTATTAAATGATAAAACTGGTTATTTTCCTAATTGACAAGGTAAGCAAGAAAGAATATCAGGTTTGACATTGCCAAGTTTGTCAATTGATACTAAAAAGCAAAGTCTATCAACAGACACATGTCCTAACCTAGAATGTCATAAGTTGAAAGGAGAGGAAGATGATGTAGCAGCAACTGTAGAACCAAAGAAATGATGTGGAAGGTGAAGATGAATGAGCTCAAACATGCGTCCAACCTTACAGCCTATCCCAATGATTCGTCCTGTCTTCGGATCCTGCACATGACAACCAGAATAAGAAAAAATAATTTTGAGACCAAGATCACACAATTGACCAACAAAGATAAGATTGATAGTCAACTGTGGAATATGTAAAGCAGCTAGAAAAGAGAGATTGGATGTAGACACTGAGCCTATATGACTAACTCACAATTGAGATCCATCGACAGTGTTAATTGATGAGGGATAAGAGATAGTATTTTTAGAATGAAAAATTAAAGAATCAACAGTCATATGATTTCAACATCCAGAATAAAAAAAATAAGAATTACCTGTGGTGACGGACATAACATTACTAGAAGGGGATAAAACCTGTTTGAGTAAAGTTACAAGGTCATTTGTGGAAGTTGTTGGACTGACACCTTCTAAAGGATAAGATTTTTTCACAATGGCAGCATTGACAAACTTAGATGAATGGTATTGTCGAGAGAGGGTAAAGGACTTCTGTGTAGAAGAGAGGCTCGAACTAATTTGAAACGATCATGAAGAGCCATCAGAAGTGTGACAACACATTGTTGATCTCGATAGGTAATGAATTTCTCAGCATCAGAGGTACAGCTCCAAGTTGGTCCAAAAAGTACAAGTTGATCCCAAATAACATATATCTCTGACACAAAATCATTAATAGACTGACTTGGTTATTGATTCTTAACATGAAGATTTGTCAGAAGCTAATACTGATGAGCAAGATCTGTGGTGGTGTATCGGCTTTTGAGAAAATCCCAAACTTCTTTAGTGGTAGTGAACCGACCAAATTGTTGATGAATTGACGGAGCTGATGTGTTACGAAACCAGGTGAGCATTTGGCAATTCTTGTTATCCCAGTCATCTAGGCGTTCCACAAACTTGTCATTAGTTTCAGTGCCCTCGCGGCATGGTATGGTAACATCACCAGTGATTAGTCGCTAAAGTTTATGACCTTTCAGAAAACTAGTCATAGCTTGAGCCTAAAGAGTATAGTTTGGCCCATTGAGAATAGTGGAGATAGGATAAGAAACCTCCAAACGATCCATAGTAATGAAAAAAGATGATTAATCAAGAGATCAAAGTCAAATTTTGCAAAACCGAATGTACAGTTACGTCCGAAGCGGTCCAATTAGCTGAAATCGACTATTCGTTTGCTAAAATCGAATTTAAAATGAGCCCAGAATGCACAAAAGATTGAATAAGGGCAAAACTATAATTTTGAAGAACCTGATGATGTGGCTCAATCTGGTAGTGACACATGGCACAATTAGGATAGGACACGTGGCAATTGATGTCGCCGGAAAAAGTCACCGAAAATGTGGACAAACGGAAAAGTCACCGAAAAAGATGCCGGAGAAGATTATCGATGCCGGGAAAAATTATCGAAATCTAGAAAGTTACCGGAAAATTCAAACAGCGCCGGAGAAGATGACCGGCATCGGGAAACTTGCCAGAGAAGACTATCGTTGCCGGAATCTGCAAAAAGTCGCCAGAAAACTTACGGGCGGTAGGGTTCCGGTAACGGAGCCGGAGAATATGACTGGTGATGGGTGCGGTGGTAGAGTTCCGGGAACGGCACCGGAGAAGATGACCGGCAACGGTAGGGTTCCGGTGAAGCACATGCGCGCATGAGGTTGAAGGTGCGTGATGACAAGCGACGTCGCGTGGGTGGCGCATGAGGGACTGTGAGATGTCTATTGGCTGTGCGGCGAACGGGATTCGCTTCGTCTGATCAAGGCGAACCTATTGGTGCTGTTGGATTCTGATTTCGAGGATATTTTAGACGACGAATTTGGACCAGTTTGTGATTGATGGTGCGGAAGCGATGATGATTAGTAATTGGCCGTAAACGAAGAGAAACCCTTAATTAGTCTGATGGGTTTTTGAGAAACAAGATGAAAGAAACCCTAGAAGGGTTCTGATGCAAATATTACAAAAGCTCTGATACCATGTTGGTTTTGATAAAGTAAAGAAGATAAAGAGATGAATAATTTTTGTATAGAATGAATTAATGAATTACAATAGGTAAAACCTCTATTTATAAAGGAGAACCAAGTAAACCTAGAGTAGAGAACAAGCCAAGGTGAAACGGGTCGGGCTATATATAATGGACTGGGCTGTATGTACATATACTCTAACAGGACCCATAAAGAAAAACCTTGGGTTACATATATGCAGTTGTAGCATCATACAACCAAATGAACCTCCATTATGCTTGCAGTGGCAACATCGATTTCGATCACAGTAACGATAATTGTATAATGGATTCAGATTATACTAATGTAAAAATTAAGTATCAAACGCATACCAGTGCTAAGTGACTTTATCGATACCTTTCAAAAATAGTATAGATCGATGATACATAACTCATCGGAAAACAAAACTAAGGGTGTACAAAGAATCAAAGAACCGGACCGAACCGATAGTTTGGTTAAATTCCAAGGTGGTTCGGTTCGGTTCCGGTCCCGGAAATTAAGGAACCGAATTTTTAGGTTCGGTTCTGGTTCTTAACCATGTAGAACAGAACCGATTTTCTTTTATCCTTATTATTTTTATTTTTTATTAGTATTATATTTTTACTTATATATAATTTAAAAGTTATAAGTAAATAGTTATAAGGTTATAATTTGTAGGAGATGTAATTTTGAAATAATTACTTCTATTTCATTAATTATACAATTGATTTTGGATTTTTAATAGTTGAGATACTCTATTTAATTTAGTTTATAATTATATTATGTTCTGATAGTTAATAATTTTTATTTTTTTGAAAAGCGATAGTAAGAACCAGAACCGAACTAACGATTCGGTTTGGTTCGGTTCCTTATACTAACGATTCAGATTTGATTCTCATTTTGAAGGAACAAAAAATAACGGTTCGATTCCGATTTTCCGAACCATGTGCACCCCTTAACAGAAGATAGTTGTGTGTGTATATATATATATATATATGTGTGTTTGTGCGTGTGTATATCTTATTACACATGTTATTATGTTATTCTTTCCCTTTTCCATGGGAAATTTGATATTTTTCTTTCCTAAACAGGAAAAAAAAAATATTCTAAGTAATATCCGAAAAATCACTGAGACAAGTGTCATATAGTGTTGTGAACATGCTATGACCTTTTAACTTAGAACTTGCAATGATACCAATACATGGTGTAAACTTATAAGCCAGAATAAAACTTGGTGATAAGAAAATAAAAAATAAAGAAAATCATCAGTGGTGAAAATAAAAGTCTAACAGGATTATCCAGAAAATACAGTTCAAATTATCTAACAAAAACTAAAACAAATGAGGTGAGGACCCACATTAGATCTGGATAAAGGGACATATCTTAGTTATGATGAAGAAAATTGGTGACATAATATGGGTTGAGACAAATTTGAAATCTCTTTGCTGTTAAGTAGCTAAGATCTCACTTTTGAGAAGGACTGAAGATATTGCCCAGTATGTGAGTTGGGTTGACCCAACCCATTAATGTGGTCCACAAACTAGCTAGTTGGTGCACACAGTTTGCAATCTGCCAATCTGATGACCACTCTATTAAGAAAATAACTATCGAGTTATTGAAGAAGATATATGTCACGTAATATTTTCGAAGTTCCAGAAAATAATATCTCCAAAGTATTCAGGAAGACATGTTACAATACTCATTCATGGACAGAACTTGTGATGTTGTGAAATCTGAATTCGCAGCCTCACACGAAGAAATTTTTTTGATCCATTTTATTCTTACTGGCTATGAGTCTGTTTAGTTTTTTTTGTAACCCAACATATACAAGGAGACTAGGATTTGGAGTTGTAGAAAAATGGACCCTAAACTCCCAGCGAGTGAGAGAGCGAGGGTTTGAGGGCTATAACCTCTAATCTTTTACCGAGGGCATAGACACTTGTGTCGAACCTCGTTGTGTGGCAAGCTTATTTTTCTATCTGATTTCTCATTAATTTGGTGTGTTTGCTATAACAGAACTTTCATATAAATATTAGGTAAAACTATTCTATTTAATTAGGCTTCTTCTGAGTAAAGGCATTTTAGAGATTTGTGTGTCTCTGTGTAGGATCATTGGATTCGATTTGTTCAAGTCAAGAACACGCATACTTCAAGATGCGCGTAAGATATTCCGGACATCACAATTATAAAAAAAATAATTGGTACTTCTTCCTCAAGGACCAATACTGAATACGCAATAATTGGTTTGTTTACAATAATACGAAGGCATGCCATGTTGGAAAAAGTAGTTTTGGAACAAGAATTTTTTAGCAACTTGGTACTTAAATAAAAGTGGGTCCCATACTTCGAATTGAGCTAGACCAAGTGTCAATGTGTTCTCCTTAGTTAAGAGATTAAGTTAGTATATTTACTTGTTCAAAATTATTAAGTATTGAATGAGAAATTAACTATCAAAGTGACTCACTTGAACTTGGAAATGAAAGTTTGTCCCACATCGAAGAATAAATAAACTAGTGATGTACTTATATACACCTAGTTTGGACTTTGGGTTTGGCCCAAGGGGACCCAAGGTTTTGTGTATAGGCTAACTAGGATTCAACCCAAGAACCACACACGAGCCGCCGCAATTTTGACTTGGACCTTTTTTTTTGTTGAAATTTTATTCAACTTCTGGGTCAGGTTTTGACCCGCGAGTTACCTTAGGTCTAAAACATAAAGGTGTGCCTATGGTTGGGGTGTCCTACCATTGCCATGACAGTTGGAATGCCTTTTCCAAGCTGTGCCATGACAGTTGAGATGCCTCTGCATGCAATTCATTTTCTTTATGCTTCAGAGGACATTTTCCTCTTCATCTTCCTCTCTGACTCTCTCTGCATATTACATACATATATTAGGATTCTTAGTGGTTCGAGTACAAACACAGAATACTTCTTCAAAGGCGAAAATCGTTCTATCTTGGGAGACAGTTGTTCAACGACCTTGAGCACCAGAGAGGGAGCAAATTTGTATTAAGGAAACTATGATTGCATAGGGCTCCGATTATCTTCTGCCTCAGTTTCTGAATTTTTGGACTGTATTGTGAGTTTATTCTGTTTACAGTTTCTATTTACAATTTCCTATTCTGTTTTGCTTCTGTTTTATATATATATATATATATATATATATATATACTATACTGATTTCGAAACATATAGATATATATATATATACATTGTTCGGATCAGTTTTATACAAATATATATGTAATACAAATATACATATATATATATATACACACACAGTAGTACAATTTAGATTTACATGCCACACATGAGAATTTTTTTCAGAAATGAACTTTCAACAGAAAACAAAAAAATAAAAATAAAAAATTTGAGAAATCTGCCTGGTGTTGATGGGCACTTCTGCATCCGTACACCAAAACAAAGAAAACTATTAAGTCGTTATCCTCAACCATGTAATAAATGGTGCTGCCAACTTGCAGAAATGATTTCCCCCCCTGCCCAATTTTTATTTTTAAATAAACCTTTTAGAAAAAAAGATTATACTACAAACCATTGATAGAATTAATGAATGTTGTGTCACAGAAAATGACTAGAAGTACCCAAGCCTATGCTATAGCCATGTTCAGTGTCTTGATACCTATCATGTACCTTTCTTATGTCTTAAATTATTCTAGAGAGGGACATCAATAATGGACCCAATCAACTGGACCATCACATGCCACACATGGACTCTATCAGAGAAAGCATATCAACTGCTGGCAAATTACACACACACACACACATATATATATAACAAATTATGAATAAATACGGGAGAAAGTCCCATATTACACGTTCAATTATTGGTTGTTTCTTATGATACAGTATCTCTATAACATATATTGGGAAGCTGTGAACTGCTTAATTTAATCCTTTTCTGTTTCCCCACTTTCATATAGTTAAGGCAAGAAATATTTACCCTAACTCTTGATAGTTACCTTAACCAAGTTATTATCAGCATGAGGAAGAAAAAGTTAAACATATTCATTGTGCATCTCAGACACTAAAGAATAAAAAGGACTAGTATAGCCCACAAGGCCTTGGCATCACATTCGATGTATGCACGCATGCAGAGCCTTGCCTTGCATCGAGAGAGGCCATTTCTTATTTCGAACTCATGGCGTCCATCTCAAACTGGAGCAACTTAACCCGTTTCACCAAGGTTCACCGACCTTGCAACTTGAGCTGATCTGTTTGCCGAAAGCCATTAATTAAACAAACAAAGTTGCTCTGAGGCAATGTTCATTTAATGCTTTCAATAATTTTTAAAACCACATAAAATGTCATAGAACTATGCACAGGGATTGTTCATGCACACAGCTGAGATGTTGATTAAGAACACACATGACATAGATGTTCCACATACGGTTAACTTTAACACACGAACAATCGTTAATCGAGACAGGAACTCCAGCACCCATACATAGATCACTTAAGCTGCAGACATAATCCCAGATACAAGGTCTTGCGCATTTATATATACTATAGATGAAGCTTAAAAACATGAAGTTCAAGGAAATGCAAACACAATGACAATAACACAAAGCATCTACTCACTATATGTTGTCCAGTCTCAACGTCTTAATGACTCAAGCATGGACCGAAGCATGGGTCGTGTCCTTCTTGACCCTTCTCCAAATCCGTTTACTCCCGTTCTTCTGGATTGATAGTTTAGGCATGTGCAAACACAACAGCTAGTTTCTGTTTCGGGATTTCTCCACGGCCCTTGGAGCTGTGCACAAATCCAAAAGTTTGCTTAGAAATGCATGCAGTGCTATCCAACTTAATACAAACAGCAAAAACAAAAGAGAGAAAAAACAAGTATTGAAGGCGACATTTCCAAATATGCAGAAGCACCACCTCAGGCCCCATATATATACATAACTGACCATGGTTTCCAAAACCAGAAAAGTTAAAACTTATCAACATTCAGGACAAGTGACATGTTTAGCCAAATTTGTAGAATTAGTAATTATTGGAGACAAGGAAACAAATATAATCTTTAAAATGTTACTGTATAAAGTTCCCCAATTTGGAACAAAAAGGCTCCGATTTTACCTTTCTCCGTTCCACCCCTTTGTGCGCTCACTAAAATGCAAGTTAAATGGAATGTGCATCCGTGTGTATGTTATATCCTAACATAAATAATATGACATTACTTGGGTCCTGCTCCATGAGGACCAAGTTCGTCCTCCCCGATAATGTGATACAATATAATTTGGACAAGTGACTAAAATCTTTTTAAAAAAGAAGTTGGACATAAAATCTATTAATACACAAATCAAGGTCAATTTCTTTTGAAAAAGATTTTGGCCACGTGTCCAATTTATATTGGACAACATCAGCGCGGGAAGGACGAACTTGGTCCTCATGGGGCAGAACCCAAGTATTGTCCTAAATAATAATAAAAATAGTAACAACAACAACAATAATAAGAATTATACCAACAATAATAATAATAAAAATAAAAAATTAATAAAATAAATCTATCTTCATTGTTATCTCCCAGGCAAGATAACTCCCACAACGCTCTTGTTGAGACTTGGACCCTACACTTATGCTATGAAAGGAAACGAGATACCACCATGCCACATGCCTTGGTGATAATCTATCATCATAGTTTGTAGTATAAATTAGTGATACCAGAAAATTTCGTTAGACATATTGGCAAGGATAAGCTCAGCGTAAATACTAAAATAATTCATTAATCAATTACTCATAGTAGATGGGTGGAACATGCAATGTGCATGCAACAGTGTACCTCACTTACTTCCCAAATCAGTCATCATACACTACTCTTTATATTACCTTCAGCTACTGCTGTTGCGCTCTCTAAATGTCACATTTGGAAACAGCATTGTTTGAAGATGGATGTTGAAAGTGATACATGAAATGCAGGTTCTAAATTACTATAGACAGACATGCCTCAGAGCACATGGTTTGCGAAGGAAATATGGTTAATCTATTCAGCACAATACTTTATAGTACTCTGAATTGAAAGCATAGTGTTTAATGTTAAAAATATCGTCAATGTGACATCACATGCTATCATAAAGCATAAAGCCATCGAAAGCTGATGTATCAGTCCCGCTTAAATCGCAATTATTTTCACTGCATAACAGCAGTTATTGACTGTTAATGGCGATATTATACACGACTAAAGCCCTGTGACAGAAGTTCGTGTGATCATTTTTCCCAACTACAGGTGCCAAAAAGACGGCCTAATACTAGATTAGTCCGTGGATATGCAGCATATGCAATATATGCTTAAATCTAAACTCAAATTATGAAAATCAGTCAGTAAGATGCAAAAATTTAACTTTTACTTACTCTTTCAGAGCTATGAAGTTTTATTTCTTGTAGAAAGATGTTTGCTGTTACAATTTTCTAAGACTGCTGGTTGTTATTGTTCAAATTTTACTATAAACTGTTGAGAGAAGAAATTTGGATTGACGGTTGCGGTTAAGATTAGCTAGAGGTGGTTGTAGAGAGAACCAATGGTGAAAGAAGCCATTAGCTAGTGAATGTAAGTCTCATTTGAGATGAGAGGGAGGATGTCATGTTGGAGATTAAAAATTATCAAAAAGTGTGAGCAGTTTCCTGATATAAGGTGTAATTGATCAGAAAGTAAGGATTACTTCATGATCTAAGATGTCATTTGCTTTCAATGAATTTGATTTATTATTTAACTTGATTTAAAAATTTGTTCAAATTAAATTTTACTAACATATTACAATTAGGAGACTCGAATATTACAATTAGGATTGATGGTTAAGGTAAAATTACACCTAACATACTTGGTTCATATCAGATTGGTATTCTTCACAGGGTTATTTGAACCTTCCAATTTTAAAATGAAATTATATAGTTAGTATAATTCTCACAACTTTCAATTTATTCCTGCAAGTGCATCTTTTGGCATAAGGTGGTTCAATTTAAAGATACTAAAGCTGCGTAGTATATGCAGGAATGGAATGCCCATTACAACCATTCCTTTGTTTGGTATGGGTTGTAGGGTGAAATGGTTAAAATAAAAATCCATACGATAGCTTCCCCTATGGAAAGTGCATCGCATTTCCTAGCAATTTTTTAAAACTTTTCGATTTTCAAAAAAAAAAATTATCATTTCATTCCATCATTAATTCACGGATCAAACCAAACAATAGAATAAGAGTGGTCATTCCATACTCACTTGCATTGAATTCCACTTATGCTTACCAAATGAAGCAAAACGGTCAATTTGGTTCAATTTTCTAAGAATAATTTTTAGCTTTCAGATAAAAATATAGCAATTTTCTCAAAAACAAATATAATTTATTTGGTTGAGATTCTTCTAAAGCTCTTTTATGGAAACTAAGAGTTTTTCTTACTAAAATGAGAAATCACCATTCTTAACAACTTATATCAAATAGTGGAAGATAGGCCTAGGCTTTTGATCAACTTCAAAACAATGCATTAAAAGACATTCAGATCCAATTTATATGATTCTGAGACAAAAACATGGATGACCCAAAAAACCAAAATCACAACTCTGGTAAAAGGTGTTTGTTAGATCCTCCATCTACTTTAAGGCAACTTTTACTGTCATGGTGGCCACTCTTGGAGTGCTAAATGGTTATTTTACATCAGAGTTCTATACCTATAAATACCCATACACGTGTGTGTGGGTGCGTGTATGTGTGTTTACATCAACATTCTTTCTCAAGATATTGGTTGGCCTGGATCCAATGAGTCTTGGTGATAGTATAGATTAGGCGGGTCTGGTTGAATTTAGTTGCATTTCAAAAATTAAATATTTGATTTAAAATTCGTCAAATTTCTAGTTCATATTCCCACAATTGTAACAAACCAGGAACATACCATGTCAAACACAAGTAGTATATTTATTTTCGTGGACATATATCTCAAGGGTTGTACCCCTTAGAATCAACATTTTTGCCGACATCATATTGTGCAGTTCTAATAAGTAATAAAAAGGGTTACGCACCAAGGCCAATGGCATCAGAACTCTTCATGATCCTCATTCTCTTGCATGTCTCAGTAAACATCCTGCCATAGGTCCAATGACGATTAGATTGCATATAACTTATGAAAAATACATTGGCCAACAATCAGTGACGGATCTAGAAACCAATTTCAGTGGGGGCATAGTGGTATTTTAATAGGACCTTTTCATAAATATAGAATTTTCTAGCTAAAAAATTGCAAATAAAGAAGAGTTCAGTGGGGGCGGATGCCCCCACATGCCCCCATGTAAATCCGTCCCCGCCAACAATCAATAAGTTGTTGAATTTCAGAATTTCTAAGGAGTTTGATGCAGAGAGAAGCAGTTCACAAAGAACAAACCTAACCAGGATCAATATTCTAGAGCTCAAATATGTTTCAGACTTCCAGTAGAGGAAACAGAAAAGGAATTAAGTATCTTCATGCAGATAACAAGCACACTGCTTTTAATTAAAAGAAAAACAATACACATGACAGTGAAATTAACTTTATAAAGCCATATACATACTCTGTTTTCTGTGATCCTAACCAGAAAAGTGTCATTTTTGTGCTTCTGGGATCATTACCACTACTTAAGAATCTAGAATACCAAAAATATTTCCACAGCTTTCCCCTCTGATACATGTAATTACCAGTTCTATCTTTTATCTTAATATTATAAGCAAGAAAATCATTTTTTGTTTGAGCAGCCAAGAAGATTAACACACTACTAAAGTATCAGAAGTTTTAAATCTTATTTGAAGCAACGGTTAACATATCATATAAATGGATCAGAGCTTACTCCCAAGGCACATCACCCACTAACATCCAATCACCATCCTTATCCTCGTACGTGAGTACATATTCTGATCCATGTAACAAATCCTTCAGCTTGCTCTCACTCAGCATCTCCGTGCCTGGAACTCCATGAGATCCATACTGACCTGAGATCATCAAAAAATGGTAATAACTGGACGCATGCAAGTATCTTTATAGTGAGAAACATCAGTTCAATCTACATTATAGAAATATTACGTATCTACGAAGTTCATTTTCTCAACAGAAACTTCAAACCCTCACCAATGGTAAAACAGCTGAACATCTTCTCAAGGGCAGAAGAGAGCTCCTGATACTTGGAGTAATTTCTCAAATCCACTTTCCTTAAATAAGGAGCACCATCCATGCTGACTTTAACAAATAGAGCACCAGGCCCTGCTTTTCCATCGACCTCGTCAATGTTCTTTGATGTCGTAGCCAATGTATTCTTCCTAAAGGACCTGATAGGTGGCCAGCCAACAACCTGTGCCCTGCCATGAACAGAAGACCAGAGACAACATTAACGCTAGAGATCTACACGAACCTCCCCTTTCAAGTTTATCAGCACTTACTTGGCAGCAGGCGCATTGCTATTGTTATTCGTGGCACCAATGCGGTTCAAGGTATTCGCATTCGCAGGACGAGGTCTCTCCTGAACAACAGTTTGGGGTACTACCTCCTTCATTTTGGCTGGAGGAGTCCCAGAGATCTCTTTCACAGTATTATTAGCATTAACTCCCAAATTTGGAGAAGGCCTGGTTGACAGTATCACATTAACATCCGAGCTGGCAAGAAATTTCCCCTGTACCACAGATTGGGTTGTCTCTAGTTAAAATTTTTTAGTAGAAAACAATAATTTCGTTCAATCAAAGTAGGTAATTTTCACCTCTGAGAATCCATCCATAGCATCGGAGAATCCTCTTTTGTTGCCTGAAATGACCGTTTTATGAGACGGCAAATCATTATCCTTTGAAGGATGCAGAGGAAATAAGGGCTTCTCATCAAGTTTTGGCGAGCTTAGCAGGCAGAGGCTTGGGTCCCTTCCAGGAGATTGGGATCCAGGAAGTCCGAGCCTCAGCTCCGTAGCATTCAAATTCAGGTTTCCATTGTTATCATCTGACGTGGTGGAAATCGTAGAGCTGTCCACCGAAGAACAATCAGATAACCCCATATAGTTACGCTCCTTCAACAGTGAACCATTATGGCATATACTTTCCATGGAGGTTGAAGATGCCAACAGAGTTATATTGCTCTGCCCATCTTCCTCCCCAACGCCAAGGAGTGGTGGCGACATCGCAATTCGAGATCCAATTCCAATATATTTTTTATACCTACTGATGTCAGAAAATCGAAATAAGAACACTAACCTTCCATCTGAAAATCCAAATAATGAAGAAATGCGATAAACATTTAAATAATTAAATGACGTCTGAAATGAAAAAGTTCAACATATTTGAATAACAGCTTGCCAAACTTGTTAAACAAACTCTCTGACATGACAACGGAATGATGAATTCGTATACTTGCGTATATAATCAAACAACTCGTTGATCAGAAATCATTTCTCAAGGTACTAAAGCTACCAACGGAAAATATCATTGGTGCCCAATTTTTTTAATACCCAATTTTTTTTAGGGGAAAACCCAAATAAGGAATTGGGTATCATTTAATACCCAATTTTTTTTAGGGGAAAACCCAAATTCAGGATTGACATTATTTTAAAATAAGGAATAATCGACTAAAGCTATTTCTTCATCTTGGATTCCTAAGGCAATTATACCAATCGGTAAATCAGTACAACCAATTTTTATTGTTAGTTTTAACCATTCAAGAACAGCAAATAACCCAATAAATTTACCCCATAAAAGCAATCAATCAATATATATATATGCATATATTTAAGCTCAATACCAAATTATTCAGCATCTACACTGATATTTATCACAGTATAAGGAGATAATTGTGTAAATGCACTCCGGCAGGGTTCATGGAAGTAAACCCTAATTCAGGTTCAAATGATGATAAATCTTGATCAATACAAGAAAAGAAAAAAAACCAATTAGAATTAGACAGATCATATTAACTTCAACCCAAACAAGTATGAACAGAATATGGTTTTTCCATACACATAAACAAATATATACACACACAAAACTACACTTATATATACATGTACACAACAATTTCAGAAAATCAAAGCTCAAAAAACGAGTGGATCTGAAACATCAAGTTCAATCAGTAACTTAAAAACTCCAAGTAAACGAAAAAATAAAAATATATATACAACAATCATAGCTTAGCTCAATTCGAATTCGAATGTCACAAAATCTCATAGGAGATCTATATAAGATCAAACAATACACATTATGAGCCAAAAAAACCCAAACAAAAATATAATTAAAAATAATAAATAAAAAGTGCAAGCATGAAATTAAAAACAACACTAGCGTTCACAGGGATTGATGGGTTTTACATAAAATAGAAAAACAAAACAAAAAAATAGAGAAAATGAAGAGAAAATTTAATCTGAAGGATGTGACAACGAACTGGGTTGTGAGTTGAAAAAGGAGGTGAAGAAATTGCAGGGGAAGGTGGTGAGAGAGGAGGGTTTACCTGAAGAAGCTTGTTGATCAGCAGCTGAGGAGAAACAAGATGATGAAGTGAGGATTTTGATTTTCCGAGAAAATTTGTAGAGAGAGAAAGAGGAGAGAGAGCTAAGGGCCTTCCATTTGGCAGAAAGTTACAAAAGTTTATTTTGCTGTTGGCTGCGAATTTCATTTCCAATGAAATACAGTAACACTTCTAATATCAATTTTTTTCTTTTTTTTTTTCTCTCTAAAGTGCAAAGTGCAAATTCAATTTAAAATTAAGTAAAAATGAAAAAGGTGAACTTAATTATGAAGTGTATGAGTATTCTATAAAATAATTATAAAATATGAATTATTTTTGTAAAGCAAGTTTGTTGTTTAATTTAATAACAAATGCAATTTTAACATTTGAATTCAACACTTATTCAATAAAGTATAATTAAGATCGGAATTATTGAGCTGAATTGATTAGCAACGTAGTAAATTGACAGTACCTATTTCATAGGAGAACATGACATGTTGTGCTGGTCTTTTCTTTGGGACAAATACAAGATAAATTACCTATGAGGCTAGTAAATGTCCACAAAATTGTAATCAGACATGATCGGGGACAGAGGTTTCTGATAAATCTGCTTACGTAAAATCACTGAAATATTAAAGTCTCAATAATGAAAATCTACAAAAATAAAAATTAAATATTCTTTAACTTATTATTTGTAAACTTCATAACTTAAAATTAGTTTCTTAAATTTCAAGACCCTTTTATTTAATTTTATAAGTAGCACCTTAAGGAGGGGACCTTCTAAATTGGTGTTGCTCTCGCGCTCTTAACACTAATTAATGATCTAAGGACAAAATTCTCATAATTCACTAATTCGATTATTCAATTCTCACTTTAACAATAATTTCTCCTTCAATAAATTAAGGATAATTGCATCTAACATATTTTTCATCATTGTTATATTGTTCATTTTATATTAGTCATTTTTCTTTTATTTATGACATGTTCTTGTAGCATTTTTACTTTGTACTTGCACAATCCAAAAAATCTTACAAGAACTTACAATAAATAGGGGAAAATAAATCATTCTTTTTTTAAATGAAAAAAAAAAACTGCAATCAATGTCTGGTGATCAAGAACACTGTTTTTTACCCCCAATAATTGTATGGATGAAAAATCATTTCAAGTTCTATAATATTTCAAAGGATTTCCATCCTCTCTAAATAACTAGGTTACATTGACATAAATTAAAAGGTTATCAAATAATTAATTATCTATTGACTTTTTAAAAAAATTGGAGGTAAATTATGCTGTTGTCTTTTTCCGACATTTCATCTAATTTCCTTAGAAAGGCAAGTAATTGTCATTATTGTTAGAATCAACTTGTTGGTTAAAGTTTATTTTTAACTGTTAAACTGGGCTCCAATAAACCAAGAAAAACATGAAAAAAATCCCCACCAAAGTAATACATTAAGACCCAGTTGGTTTTGATTTATGTTTTCCTTATGATTTAATAATTCATATGAAAAGTTATAGTTCCTTATGAAGGCCCTGTTTGGTCAATTCCTCCTTTAGTATTGGTCATTGGATGCTCCTCCTTTAAGTCAATTCCTAATAACCTGTTTTTATGATAAACTTATCCCATGTGCTTAGAAACTTATTTAAATTAGTCCTATTACAAGATGGAAATAATCCTAGGTCACAAACAGTATAAGCATTCATATAATTATACAAAATTCATCAATGTACCAATTTATTTTTATTTTTTTTAACCAATGTACCAATTTGACTTACTTTATTTTAAAGAAAAATTAAAATCACATTCTAACTTTTAAAAAAGTCGTATTAATTTCAGCGAACATTATCAAATAATATTTTACAATAGCCATGCGAACGAATCCAAATACCGATAACTAGATATACATACTTAAATCATAATTCTCCATTATCATGTTATTAATCATGTTCAGAGGGGAAAATCTGGAGAAATAGTCTACCAACAAGACCCTTACCTTAAAATTTTTAAATCTCCTTGAAAGCAATTTCAATAATTTTTCTCCTTTTTTATTTTTATTTTTGTGCACAGATAGGGTACTAGAGACTTAGCGCTTGCTTGGTTTATATATCTGAAAATTATTCTTAAAAATTCTGAGAATAAAGAACAATTTTTTAAGATCAATAAAAATGAGTTCTTTGAAAATAACTATTTTTTTAATTAAATTTTAAAAAAACTGAATTAAATAAATATTTTTATACAATTTTCAGAAAATAGAAAACTCTATCTGAAATACAAAGCAAGTACATCTTTAATAATGTGTCCTACAGTGAACTAAAAAGTCCTAACAAAGTCCACTAAGGTCCTAAACTTTTGGGACAGGGCCTCCAATGTCCTTTTGATTGCCCAAGAGCAATGAAAAAGACATATTTACCCCTGATATAAGTGATATTATGAAGGGGAGGACACCTCAGACAAGATATGGTGATCAGCTAAAGATTGTCGGTTGGCGATTTTGTTGGCAATAGCCAACCAATATAATTATGGACACCAAGAAAATGACTCTTGTTTAGCCTAATCTAACAAAATTCAACTTCCTCACTCATTGCTATTTATTTCTTATATATATATATATATATTGATGATCTCTAATTGTATAAGAAAGATTCTGTTTTCTCCTGCCCGTGTTACATGCAAATCATAATTTAAGGTCATTAATACATTGAATCACATGCTCGACATAAAATGAACACTGCACAACAGGTGCTAGAAGCTGTAGAATGCAAATGTGGGGTCCACTGGTTAGCCATATTCCAAGGGGAATAATATTGAAATATATTTGGAAAATAATACATATTGCAGTAAGGTATACATTAGGGTAAATTACACTAACATCCCCTGATGTTTGGACAAATAGCATACATATGAAACATTTGATGTTTATTACAATTATCTCTCCTCACATTTGACGTGTGAGCTCAACAACCCCCTCATTAGAAATTGAAAAATAAATAAAAATTAGTATTCTCTTGTATGAAAAGACAATAAAAACTTTATATATTCTAAAATATTAAAAAAATGTAGAGAAATATTAAGTTTACAGTAGACTTTCATAACAAATTTTAGAAAATGTCACTGTAATAAATTTTAAACGCTCAGCTATGTGAAATTTATCCAAAATATAACGGATGTCATTGTAATTTACCCTATTTATTACTATCTTTTTGAAAAAAATAAAAACAAACAAAGAAAGAAAAGAACAAGAAAAAACATATTACAGCTTGTTTATAAGGAGGGAATCATCCGTCCCAAAATAAGTGTTCATTTTCATAACTTTATCCGTCTTAAAATAAATGTCCAGTTTTGAATCTCAATACAATATAATCTTATACTTTTCCAATTTATCCATCTTCCTTAACTTTAAAAAACAATGGGCCCTATTAAAAACTAAAATTATACTAAATTTTTAAATAGCAAAATTGATAACACAAAATATCTCTAAATGTTTTAAAAAATTAAATATGAACACTTATTTTGGGAAAATGAAATACTAAATTTAAATTCAATGTTCATCACATTTGGTTAATTGAATCACATGTTGAAAGAATTGAAGCTATAGGACTATAGATGAGGGTTATGTGATATTCAGTTGAGATATAGGGTGGGTTTGGAAAGCCTGTTTTTTGTATTTGTTTTCTGTCTTCAAATATAAAAACTGTTTTTGTATTTGTCTTTATTTTTTTAGGAAAAAACTAAAAACAAAAAAGCGTTTGGATGAAGGTGTTTTCACCACTTTTATTTGGTGAAAATTGTATTTTATGGATTTAGTGTTTTCACTGTTTTACCACCTAAACAGTGAAAAAACTCAAAAAACAACTAAAAATTGTATTTGGTGTTTTCACAACTTTTACACACTATTCACATAAAACAGTTTTCTTGAGGAAAAAACAGTGAACAGTAAACGCGTTTGTCAAACGTGTTTTTTTTTTTAGTCTTGTGAACAGTAAAAAAACAAAAATAAAAAACAGGGCATCCAAACGGACCCATAGCTATTCATATTTTATTTCAACTTGAGACACTTTAAATCATTTCGGTAAAGAATTCATTTCTATTTGAGTTTGTCTTGAGCGATTGATAATTTGTCTGTGAATAATTTAAGTGAGTTGCACATGTGATCCTTGAGATATGAACTCTATGTATATATGGCCAAAAATAAATAATTAAATAAATAAAAAGAAGAAGAAGAAAGGGGATTTTGATAGTGAGGATATTAATTGTTTCGTTTGGATGTCTAATTCTTTGTTTATAAGTAATTCTATTGAAGTAAGTTTTCAACACCTTGAAATCAGTAATGTGCATGGTTAAGTTTCAATTCGATTGAGGACTTTTTCAGAATCAAACCGTTATTAATGATTTAAAAAAAAAAATTGAAATCAATCCAACCGTTGTACAATGAAATCAGACCAAACTAAAGGACAAAAAATTGGTTGGATCGGTTAAGAAAAATAATTGATTATACTCTTAGGTAGCATCCCAAATCAATTAAAATAATTGGTATCTACCATGCACAAGTGATATAATTTATGCGTATATCTCCGGAATACCCAATAACTTTTCGTGATTCTAGTTGTCTTTTTTTATTTCGTTTCACATTTTTAATTTTACTTTTTAAAAAAAATTTATGTAATTAAAAATATATAATATTTAATTCTTCTTGTAACATTCACAAATGCCAATATCTATAAAAATCACTGCAAGATGATTCACTTAGCTACGTTAAGCAATTCTTACACTACCGAATAAATTTAAGTTTAATATATTGTAATTTTTGAATTAAATTAAGGTAGAGAAAGAAACTGCTAAATAGGCAGCGAGAAATGTGAGGTAATATATGGGCAGTAGTGTTCTCTTACTCACATGGGAGCAAAATAAGTTATACTCACTTTCAATATTAATTCTTAAATTTAATTTAAGGATCATAATTTAAAATTACTAAATCTTTTCAAAATCACTAATCTATATCTAATTTCCAAATTTTGTTTCCTTAATACCACTTATATAGATTTTAAAAAGGTAATTCCATAAACAAAAATGGCAACCAAATATATACACGTACTCCTTTGTTTTATTTTTATTTTGTCAAACAATAATATAATATACTGCACATTTCCTATAAATTCCAATTAAAAAAAAAATGGAACTTCTTAATCAAACTTCTACAGGGATAAGCCATCAAAATTTTCAAAGCAATAATACATTAATTGCATCTTTCTTAAAAGAATATCTACTCAACCAAAAAATATATTCATGACATCTCAATCCATGTATATAATATATCTACCACAAATAAGTAAAGATTTATATGATTCCTCAAGGATTTTGATTTAAAAACTCGTAAGCTTTGTCTATAATGTTATATGGCATGAGAGAAACAACTAATTTTTTTTTTCCTTCCTCAAAGTTCTATATTTCAATATTTAAATTAAAAACAAAAAACTGTTTTTGATAAATTTAATTATTGTATTATTTTTATCACTAGCTTTGTCTATAATGTGATATAGCATATTTGCATGAGAGAAACAACCACTTCTTTTTTTTCTATCCTCCAACTTCTATTCTTCAATATTTAAGGCATGCAAGTCGAAAAAACAAGTAAAAAATTATTTTCAATAAATTTAATTGATTTTAGTCTTTATACACTAAAAATCAATCCATAATACTTACCGAAAAAAAATATCAATTATATCATGCATTGATTTTAGTCTTTGTATACACCATCATATTATGGATTGATTTCTTCTTTATGAATAAGTATAAAAAGACTAAAATCAAATTCAGTAAAAGAATAAGGAATGTATATGTTTGGTTGCCATTTTTGTGTTAAGGAATTACCTTTTTAAAATTTGTATGAGTGGTATTAAGGAAACTAAATTTAAAAATTAGATATAGATTAGTGGTTTTAAATTATCACCTAAGGGTTAATATTGAAAGTGAGTATAGCTTATCTTGCTCCCCCAGGAGCAAGAGAACACTACTGAATATATAGGTTTTGTCTCATAAAGACAAAATTTGTCAATACATATCATTTTTCTGAGATATATCCATGAAATTTTGATTTTAAAATTATATATATTCATATATATATAGACATATCCTCAAACCTTTCCTATTTTTCAATTAATCAAGAATTTATGGTGTCGCGTGTATTTTTTATTTTTTTTGATAACCGTGATGTCCGGGTTAGTTTACTCGCATATCGACTAATCAACAGGACTCGTGCAAAACAACCCCACACGAATCGAGTAAGGCTCGGACTATGTCCGCAATCGTGGCCTTAACGAATTATTTGCACCTAGTAGGAATCGAATATGAGACATCATGCTTCTTGAGGCAATGTAGCCCGTATTTTGTCTCTGGTTTGAGCCTATCTTTCTTAATTGTTGTCACGTATCATAATTTCATTAATCTGTATATAGAATGATTGATTTAACTTGATATTATGGGAAAAACATTTAATCTAATAAAAGAGAACTTAACACGACTTATTTCAATACTCTCTTTGTTTAATATTAATAATCCATTTTGTCAATTTTAAATATTTTAAAATAATTATTTCATTTTGAATATTAATGTAATATAATTTTTACATTTTTCAAATTACCTTTCTTGCAATGAAACAATACTTTTGTGAATTCAAGTAAAACAAAAGAAAAAGATTAAAGAAAAAAATATTAATGTAGTATCAAAACAATAAATATAATTAATATAATATATAAATATAGATTATTAATATCGTACTGAGGAACAAGATTTTAGTAAATATAATTACTAGTTATTTTATAATATTATGGTTGTAGAGAAGAAAATAATTTAAGGGCCTGTTTGGATAGGTGGTTTTGGGCCTGGTTTTGGTTTTGATATTTGATTTCAAGACCAAACCATGTTTGGTTGGTGGGTTTTGGACTTGGTTTTGGGTGTTTTAAAACCAACCACTAAAACCATGATTTTGGCCTACCAATTTTGACTTTTTTTTTTCTCTCTCTATATATATGGCCGAAAATATGAATTATTTTGAAAAAAATAATATATAATATTTGGAAAAAAATTATTTTTTAGGAAAAAAATTATATTTTGGAAAAAAAATATTTTTCGGGAAAAAATTATTTTTCCCCATTTTATATCTTTTTTTTTCTAAATTTTTAAATTTTTTCAGTATATAATAAAAATATTCAGAATTTTATATATTTTTTGAATTATATATATTTTTTCGAATTTAAGATATATTATTTGAATTTTATATATAATTTTCACATTTTAAAATATTTTTTTCAATTATATATATATTTTTTGGAATAAAAAAAATAAAAATGTCAAATGTTTTCGGGAATTTTAAATATTTTTTAATTATATATATTTTCATTTTAATATTTTTTTCCAATTTTATATATATATTTTTCATATTTATATATTTTTAATACATATTAGTATATATATATAATTATACCAAGACCAAGACCAACTCCTTACCAAACATTATATATAGGTTTTAGATTTACCTAAAATCACCCAAGACCACCAAAACCAAAATCACAAGACCAAGACCAAAACCAAATTCCCAAATGAATCCTAAACATGTAAAAAGTGTAACATCTATCTAAAACAAAGAAACAACTAGTCTTATATAGGGCCGGGAGCTTTTAATCCCTTATGGAATGCATATATTGCACATTAACTTTATAGAGATAAATTGTACTCCTTCGTCCTACAATAGTCGTTCAATTTTGATTTTTTAATATTTTATTGATTTGGGTTGACTAATGTACGATTTTTAATTTTGCCCTTAATAATATAGTATTATGGTGGGGGGTCCAGTATTTGTTTAAAAGTAGTTGGGAAAGTGGAAGGTTAAATTGAATTGGAATTCGAACTGGAAAAGTATTTTGGAACAAATAAAATTATAATAATAGACAACTAATATGAGAGAGAAGTAGTAACATTTTAAAAATCAGAATGAATTTATACACATTATAAAATAATTAAAATTTTTGTAAACATAGTATTAAATCATTGAGGTATTTTGCAGACAACCCCCTTTTATATGCATATTATACACGCATAGCTGTATATATACATACATTTATATATACACACACCTACCCTTAATATATATGTATATACACAAATACATATATGGTGAGAGGTGAAGGTCACGCAAGAAGCATTTAGTGGAGGTGAGGATATGGAGGGGACAATGGGAAAACAGGCGGGAAGCAATATGATGTGGTTGGGAGACAAGAAAGTGCCTTTTGCCGGCTTCTGAAAGCGACATTTAACGTCCTTCCTTACCTACTTAATCTGTCCCACTGCAACCAGAGAAATAATCTTCTCCTGCACAGCCCCTCTCCGGCTAGGGCCCACTAAAAAAGAATAGAAAGAAAAAGTGAACAAGGGCTGTTTAGGAAAAACATTATACAATATCCTATACTATTCAAAAGTCTACCCACTTGAACACCAACTCCCGAAAATTACAAACTAACTCTTCACAAAAAATTAAAATTATATAAAGAACCCCCTATACTAATTCACACAGTAAAATATAATAGCACAAATTCATCCCATAATAAATACTATTATAATATTCATTGTCAACAAAAATATTCATATGAAATAAAAAATTAAAAATATCAAAATATTATGGATCTACTATGACCTAATATCACAAATTATTCACTATCAATAATTAAATAAATAAAATTATAATCTTAAAATATT
This sequence comes from Cornus suecica, assembly GCA_963922005.1. NCBI lineage: Eukaryota > Viridiplantae > Streptophyta > Magnoliopsida > Cornales > Cornaceae > Cornus > Cornus suecica. The sequence continues at coordinate 31,132,037 of OY998246.1, read as the reverse complement.
TAATTTTCAAAATATTTGAATTCAAATTTTTTTTTCCAATTACCATACAATAAAATAAAAAAATATTTCTATAATCACGATATTTGAATTCATTTCTGTCAATTTGTTTTCAAAATTAATATGACATTATCATATAAAAAATATATAATAAAAACCTTTAAAAAAATTAATCAAACATTCCATATAGAAATTGTAAATTTACTTTAAGAAATGTTTAGTTGAAAATTTTCATTTTTTTAAGGTTATTACAACATAAAAAATATACGTTTTTAGAAAAAATTCATATTTTTGAACATAATAAATATTGATTGATTATTCATCTTCTAGTTCTTTCTAGTTTTTTGGATTATCCAATTGTGCTACAACAGTTGTGATTTTTATGCACAATTGGATGACCTAGATTAGTGGTAGCAGATTTGTACTAAGCGAACGATCGGTGGTGATTCGATCGTTTGGTGGTGTTTTAATCGATCGATGTTAGGTTATCAGTGTGTTTGTTTCAACCTTACTATAATAACCTGAATACACATTAATCATACTTTACGTATCACAATAGTGATTTTAGGACATCACTAAGTGGTTATCCACTAAATTGTTATTTTTATTAAAAGAAAATTAATTTTAATAAAACTTTATTATATTCATTCAAAATATATTTAATAATAATTTATTATTTTTATTAAGATAAAAATATTTTAATTAAAAAATCATTATTTTTATTAAAATATATCTTTCAATAATAATTTATTTTATCTCTGATAAATATTATTATTCTAGGATTTTTTTTTAATGACCTATTTATTATGATTAAATTTAAATATTCTGCAAATAATTTTTATTGGTCATTAAATTTATAAAATGCCTATTCATCCCCCCTCTAGGCTTAATTCACCATCTTCTAGATAATTTCAAGTTTAAATCGAAATAGGAATAGTTAAATAAAAGATTAATATGGTAGAGGTAAAGTGCAATTATAATTATATTTGAAATTTAAATATAATTTTAGATTTATTAGTATAGATATTCTAAGCACAGCTCCGTGGGGTGGAAAAACACATGCTTTCGGCTTGGTTCGGAGTCAAAATTTTGGGGATTCTGTATCTATATGTGTATATGTCTATGTATATTCAACATGTATATACCTATTTAATATATGGAGTATGGTAAGTTTCAGATTGCAAGTGGTAAAAAAAGTTTCAATCAAGCTTTGACTTTTACTGCACTGGGCCCACCGAATGCGTGGCTTTATCTGAACCGTAGAATGCTAATTGGAGACATTCTGTACAGTAGACGAATTTTGTTCCTAAAAGGAAACCCGATTGAAATTTTTATAATGAAATCTTAGTGCTTCTTACTACAAAACTGATGTGATCCCATTACAAATTATTTTATTTTTTACTACAAATAAAACACTTTATCTCTCTAAAAAGAAACACATTTGAATTTTTTGCAATGAAATCCCGTTAGTGTTTCTTACTACAAAACTGATGTGATCCTATTACAAATTATTGTATTTTTTACTACAAGTAAAACACATTCTCTCTCTAAAATGAAACCCATTTAAAAATTTTGTAATGAAATCCTGTAAGTGTTTCTTACTACAAAACTAATGTGATCCCATTACAAATTATTGTGTTTCTTGCTACAAATAAAAATCTATTCAATATGAAAGGAAATACTTGAATTTTGGGTGTATTTTTTATAATATATTTTGGGTAAAAACAATTTCCCATTCAAATATTGTGATTATAGAAATGGTTTTTTTTTATTGTATGGTAATTGAAAAAAAAATTTGAATTCAAATATCGTGATATTAAGTCATAAAAATGTTCTTTTTTGAAAATTAAGTATTTTAAGAAGATAATTTTATTTATTTATTTTATGGATAATGAATAATTTGTGATATTAGGTCATAGTAGGTCCATAATATTATGATATTTTTAATTTTATATGAATTTTTTTTATTGACAGTGAATATTATGATATTATTTATTGTGGAATGAATTTGTGCTATTATATTTTACTGTGCAAATTAGTATAGGGGTTCTTTATGTAATTGTATATTTTTATGAATAATTGGTTTGTAATTTTTTCCCATTGGTATTCACAAATTGAAGTGGGTAGACTTTGACAAAAAGTGAGCTGGATAGAAATTTATATTTCTCTACCTATTTTAGCCTTTTGTCAATATCAATAATTGGGACCCGCAGAAGGGCCCACAGAACTAGTGGCTTCATCTGGACTGTCGGATGATGGTTGTTGGAGAGGGGCTGTGCAGGAGACGAATTTTGCTCCTGCAACCAAACCGCGCGTGCAATCCACCCTTAAATCTTACCCATCGAACAGTACTATATGGGTCCCACTTTCTGATCATAGTCCAAAGATGTCACGCGCGCAAACAATCTGGTCAGCGTTAGATATTTGACACACGGAAACTCCATTCACATTCATCATTACTGTTGCACGCTTGTCCATCACCATATATATACAAAGGGTAAATTACACTTTCACCCCCTAATATTATGTAAATTACACCCACACCCCTTCTAGTTTCTCTAATTATACTTTCAACCCCTAGTTTTTATCGCGTCCAATTAAAGACACCGGAGCTTGTGAAATGACCTTTATAGCCATGCCTTTTAATTCATTTTTAATTCTAAAATATCTGTTATATTAAATAACACTTTTACCCCTTGACCTGATATTAACCTCAAACCCTAATGCTACGTTTGGTACGCAGGAATAAAATTGAATGAATGTAGGAATTGAATGAGAATGGAATGTGTAATAGTCAAAAAGTACATGGCCCAATAAGGATGGGCCACAAGACTGATGGACCGAAGAAATAATAGGCCCATAAAATTCTCTAGAAGATGAGTGATCCATAAGTTAGGAAGTTGTCCTACTTATGAAAAAGAGAGTCCAAAAAAGAAAAGAGTTTATCAAATCCCATGGTTTAAGGGATCGATAAACTTGGGTAAATATGTTTGACCCATTTACCAAATTGTGTATAAATACATGGCCAAAGATTGAATAAAAAATCCAATTTTTAATCCAATTATCATTGTGTATTTTTCTGTATCTACACAATTGGCGCCATCTGTGGGAAAGACTTTTATTGAAATCTTTCTTTTCAATAGCTTCACATTCTCTACGAAGAGCTTAGATTTACACCATCCATGGCGGTTATCACCCGTTCGCAGCAATCCGAGTTACCTCCGAATAGAGGTCAACCTTCACAAACAGAAGATCCGATCAGGCGAGCCTTGGAAGACAGAACCGCCGAACTAGAGAGACAGAACACCGAGTTAGTGGCCAAACAGGCCCTGTTGCAAAACCCTCGAGAAACCCCGAATGGCGAACAAACCAACCAGTAGGAGCGGTTCGCAGGCCACCAGTCAGAAAGGGACAACCAACACGCAAAGTCCAACAACGATTGGGAGGAACGCGCAAAATCATCCCTGTAAGTGCTCGGGATGCATAATCCCGAAGAGACTCTGACCATGAAAAAGTTGGAGGAGATTATGATCAGATTCCAAAGGGAGGTGCTTAAGGATCTGAAGATTCAGACCCCAAACAATCTGGCCTCTAAGGCATCCATCGACGCCGTGCAGACTCTGTTCACCTTGGCGATCACTAGCGTCCCCTACCCGGAGAGGTTCAGACTACCAAAATTTACCCTGTTCGATGGCACAAAGGATCGGACGGAACACATCTACCACGTCCGTACAAAAATGAATGTCTACAATGAAAACGAAGCCCTACTCTGTAAAGTCTTTCCCACCAGCCTGACCGAAGCAGCCATGTTATGGTTCAGGAAGTAACCACCCCGATCAATTGGAAGCTGGCTTAGACTTTGTGAGTTGTTCATTGCCAATACTTCGGCAATAAAAGATAAAGAAAGACCATCTCTAGTCTATTCACCATGATCCAAGAAAAAGGTAAATCCCTGAAAAGCTTTGTCTCGTGATTCAAAATGGAGATGTCTTCAATTGACAATTGCGATTAGCATTCAGCCGTTGAGGCTTTCAGAATGGCCTTAATCCATGGAACCAAGTTCCATCAGTCTTTGGTCAAAAGGCCACCTGCATACATCGGGGAACTCAATTCCAGGGCACAAGAGCACCTCCGGATAGAAGATGAACTGGCCATACGATAAAGAAGGACATCCTTTGCAAGCATAGAAACAAGAGTATCTGAACCAAAAGTTAAGGATTGGGCAACCGATCGGAAGCGGCCAGGCGCTCCTCCTGCACCCTCTCCAGTCCTAGAGAAACGTCAAAGATTCGAGGACAAGATTACTCCATTAAAGGTTACCTTGGCCAAACTGTATCAGGAGACTAAGGGTAAATGAATCTTCCGGTCACCACCACCCATCAGACAACAAATGGACCAAAGAGACATGTCAAGACATTGTTCCTTCCATGGCGAGTACGGACACCATGCTAACGAGTGCAGAAGCCTTAGGAGGCAAGTAGAAGCCATGATAGCTAAAGGGGAATTGACGGAGTACGTTGCCAAGGAAGGAACCCGACAAGATCAAATGTCACACACGCTCACCAAGGGAGTAGTGGGACAACCCGTAAGAGTCATTTACATGGTTCACGGTGGCCCAAGTCGGTCAGAAGCAGAGGAAGCCAGTAGATCCCAGATGCGTCAAGCCCAGAAGCTGCGAAAGGTTGGGGAAATCAGCGAGTTCCGAAGCCCGAAAGAGGATGCTAGTATAAAATTTTCTTCTGCAGACATGCGGAACTTTCAATCACCACATGACGATCCTTTGGTTATCTCCCTCATGGTCTCAAACTGCTTGATTAAGAGGGTAATGATTGACCCAGGAAGCAACGCCAACATTATCACCAAGTGGGCCTTTGAGAAGTTAGAGATCAACCCTTAGGAGATAGTCCCTTCCAGAAGCCCGATAGCCGGATTTGATGGCAAAAGAGTGGAACCAGTGGGAGAGATCCAACTGTCAGTAACAGCGGCAAGGCACACCCTCAGAGAAACGTTTATGGTGGTGGATGTCAAACCCTCATATAATCTCCTTATGGGTAGGGGTTGGATCCATCGGATGCATGAAGTTCCTTCAACCATGCATCAAGTCATACGGTGCATCGATCCGAACGAAATTGATGTGATTGACATCAGGGGAGATCAGGTAGCAGCCAAGGAATGTTATGTTGTCACCATGAAAGGTCTGAGGAAAATGACAGAACCAAAACGAGAATCACGATCCAAGGCGGTATCCGATGATCAATAACAATTACAGGAGGAGGGTGCGGGGTCATCAATAGTAGTTGAACCATTGCTAGAAGTTCAGATCTACCCCGATCACCCTGAAAGGTTGACTTCTATTGGTTCTGGCCTCAATGCATAAGAAAAGGAAGAAATTGAGGCCCTCCTACGCTCCAATGCTGACGTATTTTCCTGGGGCCATATGGATATGACCGACATCGATCCGTCAATAGCCCAGCATTCCCTCAACGTGGATCCTGACGCAAAACCCGTTAGGCAGAAACAAAGGTAAATGGGGGCTCACCGAAACTAGATCATAGCTGAAGAGGTTGATCGACATCTCCAAGCAGGATTCATTAAGGAGGTACAATATCCTTCCTGGCTGGCGAATGTTGTTGTCATTCAGAAGAAGAACGGGAAATGGAGGGTGTGTGTGGACTTCACCGACCTGAATAGGGCATTCTCGAAGGATTGTTTCCCCTTACCAAAGATCGATCAGATGGTAGATGCCACCGCAGGATTCAGACGCTTGAGTTTTCTGGATGCATACTCTGGTTATAACCAGATATGAATGAACCCAGATGACGAGGAAAAGATCGCATTCATCACTGAATCAGGTATATATTGTTACACAGTTATGCCTTTCGGACTAAAAAATGCAGGTGCAACCTTTCAGAGGTTGGTCAACAAGGTTTTCCAGGGCATGATGGGATCCACCATAGAAGCCTACATTGATGACATGGTGGTCAAAACCAAGGCAAAAAGTGGTCACCTAACCGATTTGCAGCAGGTATTCGACACCCTCAGAAAGTACAAGACGAGGCTCAACCCATCCAAATGTTATTTCGGAGTATCCTCGAGCCAATTTTTGGGACACATAGTTGATCGGACGGGAATACAAGATAGCCCAACACAAGTCAAAGCTCTCATGGATTCAGCAGAGTCAAGGTCCCGGAAGGAGATCCAAGTACTAACCGGAAGAGTAGCAGCCCTCAGCCGTTTCATCTCTCGCTTAACTGATCGGTGCCGGCCATTCTTTCAAGCTATAAAGGCGGAAAAATGAGAGGTCTAGGGGCCGGAGCAATTAAAAGCCCTAAAAAAACTCAAAAGCTACATGACAAAGCCTCCTATACTAGCAACCCCAAAAGCAGATGAGCCATTACACTTATATCTAGCCATATCCGCGACATCTACCAGCGCCGCTCTGGTCAAGGAGGGCAAGGGGTACTAGATACCAGTCTTCTATACCAGCAAAGCCCTTACTGATACAGAAACCCGTTATTCGAAGCAAGAAAAGCTGGTACTATCACTGATCAATGCAAAGTGACGTCTTCGGTATTATTTTGAAGCATATCCGATCGTAGTGCCAACTGCAACCCTGATAAGATCCATAATGGCAAAACCTGAGTTATCAGGGAGAGTATCCAAATGGGCAATAGAACTCGGGATTTTTGACATAACCTATGTCCCCCGAACTTCCATCAAAGGACAAGCGTAGCTGACTTTCTATTGGAAACAGAAACTACAGATTCTTTAGAAGAAAATGAACCTGGCTTATGGGTTGTGTTCGTAGACGGATCATCAACTGTCAATGGAGCAGGGATCGGTGTAGAGCTCGTGACACCAGATGGCACTAAAATTCAGTAGTCCATTCGATTGGAGTTTCCTGCCTCCAACAACGAAGCCGAGTATGAGGCCCTTATAGTAGGGATTCAGTTGGCCCGAAGCCTTCAAGTACAAAAAATAGAGATACAGAGTGATTCCCAGTTGGTCGTACAGTAGTTGAATGGGGAGTATGAAACCCGAGAGCCTAAAATGGAAGCATACAGGAATTTGGTACTAAAAGAAGCTGAGGAATTCCAGCAGTTAACCTTTGAATAGATCCCGAGAGGGGATAATATCATGGCAGATCGTCTGGCTAACCAGGCCTCCGTAGCATGGGAAAGTATGACTCGAATAACACCAGTGGACTTCATCGCCCGATCAAGCTTGGAGCCCTCCGAAGACATGATGGTCATTCCTTGGGAGCCAAGATGGATGGACCCTATAACAGACTATTTGAGAATCGATGCATTACCTGAGTCAAAACCAGAGGCCTGGAAGATAAGAATAAAATCCGCCAGATATGCTCTATACAATGGCCAACTATACCGCAAGTCTTTCTCCGGGCCATATTTGAGATGTCTCACGCCTTCCGAAGCTTCTGCGGTCATGAAAGAAATTCATGCAGGATCATGTGGCAATCATTCTGGAGGGAGGTCTTTAGCCCATAAAGTTCTCACCCAGGGATACTTCTGGCCTTATCTGTCAAGGGACGCTGAGGTCTACACCCGACACTGCAAAAAGTGTCAATTTCATGGAGATGCCATTCATCTACCTCCGGAATTGCTGAACCCAACAATTATCCCCCACCCTTTTGCCCGATGGGGTATGGATATTGTGGGTCCTCTCTCGTAAGCTATACAATCTACTACACATGTTCTTTTGGCTACGGATTACTTTACCAAGTGGGTGAAAGCCGAAGCATACTCCACTATCAAAGTAGCCATGTTATAAAATTCATCTGGAGCTACATCATTTGTAGATTCGATCTACCTCGAACTATAATGATGGATGATGGCACCAATTTGGATAACCGAAAAGTTTAAGCATTCCTGGCAAAGCATGGGATCAATCAGAACACTTCTTCTGTTGGCTATCCATAGGGAAATGGACAGGCTGAAAGGACAAAAAGGACAATTTTCGATACACTCAGGAAAAAGCTTGAAGAGGCAAAAGGAGCCTGGTTGGAGAAATTTCTCGAGGTCTTATGGTCCTATCGGACTATTCCAAGACAACCAATAGGAGAGACCCCTTTCGCTATGGCCTATGGTGCCGAAGCCGTTATCCCGAACGAATTGAGATTACCTACTTTAAGAAGTCAAGCCTGAGAGGAAGGTCCAAACAATCAGCACCTAGCCCATGATTTGGACCTACTGGAAGAAATAAGATAAGTTGTCGGGATAAGGCTGGCTGCCTATCAACAACAAATCAGGACACGGTTTAATCAGAAAATCAAGAGAAGAGAATTTTAGGTAGGGGATATGGTGCTTAGAAGAAAGATTGGGATTATTGGCAAGTTACGGGGGACATGGGAAAGACCTTATACAATAATTGAGGTCATCGGATGCGGTGCTTATCGGGTACGGAAGAACGAGACAGGTCGCATCGAGCCCAACTCTCAGAACACTTATCGGCTGAAGAGGTATTATCCTCAGGTGGTTTCTTTTTCTTATTAAACAATAAAATAAAAATGTGTCTCGCATATGACACCTTTTTTCTAATTATAATAAATCATCTGTGCCCGATGTTCGACACCTCTGCTTCATGATTCTCAAGTTCTTTTTAATAAAGATACATTTTATTTTTATACTCATATCTTATGAAAAGACTTCATGTTAATTGAAAATTTTCCTAAGTGTTGAGTTCAAACCTGATTTAAACTAACCAGAGGGAAAGAACGAGTCTTAGGGCCATATATGCCCGAAGACTTCATGTTAATTGAAAATTTTCTTAAGTGTTGAGTTCAAACCTGATTTGTACTAACCAGAGGGAAATAACGAGTCTCAGGGGCCATATATGCCCGAAGGCTTCATGTTAATTGAAAATTTTCCTAAGTGTTGAGTTCAAACCTGATTTGAACTAACCAGAGGGAAATAACGAGTCTCAGAGGCCATTGCCCAAAGGCTTCATGTTAATTGAAAATTTTCTGAAGTGTTGAGTTTAAACCTGATTTGAACTAACCAGAGGATAAGAATGAGTCCTAGGGGCCATAAGCCCAAAGGCTTTCTGTTCAAATGAAAATTTTCCTAAGTGTTAAGTTCGAACCTGATTTGAACTAGCCAGAAGACAAAAAATAAGTCTCAGGGGCCAGATGCTCGAAGACTAAATATTAAAATAGAAAATTTTACTAAAACAACAAGAACAAAATAAACACTGAGCTGGGAAAGTTCTTTTTCATTAAAAAAGAGAGAAATTACAAAGCGCCCTTCTAAAAAGGATAAGTACAGGGAACTTAAAATCCTACTCTACTCAGGGGGAGGATAGTCTTCTCCCTTTAAGATAACAGCAAACCGCTTCTCATTTTTAGAAGTCGGTGGGTCCTTGTAAGAATAGACACCCCCATGAAAGCATCAAACTCCTTAGTAGTCTTGACATCCCGATCTGTCAAGAGAATGTGCTCCATTTCATGCCTATCTCGCCACACTTTGACCGATCGAACATCACAGATGGTGACGTACCGGCTGTGCATGTCTAGACAACCCAAACGGCACACCTCTACCTTGGACCGCTCAAGAGCCAAAAGATTATCTGACTCCGCTTTTTCGACAGCTATCTTTTGGTAGACTGCCTCCACCTCTGCAAGTTCAGCAGCTAAAGTCATCTTTTCGGTAGCTAAAGCCCTCTTCTTAGCCTCTTCGGACTCCAGAAGGCTTTTATGCTCAGAGACTCTGGTGAAGACCATCCGCCTCTTTGACCAGAGCAACACGATGCTCGTTATTTTGCTAGAGTTGGGCCTGCATCTTGGCCATTTTCCGGACATCAGACTCCACGACATTGTTGTAGGCTTTGATCCCATAAAGGAGCTACACAGAAAGAGGAAAAAGGGCATGTTAGTACATAATGAAGTGAAGATGATGAACCAATGTACAAAATAAAAACGAATTACCAACCTCCATGACCATTGTGGAGCTCTTTTTCAGAAGCTCAGTCCTGGAGATTTTTGACTGAGCAGCCCTATCGGCCGAAGTCCAAATCCCTTTCGCCATAACCCGTAGAGCTTCAGGCTAGTAGATGGTGAGATGATCGGCGCAGACTGGAGTCCCATCAGGTAGGAGAAACTTTGGTTCCCAGGGAATAGAAGTATGGGGGGCATCCTGAGCCTAAAGAGTTTCGCTCATCGAGGCATCAATAGCTTGGGTCCTAGGTATTTTATTGGCCGCTCCACCACTTATACCAGATCGGGTCCTTGTGATTGGAGGATTTGCAGGAGGAGGCTGAGGTGGATCTACTGAACTTTGTGCAGGCGGAGGTACTGGAGGCGCCAGGGGTGCCGTTGAGAGCGGTACAACGTAAACCAGGTTGACCCCTTCAGGAACCCGAGTGCGTCTGGTAGAAAGGGGTTTGACGGGCAAATCCATCCTGTCAACAACATCGCCTAAGTTAGAAATCATCTCCAAATTGGCATGAGTCAGAAGAGTAGTGGCAGATTGGACATTGCTCAAGATCTTGGCCTTTATAAGGGTTATCCGTTCTTTTATGAGGGACAAGGGAATTTTTCTATCTTCATAACCTAGAAACCTGTACGCATATTCCCCCTGATGTAAATCACAGAACTCACAAAAATAGGAGGCTTTGTGGAGGGGACGGTAGACAGGCAAACGAATAGCACCGAAGGTATGGGGGATCGGGAATGTCAGAAAGAATGGGTAAAACCAATTACTGCTAACAACTACCATCCTCTCTTTCCACCCTTTATCTGACTTTTCCGTACCAAAACATAGACCCCGACCCTGGAAGGGAAATATGTTGTATCTGCCCTTACTTTCTCTAGTATTTTGGAAAAAATAGCGAAGATGCAAGTCGGCTAAACCTAGGTTAAGGTTTAGATCCCTATTGTATAATAGGAGCATCGACAGAATCCTAAGGTTGTTCGGGTTGAGTTGAAGGGGGTGTAAACCTAACATAAAAAACACATAATGGAAGAAAGGGTGAAGAGGAAATCGTAAAACTTTAAGGTGATCCGCCGATAGCAGAATGCTACTTGGTTGAAGTCCCTCACTCTTAGAGAAATCTAAATAGCCTAGGTAAAGGGCCACATCAACATCACCGGGTACACGGGTCTCAGCCCGAAGATGTTTTACGTCCATCTCAGGCCGGGTTTTCTTAAGAGGGGCAACTGTGAAGGGTTCAGAAGGCTTGGGGTCCACAGATTCATCATTATCGTGAGAACCCCTTGAAGCAGGTGTTCCCGGATTCGTTGACGAACTCGGAAGGTCGGCATTTTGGGGAATTGTTTTTGGGACAGGGGCCTCTTGACGGGTAGAATGAGGGCTATCACTACTGGTAGGGTCAGTGTCAGTTGCAGAAGACAGAACGACCTCCTCTACTGACCTGATATCATCGTTGTCGGACATAGTTTCAGAAAGGTAGAAGAGACAGATGGGGGGCAGAGATGAAAATTAAAAATAGGGAAATACTATCCGACTTACTCAGCTGATAATGAAGAGGCAGGAAGAGCTCTGGGTAGGAGCAGACGTCTGTTCTGGTGAAGGTTCTTAAGGCCGGTAGGAAAGATTGCAGAAATCAGAGAGAAAAAGGCAAAGAGCAGAAATTGAGAAAGTGAGGAATGAAGAAATGAAATGATTTAGAGTGGGTTTTATAGAAGGAAAAGAGCATGCCAGAGGACTACATGAAGCATGAAGGTCGCACAATACACGAAGAGCCGTCATGTTGCGAGAAATAAGGATGTTATGGCCACACGTTTTGAAATGCACTTAAATGCCCAATAAATGCTTGCCACTTCACCACCAGCATTTCCCATAAAAGCATCAATATATGTATATATGTGCATGTATAGATTCAGTCATGGGCTATGAATTGGCCCATGAGCCCATAACCTCAGGGGCCTGTGTAATAGTAAAAAAGTACATGGCCCAATAAGGATGGGCCACATGACTAATGGGCCGAAGACGGATGGGCAGAAGAAATAATGGGCCCATAGAATTCTCTAGAAGATGAGTGATCCATAAGCCAGGGAGTTGTCCTACTTTTGGAAAAAAGAGTTCAAAAAAGAAAAGAGTTTATCAAATCCCATGATTTAAGGGATTGCTAAACTTGGGTAAATGAGCTTGACCCATTTACCAAATTGTGTATAAATACATGGCCAAAGATTGAATAAAAAATCCAAATTTTAATCCAATTATTATTGTGTATTTTTCTGTATCTACAGAATGAAATGACCATTCTCATTCTATTGTTTGGTTGCAAAAGGAATTATATTAGTAATGTAATGAACTTAAATGATTTTTTTTCAAAATTACCCCTTTTAGTAACAAATATATTATTCTAATTATATGATATTATTTTTATTAAAAAATAATAAAAGATGATGAGAATAGTGGTGACGAATAACGGATGTGGTGATAGTAAAAAATGATGATAGTGGAAAGTGGTGATGGTGGAGGAGAGGGTGATGGTGATGATGGTGGAAGACAATTGTGGTGGTTCGGTGATGGTGGTGTGTTGGTAGAAGACATTGGAAGTGGAAATGATAGTGAAGATAAATGGAGATGGTTGTGGTGGAAGGTGGGGTAGAAAGTAATGAATGTGGTGGTGGTGGTGGTGGAGGAGGAGGAGTTGGTGGTTTGTTTATTTAAAATGTGTAAGGATTATTTAGTAATTTGATATTTTAAAACCATTTTTTCAATAATGGAATGCCTATTCCATAGGTTTAGTAGTGGAATGAATTTTCATTCTTTGGAATGATTTTTCATTCCAAGAAAATGATCATTCCCATTTTATAATACCTACCAAACAAGAGAATGGTTGGAAACACAACATAAGTGTCCATTTCATTCTCACCAAACATCAAACACGATCTCTGTGTGTGTGAGATAGAGAGATGTAAGGAGGTGGAGAGAGAAAAAAGATAAAAACTTTCATCCTTTGTTCTTCATTCATTTCATTCTCACCAAACATAATTGAAGAGCAAAGTTTGAAGCGCAAAATCTTCGTCTTCTTCGTTGGTTTCTTGATCACGATATTCAACTGCAAATCAGGTTTCTTGAACAGATTGTAAAACCTAACTGGGTCCCACAATGTTTGTATACATAGTTGGATTGTGTTTATGGTATTTACTGTTCTACTTTCAAACATGTCTAGATTAAGTTTAGTGAAAAGTACTGAAAAGATAAATTGGAAGAATTGCACTTTACTTTCTGCTTAGTAGTCTTGAAACTTGAAAGTGACATTTGTTGTAGGTTGTGATTAGTACATGGACATTGGTGGGTCTGCAATATCAAGGTTGGTTTACATTTGGGTTATTAGCTTCAAGTCAATATGAACTTCAATGTTGGATGTGCATTCACCAAACAAATAAGGGTGTGTTGTTGGTGTTTGCACCCTAAATGAGTCAACACATGACAAAACAAAGAGGTGATGGCATGGGCAAGAATGACAAAATTTTGGCCAAAAAGGGGTTAGAATTGGGCCAGAAATTGGCCGAAGTTGGGCCCAAACTGGACTAGAAAACTGACCCAAAGTGAGCTAGAAAATTGGCTAGAAAGTAGCCAAAATGTGGCCCAGGAAATGGCCAAGTGATGGACCAAGACATGATCAAAATGTTGGCTAAAAAGTGGCCAAGAAATTAATTTATTATAAAAGAATTTCCGGCTCAGTTGTCAAAGCCCATTTGATTGGAGGAATCCTTATTGATCAAGACTAGAAGATTATAAAGTTTATGGAGTATTAGACACTTTTGGAAAAGAAATGTAGTTGAATTGATAATAATGTTTAGATATGTTTATAATTTAGGTTATTTTTATATTTTATTTTATTAGTTATTTATCTCTAAGGTATCTAGGTTATCTTTTAGTCTTATAAATAATGTACGCAAATCTTTATTTTAGGGGTCCTCGACCAAACATAAAAATATTTTCCATTATATTTTACTCTTTTTATCGTCCTTTCAATATCTTTACTTTCCTTGCAATTTATTTTTCTTACACTATTTAAATTCCAGTCCATTTAATTTCTTGCAACAGTTCTTTCAATTCCTTTCAATTCCCAGTATATTTAAATTCCTTGTTTCACACTTTCAATTATTTTCTATCCCTTTCGCAATTTTTCTTTCGGTTACGAAAAGTCCTCTTTGTTGAGGCAATCAAAATCTATTTGTGTGAGTTGAGTTCTCTCTCGCACAAATCGCTTGATTCTATTTCCCATGTTCAAAAGAGACGAAAATCCGTTCCTTTTGAACCGGTTGAACTCCGTCACCGGTTCTAGTACGCCTGCACCCTATAAAAACGAAGAATAATATTATTTGGCCGATGATTATTTTTTGAAGCGAACAGTTGATTGGATATGGGAGTATGTTTTGGCAAACTTTGTATGTATGTAAAACAAAAAAATCGTAGTCAGCGTAGATCTGACTAATTATGGAAACACTAAGCCAAATAACTGCTAATTTTTTTAGCTCGAGAGAGATGGGAATGAGGGAGAGTAATTAATGGGAATGGGAAAAATGGGTCCGTCTATACAAACATTATGCAAGAGAAGACAAGGGTGATTTTGTCCATTTGATTTGTAAAAGGAAGAGTACCTTAATCTTTTCACATCATTATGCAAGGGCGAATATGTCTTCTCAGATATTAGTAATTTGACATAAAAAAAAATATTAGTGACATCAGTGTTGACTGCATTTGACCTTGTCTGAAATTAAACGGAGGAGTGAAAGTGAAACAAAAAAGAGATAAAAATGTAATTAGCAAAACTAAAAGAGATACGGGTGTAATTTATATTAACAACAAGGGATGAAAGTATAATTTATCCTATATACAATAATAATACATAGAATCATATATATATATATATATATATATATATTACACATGCATCACTCATGCCATTAGACTAATTATGTTACTTATTTTTGGTTTGCACCAATGTTTTCAGCTTATAATAATTTGTAAATTAGTTAACTTAATACTACCATTTACTTTATTAAAAAAAAACACAAAAAAAGAAAGAAGGAAAATAAAGACAATTTATCTATAATAAGCTGTTAAGCTTTGAATTATTATTATTAATAGAGGAGATTTGTATTTTTGTGTATACGTGGGTTACCTATATGTTTAAGTATAATAGTTTTGAGAAACTCTGAGGACTTTACTTTGAGCTCACTACAATTAAAAACTCTTGACTTCTATTATAATATATATATATATTTAAAATAGGTGTTAATAAAATGTTATCAAGGAGTATATGTCAGTGGATAATACACTGTTGTCCACAATCCAAGAGCTACATTTTCGTGCACTTTTGTAAACGTGCCAAAATTTCCAACAAATGCAATGGATTGGCTTGTCATCCCCACTTTCATTTAGATTCAGGATAGCTGCTGGTATTCCCCTTAATCCTTGCCCCAGCAGTAGCACCATCTCTCTATGTATTCATATTATCCCAGCACCATCTCTCTATGTATACATGAATATATATACGAAAACTTATAATGCTTGGTTGGCCCGTGCATTAGTCCATGTTCGTGTAAGCTAAACATCACAGTTCTAAAAAATTAATAATACAAAAATACGACAATTTTTGAATTTTAATATTAAGGACATTTTTTTTTATAAGGGGTATAATTATCATTATAAAAATTGACTAAGTGAAGGGCAAATAGGTAAAAATAATTACAAATTAGTTAAGGGTATTTTAGTCTTACAATTATCCAAATTTATCAAAATTTTAATTATTTTACTTAAAATTGTATTTTTTGTAATTATTTTTGTTAATTGATTTTTTTTTAAAAGAATTAAAAAATTATCGTTCTTTTACTATAAGATTTAAAAATTGTTGTTATTATTATTATTATTATTATTATTTTTTTATAACCGTGATGTTCTGCTTACGCTCACCTCGACTAATCCACGAGACTCATGTAAGGTGACTCCCTTGTTTTTGTAAGTTTTCGTATATATATTCATGTATACATAATATGTATACATAGAGAGATGTGTAGACCCAAGATTTTCCACCGTGG
Source organism: Cornus suecica (assembly GCA_963922005.1). NCBI lineage: Eukaryota > Viridiplantae > Streptophyta > Magnoliopsida > Cornales > Cornaceae > Cornus > Cornus suecica. The sequence goes on along the minus strand of OY998246.1, from coordinate 31,116,004 downwards.
GTAAACATGACATTTTGATGATAACAAACCATTGAATGTGGTGAATTTAATGTCTACTTGAATTTTACTTAATAAGTTATTGATTGAAGATAAACTCAAGAGAACTAGTGGATTCATGAGAAGATCAAACAAATGTGCTTAGAAGACACGCACTTTATTGGAGACATCAACCCAAAACTTAAAGAAATTGAAGATCAAATAAGTGGGTAAAATAATCTTGGGTGAGTGCTAGATTAAATGTAAAGTTATTTTTGAAATAACTTATTTGAAAGCTCAACTCTTGACCATAAAACATATAGGACCATGCATATCAATGATATCATTCTTGAGTCCTTGCATCATTAGCAATAGACTACGAACATTATTGAAGACACATTTCTATGAATAGTCTTTGCTAAAGTTGAGTTAGTTCAAGCTTTAATAAGTTATGGAAGAACTCAACGAAGATATTGTCCTAAAACCATTAACTTAACTTATATCACTTGAAATGGATTCTAGATGCATATTAAAGCTTTGAACAAAATTGTTAAACCATGAAATTTTTTTGTCTAATATTGAGAATTTTATCTAAATTGAAAAATTATTTTATGATCTCAATATTAACTTTAGGAATGTCAAGAACCTTAATAAGTCTCTAAGACATCCTAGGAATGTGTCTAAGTCATTTCGGAAAAATCCCAAAAGATTTCACGAAAAACCGTCAAGGGAGTTAATTGTTCGAAATGGAGCATCACATTCAAATGACCATATCACACTCAAAAATGGGTTAAATGGAGTGATTCAAAATTCTAAAATCAAGAGCTTGAAGTCCTATTTCCAAAAAGCTAAAAAATGCCTCAATCTGACTTACAGAACTCGAGTTATGGCCAAAAGCGTAAACTGCGTCGAAATTGGGCGAGTAAAACCTCCTAGTCAACTACGCAAAGAGCATAGTCGACTACACAAGGTCGAAGATTAGAATTAAGATGCGGAAAATGAGATTTGAAGGCTTAGTCGACTACCCAATGTCCCTAGTTGATTACAACTTCTCGAATTTGAATTCTAACGGCTAATTTAGAGTTCAAACTTATCCAAAACTACCCAAAACACCCCTAAACGGCTAGAATTGTTTCCTACTATATATATGCCATATATGAGCCAAAATAGGGTTGGAGAAGAGGGATATAAAAGTATGGAATATATCTACCATTTGTGCATTATTCTTTGAAATTATTATTGGGTAGAAATCTCTCCTATAGGAATCACCATGAGCATCATTCATATTTTCTCTTGTGATGCATCATACCATACTTGAGTTGAACTTTTCATTTGATTCATTTAATCTATAACTCTAAGTATATGAGAAAGTGAGCTTTGATTTTCTATATTAATCTATTGAGAGATATGTTGTAACACTCAAACTTCAATTCTTATTCTTTGAGAGTGAAAGTCCAAGAAGTTGTCTTGGCGTGTGAATGACTTGTTGAAGCTTTGTAAATGTTTATCTCAACCTTAAAAAGAGAGGATTTGGTTGGCTCTCCACCCGCAAGAGTGAGCAAGGTTGGCTCTTCACCCGGAAGAATGAGCATGTAAGGGTTGACTTTTCACCCGGAAGAAGGAGCATGTAAGAGTTTGCTTATCCCCAGAAAGAGAAACATGATAGTGGAATCCTTGGGAGGTTTTTTGAAGGCATGGACATAGATAAAATATTTGGTTAAATAATGTAAAAATCTCGGTGTCTATGGTTTGCATTTTCTCTAACCCTTATCTCTTTACTTTAAAAGCAATTATCATTTTCAATATTGAGCTTTATATATTAATGCTATGAAATTGCTTGTGTTTGTGTATTAATGAAAATGTTAAGAAAATTAATAGTTGAAATGAATTGATAGAACTTATCTTCATTATGCATAAAATGTTTGGTTGAACCATATAAACTTTTGGTGTCTTGACTTGCATTTTCTCTATCTCTTAATCTCTTTACCTTATAAGCAATTGTCATTTACAATCTTGAACTTTATATTGATGTCATGCTATGAAATTATTTGTGTTTGTGTATTAATGAAGAGGTTAGGAAAATGCATAGTTGAAAGAAATTGAATTGTGATTTTGGTTAAATATGTTGTAAATTATAAATTATCTACTCTTTATTTATCTATAATCTAAATGCATACCAAGTGATTGCTAGAATTTATCTTTAACACACCTTAGCATAAAATGATTATATGCACCCTAAGTGTTTCACTAAATGCTTATTCAATATAAGTTTCTATTTGAGAGTTTATGTGTGAAATTAATGTTTAATCATTTTTCATAAACTCTACAAGACGTTCTTCATGGCAAATTGTATTTTTCATTATGTCTCTATAAATGAGAAAAGTGTTATTAAATGTTTAATTGAATTGCATACTTGGGTGCATGGATTAATTCTCATTCTACTTAAATCGAACATGTATATAATTATGTAAATCAATATTGAATGATTACAAGTATGAAATGTGAATGTCACTTAAAGAGATTATCTAAATCACTAAGTGTTTGACAAGAGCTTAATGAAGTGTAATTTTGATAAAATAAAGTCAAACTGAAAAAGTATCAAAGTTTGTCATTGACCATATTCACCCCCTCTAGATGTCAATATGTGGCCAACAAGATGGTGCTGGGATAATATGTATACATAGAAAGATGAACCAGATGGTGCTACTGCTGGGGCAAGGATTACAAAAATAATTACAAAAAATACAATTTTAAATAAAATAATTAAAATTTTGACAAGTTTGGATAATTGTAATACTAAAATATCCTTAACTAATTTGTAATTATTTTTATTTATTTGCCCTTAACTTAGTCAATTTTTATAATGACAATTATATCCCCAATAAAAAATATCCTTAATATCCTTACTCACATATTTCTTTTTCCCCTTTTCACTCCTCAACCATTCATTCAGTTCACATCCTCACACCTGAGAACTCCTCCTCAACCGCTGAAATTGGGACAAACGCTGGTGTTCCGTGTTGATCGAAGTGAGTGAGAAAGATATTGAAACATTATGCGGAGTCGGCAATGAAAATCATATGTATATATGTATATCACGAACTAACCCGAATGACGATTCGGTGACAAATTGATATGTAATTTATATTATTTTGTTGAGATATGTGCAGTTAATTGTTATTTAAGTAATTTTTTATGATATCTATGTATTCTTTGGCATTTTATAAGTGCTCACTTTCGGTACGTTTTAGGTGAAACAAATTATATAACACTAAGAGTAACAAAATTACATCTATTGCATGACTTTCTGGAAGTTTACCCAGTGAAATATAAGTTTTACTCAATGAAACAAAAGTTTTACATGACTTTCTGGAAGCATGTATTTTATGGAAATTGAGAAGTGCTGACTCTCGATAAATTTGAAGTGAAACAAAATATTTTACATGCAGAGTAAAAAAATTTCATATCTTGCGTCAAAACTTTTACCTAATAAAATATAAGTTTTATAGCAAGAATTAAAAATTATACTCAATGAAACACAAATTTTACATGACATTTTGGAAGTGTGTATTTTCTATAAATCGAGAAGTGTTCATTCTCGGTACATTTTATGTAAAAAATTATATTTTACCTATTGTGTAAAAAAGTTTTAAAGAATGCTTTAAAAGTTTTACCTTCTGAAATAAGAGTTTTACAATAACATTCTTGAAAAAAAAGTTTTATCTAATGATATACTTGATGGAGACGACGACTGTGAGAATGAAAGTTGTTTGAGATGATATTGTATGGAAGAGTATTTATGTTCATTTAGAAATTTTGATTTATTTGAGTTTTTTTAGTGAAATACAAGATAAGGACATTAAGAAAAATGACTGCAAGTGGGTTAAAGGGCATTATAGACTAAAATTATATTTTTCCTTTTTTTGTCATTATTTTTGTTAATTGACATTTTCTTTAAATTAATTTTTGAAAGCTGTCGGTTTTATAATATAGATTCCAAAAGTTGTTATTTTTTTTTTGATATATTTAATGTAAAAACATTTTTGTATATTGTTTATTTATGGCATGTTCTAGACAATAACCATGTTGAGTGTTAGATAGGTCAGTTTGGTGTTAATGACATCGATAAGCTTCATCAAAGAAAAAATCAAGTATTGAAGTAATGAAGAATACAAGTGAAGCACGAAAGTGAGCATATTGAGATAAAATGTCTCCTGGAGGGCGAAAAAGACATTTTCCGAAGCCATCACTTCAAACAAAAAGTATCGTGGGTTCAAGAGGGTCATTTTGGCTCAGTTGTGAAGAAAATGGTTTTGACAAAAATACCTATGCTTTCAGTTTCAAAAAGTGGTTGGAAAACACATTTTTACGCTTGGAGGTACGCTTGGACCTACGCTTGAAGCGTAGTTGCGACAAGTTTTTGTCAGATTTTACCTGCGATGTCCAAATTGTTCGAGGGTTGGTTTTATGATATGACCACGACTTATATACATCAAAGTGCATTCTATATACAATATATTCACCAGAATATAGAGTTTGGATATGAAATTACGAGAAATGACAAACTTAGGGTTTATATCATCATTGTCTATAAATACCCAAGTCTACAATAAGAGGAGACACGTCTTTAAGAATTCTCTGCAAGTTTTCTACAACTTCATCTTCTTTTATAGAGATTTACATATGGTGAGAAAATATTATTGAGTGATTAGAGATACACAAGTTCTTTTTTATTTTTGGACGTCTTCAATTGTGCTTCTACATCGACGATTTCTATGCACGATTGAATGATATAGTTGCTGAAAAGTTCACACACCATCTATAGCAACGTGATTGCGTTGATCCGTTGAAGAACGAAGCTGTCTGTGTGCGGAGATCGAAGTAGGAGGCTTCGTGGTGATTTTGATATGTTGAGAAGCAGAACCGTTAGAGTACGGAGATCGGAGCGAGAACTTCGTGGAGCCGAGTGAATCTAGACTTTCAGACGTCGAGTGAAGAACAGAAAATTACATCGGTTGTAAGTACTGTTTTCATAGAGTCTTTACAAATTATCTGATTCATAGTGCATCGATACCCGAGTGTATCCGTAGTTTTTACTTGGAGTTTTCCACGTAAAAATATCATGTGTCTCTATTGTTTTATTTTCTGCACTTAGATTATTCTTTGCATGATTTATCTTGATAGATAATTGGATTAAAATTGGCTTTTCTGTAATTATTATTAATTTGTCAATAAATCCACAAAATCCTATTCACCCCCCCTCTAGACTGTTTTCATTGATCATCTAGGTAATTTCAATTGGTATCAGAGCGTGGTTGCCCCGATTTAGGTTAACTACCTAGGGTTAGATTCTGAACTTAGACGATGGAGATGCCTCGTGAAGGAGGTTCCATATCTAGATCCCCTTTGTTTGATGGCTCGAATTACACGTATTGGAAAGCGAGAATGAGAGCATTTTTTAAATTGCTAGATGAGAGAGCTTAGTTGGCCGTAGAGGTAGGATATTCACCGCCCACTATGAAAGATGTTGTTACTAATGAATCTAGGGTAAAACCATCGAGTGAGTGGACTACTGCTGAAACAAATAGTGCTAGTTGGAATTCAAAAGCTTTGAATGCGTTGTATAATGCGGTGACTGCGAGTGAGATTAAGAGAATAGCCACATGTGAGATTGCTAAAGAAGCTTGGGACATATTTCAAGTAACTCATGAGGGAACTTCAAAAATTAAACAATCTAAACTCCAAATTTTAAATTCAAAATTTGAACAACTTAGGATGGAGGATGATGAAGTTTTTGGTGACTTTGAGGCTAGGTTAACTGACATAGTAACTAGTTGTCACAATCTAGGAGAGCTTATTTCCGACACGACCATTGTGAAGAAAATCCTTAGGTCTTTGTCTGAATATTTTCGGTCTAAGGTTACCGTCATATCTGAAATCATGAGTTTCAAAGAAATTAAACTTGAAGAGTTGGCTGGTAATTTGAAATCATATGAGATGGAGATGTGTGCTCAATCCTTTAAAAAGTCAAGTAGCACAAAAGTGAAGGACATAACTTTGAAAATCACTAAGGAGGGTTCTAGTGAGTTGGATGAAGAGGCTGAGAGTAAACTAAGTCAGTTTGACATGATCATGAAACAATTTCATAAATTTTTAAAATCTTCTTGTGGTCAAGAATTGATTAAAGAACAAAATTTTGGAGATAAATCACATGATTCTAAAAATAGAAAAATCCGAAATAGGAATGATAAGTTTGTTCATAAAAAGAAGAAGCCTCAGTGTTTTGAGTGTGAAGGGTTCGGTCATATAGCTGCTGAGTATGCTAATAAGTCGAAAAATAAAAAAGGTTTGGCTGTTACTTGGAGTGATGGATCAACTAGTGATTCGACGGATTCAGAGGTAGGAGATGAGATTGAGAATTTCATCGTATTTGCTGCATAAAGTAAAGAGGTCGGTGAAGTTGCTGCAAGTTGGGCAATGTTTGAGGATGATGATTCTGAGGATAATGAAAATCGTGGGGATTCATATGAAGATGCATACAATAAATTGTATGAAAATTCCATGCATGTTAGCAAAATGTACTCAAAATTTTTGGTTCAATTCGACAATGTTGATAAGGAGAGACAGTCCTTAAGAGAAGAATTGACCAAGTCTGAACAAGAAAGGACTCAAGCTTTGAAGAGGATAGATGGTCTCAATGAGGAATTAGAAACTCTAAGATTGAAATTGAGTGAGAAATATACAAGGATTGAGAGTTTGGAAAAGGAATTGAAGGATGCTAACTCAACTATTCATAGATGGTCTAGTGGAACTAATAAGCTTGATCACATGTCGAGTGTAGGAAAGTCAACAGGAAATACTAAGGGGTTGGTGTTCAAAGGAATGAGTGATCCTGACATTGTTTCTAAAACAACCTTTGTTAAGGCTTCCCAAGTAGTATCTAGTTCTTCTTAAGGTAAGTTTGATAGAAATATTAATGCTCGATCTTATGTCAGAAAACCTGTTGAGAGTAAACCTCCCTTTACCTCTAGAGTCAATAAGGGTTCAAATAATATTTTTTAAAGGTTTATTCTAGTCTGTCATCACTGTGGAGTGGAAGGTCACATTAGACCCGTATGTTCAAAGTTAAGAGGAGAAACTTTGAAATCTGAGCGGAAGCATAGAATTCAGAAAAGACCCAATGTTGAAAGTCAAATTCGGGTGTTGAGTGAAGATGTGAAGAGGTTGACTAGGCTAGCAAATAGAGCACCGAAAATTAAATAAATGTGGGTTAGAAAAGATGAATTGCATTGTTTGGTTGCTCATACTGCATGTTTAGCACGTGACTCTAATTCTGAGAAAGGTCTCGAGTATATATCCATAGATTCTCAGTCAACAGACATCTCTACAAAACCATTAGATTTTCAAAAGCATATGCATTTTAGAAAATCTGGTGGCATATTATCATTAAGATATATGTCTTCATATGTATCATTCTAGGAATATTTTACATTATCTTTTATCCTAGAATTGATACATTATCATGCATTTTGTATTATTTTCATGTTTATTTTATTATGTATGCATCATGTATTGTTACTGTTAGGGTTATACATGCATGCATCATTATGACAAAAAAAACAAATAGAAAAATTATTAGCGTGTTGAGCTTGGCTAATAGTACAAATGGTTGTCATATTTCACTCTATTCTCATATTTACTTTTCTTATTATGCTTATGAGAATTGAAGTCATTAGTCTGACCTGAGGTTATAAGTTGTTCACTTGACATGCTTAAGTATTATTTTTAGAACTCATTAAACTTTGGGTGTTTGTTTTACTTCGGAGATGACTGTAATACTTGTTGAAACTTTTAGTCTTTATTATCTAATCCAAAGTGATATGTAGGTTCATGAGTTATGCTAGATTGATCTATGTTTTAAATACCTTTTTCATGCTTATGAATGTTGTGGTGATGTTGAAAAGAGGAGAAAATGAGATATTTAAAATACAGAAATGCAAAAAGTAGTTTTTCGATCTGAGTAACCGGGCCTCTTGCCTCAGTAAGTATTGAGTGTTCGTGTAAAAATGGGAGAAGACTAATGAACATAAATCCCATGGAAGAAGCTCGAGCCCAGTTGGTCGGGACTAAAAATATTTGCAGGAAAGTTCAGAGCTTAGAAAGACAAAAAGGGATATGGTGAAAAAGTTGAAAAGATGAAAAGAAGGAAATTGTGTGTCAAAGAGAAAGTATCTTTTATTTTTTTTGCCTTCTAGTTTAGTTTTTGGACTGAAGTATCATCAAGATTAGTGAAAAGATTATTAGAATTAACACGTATTGTTTTCATCTTAGTTGTTTGCTTGCACCTAAATATTTTTTCATATATGCAAATGCTATGTAAAGTTTGTCTTATGACTACAAGGTACGTGTGCTAATTTTCTTTACTATCATGTGTATAATAACTAAGTCAAATATGCGTATATGATGTGTTAATGACTAATTCATTGTCTCTACTGCCCTGCTCACATTGTTCTGAAAACAAAAAGATTTTTGGTTATTTTGCATTTTGCATTCAAGCATTAGTCTTAAGTTCATGCATTGTAGAAATTTATGTTACTTGAGAATCTGAATATATTATAATAGAGTACTTTATCTTAGTATTTAATGCCTGACTTAGATTCTCTCGAGTATCCTTTGTGATCATTTCCCTATGTTTTCTTCTTGAGGCTTTCCTTTGTTTTTCTCATGTGTTTTGTTTGTTTTTATTGTTCCTTGTCATTTCAGTGACAAAAAGGGGGTGAAATATTGAGTAAGGGGGGTAATGGTTTAAGGGGGAGAGAGGGGGAGAGATTGTTTGATTAAAAGGGAGAAGTATTTAGTAAGGGGGAGTTTATTTTCAGGGGGAGAATGATGATCATTATGTGTGCATTGTTGTTATGATTTTCTAATGATCATTATGTTGGTTTATATCTATTTTCCACACTTGCGTTTAATGGTTTGTTCAATGTTGTGGTTACAAGATTGGTTGTCATGAAATCAAGGTGACAGTTTATATCTATGTTTGTTGGTGTGTGTTCATAGGTATAGATGTTATGTTCTTATTTGTGAGACTATATTGTAAAACATGGTTTTGTCTCAGAAATGCCAAGGGGGAGATTGTAAGAACATTTTTGTATTTTGTATATTTATGACATGTTCTAGACAATAACCATGTTGAGTGTTAGATAGGTCAGTTTGGTGTTAATGACATCGATAAGCTTCATCAAAGGCAGAATCAAACATTGAAGTAATGAATAATACAAGTGAAGCACGAAAGTGAGTATATTGAGATAAAATGTCTCCTGGAGGGCGAAAAAGTTTTTCGAAGCCGTCACTTTAAACAAAAAGTATCGTGGGTTCAAGAGGGTCATTTTGACGCAGTTGTGAAGAAAAGTGGTTTTGACAAAAATACCTACGCTTTCAGTTTCAAAAAGTGACTGGAAAACACATTTTTACTCTTGGAGGTACGCTTGGACCTACGCTTGAAGCATAACTGCATCAAGTTTTTGCCTGCGATGTCTAAATTGTTCGGGGGTTGGTTTTATGATATGACTACAACTTATATACATCAAAGTGCGTTCTATATACAATATATTCACCAGAATATAGGGTTTGGATGTGAAATTACTAGAAATGAAAAACTTAGGATTTAGATCATCATTGTCTATAAATACCCAAGTCTACAACAAGAGGAGGCACGTCTTGAAGAATTCTCTGCAAGTTTTCTACAGCTTTATCTTCTTATTCTATAGAGAAATACATATGGTGAGAGAATATTATTGAGTGATTAGAGATACACAAGTTCTCTTTATTTTTGGACGTCTTCAATCGTGCTTCTATATCGACGATTTCTATGCACGATTGAATGATATAGTTGCTGAAAAATTCACACACCATTTATAGCAACGTGATTGCGTTGATCCGTTGAAGAACGGAGCCGTTTGTGTGCGGAGATCGAAGTAGGAGGCTTTGTGGTGATTTTGATATGTTGAGAAGTAGAGCCATCAAAGTACGGAGATCGGAGCGAGAGCTTCGTGGAGTGAGAGTGAATCTAGACTTTCAGACGTCGAGTGAAGAACAACAAATTACATAGGTTGTAAGTATTGTTTTCATAGAGTCTGTACAAATTCTCTGATTCATAGTGCATCGATACCCGAGTGTATCCGTGATTTTTACTTAGTCTTTCCAAGGTTTTCCACGTAAAAATATCGTGTGTCTCTATTGCTTCATTTTCTACACTTAGATTATTCTTTGCATGATTTATCTTGATAGATAATTGGATTAAAATTGACTTTTTCGCAATTATTATTAATTTGTCAATAAATCCACAAAAAGCCTATTCACCCCCCTCTAGACTGTTTTCATTGATCGTTTAGGTAATTTCATTTAATATATATACACACAAAAATGATATTTTGCTAACCAGTAAGCAAGAAACGACATATTTGGGTCCTACCCTGTGATTGTGGGGACAAAATTCGTCCTCCCCGTCATATGTTCCAATATTATTTGGACACTTGCCCAAATATTTTTTTAAAAATAATTAACACTAGTTTCTGTTATATCCACTTTTTTATAAAAAATTTTTAGTCAAGTGTCTAAATGATATTGGAACACATCATCAATACAACGGATTTTGTCATGGGGCAGGACCCAAGTATTTATTCAATAAAAAAACTCATACACATCAATGAAAATGAAGGTTGAATGTGATAGCTATGGTAAGTGATTTATTCCATCAATCCCATCTAATAATTCATATATCTGGCTTGTATGAATATCTTATTCACCGATGAGTAAGAAATCATCACTCTCTCTATATATAAATTTTGAGTTTTAAAATTGCCACATCACATCTGATTGGTGATAAATTATTACATATTTTCGGGTTAATTATTAACTGAAACGAACTTTGTTATTTTCTTTTAGTTTTCTTTTTTATATATATTTTAATAACTATTGATTGATCAAAGGATTGTGATTGAATGGATACCAAATTTGTAAAATAGTGACACAGTAAGAGAACAAATTGAGGAAAACAATGGTCAGCATTATTTTTCATTAAAGGTTAATGTTGGAAAAAAATAGTGGAATGAAGATAAAGTTTTTTAATCTTGCGATGAGAATACCATAGGTTCACCTTATATGAGTATTTAATTACATGATAATTCACAGTAGTAGCTCAAACTTTTCTCTTCTCTAGTTTTTGGTTGAATTTTAGCAAATAAAACCGTGTATATATATATATATATATATATATATATATATTAACTTATGTTGGTTTAATTATTTTATAGTAGGATGTAACCGGTGGAATGTTTTACGATTCGATCAAAAAATAAGTTTATACACTTAATCACTTTTCCATCCGAATTTGATGTGAGATAAAACCATCTAACATTCTCCTTCCTCGTTTCGGCCTCGTTGCGATCAAACCATCTTACATGCCTGACCTGAACCCGAACTTGCTCCGGGCGATGGCATCCAAGCGGGTGATTGACGTGACACTTGATCAATGACTGAGTTGCCTTTAACACCAATTATAACGGATTGAATCTTTGCAGTTCAATCCAAAATTTAAATAATAGATGAGACTTAACATACACTCATTTATACACCCTAATCACTTTCCCATCCAATGTCGATGTGGGATTTAGACCATCTGATGTAGGACCACTTTAATATGAATAACTTCATGATGTAACTTTGTAATATTTTCAGTGCTCAAAAACTGTGAGAGTTCAAAGAAAGTTGAGCTTATTCATTCTTTTTATAATCTCATGGCTTCAAGAAGTTATAGTGGGCCTCAATAGGCAAGCTTGTGAATGTTTAAAGTGAAATGGTTCTTTGTGGATCATAAGCCCAAAACGTTTAACTTGGGTTGGGCTAAAGTGAAATATCTTGCATAGACCGATCTTAATATTTTCATCTACAGCCTAAGGTAACCACGAGTTATAAATTGGCAACAAATTGTAGTATTCACAATATCTAGGTCAGTTTAATGAATTGAAATTTTTGATAATTTATTAACCAACAAAATTTGATGATCTGTGAACTAAATAAATCAAATATGATTTATGATCAATACCATGTTAATGTAAAATTACATTCTATAAAATACAATAAATTTATTATATGTTAAAGTATATATGTATATATATTTATATACTCAGATATGCAAATGTAATATGCAATGCATATTATTTAAATTTTGTCATAAGATGTTGGTGTATTTTTTACGTTGTTATAACCACTTATCTTAACGTGATTTAACAATAAAAAAGTGGGGGTAGATAACAAACTTAACTGATTCTTTTTTTTTTTACATACATAAACGTCAACCTGTTCACAAAGCGAATGGTATGGAATATACAATCAAATGATTCATTATGTGGAATGTTTACACAGGAACTATCTCTCCCAAAAAATTTACATATGCGTTTCCGGAATCTAATTTTTTAAGATGATGACTGTTATTGAATGCATTATCAACTTTTCCCATATTGTGTTGGTTCAAACATTTTTTTTTCTTACAATTTCATTGCACAACATTTAAATTGGTAAGGTTACAAAATAAAGTTATTAACTTTTCAAATAGGGCTCTTATATTGAAATGGTCGAAAAAGAAAAGAAGGTGAACCCTTAAAAAATTGGGACAGAGGAAGTGTAGACGCCCCAGTTTGTCATCCCCGTTTTGATCACCAGAATTGTACCCGGAAAGGTCCTAAGTGCCCCTTTGGCCATAGTTGACCTAAAAGTTGCTTAGTTTGACTTCCCAATATTTTTTTTTATCTAACTGTTGGATCAACAATCCATCTTTTATGATGCATTTGTATTAGTTAAGAGCCTTATGGAAGAGGCCTCGATGCACGATCACACACATCCAGGATGACTGATCGAGGAACACCCTTTCTAGTTGGGAATGACCATCTGATCGCTCAAATTCAACCATTGAATTTTGGACGGTCGAGTGGGCCCGGACCATCCAGTCCTAGACTAGGGCACACGTGTATCATTTCATGTTCTATGGACGAATCCTACTTTGAAAAACCATTCGATTATTAAAAGATGGATTTCAGACAGAACATATAATTTTTCTACTACCCAGGCGTCCTACGTACGATCAAGGTTTGATAGAAAGTCAAACATTGGCCAAATGAATGGTCAAGATTAGAGAAGTTGGAGTGTCTCCCTAGGGTTTTGTTTATCACTTTTTAGCCTATGTTTGGTGTTTTAGCGCTTTGAAAACACTATAGAGCATTTTTACACTATATAGCGCCATCAAGACACTAAAGGCTATTTTTACATTGTTTAACATCTTCAAGGCGCTAAAAGGTCATTTTACACTTGTTAGAAGACGCTAAAAAGGAGAGAGAGACACATGCATTTGCCTCGACCATGCACCCAAGGTGAGAGGGTAAGATGTGTAAGAACTTATCGTTGTCATCTAATCTACTATACGACTCCTTTTCGATTTTAGGAGAATAGATTTTTGCTTTTACAAAACTGAAAATCTAAAAGATTCACAAAAATTCTACTTGTTTCACTTTTATAAAATCACGAGTTGAATGTTTCTTGATCCGACCCAGAAACTTAAGCTTTTAGGTAGAGTTAACAACAATTCATTTATATCCAAAATATCTCCATCATGATGTGGGAAAAGATATTCTTGACATCCTTTCCCATCCAAACCTGCAATGTCCTTGTTGCGGTTGGTCTACCTTACCTACTTGTCCACTAGTCTAACGGCCAGTGGGGGGCCATGTCCTACTCGAGCACCTCAGTATGAGCGTTTGGCGTGATACCGGATAAATGATTAGATCCACTCTAATACCACTTATCAACAACTAACTGCTTCGTGATTAGACTAAAAAAATTAACATATAAATGCATTTAAAATTTTTGAATCCACATATTTATGAATCCCCTGTGTTGACCCAAGGTTTTTCACCATGGGTAAATATGACATTTTGATGATAACGAACCATTGAATGTGGTAAATTTAATGTCTACTTGAGTTGTGCTTAATAGGTTGTTGATTCAAGATAAACTTAAGAGAGCTAGTGAATTCATGAGAAGATCAAACAAAGGTGCTTAGAGCTCAAAAGACATTGAAGACAAAGATGAAGACATCAACCCAAAACTTAATTAAATGTAAATTTATTTTTGAAATAACTTATTTGAAAGCTCAAAACTTGACCATATAGCATATAGGACCATGCATATCATTCTTGAGTTCTTCCATCATTAGCAATAGACTACGCACATTATTGAAGACACGTTTCTATGTATAGTCTTTGCTAAAGTTGAGTTAGTTCAAGCTTTCATAAACTATGGAAGAAATCAACAAATATGTTGTTTTAGAACCATTAACTTAACTCATATAATTTGAAATGGATTCTATATGCATATTAAAGCCTTGAACAAAATTGTTAAACCATAAAAAACTTTTGTCTAATATTGAGAATTTGTTTAAATTAGAAAAATATTTTATGATATCAATATTGACTTTAGGCATGTCAAGGACCTTAATAAGTCTTTAAGACATCCTAGGAGTGTGTCTAAGTCATTTCGGAAAAATCCCAAAATATTTCACAAAAAACCGTCAAGTGGGTTAGAAGTTCAAAATGAAGTGTCACATTAAAATGATTTTATCAGACTCAAAAATGGATTAAATGGAGCTATTCAAAATCCTAAAATCAAGATCTTTAAGTCCTCTTTCCAAAAATCTAAAGAACGCCTCTATCCGAGTTACGAAACTCTAGTTATGATCAAAAGCGTAAACTGCGTCGAAACTGAAAATATTAAGCTGGAAATTATTTTCTCTCCGGAAGTAGATTGCCCATCTACCAGCAGCCGACTGCCCATCAAACGGAAGCCGACTTCTTGTGGCTCGGAAGCCGACTCTCGGTGTTTGGGAAATCGACTTCTTGAGGACGAAATAAACTAAGTTTGAGTCCTTCTTTGGGAAACCGACTCATGGTGTTTGGGAAGTCGACTCCTGGTGTTTGGGAAGTCAACTCTTGGTGTTTGGGAAGCCGACTTCTTGAGGATGAAATAAACCAAGTCTGAGTCCTTCTTTGGGAAGTCGACTCTTGGTGTTTGGGAAGCCGACTTCTTTAGGACGAAATAAACTAAATTTGAGTCTCTATTGGGCAGCCGACTGCTCAAAATGGGAAGCCGACTTCCGGCTTCGGATCTTGAACTCTAACGACTATTTTTGAACTTCCAAAAATTACCTAAACATCTCCCATAACTCTCAAACAACTATATTGATTCCTATGTTATATATATGACATATATGAGCCAAAAATGTGTTAGAAAAGAGGGAGATAGGAGTATGAAAAATCTATCATTTGTGCTTCAATTTTGAAATCATATTTTCTTCTTGTGATTCATTTTTCATATTTGAGTTGAACTTTTTAATTGGGTATTTCATTTATGACTTTAAGTATGTGAGGAAGTGAGTTTTGAATTTCTTTATCTATCTATTGAGAGATATGTTGTATACACTCAAAATTCAATTCCTATTCTTTGTGAGTGAAAGACCAAGAAGTTGTCTTGGCTTGGGATGGACTTGTTGAAGCTTTGTAAAGGTTTCTCTCAACCTTAAAAAGAGAGGATTCGGTTGGCTCTCCACCCCCAAGAGTGAGCAAAGGTCGGCTCTTCACCCGGAAACAAGAGTGATGGAAGGTTGACTCTCCACCTGCAAGAGTGAGCAAGGTTGACTCTTCACCCGGAAGAAGGAGCATGTAAGGATTTGTTTTTCACCCGTAAGAAAAACACGATAGTGGAATCCTTGGGAGGTTTTCTCAAGGCATGGATGTAGACCAAATCTTTGGTTGAACTATGTAAAATCTTGGTGTCTTGGTTTGCATTTTCTCTATCCCTTAAACTCTTTATTTTACAAGTAATTGTCATTTACAATCTTGAACTTCATATTGATGCCATGTTATGAAATTGCTTGTGATTATAAATTTATAAGGAGTATGAGAAAATGTTAGTTGAAGTAGGTGATTGGATTGTGAGCATGATTGGATTATATCTTAGACTATTATCTCATTTATCTTGCTATAAATCTTGTTGCACAACATGTGTTTGATAAAATGCTTCTTCAACAAACCAAAATCTTAAATGCCCTTATGAATCCCATGTGCTTGACAAAATGCATATTCATCCTAACCTTTATCTTGAGAGTGTACATTCCTTTGTAAACTCTTTAAGAATGTTTTCTAGACAATAACACTTTATGTATAATGTTTATAAATGATGAAAGTGTTATTACATGTTTTATTTGGTTATGTGAATTACATTTTTGGTTATTAGATGATACTTCATATTCCAATTGAATCAATGATGCAATGTTTAAATTATGTAAATCATTATTGCATAAGTATAAGTATGAAATAAGGTAGTCACTTAAGGATCATCTAATCATTAAGTATTTGACAACAGTTTTATAAATATTATTTTTGATAAAATAAAGTCAAACTGAAAAAGTCTCAAAGTTTATAATTAACCTTTTATTTTGAAAAGTTAAAGACTTTCTTAAAGCAATCTCTTTGCTTTTGAATATTATTTTATAAAGAAAAAAATTTCACCCACCCAAAAACCACATGTATTACGAGTCTCTTTCATAACCTAATCTGTCACGTGGCTCCTTGTTGCAACATGATAAAAGCACTCCAAGCATTGAGTCTCCAATGCATGATTAATTATTAGGGTGTCAATTATTGGCCTCGTCATTCTTTCATATATTGCTTTCTTTATCATGAGGCCCCATTGGCTACACATTCATTTTATATATATATATATAGATATAATATATATTATATCTGTCTGCGTATAGTAGTCCGAGGCTTCCTCCCAGATGTGCCTAGCTATAATTAGAAGCCAAGGTAGTGAACTTGTGAAATGTTTACTTTAGTCAGGTGGTTCTAATTATTCGATTAGAAGACGAAAATAACAATACTTGTGTTCTATTCAGAAACAGGATTTTCGGCTTTATCACGATGTAATTCAATACAATTTAGATATGTGAGGACTGATTTTGTTTTTTTAAAATAAATTATGACTAATTCATCGTTTTAAGAATTTTGTGTCATCTTTTTAATAAATAACAAGCTGATTGATTATTTTTTTTTGGTGGTAATTTAGATAAATTAATAGAAAGAATACCCATAATAATAATGGATTTGACAAAACCCAAGAGAGAACGGCTAAACAAGCCAAAAAAGCAACTCAAAACAATGAAAGATTAAAAAAGAAAAACGATCCTATCTAGGGAACAACTTTGAAATGACCTAGAACACAGCTGGGGAGTGAATATGTTTTTTATCAATTAATTGATAAATTAAAATAATAATTGTGGAATAGTCAATTTTAATTCAATTATTTAATTATCAGAGCAGAGATGACACCAATATTTTTATGTGAAATTTTTTGAAAATTTTCAAAGTAAAAATCACGGATACCCTTTGGTATCGATGCACTATGAATCAAGAAGTACACATACTCTATGAAATTAGGACTTGAAAAATCACTCTGACTTACCTTTTATCACTCGACGTCTGAAAGTCTTGAATCACTCACATTACCACAAAGCTCTCGCTCCGATCTCCGTACTCTGACGGCTCCGTTTCTCAATAGATCAAAGAACCACAAAGCCTCCTGCTTCGATCTCTACACTCTGACGACTCCCTTTCTCAACGGATCGATGCAACCACATTGCAATAGGTGGTGCGATAATTTTTCAAACAACTAGATCATTCAATTGTGCATAAAAATCTTCAGTGTTGAAGTACATTTGAATAATCTTCACAAAACAGAGAAAACCTTGATATATGATGATTAAACAATCTCTTTATCTCTATCCGCAAACGGATCTAATATATATGATAGTTGCATAGCTCTCACAAAATATAACTCACAAGCCACATCATTCTCTTTGGTTTAACTCATATAAATAGAGAAATTTTTTCAATTAATGGTAAGAATCATTTTTCTTTCAAAATTCGTATTTTCACCATTAAGTCTTTCAAATAAAGACTAATATACCAATGATAGTCCAATATACCAATAATAACTCCAACCATGTCCTTAAGTGACTAGAAGTCTTTAAGGCACTTCGAGTTCTCGAGAACTGCACTTCGAGTACTCGGAAGAGAATTCTTCGAGTTCTCGGTAAATGTCTTCATAACGCATCATGACGCTTCAAACCTACTGTTTTTACGCTATCATTCGCGTCAAGACGTGAATCTCGAGTATTCGGTAATGAACATTTTGAGTACTCGGTAACTAAAAATCTCGAGTACTCAGTGAGAACTTGGTAGCTTCAGAAACTTCAACTTCTGTTTATTTCTTTGCAGCACTGCTTTCGATCAACTTTTGATTAACTCAATACAATACTCACAACACTCAACATTGTTTTTGATAAAAAATCTGCCATTACAAATAAATGTTCCTACAAACCTGATTGATTCTTTGTTCCACATATATATTAAATAAAAAACAAGAAAATTTAGCATATATTCGATGGAAATATTTCATTAAATCAGTGTGAATTGAAAAGAATGGATCAGAATTACTGAAAAAAAAAATGGATCATGGCACTCACAAAAATTGTTTGCTCCCAAAATGGAAAATTCAATATATATATAAATCAATGGTGTGTATATACACTAAAAAACAGGTGGGGTGCTAATTGGAACCTAAGAAATTACTTGCGAGCTTCAGATTTTGTTGACTCGGATGTGTTCTAAAGTATGTTGAGATTGACGTGGACTAGGTAATGCTACAAACTTTGGTACTTCATCTCCAGGCATCATAACCGTTATACTCCGGCCTTGCTTCTTCTCTGCCTTCTAAAACGAAACCAATGGGAACATAATTAGCAAGAGATTAAATCTTACATATATATATATATATAGATATACATATATACCTTATAGTAACACGATTGTTGTTTCTCTTTCAAAAAGATAATAAATAGGAAGCACAACATATGCTTATAAGAATACAATTGAATATTTACCATCTTAATAATTGACAAGTAAATATAATAAATAATTAAACAGACCATGATTGGTTTTGGAGAGGAATATTGAAGTATTTCATGAGTAGGAAGTTGCAAGAGAGATCGAAGCTTGTCCCAGTAGAAGCAACAAGAGAAGAAGCCACTCATGCAGAGCAATACGAGCAATAGAAGAGCAAGCCCAAGAGGGAAAGCTATGGATGGCCTAGATGATCCATCTTCATCCCCCATAAGGAACCCTAATTTTTTTTTAAAACAAATCAGACTTTGCACATAGCAAATTGTTTTGATCAGTGAAGGGTAGATGAAGATGGGTTTTGAAGTTGTGGTCTGATGGTGCTTTTTATAAATTTATGCAAAGGCTAACTATAAAAATATTAGGTGTTTAGTGTATATTTATAATATACATATATCTTGATGATAAAGATACTTTCTAATTTGATAATTTAGATAGTGTGTATCAGCTGGTCAGTTGAGTACCTCCTGCCGTACATCTTTGTTTGAATGTTGTCCCACTTGCATGGTGTAATGCTTTCGTGGCCATGACATCTGATAAAGAGAAATGATAGCCACAGTGCCTGTGTTTGACCATCGCGATTTCTATTTATGTAGAGGTTTCCTTGAAAATTAAAACAACTTAGGTTTAGGCATGTTTGGTACGTGGTCTGGTCCCAGGTGGTTTGGTCTGATTTTGTGTTTTTTGGGACCAGATTGTATTTGATAGCATTAGTCTCAAATTTTTGGTTAGACCAAGTAAGACCAAATCAGACCAAAATAATCTCATTTCAGACAAAAAAAAAAGGTGGTTTCTGATGATCTGGTCTGGTCTTATTAATAAAATATATTTATAAATAATTAATAATGAATAAATAATAATAAAAAATTAAATAAAACATATTTTAAAAATAAAATATAAATAATAAATAATAAACAAAATGAAATAAATAATACTTAATAATAATAAAAAATGAATATAATAATAATAAATAAATGAATAAATAATAAAATATATTTATAAATAATTAAAAATGAATAATTAATAATATAAATAATAAATTAAATAAAACATAATAATAATAATAAATGAATAAAATAATAATAAATAAATATAATAATAATAAAAAATGGACTAAATAATAAATAATAATAATAAATTACATAAAACATATTTAAAAATATAATAAAAATAATAAATAATAAACAAAATGAAATAAATAATAATAAATAAATAAATATAATAAAAAATAATAAATAGATATAATAATAAATAAATATAATAATAAATAATAAGTAAATATAATAATAAATAAATACTTCATAATAATAATAAAAAATGAGTATAATAATAATAAATTAATATTAAATTAATAAAATATATATTTAAATAATTAAAAATGAATAAATAATTTATAAATAAAATTAATTAAATAATGAAATAATAATAAATAAATAGAATATATTTATAAATTAATATATAAATTAATAAATAATAATTTAATAATATAAATAATGAAATAATAAAATATATTATAAAGTGAAGAAATAATAAATAAAGAAATAAATAATACATAAATAAATATTATAATAAATAATAAATAAATAGTAAGACCAGACCGCTTACCAAACAGACTTTTCCAGATCAGATTAGACCAGACCAGACCGAACCAGATCAGCCCAGACCAGACCAGAAAGACCGCCTACCAAATATGGCCTTAATAATGGTGACTTCTGTCTCATTAGTATTTCTCAGATGAATCTTTAGGTCAGTTTGCTATTGTGTTTCAGTGCTGGTAATGCAATGAAAGCTTTGGCCAAGTGGGTCTTCTAATGATTGACTTTTTTTATTTTATTTTAGTTAATCGGAAACTCACGACTTGATTTAATTTTATAAAAATTATTGGTTACTTCAGGATTATGAGGTGGTATCCTAAATCAATTAAAAAAAATAGTGCGTGTAAGATGGAATCCACACACAACTGATATAATTCATGCAGATATGACTTCCGATTAAACGAAAAGATTAACAATTTCAACATGCAGTAAGATCACCTCCGAAGTAAAACATGACCTTAAGATTAAGATTTTTCAACATAAAAAAATCATTCCAAGTAAATATTCAGAATCTTAGGTTCAGTTGATATCTCTATTCCCATATGTATAATTAGACAAGTAAATATGAGAATATAGTAAAATATGACAATTGTTTATACTTTAGCCAAACTCATTATTCCAAAAAAATAAATAAATTCATTTTATGATTTTTTTTCTTTTTAAATGCATGCATGAATAAAAATTATATAAATGCATGATTATCTATCAATTCTAGGAAAATAATGCAATGTGTTCCTAGAATGATAAATAATATGATATCTATTCTAAAGAAAGCATACCAATAAATTTCCTAAGACTAACATGCTTTTGAAAATCTAATGATTTTGTAAAGATTGCCAACTGAGAATCTGTGGATATAAATTCTAGAGACACTATACCATTTTCAACAAGATCTCGAATGAAATGATGTCGAATATCTATATGCTTAGTCCTATAGTTTTGAATAGGATTTTTAGAAATGTTTATCGCACTCGTGTTATCACAGTACACAATCATCATGCCTTGGGAAAAACTATAATCCTGCAACATCTGTCTCATCCACAACACCTGAGTACAACAACTACCAACTGCTATATACTCAGCCTCAGCAGTGGAAAGAAAAACACATTTTTTCTTCTTGCTATGTCAAACAACTAAGCAATTACCAACATATAAACATGTAAGAATATTTTTGTGTATTGTTTATTTATGGCATGTTCTAGACAATAATCATATTGAGTGTTAGATAGGTTGGTTTGGTTTCAATGACATCGATAAGCTTCGTCAAAGGCAGAATAAAGGGTTGAAGTAATGAAGAATACAAGTGAAGCACGAAAGTGAGCATATTGAGAAAAAATGTCTCCTGGAGGGCGAAAACAATATTTTTTGAAGTCGTCACTTCAAGCAAAAAGTATCGTGGGTTCAAGAGGGTCATTTTGACGCAGTTGTGAAGAAAAATGGTTTTAACAAAAATGCCTACGCTTTCAGTTTCAAGAAGTGACTGGAAAATACATTTTTATGCTTGGAGCTATGCTTGGAGCTACGCTTGAAGCGTAGGCCCAGTACGCTTCAAGCGTAGCTGCGGTAAAGTTTATTCTAAATTTTGCTACGATGTCTGATTTGCCCATGGGTTGGTTTTATGATATGTCCACGACTTATATACATAAAAGTGGGTGCTATATACATTATATTCACCAGAATATAGGGTTTGGATGTGAAATTACGAGAAAGGGCAAACTTAGGGTTTGGATTATCTTTGTCTATAAATACCCAAGTCTACAACAAGAGGAGACACGTTTTAAAAAATTCTCTGCAAGTTTTCTACAACTTCATCGTTCTTCTTCTACAGAGATATACATATGGTGAGAGAACATTATTGAGTGATTAGAGATACACAAGTTATCTCTTGTTATTGGACGTCTTCAATCATGCTTCTACATCGACGATTTCTATGCACGATTGAATGGTATAGTTGCTGAAAAATTCACACACCATTTATAGCAATGTGGTTGCATTGATCCGTTGAAGAACAGAGTCGTCTGTGTGCGGAGATCGAAACAGGAGGCTTCATAGTGATTTTGATATGTTGAGAAACAAAGCCGTTAGAGTACGGAGATCGGAGCGAGAGCTTCGTGGAACGCGAGTGGGTCTAGATTTTCAGACGTCGAGTGAAGAACAACAAATTATAGCGGTTGTAAGTTTTGTTTTCATAGAGTCTGTTCAAATTCTCTGATTCATAGTGCATCGATACTCGAGTGTATCCGTAATTTTTACTTGGAGTCTTTCCAAGGTTTTCCACATAAAAATCTCCGTGTCTTCTCATGATTTAAATTTATGCACTTATATTCATATTTGATTGATTGATTTGTTTTTGAGAATTGAATTGAGAATTAGGATTTGTGACTAATTAAAATTGAATTTCTGCTAAATTATTTTAATTGATCATAAAATCAACAAAAAACCTATTCACCCCCTCTAGGCTATTTTCATTATCGTCTAGGTAATTTCAAAACACCCTCCACTGGTACCCTTTCTATCAACATTACCGGCCCAATCAACATCAGAAAAAGATACGATTTCAATGTTAGTTCCCGATGGATACCATAATCCATAATTCAGCGTCCCTTTAACATACTTGATGATTCTTTTTATCGCAGTAATATGAGACTCCTTAGGACTTGTCTAGTAACGTGCACACAAACCAACACTAAAAGCAATGTTAGGTCGACTAGCAGTCAAGTACAATAAACTCCCAATCACACTCCTATAAAGTGTAGGATCGATATTTTTGCCTTTAGTTACTATGCTAAGCTCGACACTAGTACTCATGGGAGTGCGAGGATCTTTAGCCTTTTCCAAACCAAACTTTTTCACCAATTCCAAAGCATAACGAGTTTGGAAATGAAAATCCCATGACTCAACACTCAAATTTGATCTTGAACGTAATTTTCTCATCGATTTCTTTGTTTCTTCATCGATTTCAATGTCTTTCCTCTTAGATTTTGAACACCTCGGTCAAATGTGACCTTTGACACCATAGTGGTGACATATAGGAACAAACCTATGAACTTCATCAGTTGACCTCATAGAATATCTAGAGGTAAAAACTGACTTTCTTTGAAGATCTTCTCTCACAACATATTTAACATTAGAATTCTCTTGAGAAGAACTAGATGCTACTTGGGATGCTTTTACAAAGGTGGTTTTTGACATAACATTCGAATTATTTGATACTCCATCAAAACCCAGTCCGTTTGTATTTCCTATAGATTTTCCCATACTCAACATATGATTAAGCTTAAGAGTTCCACTAGACCATTTATGAATAGTTGAGTTAGCATCCTTCAAATCATTTTCCAAATTTCCAATCTTGGTAGATTTCTCAACTAACTCCTTCTTGAGATCATCTATTATCTTTAAAGCCTGAGTCATTTCTTGTTCATACTTAACCAATTCCTCAACCAATTTTGCCTTTTGAGTTTGTAGGAGATTTATAGTTTGAGAACTACTTACTAATTCGTCTTTTAAAGAAGTTAATTCTTTGTCTATGCTAAGACTTTTAATCAACAATTTTATGTGATTTTTGTGAAGTTGTGTGGTCTTATCAAGTAATTTGTCATAAGACTTGTAATGCCCTGCGTTTTCTTTCTCATTTCTGGAAATCTTTAAAGTGTTAACGTTTTATGACGTCTTATGTAATCTTGGTACGTCTAATGCTTTGCGTTTATGTTTTGGACTTAGCGGGATGATGTCGTGGACTTTCATTTTCGGCTTCAGGATTTATTGTTCATTAGTGACTACGTGGGTTTGTTACAATGTCTTATAGTTGGAGATTCGACAATCGTGTTGTGTTCCCGAACGTGTTAACTTAATTTATTGTAGACGTTCGGTGTAGCCCTTATGTGATTTGCTTGTTGTATTTTTATTTTATAAATAATGAGAATAGTTAGAAATGATTTCGAGAAAGAAATGACCGAAGGGTAAATTGATATTTTCATATTTAAAGCACTTAGTGGAAAGTGTAGAAATTTGGCCAAGTGTTGGGGTATGAATGACATAGTGGTAAATAGAGATGATGACAATAGGTAGAAGGGTAATTAAGATGTATGATAACACTCTTGTAATTAACCCTAAATTGGGAGGAATTTGGTAATTTCCAATTTTTAAGTGGTGTCTCATTTATAGCCATTGATCTCATTCTTCCATCTTTGTTTTAAACCCTTGGATCATAGGGCCTTGTTTGATTGTCATTTAAATGCAAGAATGCATTATTGTTGGTCTTTCACTTGGCAAGACTTCTTGTCAACCATTGGATGGTTTATTCATTTCCATTGCCTCATTCTCAACCCTTGGATGATAAGACATTGTTTGACAAGTTAATGAGTTTTGTGTGTGGTGTATTTAGTCTTTCATTATAAGACTATTTTGGGGCCCTTGGATTAGGTCTTCACTTGCTAGCTTTATTATTGGCCATTGGATGGTGAGAGTTGTGAGTGAAGAATCTCTACAACTCTTAGGGTTAGCACACATTTCTCCCTCTTGCTTTTTCTCCACTTATGGGTTGATTTGATCACCCTAAGTTGGGAGTTTGATGTGGCCATCAACATGGAAGATGTTGGGAGTTTGATGTGGCCATCAACATGGAAGATGTTCATGGTGTTCTTCTCTTTGGTTTGAGCCAAGGATTGGTAAGTGTTCTTCCTTCCTTGTGTGTTTCCCTTTTAAACCCTAGTTTTGGGGTTCTTGTTAAACCACTTGATGATTCTTATTTCCTTCTTGTGTTGGAGTTTGATTCATGGTTACGAGGCTATAGTGAAGCTTTCCACAGGTTTTCTCATTGGATTTCAGTGTTGGGGAAGAACTAGTGTTTTATTGACCTTACTTAGTGGTTTGTGTTGCTCTTCCTTTGAGGTAGGTGAAAACTTCTTAACTAGCTAATCTTATGATTGTGTGGGTATGAGTTTGATTCTAGGGTTCCTAAACTTAGATGAAATTGCTAAGTGTATCCTTGGAATTGTGAATTAGGGTTTGAACATGTTTATATGAATTAAACCTTATGTATGGAGTACTTGTAATGATATTGAATAGGATTATAAAGCATGCTAGTTATATGGTTGTTCTTGATATTTCTCATATTAAAGTGTGTTTGTATGCCTATATATGTGTATATGTATGTGGGTATAGTTGTGTATATGTATAAGTGTAATTATTCATATGAGTATGTGGGTGATATGGAAGTAGCCTTTGTAGTGAGACTAGACTAGCTCATTTGGTTAGTAACTTTGAGGTATGTTGGGAATTCATGTCATGTTTGAGATGTGAATTGTGATTAACTTGCTTGAATTGAACTAATAACATGTTTAAAAGAATGAAATTGTTATCCTTGTGAATTAAAGGACAAATTGATGACTTTGAACATTAATTGTGCATGAAAATGTATCATTGTAATTTAAATGCTTTAATTGAGATATAAGCATGTTAAATGAATGAAGAATGTCATCCTTATGAAATAAAATGACAACTTGATTATTTGGAACATGAATGGTGTATGAGAAAACATCCTTGTTGATTATTGTTTTAATGAGATTTAAAAATATGTTGAATGATTAATGACATTCATGTTGACATTTTGAGAATGTGTTCATAAATATGACGAGCTACGTTTTGTGTTGGTGCATAGGTCTTTTTAGACATAGTGCATATGGTGTTCACCTTTTTTTTTTTTATTGAGAACTCAATTGGTGTTGGGCTACCCCTGGTTGTGTAATCACGGGTGAGTATTCTTGTGTCGAATTATCGTAACAACTGGCCAGGAGGTGTCCCCCCACCTACGGAACTAAGAAGCCAAAAATTGGTGATATAGGGTTAATTGCTGCCCCATCGTGGTGGTATGCGTCACTCTCAAAGTCTCGGGTCACCTCGTGCAACCGCCCTCTTTGTTGAAAGTGAAAAAGAGAAAAATCACTTAGAGAGAATCGGTGCGGTACTCTTTCTAAGCGTGGATGGTTAGAGTATGTATTCGTTTACCATATCGGGCGCTATGTGTAACACGAGGTGTGTGAGTTACATTGCATTTGAGTTGCTATTATGTGATTATCTCTATATGTGAATCATGATATTATTCAATGTGGTTGAGGAGCATATTTAATGTGAATTTCGACATTTAATTTATATGTTATTAAAATGCTCAAGTGAAATTGGATAATGTGAGAATATGATTTGTATGCCTTGTTTAAAGTATAAATGTGAGATAAATGCTTATACTCGTTGATATATGCTTATATGCCGTAGAGTGGTGATATAAGTTAGTTTTGATGGCTTGCTTGTGATAAGGGAAAGTCGGTGATGATTTATAGCATTGATTATGAGTTGAAGCCTTGAGAAGACGGGTGATGGTTTTGTGGTATAGTTAGCGTTGGTGTAGCAACGTGGCGTCAATCGTGATATTGATGTTTTGGTTATGATAGACGAGGTTGTGAGTAAACTGAGTCGATTATGTGTTGATGTATATAGGATATTGTTAGAAACCTAAGTGATGTGGTTTCAAATGTGAAATTGAGGTTTGAAAGAATCAGAAGAGGTTTTGATTTGAAACTAGTTGGTTTCATGACAACGGCCACTAGGTTTCCTTTAGCGATCTTAAGGATTGGAGTGTCCTTAAAGTTGTGGTCACTCTTGAATAAGTCGTTATGAAGTTTAGGAATTTGGATGTCGAACTAGGTATGGTTGGGTTAGAGTTAGTGCCTTTGCATATAGTCACTTGCCTTTCCCTTCGATTTGCCTTTTTACTTCGGTTTGTCATTTCCTTACTCCTTTAAGCATCTACAAATTCGCTTAGTCTTTCCGTTGGTGTTTCGGTTTGTTTTCCGAAAAAAGGATTTTTCATAAGACTTGTATTTAAGCTCATTCAGTCTTTAAGTGAAAAATCCGTTTTCGCTCACCCCCGTGACCCCGACAAAAACTTTGAGTTTTGAATTGGTTTTAAATACATTATACAAAAGATTTTGGCATTTGAAAGCTGGCGGTGTACAAAACAGAGATCGGGGGCAAGACGGTTATTTTTACGGATTTTCAAGTAAGTGTTTTTGATAAAAATAAACTGAGATTAGATGATGTTTTCTCATTTTTAAAGTTTCCTAAATGAGTTGGTTCCCTTATTGCAAGTTTCCTAAGGGTTTAGAGTTGTTTGAGGGTCATTTTTGAGGTTTCCTGAACTAGGCAGTCGATTGGGTCAACAAAGCTATTTTTGGCAAATATTTTGAAACTCTCTGTCTCACCCAGTTGACCGAGTCATTGAGCCAGTTGACTGGGTCATCAGCCAGTCAACTGAGGGAACTAGCCAGTCGACTGGGTTAGCCTATTCCGAATGCCAGTTTTCAAACTTCCGTATTTTCCTCTTCGTATGTCGGAATTGAGTCTCGTTTGTTCTTATGGCTTGTGCTAGATCCAAACTTTGTATTTTAAATTTAAAATCATTTCTTTGCACTTGAAATGACTATTTTACCTTGGTGAAAGAGGGGTACTTTTAACTTTCTGTTTGGGTCGGCGTTGTCCGATACCCTTTTCAAAAATTCATATATCTCGCCTCGTGGCTTTTATTAAGGTTCCGTTTGTTTCTAGGGCCTGTCCCATGTCAAAATATTTGATAAAAATTGAAAATTATTTATTTTCATTTGAAATGACTATTTTACCCTTAGTGAAAGAGGGGTACTTTAACTTCTGTTTGGATCGGCGTTGTCCAATGCCATTTTCAAAAATTCATATCTCTCGTGTTAGGGCTTTAAATTCGGTTATGTTTATTTCGATGATTTAACCTATGTCCAAATAGATGGGGTAATTCTTGAAAGTAAAATTTTGCCCTTGAAATGACCATTTTACCTTTGGGCGAACATGTGACCTTTGAATGGTCAGTATGATGGGTTGTTTAATCCCTTTCACTTTATTTTGTTGTTGACATCCTTTGTGACTTCCCTTAGGTTGAAGTGACTATTTTACCCATGTGAGGTGATTAGTGGTATGATTTGATAGTGATTGGAGTTATGGAGCTCGGTATGCTCATGATCTAGGAAGTGTAGTTGTTATCTTTCCTAGAGTGTTATGATTAGGAGTTTTGCTCCCATGATCCGGTGATAGGTATTGTGTTGATTGTCTGTGTGGGACTAACGATTATGAGTCGTAGTGATCTATGAGGTGGTCTGTACTAAGTGTCTTGTATTGGTTGTGTATTTATCTTTCTATATATACGTGTATATATATATACATATAGGTGTGCAATATTATATGTTGTTGTGCTATGGTTTCACTATGTGCTAGTTGCCAAATTTGTTGATGCATGGTAAGGGATTAGGGGGATGTGTTTCCGAGGTCTCAAATTGGCGTGAGTTCCATATGGGACATTTGACTGACCTAGGGTAGATGCATATACACGAGTTGGTTCACACTCGACTTGGACGATCAGATGATATGATAGTTACGATTCCTTTCTCATACGGGGCTTCGATGAGCTCACCCCGACGTTCTTTTGCCTGGCATCCCAAATGCCAATTTACAGGAAAAGTTTTGGATATGGATTACTTGAGTGCAATGACACTTTATTTTGGCTCCTTGTTATAGGATGGCTCATGGCACGGATACTGTTACAGGATTTGGGATGTTGTACATAGAGTTGTTCCTTTTATTTTCCTTTACTTGTCCCCTGTATTGGGTCTGTTGTTGTATTTTCTTGGGAGCCAGTCTGTTGGCATATCCCTTCCTTGTATTCAGTATCAGTGCATCGTTGTATAGATGTATTCTTTTGGCACCTCGATATGCCTTGTGTATCATTTGGTTATAGCTTTCACTTGGTTATGTATGGAATTATTGTTATTAATAATATTCCATTCATTTTATAATTATTTATGATCTTAGTTGGTCGCTCTTTGTATGGATCACACCCCGTATTTCTCGGATGTCCCGGTTCAGGAGTATTTGGAATTTAGGGGCGTGACAGTTTGGTATCAGAGCACTAGGTTTCACTGTCTTAGGGACGATGAGTGAAGGTTGGTGGTACGTTTGACGTTAGATGTTATCTACGATTTTGATTTATGTTTTCTCTATGTGCTTCTGGGTTTCTGTGTTTTCATTGTGTGGCATCAAGGTCGTGTCTTGCTAGATATATCTTGCTGTGATCTAATCCCAACGGAGTAGGACCACTCCTCAGTCACTTTTCCATTTTTGTACTCGTATCATGGTGTTAGCTATCGAGGAATGTGAGTAAAGCATTCGGGTTGATCAACTGGATGTGGCTTGTGGACTAAGTTACTCCTTGATTTCGAGGACGAAATCTCCTAAGCTGGGAAGGTTGTAACGCCCCTGCGTTTTCTTTCTCCTTTATGGAATTCTTTTCCAAGTGTTAACATTTTGTGATGTCACTTATTCATGACGTCTTTTGTAATCTTGGTACGTGTAAATTTTTTGTGTTTATGTTTTGGACTTTACGGGACGACGTCGTGGACTTTCGTTTTCTGCTTCGGGATTTATTGTTCATTAGCGACTACGTGGGTTCGTTGCAACGTCTTTTAGTTGGAGCTTCGGCAAACATGTTGCATTCCCGAACGTTTTAACTTAGTTTATTGAAGACATTCGGTGTAACCCTTATGTGATTTGCTTATTGTATTTTCATTTTATAAATAATGAGAATAATTAGAAATGATTTCGGGAAAGAAATGACCGAATGATAAATTGGTATTTTCATATTTAGAGCACTTAGTGGAAAGTGTAGAGATTTGGCTAAGTGTTGGGTATGAATGGCATAGTGGTAAATAAAGAGGATGACAAGGGGTAGAAGGGTAATTAAGAGGCATGATGACATTCTTGTAATTAACCCTAAATTGGGAGGAATTTTGTCATTTCCCCTTTTCAAGTGGTGTCTCGTTTATATCCATTGATCTCATTCTTCCTTATTTGTTCTAAACCCTTGGATCATAGGGTCTTGTTTGGTTGACACTTAAATGCAAGAAAACATTATTGTTGGTCTTTCACTTGGCAAGACTTCTTGTCAACCCTTGGATGGTTTATTCATTTCCATTGCCTTATTCTCAACCCTTGGATGATAAGGCCTTGTTTGACAAGTTAATGAGTTTTGTGTGTGCTGTATTTAATCTTTCATTCCAAGACTATTTTGTGGCCCTTGGATTAGGTCTTCACTTGCTAGCTTTATTATTGGACATTGGATGGTGAGAGTTGTGAGTGGAGAATCTCTACAACTCTTAGGGTTAACACATATTTGGCAAGACTTCTCCATTGTCATCTCTTGCTCTCTCTTTTCTCCCTCTTGCTTCTTCTCCACTTATGGGTTGATTTGATCACCCTAAGTTGGGAGTTTGATGTGGCCATCAACATGAAAGATGTTCATGGTGTTCTTCTCTTTGGTTTGAGCCAATGATTGGTAAGTGTTCTTCATTTCTTGTGTGTTTCCCTTTCAAACCCTAGTTTTGGGGTTCTTGTTAAACCACTTGATGATTCTTGTTCCCCTTTTGTGTTGGAGTTTGATTCATGGTTAGGAGGCTATGGTGAAGCTTTCCACTGGTTTACTCATTGGATTTTGGTGTTGGGGAAGAGCTAGTGTTTTATTGACCTTGCTTAGTGGTTTATGTTGCTCTTTATTTGAAGTAGGGGAAAACTTCTTAACTAACTCATCTTATGATTGTGTGGGTAGGAGTTTGATTATATGGTTCCAAAACTTAAATGAAATTGCTAAGTGTATCCTTGGAATTGTGAATTAGAGTTTGAACATGTTTATATGAATTAAACCTTGTGTATGGAGTACTTGTAATGATATTGAATAGGATTATGAATCATGCTAGTTATGTGGTTGTTCTTGAGATTTTCTATATTTAAGTGTGCTTTTATACCTATATATGTGTATATGTATGTGGGTATAGTTGTGTATATGTGTAAGTGTAATTATACATATGATTATGTGGGTGATATGGAAGTAGCCTTTGTAGTGAGATTATACTGGTTCATTTGGTTAGTATCTTTGAGGTATGTTGGGAATTCATGTCATGTTTGAGATGTGAATTATGGTAAACTTGCTTGAATTGAACTAAGAACATGTTTAAAAGAATGAAATTGTTATCCTTGTGAATTAAAGGACAAATTGATGACTTGAAACATTAATTGTGCATGAAAATGTATCCTTGTGATTTAAATGCTTTAATTGAGATATAAACATGTCAAATGAATGAAGAATTTTATCCTTGTGAAATAAAAGGACAACTTGATTTTTCAGAACATGAATGGTGTATGAGAAATCATCCTTGTTGATTATTTCTTTAATGAGATTTAAAAGCATGTTGAATGATTAATGACATTCATGTTGACATTTTGAGAATGTGTTCATAAATATGACGAGCTACATATTTATGTTGGTGCATGGGTCTTTTTAGACATAGTGTATATGGTGTTCACCTTTTGTATTGAGAACTCAATTGGTGTTGGGCTACGCCCGGTAGTGTAATCAAGTGTGAGTAGTCTTGTGTTGAATCATCGCAAAAACTAGCCAGGAGGTGTCCCCCACTTACGGAACTAAAAAGCCGAAAATTGTTGATATAGGGTTGATTGCTGCCCCATCGTGGTGGTATGCGTCACTCTTAAAATTGCAAAAATTGTTGATTGTAAGAACACTTTTATGTATTGTGTATTTATGGCATGTTCTAGACATTAATCATGTTAAGTATTAGATAAGTTGTTTTGGTTTCAATGGCATTTACAGGCTACAATAAAAGGCAATAGTGAATAATACAAGTGAAATACAAGAGAAGTGCAGTATTGAGTAAAAATTGCTCCCGAAGGGCTAAAACAGTATTTCCCAAAGCCGTCAATTCAAACAAAAAGTCTCAGGGAGTTAAGATGGTCATTTTGGCACAGTTGCGGAGAAAAATGGTTTTAACAAAAATGCCTATGCTTAAGCCTACGCTTTCAGTTTCAAAAAATGGTTGGAAAGTGGATTTGTACGCTTGAAGGTACGTTCCAAGCTACGCTTGGACATACGCTTCAAGCTTAGGGGGCCTACGCTTCAAGCATAGGTGCATCAAGATTTTTTATATGTTTGCTGCGATGTTCGATTTACCCCAATTACTTTGTGGCTATGATTTTATAGAATGGGACACGTGCCATATACATTATTTTCATTAGAATATAAGGGATTTACTCAATTTGGTGTGAAATTACGAGAAAGGGCAACATTAGGGTTTCCATCATCTTTCTCTATAAATAGGAGAACTTTCTGCATAATTGATGGGGCTTTGAAGAGAGATTTTCTATAGCATTATATCGTTCATATCCTTCTACAGAGATATTGATATAGAGATAAAAAAATATTATTAAGTGATTTGTCTTCTTCTCTCTTGTTTTGGAGTTAATTCTATCGCGCTTCTACATCGACACTCTTATACACGATTGAATCATTTAGATTCTAAAAAATCTACACATCGCTGATTGCATCTTGGTTGTTTTGATCCATTGAAGAGCGGAGCTGTCTGAGTGCAGAGATCGAAGCCCGAGGCTTCGTGGTCATTCGATCTGTTGAGAAGCAGAGCCGCCAGAGTACGAAGATCGGAGCGAGAGCTTCATGGAGCGCGAGTGAATCTAGACTTTTAGACATTGAGTGAAGAATAACAAATTACAACAGTTGTAAGTTCTATTTTCATAGAATTTGTACAAATTTTGTGATTCATAGTGCATCGGTACCCGATCGTATCCGTGGATTTTACTTGGAGTCTTTCCAAGGTTTTCCACAAAAAATCTCTGTCTTCTCATGATTTAAATTTCTGCACTTATATTCATATTTGCTTGATTGATCTGTTTTGAGAATTGAATTGAGAATTAGGGCTTGTGACTAATTAGAATTGAATTTCCACTAAATAATTTTAATTGATTATAAAATCGACAAAAAGCCTATTCACCCCCTCTAGGCTATTTTCACTATCATCTAGGTAATTTTAATTGGTATTAGAGCATGGTTTCTCCTTTTAGGTTAACTACCTAGGGTTATATTCTGTACTTAAACGATGGAGATGCCTCATGAAAGAGGTTCCATATCTAGGTCTCCTTTCTTTGATGGCTCGAATTACACATATTGGAATGCGAGAATGAGAGCATTTTTGAAATCTTTAGATGAGAGAGCGTGGAATGCTGTTGAAGTAGGATATTCACCTCCCACTGTGAAATATGATACGACTAATGAAATGAAAGCAAAACTGTCAAGCGAGTGGACTGCTACTGAGATGAATAACGCGAATTGGAACTCAAAAGTGTTGAATGCGTTATACAATGTTGTTAGTCCGAGTGAGTTCAAGAGTATTGCTATGTGCATAATTGTTAAGGAATCTTGGGACATTCTCTTAGTTTCTCATGAAGGAACTTCGAAGGTTAAACAATTGAAACTTCAAATTCTGAATTCTCGATTTGAACAGTTGAAGATGGAAGAGGATGAAGTCTACGCCGACTTTGAGGCTAGGTTAATTGATATCGTAACGGGTTGTCATAACCTAGGTGAGCCTATTCGTGAGACTACCATAGTAAAGAAAATCCTTAGGTATCTTCCTGAACATTTTTGATCTAAGGTCACTGTCATCTCAGAGGTCATGAGTCTTAAAGAAATTAAGGTTAAAGAATTGACTGGAAA
Source organism: Cornus suecica (assembly GCA_963922005.1). Lineage (NCBI taxonomy): Eukaryota > Viridiplantae > Streptophyta > Magnoliopsida > Cornales > Cornaceae > Cornus > Cornus suecica. The sequence goes on along the minus strand of OY998246.1, from coordinate 31,081,718 downwards.
TTTAAAATCTTATGAGATGGAGATGTTCAAAAATTCCCCTAAGAAGGTTAGTGGCACAAAAGAGAAGGGCATAGCTTTCAAAACCACTAAGGAAGGTCATGTTGAACCTGATAAAGAAAGTGAGTTAAGTCTAAATGATATTGCCATGTTTGCTAAATGGTTGAAAATTTTTGTTAGGGCTAAACAGAATGGCCAAGGACACAAATTTGAGGATAAGTTGGGTGAGTCTAGAAGTGGAAATAAGACTCAAACTAAGAAGGACATGTCTGATCCTAAAAAGAAGAAACCTTAATGTTTTGAATGTCAAGGATATGGTCACATAGCTGCAGAGTGTGCAAACACTTTGAAGAAATCCAAAGGATTAGCTGTTAATTAGGATGATGACTCTGACAATGGATCAGCTAGTGATGCGATAAACTCGGATGTAGGAGATGATTCTGAGAATTTCACTGTGTTTGGTGCACAAAACAAGGAGGTTAGAGAAGTTGCTACAAGTTGGGTGATGTCTGAAGAAGAAGATTCTGAGAGTGATGAAGGTTGTGATGACACTCTTTAAGAGTCTTATGACAAATTACTCGATAAGACCTCACAACTTCACAAAAATCACATGAAACTGTTAACTAAGGGTCTTAACATTACATTATTTAAAAGATGAATTAGTCAATAGTTCTAAAGCACAAAATATTCTACAGACTCAAAATGCCAAGTTGGTTGAGGATTTGAAGAAATTTGAACTAGAAAGAACTCAGGTTTTGAAGTTAGTAGATGATCTCAATAGGGTCGTAGTTGAGAAATCTACTAAGATTGATAATTTGGAAAAAAAGCTGAAAGATGCTAGATTAACTCTTTGTAAATGGTCTGAAGGAACTTTTAAGCTAGATGAGATGTTGAGTAAGGGAAAATCAGTCGAAAATATAAAGGGTTTGGGTTTTGTTGGAGTAATGCCAAATTCAAATATTGTTGCAAAAATCACCTTTGTAAAGGCCTCCCATGTAGTGTCTAGTTCTTCATAAGGAAATTCAGTTTGAAATCCTTGTGTTTAAGCCTATGTCAAAAGACCTATTAAAAGCAAGCCTTTTCTTACCGCTATATATCATAGGAGGTTGACTGATAGAATTCAGAGGTTCGTTCCTGTATGTCACTACTGTGGTGTCAGAAGTCACATTCGACCGAGGTGTTCGAAGCTAAGAGAGAAGGTGTTGAAATCAGTGAAGGAATAAAGAATCCAACAGGGAGATTGTGTTCAAGATAAAATTCGAGTGTTGAATGAAGAAGTGAAGAATTTGTCAGGATTGGAAAATGGAGCTCCGAAGATGAAGAAGGCATGGATTCGCAAAGGCGAGCTACACTATTTTGTAGTTCATACTACTCTTAGAGCATGCAATTCTACTTCTTGGTATCTGGATAGTGGATGTTCGAGGCATATGACTGGAGATAAGTCATTGTTTGGAATTCTAGAGGAATGTCATGGTAGGATAATCACTTTTGGTGATGGAAATAAGTCAAAGGTTATAGGAAAAGGTACGGTTGTGACTCCTGGTCTACCTAAACTAGAAGATGTGCATTGTGTAGAGGGTCTTAAAGAAAATTTGTTGAGTATAAGTCAGATATGTGATAACAATCTTAAGGTCATTTTTTTACCTGATAAGTGTTCGATCATTGACACTTCTGGGAATTGCGTGATGGAAGGTATGCGTTCAACTGATAACTACTATTGCATTGTTCCTAGTTCTGAATTGTCATGCAATAGAGTTAAACTTGATGAAGTTAAAAATTGGCATAAGCTGATGGCACATGTTAATTTTCAAGAATTAACAAAAATTACTAAGAGTGAAATTGTTAAGGGACTCCCTAAGTTTTGTTATGCAAAATGAATTGTGTGTGGATCATGTCAGAAGGGTAAACAAGTCAGATGTCAGCACGAAAAGACAAATGTCATTGGTACATCTAGACCTTTAGAGATGTTGCATATTGATTTCATGGGTCCCACTAGGACTATGAACAAAGGAGGAAATAAGTATATTTTTGTCATGGTGGATGATTACTCAAGGTTTGCATGGACTGGATTTTTAAGTGAAAAGTCTGAAGCTTCTGAAAGCTTTAAGATGATTTGTTTAAGAATTCAGACTGAGAAGAATTGTTCCATTTCTAGAGTAAGGAGTGATCATGGAAGGGAGTTTGAAAATTCAGAAATTGAATGTTTTGTGAAGGGAGAGGAATAAAACATGAATTTTCAGCACCTAAAACTCCTCAACAAAATGGAGTTGTTGAGAGGAAGAATAGGGTTATTCAAGAAATGGTGAATGTTATGTTACATAGTAGGAATGTTCCTAGGTATTTTTGGGCCGAGGCGGTGAACACACCGTGTTACACCTCAAATAGAGTTTATCTTAGGTCTGACACTTTAAAAACTCCCTATGAATTGTGGAATGACAAGAAACCCAATGTGAAATATTTCAAAGTTTTTGGTGCAAAATGCTATATTCTTAGAGATCGGGAATCCATTGGGAAATTTAAGTCTAAGAGTGATGAAGGAATACTTTTGGGTTATTCATTGACTAGTCGAGCATATAGGGTGTTTAACCTTAGAACTTAAACTATGATGGAATCTGTGAATGTAGAGGTTGATGACATCTGTGTTGATGAGTCTCTGATGTCTGCTGAGGAGGAAGATAAATAGCCGTTCTTTCAGTTAGGAAATGATTCTTCGGATGTTGGTGAAGATGACAATGTGGTTTATGATGGTAGTTCTAGTCCTATACAATCACATGATAAAACTTGTGATGCTTAGGATAATCCTTCTAAAGAACCATCTGCAAGGGTAAAGTTATACCATCCTTTGGATAATGTTATAGGATCTGTTAATCAGATGATTGTGACATGGAGAAAGGCTAGGAATGAGGTTTCGTATGCATGCTATACATCTTCCTTGGAACCTAAAAATGTCAAAGAAGCTCTTCAAGATAGTGAGTGGATAAATGCTATGCAAGAAAAACTTCAGCAGTTTGTTAAGAATTGTGTGTTATCTTATGCCTAGACCGAAAGAGATAAACATTATTGGTACCAAGTGGATTTTCAAGAATAAAAAGGATGAAAATGGTACAATTGTGAGGAATAAGGCTAGGCTTGTTCCTCAAGGTTATACTCAGTTGGAGGGTATAGACTTTGATGAAACATTTGCTCCAATGGCAAGACTTGAAAAGAGTGCATTCTTGAATGACATTTTTCATGAAGATGTGTATGTGGAGCAGCCAAAAGGATTTGAAGACCCTTATTGTCTTGGTCATGCATGTAAGCTGAAAAAGGCTCTGTATGGGCTAAAGCAAGCTTCTAGAGCTTGGCATGAAAGGTTGATCGACTACCTGTTGGGAACAGGCTTTATTCAAGGGGGAGTGGACAAAACACTATTTATTCAGAAAATTGAGAGTGGTACAGTTGTTGCTCAAATATATGTTGATGATATTGTATTTGGTTCCACTTCTGATAAACTTGCTCATTATTTTGGAGATCTAATGAAACATGAATTTGAGATGAGCATGATTCATGAATTGAACTTCTTTCTAGGGCTTCAAGTTAGGCAATTAAGTGATAGGATTTTCATTTCTCAAACTCGTTATGCCTTGGAATTAGTAAAAAAGTTTGGTTTGGAAAAGGCTAAGGATGCTCGCACTCCTATGAGTACAAGTGTCAAGCTTAACATAGAAAATAAAGGCAAAGATGTCGATCCTACACTCTATAGGAGTATGATTGGGAGTTTGTTGTATTCGACTGCCAGTTGACCTGACATAGCTTTTAGTGTTGATTTGTGTTCACGTTACCAGACAAGTCCTAAGGAGTCTCATATTACTGTTGTGAAAATGATTATCAAGTATGTTAAAGGGACAGTGAATTATGGACTGTGGTATCCATCAGGTACTAATACTGATATCCCATATTTTTCTGATACTGATTGGGCCGGTAAAGTTGATGATAGAAAAAGTACCAGTGGAGCGTATTTTTATTTTGGAAATTGCTTAGTTGCTTGGCATAACAAGAAACAAAATTGTGTTTCCCTTTCCATTGCTGAGGCTGAGTATATAGCAGTTGTACTCAGGTTTTGTGGATGTGTCAAATGTTGCAAGATTATGGTTTTTCTTAAGGCACGATGTCTGTGTTTTGTGATAACACGAGTGTGATAAATATTTCTAAAAATCTTGTTCAACATTCTAGGACAAAACATATAGATATTTGACATCATTTCATTCGTGATCTTGTTGAAGATGGTATAGTGTCTCTAGAGTTCATATCCACAGATTCTTAGTTAGTAGATATCTTTACAAAACCATTAGATTTTCAAAAGCAAGTTAGTCTTAGGAAATCTATTGGTATGCTTTCTTTAGAATATATATCTTATTATCTATCATTCTAGGAATACATTGCATTATTTTTTTAGAATTGATAGGTAATCATGCATTTGTATTATATTTATTCATGCATGCATTTATTTTTGAAATAAATGACAATAAAATTTTTGAAACTGTTGAGCTTGGCTAGAGTACACAAGTAGTCATATTTTAATCTATTTTCACTTTTACTTATCTCATTATGCATATATGAAGTAGATGTATCAGTCTGACCAAAGATTTTTGAATGATCATTTGGCATGATTATTTTGCATTACAAAACCTTAATATTAGGTGTTAGTTGCTTCGGTGATGATTGTAATTGATGTGCATCAACTGTGTACAAAATATATGGTTAAAAATAACACCTTAACGACACTAGGTTTTACCCCACGCAAGTGCACGTATCAATTGTATAATAGTAAAGCTTGAGTAAGGGATATCGATCCCACATAGACTAAGATTGTTCACTTTAATAGTTCAAAAACACTGAATTATATTTCTGAAAATTATTTGTTTTGGTGGTCTAAAGACCAAATTATCTAATCTTAATTAAATTAACTAAAAAGCAAAGTAAATTGGGTTGTGATTCAAGAGAGAGAGAAAATTAAGGATTTTATCACTCCACTACTAACCTCATAACATAGTTCTATCAATGTAACAATTATAAGAGGACGATCCATAGACTGTGAATCAGGTCGTACCGTATATAGATAAATACGACCCCAAAAAGAATTACCATAAATCGGATTGCGAAAACCCATCTAAAGATTAAACTGATTAGTGCATGCCAATTAAATTACTCTAATATAGTCCTAATGCATGAAAATAAACTAAAGCATATCTATCTCAATTTGCCAAGGCATGACCTGTGTCAACCTAGGGTTTCAAGTTTCATGACCACCATTGTGTAGAAAATAACAAATTAAGCATCCGAGTTCCAGCCCATAGTGAATAATTGTGATTGTGTAAGATAAACATATTTGTTAAGTCTAAGACAAGAATCATAATAAACATGTAAACTTGTTTCAAGAATAAAACCGGTCTCTCATCTACTACAATCATCACAGAATGGTCACAACTTCTCCTCATTACAATTTAAAACAAAGATAAAAACTACATTACTTGGCTAGGGTTTTGCTACAAAATCCTAGATACCGAATAAGTCGCTAATGGTAGAAGGAGACTGCATTGTTGATGTAGAATCGCCCTCTATGGTCATCTTCTTCGGATCTTTAGGTCTTGAATGACTCCTCCTTGGAATGATAGATGAATCTATAGAAAATATTCTGAAAACTATGTGTAGAGAAGTCCTTTAGATTTGTAGCAAAACTTGATATTTGTAGACAAAACCAAGGGAAACCCTAACTTGTGGAATAGGATTACCCTTTCTTGTAATTTCACACCCAACCTATAAAAATGATAATATTTGATGTATAATATATGCATATTAAATGTATAGAGGTGTTGAGGTCGAACTTAAAGTCATCCGGGTCAAAATAGGATTTTGGTCCGAATCTGAAATTTTCAGCTTTTTCTACAGGACACCTCTCACTCTTTTTATCATATCTGGAGCTACACACATTGGATAGAGGCGTGTAATATATCGTTGGAAATAGGACTTCAATATCTTGATGATAGGCTCAAGAATCACCCCATTTGGACCCTCTTTGACCAAAATATGACCTCCAAAAGTTGATTGAATGTTTGTGCTGAAAACACTATAGCATTCCGCACCTACGCTTCAAAGGTAGCTTCCTACGCTTCAAGCATAGGGACAAGCATAAAAACTAACTTTCTTGTCACTTTTTGCAACTGAAACCGTAGGTCAAGCGTAGCAAAACCCCCAAAAAACTACTTTTCCTGATAATTGCTCCGTTTGAACCCACTCGACTCCCTCGGTATGATTCTTGAAGTTGCGGCTCCGAAAAATAATGTTTTCGTCCTCCGGGAGACAATTTTCTCTTGAAAACACCTATTTTGCTCTCTCTTTTGGATAAACACAAACACTTCTCTAGTTAATTCACCAAAGTTAGCTCGTAATTTTCATTAAGCTCCTGAAACACGCTTAAACACACAAACGACATAAAAATACCAAATAATGGATTGTAAAGATGTAACAACAATAAGATAGGGGCATAAAATAAATACTTTTGAGCACCTATCACACCCCCAAACTTACATATTGCTAATCCCTTAGCAATTAACTCAGGAAAACTACCTTGTGATAATTTTTATCCTAACTAACCTATACTAATCTACACTACTCCCTTGCTTTCGTGAGGTTAGATGATTATACTTAGCACGTGTAACAAGCTTTTTAAACCCCTCGGCAATACCGAGTGGTCGAGTGAAGTCTCGTGAATGTTTCCAGTGATGGTACCTACAAACATCTCAGTTATCTATAATCACGCAGTCATGAGTTCACACACAAGTTCAATTAAGTCATGATATAATGTAAATGACAACATGGATGTAAATACTCCCACTCACTACTGAACAATAATTATATCGAGCTTCTTGTCATGAATGGTTCCCACTAAAGTGAAAAATTTCGCTACTTTCTACTCTCAATCCGGACAACCTTCCGTATTTTTTTGAACATTCTACCATGGTATTTCAATATCTCTTTTCCTACTTCATTGATCAAATTTTGCCATTTTTTCGTAAAAATTCATCTTTTCATCTTTCCATTTTTATCCCTTTTTGTCTTTCTAAGTCTCCGGACTTTCCAGCGAGGATTTTTAATCCCGAACAACTGGGCCCAAGCTTCTTTCATGGGATTTATGCTCATTAGTTTTCTCCTTTTTTTACGCGAACAATGATATTGGTGATACCAAGGCCCAGTTACTCAGATCGAAGAACTACTTTTTGCATTTTATTTTCTCAAAATATATATTTTTCAATTTACTCCATTTCAACCATAACATCTCCCCTTCTCCTCTTTTATTGTGGCAAAATTATTATTTTCAACTTCATAGTCAAATATCAACCTATTGAATGTGTGCTTGTGCTTATAAGTCAAAGTCGTCCTTTTTTATTTCAATTTAACTAATTCACTCACCCATGTAAAATCACATCACTCCACTAACTCGATCTAATCATTACTCTCATGAGTAGGAATATCACAACACATACTACTTATACATCATAAACATGAACTCAATTAAATTGTAATGCAAAACATTCATGTGTGAAAACAAAGAACTAGTCCAAAATTTTAAAATTTCAAAATTTTTCAAAAAATTTCATTCCTTATAATCCCATACCCTTACCCCTAAACTTAAATGAGAACATGTCCCTATGGTCAAAAATAAAGAATGAGAACAGATACAGTTACCTTTAAAGCTCAATTCTGGATTCAACATTGAAAAACTTGATCTCTTCCCCCAAACTTAATTTGGATCACATGTAGATATACGCAACAAAGAACAAATACCCACAATCATATCAAGGGAAAAAGAAATTTAAAAAATATCCAGAAATTCACACAAAATTTTCAAGGAATTAAAAATTATCTTTTTTTTTTTTATTGAATTTTACGATTTGGCCTTAAGGGCCTACAATCCTATAAAAATAAAAATAAAAATAAAGACAAAAACAAAGACAAAGACGTGGCTTTAAAGGTGTACCGTCTCTAAGAATTGAAATTGCAACGAATTGTCGTTAAAGGACTATAGTCTCTAAGAATTAAAATTACATAAATTAAATGATATCCTATTCTACAAACCTAAGTTAGGAACTAACTTTCACAACCTAGGACCAATGTTTAACGTCGTTGGCCCGACAACTCCTCAAAAGGGTTATCCAACACCCTTCCTCTCTGTAACACTTCTCCTACTCATAGGACAAAATGTAAGAAGTAACTCCCTCAGTGCTCTTACCCGTGAGCAATTAGTATTATCCATGACATCAAATATAGAACAATAATGACCATATAAAGTACCTCATATATCACGTTCTAACTTCACCCCATGCACGGTTTGTAACACTGTGTTATATTTTCCTTTTTCCTGAAATTAATTATGATTTAATTTCGGTTATGACGTCACTTGTTCATGACGTTCATGTTATCCTTGGTATTTCGCGTGTAAATGTTTCGCGTTTAGTTTTAAAGTCGACTGGATGACTTTACGGTTTCCCTTTGATGACTTCATGGAATTCCTGTTATCGACTACGCGGTATCGTTTCGACATTTAATGTTTAGTACTTCGACTGGGCATCACGTTTTAATTGATCGGGCTCGTTAGGTGTTCCGACGGTTGGGTTCCTACCTCGATGTATTTATTCTGGACTATTCTAGTTAATTGGTGTCCCGTGAAATTACCAGTTCGCGTGATCCCACTTGGGAGTTGGTCCGTTATAATTTTGGATTTATTATGCCTATATAGATTATTACAAATAATTATATTGAGGTGGGGTTAGTTTGCAATTATGGATGTTTAGAGGGTTAGTTTTCAATTATGGATGTTTAGAGGGTTAGTTGTGTAATTAAGTTATATATATGTATACTCGTGTATCTACAGATCTGACCTAACTTCTTTTTCTCTTCTCCTCTTCAAGCGATACACACATCTACTCCTCATTCTCCATGAACGGCGACCACTTCCTTCTTCTCCATTGTCGCCGGCGAGAGAGAGAGATAGAGAAGCTTGGACCAAGAAGGAGAGATCTCGTGCAAGCGGGGTGCGACTCGGGCTCGGGGTTTGCCGACGGTGACGAGAGGCGACGTGACAATGATAGTTGGCTTGGGTTAATGATGAAAACGCAGGTGGTGGCGTTGGTGGTCGCGCAAGGGGTCGGCGGCTATAGCAGTGGCGCAGTTCGTGCGATAGTGCAGGTTCGACCGAACTTTGGCCGACGATTTGGACATCTTTTCGACCTCGGTTTAGGCTGATTTTTGGAGGATAGTTTCGTATCGGTTCTTCGTATGTCATACTAAAATTTGGTATTTTTCCGTTGAACGGTTTGTCCGAAAATTGCGTTTATAGGTTATGATTTTCGTTTGGGTTATTTTAGATTTACTCAAATTGATTAACCAATTTCTAATGAGCTTCGTATATATCGTATAGGTTGTTGAGGCGGACGTTTTGGTATATTTAAAATATTATTCGGGTGACTTTGGTCGGCGGGCTCCATATACGGGCGCCGGTACTGTTCACGATGGGCCGTTTTGGGCTATTCTGTAAGCGTATAATTAGGTGGGAAATTTTATTTCTCATTTCCGTATCATTGACATAGCTTGGGTGTGCAAACCCTTACTTATTTTAATATAGATATATTAAACTGTGAATTTAAATATCTATATTTGGGTTAGAATCGAGGCAGGACGTATGAATTAATTTGAGAAATTAATCTATTTATTTTACCACTAAATTAAATAAATTTATATTTGAATTGAGAGATAATAGGTGGCCTAGAAAAACCCTTGCGAATTAAAATGGGTTAGTAAACTTTTGTAAAAGTTAAACGTAAACTTAGACGTTATGCTAGGTTCCCTTTACGGTACGTGATTTATTTGCTTTAATTATTTTAAAGACATATTAAGAGGAATTGAAATATTTTCTTAAAAGAATTAAAGAAAATAGGTTGTTTAAAACATGAACTTGTTTTCTCATGATTTAAAAGTCTTTATTATATTTTAAAAGCATGTTAAAGAGATTTTAAGATTTATGTTGGTATTTTCATGTGATATTTTCATAAATATGATGCATTACATATTTATGTTGAGGCATGATTTTTATTGCGTACACCATGTATTGTGATTGCATGGGTGTTGGTGCATGTAGTGCATGGTTTCACCTTTTGCAGAGAAAATTCAATTGGTGTGGTCTACTTCCTTTGTGCGTGGTGCACGAGTAGACATTTGTGTTTGGATCGCCGTGACAACTGGCCAGGGGGGTGCTTCTTGCTCTTACGGAACTAATCTTTCGTGAAATGCAGATGATAGGGGGAGTACTCATCGTCCAAACCCTATGTTCACGGCTGGGCCATGTTGGACGTCTTCCTTGGTTAAAAGTGTGAAGTGTCAAAAGCACTTCGAAAGAATGAGACGATAAGTCTACATTCCCTAGTGAGCCTGCAGTCTCAAGGGAATTGTGGAGAATGATCTAGTCACCCTTGGGAAGGGTGTGTTTTTGTGTGCGTATCACAGGCGGTCTGTGAGTTACATTGCATTGCATATTGTTGCCCAATAAATGACTCTAGAGGGGGGGGGGGGGGTGAATAGAGTCTTTGCTAAACAATGGAATTTAATTCGATTCCTATTTGATAAATGTAATTGCAATGCTAGATGATTTAATATAAAAACACAAAATAATATAAATCAAAATAAGAGTAGAGAGAGAAATATAAATACTTGGACAAACGATTTTAGCGAGGTTCATAATACCCTTGATTCCTACGTCCTCGGCTCAAGGTTCTCTTGAGACTTCCCAAATCCACTATGGCTTCTCCTTACGGGTGGAGAGCAAAACCTTCACAAGAAGCACACCACTTCTCCTACCACTCCTCCTTACGGGTGAAGAGCAAACCTTTACAAGAAGCACACCACTTCTCCTTACTAAGAGAACACTCTCTCTTAGCCTAAAATTGGGTCACACCAACCCTTTGAATACAATGATCTTGTACAATAAAATATCTCTCAAAGATTGATTTGTACAATTGTAGCTCTCTTGCTTACAAGACTAGAGTAAGAATTTGAATCAAGAATTGAAGCTCTAGACTTGAAAATATGTGAATGATGATACAAATTTGTATATGAAAGTGTATGATTGAGATTGCAAGAGTTGGTTTGTAAAGAGAGTTTTAAGTCCTTTTATAGCAAACATTTTCATCATTTTTGGTATAAAATATGACAAAAAGTCATATAGAGCCGTTTGAAAAGGCAATAGAGCCGTTGAAAAGAAATTCAGGGATTGGGGTGAGCTGAGTTCCTGAATGGGGTGAGCTGAGTTATGCATTTGAAAATTGTGAGAATAGGGTGAGCTGAGTTTGCAACTGGGGTGAGCTGAGTCTCTAAATATTTTGTATTTAATTTGCAAAACTTTGAATGCTAATTCTCAAATCCAAATTCATTAATTTGGTATTTATTTGTTTTCAAAAAATAGTTTTATGCATAATGATTTTAGATTTCTAGAGCTTCAAAATAATTCAAATAATTACTTTGACAGTTAAAATCTAAACACTCACCAACCTATCTACCCAATCTTCAAGTAGTGGTTGATCCTCTTTGAAATGATTAACTTTAAGCTTCAATCTCTTTGCTCTTGATCATCTTTGAACTTCAATCTTTTTGCATTTGATATTCTTGTTCGTTCGCTTTAAATGCAACGCCATGATCTTTTTGTCCGCGTGATCCATATATGATTTTCCTGTTCTTCCAAGCTTGGACAAATACTCATTGTAGTCATTAGTACAAAAACATCATTAATGATTTGTTATCATCAAAATTACGGAATTACCCTTAGATTAAAATCTTAAGGCCAACAATCTCCCCCTTTTTGATGATGACAAAATATTAATGTGTGCATAGAGATAATGTATATTAATGTAAGTAGGCTTGAATTTTAGACAAATTCTCCCCCTATCAATATGAATTAATACCATTATCTCCCCCTGTCAATATGCATAAGTTTGATACAAACTTTAAAATTAAAACAGGGCATTGACATATGTCCACAATATCATAACATGATATTGATCAAATGACTCATACCATACAGATATATCAATAAGTATGAATAAGCACGATAAACAGTAAACAACACACATAAACAACACACATTTTCTCCCCCTTTGTCATCTCAAAAAGGGCAGAGAGCCAGAAAGCAATCCTATCAACACGAGGTGTTGAAAAATGTTTTCAATAAAAAAATGACCACAAATTGGATTGAAAAAGTCCTAAGGTTGAAGACTCCATTGATAAAGTGCAAATCACCAAAAGGTAAGTACAATTAGGGATGGCCACACATCAGTTTTAAATGAAGACTAAAATTCCCAAAGCAAAGTTCCTCAGTTTGTAAAAACAATCTCAGACAATGATTTCTTTCGCATCCAATAAAAGTCCATGGTAGTGTAGAATTTTAAACGTTTGAAGCAGACAAGAATTTTAAATTCTTCCAGTACTTTAAAAATTGTACCCCAAATGGTTATGAGAAAGTCCCAAAATTCGTGTTTTATAAGGTCGCCCGTGGTTAGTAAAATTTCCAAATTTTCACAAAAACAAATGTTCCAAACCAACACAATGAATCAATAAATCAAGACCTTTCTACCAATACAAACTCAAAATAAAATCTAGTTTTCAGAAAATCAAAAGGAATTTGTCAAAGCGTCAAAATTTCCAAATTTATCTTAAAAGCTTTTGACAATTCATGTTCAGATCTTCGGAAATCTCTGCATCCCAAATTTATATGAGTTCAAATTCTAGGAGAAATTTTCCAGCTCAAAAACTTTATGTTTGACAGTTCCTAATTTAAACTGTCTAAACATGAGTAGAGAATCAAATTGGTTGAAACAAACTCATTACAGGAGAGGGAATGAAATAAGAGCTGTAATTGAAATTCAATTCTCCAAAATACAAAAATTCTGTAATTTCAGAATTTTGCTCCCAAGATTTCAAACAATTTAAGAAGTTTAAATCCCAATGAGAAACGATTTGCAGGGAAAATATTCTCAGTTTAGTAAAAATTTGCCATTTCTAAAAATTTCAACTTAGATGGACAAAAATCAAAATCCCCAAATAATAATTGATATAATTTCTGAAAGCCTCAATGGGATAAATGAAATCCGCAGACAAAATCCCAATTTGAAAATTTTCAATTCTGCCAATATTCAACAAAATATACCTTATGAGAAAATCTGAATTTTGATTAGAAATCCACAATATATAGGTATAAATAGATATATATATATATATCACAGTAAATGATGTTACCATTGAATCAGAGGTGCAGTAGAGAAGAGCCTCAGTTAGTGATGGTTCACGACGGGCTGTGGAGCAGAGGTGGTCGGTCGCAAGAACAGAGCAGCGGTGTCGTAGAGGAGAAAGCAGGGCCGTCGGACGCGATTGTGAGAAGCGGCGGTAGATGGCTCTGGTTCGCGGCGGAGGAAATGGGTCGCCGCTGTAGAGACTAGAGGAGCAGCTACCTGGTTGAAGGTCGGCGACTCGGCGCAGAAGGGTCAGAGCAGCGGTGGAGGTCGTGACGGCGAACACAGAGGTGGCGCGAGGTGGTTCGGGTCGATGGTGGAGCAGCTCGGTTGAGAGAGAGAGGCAGAGATGGTGCTGCGTCTGATGGTCGCAGCTGGGAGAGGCGGCGTTGATGGAGTCGCACGGAAGCGGAGCAGAGGTGGTGCGAATTGGAGAAGGTGGTGGAGATTGGTGAAGATGATGAAGTTTGGAGGATGTGGGTCTGGTTGAAGGCATGGTGATGCTGGTTGCTAGACCGGTGGATTAGAGAGAGATGACAGAGATATAGATAGAGATAGCTTAGGATTTCTTTCCCCTTCCCAAATTTTTTTTTTTTTTTTTTTTTTTTTTTTTTTAAATGCTTCACATTCGGATGAAGCTGAATTCAGACACGGTTGAAAAGGAAAAGTCAGAGACTTTAGAAGTTTTGCACATAAAAACTCAGCTTAGCTTGAGTTAAATTCGGTTGACTGACCTTCTTTCTTTTTTTTTTTTTTTTTTTTTTTTTTTTTTTTTTTGTTCAAAACATATATTATATATATAGGAAACAAATATAAGTAAGAAATAAAAATATGTAAAAACCCACATATATATATATATATATTTATTTATTTATTTTAATAATAATTGAGATTATCTCAAAATCACGTGTCATGCCGAGTTTTCTTTGGATTGAACAAAATTGATCCTCTTGAAGGGGTTTTGTAAAAATATCCGCAAGTTGGTCATCGATTTTGACAAAATCAAGTACGATATTACCTTTAGAGACATGGTTTCGAAGAAAATGATACCGAATTTTGATTTATCTCCGGTCATGTGTCTTGAGCATCCACTATAAAAGAATCATTTGTCCTTGGAAGAGGAGGACTTCAAGCAAACCTAAAAAACAATTAGGTGACAAATTTTGGTACCCAAATATCCTTGGGTCCTTTGGGGTTAGAAATTTTAACATAAGTGTCTTTGATAACCCAAATTGTCTTAATAGTATTTTTATTCCTTTTTGAACATTCAAAAATTCTATGTCCATTTCTCTTGCAATAATTACACCTTAAATGAGTCAAATTACTTTTGATGAATGTTTTATGCAAAGGATTTATTTTCTTTAATAAACAAGCATCCTTTTGATATGGATCATATCCTAATCCTTCTTTGAAAAATGAACTTCTTTGACTTCCAAGCATAATAGCCAAATTTTCCTTTCCCTTTGTAAATTTAGCTAATATGTTCGTTTGATCATCAATGGTCTTTTTAAGTAAAACATTTTCACAAACAAGATCATTTGAAGAAGTAGAGTTTTCTTTTTGTTCTTTTAGTGAAATGATTTCATCTTTAGAACTAGAAAGCTCAAGTGATAAAGATTTATTTTCTTTCTTAAGAGAAACACATTTTAATGCCATTTTCCTTAATTCATCATGAAGTTCTTTAAAAGCTTCTTGTAATTCATTATATGAATCTACAACATCATCATAAGAAGGTAAAATATCATTAGGAGAGTCATCACATACCTCGTCATTAAAAGCCATTAGACAAAGATTTGCTATTTCTTCCACTTCATTGTCGCTATTTGAAATGTCCGATTCATCATCCTCCCATGTAGCTTGCATAGCTTTCTTATTTTTCTTCTTTTCCTTTTCGCTTTTGAGCTTGAAACAATCGGCTTTGAAGTGACCTACTTTTCCACAATGATAGCATGTGGGTGTGTCTCTTTTGCTAGCCTCATTTGATAGTTCTTCCTTCCTTGTAGAACTCCTTCTTTGAAGACTTTTTCTTTGAAGATATTTCTTGAAGCTTTGGGTGATCCGAGCTATTTCTTCTTCATCATTTTCAAGATCATCACTCTCCATCAATGCTTCTTTAAAGGCGGCTTGAAGAGCTAATCCTTTCCTTGGTTTGGACTCCTCTTCACGTGATTTGAGAGTTATCTCCCATGTGAGAAGTGAACCATGTAGCTCATCAATGTTGAGCTTAGTAAGGTCATGAGATTCCTTGATGGCGGTAGTTTTGGCATCCCATTTGGCCGGAAGACTTCTAAGAACTTTTCTTGCAATATCCGAGTTAGTCATAGTTCTACCAAGATGTTTCAAACCATTCAAGATATTTGTGAATCGAGAAAACATATCATTAATGCTTTCATTTTCTTTCATGCGAAATAGTTCATATTCATGCATAAGTAAATCAATTTTCGACTCACGAACTTGTGAGGTTCCTTCATATGTTATTTCTAATTTATCCCAAATTTCTTTGGCGGTTGTGCAAGTGGATACCCTATTGAATTCATTTGGACTAATTGCACAATTTAAATTCACTTTAGCCTTAGCATTAATAGAGATAAGTTTACGCTCATCCGCATCCCACTCTTTTGCTTCCTTAGGCATCTTTTTGCCATCGATTTCTTTCATAGGAATAAATGGTCCATCTTCAATGACTTGCCATATTTGGTAATCTATAGCTTGAAGAAAATCAATCATTCTAGTTTTCCAATAACTATAGTTTGAACCATCAAACCAAGGGGGTCTATTGTTAGATTGACCTTCTATATATGTAACACCATTGTTTGCCATGATCTTTTCTCTAAGGTGATTAAGCCTTTAATTTAGAGCCTTGCTCTGATACCAATTGTTGCCCAATAAATGACTCTAGAGGGGGGGGGGGGGGGTGAATAGAGTCTTTGCTAAACAATGGAATTTAATTCGATTTCTATTTGATAAATGTAATTGCAATGCTAGATGATTTAATATAAAAACACAAAGCAATATAAATCAAAATAAGAGTAGAGAGAGAAATATAAATACTTGGACAAGCGATTTTAGCGAGGTTCAGAATACCCTTGATTCCTACGTCCTCGGCTCAAGGTTCTCTTGAGACTTCCCAAATCCACTATGGCTTCTCCTTACGGGTGGAGAGCAAAACCTTCACAAGAAGCACACCACTTCTCCTACCACTCCTCCTTACGGGTGAAGAGCAAACCTTTACAAGAAGCACACCACTTCTCCTTACTAAGAGAACACTCTCTCTTAGCCTAAAATTGGGTCACACCAACCCTTTGAATACAATGATCTTGTACAATAAAATATCTCTCAAAGATTGATTTGTACAATTGTAGCTCTCTTGCTTACAAGACTAGAGTAAGAATTTGAATCAAGAATTGAAGCTCTAGACTTGAAAATATGTGAATGATGATACAAATTTGTATATGAAAGTGTATGATTGAGATTGCAAGAGTTGGTTTGTAAAGAGAGTTTTAAGTCCTTTTATAGCAAACATTTTCATCATTTTTGGCATAAAATATGACAAAAAGTCATATAGAGCCGTTTGAAAAGGCAATAGAGTCGTTGAAAAGAAATTCAGGGATTGGGGTGAGCTGAGTTCCTGAATGGGGTGAGCTGAGTTATGCATTTGAAAATTGTGAGAATAGGGTGAGCTGAGTTTGCAACTGGGGTGAGCTGAGTCTCTAAATATTTTGTATTTAATATGCAAAACTTTGAATGCTAATTCTCAAATCCAAATTCATTAATTTGGTATTTATTTGTTTTCAAAAAATAGTTTTATGCATAATGATTTTAGATTTCTAGAGCTTCAAAATAATTCAAATAATTACTTTGACAGTTAAAATCTAAACACTCACCAACCTATCTACCCAATCTTCAAGTAGTGGTTGATCCTCTTTGAAATGATTAACTTTAAGCTTCAATCTCTTTGCTCTTGATCATCTTTGAACTTCAATCTTTTTGCATTTGATATTCTTGTTCGTTCCCTTTAAATGCAACGCCATGATCTTTTTGTCCGCGTGATCCATATATGATTTTCCTGTTCTTCCAAGCTTGGACAAATACTCATTGTAGTCATTAGTACAAAAACATCATTAATGATTTGTTATCATCAAAATTACGGAATTACCCTTAGATTAAAATCTTAAGGCCAACACATATCATTATGTGATTTCATTGATATATATATATATATATATATATGATGTTGGAGCATGTTAATTATGAATATTGCGAATTAAATTCATATTTTATAAATGCTGAACTGAAAGTGATTAATGTGAAAACATGAATTAAATGCGGTAATTATTAAAGTATAAATGAAACGTATATCTTTATACTTGTGGTTGTATACTTAGTACCCTTGGGGAAGGTTAAGTATATTGGCATAGTGACCTCTGTAGTTAGTTGAGGTTAGTGATGGACTGTAGAGTTGATTTTGAGTTGATGCCTTAGAGAAGGCGGGTTAATTATTTTGTGATTGTGGTGAGTTGCGTGACCTCCTTGGAGATTTGAGGTCAGAGATTGATTTTAGTATCAATTGAGATTTGATGCCTTAGATAAGGCGAGAGATGAGATTGTGAACTTAGTGGACATTGTTATATAGGCCTTTAGGTGCCTTTCACTTTTTGAGGAATGGGTTATCAACCGTGTCTTGAGATTTTGATTGGGTTAGAAGAGGTTATGGTTGAGGTGATTTTACTAAGTACTTGGGGTACTGTAGTGTTGTTTCTCATGCTTAGTTCATTTTCCTAAGCATTCCTTGTACAGTGTTTTGTACGCTAGTACGTGATCGTTGACTTCTATGTCACTCCTTGAGTCTTCAGTTACGGCGTGGTGCCGAACCTCTTCCTTGTGTTGTCATTTGATTATGTGAGGTTGGAAATAGATAGTTGTGTTCTGTGAACCCAATGTAGTACTCTTCCTTCTTTGTCCTCTTGGACATTATAGGGATCCGTAGAGTTGTGTTCAGTCTTATTCGACTGTCTTTCGAAAACGGTGTTTTCTAAACTCTTTGTATTTAAAAGGAAAAACCCGTTTTCGCCTACCCCCGTAGCAATTAAAAGTTTTAGTACTTTATAAAATGATTTTACGATCTTCTTTAAAAAGATTTTTAACTTCTAAAAGTTGTTGATGGCGACTTACGGAGATCGGGGGCAAGACGGTCATTTTTATTATGTGGTTTCTTAAAAGGAAAACTATTTTATTACTTTCTCGAGATTCTGAGGTTACGAGACTTCTTTCTCAAAAACCTCGACATGTAGAGTTTTGAAAGGCGTCTTCTTGTTCACCTTTACTTCGATCCTTTTTAAGTCTCGGGTTATGAGGCTTGGTGTTGTTTAGTGCACACATTTAGTGTTGCCTTTCACTTCTTCTTGGTTGTGGATATCACCACCTAGGTGATTGAGTTTTCTTACGTTAGGGGCATGGATGCCGAATGGATTGATTCGAGCTTTAAAACATTTTTCTGAAAAACTATTGAATCCTTGGGATTCATCTTTTATAACTTCCATTCTCGGCCATTCGCTTTTGGTTTCCTTGTTCGGGTGTTTTCACTAAACACTTGGGGCGTTCTTAACCTTGACATCATTGTCTCGGTTATCTGTTGGATTAGTATTGGGACTTCTTTTCCCTTGCCTTGGTTTCCTTGTTCGGGTGTTTTCCCTAACACTTATGGTGTTCTTAACCTTGACGTTGTTGTCTCGGTTATCTGTTGGTTTAGCATTTGGAACTTCTTTTCCTTTGCTTGGGTTCCTTGACTCAGGTGGTCTTTCATGAGAGTAGTGCTCGTGTACTCTTAGTGATTTGATCGAGTTGTTTTCCTTGCCTACCGTGAGAGCGTTAGTGATTTGATTGACCCTATGGATGATAGTATTATGAGGTCGATGTGATGATGTGATTTATGGTATTGATTAGGAGATGTGATTGAGGTGATCTAGTCCTTGAGAGGTAGATTTTCTCTAGAAATAGGATGATGTTTCTTATATATATATATATTATACATATATATATATATATAGATGACGATTGTGTTAGTACGCAAGGACGTGAGTGCTTTTCCTCCTGTGTTCTCGGGGAGTGAGTTATGAGTATTCCTTGGTACTAGTGGTGGATTTTGATCCCTATGGATATTAGAGGTGAGTGTGTTTTCCATCTGTTTGGATATTCTGGTTAGCGTTCTGAGCACTTGATGACTTGTTAGATTAGACTTGGATGTCGAGTACTTAGTGTACGTTGGTGAGAGTAGTGTAGACTAATGGTGTGGTACTTGGAGTACGAGTCTTAGTCGTACCTTATAGGCTCATGTTGTGTATTTATATATAGATATGTATATATATATATCCCTTATATACTTATGTACGGTAGCATATGAGCGCATGCCTTGGGGTTGCGTGGATGGGATTTGTTGGGTTATATATATCTTGCTAGATAGTTTAGCATTACTTAAACTGCCAGAGGATATGGTAGTTAGGATATCTTTTCCCACTGAGCTTATTTGCTCACAGGGGCATTTCATCGCCCCCTGGTATTCCACGCCAGGTTGCAGGAAATGTTATGGATACGACAGCATGCGGTGCAACGACGACTTTCTTTTGTTTTCTTGTTACAGGTTTTGGAGTTGCGCAGGGTGATGCGGTTACGGTTGCAGTGCAATTGGTTTGGGGACGATAGTTATCTCATGTCAGTTTCTTTACCCATTTTGCATGGGATTGTCCTGTATTTCTCTTGGGAGCAAGTCTGTTGGCATATCCCTATTGTTGTATCTTTTATTTTCCGTCTTTATTATTTCAGGATGTTATTGTATCTATTCGGCACTGTCATGTGCATTTCTGTATTCTTATTCAAGCATTTGTGGCTCTATTGATTATAGAGGGTTGTGTAGGGGTTGGAGGTTTCTTTCCACTACCTCGGCCCTAGTAGGATTGATGAATGGTGGGCCTGTGAGCCATTGTTATTATTCTGTTGTGGTTGGGTGTCCGGATGTTCCATTTACAAACGGAACTCTGCCGAATTTTTGTTAGATTTCGCTGCTTTATTTTGTCATTCATTTGGGTATGAAATATACCATTCTTATAATTATTCCATACGTTTTCATAGTTAATGATATTTTAGTTGGTTGCTCATTATAAGGATCACATCCTGGATTCCTTAGATGTCCCAGTTCGGGAGTCTTAGGAATTTAGGGGCGTGTCAGTTGGTATCAGAGGATACTATTGAGTCTCTAGTATTCGATTTGGCATGGAGTATATTTTTCATGGTCATTCCATGTATTTCTTTGTTATTGTTGACTCTAGTGGTTGCTTGACTTACATCACCCTTTGGAAATTCGCTGATTCTCTAGATTAGAGTTTCGGGAATTTTAGGGGCGTGACAATATGGTATCAAAGCATTTTTACCCTTTTGTGGGTGTTTGATGACTGAAGGTCATTTGTTCTTGCTTATTTTTACTTCCGTATTCACTCCCTTAGCTCTTAGGCTCGGGTTTCGGAGTCTTAGGAATTCGGGGCGTGACACGGTTAATGTGTTCAATAGATCTTCCTTCAATACCTTATGTAATGTTCCCTTCACCAATTCACCATTTTCTATTAAACTGACAAATGTCATAAATTCCGGTCCCGGATCAATCTCCTAATAATTCTCAATCTCTGCCCATGAATCCTGAACCTTTTATCAAATCCTACTTCTCTGCGGGGGTAAACCGATTTAACTCTGTGTGGTCCATCCCATCTTTGTCGAAATTTACCTAGAAACACTTTAAACTTTGGATTACATTGCCGTTTCCGACCAAGCTTAAGGAACTTAAGACGAACATGCTTAGCATGATGTACTCTTGTTCGAGCTATGTATCTTCGAGCATCCTTATATGGACAACTCTGTATCCCCTCACACTTATCTCTTAATTGCGGATCTTCCAAGGCATATAGCTTTTCTACCATGTGCATACCTAACACTGGTTCATCTAGAAATGTGTCTTTAAGAGGGGGGGTCATCCTTACTAGCTTATTTAAAAGTTCGTGACAATTGATCATCTCTAACATCCTTCATATCTTGTTTATTTATCACTAAGCTCTTATCTCGACCTTCAGTGCTGTTATATAACCCAATCTTATAAAGTGAGTTGTCAGGCACTAATGCCGCTGGTGACACAAATGGAGATTCAGGCAAATCCCTTGGCTCATCCCACGTGTCAAACTTTACATTCGACCTTTCAATCACAGCATCCAAGTCATTCCTTTCTCGACTCCTCTGAGGTACCGCTTTCTCAACTATCTTATCAATATTAAAACACTCGGCTGGTTCCGATAATTGATGGTTGATATCAAATACATTCATCCTCATATGTAGATTCCCAAAAGATATATCCATAACTCCTGTTCTGCAATCAACGCATGCATTTTCCGTAGCCAAAAATGGTATTCCTAAGATAACTGGGATGTGTCTCCTTGATCTATGGTCAAGTTCCATGTGTAACACCACAAAGTCCACAGGATAGTAGAACTTACCCATTTGAACAATGACATCCTCCAGAATTCCTCTCGGTTGTTTAATTGATCTGTCTGCCAATTGAAGCACCACCGATGTAGGATTGAGCTCTCCCAACCCTAGATGTTGATAGAATGAGCAAGGTAATAAATTAACACTCACTCTGAGGTTAAGAAGAGCTCTACCAATCTTTTGGTCACCATGACATAAGAAATAATGCGAGCATCGGGATCTTTCCTCTTAGGTGGAGTATCACTCAGTAGGATCGAACTGACTTATTCAGTCAACAAAATCTTCTTCGGGACTTTAGTTCTACTTTTACGCTTTTGGATACAGAGGTCCTTCAAAAACTCAACATAGGGTTGTATTTGGTCTATAATGTCTAAGAGTGGCAGATTAATCTTGACTTGTTGGAATGTCTCTAACATGTCTGACTCTTTATTCTTACCCTTTTTAGTCGGCTCTCTAAGACATTGAAGGAATGGTGCTGCCTCCTCATAGTAGGCCCTATCTAACTCTCCTGGTATTGTCTCATCCTGGTTTTTCTCCTCTTAAGATTGATCTTTCTGAACTTTCTCAGCATATTTCTTTTGCCTTTCTTTGAACTTCTTGGGCCTTTTGCTTCTTCAGCCTCTCCTCATACTGCTCCTCAGCCCTATTTTCCATATTTTTTCCACTTCTCAAAATTGTGACCGCTTGGACTATCTCATGACGGGTATCAATAAAGGATTCAAGCTCCAGAGCTTGTTGTGACTTTTTAGCCACTGGCCGACTAGGCAATATTCTCTCTATCCTATCCACAACATTCGCTAGTTGTATCATTTGGGCTGCCATTTGAGTCATGAATTGGGAATGAGAGTTCATTGTTTGGATAGTCGCCTGATAATTATTGGATTGATCTTTTAACTCCTTCAAGGCATTCATCACCTCTTCTTCAAAGCCAGGTGGTCTTGGTGGTGGATTTTGAATTGAATTTTTATGTTGGAGATGGTTTTGAGGATATGAAGGGTAAGCTTGATTGAATCCTTCAGTTTGGTTTCCATGAGATTGAGTTTGATAATTATATGTTTGGACAACCTGAGAATTAGTGGATGACTATCTGGGTTGGTGATTTGACTGAGAGTTTCGAGCCATGATTGTTGGTGGGGATTGATATGATTGTTGACTCTGTTGCAACCTTGGCTGTGAATTATATGATTGTTTTTCCTGAGGGAACATTGATTCCACATTTGAAGATTGAGATGAAAGAGAGGGATAATTTTGGACATTTGATGTGTTTAAATTAGTGAAGGGAGCATTGTTTGGGTAGTTCCATGCTACATTAGCATTGGTAGCAACGAATTCACCACCTTGACACTCATTGTGGGAATAATCGACTTCTACCTCTGACACTTCTGTTCTAGGGGAATGATTTTTCTGGAGAAGCTTTTCAAATCTTTATAATTTCTCTCCTATCAACGCCACTGAATCTCTCACATTATCATGATTCCCAACATAGGCTTTCTCAGATCTTTTATCTAGCGCATCTCTAGCCCTCAACTCAGATTCATATTGAATTGTATTCTCACTAATATTGTCAAACAAGTCTAAGAGTTCTTTTGCTGACCTCAGGATAAATTTCCCTTGTGTTGCCGCATCTATTAAATTCTTATGTTTATCTCCTAGTCCTATGTAAAAATTCTTAGCTATATCCTATTCAACGAAGCTATGGTTGGGACACTTATACAAGATTTCACTATATCTCTCCCAAGCATCATGGAACTTCTCACCAGGCAATTCTCTAAAACTTTTGATTGCATCTTGTGCCTCTAAGGTCTTTCCTATGGGATAATGATTCTCTATGAATTCAAATTGAAGGGCTTCCAAATCAATTTTAATTACCTTATCTAATTTGACGTACCATCTTTTAGCTTTTTCTCTCAACAACCAAGGAAATAGACGCACTCGCAAATCGTTCTTAAACATATTATCATACCTAATAGTCGAGGCAACCTCTAAGAAATCATTAATATGCTTGTACGGGTCCTCTATCCTAAGGCCATAAAATTTTGGAAGCATATTGATAACGCTCGTTTTGATCTCGAAGTGCTTCGTGCCTTTTTTTTTCTTCTTCTTGGAAATCATCAAAGGAATCATACGCATCCAGTGCGTAGTATCCTTTCAAAGATGTGGCTGGTGTCCTTGTTATATTGGCTCTTTGGTCACCCATCTTCTCGAAATCCATTTTTTTTTTCTGATAATCACAAAGTCGCCGTTTTGAGTTTCTAAACGACGTATTTCGGCCAATAATAAATAGGGATCACTATGTTATAGTGATTTTTATTCAATGACCCTTTTCCACTAAAAACATTTACCTCGTTTGCGAAAATCGGAGTTTCTGACAATTTATACAAAAACTGCATATTTTTTAATTTTTTAATTTTTTTTCAGAAAATAAAACAAACTATTTCTAAACTCTTCTAACTATTAACATAAATAAAGTTAAAATTATGTGAAAAATTTAAGATAAACTAAAACTAACAAGAGGTCCAACGACACAACTTTCACTGCTCCACCAAATTCCTTTATGATTCTCAGAGTACCTCGCAAAAATAAACAAATTCCAACTTTAGATACAATACAACAATGCAATGTAAATAAACTACTAAAACTATTGAACAATGCTTAGTCCTCGGCAACGGCGCCAAAACTTGATGTGCGTTAGATGTCTACAAAATATATGGTTAAAAATAACACCTTAACAACGCTAGATTTTACCTTACGCAAGCGCACGTATCAGTTGTCGAATAGTAAAGCTTGAGTAAGGGATATCGATCCCACTGAGACTAAGATTGTTCACTTTAATAGTTCAAAAACACTGAATTATATTTCTGAAAATTATTTGTTTTGGTGGTCGAAAGACCAAATTATCTAATCTTAACTAAATTAACTAAAAATCAAAGTAAATTGGGTTTTGATTCAAAAGAAAGAGAAAATTAGGATTTTCATCACTCCACTACTAACCTCATAAAATAGTTCTATCAATGTAACAATTATAAGAGGGCGATCCATAGACTGTGAATCAGGTCGTACCGCAAATAGATAAATACGACCCCAAAAAGAATTACCATAAACCGGATTGCGAACCCATATCAAGACTAAACTGATTAGTGCATGCCAATTAAATTACTCTAATATACTCCCAATGCATGAAAATAAACTAAAGCATGTCTATCTCAATTTGCTAAGGCTTAACCTAGGATTTCAAGTTTCATGACTACCATTGTGTAGAAAATCAGAAATTAAGCATCCGAGTTCTAGCCCATAGTGAATAATTGTGATTGTGTAAGATAAACATATTTATTAAGTCTAAGAACAAGAATCATAATAAACATGTAAACTTGTTTCAAGAATAAAACCGGTCTCTCATCTACTACAATCATCATAGTATTGTCACAGCGTCCCCTCATTACAATTGAAAACAAAGATAAAAACTATATTACTTGGCTAGGGTTTTGCTAGAAAACCCTAGATACCGAATTAGTTGCTCATGGTAGAAGGAGACTGCGTCGTTGATGTAGAATCACCCTACATGGTCGTCTTTTCTGGATCTCTAGGTCTTGAATGACTCCTGCTTGGAATGAGATGAATCTCTAGAAAATATTCTGAAAACTATGTGTAGAGAAGTCTATTAGATTTGTAGCAAAGCTTGGTATTTATAGACAAAGCTAAGGGAAACCCTAACTTGTGGAATAAGATTACCCTTTTTCGTAATTTCACACACAACCAAGCAAAACCCTAATATATGATATATAATATATATATATATTACATGTATAGAGGTGTTAAGGTCGAACTTAAAGTCATCCGGGTCAAAATGGATCAATCTGGGTCAAAATAGGATTTTGTCCCGAATCTGAAATTTTCAGCTTTTTGTGCAGGACACCTCTCACTCTTTTGATTATATATGGAGCTACACACATTGGATGGAGGTATTTAATATATCATTGGAAGTCTTACTTCAATCTCTTGATGATAGGCTCAAGAATCACCCCATTTAGACCTTTTTGACTAAGATATGAGCTCCCGAAGTTGACTGAAATTGTGCTGAAAACACTATAGCATTCCGCACCTACACTTCATGCGTAGGGACAAGCGTAGAAACTCACTTTCTGACCACTTTTTGCAACTGAAAGCGTAGGTTAAGCATAGCAAAACCTCCGGAAACTAATTTTCTTGATAATTGCTCCATTTGAACCCCCTCGATTCCTTTGGTACGATTCTTGAAGTTGAGACTCCAAAAAATGACATTTTCGTTCTCCGAAAGACACTTTTCTCTTGAAAACACCTATTTTGCTCTTTCTTTTGGATAGACACAAGCACTTCTCTAGTTAATTTACCAAAGTTAGCTCGTAATCTTCCTTGTGCTTCTGAAACACGCTTAAACATACAAACGACATAAAAATACCAAATAATGAATTGTAAAGACGTAACAACAGTAAGATAAGGGCATAAAATGGATAATTGTTTGCACTTATCAGTAATGCCTGCTGAATCTGGTAATTTTTTTTATTTGCCCCAAAGTGGTAGGAAGGTTTATGAGTTATGCTAGATTGGTCCATGCATGAAATATCTTTTGATTGTGTATGAATGTGGTGGTAATGGTGAAAGAAGAGGAAATGATAAAATGATAAAAAATAAAAATGAAAAAAATGATTCTTCAATCCCAGAAGGAGAGATTACTGATGAGCATAAATCTCATGGAAGAAGCTCAGGCCCAATTGGTTGAGACTAAAAATCCTCGCTGGGAAGTCCGGAGCTTAGAAAGATAAAAAGGGATATGGTGAAAAAGCTAAAAAGATGGAAAGGTGGAAATTGTGTGACAAAGAGAAAGTATCTTTTATTTTTGCCTTCTAGTTTTTATTTTGGATTGGATTATCATCATGGTTGGTAGGGAGATTATCAGTTTTAATATGTATTTTTTTCATCTTACCTTAGTGCTTGCACATGAGAATTTTCATATATATATATATATATATTTACAAAACTTGACTTATGCATTCTTGAGTTTACAAGGTATGTGTGCTGATTAGAATATGATGTGTTAATGATTTGTTTTGTGTCTCTACAGTCTTGCTCATAAATTTCCAAAAATAAAAATATTTTTTTTAGTCATGACATTTTGCATTCATGCATTTAGTAGTAGGGTCATGCATAGTAGAGATTTCTTTTACTCTGAGAATCTGGAAATGATATGATAGAATTCTGTATGTTGGAGTTTTTTTTGAGTACTTCCTTGCATTTCTCTACATTTTTTATATTGCATATATACTATAATTAAGATTTAAGCATGTTAAATGAATGAAGAATGTTATCCTTGTGAAATAAAAGGACAACTTGATTATTCGGAATATGAATGGCGCATGAGAAATCATCCTTGTTGATTATTGCTTTAATGAGATTTAAAAGCATGTTGAATGATTAATGACATTCATGTTGACATTTTGAGAATGTGTTCATAAATATGACGAGCTACGTATTTGTGTTGGTGCATGGGTCTTTTTAGACATATTGTATATGGTGTTCACCTTTTATATTGAGAACTTAATTGGTGTTGGGCTACGCCTGGTAGTGTAATCATGGGTGAATAATCTTGTGTCGAATTGTCACAACAACTGGTCAGAAGGTGTCCTCCATATACAGAACTAAAAAGCCAAAAATTGTTGATATAGGGTTGATTGCTACCCCATCGTGGTGGTATGCGTCACTCTCAAAGTCGTAAAAATTATTGATATAGGGTTGATTATTACCCCATCGTGGTGGTATGCGTCACTCTCAAAGTCTCGGGTCTCCTCGTGCAACCGCCTTCCTTGTTGAAAGTGAAAAAGAGAAAACTCACTTGGGGATAATCTGTGCGGTACTCTTTCTAAGCGTGGATGGTTAGAGTATGTATTCGTTAATCGTATTGGGCGTTATGTGTGACATAAGGCGTGTGAGTCACATTGCATTTGAGTTGCTATTATGTGATTATCTCTATATGTGAATCATGATATTATTCAATGTGGTGGGGGAACATGTTTGTGTGAATTTTGACATTTAATTCATATTTTATAAAATGCTCAAGTGAAATTGGATACTGTGAGAATATGATTTGCATGCCTTTTTTAAAGTACAAATGTGAGATAAATGCTTATACTTGTTGATATATGCTTATATGCCTTAGAGTCGTGATATAAGTTAGTTTTGATAGCTTCCTTGTGATAAGAAAAAGTCGGTGATGAGTTATAGCGTTGATTATGAGTTGAAGCCTTGAGAAGGCGGGTGATGGTTTTGCGGTACAGTTAACGTTGGTGTAGTAACATGGCGTCAGTTATGACATTGATGTTTTGGTTATGATAGACGAGGTTGTGAGTAAACCGAGTCAATTGTGTGTTGATGTTCATATGATATTGTTAAAAACCTAAGTGATGTGGTTTCAAATGTGAAATTGAGGTTTGAAATAATCGGAAGAGGTTTTGATTTGAAACTAGTTGGTTCCGTGGCAACGACCACTAGGTTTCCTTTAGCAATCTTAAGGATTGGAGTGTCGTTGAAGTTGTGGTCACTCTTGAATAACTCGTTATGGAGTTTAGTGATTTGGATGTCAAACTAGGTATGGTTGGGTTAGAGTTAGTGCCTTTGCGTATAGTCACTTGCATTTCCCTTCGAGTTTCCTTTTTACTTCGGTTCGTCATTTCCTTACTCCTACAAGCGTCTACAAATTCGCTTGGTCTTTCCATTGGTGTTTCAGTTTGTTTTCCCTAAAACAGATTTTTCATAAGACTTGTATTTAAGCTCATTCGGTCTTTAAGTGAAAAACCCATTTTCCCTTACCCCCGTGATCCCGACAAAGAGTTTTGAAATGGTTTTAAATACATTCTATAAAATATTTTTGCATTTGAAAGCCGGTAGTGTACCGGGGGCAAGACGGTTATTTTTATGGATTTTCAAGTAAGTATCTTTGATAAAAATAAACCGAGATTAAATGATATTTTTTCATTTCTAAAGTTTGCTAAATGAGTTGGAGCCCTTATTGCAAGTTTCCTAAGGGTTTAATGCTGTTTGGGGGTCATTTTTGAGGTTTTCTGAACTGGGCAGTCGACTGGTTTAACCAAGCTATTTTTCGCAAAGATTTTGGAACTCTCTATCTCATCCAGTCGTCTGGGTCATTGAGCCAGTCGTCTGGGTCATTGAGCCAGTCGACTGGGTCATTAGCCAGTCGATTAGTGAACTAGCCTGTTGACTGGGTCAGCTTGTTGCGAAGGTTAGTTTTCAAACTTCCTTATTTTCCTCTTCGCACGTCGGAATTGAGTCCTATTTTTCCTATTGCTTGAGATAGGTTCAAAATTTGTATTTGAACTTGAAAATCATTTATTTTCAATTGAAATGAATGTTTTACCCTTTGTGAAAGAGGGGTACTTTAACTTTCTGTTTGGGTCGGTGTTGTCCGATGCCCTTTTCAAAAATTCATATCTCACATCTCGCGGCTTTGATTAAGGTCCCGTTTGTTTCTACGGCCTGTCCTATGTCAAAATATTTTATAAAAAATTTAAAATCATTTATTTGCATTTGAAATGACTATTTTACCCTTGGTGAAAGAGGGGTACTTTAACTTCTGTTTGGATTGACGTTGTTCGATGCCATTTTCAAATATTTATCTCTCGCATCAGGGCTTTGAATTTGGCTAAATTTGTTTCTATGGTTTAACCTATGTCTAAATTGGTGGGGTAACCTTTGAACGTACATTTTTGCCTTTGAAATGACCATTTTACCCTTGGGCGAACATGTGACCTTTGAGTGGTCGGTGTGATGGGTTTTTTAATCTCTTTCACTTTCTTTTGTTGTTGAAAACCTTTGTGACTTCCCTTAGGTTGAAGTGACTGTTTTACCCCTGTGCTGGGTTTAATGATGGTGGGTATTACCACGTGAGGTGATTAGTGGTATGCTTTGATAGTGATTGGAGTTATGAAGCTCGGTATACTTGTGATCTAGGAAGTGTATTTGTTATCTTTCCTGAAGTGTTATGATTATGAGTGTTGCTCCTGTGATCTGGTGATAGGTATTGTGTTGATTGTCAGTGAGGGACTGACAGTTACGAGTCATAGTGATCTATGTGGTGGTCTGTACTACGTGGCATGTATTGTTTGTGTATCTCTCTCTCTCTCTATATATATACATGAACATATATATATATATAGGTGTGCATTATTATATGTTGTTGTGCTATGGTTTCATTACGTGTTAGTTGGCCTATTTGTTGATGCATGGTGGGGGACTAGGGGGATGTGTTTCCCGGGTGTCGTATTTGCGTGAGTTCCATGTGGGACATTTGACTGACTTAGAGTAGATGCATGTACACGAGTTGGTTCGAACTCGACTTGGACGGTCGGATGATGTGATAGTTATGATTCCTTTTTCCTACGGGGCTTAGATGAGCTCATCTTGACGTTCTTTTGCCTGGCGTCCCAAATGCAGGTTTGCAGGAAAGGTTTTGGCTATGGATTGTTTGGGTGCAACGACACTTTCTTTTATTTCCTTGTTTACTGGATGGCTCGTGGCACGGATGCTGTTGCGGGATTTGGAACGTTGTACGTAGAGTTGTTCCTTTACTTGTCCCCTGTATTGGGACTGTTGTTGTATTTTCTTGGGAGCCAGTCTGTTGGCATATCCCTTCCTTGTATTCGTTATCAGTGCATCGTTGTATAGATGTATTATTTTGGCACCTTATTCCATTCGTTTTATTATTATTTATGATTTTAGTTGGTCGCTCCTTGTATAGACCACACCCCGGATTTCTCGGATGTCCCGGTTCGGGAGTCTTTGGAATTTAAGGGCGTGACAAGACTCTTGAAGCATGTCATCTTAATCTTCATCACACTCATAATCTTCCTCTGCAGACATTGCCCAACTTGTAGCAACTTCTTTATCCTCCTTACTTTGAGTAACAAACACAGTGAAATTCTCAGAGTCATCACCTACCTCTGAGTCTGTTGCATCAATAACTGATCCATTATAAGATTCATCATCCCAACCGACGGCTAAACCTTTGGATTTTTTCAAAGTGTTTGCACACTCTGCAGCTATGTGACCATATCATTGACATTGAAAACATTGAGGTTTTTTCTTTTTTAAGATCAGATTTGTCTTTCCGAATTAAAATCTTATTCCTACTTCTAGACTCACCCAATTTATCTCCAAACGTTCTCATTCTCGTTTTCCAATAAGTGTAATTCGAGTCATCAAACAACGGGGACCTAGATATGGAATCTTCTTCACGAGGCAACTCTATCATCTATGTTCAGAATCTAACCCTAGGTAGTTAACCTAAATCGGGGCGACCTTGCTCTGATACCAATTGAAATTACCTAGAAGATTAATGAAATTAGCCTAGAGGGGGGGGGGGGGGGGGGGGGGGGCTGAATAGGCTTTTAGTCGATTTTACGGTTAATTAAATTTATAAAGCGGAAATTCAATTTTAATCAATCACAAACCCTAATTTTCTAATTAGATAAATCAAGCAATTATGAATATAAGTGCAAAAAATAAATCATGAGAAAACACAGAGAATTTTTACGTGGAAAAACTCCAAGTAAAAATGATGGATACACTTCAGTATCGATGCACTTTGAATCAGAGAAGTTGTACAGACTCTATGAAAACAGAACTTACAACCGCTGTAATTCGCTGTTCTTCACTCGACGTCTGAAAGTCTAGATTCACTTGCGCTCCACGAAGCTCTCGCTCCAATCTCCGTACTCAAACGACTCCGCTTCTCGACGGATCAAATCACCACGAAACCTCCTGCTTCGATCTCCGCACTCAGACGGCTACGATTCTCAAAATGGATCAATGTAACCAAGTTGAATTCAACGGTGTGTAGATTTTTCAGAATCTAGGTCATTCAATCATGCATAAGATTGTTGATGTAGAAGCATGATAGAATCAACCCAAAAACAAGAGAGAACTAGAAGAATCACTCAATGATATTTTCTCTCACTATCTTTATCTCTGTAGAAGAATATGAACGATAGAATACTGCAAAGATCTCCCTAAAAAACCCTTGCCTCCTCTCTTGTAGACTTTGGTATTTATAGACAATGAAGAAGCAAATTCTAAGTTCACCCTTTATCGTAATTTCACATCCAACTGAGCAAAACCCTAATCTCTGATGTATATTATGTGTATTGCACGTATACCAAGGTATAGGAGTCGTCCATGCATCATAGAATCAAAACGGGGGCATAACATGCAAAATATCATAAAATTTCAAAATCTCTACCGTCGCTACGCTTTAAGCGTAGGTTCAAGAGTAGAACTTCACTTTCTGGCCATTTTTTGTTTCTGAAAGCGTAGACACTTTTGTGAAAACCATGTTTCTCCGTAACTGTGCCAAAATGACCATCTTGACTCCACGATACTTTTTGCCTGAAGTGACGACTTCAGAAAATGCCGTTTTCGCCCTTTGGGAGACATTTTTCCTCAATAGCTCACTTTTGCATTACACTTGTATTATTCACTACTTCAATGCTTGCTTTTGCCTTTGTCGAAACTTTTAAATGTCGTTGAAACCAAAATAACCTATCTAACACTCAACATGGTTATTGTCTAGAACATGTCATAAATAAACAATACTAAAAAATATTTTTACAATAAGATTAAGTAAAAAAATATATTCTTAAGCAGATTTTTTTTTTGTTGCTATATCTTAATATTTTCAAATATTATTTATTTTTTTCTATACTAAAAAACAAGAAAAATATTATCAAAATCGGTACAAATACTATCATATCGATTGCAAATTATTTTTTTAATTTTATAAATAGTTTTATCAAAAAAGGAAAGACAGAATTACACTCATATCCAAGTTTAAGAATTCAGTTATAAGTCAATTAAGAATGCATTTTAGTAATGGAGTAGTATCTAACTACGGTACAGAAATATTAAGAAAAAAGCAGGGTATAATAATTACAAATGGCAGACCACCTTAATAGATTGTGTACTGTTCCCGACCTTTAAGTTTATTTTAATACAATTTCATGCTACTTGACTACTAAATATTTTAAATATAATCATCCAGTAAAGAGACACTGGATAATATGTCAAAATTTGGCAGAATGTTTGTTTGGGTCTAAATTTAACTTTGTTTGGTTTCACGGTTGATGTGGTACAAGGACAATTCAGATATTTCATCAAAATATTGACCATAACTGACAAATCATATTAAAGTTTTGACAAAACTCAGGAATGTAAATAAATTTAACCCTTCTACATTTTGGCATGGGAGAGATGGAAATGGCGCGAGATCTCTCTTCCATCACAATATTTTTGTTATGCATATTGATTAAAAAAGAATAATGGTTTCAATTTACATGTCTCTTTTTAAAATGGTGATTTTAATAATTTTATTGTATTAATAGATAATGAATATCAAATTTATGTGTACGGGATCGAAAAGATGATTTATAATTTAATTGTTTTGGGTGTGTTTGATTAAAGAAAAGGAAAAGAAAAGAAAAAGAAAATCACTTTCTAGAGTGCATTTGGCTAAAAAGAAATTTTTGAAGAAAGATATGAGAAATTTTTATTTTGTTAGTATAGATAGCATAAAATGGAAAAGAAAATAACTTTTATTTTCAAAATTATCGTATACTTTTAATACTTCAAATCTAATGCTTTCATGAGAATTTTCTTTTCTTCCTATGAATTTTTATTTAGTCAACGAATTAAACGATATATAAGTCAAATTATTTATTGTTATTTTTAAAAATCTTAGAAAGATTATAATAATGATTAAATATGAATAATAATAATATACACTTATGAGGATACATCGGTAAAACTACTTCAAACTTCTAAAATCCTATGCATCTTAATAATCTAATCTTTCGATCTCCAAATAAAGTACTGGCTAGATTGTAACGAACAAAACAATGTAGGAAAAAAGGAATTTGAAAAGATTTCTAAAAATTAATAGAAGTAGGGAAAAAATATGAAGAAATTCTAAACATAATAGAAACAAAGATGACATAAGTTTAGAGAGAGTTGTGAGAACTAAATCTTAATCCTTTGATTTCATATGCAACTTACTAAACATAACCCTTATATGTTATATATAGTTTGGCATACTCCTAAATACAACGTATAATACTATTATTATTTAATAACATATTTTTATTCCACACTAATATATAACTATATAGGGGATTTTTATGATTTTGTTGTTTGATTTTCGTGATACCAATCAAAATTTGTTAATTTATAGAGATATAGAAAAGTTTTTCACGATAGTTTTTGTAGGAAGATAAAATAATGACGGGTGGAAGTAGTTTCCGTATAAAATAATGATTGATGAACTGAACAAGTATGGGTTAAAATAGGAAACTAATAGATAAGATGATAGGTTTCACGTGGAAACAAAATTTTCGCACAAGGAAATATTTTTAGAAAAATAAATAGATGCAGGAAATTTATTTTTCTCAAAATTTTCACTTTCGCGTTAACAAAACTCCAAAAAAATAGAATTCTTTTTCTTTCGCGCTAACCAAAATGAAAATACATTATCTTTTTAAAGATGAATGCTAACTACAGTCGATGCGACTGTGACTCCACAGTCACATCAGTGATGGCCCAATTCAACTTTTTGATAAATATGTTATTTTATTGGGGCCAGAAATAAACCTGTCATTTATTTCACTCGTAACATGTTCTCTGCCTATTACATAGATCTCTTTATTAAATACTAGGGTTTTTTTGGACTTAAGTCCTATAGTTTTGGGGGTAATTTGACATTGATCTATTTTTTAAAACTTATTTGACATTGGTCCGTTTTTGAAAATTTATTGTTTGGTAAATTACACTTTCACTCCCACTTATTTCGGTAATTATACTTTCACCCCAATCAAAATTTGAAATATAAAATGACTAAATTACCCCTAAATGTGTGTGAAAACCTATTTGCCCATCCATAAAGATGTGAAAAGACCAACCTAGCCTCCTTTTATATGTATTTAGGAAAAAAAATTTATTTCGAAAAATATATATTTCGAATATATATATATTTAAAATATATTTTTCAAAATATATATTGCAAAAATATATATACTGGAAATATATAAATTGCAAAATATATATATAAAATAGTATATATATTTCCAATAATATATATATATATTTTTAAAAAGAGATATATATATATATATTTTGAATTAATTTTTGTTTTGAAATACAGATAAAAGGTGGGTAGGTTGGTCTTTTCACATCTTTATGGAAGGACAAATAGGTCGTCACACACATTTAGGGGTAATTTAATCATTTTATATTTTAAAAATTGCTTGAGGGGGTGAAAGTGTAATTAGCTAAATAAGTGGATGTGAAAATGTAATTTATCAAACATTAAGTTTTCAAAAAGGGATCAATCTCAAATAAGATTTAAAAAAGGGACCAATGTCAAATTACCCAAAAAACTGTAGGACTTAAGTAAAAAAAACCCTAAATACTACTACGAATTCTTCATTGCTTCAATACTTCTACAAATTTATTGTTATTTATCTTATTATTTCATTTTCATTCGAAACTCTTCGCATTACCAACAAGTTTCCCTCCTTCCTTTCTCAATTTTTGTTTATCTTTAGTACATATCAATACAAACTCATTAAAATTAATTTTGATTTCTTCTAAAATCTCCAGAATGTTTAAAACAAATCAAGTTATTTTGAATAACCTAAACTACAATATGTTTAAATAATAAATGGGTTATTTATAGGGACCTCCCCTGAGGTTTGTTGATAATCCACGAACCTTCCCTATTGTTTCAAAATTGTCACCTATCTCCCTTGTAGTTTGCAACTATTTGCACAAACCTCCCTTATTACTAACTTGCCGTTAAATTGATGACGTCATAAAAAAATGACATAAAATCCCTAAAATACCCTTCTAAGGGTGAAATGACCTTATATAATAATGTGTAGTTACTAACCTACCCCTCAACACTTACCTTCCTAAATATAGCCATTACAAACCAAGCTTTTTGCAGGTTTTTGGGTTTGTCTCTATCATTGCAATTTGGGTGGAAGAAGAGCTGTAGAGAAGAGAGAGTTTGAGAAATGTAGGAATTGGATAAGAGAGTTGTAAAAGAGAGGGAGTGTTTGAGAGAGGATGTAAAAGAGCTGTGAGACTTTGTATGGAAATAGATATATAAATATATATGGTGTGTATTTATAGTATATATATATATAGATATATAGATGTGGATTGGGTTTGAGAGATTGAAAGAAAGAGTCTTTGTGAGAGTTAGGGTTGTGGGTGGAGAAGATAGAGTTTGGAGTAGAGATGAGTTGCAAGGAAGAAAATGTTGGCTTTGAAATTCTATTTCAAATAATAAATCTTATTTTGATATTAATAAAACATTCAAAACCGTGTTTAGTACTAATATGACTTTGAGCTAAGTGTTTCAGCAAGTACAGGTAAATGATTTGGAAAGATCATTAAAGCAACAAGCGATAAGGAAACTCAAGCGCAAACTCGAAGAAGGACAAAAAGATCAAAGAAAGAACAAAAGCTGGACTCAACACCTGGGGTAGATAGGTCGGGGTGAGAATATTGTAACAAGGTATATTATGCATTGATTGGTCTTATAAGCTCAAGTAATAAATCAAACGAACTCAAATTGATCAAAAACGGATTTTGAAAATATTTCTTGGAGTCACCCAATCGACTGGCCATGAAATGGCAGCCGACTAACTGTGACCCAGATGACTGGTCAATAAGGACCCAACCGACTGGATGAACCAGTGAGTTATAAACGTTTTGACTGCATGAGGCAGTCGACTGACTGTGCCCAGTCGAGTGGCAGTTAAGGACCCAGCCGACTGACTGAACCAGAGAGTTATGAACATTTTTGATTGCCTGAGGCAGTGGACTGGCCTTCTTGAGGCAGTCGACTGACCCTAGCCGTTGGGAAAAATATTTTAAATCTAAGCATGGAGGCAGTCGACTGGGTGCCGGTAGGCAGTCGACTGGGTGCTTCAAGATTTTAAGAAAAAGTATTTCTAGACAATATTTTTGCCCAAAAAGAAATGGTTTTGCTTGCTGATTTTCAGGTCCTACTCTCCATATTGTCTAGGGTGAGATACACTCTCCAAACCTAGTGTTACACTATATAAAGAAAGAGATATGGATTGAAATCTTAAGGTTCTTGTGTGAGAAAATTTTCAAATATTATTTATCTCTAATTTTCTCTCAAGCATCTTCTGAAAAATCTTTTGATAGTAAGAAAGATCAAAATCTCGTTTTTCACTCTTATCATTTTGAAGATTTAAACTCAAGCTTTGTGCTTATTCTCTTATTGAAAATATATTGTGAGAATATATATATCTTGAGTTCTTGAAATATCACCTAAAAACACTTGAGCTTATATTGATCTATCTTCCATAAAAACCTTAGGGTTTTGAGTGTTTTTGTTTCTTGAGTGATATATTGATTGCATACACAAATTTGTGATCTTGGGTGAGTAAAGCCCATTGTATCAAGGGAGGATTGTTCTCTTGATTGTGTGAAGAGCTAGTTAGCTCTTTTGTAAAGGTTTTGCTATTCCACCTATTGAAAGAGGAGCCATAGTGTGAGGATCGGGAAAGTCTCAAGGAAGGGGATTCTTTGAGCCGAGGAGTAGGAGTTACCGAACCTCGTAAAAATCACGGTGTCAATATCTCTATCTCTATCTCCTTACTTTATGTTCATGCATGCTTAATTTATATTGTGGTAAATAGCTTTTTGAATTTAAGTGAAATTATTCATTGCATATTTTACCTTGTAAATTAATATTGAACCTTGTTGCATGTTCTAGTAAGAATCAAAAGAAGTTAGAAAGTATTTTTAAACCCTATTCACCCTTCTCTAGGGTAATTTAATTACTTACAGAAAGTGTTGTGGGTTGTGTGGGGTGTGTTGGAGAGGCGTGTTTATAAACAAGAGAGAGGTTGGGCTTGGCGTGTCAGCGCCTATGAATCTATGTGTGCGTGGTGCTAGTTTGGTGCTCCCAATTCCAATGCCTCATGCACATGTTGATGAGAATAAAAGTTTCCTTAGTTGCGAATCAAAGTTGATGATGAGATCTTGTGGTTCGCCAAACACTTACCATCTCAGGCGTAAATCCTCTTCCACAGTTGTATTTTGCAAGGATCATAGGATTTTAGGAGTTTTCGGCAAACCCTATTCATCAATACCTCCCTCTCTCAAATTTGTTGCAGAGAAAAAAAATGAGAGTTTGCCCTAGGTTTATGAAGTAGGTGAAGGGTACATATGTTTTCCCTCCAAAAATAAAGTGAAGAGAACTGACAAGTAGACCTCATTGTACTGGGGGTTACTTTAGTAATCTCATTTCAAAACATAAGGACAACTATGTAATTTTATCATTTTGTTAGATAATTTAACGGCAAGTTAGCACTAGGGGAGGTCTGTGCAAACATTTGCAAACCACAAAGGAGGTAGGTGACAATTTTGAAACAACATGGGAGGTCTGTGGATTATTGGTAAATCTCAGGGGAGGTCCCTGTAAATAACTCATAATAAATGGAAGAATAAAAATGTAGTGTTATAATTATAAGAAAACAATGTTTCATATGTGTGATCAGAGAGTCATGATAATAAGCATAGTAAGTCGGTTTTAATATATAGTAGTCGCGAAAGTTACGTGTTTGTATATTTCATAAAAAATGAATGACCAATCTAATGAAAAAATTAACATACCATGATCTCTCTAACGTTTAGATGGAGAGTTTATCATAATTGTTTTAAAACATGTAGTTTTGTAATAGTTCAAATATCCAGCCTAGGAGAATGGGCCAATACACCAACTGATGGGCCAAGCCCATGGATGATTCTAGAATTAATTGGGTAGCAAGAAATAAAGGCATGGAATCAAGGGATTGAGATAGAAGTAGAAAGAGATAAAACAAATTAATTGGGGGTGATGATAAACATCTTAGATGGGCTGAAGCCCATCTCAAAGTGTATATAAACATGGTTGATTAGTAATAAGAGGCATTCGATTGTTGTGTATTTTATTTTACATTTTCACAATTGACGCTGTCTGTGAGAAGCTCTTTTTGAAGTTCTCCCATCTTCAAAGCTTCCCACTCTCTGCCGAGTTTAGGCTCAAGTTGTCTATGGCGGTTACTGTTGGCACCCATACTTACATGTCGTATGTCGGCCAATCAACACACATGAACATAGCCAATAAAATATTTACGAAAATTGGCCAAGGGTCAAGTGGTGGGGGGCAATAGAGAAATGGTCAAGCTCTTTAGAAAGCTTTGTCCAGAAAGGATCAAGATATGGAAGACCAATATCAACAGTTACAAGAGAAGAGGGACACGTGGCAGCCATCTAAGCCGTGCCAATATGGTTAATGAGTGTCTTGAATTGATATACCAAAAGATGTGATAAATGTGACTGGAAAATAGGCTAGGTTCATTAC
Organism: Cornus suecica; assembly: GCA_963922005.1. Classification (NCBI taxonomy): domain Eukaryota; kingdom Viridiplantae; phylum Streptophyta; class Magnoliopsida; order Cornales; family Cornaceae; genus Cornus; species Cornus suecica. Next base: position 31,042,406 of record OY998246.1, on the reverse strand, counting down.
ATGTAGTTTAAGTTCAGCAACATGGCCATGAAATGAAACGTACAAGGAGACGTACCAGAGTTGCCTCCTCTAAGAAAACTGTAAATGACAGATGGCAGAGGAGTAGGAATTGATAGTGACACGTGGCAACATCTAAGTCTGGAAGTAAGAAACGGTTGTGAAGGTAGTTTGACAGTCATATAAATAGTATACTTAGTATAATTTTGCACTCTCTCCTGCAGCACACACAAAAACACAATACTTTGCAATTTCTTACAATTATAATCTTCATCCTTTTCAATTTGTGTTTTCATTTCTACAACGTCAATCCAAATCATTTATGTTGTTGTTATTTCAATCATTATCTTGTAATCTTTATTACAAGTGGTGGTATTTCAAGTTCCCTTTCAATTTACTGCAATTCCTTTTCATTCAATTTTATTCCCAGTCAATTACAAATTTTATCTCTTTGAACTTTGACATTTAAGTCCTTTTAATTAAGGCAAAAAGAACCCTTGAAATAGAAGTTTTATTCTTTTATTTCACAATCGCTTGATTCATATCCATCACTTCCAAAAGAAGAGTTGCACATTCTTTTGGCAAGTTCTCGACTCTCCTAGAGTTTCGCACACCCACACTCCTACCAAAAAACACATTTTTGTGTAAACAGTTACCCGATCACATTAGTCCGATTTACCCCCTTGAGGAGGTGAAACCTCCCAAACTGATGACTAGATCTAACGAGCCCTGGAGGAGAGAAATGTCAAGATAGAGAGACAGAATGCCGAACTGATGGTTAGACTAGCTTTGCTGCTGCCCTCGACACCACTTTCGATCCCTCCTGCAGGCCGGTAAAATTCTCAAGCGGGACAACATGCCGATCAATCAAACCATGAGGACCGGTCAGCAGGACACCTGATCGCACGCTATCCAACCTATGCTGGAAGATCAGGGTGAATCATCCCTGCAAGTGATTGGGGTACACAACCCGGACGATACACTTCCCATGAAAAAACTAGAAGAATTAATGGTCTGGTTCCAAAGGGGAGTGCTCAAAGATCTGAAGGCGCAGACCTTCAACAATCTAGCCACGGATGCATCCTTGGATACGGTGCAACCACCATTCACATTGGCGATAACCAGCGTGCCCTACCTGGAGAGATTTAGACTACCGAAGTTTATTTTGTTCGACGGCACGGAAGACCCGATAGAGCACATCTACCATGTCCACACAAAGATGAACATCTACAATAAAAATGAAGCCTTACTCTACAAAGTCTTCCCAACAATCCTAACCGAGGTAGCTTTGCTTTGGTTCCGAAAGTAGCCACCCCGATCCATAGGAAGTTGACTCAAACTATGGGAGATGTTCATCGCCCAGTACTTTGGTAATAAGAGACAGAAGAAGACAATGTTTAGCCTATTCACTATGATCCAGGAGAAAGGTGAATCCTTGAAGAACTTTGTTTCACAATTCAATGTCGAGATCTCCTCGATCGACAACTTTGATAAGCACTCAGCCGTTGAGGCTTTCAGAATGACACTCATCCCCAAAACTAAGTTCTATCAGTCCTTAGTTAAGAGGCCGCTAGTGGACATCGGAGAACTCAACTGCAGGGTGCAAGGATACCTCTAAATATAAGTGGAGCTAGCCATACACCAAAGAATAACAGCCTTTGCAAGTGTCGAGGCAAAAACATCTGAATCAAAGGCCAAAGATCGGGAGCTCAATCGAAAGTGTCCAAATACCACTACCACACCATCCCAGACCTTGGAGAAATGCCGAAGGTTCGAAGATATGATTACTCCCTTGAGATTTAGTCTAGGAAAATTATACCAAGAGAGTAAGAGTAAGGGAATCTTCTGGACGCTACCACCCATTAGACAACCGATGGACCTGAGGGACATGTCTAAGTACCGCACTTTCCACAACAAGTATGGAAACCAGACCAATGAGTGCAGAAGCCTCAGAAGGCAAGTAGAACCAATGATTGCAAAGGCGGAACTGACAGACTACGTGGCTAAGGAAGGTGGCCGATCAGACCAACACTCGCACACCTTGGCCAAGGGGGCGGTGGGCTAACCCGTAAGGGTTATCCACATGGTTCATGGAGGACCTAAAAAGTTAGAAATATAGGAAGCCCGCAGACCCATATGCGTTAAGCCTAAAAATTACGACGGGTTGGGGAGATCAACGAGTTTCGGAGCCCGAAGGAAGATACCTGAATTATCTTCTCCTCAGTGGACCTACAAAAGAGAGAATCACCACACGATGATCTTCTTGTGATTTCCCTCATGGTTTCCAATTTCCTAATCAAGAGGGTAATGATTGATCTGGGGAGCAGTGCCAACATCATCACCAAGTGGGCCTTCGAGAAGCTGGAGATCGACCCATACGAGATAATACCCTCAAGTAGCCCGATAACCAGGTTTGATGGCAAAAGAGTAAAACTAGTGGGAGAGGTCTAGTTACCGGTCTCAGCGGTAAGGCGTACCCTCAGGGAGACTTTTGTGGTAGTGGACGTCAAGCCCTCTTACAACTTGTTAATGAGCCGAGGCTGGAGCCACCGGATGCAGGGAGTTCCTTCCACCCTCCTTCAAGTCATGAGGTGTGTGGACCCCAATGGTGTAGACGTGATTGACATCTAGGGAGATCAGGTTGCGACCAAGGAATGCTACGCAGTTACTTTGAAAGGGCTAAAGAAACGAGTAGAGCCTGAACGGGCCTCAACAGTCAATTCAACTCTCGATGATCAATAACAATTACAGGAGGGGGGAGCGGGATCCCCCAAAGCAATAGAATCTATGGTGGAGGTATCGTTCAGTCCCAACCAGCCCGAGAAAATAACCTACCTCGGATCTGAACTAGCAGATCAGGAAATGGATGAGCTAAAAGCCCTCATGTGTGCCAATGTTGATGTCTTCGCATGGAGCCACCTGGACATCCCCTGTATTGATCCTTCAGTAACCCAACACTTCGTTAACGTGGATCCTAGTGTAAAACCTGTCAGACAGAAACAACGATGCATGAGAGTCCATCAAAATCAGATCATAGCAGAAGAGGTTGATCGACTTCTCCAAGCTGGATTCATCCAGGAGGTACATTATCTTTCCTGGTTAGCTAATGTTGTGGTAGTCCAGAAGAAAAACGGGAAATGGAGAGTGCGTGTGGACTTTACTAACTTGAATAAAACATGCCTGAAAGATTGCTTCCCGCTACCAAAGATTGATCAGATGGTAGATGCCATTGCAGGGTTAGAGCGCTTGAGCTTCCTTGACGCATACTCCTGTTGTAACCAGATACGCATGGATATTTCTGATGAGGAGAAAACGCTCTTCATCACTGAATCAGGTACCGATTGTTATATAGTTATGCCTTTCGGACTAAAGAGTGTAGGTGCAACCTTTCAGAGGTTAGTTGACAGAGTTTTCCAAGGCTGCCGGGATCTACCATAGAGGCATATATAGATGATATTGTTGTCAAAATCAAGGTGTAGGGTGATCACTTGGCGAATTTGCAGGAGGTGTACGATACCCTAAGAAAGTATGAGATGAAGCTTAACTCGTCCAAGTGCTCTTTTGGTGTCTTCTAGACAGTTCCTAGGGTATATAGTGGATTGGACAGGAATCCAGGCGAGTCCGACATAAGTCAGAACCCTCATCGAGATGGAAGAACCCAAATCCCGGACGGAGGTTCAAATACTGACCGAAAGGGTGGCAGTTCTCAACCATTTAGTCTCTCACCTAACCGACTCGTGCCGAACTTTATTCTAATCAATAAAGGCAAGAAAATGAGAAGTCTGGGGACATGAGCAGTTAAAATCCTTGAGGCATATCAAAGATTACATGATGAAACCCCCTATATTGGTGACCCTGGAAATAAACGAGCCTCTACATTTATACTTGGTAGTCTCTACAACATTCATCAGTGCTGCTCTAGTCAAGGAGGGCAAGGGTTGTCAGATGCCGATCTTCTACACCAGTAAATCTCTAGCGGACGTTGAAACCCGTTACAGCAGACACGAGAGGTTGGTACTATCATTTGTCAATGCAAAGAGTTGTCTTCGACACTATTTTGATGCACACCCAATCATAGTGCCCACCACAACACTGATCAGATCAATAATGGCGAAGCCAGAGCTATCAATAATGGGAATTTATGACATAACCTATGTTCCCCGAATTGCCATCAAAGGGAAAGCAGTAGTTGATTTTATTTTGGAAATAGAACCCGTAAACTGTATAGAAGAAGATGAAACTGGCTTATGGATACTTTATGTGGATGGATCATCGAACATCAATAGAGCATGCACTGGCATGGAGATTTTAATGCACGATGGCATCAAACTTCAACACTCCATTCGTTTGGAGTTCCTTGCCTCCAATAATGAGGTTGAGTATGAGGCTCTTCTGGAAGGTATTCGTTTAGCCCAAAGCTTATAAGTACAGAGAGCAAAGATAAGAAGTGGTTCTTAGCTAGTCATACGGTAGTTAAATGGTGAATATGAAGCCCGAGAATAAAAAATGGAAGCATACAAGGAGTTGGTACTGAAAGAGGCCCAAGGTTTTCAGCAGTTGACTTTTGAGCAGATCCCAATAGGTGACAACGTAATTGCTGACCATTTAGCTAATCAAGCCTCCGCAGTGGGGGAAGATATGGACCGTGTAGTGCCAATCGACTTCATCATCAGATCGAGTCTGGAGCCTCCCAAAGAAGTGATGATCATTCCATGGGAGCCCAGCTGGATGGACCTCATAGTAGATTATTTGAGAATGGGTGCCTTGCCTGAGTCATAACTAGAAGCTAGGAAGGTCAGAATGAAAGCTGCAAGATATGGACTCTACAACGGTCAATTGTATTGGAAGTCTTTCTCCGGACCATACCTGAGATGTCTCATGCCATCGGAAGTCTCTCCTGTCATGGAAGATATACACGTCGGATCTAGTGGAAATCACTCTGGGGATGATCTCTTACCCATAAGGTCCTCACTCAGGGGTATTTCTGGCCTTATCTATCAAGAGATGTGATCAGTTGGACAAACCTCAATTGTTTTGGCCTTACTAGGCTTAGGTAATAAATAATAATAATAATAATATTGTGTATAAATAAGCCCTTAAAGTTAACATAGTTTTTCCTATCACAAGTGCACGAATCAATTATAGTATAGTATAGATGAGATAGGGTATATCGTATCTACAGAGACTATTGAATTCACAACTTATTTATAATTATTGTAACTAAATTCTGAAAGATAATTTGTTTGTTTTGTTTTCTATAACTAATTTAACAAGAAATAAAATAACATAAAAGTAAAGATATATTTTGGTTTTGGTGTTTTAAAACAGCGGAGATAAATATCTAGGGTATTTCTAACTCCACCATTAAGCGCATAATATATTCTCTAATTCATTCAATTGTAAATGGCGTTCCATCATATGCGAATCAGATATAGGGTCGCAAACATTGGCGAAACCCTAATCCCAAAAAAGGAACAATTAATCCATCATTGGTACAATCCATCTTTGAACAAGTATAACTAGTACATGCATCTACTCTAAACTACTCCTACTAACATAAATTAAAGCATGTCACTCGTTATGTTTTCTTGAGCATGGTTTGTCTAAATCAAGATTGCATGTTAATTACCACCATTGTGTAGAAAATCATGAGTTAAACATCCGAGTTCTAGCCTATAATGAATAACCATGATTGTACAAGATAAAACATTCATTTAAGCTAAGACAAGACATAGAATAAATGAAGAATCTTATATAAAATCAAACGTAATCACTCATTTACACAATCATCACATACATGTCCTTTAGTTTCCCCTTATACAATAAAAATAAGAAAGAGTGTACATTACTTGGCTAAGATACCGATTTAGTTGTTTATGGTAGTGGCTGTTTGCATTGTTGATGTAGACACCCCTCCGTGGTTGATATTCTTCCACAAATATCCTATCAAGACTCCAATATATCACAACTTCAACACCAATATAATCTCTACAATTGTAAGGGAGACCCCTCTCTTTTATAGAAAAATACGTCTTTGTTTGGTAATTTGATTGCTTCCCCCGGTTAAGTCAGGAATATGTATCGTGATAGTCCTTGAAGAATGGTATAAAATCTCATCACATATGGTCAATATTGCATCCAAAATAGCCTAGAGATCATTCCCTACTGAGTTTGGCCGAAATGGGTCCCACGGGTGCATATACAAGTTGCTAATGTGTACTGACCGTATGTGGTCTTACTGAGTACTTAGTGAGAATTCCACCGTGTACTTGGTGGTCGCGCAATGGTGCGAGAATGCACGTATGTCTCTGGAATTTTTCTCACTTTTTGACTACCGAGTATTCGGTGAAGGCTCTACCGAGTACTCGGTAGTTCTTCTCCTTGTATTCTTGTATTTCATTTTCTTTGCTCCATTTCTCTTCTCGGCTTCATTTTTCTTCACTCATCTTGCATCCTTGACTTATTTTTGGTCCTTCATAGGTCTTTTATCCATGATTTCGGCTTTCAAACAATCTTGAATAACAAATTTAGTTATTTCACCGAATTTAACTCGTTTTACATGACATGGTCTGAAATGTCTTAAAAATACAAAAACCATATAAAAAAATCAATATAATGATAAACATGAACATAAAAATGTATAATTAGGAGCCTTAAATGTATAATATTTGGCTCTTATCAAGTCCCCAAACTTCAACATTTCTAGTCCCTTAGCAATCTACTCAATAGAAAAAAATTCAAAATTCGTGATGATTTTGGTATTAGTACAATAAATTAAAATATCAAACTAATCCTTTTATTTCGTGAAGGTGTACGATTACACTTATCATGTGTAACAAGCCTTTTAAACCCCTCGGCAATACCGAGTGAACGAGTGAAATCTCGTGAGGGTTAAATATACTGCTCACAAATTCTTTCATTCTTGATTCTTGTATGGTCATAAAATAAAATAATCATTAATCATGCAAATACTATAATTTTGTCAGAATAAAATGATTACAATTTATCCCCACTCACTTATACACAATAATTATCATGAATTAAATTTAAAAGAATGGTCCCCATAATGGTGAAATAAATTTGCTAATCTCTACAGCCGATCCACATAGCTCTCCATGTTTTTTTGCACATTCTCTATAGTAGACTAATCTCCATTCTTCTACTCATTGATCAAGTTTTGCCATGACACAACTTCAATATATATATATATATTTTCATTTTTATCCCTTTTTGTCTTTCTAAGTCTCCGGACTTTCCAGCGAGGATTTTTAGTCCCAACCAACTGGGCCTGAGCTTCTTCCATAGGATTTATGCTCATTAGTTTTCTCCCCTTTTTACACGAACCATGATATTGGTGATACCAAGGCCTAGTTACTCAGATCGAAGAATTATTTTTTGCATTTTTATTGTTTTTCATATTTTTCTTTTCTCGATACCACTTCTTCATATATATATTTTTCTTTTATTCTTTACTACACCCCTTCTCCCCTTAATATTGAAACAAAACTATTTTTTCAACTACATAGTCAAAGATCAACTAGTTGTCCCATAAAGAATGTGTGCATGTGCTTTATAGGCCAAGACTATCTTTTTCGGTTTCAATTTCACTCATTTATTCACTCATATGGACCATATCTTAAAAATCAATTTAATCAAACTATTACATACTCATGAGTGGGATAGTTGTATACATAATATATTTATAGTCATAACATGTACACAAATCAACTCATATAAAATCTTAATCACATATTTTGAATGAAGAACTTAATGAATTTTTTTTAATTTTTCAAATTTGTTTTTGCTCATTACCTTAAAGCATCTAAAAACTAATTCCCCCTTCTCAAACTTAAAGCGGACCATGTACTCATGGTCTAAAAAGAAAAATAAAGTAAGGAAGAAATTGTTACCGCCCTTGAAGTGTAATTTTGGTTGCTTCATTATATTGCTCACATCTCCCCCAAGCTTGCTTTGGATGATCTATTACAAAATAAAACACTATGCAATACCCAAGATTATATCTAATAGAGAAATAATAATTAAATAAACCAAAATATTAAACATTAAACACTTTTCAAGGGAATGAAATTTTATTAATAAAATCACTCATGATTTGGTTTTGAGGGCCTACAATCCTAAAAAATAAAATTGCAAAACAAATAAAATAAAATAAATGCAAAACATGGATAGAACCAATCCTAAACGGATTTGGTGGGAAAAATAATAAATCAAAAATAGTTAAAAATAAAATACTAAGAAAGATAATTCTCCATCCATCCCATATTACTAATTCCCTATTCCTCATCTAGCCACTTTTGTTGGTCATGGTGCCTTCCTTTTCTTGTGCATATTTTTCTTCCTCAAATAAATTTTGTTGATAGCTACACCACCAATTATTTTCTTCATGGGTAAATAAGTCCATAAACTTCTAATGGTCATAATCCTCAACGTACATTATCTCAGCTCCCATCAGTGGTGTAAAATCACCTCCCAATTGCTTAGTAATCATAACTTGTATAAAAAATGGGAATGGTAATTTTCAATCTTTAGCCCACGAACATGGTGTAGGAATTAACCATCTCCAATGATTCACCATGTGCTCGTAAATAACCAAAGGAATAGACACCCAACGCTTAGTTCAAAATCGATAGAGGGTATCTATTGCCTCATAGTCGCACTTATCTTTCCAATTCTAAGGGTAAACTTGCTTAGCAAACAACGTATTAAGAAACCATAAGTCAGGGTCAAACATAGCCCTAGGTATATGATGAGGCTAATTTTGAGATTGTTCTTCCATAAAAATCGTTTTCACCATATAACAAAATGATCCATATGGAGTACAGTATGGCTTAAAATTACCTTCTAGCTCCGGAGGCTCTTCATGTGGTATTCCCCACACCATAGATATTGCTTCGAGGGAAACTTCAATACTCCTCGTACTTCCTTGCACAGTGGTGCGTAGAATCTCATCATTCTTTGTATTTTCAAAACGCATATTTTGATAGAAATCTCTCACAACATCGGGAAACATGATGTCGGACGCCGAAGTTATCAATGGAGTTAACATCCGTTCTTCTAGTTTAGTGGTGTGATGTTAGGTGTGTAAAAATATTTGGTTAAAAATGACACCTTAACAACGCTAGGTTTTACCCTACGCAAGCGTACGTATCAATTGTAAAATAACAATGGCTTAAATAAGGGATATCGATCCCACAGAGACTGAGATTGTTCACTTTAGCGATTCAAAAACACTTAATTATATTTTCTGAAAATGGTTTGTTTGGGTGGTCAAAGACCAAATTATATATTTTAACTAAAATTATCTAGAAAGCAAATTAAATTGGTTGTGATTCAGATGAGAGAGAAAACTAGGGTTTTCATGGCTCCACCATTATCCGCATAATATAGTTCCTGACTGTATCAATTGTAAGAGGACGATCCATAACTGTGAATCATGTTATACCACAAATAGCTAAATACGACCCTAAAAAGGAGTACCATCAACCGGATTACGACAATCCGTCTAATGACTGACCTAACTAGTACATGCCAATTATATTACTTTAATATACCCTTACTATATGAAAATAAACTAAAGCATGTCTATAGTAAATCGCCAAGGAATAGCCTGTGTCAACCTAGGGTCTCATGTTTCATTACCACCATTGTGTAGAAAACCATAATTAAGCATCCGAGTTCCAGCCCATAGTGAATAATCATAGTTGTGCAAAATAATACATCCATTCCATCTAAGAGAAGAATTTAGAACAAATATATAATTTTATATTCCAAATCAGTACGATCTCTTAACTACTACAATCATCACAGTATGGTCAACAGTTTCCCCTCATTATAATTGAAAAAAAGAAATTAAAATTGATTGGGAAGCCCTTAAGAGAGAATATATAAAAAAACATATCCCATAGGAAAGACCTCTAAAGCACAAGATGTAATCAAAAGCTTTAGGCAGTTACCTGGTGAACATTTTCATGATGCTTGTGAGAGATATAATGAAATTTTGTATAAGTGTACGCACCATAGGTTTTCTAAACAAGATATTGTTAAAACTTTCTACATGGGACTTGGAGAGGGGTAAAAGACTTTGATAGATGTGGCAACACAAGGTCAATTTATCTTCAAACCAGCTAACGAACTTTTGGAGATATTTGATAATATTAGTGAAAACACCATTCAATATCAATATGAGTTGAGGTCTAGAGGTGGACAACAGGATAGGAGATATGAGAAATCTTATGTTGTAGAGCATGATGATGCGAGAGATACCATGGCATTGTTTGGAGAGAAATTATAGAGAATTGAAAATTTTATGCAATGAAGTCATTCCCCTCATAAAGAGATGTTTGAAGTCGAAGTTGAGTATTTCATAAATGAGTGTCAGGAGATAATGGCCGCTGATGCCAAAGCATCATGGAACTTTTCCAATAATTCTCCTTTCTCCAATTCATACACCTCCAATGCCAGAAATCACTCACTTCTGTCTTACAAATCTACCAATGTGAAGAATCCACCATCAAGGTCCCAACTAGGGCAATCATCCAATCAACAACCAAGATTGACAGACAGATATCAGTCATATAACCTACAACCAAGGTTCACTGAGAGAGAATAATTACAAAACCAACAACCAATGTTCCAACAGAGTCAACAATCATTCGATTAACAACCAACAATCATGGCTAGAAATTCTCAGTCCAACTACCAACCCAGGACATCCAATAATTCCCAAGCTCTCCAATCATTCAATAATTCGCAAGATCTTCAACCATTCAATAACAATTAGGCTGTGCAACCATATAACTACCAAACCCAGCCTCAAAGAAGCCAAACTCCTCCACCCGGTTTCCAGAGTAATAGGTTAGAGCAACTTATACTGGACATTCATAACAAGCTAGACATTCATTCCCGATCATTGGCATAACTACATATGCAGATGGGCCAAATGGAAAATGAGGGGAGTGTAAGAGAACCAGGGAGATTACTTAGTCAGTCGGTCGCTAACCAAAGGCCACAACAAGCACTGGGTATGAATCGCATACATCTTGAGGAGTCTAGTCGAGGTTCTGAGTAAGAACAAAGAGGTAATAGGATGGGGTGTTGCTGACTTGAAAGGCATAGACCCCTCAATTTGCATGCATCGCATACATCTTGAGGAGGATGCGAAGCCATCAAGAGAAATGCAACAAAGGCTGAATCCAAATATAAAAGAGGTGGTGATGAAAGAAGTGGTGAAATTAGTAGATGCTAGTATCATTTACCCCATTTCTGATAGCACATGGGTAAGTCCAACTCAGGTGGTGCCAAACTCAAAAGGTGAGCTAATTCCACAGCGCATGACCACAGGGTGGCGTGTGTGTATTGATTATAGAAAGCTCAACCTGAACTTCAGGAAGGATCATTTTCCTTTGCCATTCATTGTATAAATCCTGGAGAGGTTAACCGGCAAAGCTATTACTGTTTTCTTGATGGTTATTCCGGCTACAATCAGGTGGCAATTGATCCTGTTGATCAGGAGAAAATCACTTTTACTTGTCCATATGACACGTTTGATTATAGACGGATGTCGTTTGGTTTGTGTAATGCGCTATCAACATTCTAACAGTGTATGATGTCTATCTTCTCTGACATGGTAGAGAAATTTCTTTAAGTGTTCATGGATGACTTCTTAATTTTTGGGGAAACCTTTGAATATTGTTTAAAACATCTAGAACCGCTACTCAAGAGATGCAAGGAGACGAATCTGATCCTAAGTTGGGAGAAGAGCCATTTTATGGTTCAAGAGGGGATAGTACTGAGCCATATTGCATCGAAGCAAGGGATAGAGATAGATAAAGCAAAAGATGAATTAATTTCAAAATTGCCTCCTCCCAAATAGATACGTTTTTTTCTAAGCAATGTCGGGTTTTACCGATGGTTTATTCAAAATTTCAGCAAAATTGCCCCGCCATTATGCAACTTATTGGCTAAGGATGCGAATTTCATCTTTGACGGAGAGTGCCTTCATGCCTTTGAGGAGCTGCATTCTCAACTCTCATCAGCTCCGATTATTCGTCCACCAGATTGGTCTCTACCATTTGAGCTCATTTGTGACACTTCTGACTATGCCATAGGAGATTAGTTGGGTCAGAGAAAAGATAATTTTCCATATGCCATTTACTATGCCAGTAGGATTCTGAATGAAGCTCAGATGAACTACACAACTACGGAGAAGGAGTTGCTGGCAATTGTCTTCGCCTTGGATAAATTCCGATCAAATCTATTGGGCGAAAAGGTTATTGTTTACTCAGATCATGCCGCCCTGAGGTATTTATTGACAAAGAAAGACTCTAAGCCCCGACTGATTTTGTGGATTCTGTTGCTACAAGAATTCGACCTGGGAATCAAAGATAAGAAGGGTTCAGAGAATGTTGTTGCGGATCATTTGTCTATGATTATTGTTGAACCATAAAAGAAATTACTCCTCTTAAGGATTCTTTCCCGGATGAACATCTGTTCAATATGGCTGTTGTGTAAGAAATACCATGGTATGCTGACATTATAAATTATAAAGCCACAGGTTGAATCCCAAAAGGATGGTCTAAGAGTGAGAAACATCGAGTCTTCAGCCAAGTCAAATTCTATATATAGGATAATCCGCGTTTATACAAGTATTGTTCTGATCAGATTATGAGAAAATACGTCCCCAAGAGTGAGGTGCAAAGCATACTGACATTCTGTCACATGTTGGAGTGTGGAGGGCATTTCGGAGCTCAGAAAATAGTCCACAAGGTGTTGTAGAGTGGATTTTATTGGCCTTCCATATTCAAGGATGCTTTTGAGTTTTGCAAGGCATGTCCGCGATGTCAAAAGCTTGGATCCATATCTCGACTAGACATGATGCCTTTAACCCTGATTCTAATTATAGAATTATTTGATATGTGGGGTATTAATTTCATGGGACCATTTCCAAAAGCAGATAAGAATGAGTATATACTTGTGGGGGTTGATTATGTTTCGAAATGGGTAGAAGCAATAGCCAACAAACATGCTGACCATGACGTGGTTGAAGAATTTGTAAAGTTGAACATTTTCTCACGATTTGGTATGCCAAGAGTTTTGATCAGTGATGGTGGAAGCCATTTTGGCAACCAGTTTTTTCTTGCTCTGTGTAAGAAATACAGTGTCACTCATATAATTGGTATTCCAAATAACCCCCAATCACAAGGTCAAGTGGAATTTTCTATTAGGGAGATTAAAAATATCATGGAAAAGACTGTGCGTCAAGATTTGAAGGATTGGCTATGAAGGCTAAATGATGCACTTTGGGCATACATGACTGCGTTTAAGACACTGATTTTTATGTCGCCATATTCTATTGTGTATGGTAAAGCATGTTATCTCCCTATAGAGCTGGAACACTGAGCATATTGGGTTGTTTGAAGATTGAATTTCAATATAAAGAAAGTCGGTAGGCAGTGGAAACTCCAACTTCAAGAGCTTGAGGAGTTGAGGAATAATGCGTATGAAAACTCTCGGATTTATAAGGCTCAAACAAAAGCATTTCATGATAAACATTTTAGAAATATATTTTTTGAGCCTGGCCAAAAGGTTTGACTGTTTAATTCAAGACTCAAGCTGTTTCTTGGTAAGCTCTAATCGAGATGGGATGGGCCATATAAGATTACAAAGGTTTTCCCCCATCGAGCCGTGGAGCTCGATGATCCTAACATTGGAAATAAGTTTGTCATGAATGGACAAAGATTGAAGCACTACATAGAAGTTCAACTAGCCGAGTATGTGGTAGAAACGATTGATCTAACTGAATCACCACCTGAGTTGGATAAACTTGATCCGGAGTATTGAGAGGCAGCAACGTCGCACCAACGACGTTAAATATTGGTACTAGGTGATGAAGAGTAGCTTTTGATCTTAGTTTGTACTTGTAGATGGTAATTTAGTCATTTCGGTATTTAAGATCGAGTCTGTAAAATCGAGTCGGGAGGCCATGATCATTTGAGTAGGAAGTATAAATTGAGCCAAAAAGATGAGCTAGGGGTGTGTAGGAAGCATTGAGAGTGGAAGGGGTTGAAGACGACATTTGAATAGGATAAATTGTTTTTTTTTGGGCCCTGGGGACCTACGCTTCAAACGTTGTTACAGGCTTGTTATAAAACAGACCCGTCAGGCAGTTCTCTCCCTAAATTCTCGACCAACCCTTACGAGGTTTGATTCTTCCATTTATTTATCTGATTCCTCATCATTTCTTGCTAGCAGATCGTCACATTACTTGGCGATTCATCCGGTTTCGCGTGAAGAACTCAAAAAGTCTCCGAAACTCAATTTTTGGAAAATCATCTTTTCTCTCGATTCGGTGAGTTTTGTTCCATTATTTTGATTTCATATGACTTATTTAACTATTCTAAACTAGTATTGATGAACGAGTCCGATCAAAATTGTGTTTTGATTCGTTTTCTAAAAGTTGAGTTTTTCGACTTTGAAAGTGGCTTAAAAATCGAATTTTCGGGACGACGGCTTGTTTAATCGTAATATTTGATGTATTTAGATATAGTTTGAATTTGATTCGGTGTCCGGTTCATTATTGCATACTTTTTAAAAATTCCCTATTATAGGTATGGCACGGACCAAGTTTTCAGCGAGACGAGTGGCTCAGGCCCAATTGTGGCTGATCCACTGGTGCGACAGAGGTCGAGATTGTCGTCTCCCGCCCCATCCATTATTCACCACCGGAGTACACGTGCCAGGAAACCACAGTATCTCGATTCTGCATCTTCATCTTTCTCATCTTTTGAGGCGGAGGTAGTAGAGAGTTCAATGCAGGGACGCGAGATCCTTTTGCCCCATGATTGCCTTGTTGTTGATCTAGTTGCTTCATGGGGACCATCACCGCCACAATTTCCTGAGCCGTAGGCTGAGGAAATGGAAGAGGATACTGAGAGTGATAGTATCGAGCATGAGGATGATGTTGAGCATAAGGATGTTGCCGATGAGGAGGATGTTGATCATGTGGATGAGGGGGTACCTGAGCCACATATGAAGGGTGACCCCAGAGTTTTGACTACATTTTTACCTGTTCCCCGGATAACATCGATTGAGGGTTTACTAGACCAGGCGATTCGGAAAGGGTATCAGAAGGAGCGTACATATTTATTGAGGAAATTTGAGGGATTATAGCCTGTACCTGCCTGGACGATAGGTCAGCTGAGGGCCCGCTAATTATTACCTATTCTTGCCCCAGTTACCCCACATATTTTTGAGGATATGATTCGAGAGTTCTGGCTACACATGCAACATTTCAGTAAAGGGATGAGACTATGGATAGTGGTTTGAGGTACTGAGATTAAGTTTACTCCCCAGACTATTGCTGAGGCGTGGGGTATTTCGGATGAGTGTCCACCCGAGTTAGCTGTCGAGTTCCCACCTATGCCCGATGTACTGCCATCTATTTCCGATCTTATTGTACTTCAGACCGCAGGGCAGTGGGCTGATACGCATCGGAATTGCATGAAGAAGGTGAATTATCACCCAATGCTTTGGTTTTGGGATGTGATTGTCCGGTCCCAGATTCTGCCCCATAGTCACATGACCATGTGCTATGCACCATTTCCATCTCCCCATTATGTATTTGAGTTCGAGAGATGGATTTCTATTCCTCAGATTTTGTGGGAGGGCCTGTATACACATTATATCCATTTACGCAAGGAGACCAATGTTGGTCAGTGTCTATTTCTCACTCGATTCCCATGCTTGGTGATAAAGCTTATGATGGATGCCGAGATTAAAATGGATGCGGGTGAGCGGAATAGATTTAGAGAGGGTAACCCGTATGCTAGAGGGATGTGGACTGGTGTCTGGACCCGATTGCATGGAGATGCTATAAAGAGGCGGAGACTACCCCCAGATGCACAGGCCTAGGAGTAGGCTTATGATGTGGGTGGCACAGGATGCTGAGGCTGCTGACGAGGCTGAGATGCCACATATTCCAGTTGTTGAGGAGGAGGTTGTATTGCTAGAGGCACTTGCGGGTGGTACTATTACTCTATCCTAGGCTCAATTTGATGCTCTTATGGCACGAAGGCAAGGGCTAGAGCAGACATTGGAAGACGAGAGAAAAGGCTAGGAAGCGGGAGACAGTGCGTAGTCAGCGTGATTAGAGGCGGTTATTTCATAGGATTGATTATATGATTCAGCATGTGGGGTTGCAGATTCCACTTGCACCACCGACCTCTGATGATGAGGCTTAGCTTCGTTTTAGTTAGTTTATTTATTTATTTTTATTTAATTGTTTTTTATTATTATATACATTAGAGATAGTTTTATGTGACCGCTTCGATGATTATTTTCTAAATATTTTTGTTATTTTCTTAGTTTACAAAATAACAGTTTTTATGATCAATCGTATTAAGTTGGATGTATCTCCGGATTTTTGCGCTAATTTTACATGTGTTGAGAGTTTTAATTCTTTCAAAATTTTATATCACATTATGCGGACATTTGTACATTTAAGTTTGGGGGTGTATATATGTGTTGGATTGATCGGAAGACTGTTATTTGAAAAAACCAAAAATATATATATAATTTGTCTAGGCTTACCCTACGCTTGAAGCGTAGGGTATCTCAAGGTTGATTTTGAAAAGTTGAGAATTTTACCTGTTTGAGTAGTGTTTTGACCTAGTTTGTATATGTATTTGTATTTGGATTTGTTTAAGGTATTTTTAGGATTTATTGTATAATTTTTGTAGCAGTTTTAGAGTAATCCTAATTCAACAAGGAAGTGGAATGAAAGTACAAGTTGGAGTTGGATTATTCATTGCTTATACTTTCCTATTTAGCCAAGAGTTTTAAATCATTTTTCTTCTCTGATTCTACTACATCCATCTATAAATATATCCATAGAGTAGACACAATTCATAATTCTCAAGAGTTGGGCATTAAAGTTAGATATTCTTCTTATATTATTTCTATCTTGAGGGTGTTAGTATGGATAATGCTATTGAAGATTATTTTGACTCGGAGGAGTTCATAGAAGGTACAAAACCATATGTGGATATGAAAAGCTTGAATGAAAGAGCTACAAGTCGGAATGGAAGCCGAACCACACCAAAATCGTATTTGTAGTGCAGATTTTAAATTTGAAGAAATATTTTATTCGGAGAGGATGAACCGAGTATTAATTGCACACGGGAGGAAAATCCTTAAAGAACGAGGATTGAGAAGTTTAGAGAAACCGACGGGAGAAAAGGTATATCCGAGCTTGGTACGAAGGTTCTATCAAAATATAGAGATTACCGGACCGCTAGGATTTGAGGTTATGTTATCTAAAGTGACTCAGTGGAGTGTTGCTATAGTAATAGGAAGGAAAAGTATTGCCGATGCATGGAATATACCGATTGGTAGTCCGACACACTTAGAAGGAAGACTGATGGAGCATCCTCAAGTATGGCCCCATATGGATGAGGAGATGGTGAGAGAATTGTATGCTCTGTCAGATCCAGGAGATAAGACATGTGAAAATTAGTGGCTGAAGTCAGATATGCTTTATTTGGATTGTGTTGTTTCGGCTCAAATTTAACCGAATACTCGAACTAGTGTAATGGATCACACGATGATTAGAACATTGTATGCCCTAACTCATGTGTATGAAATGTGTATTCCAGTGGTGATCATGATTGATATGTCGATTGCCCGAGCAATTGTGAGTAGAGAATAGGCGGGTGCTAATGAGTTTGAACATTATCTTCCATACCTGTTTCTATTATCAAATATCATTACTGAGCAATTGGGTGATAGGATAGAAGAGTTAGATGAGATGCGATGAACAATTATGAAGATATATCCGGAGGACGATTTGGAAAAGTTGAAAAAGATTGCGGAATTCCAGATATAGTTAAAGAGCACCATGACTAGTGATGATGAAGAGAAGGATGGTTGAGATTAGGATTTATTTTTAGTATTAATATTTTTGGTTATACTTTGTTTTGTTTGTACGGACAGTAGACCCTTAAGGCCACGTCTGTATTTTTTTTTTTTTGGTAGATTATAGGCTCGTAAGGCTAAATCATGTTTTTTTTATAAGTATTTTTAATTCCTTGAAAAAATGGTGTGACTTTCTGGATATGTTTGAAATTTTATTTCCCTTGCTATGATTGGGTATTTATGCTTCGTTTATTATATCTACAAGTGATTCAAATCAAGTTTGGGGGAGGGGATTCATGCTTTGCTTTGGAAGCCAACATTGAACTTCAAGGGTAACTATATCTGTTCTCATATATTATTTTTGACCATGGGTTGATGGTCTGATGTAATTTTGGGGGAGAGGGTATAGAATTACAAGGAATGGAAAATTTTCGGAAAATTTTGAAAATTTAAAATTTTGGAGCAGTTCTTTGTTTTCACGCATGAATTTTTTGCATTTCAAGTTGACTGAGTTTATGTTTATGATGCATGAGTAGTATATAATGTAATATTCCTATTCATGAGAGTAATGATTAGATCGAGTTAGTGAAGTGATGTGGTTTTACATGGGTGAGTGAATGAGTGAAATTGAAATTAAGAAACACAACCTTGACCTATAAGAACAAACACACATTCACTATAGGAAATAATTTGATTTTGGACTATGTAAGTTGAAAAAGTAATTTTTCCACAATGAAAGGGGAAATGAGGAGTTAATAAAGATGGAATGGAGAAAGTTGAAAAAAAATTATGCTGAGAAAATGAAATGAAAAAAGTAGTTAATCGATCTGGAGAAGACTAATGAGCATAAATCCCATGGAAGAAGCTCAGACCCAGTTGGTCAGGACTAAAAATCCTCGCTGGAAATTCTGGAGACTTAGAAAGACAAAAAGGGATAAAATTGGAAAGATGGAAATATGAGTTTTTATTAAAAATGGTAAAATTTGATCAATGAAGTAGGAAAAGAGAGATTGAAATACCATGGTAGAATGTTCACAAAAGCACGGAAGGTTGTATGGATTTAAAGTAGGAGGTAATAAAATCATTCACTTTAGTGGGAACCATTCATGACATGAAACTGAATATAATTGTTGTTCGGTAGTGAGTGGGAGTATTTGCATCCATACTGTCTTTTGCATTGTATCATGACTTAATTAAATTTGTGTTTTAACTTATGATTGCGTGATTATAGAGAATTGAGATGTTTGTAGGTACCATCACTGGAAACCTTCACAAGACTTCGCTCGTCCACTAGAGGTAACCTAGGGGTTTAAAAGACTAGTTACACGTGCTAAGTGTAAATGTCGACCCTCAAGAAAGCAAGAGATTAGGTTAGATTAGTTAGAGTAGATAGATTAAAAATCATCACAAGAAAGTTTCCCTAAGTTTATTGCTAAGGGACTAGCAATATGTAAGTTTGGGGGTGTGATAGGTGTCAAATATTAGTCATTTTGAGCCCTTAACTCACTATTGTTACTTTCTTTCATTCCATTATTTGGTATTTTTATGCTGTTTGCGAGTTAAATCATGTTTCAAGAGCTTAACGAAAAAATGGAGCTAACTTCGGTGAATTAATTGAAGAGTGTGTTCTTTCTATCCAATAGGAGAGTCAAAGAACTAGTCCGAGACAAAAATGGCTCCGAGAGGGAAAAAGGGTATTTCTAGAAGCCATTATCTTCAACAAAAAGTATCGTGGGTTCAAGACGATTGTTTTGGTGCATTCACGGAGAAAAGTTATTTTTCATAAAATACCTACGCTTTTCCCTAAGCTTTCGGTTTAAAAAAGTGGGTGGAAATCACATTTCTACGCTTGGACCTACGCTTGGAGGTACGCTTGGGACCTACGCTTGAAGCATAGGCCTGCTACTCTTGAACCGTAAGTGTACCAAGAATTTGAGGTTTTTTGATTGATTTTGCCTGTTTCACCCTTAGTTCAATTGGAAGACGTACTTATGACTCCAGACTTCTACATACATGTATATACACTTATATATATGAGAAGTTAAAGTTTGCATGAAGTTGAATGTGAAAAGATTGAAAAGGTACTCACTATACCATTGCCTATATATACACGATTGTATATTAGAAGAAGGGTTTGGTTGTTGGTTTTCTGAGAGGTTCATAGAGGCTGGTTGAGTTTTAGAGGTTCATTCATTCAGAGTTGCTACTGTTGAGAGCCATATTCAAACCTAGAGATCCAGAGAAGAAGATCATGGAGATCCTTTCTAATTCAATGATGCAGTCACCTTCTACCATGGCCATCTAACTCGGTATCTAGGGTTTTCTAGCAAAACTCTTGCCAACTAGTGTAGTTTTTTCATTATTTTTAATTGTAATGAGGGGAAACTATTGACCATACTGTGATGATTGTAATAGTTAAGAGACCGTACTGATTTACAATATAAAATTATATGTTTGTTCTAAATTATTGTCTTAGATGGAATGAATATATTATTTTGCACAACTATGATTATTCAATATGAGTAGGAACTCGGATGCTTAACCATGGTTTTCTACACAATGGTGGTAATGAAACTTGAAACCCTAGGTTGACACAAGACGTGCCTTAGCAACTTCTTATAAAGATGGTTTAGATTATTTTCATGCAATAGGAGTAGATTAGAGTAGTATAATTCGCATGTACTAGTTAGGTAAGTCATGAGACAGGTTATCGCAATCTGGTTAATGGTAATCCTTTTTGGGGTTGTATTTAGCTATTTGCGGTACTACATGATTCATAGTTGTGGATCACCCACGTACAGTTGATACAGTGATGAACTATATTATGAGGTTAGTGGTGGAGTGACGAAAACCCTAGTTTTCTCTCGCATCTGAATCACAACAAATTTACTTTGCTTTTTATATAATTATTATTTAAAATATATAATTTTGTCTTTGACCAGCTAAACAAACCATTCTCAAAAAATATAATTCAGTATTTTTGAATTGCTAAAGTGAACAATCTCAGTCTTTGTAGGATCGATATCCCTTACTCAAGCCATTTGATATTATACAATTGATACATGCGCTTACATAGGGTAAAACCTAGAGTCGTTAATGTGTTATTTTTAACCACATATTTTTACACACCTAACGTCGCATCAGGTAGAAGGGTAATTAAGAGGTATGATGACACTCTTGTAATTATCCCTAAGTTGAGAATAAATTGGTCATTTTGCACTTTTATATGGTGTCTCACTTATAGCCATTGATCTTCTTCTTCCATCTTTAATCTCAACCCTTGGATGTTAAGGTCTTGTTTGGCAAATTAATGGATTTTGTGTTTAGTGTATTAAGTCTTCTATTTACAAGACTTGTTTCTAGCCCTTGGATCCATTCCTATTTTTCCCACATTTATTTTGGACCCTTGGATCATGTAAAGTCTTTTATTTGCAAGACTACTTTGTGGCCCTCGGATTAAGCCTTCATCTGCTAGCTTTAATCTTAGCCATTAGATTGTGAGAGGTGTGAGTGGAGTATCTCTACACATGTGTGAGTGTAGTTGTCTTCATTTGAAAAGACTTCATTATTTCTCTCAATTTTATCTCATCTTTTCCCTCTTGGTTCTTTTCCACTTATTGGTTGATTTCATCACCCTAAGTTTGGAGTTTGATGTCGCCTTCAACAAGAAAGTTGATCATGGTGTTCTTGTCTTTGATTTGAGCCAAGGATTGGTAAGTGTTCTTTTTTCTTTGTGTATTTCCTTTCAAACCCTAGTTTTGGATTTCTTGTAAACCACTTCATGATTCTTGTTCTCCTCTTGTGTTGGAGTTTTATTCCTTGTTAGGGTACTATGGTGAAGCTTTCCACCGATTTTCTCTTTTGATTTCGGTGTTGGGGAAGAGTTAGGGTTTCATGGGCCATGCCTTGTGGTTTTGCTTTGCTCTTCATTAAGGTAGGGGAAAACCTCTTAACTAGCTCATCTTTTGATTGTGCAGGTGTGAGTTTGATTCTAGGATTCCTAACCCTAGATGTAATTTCTAAGTGTATCATTGGAATTATGAAATTAGGGTTTGAAGATGTTTATGTTAATTAACCCTTGACTATGAGTATTTGGTAATGATATTGAATAGGACTATGATGTATGTTAGTTGGGTGGTTGTTCTTGAGATTTCCCATATTAAAGTATGTTTGTATGCCTATATATGTGTATATATATGTGGGTATAATTGTGTATATGTGTGAGTGTAATTATACATATGTGTATGTTGGTGTTAGGGATGTAGCCTTGGTAGTGAGATTATGCTAGCTCCTTTGGTTAGCACCTTTGAGGTAATTTGGGAATCTATGATATGTTTGAGATGTTATTTGTGGGAAGCTTGCTTGAATTGAACTAATAGCATGTTTAAAAGAATGGAATGGTTATCCTTGTGAATTAAAGGACAACTTGATGACTTGGAACATTATAATGTATCCTTGTGATTTAAATGCTTTAATTGAGATATAAGCTTGAATGGATGAAAATGTTATCCTTGTGTATTAAAGGAAAACTTGATGATTTAGAGCATGAATGGTGCATGAGAAAACATTTTTGTTGATTATTGCTTTAAATGAGATTTTAAAAGCATGTTGAATGATGAAAAGCATCTGTGTTGACATTTTGGGAATCTTGTTTATAAATATGATGAGATACATATTTATGTTGGTGCATGGCCCATTGAGACATATTGCATATAGGTTCGCCTTTTGTAGAGTGAATTTAATTGGCGTGGTCTACGTCCATTTTTGTATATATGCGTGAGTATACATGTTTTGGATGGTCGTAACAACTGGCCAGGGGATGTTTCTCGCTCCTACAGAACTAGTCTTCCGAGAAACAGAGACGATAGGGGGAAGAGTTGTCCAAATCCTACGGCACGACCGCGTTGTGTTTTATGTCTTCCTTGTTAAAAGTGTAAGTGTCAAAAACACTTGGGAAGAATGGTATGATAAGTCTACCTTCCTTCATGAGCTTGTATCCTTAAAAGTGAAGGGTTAAAGAATGACAATGTTGACCCTTAGAATAAGGTGTGTGTGGTCGCGTGTGTACCATGAGGTGTGTGAGTCACATTGTATTTGAGTTGCTAATATGTAATTTATGTTTACATGTGGATCAGGAAATTATCCTACGTGGTTGAGGAGCATATTTAATGTGGATTTTGAAATATATAATTCATATGTCATTAAAATGCTTAAGTGAAATTGGATATTATGAGAATATGAATTGCATGCCTTATTTCGAAGTATAACATGAGATTGATAGGTATCAAATATTAGACATTTTGACCCCTTAACTCACTATTATTACGTTCTTTTATTCCATTATTTGGTATTTTTATCGCATTTGCGTGTTAAAACATGTTTCAGGAGCTTAACGAATAAATGGAGCTAACTTCAGTGAATTAACTCAAAATTTTGTTCTTTCTATCCAAGAGGAGAGTCAAAGAGGCAGTCCGAAACAAAAATAGCTCCCGGAGGGCAAAAACGGAATTTCCAGAAGCCGTTATCTTCAGTAAAAAGTATTGTGGGTTCAAGACGGTCATTTTGGTGCATTCACGGATAAAAGTGATTTTCCATAAAATACCTACGCTTTTGTCTACATTTTCAGTTTAAAAAAGTGGGTTGAAATCACATTTTTATGCATGGAGGTACGCTTGGGACCTACGCTTGAAATATAGGCCTGATACGCTTGAAGTGTAGGCCATGTACGCTTCAAGCGTAAGTGCGACAACTTTTTGTGGTTTTTTGATGGATTTTTCCTGTTTCACCCCTGGTTCGATTAGAAG
Organism: Cornus suecica; assembly: GCA_963922005.1. NCBI lineage: Eukaryota > Viridiplantae > Streptophyta > Magnoliopsida > Cornales > Cornaceae > Cornus > Cornus suecica. The sequence continues at coordinate 31,018,674 of OY998246.1, read as the reverse complement.
ATGTGCCTGCAACTTCAGACCTCTCTATACATGTATATACACTTATATATATGAGAAGTTAGGGTTTGGAAGAAGTAGAGAGTGAAAAGACTGAAAAAGGCATCTTTATACCATTGCCTAAATATTCACGATCATATATCAGACGTAGGTGGTTGTTCTGGTACACGTTGGGGTTGGTTTTGGTGAGACGTTCATTTAGAGAGGTTCATTCATTCAGACTTGTTGTTGAGAGCCATATTCAAACCTAGAGATCCGGAGAAGAAAACCATGGAGAGCGTTTCTACATCAACGATGCAGTCACCTTCTTCCATGGCTAACTAACTCGGTATCTAGGGTTTTCTAGAAAAACCTTAGCCAAGTAATGTAGTTCTTTCATTGTTTTTAATTGTAACAAGAGGAAACTGTTGACCATACTGTGATGATTGTAGTAGTTAAGAGACCGTACTGATTTGCAATATAAAATTATATGTTTATTCTAAATTCATGTCTTAGATGGAATAACTGTATAATTTTGTACAATTATGATTATTCACTATGGGCTAAAATTCGGATGCTTAATCATGGTTTTCTACACAATGGTGCTAATGAAACTTGAAACCCTAGGTTAACACAGGCTGTTCCTTGGCGATTTAATATAGATATGCTTTAGTTTATTTTCATGCATTAGGAGTAGATTAGAATAACATAATTGACATGTACTAGTTAGGTCAGTCATGAGATAGGTTGTTGCAATCCGGTTGATGGTACTCCAAGTTAGGATCGGATTTAGCTATTTACGGTACGACCTGATTAACATTTATGGATCGCCCTTTTGCAGTTGTTACATTGATAGAACTATATTATCCATTTAGTGGTGGAGTGATGAAAACCCTAGTTTTCTCTCTCTTCTGAATCACAACTAATTTAATTTGCTTTCAATATAATTTTTTGTTAAAATAGATAATTTGTTCTTTGACCACCCAAACAAACCATATTTTAGAAAATATAATTCAGTATTTTTGTACTATTAAAGTGAACAATCTCAGTTTCTTTAGGATCGATATCCCTTACTCAAGCCGTTTGCTATTCTACAATTAATATGTGCGCTTGCGTAGGGTAAAACCTAGAGTTGTTAAGGTATTGTTTTTAACCACATATTTTTATACACTTGACGTCGCATCAAGTTTTTGGTGCTGTTGTCGGGGACTAATCAATGTTCATTAGCTTTAGTAGTTTATTTACATTGTGTTATTTTAGTGTATTGAAAGTTGGAATTTGTGTGTGATTGATAGGTACTCTAAAAAGCATAAAGGAATTAGGTAGAACAGAAGTTGCGTCATTGGACCTCTGGTGTGTTTTAGTTTATCTTAATTTCGTGCATAATTTTAGCTTTATTTTTTGTTAATATTAAGAATAGTTGTAAAGTAAAAAAAAAAATTGTTTGATGTATGACCGATGAAAAATCATGTTTTGATCTTAACGTTAAATTAGAACCTTTTGATCCTAAGATTGAACAGACTATTTATCGAAAACGTTGAGATATTTAAGAATGTTATCGTCATTTAGAAGAAATGATGGGTGACCAAAGAGCCAATCTACCTAGGGCACCGGAGACGTCCCTGAAAGGATAATACACACCGGATGCGTATGATTCCTATGCTGATTTTCCAGAGGAAGAAGGCATGAAACACTTCGAGATGAAGTCAAGCGTTATCAATATGCTTCTAAAATTTTATGGCCTTAGGATAGAGGACCCATACCAGCATATTAATGATTTCTGAGAGGTTGCCTCGACTGTTTGGTATAATAATTTGTCTAAGAATGATTTGCGAGTGCGTCTATTTCCTTGGTTGTTGAGAGAAAAAGCTGAAAGATGGTACGTCAAATTAGATAAGGCAATTAAAATTGATTAGGAACCCCTTCAATCTGAATTCATAGAAAACCATTATCCCATAGGAAAGACTTTAGAGGAACAAGATGCGATTAAAGTTTTAGAGAATTATCTGGTGGGAAGTTCCATGATGCTTGGGAGATATATAGTGAAATCTTGTTTAAGTGTCCCCACCATAGGTTTGCTGAATAAGATATAACTAATAATTTTTACATGGGACTTGGAGATAAACATAAGAATTTGTTAGATGCATCAACACAAGGGCAATTAATCCTGAAGCCAACAAAATAACTCTTGGACTTGTACAATTTAATATGAATCTGAGTTGAGGTCTAAAGGTGTACTAGATAAAAGATATGAGAAAGCTTATGTTGTAAATCATGATGAACTGAGAGATTCAGTGGCATTGACAGGAGAGAAATCAAAAAGATTTGAAAAGTGTCTCCAGAGAAATCATTCCCCTAGAAGAGAAGTGTCAAAGGTAGAAGTCAATTATTCCCACAATGAGTGTCAAGGTGGTGAATTCATTGTTGCCAATGCTAATATAGCATGGAACTACCCAAACAATGCTCCTTTGACCAATTCATACACATCAAATATCCAAAATTATCCATCTATTTCATCTTAATCTTCGAATGTGGAATCAATGTTCCCTCAGGAACAACAATCATATAATTCACATCCAAGGTTTCAACAGAGTCAACAATCATATCAATCCCCACCACCAATCATGGATATAAACTCTCAGTCAAATCACCAACCCAGACAGTCATCCACTAATTCTCAGGCTCTCCAACCATTCAATAATAATCAGGTTGTGCAACCATATAATTATCAAATTCAACCACAAGTAAACTAAACCCAATGATTCAATCCAAATCAAGCTTACCCTCCATATCCTCAAAACCATCTCTAACATCAAAATTTAATTCAAAATCCACCACCAAGACCACTTGGCTTTGAAGATGAGGTGATGAGTGCCCTGAGGGAGTTAAAAGATCAATCTAATAATTACCAGGCAACTATCCAAACAGTGAATTCTCATTCCCAATTCATGGCTCAAATGGGAGCTCAAATGGTACAATTAGCGAATGTTGTGGATAGGATAAAGAGAATATTGCATAGTTAGCCAGTGGCTAACCCAAAGCCGCAACAAGTACTAGAGCTTGAATCCTTTGTTGAGACCCGTCATGAGATAGTACAAGCGGTCATAATTTTGAGAAGTGGAAAGGGGGTGGAAAAAAGGGCTAAGGAGCAGCATGAGGGGAGGTTGAAGAAGCAAAAGGCCCAAGAAGTTCAAAGAAAGGTAGAAGAAGAAGCTCAAAAGAAAGAGACTGAAAAATTTGAGAAATATCAACCTCAAGAGAAGGAAGAACATGATGTGACAATACCAGGAGAGTCAGATAGAACATACAATGAGTAGGCAATACCATTCCCTCAACATCTTAGAGAGCCTACTAAAAATGATAAGAATAAAGAGTCAAACATATTGGAGACATTCCGCAAGTCAAGATTAATCTGCCTTTCTTAGACATTAAAGATCAAACACCACCATATGTTAAGTTTTTATAGGACCTTAGTACCCAAAAGCGTAAAAGCAGAACTAAGGTCCCGAAGAAGATTTTATTGACTGAACAAGTAAGTTCAATCTTACTGAGTGATACTCCACCTAAGAGGAAAGATCCCGGTGCTCCCATTATTTCTTGTGTCATTGGTGACAAAAATATTGGTAGAGATTTTCTTGACCTCGGTGTGTGTTAATTTATTACCTTACTTAGTCTATCAATAACTAGGGTTCAGAGAGCTCAATCTTACATCGGTGGTGCTTCAATTGGCATATAGATCAACTAAACAATCGAGAGGAATTATGGAGGATGTCATTATTCTAATAGGTAAGTTTTACTATCCTGTGGACTTTGTGCTGTTAGACATGGAACCTGACCACGGATCAAGGAGACATATCCCTGTTATTTTAGGAAGATCATTTTTGGCTACGGAAAATGCATGAATTGATTGCAGAACAGGGGTTATGGATATTTCTTTTGGAAATCAAGAAATCAGGATGAATCTATTTGATATCAAGCATCAATTACCAGAACCAACCGAGTGTTTTAATATTGATAAGATGGTTGAGGAAGTGGTAACTTAGAGGAGTCGAGCAACGAATGCCTTGGATGCTATGATTAAAAGGTCGTATGCAAAGTTTGACACGTGGGAGGAATTAAGATATTTACTTGAATCTCCATTTATGTCACCAGCGACATTGGTTCCTGATAACTCACTTTATAAGATTGGGTTGTATGACGACACTAAAGGTCAAGAGAAGAGCTTAGTGACAAATAAACAAGATGTGGTGGCTGTTGGAGATGATCAAGTGTCATGAACTTTTAAAGAACCTAATAAGGATGACCCCCCTCTTAAGGACATCTTTCTAGATGAATGAGTGTTAGGTATACATATGGTAGAAAAGTTATATGCCTTGGAAGATCTGCGACTGAGAGATAAGTGTGAGGCGATAAGGAGTTGTACATATAAGGATGCTCGAAGATACATAGTACGGAGTTGTGTGTATAAGGATGCTTGAACAAGTACATCATGTTAAGTATGTTCGTCTTATGTTCCTTGAGCTTGGCCGAAAATGGCAATGTAATCCAATGCTGAAAGTGTTTCTAGGTAAATTTCAACAAAGATGGGATGAACCACACATAGTTAGATCTGTTAACACCCGCGGAGAAGTAGAATTTGATAAAAGGTTTGGGATACATGGGCAGAGATTGAGATATTATGAGAAGATTGATCCGGGACTGGAATTTATGGCACTTGTCAGTTCAATGGAAAATGATGAATTGGTGAAGGGAATATTACATAAGGTCTTAAAGGAGGATCAGTTGGACACATTGCCTGTACATGGGGTAAAGTTAGAACGTGATAGAGAAGGTACTTTATATGGTGATTATTGTTTTATATTTGATGACATGGTTAGTACTAATTGTCCACAGGTAAGAGTACTGAGGGAGTTACTTATTACATTTTGTCCTATGAGTAGGAGAAGTGTTGCAGAGAGGAAGGGTATTGGATAACCCTTTTAGTGGCCATGTCGTGCCGATGACGTTAAACATTGGTCCTGGGCTGTGAACGTTAGTTTCTAGCCTCGGTGTGTAGAATAGGATGTCATTTAATTTTTGTAATTTAATTTTTTCCAGAGACAAGAGACCTTTAAGGCCACGTCTTTGCATTTTAATAAGATTTTAGGATCTTAAGGCCAAATAAAAAATTAAAAAAGAATTTTTAATTCCTTAAAACAATTGTGTGTATTTCGGGATATTTTTGAAAAGTTATTTTCCCTTGCTATGATTGGGTAATTGTGCTTTGTTGATCATATTTACAGGTGATCCAAATCAAGTTTGGGGGAGGGGATCAAGTGCTTCGATGTTGATTCCAGAATTGAGCTTCAAGGGTAACTATATCAATTCTTATACTTCTGTTTTGACCATGGGGACTGATAGGTGTCAAATATTAGTCATTTTGACCCCTCAACTCACTATTGTTACGTTATTTCATTCAATTATTTGGTATTTTAATGCTATCTGCGTGTTAAGGCATGTTTCAGGAGCTTAATGAAGAAATGGAGCTAACTTCGGTGAATTAGCTGAAGAATGTGTTATTTCTATCCAAGAGGAGAGTCAAAGAGGCAGTCCGAGACAAAAATGGCTTCCAAAGGGAAAAAACGGCATTTTCAGAAGCCGTCATCTTCAGCAAAAAGTATCGCGGGTTCGAGACTAACGTTCTAGCATATTCACGGAGAAAAGTGGTTTTCCATAAAAATCCTACGCTTCTAGTACCAAAAAGTGGCTAGAATAGCAAAATATACGCTTGGACCTACACTTGGGACCTACACCTGGACCTACACTTGAAGCATAGGCCAGCTACGCTTGAAGCGTAGCCTCCAAGCATAAGTGCGGCAACTTTGAGGTTTTTTGTGTGATTTTTCCTATTTCACCCCGGGCTTAATTGGAAGAAGTGCCCATGACTCGAGACCTATGTATACATGTATATACACTTATATTTAGGGTTTTGATGAGTTTTAAGAGTGAAAAGAGTGAAAAGCGCCTCTCCATTCGATTGCCTATATATACAAAACCATACATCAGATGTGAGATATATATGATATTCTAGTTGCTGATATACATGTTGAGTTGGAGAGTTCTGTGAGACATTCATTCAAGAGGTTCATTCATTCAGATTTGCTACTGTTGAGAGCCATATTCAAACCTAGAGATCCGAAGAAGAAGATTATGGAGAACGTTTCTACATCAACGATGCAGTCACCTTCTACCATGGGCAACTAACTCAGTATCTAGGGTTTTCTAGCAAAACCCTAGCAAAGTAATGTAGTTTTTTTATTGGTTCTAACTGTAAACGAGGGGAAACTGTGACCATACTCTGATGATGTAGTAGTTAAGAGACCGTACTGATTTGCAATATAAAATTCTATGTTTGTTCTAAATTCTTGTCTTTTATGAAATAAATATATTATTTTGCACAATTATGATTATTAAATATGGGCTAGAACTCGGATGCTTCATCATAGTTTTCTACACAATTGTGGTATTGAAACTTGAAACCCTAGGTTGACACAAACCGTGCCTTAGAGATTTTAATATAAACACGATTTAGTTTATTTTCATGCATTAGGAGTAGATTAGAGTAATATAATTGACATGTATTAGTTAGGTCAGTCATGAGATGGGTTATCGCAATCCGGTTGATGGTATTCCTTTTTGGGGTCATATTTAGCTATTTGCGATATGACCTGATTCACAGTTATATTTCGCCCTCTTATAGTTGAAACAGTAATAAACTATATTATGCAGTTAGTGGTGGAGTGATGAAAACTCTATTTTTCTCTCTCATCTGAATCACAACCAATTTACTTGCTTTCTATATAATTTTAGTTAAAATAGATAATTTGGTCTTTCGAGCACCCAAACAAATAAGCTTTCAGAAAATATAATTTGGTGTTTCTAAATTATTAAAGTGAACAATCTCAGTGTCTGTGGGATCGATATCCCTTACTCAAGCCGTTTGTTATTCTATAATTGATACGTGTGCTTGTGTAGGGTAAAACCTAGAGTCGTCAAGGTGTTATTTTAACCACATATTTTTGCACACCTGACGGATACATCAAGTTTTGGCGCCGTTGTCGGGGACTAAGCATTATTCAATAGCTTTAGTAATTTATTTGCATTGCGTTATTGTAGCTGTACCTAAGGTGAGATTTTTGTGCTATTGACAGGTACTCTGAAAACCGTGAAAGGGAGGATTAGAACTTCTAAAGTTGCGTCTGGAACTTTTGTGAGTTTTAGTTACCTTGATTTTTGCATATTAATTCTTGCTTTAATTTATGTAATTTAGAAGTAGTAAGTTAGATTAGATTTTGTTCTAGAAAATTTAAAAAATAAAAAATATATATAAATAAATAAATAGTTGTTTGAGTAACGTATGATCGATAAATAGATCCGTTATAATTTAAGCACTGTGTTAGTCGACCACAGACCCGTCCCGCCGAGGGCACCAGAGACATCATTAAAGGGATATTACGCACCTGATGCTTATGACTCCTATACAAATTTTCCAGAAGAAGAAAGAGCAAAACACTTCGAGATCTAAACAAGTATGATCAATATGCTTCCAAAATTTTCAGCCCTTAGGATAGAGGACCCATACTAGAACATAAATTATTTTCTAGAGGTAGCCTCTACTGTTAGGTTTGACAATTTGCCCAAAAATGACTTGCGAGTGAGATTATTCCCTTGGTCATTGAAAGAGAGAGATAAGAGATGGTACATCAAATTAGCAAGAGAAATAAAAATTGATTGGGAAGCCCTTAAGAGAGAATTCATAGAAAATCACTATCTAATAGGAAAAACCTCAGAAGCACAAGATGTAATCAAAACCTTTAGGCAATTGTCAGACAAAATTTTCATGATGCATGGGAAGGATATAATGAAATTTTGTATAAATGCCCCCATCATAGGTTTTTCAACCAAGATATTGCTAAAAATTTTAATATGGGACTTGGTGCAACTTATAAGACCTTGGTAGACACGACAACGTAGGGTCAATTGACTCTAAAGCCATCTAAAGAACTTTTGGATATATTTGATAATATCATTGAAAACACAATCCAATACCAATCTGAGTTGAGGTCTAGAGGTGGACAACAAGATAGGGGATCCGAAAAATCTTATGTTGTGGATCATAATGATGTGAGAGATACCATGGCATTGTTCGGAGAGAGATTGGAGAGAATTGATAAATACCTTCCGCGAAATCATTCCCCTCTTAGAGAGACATATGAAGTTAAAACTGAGTATAAATTGAGTTTAAGGAGATAATGGCTATTGATGCCAACGCATCGTGGAACTATTCCAATAATGCTCATTTCACCAATTCATACACCTCCAACGCCAGAAATCACCCACTCCATTTTTACAAATCTACCAATGTGAAAAATCCACCACCAAAATTCCAAAAAGGGCAATCATATAATCAACAACCAAGGTTCACAGAAAGATAACAGTCATACAACCAACAATCGAGGTATACTGAAAGACAATAATCATATGGCCAACAACCAAGGTTTCAACAGAGTCAGCAATCATTTGACTCTCAGCCAACAATCATGGCTATAAATTCTCAATCCAACTACCAACCGAGAAAATCTAATAATTCCCAAGCCCTCCAACCATTCAATAACAACCCTTTACAGCCTTCCAATAATTCACAAGCTCTACAACAATTCAATAATTCGCTAGAGCTTCAGTTATTCAATAACAATCAGGTTACTCAACCCTATAACTACCAACCTCAGCCACCAAGAAGCCAAACTCCTCCACCCAGTTTCCAGACTAATCGGCTAGAGCAGGTCATAATGGACATTCATAACAAGCTAGGCATTCATACTCAATCTTTAGCACAACTGCACATGCAGATGGGCCAAATGGCTAATGAGAGGAATGTGAGAGAGCCAGGAAAACTGCCAAGTCAGCCTATAGTCAACCCTAAGCCACAACAAGCATTGGAGCTTGAATATTTTACTAATAATCCTAATAAGTCGGTTTAAGCAATCACAACTCTGAGAAGTGGGAATGATGTGGAGAATCGAGTTGAGGCAGAACATGAAGAAAGGTTGCAAAGAAAAAGGGAAGCAAAACAAAAGAAGAGGAAGGAAGCTGAAGAAAAGTAGAGGAAGGAAGCTGCAAGGAAAGAGGCTGAAATAATGCAAAAAGACCAACCATTGGTGGAAGACAATGTTAATGAGACATTAATTAAAGAGCCAGAAAGAGCGCATTATGAGGAGGCAACACCATTTGATCAACATGTTAGAGAGCCGACAAAGTACGGAAAGATGAAAGAATTTGATTTGTTAGATACATTCCGACAAATCAAGATCAATTTACCTCTCTTAGATGTAATCGCCCAAATACGACCTTATGCTAAGTTTTTCAAGGATCTTTGCACCCAGAAGTGGAAAAGCAGAGGAAAGAATCCAACAAAAATACTCTTGACTCAGCAAATGAGTTCATTGCTTTTAAGCGATCCTCCACCTAAGAGGAAAGATCCCGGTGCTCCCACTATTCCATGTGTCATTGGTGACCAGGAAATTGGTAGAGTTCTTCTTGATCTAGGTGCCAGTATTAACTTACTTCCTTATTTAGTCTACCAATAGCTAGGGTTGGGTGAGCTCAGTCCCACATCGGTTGTACTACAATTTGCTAATCGATCAGTCAAACAGGCAAGGGGAGTGCTTGAAGATGTCATTGTGCACGTGGGCAACTTTTATTTTTCGGTTGAATTTGTAGTCCTGAATATAGAATTTGTCCCTGATGTGAAGAAACACATTCCAGTAATATTGGAAAGACCATTCTTAGCTACGAAAAATGCATGCATCAATTGCAGAACCGGAGCCATGGATCTGACATTTGGCAATATAAAGCTCAGGATGAATGTGTTCGAAGGAAGTCACCACTTGCCTGAATCTGGGGAATGTTTTTAGATTAATGAGTGCAATGAACTGGATGATATTATATCAGATTTTGCAACTCAAATCTTGGAAGGAGACGAGCTGGAGTCATTTATGACTGGAGAAAGTCCAAATGAGGAAGTTGCTGATTAGGAGGCATATTTGAAGCTGCAGAATGAAGAGCTGGATGCAATAGAGACTGCACTATACACTCAACCATGGCGGGAGCCGGTTGAACCACTTCCAATAGTTTCAAATATTCCACGAATTCCATCTCTATCTACTCCTCCTGCCTTGGAAATCCAGGAATTGCCTGAAAAGCTGAAGTATGCTTTTTGGGATCTGATGAGACTCTTCCTGTAATTATATCTTCAAAATTGACAGAGAAACATGAATTGAGCCTAGTCAAGGTTCTAAGTGAGAACAAAGAGGCAATAGGATGGAGTGTTGTTGATTTGAAAGGCAGAAACCCTTCGATTTGCTTGCATCGCATACTCTTTAAGGAGGATGCAAAGACATTAAGATAGATGCAGCAGAGGCTGAATCCCAATATGAAAGAGGTGGTGATGAAAGAAGTGGTAAAGTTGCTAGATGCGGGTATTATTTATCCCATTTCTGATAGCATATGGGTAAGTCCAACTCATCTGGTGCCGAAGAAGTCGGTCATCAGAGTGGTGCCAAACTGAACAGGTGAGCTAATTCCACAACGCATGACCACGGGATGACGTGTGTGTATTGATTACAGAAAGCTCATTTTCCACTACCATTCATTGATCAAATCTTGGAGAGATTAGTCGGGCAGAGCTATTATTGCTTTCTGGATGGGTATTCCAATTACAATCAGGTGGCAATTGACCCTGTTGATCAGGAGAAAACCACATTTACTTGTTCGTATGACACATTTGCTTGTAGACGGATGTCATTTGGTTTATGTAATGCACCAAAAACATTCCAACATGTATGATGTCTATATTCTCTGATATGGTAGAGAAATTTCTTGAAGTATTCATGGATGATTTTTCAGTTTTTGGGAAAACCTTTGAAGACTGTTCGAGACATTTATTAATGGTACTTAAGAGATACAAAGAGGCGCATCTGATCCTAAGTTGGGAAAAGATCCATTTCATGGTAAGGGGATAGTACTAGGTTATATTGTACCGAAGCAAGGGATAGAGGTCGATAAAGCAAAAGTGGAGTTAATTTCAAAACAGCCTTCTCCCACATATGTTAAGCAGATATGCTCTTTTCTAGGCCATGTCGGGTTTTACCGAAGGTTTATCAAAGATTTCAGCAAAATTGCCCAGCCGCTATGCAACTTAATTTCAAAACTACTTTTGTTTTTGACGAAGAATGCCTTCACGCCTTTGAGGAGTTACGTGCTCAACTATCGTCAGCCCCGATTATTCGTCCGTCAAACTGGTCTCTACCATTTGAGCTCATGTGTGATGCATCTGATTACGCCATAGGAGTTGTGTTGGGTCAGAGAAAAGAAAAGATGCCATATGCTATTTACTATACCAGTAGGACTCTGAATGAAGCTCAGATGAACTACACAACTACCAAAAAGGAGTTGTTGGCAGTTGTCTTTGTCTTGGATAAATTCCAATCATATTTATTAGGCACCAAGGTTGTCATTTACTCAGATCATGCCGCTTTGTGGCATTTGCTAACAAAGAAAGTTCTAAGCCTCGACTGATTTGGTGGATTCTATTGTTGCAAGAATTCAACCTGGAAATCAAAGATAACAAGGGTTCAGAAAATGTTGTTGCAGATCATTTGTCAAGGATTATTGTCGAGTCCATAAAGGAAATTATTCCTCTTAAGAATTCTTTCCCCGATGAACATCTATTCAGTGGGGCTATGGTGGAACAAATACCCTAGTATGCTGACATTGTCAATTATAAAGCCATAGATCGAATTCAAAAAGGATGGTAAAAGAATGAGAAAGACCGATTCTTCAGCCAAGTAAAATTTATATCTGGGATAATCCGCATTTGTACAAGTATTGCCTTGATCTGATTATCAGGAAATGTGTCCCCGAACGTGAGGAGCAAAACATACTTACCTTTTGTCACACGCTAGAGTGTGGAAGGCATTTCGGATCTCAAAAGACAGCTCATAAGGAGCTGCAGAGTGGATTTTACTGGCCATCCATATTCAAGGATGAAGTTAAATTTTGCAAAGCGTGTCAGCGGTGTCAAAATCTTGGATCCATATCTCGAAGAGACATGATGCCTTTAACCCCGATTCTGATTGGAGAATTGTTTGATGTGTGGGGTATTGATTTCATGGGACTGTTTCCAAAAGTAGATAAGAAGGAGTATATACTTGTGGGGGTTTATTATGTTTCAAAATGGGTAGAAGCAATAGCCACAAAACATGTTGATCATGATGTGGTGGAAGAATTTGTAAAATCAAACATTTTTTCACGATTTGGTATGCCGAGAGTTCTGATTAGTGATGGTAGAAGCCATTTTGACAACCAGTTTCTTTCCGCTCTGTGTGAAAAGTACGATGTCACTCATAGAATTGGTACGCCATATCACCCCCAATCACAAAGTTAATTGGAGGTTTCTAATAGGGAGATTAAAAATATTTTTGAGAAAACGGTGCGTTCGGATTTGAAGGATTGGCCGCGAAGGGTAAATGATTCACTTTGGGCATACAGAACTGCGTTTAAGACAACAATTGGTATGTCACCATATCATCTTGTGTATGGTAAAGCATGTCATCTCCCTGTAGAGCTTGAACACTGAGCATATTGGGCTGTTCGAAGATTGAATTTTGATATAAAGAAAGCCGGTGTGCAGGGAAAACTCTAAATGCAAGAGTTGGAGGAGTTGAGAAATGATGCATATAAAAATTCTCGAATTTATAATGCTCGAACAAAAGCATTCCATAATAAGCACATCAAAAAGAAAGTTTTTAAGCCCGGTCAAAAGATTTGGTTGTTTAATTCGAGACTTAAGTTATTTCCTGGTAAGCTTCAGTCAAGATAGTATGGGCCATACAAGATTACAAAGGTTTTCCCCCATGGAGCATTAGAGCTTAATGATCCTGACAATGGAAAGACGTTTATCATGAATGGGCAGGGATTGAAGCATTATATAGAGGTTCGACTAGTTGAGTCTGTGGTAGAAACGATCGATTTAACTGAACCACCACCCGAGCTAGATAAACTTGATCCGGAGTATTGAGAAGTGACAATGTATTGGTACTAGGTAGAGAATAGTAGCTTTGATGCCTAGTTTATTTCTGTAAACGGTAGCTTAGTTATTTCTGCATTTAAGATTGAGTCCATAAAATCGAGTTATAAGGCCTTCATCATTTCAGTATGGAGTGTACATGGGGCCTAGGAATCATTTAAGAACTATGGAGTTGAAGATGGGACAAGACAACGAAGAAGAGAGCAAAATTCAAAATTTGGGCCAGGGGCCTACGCTTCAAGCGTAGGCCAAGCTACGCTTCAAGCGTAGCTTCACAGGCCTGTTATAAACAGGCCGCGACAGTGTTCCCTCATTTATTTCATTCAAACTCTATTTTCTCTCTCAATTCTCCACCATTTTTTGAGAGGTTTGATCATACTATTTACCAATTCAATTCCTCATCATTCATTGCCAACGGATCGTCAGAATATTTGGTGATTTGACCAGCTTTGCGTAAAGAACTCAAAAAGTCACCAAAATTCAATTTTTGGAAATGCATCGTTTCTCTCGATTCAGCATGGCACAGACCAAGATATTGGCAAGGTAAGTGGCTCAGGCTACCATTGTGGCTGATCCACCTGTACAATAGAGGTCGAGGTCATCGTTACCTATCCGCCACCGTAGCACGCGCGCTAGGAGGCCCCGGTATGTCGATTCGGCATCCTCATCTTCCTCGTCATTTGAGGCAGAGGATACAGAGAGCTCGACATAGGGGCGCAACATCTGATTACCACATGGTCACTTGGTGGTTGAGCAAGTTATTCCACAGGCACCTTCACCACCACCTATGCCAGAACAGCAGGCTGAGTAGATGGAGGAGGATATAGAGAATGATCATATTTAGTAGGGGGATGACGCTGATGATGGCAATTGGGATGAGAGGACGGATAAGAGTGTGGCAGAGCCATCCCGAAGTTTTGACCGCATTTTTACCGGTACCCTGGACAATATCAGTTGAGCGTTTACTAGACCGGGCTCTCTGAAAGGCTATCAGCAGGTGATGACATTCCTATTGAGGATATTCGAGGATTTACTTCTAGTGCCAGCCTGGATGATCAACCGATTGAGGGCCAGTCGTCTTTTGCCTATTCTAGCCCCGGCTACCCCGCACATTTGTGAGGATATGATTCAGGAGTTTTGGCTACACATGCGTCACTTCAGTAGGGGAAGAGACTACTGACTATGTTCTGTGTGTACAGAGATAGAGATTACCCTCCAAGACTATTGTTGAGGCGTGGGATATTCCTAAAGAGTGTCCACCCAATTTGGCTGCTGAGTTTTTGCCTATGCCTCACGCACTTCCTTCTATTTCTTATTTGGTTGTAGTACAGACTGCCGGGCAGTGGGCCGATGAGCATCGAAACTGCACAAAGAAGATGGATTATCATCCTATGCTATGGTTCTAGGATGTGATAGTTCATCTTAGATTCTACCACATAGCCACATTAATATGTGTTAAGCGCCATTCCCCAGCTCTCCACTACGCATTTGAGTTTGAGAGGTAGATTATTTTTTCCACAGATTTTATGGCGAGGCCTATACGTGCGCTATGTTCATCTGCGCAAGGTGTCCAAGGTTAAGCTGCGTAGATTTCATATTCGATTCCTGTGCCTAGTAATGAAGATTATGATGGATGCCGGGATTGAGATATATACGGTTGAACGCAATAGATATAGGGATCGTACTCCGTACGCCAGAGGGATATGGACTAGTGTCTGGACTAGGGTGCATACAAATGATATTATGCGACGCCAACCAATGTTTGGTGTAGTATAGGCACAAGATGCGCAGGCTCAGGCTGATGATGCAAGCCAGGCTGATGCCGGCATAACAGAGGAGATGCCGGTATGGCTCACGAGGCTGAGATGCCATAGATGCCAGTTGCTGTTGAGGAGGTCGTGATGCCAGAGGCACCTGCGAGTGGTACTGTTACTCTGTCCCAGGCTCAGTTTGACGCTATTATAGCGTGGATGTAGGGGATAGAGCAGAGTTTTGCAGAGGAAAGACTGGCACGACAGCAGCAAACAGTGTGCCGATAGAGGGATTAGATGCAGTAATTTCATAGATTTGACTGTATGTGTCAGCATATGGGTGTGCCGATTCCACCTGCACCATCGCCCTTTGATGATGAGTCTTAGCTTAGTGTTAGTTAGGTTTTTGTTATATTTTTATTTTTATTTCACATTAGAGATAAA
The DNA here is from genome assembly GCA_963922005.1 of Cornus suecica. Taxonomy (NCBI): domain Eukaryota; kingdom Viridiplantae; phylum Streptophyta; class Magnoliopsida; order Cornales; family Cornaceae; genus Cornus; species Cornus suecica. The sequence continues at coordinate 31,003,377 of OY998246.1, read as the reverse complement.
TTATCGAGCGAATAGTTTCATATAGGGCTGATGTGACCGCTTGAATGAAAATCTTTTAAATATTCTTGATATTTTTGTAGTTTATAAAATTACAGTTTTGATGATTCAATCAAATTGTTTTATGTATCCTCGGAATTTTATGCTAATTCTACATTGTGGATAGCTTGAATTCTTTCAAAATATTTTATCGCACTATGCGGACATTTGTGCGTTTAAGTTTGGGGGTGTATCTCGGTGGTTTAATCGGAGAACTGTGATTTGAAAAAAAAATAAAAAATTCTCAGGCCTAAGCTTATGCTTGAAGCATATGCTACCCTATGCTTGAAACGTAGGGTTCAACAAGGGAGTTTTGAAATTTTGAAAAAATTGACCCATTTTTGGGGTGTTTTGGCCTGATATGTACTTATACTTGTATTAGGATTTGTTTAAGTTATTTTTACGATTTTGTGTAGAATTTTTAGAGTAATTCTAATCTGGAAAAGAGACGACTGCAAATATAAGTTAGAGTTGGATTAGTTATTGTTTACCCTTTCCTAGTCAGTTAAGGGTTTTAAATCTTTTTTCTCTTCTAATTATACTACATTCTTCTATAAATACATCCATGGGTAGACACAATTCACAATTCATAATGCTTAAGGAGTGAGCATTAGATTATGTATCCTTCTTTTATTCTTTCTATTTCGAGGAGGGTTAGCATGGATAATGCTAATGATGATTATTCTAACCCGGAGGAATTCATAAAAGGGACGGAACCATATGTGGTCATGAAGAGTGCGAATGAAGGAGGTACGAGTCAGAAGGATAGACGAATCATACCAAAATCGTTTTTGAAGTGTCGGTTGCAATTTGAAGAGATATTTCATCTGGAGAGGATGAATCGAGTATTAGTTGTGCTCGGAAGGAAAATCCTTAGAGTATCCGGGCTTGGTCCGAAAATTTTATGAAAATATGATAATTTCGGGACCGCCAGGATTTGAGAAGATGAAGGCTAAAGTAACTCACTGGAGTCCTCCTATTGTGACTGGAAGAAGAAGTATTGCCGATGCATGGAATATATCAATCGGTACTCTAACAAACTTACACAGAATATTAAAGGAGCATCCATTAGTATGGCCACATAAGGATGATGAGATGGTTCGGGAATTGTGTGCAATATCAAATCCGAGAGATAAGACGTGTGGTAATTGGTGGTTGAAGTCGGATCTGCTTTATTTGGATTATATCGTTGCGGCTCAACTTTGGCCTAATAATCGAACTAGTATGCCCTTACTCATCGGTATGAAGTGTGTGTTCCAACATTGATTATGGCTGAGATGTCGTTTACTCATGAAATTTTGACTAGAGAATGGGCGGGTGCTAATAAATTTGAATATTATCTTCCATACCCGTTTTTACTATCAAAGATCATTGTTGAGCAGTTGGGTGATAGAATGAAGGAATTGGATGAGATGCGGTGGACAATTATCAAAATATATCCGGAGGAAGATTTAGAGAAGTTGAAAGAGAATGCAAATTTTCGGATATGGTTGAAGAGTGTTGTGTCAAGTGATGAAGAAGAAGAGGCGGACTAGGATTAAGGTTATTTTATTTGTAGGGACGATAGACCCTTAAGGCCACATCTTTGTTTCTTTTATTTTTTTATTTTATTTTAGGATTGTAGGCCCTTAAGGCAAAATCAAAATTTCTTTTCTTTTATTATTTTAGAAAAAAATAAATAAAAATATTTGATTCCTTGACAACATGTGTCGATTTCTGGATATTTATGATAAAATTTCTTTTTTCTTGCTATGATTGGGTTCTTGTGTTTTGTTAATAATACCTACAGGTGATCCAATTCAAGTTTGGGGGAGAGGATTCATGCTTTGCCTTGGAATCCAGAATTGATCTTCAAGGGTAACTGTATATGTTCTCCTATATTATTTTTGACCATGAGGACATGGTCTGATTTAATTTTGGGGGTAAGGGTATAAAATTACAAGAAATGAAAATTTTCGAAAAATAAAATAAAATTTAAAATTTTGGAGAAATTCTTTGTTTTCACGCATGAATGTTTTGTATTAAAATTTGATTGAGTTTGTGTTTTTGATGCATGAGTAGTATGTGATGTGATATTCCCATTCATGAGAGTAATGATTAGATCAAGTTAGTAAAGTGATGTGATTTTACATGGGTGAGTGAATAAGTGAAATTGAAATTAAGAAGGACGACCTTGACTTATAAGCACAAGCACACATTCACTATGTAATTGAAAAATAATTTTGTCGTAATAAAAGTGGAGATGCGGAGATGTTGTGGTTGAAATGAAGAAAATTAAAAACCTTTTTGAAAATAAAATACAAAAAGTAGTTTTTCGATCCGAGTAATTGGGCCTCGGTATCACCAATATCACTATTCGCGTCAAAAAGGGAGAAAACTAATGAGCATAAATACCATGGAAGAAGCTCGGGCCTAGTTGGTTGGGACTAAAAATCCTCGCTGGAAAGTCCGGAGACTTAGAAAGACAAAAATGGATGAAAAGTGGAAAGTCGAAAAGTTATGTTTGGATTAAAAATGGCAAAGTTTGATCAATGAAGTAGGAGAAGAGAAACTGAAATATCATAAGTTTAATGCTCACAAAATCATGGAAGGTTGTGTAGATTTAAAGTAGAAAGTAGCGAAATCACTCACTATTACTGGGAACCATTCATGACACGAAGCTTGATATAATTGTTGTTTGGTGGTGAGTGGGAGTATTTTTACCCATACTGTATTTTGCATTATATCATGACTTAATTAATTTCTGTGTGAATTCATGAATGCGTGACTATAGAGAACTGAGATGTTTATAGGTACCATCACTGGAAACCTTCACGAAACTTCACACTTCCACTAGGGGTAACCTAGGGGTTTAAAAGGCTTCTTACACGTGTTAAGTGTAATCGTTGATGCTTACGAAAGCAAGGGATTTGGTTAGAGTAGTTCGATTAGATAGAATAAAAAGGTCATCACAAGAAAAGTTTCCTGAGTTTATTACTAAGGGACTAGCAATATGTAAGTTTGGGGGTGTGATAAATGTCAAATATTAGTCATTTTGACCCTTTAACTCTCTATTATTACGTTCTTTCATTCTATTATTTGTTATTTTTATGTTGTTTGTGTGTTAAGACATGTTTCACGAGCTTCATGAAGAAATCGAGCTAAATTTGGAGAATAAATTGAAGAGTGTGTTCTTTCTATCTAAGAGGAGAGTCAAAGAGGTAGTCCGAGGGAAAAATGGCATTTTTCGAAGCCATCATCTTCAACATAAAGTATTGCGGGTTAGAGATGGAAGTTATGGCGCATTCATGGAGAAAAGTGGTTTTTCATAAAAATCCTACGCTTCCAGTACCAAAAAGTGGCTAGAATTGCAAAATCTACGCTTGGACCTACGGTTGGGACCTACGCTTAAAGCGTTGCCAACAAGCATAAGTGCGGCAACTTTGAGGATTGTTTGATTGATTTTTTGCTATTTCACCCTGGGCTTAATTGGAAGACGTGCCCACTTATAGGTGTTGAATATTGGTCATTTTACGCCCCTATCTTGCGTTTATTATCTTTTTACATTCTGTTACTAGGTATTTTTATCTCGGTTGTGTGTGTAAGCATGTTTCAAGAGCTTAATGAAGAAACAAAGTTAATCTCGGTGAATTAACTGAGTTCATGTTCATTTCTAACTCAAGAATGGAATCAAGAGGTGTGCCAGAGAAAAGAAGAGCTACTGAAGGGCCAAACGGTCATTTCCCAACATCGTTAACTCAACGAAGGGAAAAAATGTCATTTCCAGACATTATTACTTCAACCAAAAGCATAGGGGGTCAAAGGCGACCAGTTTAGCTCATATTTGAAAAAATGCATCATACCCTACATCACCAGAGGCAAAAAAAGGCAAAATTGGACCATACATACGCCTTGGTTTGGTACCTACGCTCCTAACCTACGCTTGGGCGTAAGTCAAGTATTTTCAGCACCAATATTTCAGCCACCTTCGGGCACTCATATCTCGGTCAACAAAGGTCCAAATGAGGTTATTCTTGAGCATATCATCAAGATCTTGACGTCTAATTTCCAACGATATATTATACGCCTCTATCCATTTTGTTTAACTCCAGAGATGATCAAAAGAGTGAGAGGTGTCCTGCAGAAAAAGCTGGAAATTTTACTTCAGGGCAGAAATCCTATTTTGAACCGGATTGATTTGTTTTCACCCGGATAACTTCAAGTTCGACACTAACACCTCTATACATGATATATACACATATTATACATCATATATTAGGATTTTTCTTGGTTCGGTATTAAATTACCAAAAAGGGTAACCCTATTCTCCAAGTTAGGTTTCCCTCAACTTCACCTATAGATACCAACCTTTGCTACTGATTTTAGAAAGCTTCTTGGCATGTATAATTTTCAGAGCCGCCTCTAGAGATTCATTTTATTCAAAAGGGAGGAGCCATTCAAGACTTAGAGATCCGGAGAAGAAGGCCATGGAGGGCGATTCTATATCAACGATGCAGTCTCCTTTTACCATGATCGATTAATTCGGTATCTAGGGTTTTGCTAGCCAAGTAATGTAGTTCTACTTTTGTAAAAAAAATGGATTTTACATCAAAAATTCATCATACCCTACGTCACAAGAGGCAAAAATAGGCAAAATTGGACCAAAACTACGCTTTGGTTTAGTACCTACGCGTAAGTCATGTATTTTCAGCCCCAAAATTGAAGCCTATTTCGGGCACTCATCTCTAGGTCAATAAAAGTCCAAATGAGGTCATTCTTGAGCCTATGATAAATATCTTGAATTTATCTCTCCAACGATATATTACACGCCTCTATCCACTCCGTGTAACTCCAGATATCAACAAAAGAGTGAGAGGTGTTCTGCAAAAAAAACTGAAATTTTCAGTTTCGGGCTGAAATCCTATTTTGACCCGGATTGATTTGTTTTCACTCGGATGACTTCAAGTTAGACCCTAACACCTCTATACATGATATATACACATATTATACATCATATATTAGGGTTTTTCTTGGTTGGGTGTGAAATTACATAAAAAGGTAATTATATTCTCCAAGTTAGGGTTGCCCTCAACTTTACCTATAAATACCAACCTTTGCTACAGATTTTAGATAGCTCCTTCCCACGTATAATTTGAAGAACCCCCTCTTGAGATTCATCTTATTCAAAAGGAAGGAGCCATTCAAGACCTAGAGATCCGGAGAAGACTACCATTGATGGGCGATTCTTCATCAACGATGCAGTCTCCTTCTTCCATGATCGACTAATTCGGTATCTAAGATTTTCTTAGCAAAACCTAGCCAAGTAATGTTGTTCTGATTTGGTAAACAAAATCAATTTTACAGCAAAAATATATCATACCCTACATCACTAGAGGTAAAAACAGGTAAAATTGGACTATACCTACGCTTGGGCGTAGGTCTAGTATTTTCAGCACCAAAATTATAGACAACTTCGGTCACTCATCTCTCGGCCAAATAAGGTCCAACTGAGGTGATTCTTTAACTTATCATGAATTTCTTGAAGTCCTCTTTCCTCCGATATATTAAAAACCTCCATCCAATATGTGTAACTCCATATATGATCAAAAGAGTGAGAAGTGTCCTGCAGAAAAAACTGGAAATTTCAGTTTCGTGCTGAAATCCTATTTTGAACCAGATTTATTTGTTTTCAACTGGATGACTTCAAGTTCGACACTAACACTCTATACATGATATATACACATATTATTCATCATTTATTAGGGTTTTTCTTGGTTGGGTGTGAAATTACAAAAAAGGGTAATCCTATTCTCCATGTTTGGTTTCACTCAACTTTACCTATAAATACCAACCTTTGCTACAGAGTTTAGAGAGCTTCTTGGCACGTATAATTTTCAGAGCCGCCTCTGGAGATTCACCTTATTCAAAAGGGAGGACTCATTCATGACCTAGAGATCTGGAGAAGAATGTCATGGAGGGCGATTCTACTTCAACGATGTAGTCTCCTTATACCATGATCGACTAATTCGGTATCTACCGTTTTCTTAGCAAAACCCTAGCCAAGTAACGGAGTTCTGATTTTGTAAAAAAAAATAGATTTTACAGCAAAAATGTATCATACCCTACGTCACCAGAGGCAAAAACATGAAAATTTGACCATACCTACACTTTGGTTTGGTACCTACGCTCATAACCTACGTTTGGTCGTAGGTCCTGTATTTTCAGCACAAAACTTTCAGCCAACCTCGGGTACTCATTGCTTGGTAAAAAAAGGTCCAAATGTGGTGATTCTTGAGCTTATCAAAAAGAGATTGAAGTCCTCTTTCCAGAAATACATTACATGCTTCTATCCAATCTGTGTAACTGCATATATGATGAAAAGAGTGACTGGTGTCCTGCTAAAAAAGCTGGAAATTTCAGTTTCGGGCTAAAATCGTATTTTAACCCAGATTGATTTGTTTTCACCCGAATGACTACAAGTTCGACCCTAACACCTCTATACATGATATATACACATATTATACATCATATATTAGGGTTTTTCTTGGTTATGTGTTAAATTACCAAAATGTGTAATCATATTATCCAAGTTCGGGTTTCCCTCAACTTCACCTATAAATACTAACCTTTGCTACAACTTTTAAGGAGCTTCTCGACATGTATAATTTCAGGAGCCGCCTCTGGAGATACATCATATTCAAAAGGGAGGATTCATTCAAGACTTAGAGATCGAGAGAAGAAGGCCATGGAGGATGATTCTACATCAAGGATTAAGTCTCATTCTACCATGATCGACTAATTCGGTATCGAAGGTTTTCTTAGTAAAACCCTGGCCCAGTAATGTAATTCTTATTTAGTAAAAAAAATCAATTTTATAGCAAAAATCCATCATAGCCTACGACACAAGAGGCAAAAAAAGGCAAAATTTGAGCATACATACGCTTTGGTTTGGTACCTATGCTCCTAACCTACGCTTGGGCGTAGGTTCAGTATTTTCAGCACCAAAGGTTCAACCAACTTCGGGCACTCAGATCTCGGTCAAGCATGGTCCAAATGAGTTGATTCTTGATCCTATCACCAAGCTCTTGAAGTTCTCTCTCCAACTATATTTCACACGCCTCTATCCAATCTATGTAAGATATGATCAAAAGAGTGAGAGCTGTCCTGCAGAAAAAGCTGGAAATTTCAGTTTCGGGCTGAAATCCAATTTTGACCCAGATTGATTTGTTTTCACCCGGATGACTACAAGTTCAACCCTAACACCTCTATGCATGATATATACACATATTATACATCATATATAAGGGTTTTGCTTGGTGGGGTGTTAAATTACCAATAAGGGTAATCATATTCTCCAAGTTAGGGTTTCCCTCAACTTTACCTATAAATACAACCTTTGCTACAGTTTTAGATAGGTTCTCGGCACGTAACATTTCCAGAGCCGCGTCTGGGGATTTATCTTATTCAAAAGGGAGGAGTCATTCAAGACCTCGAGCTCCGGAGAAGAAGTCCATGGAGGACGATTCTACATCAACGATGAAGTCTCCTTCTACCATGATCGACTAATTCATTATCTAGGGTTTTCTTAGTAAATCCTTAGGATAGTAATGTAGTTCTGATTTTGTAAAAACAATTAATTTTACAGCAGAAATGCATTATATCTATACGTCACTAGAGGCAAAAACATGGAAAATTTGACCATACCTACGCTTTGGTTTGATACATACGCTCCTAACCTAAGCTTCGTCTTAGGTCCAATATTTTCAGCACAAAACTTTCAGCCAACCTCAGGCACTCATTGCTTGGTTAAAAAAGGTCCAAATGAGGTGATTCTTGAGCTTTTCAAAATAGCTTGAAGTCCTCTTTCCCGAAATACATTACATGCCTCTATCCAATCTGTGTAACTGTAGATATGATGAAAAGAGTGAGTCGTGTCCTGCTAAAAAACCTGAAAATTTCAGTTTCGACCCTAACACCTCTATACATGATTTATACACATATTATACATCATATATTAGAGTTTTGCTTGGTTTGGTGTGAAATTACTAAAAAGGGTAATCATATTCTCCAAGTTAGGGTTTCCCCTAAGTTTACCTATAAATACCAACCTTTGCTACATCTTTTAGAGAGCTTCTCGGCACGTATAATTTCAAGAGCCGCCTCTGGAGATTCATCTTATTCAAAAGGGAAGAGTCATTCAACACCTAGAGATCCGGAGAAGAAGGTCATGGAGGGCGATTTTACTTCAACGATGTAATATCCTTCTACCATGATCGACTAATTCGGTATCTACGATTTTCTTAGCAAAACCCTAGCCAAGTAACGTAGTTCTGATTTTGTAAAAAAAATAGATTTTACAGCAAAAATGCATCATGCCCTACGTCACTAGAAGCAAAAACATGAAAAATTTGACCATACCTACACTTTGGTTTGGTACCCACGCTTGGTCATAAGTCTAGTATTTTCAGCACAAAACTTTCAGCCAACCTCGGGCACTCATTGCATGGTCAAAAAACGTCCAAATGAGGTGATTCTTGAGCTTATCAAAAATATCTTGAAGTCCTCTTTCTAGAAATACATTACATCTCTCTATCCAATCTGTGTAACTGCAGATATGATCAAAAGAGTGAGAGGTGTCCGACTAAAAAAGCTGGAAATTTCAGTTTCGGACTGAAATCCTATTTTGACCTGGATTGATTTGTTTTCACCTGGATGACTTCATGTTCAACCCTACCACCTCTATTCATCATATATACACATATTATACATCATATATTAGGGTTTTGCTTGGTTTGGTTTGAAATTACTAAAAAGGGTAATTATATTCTCCAAGTTAGGGTATCCCCCAACTTTACCTATAAATACCAACCTTTGCTACAACGTTTAGAGAGCTTCTCGGCACGTATAATTTCAAGAGCCGCCTCTGGAGAATCATCTTATCCAAAAGGCAGGAGTCATTCAAGACCTGGAGATCTGGAAAACAAGATCATGGAGGGCGATTCTACTTCAATGATGTAGTCTCCTTCTACCATGATCGACTAATTCGGTATCTACCATTTTCTTAGCAAAATCCTAGCCAGGTAACGTAGTTCTGATTTTGTAAAAAAAATAGATTTTACGCAAAAATGCATCATACCCTACGTCACCAGAGGCAAAAACATGGAAAATTTGACCATACCTACACTTTGGTTTGGTACCTACGCTCCTAACCTACGCTTGGTCGTAGGTCTAGTATTTTCAGCGTAAAACTTTCCGCCATCCTCGGGCACTCATTACTTGGTTAAAAAAGGTCAAAATTAGGTGATTATTGAGTTTATCAACAAGAGCTTGAAGTCCTCTTTCCAAAAACACATTACATGCCTCTATCCAATATGTGTAACTGCAGATATGATAAAAAGAGTGAGTGGTGTCCTGCTAAAAAAGTTGAAAATTTCAGTTTCGGGCTAAAATCGTATTTTAACCCGGATTGATTTGTTTTCACCCGGATGACTTCAAGTTCGACCCAAACACCTCTATACATGATATTATACACATATTATACATCATATATTAGGGTTTTGCTTTGTTGGGTGTTAAATTACCAAAAAGGGTAATCATATTCTCCAAGTTAGGGTTTCCCTTAACTTTACCTATAAATACCAACCTTTGCTACAGCTTTTAAAGAGCTTCTCGGCACGTATAATTTCAAGAGCCACCTCTAGAGATTCATCTTATTCAAAAGGGAGGAGTCATTCAAGACCTAGAGATCCAGAGAAGAAGGCCATGGAGGACGATTGTACATTAAGGATTATGTCTCCTTGCCAAGTAATGTAGTTCTTATTTTGTAAAAAGAATTGATTTTATTGCAAAACTGCATCATACCCTACGACACAAGAGGCAAAAAAAGGCAAAATTTGAGCATACATACGCTTTGGTTTGGTATATATGCTCCTAACCTACGCTTGGGCATAGGTTTAGTATTTTGAGCACCAAAGTTTAAGCTCAGTGCGGGCACTCAGATCTCTATCAAGCATGGTCCAAATGAGTGGATTCTTGATCCTATCACCAAGATCTTGAAGTCCTTTTTCCAACTATATCTTACACGCCTCTATCCAACCTGTGTAACTCCAAATATGATCAAAAGAGTGAGAGCTGTCTTGCAGAAAAAGCTGGAAATTTCAGTTTCGGGCTGAAATCCAATTTTGACCCGGATTGATTTGTTTTCACCCGGACGACTACAAGGTGAACCCTAACACCTCTATGCATGATATATACACATATTATACATCATATATTATGGTTTTGTTTGGTGGGTTGTTAAATTACAAAAAAGGGTAATCATATTCTCCAAGTTAGGGTTTCCCTCAACTTTACCTATAAATACCAACATTTGCTCCAGTTTTAGATAGCTTCTCGGCACGTAAAATTTCCAAAGCCGCGTCTGGGTATTCATCTTATTCAAAAGGGAGGAGTCATTCAAGACCTAGAGCTCCAGAGAAGAAGTCCATGGAGGACGATTCTACATCAACGATGAAGTCTCCTTCTACCATGATCGATTAATTTAGTATCTAAGGTTTTCTTAGTAAAACCCTAACAAAGTAATGTAGTTCTGATTTTTTTCAAAAAATTGATTTTATAGCAAAAATGCATCATAACCTTAGTCACCAGAGGCAAAAACATGGAAAATTTGACCATACATACGCTTCATCGTACGTCAGGTATTTTCAGCATAAAACTTTCAGCCAACCTCGGGCACTCATTGCTTGGTCAAAAAAGGTCCAAATGAGGAGATTCTTTAGCTTTTCAAAATTGCTTGAAGTCCTCTTTCCCGCAATATATTACGTACCTCTATCCAATCTGTGTAACTCCAGATATGATCAAAAGAGTGAGAGGTGTCCTGCTAAAAAAGCTAGAAATTTCATTTTCGGACAGAATTCCTATTTTGACCCGGATTGATTTGTTTTCACCCGGATGACCTCAAGTTCGACCCTAACACCTCTATACCTTATATATACACAAATTATACATCATATATTCGGGTTTTGCTTGGTTTGGTTTGAAATTACTAAAAAAGGGTAATCATATTCTCCAAGTTAGGGTTTCCCTCAACTTTACCTATAAATACCAACCTTTGCTAGAGCTTTTAGAGAGATTCTCGGCACGTATAATTTGAAGAGCCGCCTCTGGAGATTCATCTTATTCCAAAGGGAGGAGTCCTTTAAGACCTAGTGATCCGGAGAAGATTTCCATGGAGGACGATTCTACATAAACTATGAAGTCTCCTTCTACCATGATTGACTTATTCAGTATCTAGGGTTTTTTTAGCAAAATCCTAGCCAAGTAATGTAGGTCTGATTTTGTAAAAAAAAAATTGATTTTACAACAAAAATGCATCATATCCTACGTGACCAGAGGCAAAAAGATGGAAAATTTGACCATACCTACGTTTGGGTTTGGTAGCTACGCTCATATCCTACGCTTGGTCGTAGGTCCATTATATTCAGCACAAAACTTTCAGCCAACCTCGGGCACTCATTGCTTGGTTAAAAAATATCCAAATGAGGTGATTCTTGAGCTTTTCAAAAATAGCTTGAAGTCCTATTTCCTGCAATATATTACATACCTCTATACACTCTGTGTAACTAAAGATATGATCAAAAGAGTGAGAGCTGTTCTGCAGAAAAACCTTGAAATTTCAGATTCGAGATGAAATCCTATTTTGACCTGGATTTTTTTTTTCACCCCTGATGACTTCAAGTTCGACCCTAACACCTCTATGCATGATACATACAAATATTATACATCATATATTAGTGTTTTTCTTGGTTGGGTGTGAAATTACCAAAAAGGGTAACCCTATTCTCCAAGTTAAGTTTTCCCTCAACTTTACGTATAAATACCAACCTTTGCTATAGCTTTTAGAGAGCTTCTCGGCACGTTTAATTTCAAGAGCCGCCTCTGGATAATCATCTTATTCAAAAGGGAGGAGCCATTCAAGAGTTAGAGATCCAGAGAAGAAGGCCATGGAGGATGATTCTACATCAATGATAAAGTCTCCTTCTTCCATGATCGACTAATTCGGTATCTACGGTTTTCTTAACAAAACCCTAGCCAGGTAATGTAGTTCTGATTTTGTAAAAAAAATGGATTTTTCTGTAAAAATGCATCATACCCTACGTCACCAGAGGCAAAAACAGGGAAAATTTAACCATACATATGCTTTGGTTTTGAACTTATGCTCCAAACCTAGGCTTGGGCGTAGGTCCAATATTTTCAATACCAAAATTTCATCCAACATCGGGCACTCAAATCTAAGTCAAACAAGGTCCTAATGAGGTCATTCTTTATACTATCAGTAAGATATTGAAGTCATCTTTCCACATATATATTACACGCCTCTATCCAATCTGTTTAACTCCAGATATGATGAAAAGAGTGAAAGTTGTCCTGCAGAAAAAGCTGGAAATTTCAGTTTCGGGCTGAAATCCTATTTTGATCCGGATTGATTTGTTTTCACCCAGATGACTTTAACTTCGACCCACACCTCTATACATGATATATACACATATATACATCATATATTAGGGTTTTACTTGGTTGGATATGAAATTACAAAAATGTGTAATCCTATTCTCCATGTTAGGGTTTCCCTCAACTTTACCTATAAAAACCAATCTTTGCTACTGCTTTTTGAGAGATTCTAGGCACTTATAATTTCAAGAGCCGCCTCTGGATAACCATATTATTCAAAAGGGAGGATCCATTCAAGTCCTAGAGATCCGGAGAAGAAGGCCATGGAGGACAGTTCTACATCAATGATGAAGTCTCCTTCTTCCATGATCGACTAATTTGGTATCTAGGGTTTTCTTACCAAAACCCTAGCCAAGTAATGTAGTTCAGATTTTGTAAAATAAATTGATTTTAAAACAAAAATGTTTCATTCCCTACGTCACAAGAGGCAAAAATAGACAAAATTTGACCATATATATGCATTGGTATTGTACCTATGCTCCTAACCTACGCTTGGGCGTAGGTCCAGTATTTTCAGCACCCAACTTTCAGCCAACTTCGGGCACTCAGATATTGGTTAAACAAGGTCCAAATGAGGTGATTCTCGATCCTATCATCAAGATCTTGAAGTCATCTTTCCAAAGATATATTACAAGCATCTATCCAATCTGTCGAAGTCCAGATATGATCAAAAGAGTGAGAGCTTTCCTGCAGAAAAAGCAGGAAATTTCAGTTTCGGGCTGAAATCCTATTTTGATCCGGATTGATTCGATTTCACCCGGATGACTTTAAGTTCGACCCAAACACCTCTATACATGATATATACACATATTATACATCATATATTAGGGTTTTGCTTGGTCGGTCGTGAAATTACCAAAAAGGGTAATCTTATTCTCCAAGTTAGGGTTTCCTTCAACTTTTCCTATAAATACCAATCTTTGCTACAGCTTTTAGAGAGCTTCTAGGCACGTATAATTTCAAGAGCCACCTCTGGATAATCATCTTATTCAAAAGGGAGGAGTCATTCAAGTCCTAGAAATCCGAAGAAGAAGGTTGGGGAGGACGATTCACCATCAAGGATGAAGTCTCCTTCTTCCATGATTGACTAATTCGGTATCTAGGGTTTTCTTAGCAAAACCCCTAGCCAAGTAATGTATTTCATATTTTGTAGAAAAAATGGATTTTACAGCAAAAATGCATCATACCCTACGTCACTAGAGGCAAAAAAAAGCAAAATTTGACCATACATATGCTTTGGTTTTGTATCTATTCTCTTAACCTACGCTGGGGCGTAGGTCCAGTATTTTCAGCACCAAACTTTCAGCCAACTTCCGGCACTCAGATCTTGGTCAAGCAAGATCCAAATAAGGTGATTCTCGATCCTATCATCAAGATCTTAAACTCATATTTCCAAAGATATATTACATGCCTCTATCCAATTTGTGTAACTCCATCTATGATCAAAAGAGTGAGAGTTGTCCTGCAGAAAAATGTGGAATTTCAATCTTGGAAAGAAATCCTATTTTGACCAAAATTGATTTGTTTTAACCCGGATGACTTCAAGTTCGACCCTAATACCTCTATACATGATATATACACATATGATACATCATATATTAGGGTTTTTCTTGGTTGGGTGTAAAATTACCAAAAAGGGTAATCCTATTCTCCAAGTTAGGTTTTCCCTCAATTTACGTATAAATACCAACCTTTGCTAATGCTTTTAGAGAGCTTCTAGGCACATTTAATTTCCAGAGCCGCCTCTGAATAATCATCTTATTCAAAAGGGAGGAGCCATTCAAGACTTAGATATCCAAAGAAGAAGGCCATGGATAACGATTCTACATCAACGATGAAGTCTCCTTCTTCCATGATCCACTAATTCGGTATCTAGGCTTTTCTTAGAAAAACCCTAGCCACGTAATGTTATTCTAATTTTGTAAAACAAAATGGATTTTACGGTAAAAATGCATCATACCCTACGTCACCAGATGCAAAAACAAGCAAAATTCGACCATACATACGCTTTGGTTTGGTACCTATGCTCCTAACCTATGCTGGGGCGTATGTCCAGTATTTTCAATACCATACTTTCAGCCAACTTCGGGCACTCAGATCTCAGTCAAACTAGGTCCTAATGAGGTCATTCTTTATCATAACATCAAGATCTTGAAGTCATCTTTCCACAGATATATTACATGCCTGTATCAAATGTGTGTAACTCCAAATATGATCAAAAGAGTGAGAGTTATCCTGCAGAAAAAGCTGGAAATTTCAGTTTTGGGCTGAAATCCTATTTTGATCCGGATTGATTTGGTTTCACTCGGATGACTTTAAGTTCGACACAACCACCTCTATACATGATATATACACATATTATACATCATATATTAGGGTTTTGCTTGGTCGGGTGTGAAATTACCAAAAAGGGTAATCTTATTCTCCATGTTAGGGTTTCCCTCAACTTTACCTATAAATACCAATCTTTGCTACAGTTTTTAGAGAGCTTCTAGGAACGTATAATTTCAAGAGCTGCCTCTGGATAATCATCTTATTCAAAAGGGAGGAGTCATTCAAGACTTAGATATTTGGAGAAGAAGGCCATGGAGGACGATTCTACATCAACGATGAAGTCTCCTTCTTCCATGATCGACTAATTCGGTATCTAGGGGTTTTCTTAGCAAAGCTCTAGCCAAGTAATGTAGTTCAGTTTGTTTTAAAAAAAAAGGATTTTACAACAAAAATGAATCATTCCCTACGTCACCAGAGGCAAAAACAAGCAAAAGTTGACCATACGTACACTTTTGTTTGGTACCTTTGCTCCTAACCTACACTGGGGCGTAGGTCTAGTATTTTCGAGACCAAACATTCAGCAAACTTCGGACACTCAGATCTTGGTTAAAAAAGGATCAAATGAGGTGATTATAGATCCTATCATAAAGATTGTGAAGTCATCTTTCCAATGATATATTATATGACTCTATCCAATCTATGTAACTCTAGATATGATTAAAAGAGTGGGAGTAGTCCTGCAGAAAAAGCTGGAAACTTCAGTTTTGGGCAGAAATCCATTTTTGATCCGGATTGATTTGTTTTCACCCGGATGACTTTAAGTACGAGCCAGACACATCTATACATGATATATACACATATTATGCATCATATATTAGGGTTTTGCTTTGTTGGGTTTCAAATTACCGAAAAGGGTAATCCTATTCTCCAAGTTAGGGTTTCCCTCAACTTTACCTATAAATACCAATCTTTTGTACAACTTTTAGAGACCTTCTAGGAACGTATAGTTTCAAGAGCCGCCTTTGGATAATCATCTTTTTCAAAAGGGAGGAGCCATTCAAGACCTAGAGATCTGGAGAAGAATGCCATGGAGGATGATTCTACATCAACGATGAAGTCTCCTTCTTCAAAGATTGACTAATTCGGTATCTAGGGTTTTCTTAGCAAAACTCTACCCAAGTAATGTAGTTCTGATTTTGTAATAAAAATGGATTTTACAGCAAAAATGCATCATAGCTTACGTCACAAGAGGTAAAAACAGGAAAATTTTGACCATACATACACTTTGGTTTGGTACCTCTGCTCCTAACCTACGCTTGGGCGTAGATCCAGTATTTTCAATACCAAACTTTCAGCCAACTTCGGGCACTCAAATCTCAGTAAAAAAAGGTCGTAATGAGGTTAGTCTTTATCCTATTATCAAGATCTCGAAGTCATCTTTCCACAGATATATTAAACACCTCTATTCAATCAGTGATACTCCAGAGATGATCAAAAGAGTGTGAGCTGTCCCGCAGAAAAAGCTGGAAATTTCAGTTTCGGGCTAGAATCCTATTTTGATCCGGATTGATTTCTTTTCACACGGATGACTTTAAGTTCGACCCAAATACCTCTATACATGATGTGTACACATATTATACATCATATATTAGGGTTTTCCTTGGTCGGGTGTGAAATTACCAAAAAGGGTAATCCTATTCTCCAAGTTAGGGTTTCCCTCAACTTTACCTATAAATACCAATCTTTGCTACAGCTTTTAGAGAGCTTCTAGGCACGTATAATTTCAAGAGCCACCTCTGGATAATCATCTTATTCAAAAGGGAGGAGTCAATCAAGACCTAGAGATCTGGAGAAGAAGGCCATGGAGGACGATTCTACATCAACGATGAAATCTCCTTCTTCCATGATCGCCTAATTCGGTATCTAGGGTTTTCTTAGCAAAACCCTAGCCAAGTAATGTAGTTCAAATGTTTTTACAAAAATGGATTTTACAGTAAAAATAAATCATTCCTTACATTACCAGAGGCAAAAAAATGCAAAATTTGACCATACATACACTTTGGTTTGGTACCTATGCTCCTAACCTGCGCTGGGGCGTAGGTCCAGTATTTTCAGCACTAAACTTTCATCTAACTTCGAACACTCAGATGTTGGTCAAAGAAGGTTCAAATGAGGTGATTCTCGATCCTATCATCAATATCGTGAAGTCATATTTCCAATGATATATTACATCCCTTTATCCAATCTGTGTCACTCCAGATATGATCAAAAGAGTGAGAGTTGTCCTGCAGAAAAAGCTGGAAATTTCAGTTTCGGGCTGAAATCCTATTTTGATCCGGATTGATTTGTTTTCACCCGGAAGACTTTATGTTCGACTCAAACACCTCTATACATTTTATATAAACATATTATACATCATATGTTTTGGTTTTGCTAGGTCGGGTGTGAAATTACCAAAAACGGTAATCCTATTCTCCAAGTTAGGGTTTCCCTCAACTTTAACTATAAATACCAATCTTTGCTACAACTTTTAGAGAGCTTCTAGGCACGTATAATTTCAAGAGCCGCCTTTGGATAATCATCTTTTTCAAAAGGAAGGAGCCATTCAAGACCTAGAGATCTGGAGAAGAATGCCATGGAGGATGATTCTACATCAACGATGAAGTCTCCTCCTTCCATGATTGACTAATTCAGTATCTAGGGTTTTCTTAGCAAAACCCTACCCAAGTAATGTAGTTCTGATTTTGTAATAAAAATGAATTTTACAGCAAAAATGCATCATAGCCTACGTCACAAGAGGTAAAAACAGGAAAATTTTGACCATACATACGCTTTGGTTTGGTACCTCTGCTCCTAACCTACGCTTGGGCATAGGTCCAGTATTTTCAATAACAAACTTTCAACCAACTTCGGGCACTCAAATCTCAGTCAAAAAATGTCGTAATGAGGTCAGTCATTATCCTATTATCAAGATCTTGAAGTCATATTTCCACATATATATTACACACCTCTATTCAATTAGTGATACTCCAGATACGATCAAAAGAGTGAGAGTTGTCCCGCAGAAAAAGCTGGAAATTTCAGTTTCGGGCTGAAATCCTATTTTGATCCGGATTGATTTGTTTTCACACGGATGAGTTTAAGTTCGACCCAAATACCTCTACACATGATATATACACATATTATACATCATATATTAGGGTTTTTCTTAGTCGGGTGTGAAATAACCAAAAAGGGGTAATCCTATTCTCCAAGTTAGGGTTTCCCTCAACTTTACCTATAAATACCAATCTTTGCTACAGCTTTTAGAGAGCTTCTAGGCACGTATAATTTCAAGAGCCACCTCTAGATAATCATCTTATTCAAAAGGGAGGAGTCATTCAAGACTTAGATATTTGGAGAAGAAGGCCATGGAGGACGATTCTACATCAACGATGAAGTCTCCTTCTTCCATGATCGACTAATTCGGTATCTAGGGGTTTTCTTAGCAAAGCTCTAGCCAAGTAATGTAGTTCAGTTTGTTTTAAAAAAAAAAGGAATTTACAACAAAAATGAATCATTCCCTACGTCACCAGAGGCAAAAACAAGCAAAAGTTGACCATACGTACACTTTTGTTTGGTACCTTTGCTCCTAACCTACACTGGGGCGTAGGTCTAGTATTTTCGAGACCAAACATTCAGCCAACTTCGGACACTCAGATCTTGGTTAAAAAAGGATCAAATGAGGTGATTATAGATCCTATCATAAAGATTATGAAGTCATCTTTCCAATGATATATTATATGACTCTATCCAATCTATGTAACTCTAGATATGATTAAAAGAGTGGGAGTAGTCCTGCAGAAAAAGCAGGAAACTTCAGTTTTGGGCTGAAATCCATTTTTGATCCGGATTGATTTGTTTTCACCCGGATGACTTTAAGTACGAGCCAGACACATCTATACATGATATATACACATATTATGCATCATATATTAGGGTTTTGCTTTGTTGGGTTTCAAATTACCGAAAAGGGTAATCCTATTCTCCAAGTTAGGGTTTCCCTCAACTTTACCTATAAATACCAATCTTTTGTACAAATTTTAGAGACCTTCTAGGAACGTATAGTTTCAAAAGCCGCCTTTCGATAATCATCTTTTTCAAAAGGGAGGAGCCATTCAAGACCTAGAGATCTGGAGAAGAATGCCATGGAGGATGATTCTACATCAACGATGAAGTCTCCTTCTTCAAAGATTGACTAATTCGGTATCTAGGGTTTTCTTAGCAAAACTCTACCCAAGTAATGTAGTTCTGATTTTGTAATAAAAATGGATTTTACAGCAAAAATGCATCATAGCTTACATCACAAGAGGTAAAAACAGGAAAATTTTGACCATACATACACTTTGGTTTGGTACCTCTGCTCCTAACCTACGCTTGGGCGTAGATCCAGTATTTTCAATACCAAACTTTCAGCCAACTTCGGGCACTCAAATCTCAGTCAAAAAAGGTCGTAATGAGGTTAGTCTTTATCCTATTATCAAGATCTCGAAGTCATCTTTCCACAGATATATTACACACCTCTATTCAATCAGTGATACTCCAGAGATGATCAAAAGAGTGTGAGCTGTCCCGCAGAAAAAGCTGGAAATTTCAGTTTCGGGCTAGAATCCTATTTTGATCCGGATTGATTTCTTTTCACACGGATGACTTTAAGTTCGACCCAAATACCTCTATACATGATGTGTACACATATTATACATCATATATTAGGGTTTTCCTTGGTCGGGTGTGAAATTACCAAAAAGGGTAATCCTATTCTCCAAGTTAGGGTTTCCCTCAACTTTACCTATAAATACCAATCTTTGCTACAGCTTTTAGAGAGCTTCTAGGCACGTATAATTTCAAGAGCCACCTCTGGATAATCATCTTATTCAAAAGGGAGGAGTCAATCAAGACCTAGAGATCTGGAGAAGAAGGCCATGGAGGACGATTCTACATCAACGATGAAATCTCCTTCTTCCATGATCGCCTAATTCGGTATCTAGGGTTTTCTTAGCAAAACCCTAGCCAAGTAATGTAGTTCAAATGTTTTTACAAAAATGGATTTTACAGTAAAAATAAATCATTCCTTACATTACCAGAGGCAAAAAAATGCAAAATTTGACCATACATACACTTTGGTTTGGTACCTATGCTCCTAACCTGCGCTGGGGCGTAGGTCCAGTATTTTCAGCACTAAACTTTCATCTAACTTCGAACACTCAGATGTTGGTCAAAGAAGGTTCAAATGAGGTGATTCTCGATCCTATCATCAATATCGTGAAGTCATATTTCCAATGATATATTACATCCCTTTATCCAATCTGTGTCACTCCAGATATGATCAAAAGAGTGAGAGTTGTCCTGCAGAAAAAGCTGGAAATTTCAGTTTCGGGCTGAAATCCTATTTTGATCCGGATTGATTTGTTTTCACCCGGAAGACTTTATGTTCGACTCAAACACCTCTATACATTTTATATAAACATATTATACATCATATGTTTTGGTTTTGCTAGGTCGGGTGTGAAATTACCAAAAACGGTAATCCTATTCTCCAAGTTAGGGTTTCCCTCAACTTTAACTATAAATACCAATCTTTGCTACAACTTTTAGAGAGCTTCTAGGCACGTATAATTTCAAGAGCCGCCTTTGGATAATCATCTTTTTCAAAAGGAAGGAGCCATTCAAGACCTAGAGATCTGGAGAAGAATGCCATGGAGGATGATTCTACATCAACGATGAAGTCTCCTCCTTCCATGATTGACTAATTCAGTATCAAGGGTTTTCTTAGCAAAACCCTACCCAAGTAATGTAGTTCTGATTTTGTAATAAAAATGAATTTTACAGCAAAAATGCATCATAGCCTACGTCACAAGAGGTAAAAACAGGAAAATTTTGACCATACATACGCTTTGGTTTGGTACCTCTGCTCCTAACCTACGCTTGGGCATAGGTCCAGTATTTTCAATAACAAACTTTCAACCAACTTCGGGCACTCAAATCTCAGTCAAAAAATGTCGTAATGAGGTCAGTCATTATCCTATTATCAAGATCTTGAAGTCATATTTCCACATATATATTACACACCTCTATTCAATTAGTGATACTCCAGATACGATCAAAAGAGTGAGAGTTGTCCCGCAGAAAAAGCTGGAAATTTCAGTTTCGGGCTGAAATCCTATTTTGATCCGGATTGATTTGTTTTCACACGGATGAGTTTAAGTTCGACCCAAATACCTCTACACATGATATATACACATATTATACATCATATATTAGGGTTTTTCTTAGTCGGGTGTGAAATAACCAAAAAGGGGTAATCCTATTCTCCAAGTTAGGGTTTCCCTCAACTTTACCTATAAATACCAATCTTTGCTACAGCTTTTAGAGAGCTTCTAGGCACGTATAATTTCAAGAGCCACCTCTAGATAATCATCTTATTCAAAAGGGAGGAGTCATTCAAGACTTAGATATTTGGAGAAGAAGGCCATGGAGGACGATTCTACATCAACGATGAAGTCTCCTTCTTCCATGATCGACTAATTCGGTATCTAAGGGTTTTCTTAGCAAAGCTCTAGCCAAGTAATGTAGTTCAGTTTGTTTTAAAAAAAAAAGGAATTTACAACAAAAATGAATCATTCCCTACGTCACCAGAGGCAAAAACAAGCAAAAGTTGACCATACGTACACTTTTGTTTGGTACCTTTGCTCCTAACCTACACTGGGGCGTAGGTCTAGTATTTTCGAGACCAAACATTCAGCCAACTTCGGACACTCAGATCTTGGTTAAAAAAGGATCAAATGAGGTGATTATAGATCCTATCATAAAGATTGTGAAGTCATCTTTCCAATGATATATTATATGACTCTATCCAATCTATGTAACTCTAGATATGATTAAAAGAGTGGGAGTAGTCCTGCAGAAAAAGCAGGAAACTTCAGTTTTGGGCTGAAATCCATTTTTGATCCGGATTGATTTGTTTTCACCCGGATGACTTTAAGTACGAGCCAGACACATCTATACATGATATATACACATATTATGCATCATATATTAGGGTTTTGCTTTGTTGGGTTTCAAATTACCGAAAAGGGTAATCCTATTCTCCAAGTTAGGGTTTCCCTCAACTTTACCTATAAATACCAATCTTTTGTACAACTTTTAGAGACCTTCTAGGAACGTATAGTTTCAAAAGCCGCCTTTGGATAATCATCTTTTTCAAAAGGGAGGAGCCATTCAAGACCTAGAGATCTGGAGAAGAATGCCATGGAGGATGATTCTACATCAACGATGAAGTCTCCTTCTTCAAAGATTGACTAATTCGGTATCTAGGGTTTTCTTAGCAAAACTCTACCCAAGTAATGTAGTTCTGATTTTGTAATAAAAATGGATTTTACAGCAAAAATGCATCATAGCTTACGTCACAAGAGGTAAAAACAGGAAAATTTTGACCATACATACACTTTGGTTTGGTACCTCTGCTCCTAACCTACGCTTGGGCGTAGATCCAGTATTTTCAATACCAAACTTTCAGCCAACTTCGGGCACTCAAATCTCAGTCAAAAAAGATCGTAATGAGGTTAGTTTTTATCCTATTATCAAGATCTCGAAGTCATCTTTCCACAGATATATTACACACCTCTATTCAATCAGTGATACTCCAGAGATGATCAAAAGAGTGTGAGCTGTCCCGCAGAAAAAGCTGGAAATTTCAGTTTCGGGCTAGAATCCTATTTTGATCCGGATTGATTTCTTTTCACACGGATGACTTTAAGTTCGACCCAAATACCTCTATACATGATGTGTACACATATTATACATCATATATTAGGGTTTTCCTTGGTCGGGTGTGAAATTACCAAAAAGGGTAATCCTATTCTCCAAGTTAGGGTTTCCCTCAACTTTACCTATAAATACCAATCTTTGCTACAGCTTTTAGAGAGCTTCTAGGCACGTATAATTTCAAGAGCCACCTCTGGATAATCATCTTATTCAAAAGGGAGGAGTCAATCAAGACCTAGAGATCTGGAGAAGAAGGCCATGGAGGACGATTCTACATCAACGATGAAATCTCCTTCTTCCATGATCGCCTAATTCGGTATCTAGGGTTTTCTTAGCAAAACCCTAGCCAAGTAATGTAGTTCAAATGTTTTTACAAAAATGGATTTTACAGTAAAAATAAATCATTCCTTACATTACCAGAGGCAAAAAAATGCAAAATTTGACCATACATACACTTTGGTTTGGTACCTATGCTCCTAACCTGCGCTGGGGCGTAGGTCCAGTATTTTCAGCACTAAACTTTCATCTAACTTCGAACACTCAGATGTTGGTCAAAGAAGGTTCAAATGAGGTGATTCTCGATCCTATCATCAATATCGTGAAGTCATATTTCCAATGATATATTACATCCCTTTATCCAATCTGTGTCACTCCAGATATGATCAAAAGAGTGAGAGTTGTCCTGCAGAAAAAGCTGGAAATTTCAGTTTCGGGCTGAAATCCTATTTTGATCCGGATTGATTTGTTTTCACCCGGAAGACTTTATGTTCGACTCAAACACCTCTATACATTTTATATAAACATATTATACATCATATGTTTTGGTTTTGCTAGGTCGGGTGTGAAATTACCAAAAACGGTAATCCTATTCTCCAAGTTAGGGTTTCCCTCAACTTTAACTATAAATACCAATCTTTGCTACAACTTTTAGAGAGCTTCTAGGCACGTATAATTTCAAGAGCCGCCTTTGGATAATCATCTTTTTCAAAAGGAAGGAGCCATTCAAGACCTAGAGATCTGGAGAAGAATGCCATGGAGGATGATTCTACATCAACGATGAAGTCTCCTCCTTCCATGATTGACTAATTCAGTATCTAGGGTTTTCTTAGCAAAACCCTACCCAAGTAATGTAGTTCTGATTTTGTAATAAAAATGAATTTTACAGCAAAAATGCATCATAGCCTACGTCACAAGAGGTAAAAACAGGAAAATTTTGACCATACATACGCTTTGGTTTGGTACCTCTGCTCCTAACCTACGCTTGGGCATAGGTCCAGTATTTTCAATAACAAACTTTCAACCAACTTCGGGCACTCAAATCTCAGTCAAAAAATGTCGTAATGAGGTCAGTCATTATCCTATTATCAAGATCTTGAAGTCATATTTCCACATATATATTACACACCTCTATTCAATTAGTGATACTCCAGATACGATCAAAAGAGTGAGAGTTGTCCCGCAGAAAAAGCTGGAAATTTCAGTTTCGGGCTGAAATCCTATTTTGATCCGGATTGATTTGTTTTCACACGGATGAGTTTAAGTTCGACCCAAATACCTCTACACATGATATATACACATATTATACATCATATATTAGGGTTTTTCTTAGTCGGGTGTGAAATAACCAAAAAGGGGTAATCCTATTCTCCAAGTTAGGGTTTCCCTCAACTTTACCTATAAATACCAATCTTTGCTACAGCTTTTAGAGAGCTTCTAGGCACGTATAATTTCAAGAGCCACCTCTAGATAATCATCTTATTCAAAAGGGAGGAGTCATTCAAGACTTAGATATTTGGAGAAGAAGGCCATGGAGGACGATTCTACATCAACGATGAAGTCACCTTCTTCCATGATCGACTAATTCGGTATCTAAGGGTTTTCTTAGCAAAGCTCTAGCCAAGTAATGTAGTTCAGTTTGTTTTAAAAAAAAAAGTAATTTACAACAAAAATGAATCATTCCCTACGTCACCAGAGGCAAAAACAAGCAAAAGTTGACCATACGTACACTTTTGTTTGGTACCTTTGCTCCTAACCTACACTGGGGCGTAGGTCTAGTATTTTCGAGACCAAACATTCAGCCAACTTCGGACACTCAGATCTTGGTTAAAAAAGGATCAAATGAGGTGATTATAGATCCTATCATAAAGATTGTGAAGTCATCTTTCCAATGATATATTATATGACTCTATCCAATCTATGTAACTCTAGATATGATTAAAAGAGTGGGAGTAGTCCTGCAGAAAAAGCAGGAAACTTCAGTTTTGGGCTGAAATCCATTTTTGATCCGGATTGATTTGTTTTCACCCGGATGACTTTAAGTACGAGCCAGACACATCTATACATGATATATACACATATTATGCATCATATATTAGGGTTTTGCTTTGTTGGGTTTCAAATTACCGAAAAGGGTAATCCTATTCTCCAAGTTAGGGTTTCCCTCAACTTTACCTATAAATACCAATCTTTTGTACAACTTTTAGAGACCTTCTAGGAACGTATAGTTTCAAAAGCCGCCTTTGGATAATCATCTTTTTCAAAAGGGAGGAGCCATTCAAGACCTAGAGATCTGGAGAAGAATGCCATGGAGGATGATTCTACATCAACGATGAAGTCTCATTCTTCAAAGATTGACTAATTCGGTATCTAGGGTTTTCTTAGCAAAACTCTACCCAAGTAATGTAGTTCTGATTTTGTAATAAAAATGGATTTTACAGCAAAAATGCATCATAGCTTACGTCACAAGAGGTAAAAACAGGAAAATTTTGACCATACATACACTTTGGTTTGGTACCTCTGCTCCTAACCTACGCTTGGGCGTAGATCCAGTATTTTCAATACCAAACTTTCAGCCAACTTCGGGCACTCAAATCTCAGTCAAAAAAGGTCGTAATGAGGTTAGTCTTTATCCTATTATCAAGATCTCGAAGTCATCTTTCCACAGATATATTACACACCTCTATTCAATCAGTGATACTCCAGAGATGATCAAAAGAGTGTGAGCTGTCCCGCAGAAAAAGCTGGAAATTTCAGTTTCGGGCTAGAATCCTATTTTGATCCGGATTGATTTCTTTTCACACGGATGACTTTAAGTTCGACCCAAATAC
Organism: Cornus suecica; assembly: GCA_963922005.1. Lineage (NCBI taxonomy): Eukaryota > Viridiplantae > Streptophyta > Magnoliopsida > Cornales > Cornaceae > Cornus > Cornus suecica. The sequence continues at coordinate 30,977,668 of OY998246.1, read as the reverse complement.
CTCTATACATGATGTGTACACATATTATACATCATATATTAGGGTTTTCCTTGGTCGGGTGTGAAATTACCAAAAAGGGTAATCCTATTCTCCAAGTTAGGGTTTCCCTCAACTTTACCTATAAATACCAATCTTTGCTACAGCTTTTAGAGAGCTTCTAGGCACGTATAATTTCAAGAGCCACCTCTGGATAATCATCTTATTCAAAAGGGAGGAGTCAATCAAGACCTAGAGATCTGGAGAAGAAGGCCATGGAGGACGATTCTACATCAACGATGAAATCTCCTTCTTCCATGATCGCCTAATTCGGTATCTAGGGTTTTCTTAGCAAAACCCTAGCCAAGTAATGTAGTTCAATTGTTTTTACAAAAATGGATTTTACAGTAAAAATAAATCATTCCTTACCTTACCAGATGCAAAAAAATGCAAAATTTGACCATACATACACTTTTGTTTGGTACCGATGCTCCTAACCTGCGCTGGGGCGTAGGTCCAGTATTTTCAGCACTAAACTTTCATCTAACTTCGAACACTCAGATGTTGGTCAAAGAAGGTTCAAATGAGGTGATTCTCGATCCTATCATCAATATCGTGAAGTCATATTTCCAATGATATATTACATCCCTTTATCCAATCTGTGTCACTCCAGATATGATCAAAAGAGTGAGAGTTGTCCTGCAGAAAAAGCTGGAAATTTCAGTTTCGGGCTGAAATCCTATTTTGATCCGGATTGATTTGTTTTCACCCGGATGACTTTATGTTCGACTCAAACACCTCTATACATTATATATAAACATATTATACATCATATGTTTTGGTTTTGCTAGGTCGGGTGTGAAATTACCAAAAACGGTAATCCTATTCTCCAAGTTAGGGTTTCCCTCAACTTTAACTATAAATACCAATCTTTGCTACAACTTTTAGAGAGCTTCTAGGCACGTATAATTTCAAGAGCTGCCTTTGGATAATCATCTTTTTCAAAAGGAAGGAGCCATTCAAGACCTAGAGATCTGGAGAAGAATGCCATGGAGGATGATTCTACATCAACGATGAAGTCTCCTCCTTCCATGATTGACTAATTCAGTATCTAGGGTTTTCTTAGCAAAACCCTACCCAAGTAATGACTAATTTTGACCATACATACGCTTTGGTTTGGTACCTCTGCTCCTAACCTACGCTTGGGCATAGGTCCAGTATTTTCAATAACAAACTTTCAACCAACTTCGGGCACTCAAATCTCAGTCAAAAAATGTCGTAATGAGGTCAGTCATTATCCTATTATCAAGATCTTGAAGTCATATTTCCACATATATATTACACACCTCTATTCAATTAGTGATACTCCAGATATGATCAAAAGAAAAAGCTGGAAATTTCAGTTTCGGGCTGAAATCCTATTTTGATCCGGATTGATTTGTTTTCACACGGATGAGTTTAAGTTCGACCCAAATACCTCTACACATGATATATACACATATTATACATCATATATTATGGTTTTTCTTAGTCGGGTGTGAAATAACCAAAAAGGGGTAATCCTATTCTCCAAGTTAGGGTTTCCCTCAACTTTACCTATAAATACCAATCTTTGGTACAACTTTTAGAGAGCTTCTAGGCACGTATAATTTCAAGAGCCACCTCTAGATAATCATCTTATTCAAAAGGGATGAGTCATTCAAGACTTAGAGATCTGGAGAAGAAGGCCATGGAGGACGATTCTACATCAACGATGAAGTCTCCTTCTTCCATGATCGCCTAATTCGGTATTTAGGGTTTTCTAGCCAAGTAATGTAGTTCAGATGTTTTTTAAAAAATGGATTTTATAGTAAAAATGAATCATTCCCTACGTCACCAGAGGCAAAAAATGCAAAATATGACCATACATACACATTGGTTTGGTACCTATGCTCCTAACCTGCGCTCGGGCGTAGGTCTAGTATTTTCAGCACCAAACTTTCATCTAACTTCGAACACTCAGATGTTGGTCAAAGTAGGTTCAAATGAGGTGATTCTCGATCCTATCATCAATATTGTGAAGTCATCTTTCCAAAGATATATTACATGCCTCTATCCAATCTGTGTCACTCCAGATATGATTAAAAGAGTGAGAGTTGTCCTTCAGAAAAAACTGGAAATTTCAGTTTCGGGCTGAAATCCTATTTTGATCCGGATTGATTTGTTTTCACCCAGATGACTTTATGTTCGACTCAAACACCTCTATACATGATATATACACATATTATACATCATATTTTTTGGTTTTGCTCGGTCGGGTGTGAAATTACCAAAAAGGGTAATGCTATTCTTCAAGTTAGGGTTTCCCTCAACTTTACCTACAAATACCAACCTTTGCTATAGCTTTTAGAGAGCTTCTCGGCACGTATAATTTCCAGAGCCGCCTCTGGAGATTTATCTTATTCTAAAGGGAGGAGCCATTCAAGACCTAGAGATCCGGAGAAGAAGGCCATGTAGGACGATTCTACATCAACGATGAAGTCTCCTTTTACCATGATCGATTAATTCGGTATCTAGGGTTTTCTTAGCAAAACCCTAGCCAAGTAATGTAGTTTTAATTGTATTTTCATGTGTAGAGAGGGGAAACTCTGACTATACTGTGATGATTGTGTTAGATGAGAAACTGTTTTTATTAGTGATGTAGTGAGGAAATCCTAGTTTTCTCTCCCTTTGAATCACAAACCAATTTAATTTTGTTTTTAGATTAATTTAGTTAATATTAGATAATTGAAAAAATCAAACTCTTTTCGGAAAACTATAATTCAGTATTTTTAGACTATTGAAGTGAACAATCCTCATCTCTGTTGGATCGATATTCCCCTACTCAAGCAAAACTATCTACAACCTATTTGTGCGCTTGCAGAAGGGTAAAACCTAAAGTGACGTTAAGGTGTCATTTTTAACCACATATTTTCCACACACCTGATGCCCATTTCCCACGACTCTAGACCTCTGTATACATGTATATACACTTCTATTTAGGGTTTTGATGAGTTTTAAGAGTAAAAAAATTGAAAAGGGTCTCTATATTCCATTGTCTATATATACAAGACCATACATCAGATGTGAGATATATATGATATTTTGGTTACTTATATACGGGTTGAGTTGGAGAGTTCTGTGAGATGTTCATTCAAAAGGTTCATTCATTCAGACTTGCTGTTGTTGAGATCCATAATCAAACCAAGAGATCCAATAAAGAAGATTATGGAGAACGTTTCTACATCAACGATGCAGTCACCTTCTACCATGGCCAACTAACTTGGTATCTAGGATTTTCTAGCAAAACCCTAACCAAGTAATGTAGTTCTTTTATTATTTTTAACTGTAAACGAGGGGAAATTGTGACCATACTGTGATGATTGTAGTAGTTAAAAGACCGTACTGATTTGCAATATAAAATTCTATGTTTGTTCTAAATTCTTGTCTTAGATGAAATAAATATATTATTTTGCCCAATTATGATTGTTCAATATAGGCTGAAACTCGGGTGTTTACTCATGGTTTTCTACATAATGGTAGTAATGAAACTTGAAACCCTAGGTTGACACAGGTCGTGCCCTGGGCGATTTAATATAGATATTCTTTAATTTATTTTCATGCATTAGGAGTAGATTAGAGTAATATAATTGGCATGTACTAGTTAGGTCAGTCATGAGACGGATTGTCGCGATCCGGTTGATGGTACTTCTTTTTGGGGTCATATTTAGCTATTTGCGATACGACCTGATTCACAATTATGGATTTCCTTCTTACAATTGAAACAGTAATGAACTATATTATGCGGTTAGTGGTGGAGTGATGAAAACCCTAGTTTTCGGTCCCATTTGAATCACAACCAATTTAATTTGCTTTCTAGAGAATTGTTAGTTAAAATAGATAATTTGGTATTTGACCACCCAAAAAAACCATATTTTAGAAAATATAATTATGTGTTTTTGAACTATTAAAGTGAACAATCTCAGTCTCTATAAGATCGATATACCTTACTCAAGCCATTTGATATTCTACAATTGATGCGTGCTCTTGCTTAGGGTAAAACCTAGAATCGTCAATGTGTTATTTTTAACCATATATTTTTGCACACTTGACGGACACATTATGGACATGGTCTCATTTAAGTTTGGGGGTGAGGGTATAGGATTACAAGGAATGAAAGTTTTTGAAAATTTTGAAATTTTAAAATTTTGGTTCAGTTCTTTATTTTCATGCATGATTGATTTTCATTACAATTTGATTGGGTTAATATTTATGCTGTATGAGTAATATGTGCTATGATATTCCCACTCATGAGATAAATGATTAGATTGAGTTAGTGGAGTGATGTGGTTTTACATGGGTGAGTGAATTAGTAAAATTGAAATCAAGAAGGACGACTTTGACCTATAAGCACAATCACAAATTCACTATGGGAAATAGGTTGATATTTGACTATGAAGTTGAAAATAATAATTTTTCCACAATAAAAAGGAAAAGGGGAGATGTTATGGTTGAAATGGAATAAATTGAAAAATTATTTTCAAAAAAAATAATAAAATGCAAAAATTAGTTCTTAGATCTAAGTAACCGGACCTTTGTATCACCAATATCATTGTTCGCGTTTAAATGGGAGAAAACTAATGAGCATAAATCCCATGGAAGAAGCTCGGGACTAGTTGGTCTAGACTAAAAATCCTCACTGGAAAGTCTGGAGACTTAGAAAGACAAAAGGGATAAAAAGTAGAAAGAAGGAAAGAGTATATTTTTACTAAAAATGGCAAAGTTTGATCAATGAAGTAGGAGAAAAGAAAGTGAAATATCGTAATCGAGTGTTCACAAAAATATGGAAGGTTGTCTTGATTGAGAGTAGAAAGTAGCGAAATCATTCACTTTAGTGGGAACCATTCATGACACAAAGCTTGATATAATTGTTGTTCGGCAATGTGTGGGAATATTTGCATCCATTTTGTATTTTGCATTGTATCATGACTTAATTGAATCTGTGTGTGAACTTGTGATTACGTGAGTACAGAGAACTGAGATGTTTGTAGGTACCATCATTGGAAACCTTCACGAGACTTCACTCGTTCACTAGGGGTAACTTAGGGGTTTAAAAGGCTTGTTACAAGTGCTAAGTATAATGGTTAACCCTCACAAAAGCAAGGGACTAGGTTAGATTAGTTAAGGTAGTTAGATTAAACAGATCATCACAAGAAAAGTTCCTTGAGTTTATTGCTTAGGGACTAGGTTAGATTAGTAAGTTTGGGGGTGTGATGTGTGTCAAATATTAGACATTTTGACCCCTTAAATCACTATTGTTACATTCTTTCATTCTATTATTTGGTATTTTTATTGCGTTTGCGTGTTAAAGTATGTTTCAAGAGCTTAATGAAGAAATTGAGCTAACTTCGGTGAATTAACTAATAGTGTGTTCTTTCTATCCAAGAGGAGAGTCAAAGAGGTAGACGAGACAAAAATGGCATCCAGAGGGTAAAAATGGCATTTCTAGAAGCCTTCATCTTCAGCAAAAAGTATCGTTGGTTCAAGATGGTCGTTTTGGTGCATTCACGGAGAAAATTGATTTTCCATAAAATACCTACGCTTTTGCATACGCTTTCAGTTTCAAAAAAATGGGTGGAAATCACATTTCTATGCTTGGACCTACGCTTAGGACCTAAGCTTGAAACATAGGCCTGCTACGCTTGAAGTGTAGGCCATGTAAGCTTCAAGCGTAAGTACGACAACCTTTTGTGGTTTTTCGATGGATTTTTCATGTTTCACCCCTAGTTCGATTAGAAGACGTGCCTGCGACTCCAGACCTCTATATACATGTATATACATTTATATATATGAGAAGTTAGGATATGCATGAAGTAGAGACTGAAAAGACTGAAAAGGGCCTCTGTATACCATTGCCTATATATACACGATCATATATCAGACGTAGGTGGTTGTTCTGGTACACGTTGGGGTTGGTTTTGGTGAGACGTTCATTCAGACTTGCTGCTGTTGAGAGCTATATTCAAACCTAGAGATCCGGAGAAGAAGACCATGGAGAGCGTTTCTACATCAATGATGCAGTCACCTTTTTCCATGGCTAACTAACTCGGTATCTAGGGTTTTATAGAAAAACCCTAGCAAAGTAATGTAGTTCTTTCATTGTTTTTAATTGTAACGTGGGGAAACTGTTGACCATACTGTGTTGATTGTAGTAGTTAAGAGACCGTACTGATTTGCAATATAAAATTATATGTTTATTCTAAATTATTTTCTTAGATGGAATGAATGTATAGTTTGACACAATTATGATTATTCACTATGGGCTGGAACTCGGATGCTTAATCATAGTTTTCTATATAATGGTGGTAATAAAACTTGAAACCCTAGGTTGACACAGGTCGTGCCTTTGCGATTTAATATTGACATGCTTTACTTTATTTTCATGCATTAGGAGTAGATTAGAGTAATATAATTGACATGTACTAGTTAGGTCAGTCATGAAACGGATTGTCGCAATTCGGTTGATGGTACTCTTTTTTGGGGTCGTATTTAGCTATTTGCGGTACGACCTGATTCACAGTTATGAATCGTCCTCTTGGAATTGTTACATTGATAGAACTATATTATGCGTTAGTGGTGGAGTGATGAAAACCCTAGTTTTCTCTCCCATCTGAATCACAATCAATTTAATTTGCTTTCTTGATAATTGTTAGTTAAAATAGAAAATTTGGTATTTGACCACCCAAACAAATCATATTTTAGAAAATATAATTTAGTATTTTTGAACTATTAAAGTGAACAATCTCAGTCTCTGTGCGATTGATATCCCTTACTCAAGCTGTTTGTTATTCTACAATTGATACGTGCTCTTGCGTAGGGTAAAACCTAGAGTCGTTAACGTGTTTTTTTTAACCACATATTTTTATACACCTAACGTCGCATTAGAGATGAATATTATACTTGTTGATATGTACTTATGTGCCTTCGGTGGTAGTATAATTGGTTTAAGGACTTTTTGTGATAAGTAAAGTCGGTAGTGGACTATGGAGTAGAATGTGAGTTAAGAAGTTTTGATTTGGAACTAGTTTGTTTCGTGCCAACGGCCACTAGGTTCCTTTAGTGATCTTAAGGATAGGAATATCATTGGATTTGTAGACATTCTTGAATAAGCCGTTATGGAGTTTAGAGATTTAGATGTCGAACTTGGTATGGTTGGATTAGAGTTAGTACCTTGGCGTATAGTCACTTGTCCTTCCCTTTGACTTGCATTTTAACTTCGGTTCTTCATTCATTTGCTCCATTTGAGCGTCTACAAATTCGCTTTGGTCTTTTCGTCGGTGTTTCAGTTTGTTTTCCCGAAAATAAATTTTTCATAAGACATTCATTTGAGTCCATTCAGTCTTTAAGTGAAAAACTCATTTTCGCTCACCCCTTAAACTCCGACTAAAATTTTGAGTTTTAAAATGGTTTTGAGTTGTTTTGAAAAGATCTTGACATTTTAAAAGTCAGGGGTATAGTAAAACGGAGACTGAGAGCAAGACGAAAATTTTTATGACACCTACAAAAATCAATTTTATACAAAGTTTATGTTTTACGCGTTTCCCAAGGTATTGAAAATTATTTTTGAGTTCCGCCAAATAAAAACTCACTTTTCCAATAATTATGATTTTTCTGGACCGACGCGTGAAAAATGGAGCTATAAGAGTGGAAATATGTAAGCCCACTTAAGTCCATCAACCATCAGGCCCATCAGGTTGATGGCCCGATAATAACTTTATAAGTCCGATATCTAGGCCCATTTCATTTTTGTATTTCTTTGGAAAATAAAAATGGTGATGTCATTGTGATGTAATCAAGGTGGTATTGCCCTAATGGGCCTAAAGCCCAAAAAGGAAATGTATATAAGGAAAGTCAAAAGTTAATAAAAGCCATTATTATTGTATTGTGCATTTTTTGGCATTAACATTTTGTCGTCGTCTGTGGGAAGACTGTTCAAGGAGTTCTTGATTTTCCAAATCTACCCTTCGGGATCTGTAAAATAGTCTCCTTTTTCCCATATCGTAAAGCTGAGTTTGTTTGTTAAACCCAAAGATATTTCACCACCTTCTAAAACCTTCACTCACTACTTCTCGGGCAAAGATACCAATCACTTGTTCGCAAGCTGACGTTCCAACCACTGCAGATGGTCGTGCAGGAGGTTCGCAGTCCATGGAGCAAATCCTTTAGCGCTTGACAGCTGCTGAGGAACGCAGCCTGGCCCTGGAAAAATAGAATATGGAGCTCATGGCGAGGTTAGCTCCACCATCAGCTGTCCCTCCAGTAATAACACCTGACCCTCTAGTAGCGGCGCTCGACCATTCTCTAAACCAGCAAGATAGCGACAGACCGGAAGAGCGCGCCGAGTCTTCCCAGCGCTCAGGAAAGGATCCCACAACCGACGAGTCCATGACCCCCCAAAAACTTTAGGCAATGAAGGATGAATTCCAAAAGAAAGTCCTCGGGGACTTGAGGTTCCGATCTACCGATGACATGGCCATTCAAGCGTTGACCGAATTTATACAGTCACCTTTCGTCCCCGAAATAACCTAAGAGCCTTTCTCAAAAAAAATTTTTATGCCTCAGTTCACCCCATATGATGGCACTAAGGACCCCGAGGAACACATTTATCACACCAGAAGATGACCATGTACGTCGAGAATGAGTCTCTGCTTTGCAAGGTGTTCTCCATAAGTCTTGTTGATGCTGGTCTATTATGGTTCAGGAAGCAACCATCCCAATCCATCGACAGTTGTAAGCAGTTGACCAGGCTCTTCATTGCCCAATATTATATGAACAAGAGACAGAAAAAGACCATATCCTGCCTCTTCACCATGATCTAGGAGAAATGAGAGTCACTGAAAAGCTTTCTATCCCGATTCAACATCGAATCTTCTTCTGTGGATAACTGTGACCAGCACTATGCTGTTGAGGCCTTCCCGATGGCCCTCATTCCAGGGACTAAGTTCCACCAATCTCTGGTTAAGCGCCCTCCATCGGGCATTGGGGAGTTAAACTCTAGAGGTCAGCGGTATTTGAGGATTGAAGAAGAGGAAATCGTCAGGCAGATGAGGGCGGCCTTGGTCAGCATTGAAGCCCAGTCAAAGGATCGGACGACTGATCGAAAGAGTCCAACTCCGTCAGGGTCATCCAATCCTTCGGGATCATCAGCTCCGAAGCCATTCAAAGCCCCAGATTTGAAGAGAAAACGACGCCCCTGAGGGTCAGCCTTGTGAAACTCTACCAGGAGAACAAAACCAAGGGGATCTTCCAACAACCCCGACCATCAGATAGCCATTTGATCAAAGGGACAAGTCAAAGCACTGTACTTTCCACACTGATTTCGGGCACATCACAAACGAGTGCCGAAATCTCAGACAACAGGTGGAGGCGTTGCTGCTTCGCCGAGAGCTCCGGGATTACGTCCAACGGGACAGACTGAGGGTCGATCAACATACCCCTAGCACTCCTCGGAACCCCGCAAATGCACAGCCGGTCAGGATCATCAATATGATTCTTGGAGGCTCCTCATCCAAAGAGACTGAGGGATCCCGACAGAGCCACTTACGGAAAGCCCGCAAGGCGAGAAGGGTCAACGAAATCAATGAGGTCTACCACAAGGAAGCACAGATCATTTTCTCTCCATCGGAACTCCGAAACATCCAGACCCCACATGATGACCCACTAGTTGTGACCCTAATGGTAGCCAACTGCCTTGGGAAGAGAGTCATGATCGATCTAGGGAACAGTGCAAACATAATCACCAATTGGGCTTTTGAAAAGCTCGAGATCGATCCGAACGAAATTACAGCATCCAGATGCCCTATTGCAGGTTTCGATGGAAGGCAAATCGAACCGATCGGGGAAGTCCAATTGCCAGTATCAGCTGCTCAAAGGACCCTGAATGAGACATTTATGGTGGTGGATGTCAAGCCTTCGTCCAATCTCATTATGGGAAAAGGATGGATCCACCGAATGCAGGGTGTACCCTCAACTCTCCACCAGGTCATAAGATGCATGAGCCCCAAATGTCTAGGTACCATTGACAACAGGGGTGACTAGGTAGCCGCCAAAGAGTGCTACGCGGTTACCCTAAAAGAGATCCGGAAAAGGAAAGTCTTAATGACACCCCACTCTAGAGAACAGAGTCCAGGCTCCGAATAGCAATTAAAGGAGGGGGATACGGGTACCCCAACCACGGTCGAGCCATTGCAGCCAATTTGTGTTGTGCCCGATAGCCCGGAAAAGTTAGTTTTACAGGTTTAAATCTTACCGACCCTAAATTGAAAGAGCTAACACAATTGCTGCAGGACAACTCAAATGTCTTCGCGTGGGAGCATACAGATATGCCCGGAATCAATCCTGATATTACCCAACATTCATTGCACGTTAACCCAAACGTAAGACCAATCAGGCAAAAACAGAGGCGCATGGGGGCACATCGGAACCAAATTATAGCATATGAGGTATCCAGATTGCTCCAGGCTAGTTTTATCAGGGAGGTCAGGTATCCCGAATGGCTTGCCAATGTAGTGGTCGTGCAGAAGAAGAATGGTAGATGGAGGGTTTGTGTCGATTTTACTGACCTGTACAGGGCATGCCCGAACGACAGATTTCCACTACCAAAGATCAACTAGATGGTGGATGTTACCGCTGGCTACGATTGCCTAACTTTTCTGGATGCTTATTCAGGATACAACCAGATAAAAATAAACCCGATGGAAACAGGTACTTATTGCTTTAAAGTTATGCCATTCGGACTGAAAAATGCAGGTGCCACTTTCCAAAGATTGGTCAACAGGATCTTTAAGGGAATGATGGGTACAGTAATTGAGGCATATATCGATGACACTGTGGTCAAGAACAGGACGAAGGGGGACCATCTTACCCACCTGTGCCAAGTGTTTGACACCCTCAGGTTGCATGGCATGAAGCTTAATCCAGAGAAATGCTCTTTTGGTGTATCATCCGGACTGTTCCTAAGGCACATCATGGAATAAACTGGGACCCTGGCCAGCCCCGTACAAGTCAAGGCTCTAATGGAAATGAAGGAGCCCCGCATACATAAAGACGTTCATGTCTTGATAGGAAGAGTGGTTGCACTTAGCAGATTCATTTCACGACTCACCGATCGGTGCAGACCATTCTTTCAGGAAATCCAGGTGAAGAAGGGAGAGATCTGGGGTCCTGAACAGTCTGAAGCCCTAGCATGGTTAAAAGAGTACATGACCATACCCCCGATCCTATCCACACCGGCTCCCGATGAGGTCTTGCATCTATACTCAGCAGTATCCTCTGTGTCGACCAGCGCAACCCTCATCAGAGAGGATGTGAACCTTTAGATGCCAGTATTCTACACTAGCAAATCCCTGGATGAGGCAGAAACCAGAGACAACAGGCAGGAAAAATTGGTTCTGTCACTAGTGAATGCCAAGAGATGACTAAGGCATTACTTTGAAGCTCACCCAATCATTGTCCCGACAGCCACGCCTCTCCGAGTTATTACGTCAAAGCCAGACCTCTCAGGCAGAATCTCCAAATGGGCCATCGAACTGGGCATGTACGACTTAACGTACATACCCAGGGTTTCCATAAAAGGACAAGCATTGGTAGACTTTTTACTTGAAAGTGAAACTGAAGACCCAGACCAAAAAATTGAACCAGACAGCTGGAAGAATTTTGTGGACGGATCAGGGAGAGTACGAAGCAAAGGATCCGAAAATGGAGTCTTATCTGACATTGGTGTTAAAAGAAGCAGAAGGTTTTCAAAAAATAACCTTCACACAGATCTAGAGGACCGAAAATTCTGTAGCTGATCACCTAGCCGGTCAGGCATCCTCAGCCGGAGAAGACTTGACACGGGTTGCATTTGTGGATTTCATAATCAGGCCAAGTATTCTGGAGCCCGAACAAGTGATGCTTATCCCATGGGAGCCCAGCTGGATGGATCCCCTGATGGATTACCTAAGAAATGGAACTCTCCCAGCGAACAAAACTGAAGCTCGCAAGATCAGGAGGAATTAAACACTATACTCAGTTATAAACGGACAACTCTATCGAAAATCCTTCTCAGGTCCTTACTTGAAATGTATTACGCCATCAAAGTCAAGAGTAATGATGCAGGAGATTCATAGTGGAGCTTGCGTAAACCACTCCGGAGGCAGATCCCTTACCATAAGATACTCTCCCAAGGATACTTATGGCCCTATTTGTCGCAGGACGCCGAAGAGTATGCCCAAAGGTCCAAGCCATGCCAGATGTACGAAGACGTTATCCATCGGCCAACTGAGTTCTTACATCCCACAATAGTGCCATACCCGTTCGCCCGATGGGGGATGGATATAGTGGGACCTCTCTCGAAGGCAATTCAGTCAAATGCCTACATCCTTCTGGCCACTGATTACTTCACCAAACGGGTGGAAGCTGAAGCCTATCCCACCATCAAGAGTGGCCACGTCATCAAATTCATATGGACTCACATAATATGCAGATTCGGGCTACCAAAGACATTCATGATGGACAACGGGACAAATCTTGACAACAAAGAGGTGAGAGCATTCTTTTCCGAACATGGTATCAATGAGATTACATCTTCCGTCGGGTACCCACAAGGGAACGAACAGGTGGAAAGGACAAATCGAACCATATTCAACACCCTCGCCAAAAAGCTTGAGGAAGCCAAAGGGGCCTGGCTAGAGAAACTACCTCAAGTGCTCTGGTCATACATAACGAATCCCAGAAAAACCACTGGGGAAACCCCCTTTGCCATGGCATAAGGCGCTGAGGTTGTGATCCCAATAGAGATTAGAGTTCCAACCCTCCAGAGTCAGGCCTGGGTTGAAGGACTAAACAACCAGCACTTGGCCCACGACCTTGATCTACTATAAGGAAGAAGGGAGGCCGCCGGGATCAGGCTGGCCACCTACCAACAGCGTGTCTGGAACCACTTCAACCAGAAAGTCAAAAGAAGAGAGTTCCAATTCGGGGACATGGTCCTTAGGAAAAAAATTGGACTCATAGGCAAGCTCAAAGAGCCTTGGGAGGGACTGTACACCATTACCGAAGTCATCGGGCGCGGAGCATACCGCGTCCAAAGGAATATGGATGGCGGAATGGAACCAAACTCCCTGAACGGCTCTCGCCTGAAGAGGTACTACCCTTAAAGGGCTAAATTTTGCTCTTACTTTGATCTTTTTGTAAAAAGGCTATAGCACCTGATCAATAAAAAATAATTTTTATGAAAAAATAGCTTATAAATATACACGGATCCTGAATAGATCACAAATTTGCAAAAAATAAACAAAGTGTTGCATTCTCTATCGCATGGCCTGAAGTGCCCGAAAGACACAACACTAATCTTGAAGAGATCACAAATTTGCAAAAAATAAACAAAGTGTTGCATTGTATATCGCATGGCCTGAAGGGCCCGAAAGACACAACATTGATCCTGAAGAGATCACAAATTTGCAAAAAATAAACAAAGCGTTGCATTGTCTATCGCATGGCCTGAAGTGCTCGAAAGATAAAACACTGATCCTGAAGAGATCACAAATTTGCAAAAAATAAACAAAGTGTTGCATTGTCTATCGTATGGCATGAATTGCCCAAAAGACACAACACTGATCCTGAAGAGATCACAAATTTGCAAAAAATAAACAAAGTGTTGCATTATCTATCGCATGGCCTGAAGTGCCCAAAAGAGACAACACTGATCCTGAAGAGATCACAAATTTGCAAAAAATAAACAAAGTGGTGCATTATCTATCGTATGGCCTGAAGTGCCCGAAAGACACAACACTGATCCTGAAGAGATCACAAATTTGCAAAAAATAAACAACGTGTTGCATTGTCTATCGCATGGCCTGAAGTGCCCGAAAGACACAACACTGATCCTGAAAAGATTACAAATTTGTAAAAAAATAAACAAAGTATTGCATTGTCTATCGCATGTCCTGAAGTGCTCGAAAGATAAAACACTGATCCTGAAGAGATCTTAATATTGCATAACAAAATAATATAAACATTGAAAAAGTCAACTAGAAAAAAATGATGATCTTTCATTCAAAAATGGGCCCCGATGGTCAAGGCTTACAATGTGTTATACAAACGAAAAATCCTAAGTAGCAGCATCAGTGCCCACCTCATTGGAATTCACAGGAACAATGGCCTCATCCGAAGCTGGAGGGTCAGAGTCAGACATAACACTTATCCCCGGGAGAGACTTAGTCAGGAACTCACAGAAACGAACATCATTAGGACCTCCAACCGGATCGTCGTACGGTGGAGCGATGCCCAAGTTCTCATCTAAATCTTCCACTGAGGCGAAGTCCCTCTCCTCAACGGGTTTCTGCATATCATTGAAGCATGACCTCCATCCGAACCCGATTCGATACTGGTAGGTGTCACAGAAGCATTTGTACATCTCATTGCCACCCCGGTGACACATCTCCACCGTCGACCTCTCCACTGCAAGGAGGTTCTCGGTCTTAGCCTTCTCCTCCAGAAGTTTCGCCTTAGAAGCCCTCAAACCCTAGCCCTTAGCCCTCAGGCTTTCATTATCAGCCTTCAGGGCCCCCATTTCAGAGAATACGGCCCGTCGTACCGCCTCCATCTCTTGGATCTGATCACGAGCAGCCCAAAGTTGTTGCTCTGCAGTGATTGCACTCGTTGACTAAACCTCCAATTTTTCATTGGATATTAACAACAATTTTACCTCTATCTTCGCATTATAGGCTTGGGTCAGATAAAACATCTACAAAAAAAACAAACAAGTGTTAGCTTGATCAAGGAATAAAGAAGAGAAATACCAAGTATGACTGATGAGACAATATATTAAAAAAGTACCTTCATGGCAATCTCCGGACCGGTTAAGTCAAGTTCTGCTCGGTCGATCTATCTCAATTTATTTCTGTCCGCAGGAGTCCAGATCTGGGCACCCATTGCCCGAAGGGCTACGTCATTATCGATGGTCTCGTGCCCCTGACCAAAAAGCCACCACCAGGGAGTGTTATCTTTGGCGCCCATGGGACGGGTCGTTCTTCCTCAGTTGCAGCCCCAATGTCTTCCACTATGATTGGAGACAACGCTGTGTACAGACGGGTCCTAACTGATCGGTCGGGAGTAATTTCCTCAGATCGGGGATGTCGTGTCCCCGACAAACTAGTTTCTCCCTCAATCAGTTGGGATTCAGGAACGGGAATGTTTCCTGAAGGACGAGCAAAGGTCGTTCCAGCAGTACCAGATCCTGAATGAGGGGGCGGAGTGACCTGAATATTTCCCATCGGGGGGGGGGGGGGGGCGGCTAAAGTCACCGGAATGTTTTCCACCAATGGTGGAGGATCAGGCCCGGATGGGGGAGTCGGGGTACTTTGCAACCCCTGACCATTTTAAACCTCACCCGGTACTGAAGGAATCGCTTGAGGGTGGGCTGCTCGCTTGGCCTTCTTTTTGAGTACAACTTGCAGGATTCTCAGCATTTCTGTTGACAAGGCCTGCAAATTAGAACCCGTTAGGTAATTATTACACATCTTTAAGGGTTGTCCCCAAATTTTAGATTTAAGGAGCTCAAACTGGGATTTGATGTAAGTTGAAGTTGTAAAGTTGTCTAGTGCTCCCAGAAACTCAAGCACGTGAAGGCCCAACTTATCATTGTACTGATCGCAATAGCACGACCCCCAATGAAATGGTTTGAAGGAAGGGAATAAGGGTCTGTCAAATTCACTAGGGACTTCGAATCACGATGAGCCAGGAAGCCTCCAGTTCCCGCTTACTAGGATCATTCTTTCTTTCCACCTTTTATTGGACTTTTCAGTGCCATCACAAATCTTTCTCCAAGTCAAAGGAAAAAGATTGTACAGGCCCCTGCAGTCCTTCTGGTCCTGTATCTTGTAACAAAACAGGAGCCCGACCAGACCAAAATCGAGACCTAGCTCCCGATTAATTATCAAGAGCATGGCCAAGATCCTAAAGAAATTAGGCCCCACTTGAAGCAGAGCCATACCCAAGGTGGCTAGGGTATAAAGGAAGAGAGATTGAATCAGGAATCTAAGAACCTGAAGGTGGAAGGCCGACAGCAGAATCTGATGATCCATGACCCCCTCACCTTTCCTAAAATCGTATTTTTTAGGATAAGTTTTAATAATTACCCCATCGGGTATCCCACACTTAACCCTTAAAATTTTCAGCACCGTTTCTACCCTATGTGTAGGAGGGAGGAGATCGGTGTAAAATTGATCTCCCAGTATCCCTACAGCCGGATCCCCACCCGTTGTAACATTTTGGTTAACCTCAGGAGGACTCAATTCAACCATCCTAACTACCTCTACCGATAGGGAGCTAAAATAAGCATATGGGTCCACAGAAGAGGGGAGGCGGTCGCTACCCAACCGGGTTTCTTCACTATCAGACATACTGATAGAAAGATAGAAGAACTGAAGGAAGAGAACTTACTCTAGGATGAATCCCGATGAGAATTCGTAAGTTTCCTGGAAAAATGGACGTACTCTGGCAATGATAAGCGAAGAACTCAAATTGCAGAGAGTTTTCTGAGAGCTATTTGGCTTTAGAATGAAAGGAGTATCCAACATATGCAATTGAGTATTTATAGGAGTCTCTGAAATGCTTGAAAATTCCTGCGCTCGGGAAGCGAAGGGTAACATTTTTTCACGTGCGCCTCCTCAGCCCCTTCTCACCAATCGAGGCCACCAGGAACGTAAGTTTCAAATATTCGAATGATGATACAGCCGTCGCATTAATTAGATCTGCCACGTCACCCCGACAGGGGTAATGCACCTTGATCTCCACTCTGTCTTCTTTCTAATGGGCCTGACCGCCCGACAACCCATCATAAATAAGCGGGCCTGTGTAAGAATGGAAATATCTAAGCCCACTTAAGTCCATCAAACATCAGCCCCATCAAGCTGATGGCCCAATAATATTTTTATAAGTCCGATAACTAGGCTCATTTCATTTTTGTATTTCTTTGGAGAATTAAAATGGTGATGTCATTGTGATGTAATCAAGGTGGTATTGCCCTAATGGACCTAAAGCCCAAAAAGGAAATGTATATAAGGAAACTCAAAAGTTAATAAAAGCTATTATTATTGTATTGTGCATTTTTTGGCATTAACTGGAGCCATATCATAAAATCTCGCATTTTGTCATATTTGAACTTTAAAAATAAAGAGCTCAAATCTGGCAGTAGATCAGCTTCCCAATACTTAGAAATTTTTTCAGTATTTCCAAAATTTTCAGTGTTGGGCTGTTTGAGTGGGCATGCGAAGTCCGATTTTCATAAATTATTTTCTCCCACTTCACCACTCCGAATTGAGCCTCGTTTGTTTCTATGCTTGTCCTACGTACAAACTTTGTATTCATACTTTGAAATGACCATTTTACCCCTGAAATGACTATTTTACCTTTGGTAAAATAGGGGTACTTAAACTTTCTATTTGGGTTGGCATTGTCCGATGCTACTTTAAAAAATTCATATCTATCGCCTCGCACTTTTGAATTAGGTCTCGTTTGTTCCTATGGCATATGCTAGGTCCAAAATTTGTATTCGTACTTTGAAATATCATTTTTACCCTTAAAATGACTATTTTACCCTTGGTGAAAGTGAGGTACTTCAGCTTTCCGTTTTTATCAGTGTTGTCCGATATCGTTTTAAAAAATGCATATGTTTCGTCTCGTGGGTTTGATTTAGGTCACGTTTGTTTCTAGGGCCTGTCCTATGTCCAAATATTTGATATAAAATTTTAAATCATTTATTTTTACTTGAAATGACTGTTTTACCCTTGGTGAAAGAGGGGTACTTTAACATTCTGTTTGGGTCGGTGTTATTCGATGTCATTTTCAAAAATTCATATCTCTCGCATTATAGCTTTGAATTAGGTTCCGTTTGTTTCTATGGTTTGACCTATGT
Organism: Cornus suecica; assembly: GCA_963922005.1. Classification (NCBI taxonomy): domain Eukaryota; kingdom Viridiplantae; phylum Streptophyta; class Magnoliopsida; order Cornales; family Cornaceae; genus Cornus; species Cornus suecica. Next base: position 30,959,715 of record OY998246.1, on the reverse strand, counting down.
CAAAATAGGTGAGGTAATGTTTGAAAGTACATTTGTTCCCTTGAAATGACCATTTTACCCTTGGGCGAACAAGTGACCTTGAAGTGGACGGTTTGATGGGTTGTTTAATCCCTTTCACTTCCCTTTTGGTTTTTGGTAACCTTTGTGACTTCCATTAGGTTGAAATGATTAGTTTACCCCTGTGTTGGGTGTACAGATGGTAGGGAGGGGCATGTGAAGTTATTAGTGGTATGGTTTCATAGTGATTGGAGATTTTGGAACTCGATATGCTAGTGATTTGGTAAGTGTGATTGTTATCCTTCCTGGGTTGTTATGAATAGAAGTGTTTATCCCATGTTTTGGTGATGGGTGTTGTGTAGATTTTTAGTGTTGGACTGACGGATACGAGTCATAATGATCTATGAGGTAGTTTGTACTACGTGGCTTGTATTAGTTGTATGTCTCTATATATATATGTATGTGTTTATTATATATTTTTGTGATATAGTTTTACTATATGTTAGTTTCCCTATTTGTTGATGCATGGTAGGGGACTAGAGTGATGTGTTTTCGGGATCTCATATAGGCATAAGTGTCATGTGGGATATTTGACTGACCTAGGATAAATGCGTGTACATGGGTTGGTTCACACTCGACTTGGATGGTCGGAGGATGTAAGAGTTACGATTCTTTCTCCTACGAGGTTTTGATGAGCTCACCCCAGTGTTCTTTTTCCTGGTGTCTCAAACACCAGTTTACAGGAGTTGTTTCGGCTATGGACAACATGTGGTGCAATGACACTTTTCTTTTGTTTTCTCGTTAAGGGTTCTGGTTTGACACAAAGTGTTAAAAACGTTGTTGCAGGATTGAGGACAGTCATACGTAAAGTTGTTTCATTTTAGTTTCATTTACTTGTCCCCTGTATTGGAACTGTAGTTGTATTTCTTGGGAGCCAGTTGATCGGAGCCAAATATCATATATTTAAGGCTCTTAATTATACATTGTTATGTCTATAATTATTATTATATTAATGCTTTTATACGGTTTTTATGCTTTAAAATATTTTAGGCGATGCTATGTAAAACGAGTTTAATCCGGTGAATTAACTGTATCCGTGACTCAAGATTGTTTGAGAGCCAAAATCATGGATAAAAGACCTATGAAGGACCAAAAACAAGTCAAGGATACAATAGGACTGAAGAAGAATGAAGCTGAGAAGAGAAATGGAGCAAAGAAGTGGAAGTGCAAAAAGACAAGGTGAATAACTATCGAGTACTCGGTAGAACCTTCACCGAGTACTCTGTAAAGTGCGAAACTTCGCGCACTTGTGCGGATGATGGAAAAAATGCTCGAGAGATATTGTGCACTTGCGCTGGTTTTTGCGATACTTGAAGTCTACTAGTAGAGGCTTCACCGAGTACTCGGTAAAACCATATGCGACCAATAACTTCAGCAATTGGTATACAACTCTGTGGGACCCATTTCGAACCAACTCAATATGGAATGATCTCTAGGTTATTTTAGATGCAATATTGACTATATATGAAGATATTATATATCATTCTTCAATACATATCACAAGATACATTTCTGACTTGATCCTGAAGCAATCAGATTACCAAATAAAGACGCATCTTTTTCTATAAAAGAGAGGGGTCTCCCCTACAAAGAGAGGAATATTATTAATAGCTTTAGGAGGCTGATTGGAGGATTCATTAGATTTTTGTCTTTGAGTTTGGAGCAAAATTTCAACCATGGAGGGTTCGTCTACATCAACAATGAAGACGATCACTACTATGAACAACTAAACCGGTATCTAGGGTTTTTAATAAAACCCTAGCCAATTAATGTAGACTCTTTCTTGTTTTTATTGTATAAGTGGAAACTGAAGGACACATATGTGATGATTGTGTAGATAAGTGATTACGTTTGATTTGATATAAGATTCTACGTTTATTCTATGTCTTGTCTTAGCTTGGATGAATGTTTTATCTTGCACAATCATGGTTATTCAATATATGCTAGAACTCGGATGCTTAACTCATGATTTTCTACACAATAGTGGTTATTAACATGTAATCTTGATTTAGATAGACCATGCTTGAAAGGGATAATTAGTGACGTGCTTTTAATTTATGTTAGTAGTAGTAGTTTAGAATAGATGCAGTACTCGTTATGCTTGATTAGAGATGGTTTGTGCCAATGATAGATGAATTGTTCCTTTTTTGGGATTAGGGTTTACTAATCTTTGCAACCCTATATCTGATTCACATATGATGGACCGCCCTTTACAATTAAATGATTTAGAGAATATATTACATGGTTAGTGGTGGAGTTAAAAATACCCTAGATATTTGTCTCCATTGTTCACAATCCAAACCAATTATTTCTCATATTTATTTTATGTTTATTAGTTATAGAAAACAAAACAAAATAAACTATCTTTAATCATTTAGTTAGAAGTAATTATAAGAGAGTTGAAGAATCATTAGTCTATTTCGATATACCTTATCTCATTGGTACTATACTATAATTGATTCGTACACTTACTATAGGTAAAACTAGGTCAACTTATTATCATTATCTACACACATTGTTATTATCATTATTATTTATCATCCCTTCCTAGTAGGTTAAACTTATCAAGGTATGATTGTCGATCACTAGTCTGTTGGCATATCCCTTTCTTGTATTTGGTATTGGTGCATCGTTGTAGAAATGAATTCTTTCGGCACCTCGATGTGCCTTGTGTATCATTTGGTTTAGCTTCCGCTTGGTTATGTATGGAATTATTGTTATTAATAATATTACATTAATTTTATGGTTATTTAGGATCTTAATTGGTCACTCATTGTATGGATCACAACCCGGATTCCTCGGATGTCCCGGTTCGGGAGTCTTTAGAATTTAGGGGTGTGACATTGTTGGCCCGACGTTCGTAGTTTTTATTAATCTTTATCATAAGTGGGTTCTATCAAATTGATAATATCCATGCCTCCTAATTCATGGTTAATTTCTATGAAGCCTTCCAATTGTTGACCACGTTTCTTATACCGCATTATTTTCCTCGGACCTTTGAGTTTTAACGTACTAACACTAAATAATTGCTCGTCTGGGAAATAATAAATTAGCGGAGTATTATCCATTATAGATTCTACCACTATTCTTGATAGATGATCTGCCACTACATTTTTCGTACCATTTTTATCGCGTATTTCAATACCGAATTCTTGTAATAGTAATATCCATCTAATAAGTCTAGGTTAGACATTTGTTTTTGTTAATATGTATTTTAAAGATGCGTGGTTAGAGAAAACGACTACCCTGGTTCCTAATAAATATGATCTAAATTTGTCCAAGGCAAATACTACATGTGACACCCCCAAATTTCCATGCATAGGTTGGTCTGGCCCATACACAGAAATTAGGAGCATCTTCAATTGACAAAAATAAGCACAGATGATAAGAGATAAAATAGAGATAGGATAATAAGTATTAATAAATATTAATATACCTTACTATACTTTATAATCACTAGAATACCACCATGAAGATATAATTAATTTCATAACTTCCATTTATATTTACTAGGATACCATCGTGAAGATATTAAACAAATACCATAAATTCCTTCCATAAGTCTAATTCTCACCATCTCCATGTCAAACCATAACCACGTACCCGATAACTCAGTCATGCCGTGACAACTCATTTATGTCCCGTGTTACTAGTGAGACTGCGTTTATTAGTTAGTCTCCTTGTGCTTCCTTTTAAATCTCCCGATCATAGTCATTTTAATTAAATCTTATGATTTTACGAAATTATTAATTCATTTCTATTCTTTACTCGGGAACGTATAACAATTTATGACGTCGAGCCTGGGGGGTCCAGTATATTTATACAGTACATTTATACGGTCAAAATTGTTCATTTATACTGTCGAATATATGTATTTTATTATAATTCGTGCTGAAGCATAATAATATATAAATCAATGAACAAAGAAAATAGAGAAAAACAATTACATAACATAAGCAGTGTTTCTCTAATGACAGTGTTTAAATTCATTGTCAACTTTGAAACCTAAAATATTTATATATTCAAATTTCAATCTGTAGTTCAAATGATATGCACCTCAACATAAATCACAATAACAAGACATATACGTATGCTCACAGATCTATACATTTACACATAAATCCAGACACGTCTATCTACACAGAATATAATAAACATCATATATATTCATAGACATGAACATGGTAAAACAGATCTATACATATAACTACAAATAAAGGTATATACGTATAAACAGAATATATACTATCATATGTAATCATGAATCAAAACCTACAATAACCGATCTATACATGAGTGGTTATATATATCACAAATCTATCCATATACACATGATCTATACATATACTCTTGGATCTATACATATATGTATAACAAAATATATATAATCATATATACACGTAAATACAAATATATTATAACAGATCTATACATATGCTTTCACATAATTACGGATCTATACATACATGCTCATATAGCTACTAATCTATACATATAACCATATAGTTATGGATCTATACATATATGCTCATATAACTACGTATCTATACATATAGACATATAGCTATGGATCTATACATACATGCTCATATACTACATATCTACACATATAGCTACGGATCTACACATACATGCTCATATAACTTCATATCAATACATATAGCTACGGATCTACCCATACATGTTCATATAACTACATATCTACACATATATACACATATATGTTCATATAACTACATATCAATACATATTTGAACATGCTAATACTCATAAGTATACATATACGAAATTAATGTATAATAGTTTATTGGAGCACTAAACAAAGGTTACAAATTTTAGTACAAAGAGGAAGAGTAGAACATATGTCTTGCCTGATTTGGAGAGCTTACTACACCACGGATCTAGATCAGAACCAAGTACTTGCTCTCTTTAGATCTCTCTCTCTCTATATATATATGTATATAGGTGAGTGAATAAGAAGAGGAAGAACAATGGAGAATTCTGAAATTCTACTTAGTTTTGAGAGAAAATGAGCTGAATATCATTATGCTTATATAGGGGAAGCTAGGTTATGGCGAATGACCATAATGCCCCTAGATCTGTCACAATAACCAACATGTCACTCGTCTTAAAGACTAATATACCCTTATCAGATCCCATAATAACGAAAATTACCTAGTAGTCAAAAAATGACTAGAGTATCCTTACTCAATAATTTAAATACCCACCATGCCATCCAAAATAAATAAGGCAATAAAATAATTATTTAAATACGGGGTATTACACTACAGCTATCAATTATTTTTCAGTAGTAATGTAATTAATTGGAGTATCAACAAACGTTTTACTAGCGTAATATACTACTCCTATGACATAATTGGATGCATCACACATTAACTAAAATTGTAGAGACCAATCAGGTGGTTGCATTATTGGGGCAGTTGAGAGTAAATTACGTATCTTCTCAAAAGATTCAAGACATTCTTTGTTGAAATCAAAAGTTACATCTTTAGCTAAGAGAATGCATAATGGCCGAGATATTTTGTTGAAATCTTTAATAAATCGCCTGTAAAACCTGGCGTGATCTAGGAATGATCGAATTTGTTTAATAGATGTAGGAAGGGGTAGATTAGAAATTAATTCAACTTTAGCTTTATCTATTTATAACCCTCTTTTTTAAATAATATGTCCTAGGACTATACCATCTTAAACCATAAAATGGATTTTCTCTCAACTTAATATTAGATTCGTCTCTTTACATCTTTGTAAAACAAGTGCTAGATGTTTTAGACAATCCTGAAAAGTAGTTCCCAACACCAAAAAATCGTCCCTGAATACTTCTAGGAACTTTTCTACTATGTCCGAAAAGATTAACATCATACATCTTTAAAACGTTGCAGGTGCATTGCATATGCCAAAGGGCATTCTTCTATACGCAAATGTACCGTAAGGACAAGTAAATGTGGTTTTTTCTTGGCCTATTGGATCAATTGATACTTGGTTATAACCCAAATATCTATCTAGAAAACAATAATAACTTTGTCCAACTAATCGTTCTAAGATTTGATCAATGAATGGTAATGGGAAGTGATATTTCCTTGTATGTGAGTTTAGTTTTTTATAATTGATACACACACACCACCCAGTCGTGGTTTATTGTGAGATTAACTCACCTTTTATATTTGGCACGATTGTGATACCGGATTTATTTGGTACCACTTGTGTTGGATTAACCCATGAGTTATCGGATATAGGGTATATAATAATCACATCGAGTAATTTTACTACTTCATTCTTTACCACCTTCTTTATATTATTAGGGTTTAACCTACGTTGCATCTGTCATGTTGGTTTTGTATTCTCTTCTAAGTTTATACAATGCATGTAAATCGAGGGCTCGATTCCCTTAAAATCAGCAACACTCCTTCTAATTGCTTCTTTATGGTCAGATACTACTTGAACTAATTGCTCTTCTTGTTTTGTAGTGAGATAGGAAGAAATTATTATGGGAAGACTATTGTCAGGACCTAAGAAAATAAATTTGAGTTGTTTAGGTAATTATTTACGTTCTAATTTTAGTGGAGATGTAAGTGACGGAATAGATGGAGTACTTGAAATAAAAGGTAATGGCTCATGAACTTGTTTCTAAGATTCACTATATAGTGCGGTTTCTATAATTACAATGTCCTCATTTATTATTTGTACTTGTTCATTTCTATCGGTATTAAAATCTTCTGCTCAGATATTATTGTTTCCAAGTCATCTTTTATTAATATTTCTTACGCCACTTCTTCCATTAATTCATCTATTTCATCAATGTTAAAACAATCAATTTTTTCTGGAAGTTGGCTATTTGTATTAAACATGTTTAATCTTAGATTCATATTCCCAAATGATATATCCATTACTCCTGTTCTACAATTAATGAACGCGTTAGTTGTTGCTAAGAATGGTCATCCTAAGATTATAGGTATGTGTTTCTTTGGACTATGAACAGGTTCTGTATCAAAGATTATGAAATCGACAGGGAAATAGAATTTATCTACTTAAACTATCACATCTTTAACTATCCCTCTTGGTTGTTTAATTGATTTATCTGCTAATTAAAGTACAACCATCATAGGGTTTAATTCTCCTAATCTCAATTATTGGTAAAGTGAATATGGTAACAGATTGACACTAACACCTAAATCAAGGAGAGCCCATCTTACTTCTTGATCTCCAATTATGCATGATATTGTAGGTGCTCCTGGATCTTTATATTTGGGTGTTGTTTTATTTAACAATAAAGAACTTACTTGTTTAGTCAACACTATTGTTAGTCACTAATTAACCCTAGATGGGGGGTGAATAGGGTGTTCAAAAATATTTCTAATATCTTTTCAAAATTGGAACACGCTATAATCAAAACACAATTTTTCAATGAACAAGTGAATGATTCAATTTCAATTTTCTAACAATTAATCTCAAGACAAATTGTAGCATACAAGATATTTAAGTGATTATAGAATGCAAGTTACTCAAGTAAAGAGAAAGAGATAGAGAGATTGACACCGTGATTTTTTCGAGGTTCGGTAACTCCTACTCCTCGGCTCAAGAACCCCTTCTTGAGACTTTTCCCGATCCTTTCACTATGGCCCTTCCTTCACAGGTGGAATGGCAAACCTTTACAACACAAGCCTCTCGAGCTTGTCTCTCAATCAAGAGAACAACCCTCTCTTGAACAATCGGTGGACTTCACTTGTCCGAGATTACAAATTCGTATGTAATCAATAAAATCACTCAAGAACAAAAACACTCAAAACCCAAAGGTTTTTATGGAAGATAAATCAATATAAGCTCAAGTGTTTTTGGTGATTTTACAATAGCTCTAGAAATGTATTCTCAAAGGATATGATCAATGAATGATATTTGGAGAATAAGAAGAGATACTAGAGGTTTTGATTTTCAAAGAAACTTGGAGAAAATCAGATTTTCAAAGCTTGGTTTCAATGGTTTTTGTAGAGAAAATTTCTGCATAATTTTTGATAGCTTTCTTTCTCTTTGTGTTTCAATCTCTCTACCTTCAATATTCACATCTCATTCTATATATAGCATTGCATTAGGGTTTTGAAGAATGATTTTAGTATTTGAAAGACAAGAGCCGTTTGAACACCATTAAAAACAATCCACAAAACATGGGAAATGTTTTCTGAAGAATCTGCAGATTTTGAGGATCAACTAGTCGACTACTTTTCATTTCAGTCGACTACATGGTTTCATCTATTCGACTAGATTGAGTTCCAGTCGACTACAATGATACATCTAGTCGACTATAATGCGTTCTAGTCGACTATTTCTTGTAGTCTTGTCGACTCAAAGTGCTTTCAGTCGATTACTTTGATGTGGATGAAAAGCCTGCAGCTACTGGTTGTTTTAGTCGACTATATTGAAATACACATGGTGATTCTAGTCGACTACAAATTAAAAAACATTTAATAAAAATATTTTTCTTTCCGTTTAAGTTCGGTAAAGCGTTTTTCATTCCATTTGAGTTCGGTTCATTTTATACTTGAGCTTATACGATAATATCGACGCATCAAATTACCTGGTTACAATGATCGCTCCCCGACCTATCTACCCCAAGTCTTGAGTCTTCGACTTTCGCCTTTGCCGTTGAATTAAATGATTTTCCATTTTGGCTTCAATTTCTTTCACATCTTTTCGCTTTAAATCAAGCTTTCTTTCCGAGCTTGCTTTTCGAGTCATTTCCTTTCCGAGTTTAATTTCTGAGTCGTTCACCTGTCTTTTGCTGAAAATATAAACTCGATAATTCATTAGTATCAAACACTCTTCAATGGTTTGTTATCATCAATTTTCGAATTGTTTGCCGAGAGTAAATTTTAAAGCCAACAATCTCCCCCTTGATGATGACAAAACATTTTGTGTTTGCTTGGCATTTGGCGAAACATCAAGTGATGCTCCCCCTCAACATGTGCATAGTATTTTGATCAAATGCTCCCCCTTAGTAAATGAGATTTGCAATTTAATAGGCATTTTGATATAATATATAAAAATAGGCGCACATTTGAGATAACAAAAAAATAAACAGCATATCATAGATGTTTCAGTTTAATACAAGTTGTTTATACTAAAGAAAAAAAAACATGGAAAAGAAAACAAACAAGTTCGCAAATAACCATAACAAGCCACACAAAAACAAACATTGCTAATGTCGGATAATGAAATACATGACAGTACAATAGCATAATTTCTCCCCCTTTTTGTCAGCGTCGAGGGGCGTGTGAGCGAGGGTTCCTGAGTCCAAGAGTGAGGTCATCAAGTGACCCGGCCAGATTTGTAATGCGGGTAGACATTTCCTCATCATGAAGAACAAGGCGTTCATTGATCAATCGAATGGCTTCCGTATTCTAGTTCACGGTCGTATCAAAGCGCTGAAGCACTTGTTCCTGCTACCTAAGTAGGTCCGTATTGCTCTGAACAGCCCGAAGAATTTAGTCGAGAAGAGTAGCCTGAGAAGCCGAAGCGCTGTCCAACGGAGGAACCGAGGAAAAGGCTTCCTGGCGCGGTGTAGAAAAGGTAGGAGTTGGGCGCGAACGAGGAGCAGGCACACTCTCAGAAATGAAGTTTCATTCCGCATCAGAAGAAATGTGCATATGCTTGACATGAGTGGCGTCAAGAAAAATAGGGTGATGCTCGGACACTTCATTTGGAAAAATAAAACCTTTCCGCTGCAGTAGATATGTAATGTGCGCGGGAAAGAAAAGCGGGCCAGATGGCTTGCGCTGACATGTAAGGATGACGGAACGGAAAATATAAGCTAAATCAACACGGGTTTCTGTCAAAACGCAATAAACCAAGGCCTCCATACGAGAAACACTGTTACGACTACCAGTTTTAGGCAGAATAGAGTAAGTAATAACATTATGAATTAATCTAGCCTCGGGTAGTAGCATAGAAGAGATAATATCGGCGTTCTGCGAAATTTCTTTGTCGACGCATATAGCCCGAACAGCCTCAATACAATCGAACCCATCAGCCTTATACCAATCCTTGGAGAAGTGGAGGATACCGTCATTCGGAAGCGATAAAATGCGCTTGATTTCCCTGTCATCAACAGTCTCGTCTTCACCACATAGATTAAAATGAAGATGAGGGAGTAATTTCTCCTTATGATTTTCAAGAGAAGCGTAGAAGGCTTTGACAATTCGCGGAAGTACCGGAATGTCAAGAGAAACGAAAAAATCCCAACCAATTGCTCGGAACAACTCGAAAGTTCGAGCCCTAATTTCAGTGCATAAATATTTTGTGACAATACGGCAAGGTGTAGGAGCACAATGATCAAATATAGTGATAAATTTATTTCTATCATCATCATCAAGAAGAAGTACCTCAAGAAGAAGAGATTCATTCGACGCCTCTTCGTCAACAGCCGTAGGAATGCGTGGATTGGTGGAGCTTTGGCCTCCATCAATGCGGTAACGTTTCCGAAATAGACCTCGAGTCTTCGGTGGCATTGTAGAAGATGATGCACAATATATAGAGATATATAGATATATGATGGTGTATATATATATGTGGGTGTATATATGAAATGTGAGAAAGATAATGAAAATGAAGAAATTAAATAAAGGAAATGGGTGAAGGATGATAGAAATGTAAATTTAATGAGAGATAGGTGAGGATTTGAAGGTATAAATGGTAGTTGGAGAGGGATTGAGAGGAGAGGGTTTGAAGGTATGTGAAGATGGAGGGAGGCGGATGGAGAGAAAGAGAAGAAGTTTAGGTTTTAAAGGGGTTGAGTCGACTAGGGCTAGGGTTGAGTCGGTTAAAATAGGGTATGAGTCGACTAGGTTTGGGTTGAGTCGACTAGGAAGACCAAGTAGTCGACTAGAACTTTGTTTGAGTTGACTAGAATGTCAAATGAGTCGACTAAAGGGTAATGTAGTCGACTAGAAGGTGAAGAACATGAAATGGTGAAGCTACTGACCAAAGTAGTCGACTAGAGTGATTTACACTGCACAGGATGAGTTGACTATAAGGCAAAAATGATAAAAAATAATTAAAAAATTAGGAAATAAATACACAAAAATAGCAAAAATATGAAAAATAAAGATTACGACAGAAACTACGATAAAACATCACAATCCATGGCCATTCCGATTTCTCAACGAATTTTAGAAAAAGATTCGTCCGCAAGTGGTTTTGTAAAAATATCCGCCAATTGATTTTTAGTGTCAATAAAAACCAATTCAACGTCACCCTTAGCAACATGATCACGTAAAAAATGATGCCTAATCTCTATATACTTGGTGCGTGAGTGATGAATAGGATTCTTTGAAATACAAATCGCACTCGTATTATCGCATGTAATAGGCACGTGAGAGAAAGTAAGACCGAAATCAAGTAGTTGTTGCTTAATATAAAGAGCTTGAGCGCAACTACTACCTGCGGCCACATATTCGGCTTCGACCATAGATAATGCAACGGAATTTTGCTTTTTACTTGCCCAAGATACTAGTGAGTGTCCTAGAAAATGACAAGTGTCGCTTGTGCTTTTTCGATCAATTTTACATCCCGCAAAATCGGCATCCAAATAACTAATAAGATCAATTGAAGTTCCTCGTGGATACCAAAGCCTTAAGTTTATTGTACCACTTAGGTAGCGAAAAGTACGTTTGATCGCAAGCAAATGAGATTCCTTAGGACATGATTGAAACCGGGCACATAAGCATACACTAAACATTATATCCGGTCTACTAGCGGTTAAATAAAGCAAACTACTGATCATGCCTCTATAGTTAGTAATATCAATACATTTACCATTTTCATCTTTATCAATCTTAATAGAGGAACTCATAGGAGTTATGGCATGTTTGGTAGCCTCCATACCAAATCGCTTTAGCAAATCCTTAGTATACTTGGATTGGCTAATGAATAAGTCATCCGAGCTTTGCTTGATTTGCAACCCTAAGAAGAAATTCAACTCACCCATCATGCTCATTTCAAATTCATTTTCCATGCTTGTAGCAAAATCCTTACATAAAGAATTATTTGTTGAGAGCCGAATATGATGTCATCAACATAAATTTGGACAATCAACAAATTATTTTTGATGGTTTTTGTAAAAAGTGTGTTGTCAACTTTTCCTCTTGTAAAACCATTTTTAGTCAAAAATCCGCTAAGTCTCTCATACCAAGCTCGAGGAGCTTGCTTTAAACCATATAGAGCTTTAGCTAATTTGAAGACATGATTTGGAAATAGATTATTTTCAAAACCGGGTGGTTGCTTCACAAAGACTTCTTCTTCTATGACACCATTTAAGAAAGCACTTTTGACATCCATTTGATAAAGAGTGAAATTTCTATATGATGCAAATGCAAGAAGCATTCTAATTGCTTCTAATCTAGATACCGGTGCAAAGGTCTCATCGTAGTCGATGCCTTCCTCTTGATTATATCCTTGTGCTACCAATCTTGCTTTATTTCAAATAATTACTCCATTCTCATCCTTTTTGTTTCGAAAAACCCATTTTGTGCCAATTATAGTTTGATTTTCGAGTCTAGGAACTAAACGCCAAACTTGATTGTGTTCAAATTGATTTAGTTCCTCTTGCATTGCTACGATCCAAGAATCATCACATTGAGCTTCGTGGAAGTTCTTGGGTTCGATTTGAGATACAAAGGCCATGTGGTTGCAAAAATCTTTAAGTTGAGATCTAGTACTAACCCCTTTTGAAGGATTACCTATGACTTGATCAAGAGGATGATTGTGAACAATCCTCCATGCTTTAGGCATTGAGTTGGTCAAGACATCATTGGGTTGATACTCAACTTCCCTCCTTTCCTTTTGGCTACATAATGAGTTGGAGATATTGAGAGTATTTAGATTATCCTCAATCCCAACAATCTCATCTTCTTCTACGTCAATTCTAGGTGATGGTAGTGAGGGTGATTCATCAAAGACAACATGAATAGACTCAACCATGGTTAGAGTCCTTTTGTTATAAACCCGAAATGCTTTACTCCTTATAGAATATCCTAGGAAAATTCCTTCATCCGATTTGGAGTCGAATTTTCCAAGGTTGTCTTTATCATTTAACACAAAAAATTTACACCCGGAAACTTTGAAATACCCAATATTGGGCTTTGGACCATTCCACAACTCATAGGGCGTTTTCCCCAACTTCATCCGAATAATAACACGATTAATTATATGGCAAGCGGTGTTTACAGCTTCCGCCCAAAGGCTTCGAGGAAGGTTGTGCTCATTTAACATGCTTCTAGCCATCTCTTCTAGAGATCGATTCTTTCTTTCAACTACACCGTTTTGTTGAGGGGTTCTAGGGGCCGAGAGATCATGTGAAACACCGAGGTCATCACATAATCTTTCTAAGTCTTGATTTTCAAATTCCCTACCTCTATCACTTCTAATTTTCTTGATTTTCAAATCTTTTTCATTTTGAATGACTCTATAAAAAAATTCAAGGATGGAGTGAGTTTCATTTTTATGAGCAAGAAAGTGAACCCAAGTATATCTAGAGTAATCATCAACTATAACAAGTATATAGAGTTTCCCGGCTAAGCTAGCCGTTATCTCCGGACCGAAGAGATCCATGTGAAGTAACTCTAGAGGTCGAGAAGTGGTAATATCTTTCTTTCTCTTGAAAGAAGATTTAACTTTCTTTCCTACTTGACATGCGCTACATATTTTATCTTTTGAAAATTTAGTCTTTGGGAGGCCTTTGACTAAATCATTTTTGGATAAACGATGAATGAGGTCCATACTAGCATGACCTAGACGTCTATGCCATAACCAACTATTTTCACTAGATGTGACAAAACATTTAACATCTTGATCATGCAATTCACATAGCAACAAAGTATACAAGTTTCCATTTCTTTTGGCATTGAACATTTGCTTCCCATCTTTATTGATTATGCATGCATTTGTCCTAAATATAACATCATAACCCTTGTCACAAAGTTGACTAATACTAAACAAGTTATGCTTCAAACCATCAACTAAAAGTACATCATCTATAGAGAGAAGAGGAAATACCGATTGAGCCAATTCCCATAATTTTGCCTTTAGAGTTGTCTCCAAAAGTAACGTTTCCTCCTTCATATGGTTTTAGTGAAATAAACTTTGATTTATCTCCCGTCATATGCCTTGAGCATCCGCTATCTAGAAACCATTTTTCTTTTGATGTGGACTTCAAGCATACCTACAAAACGAGTTCAAGTATCTTTTATTGGTACCCAATCTGTTTTGGGTCCATTTTGGTTAGATAGATACGCAATAGTTTATTTTAGAACCCAAATTTGTTTCGTTACAACATTCTCTTTTCTATGAGAGCATGCACTAGTCCCTTTCGGAGCCAAAACCATTTTTGACATAATTTTCTTCTTTCTATGAAAGCATACATTTGCTTTGTGTCATTTTCTATTGCAATAGTAGCAAGTAACATGTTTATAATCATTTGAAGATGCATGAGATGATTTTCTAGTAAATGTAGAGCTAAGTGATTTTATCTTTTTCAAAATGAGAGCATTTTTATCAAAAGCATCATACCCTAGACCGCATTTATCAAATAATCATTTTTGTCTTCCTAACATGATACTAAGGTTCTCTTTTCCTTTTGTAAATTTTGCTAAAACATTTATTTGATCATCAATAGTATTTTTCAACCGAATATTTTCCTTTTCTAGCTCAATGCTTTTGTCATTGCAAGAAACTTCTAAGCTTGAACTAGCGAGACTACATGAAGATTTAGCTTTCTTAAGAATGATATATTTTCTAGCTAATTTTTCGAATTCATCATGTAATTCTTCAAACATATCTTTCAATTCATTGTAATCAAGAAGAAGTTCATCATATGATAGTTTATCTAGATCATTTAAATTTAATTGTACCTCTTCTTCATTTGCCATGAGACAAATGTTTGTCGTTTCCTCACTACTTTTCTCCTAATCTGAGTCGCATGAGTCATAGTCCTCCCATGTGACATTCATTGCCATCTTACCGCAATTAAAACACGTTGGGGGTTCTCTTTTGCTAGGTCTCTTCTCATTTTCCTTTTTGAGCTTGAAGCAATCGCTTTTGTAGTGTCCCGGTTTACCGCAATTAAAACACGTTGGGGGTTCTCTTTTGCTAGGCTCGCCTCTTGGATCGATTCTCTTCACGAATCTTCCACCATTTTCTTTCTTTCTTTGAAGGTGTCTCTTGAATTTTTGGGTGAACAAGGCAATGTCCTCATCCTCTTCTTCTTCACTCGGCTCACTGTTTTCATTTTTGGTGAAAGCTTGCAAAGCTATCCTGTCACGCCCCAAATTCCTAGGACTCCGAAACCCGAGCCTAAGAGCTAAGGGAGTGATTGCGGAAGTAAAAAGAAACAAAAAACAAATGAAAACCAATGACTGAATGTCATCAAACACCCACAAAGGGTTGCAATGAATGCCCAGATACCATGCTGTCACGCCCCTAAGATTCCCGAAACTCAAATCTAGAGAATCAGCGAATCTCCAAGGGATGACGCTAGTCAAACGACTACTAGAGTCAACAACAATAAAGAGACACATGGAATAACAATAAAAATATACTCCATGTCAAGTAGAATGCTAGAAACTCACTAGCATCCTCCAATACCAACTGGCACGCTCCTAAATTCCTAAGACTCCCGAACAGGGACATCCGAGGTATCCAGGATGTGATCCTTAATACAAATGACCAACTAAGACATCATTAACCAAGAAAACATATGGGTTAATGGTAGAAATGGTATATTTAATACCCAAATGGATAATAAACAAAGTAGCGGAATCTAACGAAAATCCGGCAGAGTTCCGTTTGTAAATGGAACATCCGGACAACAACCACAACACAAGAACCTACCAATAGCAATTCAATAATCACAATGGCTTCCAAGCCCCACATTCATCAATTCTAATAGGGCCGAGGTAGTGGAAAGGAACCAAAACCCCTCCAAACCCTCTAACATCAACAGAGCCACAAATGCTCGAATAAAAATACAGAAAAGCACCTAACTGTGCGGAATAGATACAATACATCCTGAAAGAATAATTACAGGAAATAAAAGATACATCAACAGGGATATGCCAACAGACTGGCTCCCAAAAGAAAATACATAACAATCCCATAACAATGGGTAGAGAAACTGAAAGCGGATACCTATCGTCCCCAAACCCAGTCGTACTGCAACCGTAACCGCATCACCCAACGCAACTCCAAAACCTGTAACAAGAAAACCAAGGAAAACTGTCGTTGCACCGCATCCTGCCCATTGCCGTATAATTCCTGCAACCTGGCGTGTGAATACCAGGGGGCAAGTGAAATACCCCTGTGAGCAAATAAGCTCAGTGGGAAAGAATACTCTAACTACCATATCCTCTGGTAGTTTAGGTAAAGCTAAACCGTCTAATAAGATATAAATATAGCCCAACTAGTCCCATCCACGCAAACCCAAGTCAACACGCTCATATACCATCGTAAACGAGTATACATAAGTATATAGGGAATATATATATATATATATATATATATATCTACACGTATATATATATAAATACACAACATGAGTCTCTAAAACTCGTACTCCAAGTACCCAACACCATTAGTCTACACTACTCTCACCAATGTACACTAGGTACACAACAACCCAAGTCAAATCTAACAATCATCAATGCTCACCACGCTAACCACCAAATCCAACAGAGGGAAACACACTCACCTCTAATATCCACAGGAAACAAAATCCACCAATAGTACCAAGGAAGGCTCAAATCCTGCACCCCGATAACAAAGGAAGGAAAACACCCACGTCCTTGCGTACTAACACAACCATCCTCAATATATATATATATATATGTACAATATATATATATATATATACGACAAACCTCATCCCAGTCCTAGGGAAAACCTACCTCTCAAAGGCTAGATCACCTCAATCATATCTCTTACTCAATGCCATAAATCACATCATCACATTTACCTCATAACACTATCATCAATATATATATATATATATATACAATATATATATAACAAACCTCAATTGCTATCTCCAACAATATTAATAAATCACCAACACTCTCACTAAGGATAAGAAAAACCACGTAAGAGCCAAGAACCCAAGCAAGGGAAAAGAAGTCCCAATGCTACACCAACAAATAACCGAGACACAATGTCAAGGTTAAGAATACCCAAACAAGGAAAGAACACCACGAATGAACCAGAAAGGAACACCACAAGTGGACAAGGGAACCAAAAACGAATGGCCGAGTATGAAAGTGATTAAAAGAGGAATCCCAAGGATTTCCATAGTTTTTAAGAAAAAGGTTTTTAAAACTCGAACCATTTCATTCGGCATCCATGCCCCTAACAAGTGAAAAACCCCAATCACCTAGATGGTGACATCAACAACCCAAAGAAAAGGAAAGGCAACACTGTAAGTGTGCACTGAACAACACCAAGCCTCCTAACCGAGACTTAGAACGATCCGAAGAAAAGGTGAAACAAGAAACCACCTTTCAAAATACTACAAGTCGAGATTTTGAGAAAGAAGTCTCAAAATCTCAGAATCTCTAGACAAGTGATAAAATAGTTTTCTTTTTAGAAATCACACAGTAAAAATGACCGTCTTGCCCCCGATCTCCGTCAGTCGCCATCACAGGCTTTTAAAAGTTGAAAATCATTTCAAAGAAGATCTCAAGATCATTTTATAAGTATTAAAACTGTTCGTTTATTCGGGGGTAGGCGAAAACGGGTTTTTCCTTTTAAATACAAAAGTTTACTTTCAAAAATTAGAAAGCACCATTTTCGAAATGACAGCCACATAAGAATGAACAACTCCACGGATTCCTATAATGCCCAAAAGGACAATAAAGGAAGAACAACACGTTGGACTCACGGAAGACCACCATCCGTTTCCAACTCCACCAAATCAAATGATACCACGAGGAAGAGGTTCGGCACCACGCCGTAACCAAGGAATCTACGAATGACATACAAGTCAACGACCACGTACTAGTGTACAAAACACCGTACAAGGAATGCTTAGGGGAATGAACTAAGCACAAGAACCGAGACTGTCAAGCTACGGTACCTCGAGTACTAAATAAATCCCTAATCATAACCCCTTCTCATCAATCAAAATCTCACACAACTCATCACTCGCCTTCTCTAAGGCCTCAATTATCAATTGATACAAAAATCATCCCTAACCTCACATCTTCAAAAGAGTTCACACAACTAACCACGATCACCAAACTACTAACCACAATCACAGGGCTACTAACCACAATCACAAGGCTGCTAACCACAATCTCTAAGGCTACTAACCACAATCTCTAAGTCCTCAACTCAAGTCAAGCCTACGGTCCACCACTAGCCTCCGCTAGCCACATGAATCACTATGCCAACACGCACAACCTCCCCCAAGGGTATTAAGGTATACAACAACAAGTATAAATATATTCGTTTCATTTATACTTATTAATCATGGCATATTATCATTTTCTTCCACATTAATTACTTCCAACTGAGCATTTATAAAATATGAATTTAATTTACAATATTCATAAATAGCATGCTCCAACAACACATGTAATATAGCACATATACATGTCAAACGAGATCACATAAATAATAGGCAGTGTAATGTGACTCAACACTCCCCGTGATACTCACACACAACACACCCTTCCCAAGGGTAACGGATACAAACTCTGTCCACTCATCATAGTGTAGAGTTACCACACCGACCTTTCCCAAGTGATTTTCTCTCTATCACTTCAACAGGGAAGACGGTTGTACGAGAGCCCAACATGCAACTCCGTACGCCATGACTACCCTTGAGTCAAGAACATGAGCCTCTACCTGGACTCCTAACTCACATTTGCCGGCTTTTTAGTTCCGTAGGCGTGATACCTCCTGGCCAGTTGTTGTGATGATCCGACACAAACGTCTACTCGTGCCCCACGCACAAAGGAAGTAGACCACACCAAATGAACTCTCTCTGCCAATGGTGAAACCGTGCACTACATGCACCAACACCCATGTGCTCACACGACATGGTGTACAATCAAATCATATCTCAATCATAAATATGTAATACATCATATTTATAAAAATACCCACATGGTAATATAAATCTCAAAATCTCTTTTCATGCTTTAAAATACAATAAAGCAATTAAATCATATGAAAACAGTTTCATATACATTTCATGTTTTCAAAATATATTTTCTTTAATTCCTTAGAAAATATTTCAATTTCAATTAACATGTCTTTTTAAAATAATTTAAACAAATAATCTCACGTCCAACGTTTACAAATCTTCTAGCTCATTTAATTCTCAAAGGAATTCCTAAGTCGTCTATTCCTATTCAATTCAATTAGGAATATATTTAATCTCGTAGGAAATAATTTAATTAATTTTCTTAAATTAATTCCTAAGTCCAATTCCGATTCTAAACGAATTATAGATATTTAAATTAACGATTTAATATATCTATAATAAATTAAATAAGGGTTTTGCACCCCTAAACTACTTCAATAATGCGGAGTGAGAAATATAATTTCCCACCTAATTTATACGTTACCGAACAGTCCGAACAGCACAGTACCGGCGACCGAATATGAAGCCCGCCGACCAAAATCGTCCAAAAACTATTTCGAATATATCGAAATGTCCGTCTCGACAACCTATACGATATATATGAAGCCCATTAATAATCGGTTAATTAATTGGGTTAAATCTAAAATACCCCAAACGAAATCTATAACCTATAAATGCGATTTCCGGGCAAATCGTTCATTGTAAATTCACGAAATTAATATATGACGAATACTACGTAGGTACGAAACTACTCACCGAAAATCGGCTCAAACTGATCACCGGAAGGTCTCCGAAAATTGGCCGAAGCCCAGCCGAAGTCGCCACTACTCGCGCGAACAGCACGGGCCGTCCCTGGCGCCACCATGCGCGACTGCCAGACCACCACCACCGGACCACCACGCCGTAGCCGCCGCATCGCCGCCTAGCCCGGTCGCCGCCGCTCCAAGTCGCCGACCCTGGCTCCAGCCGCAGCTGCTGCTGCGGCAACCTGTTGCCTGCACCAGCGCGACCCTCTCTCGCCGCTTCTCTCTCTCCCTTTCTCTCTCGCCTGACCGGCGAATATGGTGATGATGGAGAGCAGGAGTGAATGAAGATGTGGTCGGCTGCAGAGAAAGGAGGAGCTAGGTCGTCATGTGGAGAATGAGAAGATAACAGATATGCGTACATGTATATACCTATATATACTAATTGCATAACTAACCCTCAACTTCTCTATAATTGCAAAACGAACCCCACTTCAATATATATATAATTAAATATATATATATATAATAAATCCCAATTTATTACGGACCAACCCCCAAGTGTAGTTTACGTAACTGGTAATTACACGGGACACCAATTTACCAAATTAGTCCGAAAGAATTATACCGGTTTAGAAATCCAACAACCGGAACACCAAGAAGGTAATTTAATACGCTTCACACCGGATCAGTAAAAGTACTAATACCGTGTAGTCAACAACAAGAACTCGCGTAGTTGTCAAAGAGAAACCGTAAAGTCATCCGGTCAACTTTAAAAGTAAACGCGAAAAATTTACAGGTACCAAATACCAAGAATAAACAATACGTCATAACAAGTGACGTCATTATTGAAATTAAATTAAAATTAATTCAGGAAAAAGGAATATAACACGGGGTGTTACATATCCCCTTTCTTGGCTTGATGTCCCCTTCACGAGCTTTTAATGTTATTTCCCAAGTGAGTAGAGAGCCGAAAATTTTATCGAGACTCATGGTGTTGAGGTTATGAGCTTCTTTGATAGCCGTTACTTTTGCATCCCATTTTTCCGGGAGACTTCTAAGCACTTTTCGTGACGCATCGGATCTAGGAACAACTCTACCAAGATGCTTCAGTCCATTGAAAATATTTGTAAAGCGAGACATCATAGAATTCACATTTTCATCATCTTTCATAGCAAATAATTCATATTCATGCATGAGTATGTCAATTTTAGATTCTCGTACTTGAGATGTACCTTCATATGTTACCTCAAGTTTTTCCAACATTTCTTTTGCCGTTGAACAAGTAGATACACGATTAAATTCATTTGGACTCAAGGCGCAATTTAAATTTACTTTGGCTTTAGCATTGTACGACATGAGTTTACGGTCATCATTATCCCATTCATTAGGTAATTTGGGGACGGTTTTTCCATCAACAATTTTGGTCAAGACAAATGGTCCTTCAAGAACTACTTGCCAAATTTTGTAATCGATAGCTTGAAGAAAATCTATCATTCTAGTTTTCCAATAGCTATAATTTGATCCATCAAACCATGGGGGCCTATTATTCGATTGTCCTTCAACATGAGTGACTACATTTGATGACATGATCGTTCTCTAAGACGGTTAAGTCTAAGATAAATAGAGATTAGGCTTTGATACCAATTGTTAGTCACTAATTAACCCTAGATGGGGGGTGAATAGGGCGTTCAAAAATATTTCTAATATCTTTTCAAAATTGGAGCACGCTATAATCAAAACACAATTTCTCAATGAACAAGTGAATGATTCAATTTCAATTCTCTAACAATTAATCTCAAGAAAAATTGTAGCATACAAGATATTCAAGTGATTATAGGATGCAAGTTACTCAAGTAAAGAGAAAGAGATAGAGAGATTGACACCGTGATTTTTTCGAGGTTCGGTAACTCCTACTCCTCGGCTCAAGAACCCCTTCTTGAGACTTTACCCGATCATTTCACTATGGCCCTTCCTTCACAGGTGGAATGGCAAACCTTTACAACACAAGCCTCTCGAGCTTGTCTCTCAATCAAGAGAACAACCCTCTCTTGAACAATCGGTGGACTTCACTTGTCCGAGATTACAAATTCGTATGTAATCAATAAAATCACTCAAGAACAAAAACACTCAAAACCCAAAGATTTTTATGGAAGATAAATCAATATAAGCTCAAGTGTTTTTGGTGATTTTACAATAGCTCTAGAAATGTATTCTCAAAGGATATGATCAATGAATGATATTTGGAGAATAAGAAGAGATACTAGAGGTTTTGATTTTCAAAGAAACTTGGAGAAAATCAGATTTTCAAAGCTTGGTTTCAATGGTTTTCGTAGAGAAAATTTCTGCAGAATTTTTGATAGCTTTCTTTCTCTTTGTGTTTCAATCTCTCTACCTTCAATATTCACATCTCATTCTATATATATCATTGCATTAGGGGTTTGAAGAATGATTTTAGTATTTGAAAGACAAGAGCCGTTTGAACACCATTAAAAACAATCCACAAAACATGGGAAATGTTTTCTGAAGAATCTGCAGATTTTGAGGATCAACTAGTCGACTACATGGTTTCATCTAGTCGACTAGATTGAGTTCTAGTTGACTACAATGATACATCTAGTCGACTAGAATGTGTTCTAGTCGACTACTTCTTGTAGTCTAGTCGACTCAAAGTGCTTTCAGTCGACTACTTTGATGTGGATGGAAAGCCTGAAGCTACTGACTGTTTTAGTCGACTATATTAAAATACACATGGTGATTCTAGTATACTACAACTTAAAAAACATTTAATAAAAATATTTTTCTTTCCGTTTAAGTTCGGTAAAGCGTTTTTCATTCCATTTGAGTTCGGTTCATTTTATACTTGAGCTTATACGATAATATAGACGCATAAAATTACCTTGTTACAATGATCGTTCCCCGAACTATCTACCCCAAGTCTTGAGTCTTCGACTTTCGCCTTTGCCGTTGAATTAAATGATTTTCCATTTTGCGCTTCAATTTCTTTCACATCTTTTCGCTTTAATTCAAGCTTTCTTTCCGAGCTTGCTTTTCGAGTCATTTCCTTTCCGAGTTTAATTTATGAGTCGTTCACCTGTCTTTTGATGAAAATATAAACTCGATAATTCATTAGTATCAAACACTCTTCAATGGTTTGTTATCATCAATTTTGGAATTGTTTGCCGAGAGTAAATTTCAAAGCCAACAACTATCTTTTTATGTACCTTAGCTCTACTTCTACACTTTTGCGTACATAAATCTTTCAAAAATTTAGCATAAGGTGGGATTTGAGATATGGTGTCTAATAAAGGTAACTTGATTTTTACTTCTTTAAACACTTCTAAGATTTCATTATTTTTATCGCCTTGATTGCGATAATATTTTGGTCCTCGGAGACGTTGAGGGAATTGTGCTTTTGGCTCATATTCCTTCTCCGTTGGTTTTTCAGGTATTTCCTTAACTATTTCATCTTCTGTTGGATGTGATGTTTCTTTAGGAGTATTTTCCAAGACTTCTTGTGCTAGTCTTTCTTCAAACTTTTCTTTAACTCTATTATCCACTATCCAACCACTCCTTAAGGTTGTGATTGATTGAACAGTTTCATGTGTAGGTTCTTGTAAAGTTCCCAACTCAATCATATGTTGCCCTTTAGGATTCATTACTGTTTGACTCGATAATTTACCATCTTCTCTTTTATTAAGTGTGTTAGCTATTTGTCCCATCTGGACTTCTAATTTTGAAATAGCTTGTGAATGTGTATGTAGTAGTTGGGTATTAGCTTCTAAGTTACCAAGGGCTGCTAAAACTTTATCCTCAAATCCAGATGATATTTGTGGTGGATTAGGGTTTTGAATTTGATTCCTAAATTGAAGTTAGTTTGGTTGAAAAGATCGAAATCCTTGTGTATTATTTAAAAATTTTTTATTGTTGTTGAAAGGTCTTAGATTTTGATTAAAATTCTGAGCATTATTTAATGGTCTTGGATTTTGATTGAAGTTTTGAGTTTGGACAAGATTTTCTACGTTTTGAGAACGATAAGATAAATATGGATGGTTCCACCAGCCTTGATTAAAAGAATTTGAATATGGATTATTAGTAGTAGTTGTAAAGGCTGCATTAACATCATATGGTAGTATGTCTTCTTGATATGTCATTGGACATCCGCTAGCTAAATGAGAAGAATTAGAACAGATCGAACAGACTTCTCTAGGAGTATTTTGAGTGAAATTTAGAAAGTTGTCTAATTTTCTACTTATCTCAGCTACTTGAGCTGTAACGTCGTCAGTTCTTTCTATTTCTTTAATAGTTTCCATTCATCTAGGGTTATTAAATATTGATCTAGCTCTATCTTCTGACGCATTTTGTTGTGAATTTTCACTTAATCTTTCGAATATTTTCCATATGTCTTCGACTGGTTCGAATGCAAATGTTCTTCCGCATGCCACATCTATACGATGTTGTTGTATCTCGCCTAGGCCATGATAGAAATTACGCACCAAATCATATTTTGTAAATTTATGATGGGGACATTTAGCCAAGATTTCTTTAAAACGTTCCTAAACTTCATGGAATTGTTCACCCAAAATTTGGACAAAGTTCATTATAGCTGCTTGGGCTTCGTGTGTCTTTTCCATTGGGTAGTATTTATGTAAAAATTCTTTTAGAAGGTCCTCCCAATTAATTCCCACTCGTTCATCTAAACTATTATACCATATTTTAGCTTTTTCTTTGAGTGAAAAGGGAAATAATTGCACATGTAAGGCATCAGTAAGCATCCCATTCATCTTAGTTGTCGAACTAATTTTTATAAACTCAGTAATATGCTCATAAGGATCTTCATGTTTATGTCCATAAAATTTAGGAAACATATTCAAAATACTAGCTTTAATTTCATAATGAGATGATGTTTTGCCTGGTATTATAATGTCCGCTGGTGATTCGAAATTAGAAGGTGTGTAATAATCTTTCAAGGAACCTAGTTGTTGTACTTGAGGATCGCCCATATCGTTAAAATTTAACGTATCTTTTTCAATCCTTTGTTTATTAGTTCTTAAGTTTTTACGATAAGTTCTATCAACTTCAGGATCAAAAGAAGCAAGTTCTTTAGATATGGAACACAAACTACTCATACAACCATAAAACAATTATTATTTTTTTATTTATAAACATAAACTAATCTAAATAATAAACTAAAAATAAATAAACAAAATAAAATAGAAATTAAATAAGTAATTTTAATATAAGATTGAACAATAATTTAATATACGAATAAAACTCACAAACGGTCCAGCAAAGCAATCATCACCACTTTTCTGGTTCCTTCTGCTAATCTTAATGCACCTGTCTCTTAAAAGAAGAAAATAAAAATAAAATAAATAAATAATCTAGCTATAACAATTATTTAAAAGTATAGAAAATCGTTAGTCACCGGCAACGGCGCCAAAAACTTGATCGGTCGGTCAAACCTTGATTGGTTTGGCCTTACTAGGCTTGGGTAATAAATAATAATAATAATAATGTTGTGTACAAATAAGCCCTTAAAGTTGACCTAGTTTTTCCTATCGCGAGTGTAGGAATCAATTATAGTATAGTATAGATGAAATAGGGTATATCGTATCCACAGAGACTATTGAATTCACAACTTCTTTATAATTATTGTAACTAAATTATGAAAGATAATTTGTTTGTTTTGCTTTCTATAACTAATTTGATAAGAAATAAAATAACATAAAAGTAAAGATAGATTTTGGTTTTGGTGTTTGAAAACAGTGGAGATGAAGATCTAGGGTATTTCTAACTCCACCACTAACCGCATAATATATTCTCTAATTCATTCAATTGTAAAGGGCGGTCCATCATATGTGAATCAGATATAGGGTCGCAAACATTAGCAAAATCCTAATCCCCAAAAACGAATAATTAATCCATCATTGGTACAATCCATCTTTAAACAAGTATAACTAGTAGATGCATCTACTCTAAACTACTCCTACTAACATAAATTAAAATCATGCCACTCATTATCTTTTCTTGAGCATGGTTTGTCTAAATCAAGATTGCATATTAATTACCACCATTGTGTAAATATTCATGAGTTAAGCATCCGAGTTCTAGCCCATATTGAATAACCATGATTGTGCAAGATAAAACATTCATTCAAGTTAAGACAAGACATAGAATAAATGAAGAATCTTATATAAAATCAAACATAATCACTCATGTACACAATCATCACATACGTGTCCTTCAGTTTCCCCTTATACAATAAAAATAAGAAAGATTCTACATTACTTGGTTAGGGTTTTGTTAAAAACCCTAGATACCGATTTAGTTGTTCATGGTAATGGTTGTCTGCATTGTTGATGTAGACACCCCCTCCATGGTTGATATTCTTCCACAAATCTCTTATCAAGACTCCAATATATCAAAACTTCAACACCAATATAATCTCTATAATTGTAAGGGAGACCCCTCTCTTTTATAGAAAAAGAGGCGTCTTTGTTTGGTAATCTGATTGCTTCCCGGTTAAGTCAGGAATGTGCATCATGATAGTCCTCGAAGAATGGTATAAAATATCATCACATATGGTCAATATTGCATCCAAAATGGCCTAGAGATCATTCCATACTGAGTGGCCGAAACTGGTCCCACAGTTGCATATACAAGTTGCTTATGTGTACTGGCCGTATTTGGTCTTACTGAGTACTCGTTGAGAATTCCACCGAGTACTCAGTGGTCTCGCAATGGCACGAGAAAGAGCGTATGTCTCTGGAATTTTTCTTATTTTTCTACTACTGAGTGAGAAATAACAATGTATAAAAGCACTAATATAATGATAAACATGAACATAACAATGTATAAGTTGGAGCCTTAAATGTATGATATTTGGTTCCTATAAAGATGCTGAACTAAAGGTGCAAAAAATGCCAGTTCCATGGAGGTGCCATCCATCCACCTCTAGAGCTGCTTAACCCAACGGTCGTCCCTCACCCATTCGCCCGATGGGGAATGAACATCGTCGGTCCACTACCGCAAGCCCTCAGATCCACAACTCATGTCCTATTAGCCACATATTACATTACTAAATGGGTAGAAGCCGAGGAATATCCGACGATCAAAAGTAGCCACGTCATCATGTTTATTTGGAGCCATATTATCTGTAGGTTTAGTTTGCCACAAACCATAATGATAGACAACGGGACCAACCTCGACAACAAGAAGGTTCCGACTTTCCTAAGGGAACACGAGATAAATTAGAATACCTCCTCCATCGACTATCCGCAAGGTAACGGGCAAATAGAAAGGATAAACAGGATAGCCTTTAACACTCTCAGAAAGAAGCTTGAAGCAGTTAAGGGAGCCTGGCTAGAAAAGTTGCCAAAAGTATTATAATCCGGTCGAACCACCCCAAATAGGAGTGGCAATGAGGTGGGTTGGGGTAGGGATCCCCATCCCCATCCCCGAACCCTCCCACATTTAGTCCCCCCGAACCCGCCCTGCCCCGCCCCGCCCCGCCTCACTCCCACCCCCGCCCCCGCTCCGTGCCCCGTGCCCCGGTATTAAAATTTTATATAAAAAATATATATTATATATATTATAATATATATACATATTTTTTACCTTTTTATATAAAAAATTATATCTTAAACATATATATATATATATATTTTACATATATATTATAATATATATTATATAATCGGGGCGGGTTCGGGGCTGGGCGGGGGTACCCCCGAACCCGACGGGGATTTTTTTTTTGCCCCATCCCCGCTTCCATTTATGTAATCGGGTCCCCATATCCGGGCTAAACGGGGCGGGGCGGGGAGGTTTCCCATCGGGGTGGGTATTATTGCCACCCCTAACCCCAAAATAGACAACAGGGGAAACACCATTCTCCAGGGCCTATGGAATCGAAGCAGTTATCCCGACCGAACTAAAAGTGTTGATGCTGAGAAGTCAAACATGGGAAGAAGGCCCAAACAATCAACATTTAGCCCATGATTTGGACTTATTGGAAGAAAGAAAAGAGACAACGGGCATAAGGCTGGTCGCTTACCAACAGCGGGTCAGAGCCTGTTTCAACCAAAAAGTCAAGAGGAGAGAATTCCAAGTCGGTGATATAGTGCTCATAAGGAAGATCAGAAGTGTTGGCAAGTTACGGGAGACATGGGAAGGTCCCTATACTGTCATTGAAGTCATCGGGCGTGGGGCCTACCGAGTGAAGAAGAATGAAACAGAATGAGTCGAGCCCAATTCCTAGAATACCTATCGCCTGAAGAGGTATTATCCTTAGTTAAGGATCCATTAGTAATAATATTTAAATAAAATCATTTGTGTCCGCTATATGACACCTCTACTGTTAAACTAGAGCATCTGTGCCCGATATATGGTACCTCTGCTTCATGTTCTCTTAGCTTGAAATAAAATTATTACATTCTCTATATAATAAGTGTTGAGTTCAATACACCTTGAATTAACCAGAGGATATCTATGAGACTCAGTGGCCCAATGCCCGAGGATGTCTGTAAGGCTTAGAGGCCTAAACACCCGGAGTCTCGCATCAATAGGTGAATTTTCCTAAGTGATGGATTCAATACATACTTTGGAATCAATTAAAGGGTATTGGAAAAACCAATGATTTGAAAACCCAAAGCCTCAGAACTATGGAAACATTTTGCTAAGTGTTAGTTGATCTATCCACAAATGAGTCAGGTCAGCAATCAAAGAACAGAGGGATGAATTGCAAAAGAGAAGATTTTATTAATTTAAATTAAGGAAAGTATAAAAGTGGCCACAATAAGGGAAATATAATACAAAAGAGGAAAAGAAATAGAAACTACAGAATCTAAGTCTGATGACCTTGACCCCTGAATTCTGGGCCAAAGTCGTCTACAATTTCTGTCAAAGGAGGAGGCTGAGGAGCTTGGGGTATCTGATCTTCTCCCCTCAGAAAGGCAGCAAACCGATTCTCGTTTTCCAAGGGAGCCGGATCCTTGTATGGGTAAGCAACCCCCAGATGTTCATCCATTTCTGCTAGATATTTGAATTCTCATTCAGACATCGGGATGCACTCTAGCTCATCACGGGTCTGCCATCCATAGGTTGTCCTAACATCCCCAATTGCAACAAAATGTTTATGCATGTCTCTAACCCCAGAAGGCACATTTTGACTTGGGACCGCTCCAAATCCAGGAGGTAGTCTGCCTCTGCCTTCTCAGCAACCAACTTTTGGTGTACTGCCTTCAGCTCTCCTAACTCCGCAGCTATGGCCCCCCTTTCAGCCTCGCCAGACTCCAACAAAGCCTTCTGATCCGATAGACTCCGACAAAGGCTATCATCCTCATTCGCTAGAGTAATACAATGTTCATTGTTCTGCTGTTGTTGACTCTGCATCTTGGACATCTCCCGGACATTAGCCTCTAAAAGATGATTGTAGGATTGGATGGCATAAAGGAGTTGCGGGGAAAAAAACAAGTTAATGCCAGAGAAAGAAAGAAAAAAAAATATAACAAGTATGGAAATCCAAAAGGCATACCTCCATAGTCATCATAGAGCCCTTCTAAAGTAACTCAGTCCTTATAATTTTGGATTGAGCCGCCCTATCCGTAGGGGTCCACACCCCCCTGGCCATCGCCCAAAGAGCATCGAGTTGACAGATGGTGAGGTGGCATCCCCCTGTATCATTGTAGTCGACTGAAATGAAAAGTAGTCGATTAGTTGATCCTCAAAATCTGTAGATTCTTCAGAAAACATTTCTCATGTTTTGTGGATTGTTTTTAATGGTGTTCAAACGGCTCTTGTCTTTCAAATACTAAAATCATTCTTCAAAACCCTAATGCAATGCTATATATAGAATGAGATGTGTATATTGAAGGTAGAGAGATTGAAACACAAAGAGAAAGAAAGCTATCAAAAATTCTGCATAAAAATTTCTCTACAAAAACCATTGAAACCAAGCTTTGAAAATCTGATTTTCTCCAAGTTTCTTTGAAAATCAAAACCTCTAGTATCTCTTCTTATTCTCCAAATATCATTCATTGATCATATCCTTTGAGAATACATTTCTAGAGCTATTGTAAAATCACCAAAAACACTTGAGCTTATATTGATTTATCTTCCATAAAAACCTTAGGGTTTTAAGTGTTTTTGTTCTTGAGTGATTTTATTGATTACATACGAATTTGTAATCTCGGACAAGTGAAGTCCACCGATTGTTCAAGAGAGGGTTGTTCTCTTGATTGAGAGACAAGCTCGAGAGGCTTGTGTTGTAAAGGTTTGCCATTCCACCTGTGAAGGAAGGGCCATAGTGAAAGGATCGGGAAAAGTCTCAAGAAGGGGTTCTTGAGCCAAGGAGTAGGAGTTATCGAACCTTGAAAAAATCATGGTGTCAATCTCTCTATCTCTTTCTCTTTACTTGATTTATTTGCATGTTATAATTGCTTAAATATATTGTATGCTATCTTGTCTTGAAATTAATAGTTAGAGAAGTTTAAATTGAATCATCCACTTGATTTTTGAGAAATTGATTTTTGTTTAGAGTGTGTTCCAATTTCGAAAAGAATTAGAATTATTTTTGAACACCCTATTCACCCCCCCCCCCCCCTCTATGGTTAATTAGTGACTAACATTTGGTATCAGAGCCTAATCTCTATTGTTTTTGGACTTAACCGTCTTAGAGAACGATCATGGCCTCATATTTAGTCGCTCACGTTGAAGGACAATCTATTATTAGACCCCCATGGTTTGATGGTTCAAACTATAGCTATTGGAATACTAGAATGATAGACTTTCTTCAAGCTATTGATTTTCATATTTGGCAAGTTATTGTTGATGGACCTTTCACTATAACAAAAATAGTAAATGAAAAAACTATCCTCAAATTGCCCAACGAATGGGATAATGATGAGCGTAGGATTATGTCTTTTAATGCTAAAGCTAAGGTGAATATAAATTGTGCCTTAAGTCCAAACGAATTTAATCGTGTCTCTACTTGCTCCACGGAAAAAGAAATGTGGGATAAACTTGAAGTAACTTATGAAGGTACTACTCAAGTTAGAGAGTCTAAAATTGATATACTTATGCATGAATATGAATTATTTGCCATGAAGGAAGATGAAAATATCAATTCTATGATGTCTCGTTTCACTAACATTTTGAATGGACTAAAGCATCTTGGTAGAATTGTTCCTAGATCCGATGCGTCACGCAAAGTTCTTAGAAGTCTTCCGGTTAAATGGGACGCAAAGGTAATGGCAATCAAAGAAGCTCATGATCTCAACAACATGAGTGTTGATGAGATTTTCGGTTCTCTACTCACTTGGGAAATCACATTGAAATCTCGTGAAGACAACATCAAGCCAAGAAAAGGTATAGCTTTGCAAGCCTCTACCAAAAATGAAGCCATTGAGCTGAATGAAGAAGAAGGGGATGAGGACATTGCTTTGCTCACTCAAGAATTCAATAAATACCTTCAAAGAAGGAAAGCCAATGGTGGAATATTCATGAGGAGAATCGAATCAAAATGCGAGCCTAAGAAAAGGGAACCTCCAACGTGTTTTAATTGTGGAAAGCCGGGACACTACAAAAGTGATTGCTTCAAGCTCGAAAAGGAGAACGAGAAAAGACCAAGCAAGATGGCTATGAATGCCACATGGGATGACTACGACTCATGTGACTCGGATGAGGAGGAAAATGGTGAAGAAATTACAAACCCTTGTTTCACGGCAAATGAAGAAGAGGTACATTTAAATTCACATTCATTAGATAAAGATAAATTATCATATGATGAACTTCTCTCTTCTTATGATTAATTACAAAATGCATTTGAAGAATTGCATGATGGATTTGAAAAGTTAGCTAGAAAATATATTCTTCTTAAGAAAGCTAAATCTTCATATAGCTCTATTACTTGCAACTTAGAAGTTTCATGCAATGACAAAAGCATAGAGTTAGAAAAGGAAAATAATCGGTTAAAAAATACTATAGATGATCAAATAAATGTCTTAGATAAATTTACAAAAGGAAAGGAAAACATTAGCAGTATGTTGGGAAGACAAAGAGGATCATTTAATAAATGTGGTCTAGGGTATGATGTTTTTAACAAAGATGCTATTATTTTGAAAAAGAGGAAATCATTAAGGCATTCATTTACAAGACAATCATCTCATGTATCCTCAAATGATCATAAGCATGTTACATGTTATTATTGCAAGAAAAAGGGACATAAGGCAAATGCATGTTTACTTAGGAAGAAAAAAGTGATAACAAAAATGATTTGGGTTCCAAAAGGAACCATTGCATGCTTGCATAGAAAGGAGAATATTATACCAAAAATGATTTGGGTTCCAAAAGGAACCATTGCATCTCTATCTAACCCTAGTGGACCCAAGATAAATTGGGTACCAACAAATGTTACTTAAATTTGTTTTGTAGGTATGCTTGAAGTTCGCCTTAAAGGAAATGGCTTATTGGTAGCGGATGCTCAAGGCATATAACGGGAGACTAATCAAAATACATTTCTCTAAAAACTTATGAAGTAGGAAACGTAACTTTTGGAGACAATTCTAAAGGCAAAATTATAAGGATCGGCTCAATTGGTATATCTTCCGCTCTTTCTATATATAGTATGTTTTTGGTTGATGGTTTAAAGCATAACTTATTTAGCATTAGTCAAATTATGTGACAATGGCTATGATGTTATTTTTAGGACCAATGCATGCTTAGTTAAGAAAGATGGGAATCAATTGTCAAATGCTAAAAGAAACGGAAATTTGTACTATGTTGCTTTATGAATGTTTTCATTGATTGATAAATGATCATTATTCATGCATCACATTCTTTTGTTTCTTGAAATTGCATGAGAAAAGTGTCACATTGATTTAGAGTGAAATTATTTCAAAAGGGTGATTCTTATGAAAATATCGTTTCATTGTGCTTTCAAATGTTCAAAGAATTTTGAAATGAAATGAATCTTCCTATGTGCTATAGCTTTACAAATCTTGAAAAAGGGCATATAATTTATTTTTGCTAATCAAGGGAAGTTATATTGGTTTTCTTGTCAATTCTTGATGATTGAACATGAATGATGCATATGGTTGTTTACTATGATTCAATATGGAGTTTCATTCATATCACTAATTTCATATTGGTTCATTGACTTGATAAATAACCATGAGCATATCTTATTACTTGAATTGACAAATACACTTCATGATAAGGTTCTTGAATGATAAATTCAATTGAAGCATAATGGTTGTAGAAGATCATTCATTTTTGTGCTAATGTGCTTATAATGAATCTTGCCCATAATTGTGCTAACACAAATGGACCCTAGAGCAAAAAGGGTACCAAAGAAAGCTACTTGAGTGTGTTTTGTAGGTGTGGATTGATTCCTTACTCAAGAACTATTGATTCTTCAATTGTGATGTCATAACTAAAAAGGGGAGATGAAATCAAGGTCTCTCACAAAATGAGTGGACAATACAAATCATCAACAAGAAACTCTAAGTAAAATGGGTGAAGCTAGCACCATGGTACACATTTTCTATTCTCCATCACTAATGTGCTTTCATTGTTGAGATTAAATATGACATACATATTAAGGGTGATTGACTACTAGATGCATGAAATTGACTATGCTTTTGATGAACTCTTGATAATAGCTTGTTTTGAAATGACTTGGATATATGAAAGAAAGTCTTGATCATGCATGATTTTTAAAGAATATAGTCATGACCATCTCTAGACCATCAAAGCTATTTCACTTTATTTTGGTTGATTACTTGAGTAGCTATGTCTTATTTTTGTTCATGGGCCATCATGATTTTAGTGCTTTATCTAAATTCTCTTGACATGAAATATTGCACATTTTTTGAGGTGTTTAATTTTGAAGTGAAATTTGGAAGGACTTGGAATATATGTTTAATCAAATATGTCATCACTATTAAACCTCAAGAGAGAATAATTTATTTGAATGATCTATCTAATGCAAATGAGGATAAGGAATATGTGATGAAATTCTATGCGATTAAATGATTCATCATCCTCTATTATATATCTTCTTAGTAATCATTCTAGAGATATTTGCATAAAGATTCTCATAAAAATGATATCCATGTGCTTAGCCTTTGTTGTTTGAAATTGTAACCTTGGTTGAGCTATTTAATATATGCTTGGATCTTTATTATGAAAAGGTACTATAGGTTCCTCTTTGAAGGAAACATGTTGAAATGATGGAGATTTTGTGCTCAAATGTTACTATCTTGAGTGTTTATTGAAAAACATGATTCATGAGTTTTATGTGCACATATCATGAAAGACATACGTTTTTATTGTTCTTGCATTACTATGATTTTCTCAATGATATATAATATTTTCTATATCTTAAAATTTTATATCATTATCATACATGCATACTCTTGTATATCTTATAATGCATATTAATGTTTCAATCTATGTCTAATAATGGTGACCCAAGGTTTTAACCATTATTATTCCAAGATCTTAACCAAGAAGGATATAGATTTTTCTTTGCACATATGAATGGAATTAAAATTCTAAAAATGCCACATACCTCTTTGCATGAAATATTTTTATCTAATGCATTCCTATATGAAAAAATTTCATGAAGTGATTCACAATGCTTTAAAATGTATAAGTTTTAGAAAATGGGTTTAAAACTATCATAAGTCGTACTTAATTTGAAAAATGATCCAAGAGGGTGTTTTAAATGGCTTTAAGTGTTTTTCTTATGGATGAAGGATATTTTAGAACCTATTGATAAACATTCTTTTTGTTGTTTATCATTTATAACTTGTCACAAATTTGGTTATTAGATTCATTGGAGTATTATATTTACCAATTTTTGATGTGTTGTGAAAAGACGTTTATCACAAACATGCAATCTATTTCAAAATGAGCATGATAGATAAATTTATTTTCTTCTAGGGAAAAATACATTTAAGTGTCATGACATAATTTCAAATACTTTTTGACACTTCGGTTTTGGGATTATATGGTTTCCTTGGTTGACTACTCTTGGACTTAGATGTTTAGTAACATAATTAAGACTATAAATTATATGTTATCTTGGTTCATCTCTTATTATTTTAAATAAGCATTTTTACCATATATATAAGAGATATATCTTGTGTTTTTAGCACTTGTGAAGATTACATATCTTTGTCATTACATTAAAGTTTTCAAAGACATGCACTTATGAGAAATATTGAGATCACCTTCATGATTATAATTTTCTTCGTCAATATTCTCACAAAGTTTATCCAAAAGAACTCATTGTGTAAAATTTCATAAAGATATGGAAATGCATTTGAACATTAATATGTTAGCATTTGTCTTGTTTATTTTTTACTTGCTTATTTTAGAATATTCTTTTCTTAGTCATCATCATGATTTTTCCTCTATTCACATTACATTCTATGATTAGATGTTGCATATGTGTTTATTTATTTTCACATGATTAAGATGAAGGTGTTGTTGACTTATTCTTAAGTGCTCATATGTGATTTTAAGTGAATTTTCATACCTGACTAAGTGAGTTTAAATGATCTAGTGTTTGAGTGTTCTTTGTTTACATATAGTATGTTGATTACTTATGGTTTGAGCTTTAATTCAAACACACTCACTTGAACATTAAGTCACTTTTCATTTGAGTCATTCACTTGATATATGTATTTGATTTATGAAAATCTATG
This sequence comes from Cornus suecica, assembly GCA_963922005.1. Lineage (NCBI taxonomy): Eukaryota > Viridiplantae > Streptophyta > Magnoliopsida > Cornales > Cornaceae > Cornus > Cornus suecica. The sequence goes on along the minus strand of OY998246.1, from coordinate 30,924,061 downwards.
TTGAACATATATCCTATTTGTCTATGGAAATCAAACAAATAATTTAGTCATCATTGATGACATGTGCTAGCATGTCCTCGTTTCCTTCATGAATGCAAAGTTATGTTTGAAATTTTATAATTATCTTAAGCATATTTATGAAATGTGTGGACATTATGAGATTGTGTTGCTTCAAATGATATATTATATGATCACAATTCATTTATGCAACTTGATTCTCTTCTTGTACTTAATTGTATTTACCCTTTTGAATAATGTCAAAGGAGGAGAAAATTAGTTGATGAGTATATGTTATATGCACATTCTTAGGGGGAGCTTTGCTCTTTGGTGATAAGGGAAAAATCCCAAACTTTATACATATAACTATGTGCTTATTTTCAATCATGTGCCCATTGAATGCGTTTTTACAAGCGTTATTTGTATGTCAAAGAATCCGTTTTATCGTTCACGAACTAAGCATATCGAGATTAGGCATCATTTCTTACATGATCATGTTGCTAAAGGAAACGTTGTATTAGTTTTTATTGACACTGAAAATCAATTAGCGGATATTTTCACAAAGCCTTTTTCCGGAGGATTCTCTGTCAAAATCCATAGAGAAATTGGGTTAGCTTTGGACGTTGATGTATTAGCATGATAAATTCTTTATCTAAGTGTCATTTCCCACTTTTTTATGTTGTCAAAGGGGGAGAAGTAAGTTGTTTTCGTGTATCATGCTTTCGTGTATGTAAGTCATGTTTATGTGTGCCTCCATGATAGTGTATGAAATTTCAAAAATATATTTACTAAGGGAGAGCATGTAATGCACACATTGAGGGGGAGTATCACTTGATACTTCACCATTTACACGTAAACACGAAATGTGTTGTCAACATCAAAATGGGGGAGATTGATGGCCTTGAAATTTATTCTCGGACAATAAATCCTATTTTGATATTAACAAAACAGTTAAAGCGTGTTTAATACTAATGAATTACTGAGTTCATGTTTTCAGCAAAAGACAGGTGAACGACTCGGAAAACAAGCACAGAAAGAAAATGACTCGGAAAGCAAGATCGGAAAGAAAGCTTGAATTAAAGCGAAAAGCCGTGAAAGAAATTGAAGCGCAAATGGAAAATAAATTAATTCAACGGCAAAGATGAAAGTTGAAGACTCAAGACTTGGGGTAGATAGGTCGGGGAGCGATCATTGTAACAAGGTAATTTATGTGTCGATTCTATCATATAAGCTTAAGTATAAAATGAACCGAACTCAAATGAAAAACGTTTTACCGAACTTAAACGGAAAGAAAAATATTTTTATTAAATGTTTTTTAAGTTGTAGTCGACTAGAATCACCATGTGTATTTCAATATAGTCGACTAAAACAATCAGTAGCTTCAGGCTTTCCATCCACATCAAAGTAGTCGACTGAAAGCACTTTGAGTCGACTAGACTACAAGAAGTAGTTGACTAGAACACATTCTAGTCGACTAGATGTATCATTGTAGTCGACTAGAACTCAATCTAGTCGACTAGATGAAACCATGTAGTCGACTGAAATGAAAAGTAGTCGACTAGTTGATCCTCAAAATCTGCAGATTCTTCAGAAAACATTTCCCATGTTTTGAGGATTGTTTTTAATGGTGTTCAAATGGCTCTTGTCTTTCAAATACTAAAATCATTCTTCAAAACCCTAATGTAATGCTATATATAGAATGAGATGTGTATATTGAAGGTAGAGAGATTGAAACACAAAGAGAAAGAAAGCTATCAAAAATTCTGCATAAATTTTCTCTACAAAAACCATTGAAACCAAGCTTTGAAAATCTGATTTTCTCCAAGTTTCTTTGAAAATCAAAACCTCTAGTATCTCTTCTTATTCTCCAAATATCATTCATTGATCATATCCTTTGAGAATACATTTCTAGAGCTATTGTAAAATCACCAAAAACACTTGAGCTTATATTGATTTATCTTCCATAAAAACCTTTGGGTTTTAAGTGTTTTTGTTCTTGAGTGATTTTATTGATTATATAGGAATTTTTAATCTCGGACAAGTGAAGTCCACCGATTGTTCAAGAGAGGGTTGTTCTCTTGATTGAGAGACAAGCTTGAGAGGCTTGTGTTGTAAAGGTTTGCCATTCCACCTGTGAAGGAAGGGCCATAGTGAAAGGATCGGGAAAAGTCTCAAGAAGGGGTTCTTGAGCCGAGGAGTAGGAGTTACCGAACCTCAAAAAAATCACGGTGTCAATCTCTCTATCTCTTTCTCTTTACTTGATTTATTTGCATGCTATAATTGCTTAAATATCTTGTATGCTATCTTGTCTTGAAATTAATAGTTAGAGAAGTTTAAATTGAATCATCCACTTGATTTTTGAGAAATTGATTTCTGTTTAAAGTGTGTTCCAATTTCGAAAAGAATTAGAATTATTTTTGAACACCCTATTCACCCCCCCCCCCCCCTCTAGGGTTAATTAGTGACTAACACACGTTTCTCCGTAACTGCGCCAAAATGACCATCTTGACTCCACGATACTTTTTGCCTTAAGTGACGGCTTCAGAAAATTCTGTTTTCGCCCTTCGGGAGACATTTTTCCTCAATAGCTCACTTTTGCACTACACTTGTATTCTTCACTACTTCAATGCTTGATTTTGCCTTTGTCAAAACTTGTAGATGTCGTTGAAACAAAAATGACCTATCTAACACTCAACATGGTTATTGTCTAGAACATTCCATAAATAAACAATACTAAAAACAAATTCTTACAGTCTCCCCCTTGGCATTTCTGAGACAAACTCATATTTTACAATATAACCTCACAAATTACAAAATAATATCTATACATATGAACACACACCGACAAACATAGATATAAACTGTCACATTGCTTTCATGACGGTCTACCAATCCTGTAATCATAACACTGAACAAACCATTAAACGCAAGTGTGGAAAACAGATATAATGATCATAAAAAAAATTACATAACAACAATGCAAGCATAACAAGCATAATGATCATCAACCATACTCCTTCTCCCCCTGAGAATATATTCCTCCTTACTAAAACCTTCTCCCTCTTAACTAAACAATTTATCCCCCTTACTAAAAACATCTCCCCCTTTTTGTCACTGAAATGACAAGCAAGATATATCAATCAAAACATAGGGAAAAAATAACAAAGGAGTCACTAGAGAATCTATGACCAAGCATTAAATATGAAGATAAAGTACTCTATAAGACTATATTCAAATTCTCGAGTAACAAATATATCTACTACATGCATGACCCTACTACTAAATGCATGAATGCAAAATGTCATGAATAAAAATAAAAAAAATATTTTCGTATTTTGAAATATGTGAGTAAGGCAATAGAGACATCAAAATAATCATAACCACATTATATTCTCATATATAACTCAGCCATTATACACACGGTAGTGATGAAAATCAACACACATACCTTGTAGACTCAAGAATACACAAGTCAAGTTTTACAAATATATATATATATATATGAAAATTCTCATGTACAAGTAATAAGGTAAGATGAAAACAATACAGACTAATTTTGTTAATCTCTTCAGCAACCGTGATGATAATTCAATCCAAGATCCAAACTAGAATTCAAATCGTTAACTTGAACCTTATTTCTAAAACAAAGACACCATTTTCAAATAATTTATTCTTTTACACCTTTACACCTTATCCATTTTTGTCTTTCTAAGCTCCAGACTTTCCAGCAAGGATTTTTAGTCCCGACCAACTGGGCACAAGCTTCTTCCATGGGATTTATGCTCATTACTCTTCTCCCATTTTTACACGAACACTTAATGTTTACTGAGGCAAGAGGCCCGGTTACTCAGATTGAAGAACTACTTTTTAAATATCTATATTTTAAACAACTCATTATTTTCTCATTTCAACATTAACACAACATTCATAAGCATGCGAAAGGTATTTCAAAGCATAGATCAATCTAGCATAGCTCATGAAACTACATATCACTTCCGATTAAACGAAAAGATTAACAGTTTCAACAGGCATTAATATCACCTCCAAAGTAAAACATGCACCTAAGATTAAGATTTTACAGTGTAAAATAATCAATCCAAGTAAACATTCAAAATCTTAGGCCACTCTGATACCTCTACTCCCATATGCATAATTAGACAAGTAAATATAATAATAGAGTAAAATATGACAGTTGTTTATAGTCAAGCTCATTATTCCAAAAAAATATGATTTTTTTTTTTTTTAAAATGCATGCATGAATAAAAATTATATAAATGCATGATTATCTATCAATTCTAGAAAAATAATGTAATGTGTTCCTAGAATGATAAATAATATGATATATATTCTAAAGAAAGCATACCAATAGATTTCCTAAGACTAACATGCTTTTGAAAATCTAATGGTTTTGTAAAGATATCTATCAACTAAGAATCTGTGGGTATAAACTCTAGAGACACTATACCATCTTCAACAAGATCTCGAATGAAATGATGTCGAATATCTATATGCTTAGTCCTAGAGTGTTGAACAAGATTTTTACAAATGTTTATCGCACTCATGTTATCACTGAACACAATCATCATGCCTTGGTAAAAACCATAATCTTACAACATCCGTCTCATCCACAACACCTGAGTACAACAACTACTGACTACTATATTCAGCCTTGGCAGTGGAAAGGGAAACATAATTTTGCAATTACCAATATAGAAACACCCTCCACTGGTACTCTTTCTATCATCAACGTTACCGACCCAATCAACATCAGAAAAAGCTGCGATTTCAGTGTTAGTCCCTGATGGATACCACAATCCATAATTCACCGTCCCTTTAACATACTTGATGATTCTTTTTACCGCAGTAATATGAGACTCCTTAGAACTTTCTTGGTAACGTCCACACAAACCAACACTAAAAGCAATGTCAGGTCGACATGTAGTTAAATACAACAAACTCCCAATCATACTCCTATAAAGTGCAGGATCGACATTTTTGCCTTTAGTATCTATGCTAAGCTTGACACTAGTACTCATGGGAGTGCGAGCATCCTTAGCCTTTTTCAAACAAAACTTCTTCACCAATTCCAAAGCATAACGAGTTTGGGAAATGAAAATCCCATTACTCAACTGTCTAATTTGAAGCCTTGGAATGAATTTCAATTCACCAATCACGCTCATTCCAAATTCATGTGTCATTTGATCTCCAAAATAATGAGCAAGTCTATCAGAAGTGGAACCAAACACTATATCATCAACATAGATTTGAGCAACAACTGTATCACTCTCAATTTTCTGAATAAATAGTGGTTTGTCCACTCCCCCTCGAGTAAAACCTGTTCCCAACAGGTAGTCAGTCAACCTTTCATGCCAAGCTCTAGGAGCTTGATTTAGCCCACACAGAGCCTTTTTCAGCTTGTACACATGACCAAGACAATAAGGATCTTCAAATACTTTTAGTTGCTCCATATAAACCTCTTCATAAAGAATGTCATTCAAGAATGCCCTCTATGCATCCATCTGATACAACTTAACTCCAAGATGACATGCTATAACAAATAAAATCCAAATAGATTCAAGTCTAACCACTGGAGCAAATGTCTTATCAAAGTCTATGCCCTCCAACTGAGTATAACCTTGAGCAACAAGCCTGGCCTTATTCTTAACAACTGTACCATTTTCATCCTTTTTATTCTTGAATATCCACTTGGTACCAATCATATTTATCTCTTTAGGTCTAGATATAAGATACCACACATCATTCTTAACAAATTGCTGATATTCTTCTTGCATAGCATTTATCCACTCACTATCTTGAAGAGCTTCTTTGACATTTTTAGGTTCCAAGGAAATGTATAGCATGCATACCAGACCTCATTCCTAGCCTTTCTCCGGGTCACCATCATCTGATCAACAGATCCTATAACATTATCCAAAGGATGGTACAACTCTACCCTTACAGATGGTTCTTTAAAAGGAGTAACCTAAATATCACAAGTTCGATCATGTCATTCTATAGGACAAGAACTACCATCATGAGCCACATTGTCCTCTTCACCAATATCAGAAGAATCATTTCCTAACTAAAAGAATGGCTTATTATCTTCCTCCTCAACTAAAGTTGGATGCTCATAAACACATGAGTCATCAACCACTACATTGGCAAATTCTATCATCATTAAAGTTCTAAGGTTAAAAACCCTATATGTCCGACTTGTCAATGAATACCCAAGAAATATTCCTTCATCACTCTTAGACTCGAATTTCCCAATGGACTCCCGATCTCTAATAATATTGCATTTTGCTCCAAAAATCTTGAAATACTTCACATTTGATTTCTTGTCATTCCACAGTTCATAGGAAGTTTTTGAGGTGCCATGCCTAAGATAGACTCTATTTAAGGTGTAACAAGCTATGTTCACCACCTCGGCCCAAAAATACCTAGGAACCTTCCTTCCATGCAGCATACCATTAGTCACCTCTTTAAGAACTCTATTATTCCTCTCAACCACTCCATTTTGTTGTGGAGTACGTGGTGCTGAAAAATCTTTTTTTATTCCTTTTTCATCACAAAAAGTATCAATCCCTGAATTTTCATATTCCTTTCCATGATCACTCCTTACTCTAGTATTGGGATAATTCTTCTCAGTTTGAATTTTTAAACAAAAGTTTCTAAAATTTTCAGTACCTTCAGACTTTTTACCCAAAACTCCAACCCATGTAAATCTAGAGTAATCATCCACCATAACAATGATATACTTCTTACCACATTTGGTCATGGTCCAAGTGGGACCCATTAAATCAATATGCAACAACTCTAAAGGTCTGGAAGTACGAATGGTATTTATATTCCTATGCTGACATCAAACTTGTTTACCTTTTTGGCATGGTCCACACATAATCCCTTTTTCAAAACCAAGCTTAGGGACACCTCTAACAATTTAACTGTTAGCGATTTTCATCAAATCTCAAAAATTAACATGTCTCATTCACTAATGCCAAATTTCAACTTCATCAAGTTTAACTCTATTGCAAGATAAGTGATGATTAAGAACAATGCAATAACAATTATCAGATGAGTGCATACCTTCCATCACACAATTCCCATAAGAGTCAATGATTGAACACTTAATAGGAAAGAAATTGACATTATGATTGTTATCATATATATGGATTATACTCAGCAAATTTGTTTTTAAACCCTTAACATATAGAACATCTTCAAGCTTAGGTAAACCAAAAACCATAATGGTTCATTTCCCTATAACTTTAGACTTCTCTCCATCACCAAAAGTGACTATCCCACCATGAAACTCCTCAAGAAATCCAAACAATTACTTGTCTACAGTCATATGCCTTGAACATCCACTATCTAGATACCAAGAGCTAGAATTACGTGCTCTAAGTGCAGTATGAACTACAAAATAGTGTAGCTCAACTTTTCTGACCCATGTCTTCTTCATCTTTGGAGCTCTATTTGCCAATTTTTACAAATTCTTCATCTCTTCATTCAACACTCGGATTTGACTTTGAACGTAATCTCCTCGTCAAGTTCTTTGTTCCTTCATCGATTGTAAAATATTTCCTCTTAGCTTTGAACACCTCGGTCGAATGTGACCTTTGACACCACAATGGTGACATATAGGTACAAACCTATGAACTTCATCAATTAACCTCTTAGGATATCTAGAGGTAAAAACTGACTTTCTTTGAAGATTTCATCTCACAACAGATTTAACATTAGAATTCCTATGAGAAGAACTAGATGCTACTTGGGAAGCTTTTACAAAGGTGGTTTTCGACATAACATTCGAATTATTTGATACTCCATCAAAATCTAGTCCCTTTGTATTTCCTGCAGATTTTCTCATACTCAACATATGATTAAGCTTAAGAGTTCCACTAGACCATTGATGAATAGTTGAGTTAGCATCCTTAAAATCTTTTTCCAAATTTCAAATCTTGGTAGATTTCTCAATTAACTCCTTCTTGAGATCATCTACTATCTTCAGAGCTTGAGTCATTTCTTGTTCAGACTTAACCAATTCCTCAACCAATTTGACCTTTTGCGTCTGTAGGAGATTTAGACTTTGAGAACTACTTACTAATTCGTCTTTTGAAGAAGTTAATTCTTTGTCCATACTAAGACTTTTAGTCAACAGTTACATGTGATTTTTGTGAAGTAGTGTGGTCTTCTAAAGTAATTTTTCATAAGACTCTTGAAGTGTGTCATCACAATCTTCATCACACTCAGAATCTTCCTCTCCAGACATCGTCCAACTTGTAGCAACTTCTTTAACCTCCTTGCTTTGAGCAGTAAACAAAGTAAAATTCTCAGAATCATCACCTACCTCTAAGTCTGTTGCATCACTAGCTGATCCATTATCATATTCATCATCCAAACTAACGGCTAAACCTTTGGATTTTTTCAAAGTGTTTGCACACTCTACAACTATGTGACCATATTTTTGACATTCAAAACATTGAGGTTTTTTTATTTTTAAGATCATATTTGTCTTTCCAAATTTGAATCTTATTCCTGCTTCTAGACTCACCCAATTTATTTCCAAATTTTTGTCCTTGGTCACTCTGCTTAGCCTTAAAAAATTTGTTCAACCTCTTAGCAAACATGACAATATCAGTCAGACTCAACTCACTTTCTTCATCTGATTCAACACGATTCTCCCTATTGATTTTGAAAGTTATGCTCTTTTTTTTTGTGTCACTAGCTTTCTTAGGGGGATTTTTGAACATCTCCATTTCATAAGATTTTAAGTTCCCTACCAATTATTCAACTTTAATTTATTTAAGACTCATAACCTCTAAAATGATAGTAACCTTAGATCGAAAACGTTCAGGTAAAGACCTAAGTATTTTCTTCACTATGGTTGTATCAGGAATAGTTTCACCTAGATTATGACAACCTGTGACAATATCAGTTAGTCTCATCTCAAAGTCAGCGTAGACTTCATCCTCCTCCATCTTCGGCTATTCAAATTGAGAATTCAAAATTTGAAGTTTTGATTGTTTGACCTTTGAAGTTCCTTCATGGGTCACTTGGAGAATATCCCACACTTCTTTGGCAATCTCACTCGTAGCAATTCTCTTAAATTCACTCAGGGTCACCACATTGTACAATGCATTCAAAGCTTTTGAATTCCAATTTACACTATTCGTCTCAGCAGCAGTCCACTCATTTAATGGTTTCGCTTTAACTTCATCAGTCGCATCATCTTTCACTTTAGGAGGTGAATATCATGTCTCTAAAACATTCCAAGCTCTCTCATCTAACGACTTTAAAAACCCTATCATTCTTGCTTTCCAATAAGTGTAATTCGAGCCATCAAACAACAGGGACCTAGATATGGAACCTCCTTCATGAGGCAACTCCATCGTCTAAGTTTAAAATCTAACCCTAGGCAGTTAACCTAAATCAGGGCAACCTTACTCTGATACCAATTGAAAGTACCTAGAAGATTAATGAAATTAGCCTAGAGGGGGGGTGAATAGGCTTTCAGTCGATTTTACGGTAAATTAAAATTATAAAGCGAAAATTCAATTTTAATCAATCACAAACCCTAATTCTCTAATCAAATAAATCAAGCAATTATGAATATTAGTGCAAAAAATAAATCATTAGAAGGCACAGAGAACTTTTACGTGGAAAACCTTGAAAAGACTCCAAGTAAAATCACGAATACACTCGGGTATCGATGCACTATGAATCAGAGAATTTGTACAGACTCTATGAAAACAGAACTTACAACCGTTGTAATTGGATGTTCTTCACTCAACGTCTGAAAGTCTAGATTCACTCATGCTCCACAAAGCTCTCGCTCCGATCTCCGTACTCAGACAGCTCCGCTTCGCAATAGATCAAATCACCACAAAGCCTCCTGCTTTGATCTCCGCACTCAAACAGCTCTGCTTCTCAAAACGGATCAACGCAACCAAGTTACAATCAGTGGTATGTATATTTTTCAGAATCTAGGTCATTCAATCATACATAAGATCGTCGATGTAGAAGCATGATAGAATCAACCCCAAAACAAGAGAGAACTAGAAGAATCACTCAATGATATTTTCTCTCACTATCTTTATCTCTATAGAAAAATATGAACGATAGAATACTGCAGAGATCTCCTTCAAAAACCCTAGCCTCCTTTCTTGTAGACCTTGGTATTTATAGACAATGAAGAAGCAACTCATAATTTCGCCATTTCTCGTAATTTCACATCCAATTAAGCAAAATCCTAATCTCTGATGTATATTATATGTATTGGACGTATACCAAGGTATAGGAGTCGTCCATGCATCATAGAATGAAAACGAGGGCATAACAGGCAAAATATCAGAAAATTTTAAAATCACTGTTGTTGCTACTATTTAAACGTAGCTTACCTACCTTCAAGCATAGAACTTCACTTTCTGACCACTTTTTGCTTCTGAAAGCGTAGGCTTAAAAGCGTAGGCATTTTTGTGAAAACCACTTTTATCTGCAACTGAGCCGAAATGACCAATCTTGACTCCACGATACTTTTGCCTAAAGTGACGGCTTCAGAAAATGCCGTTTTCGCCCTTCGGGTGACATTTTTCCTCAGTAACTCACTTTTCCACTACACTTGTATTCTTCACTACTTCAATACTTGATTTTGCCTTTGTCAAAACTTGTAGATGTCGTTGAAACCAAAATGACATATCTAGCACTCAACATGATCATTGTCTAGAACTTGCCATAAATAAACAATACTCAAAAATATATTCTTACAGACATATTCGGAGAGCTTTCGCTCTTAGTTGATTTCTAGCACAAAAGTTTCATTGAGCTACAAGTCATACTAAGATTATGAATTGAATAATGTAAAAACAAGGACCTAATGATGAGGAGTATCTAGGAATTTCTTAAAAATACAACAAAAAAGAATTCTATTTTTATATTGTTGAGAGAATTGAGGCAAGTGAAAAACTCGCACTCATGTTCTATACACTGGTATGCTCTTTTTCATCAACTTTTGTCCCAACTTCACTGTATTTTCGTTCGAATTCCACCATAAGTAGCACCACGGAGAAAATTGGGATCTTGAATATTAAACAGTGACAAACATATATATATATATATATATATATATCTTCAAGTGCTTGTCACATTCAATCATAGTGTAATGCACGACCACTAATATAGGTTATCATGCACAAACTTAGCCCATATCAAATTATGAGATTGGAGAAAAATTCAGCACAAAGAGCCAATATTTATGAAAGTTTTTTGACAATAAATGAAATGTGGAGTCCAATAAACTATAAACCTTAGGCTAGTGACGGATACAGTATTTTTTTCTGTAGTTGTAGCATAACAATAAAATGATTGTTTTGATTATTTTCTTTTAAAAAAATTCAATCTAAATGTTGATTTTTCAAATTGCAATTGGATACATTTATAACTATATTGGATGAGTTTGCACGTGTTAAAAATGTTCACATTGCAATATCATTAGATACATTTCTCTTATAATTCCCTCTAATTTTTCTTTGGTAAAAAAACGTAGATACCAAAAAACTGAAATTTCTTTTTCAAAAAATATGTATATATATATATATAAGGAAAAAATTCCAAGATACTAGCCATTAGAATTCTATTGACAAAGTTACAAAACAAGTCTTTTCTCTTTTCCATAATTTGTTTCTCTATGACTTTTAAGATAAATGATATTTTTATACTTTTACAGGATCGTTTAGGAAATTATTAGCGTTGGCTTGACCATTGATATGATAAGAGAGACATGGATTACTCATTTATTTTCATAATCTAAAACTTTATTAAAAGTAAGTAAATCTTGTAAGGGGGTGACTCACGAAAAGGTAAATTCGCGACTTGGTTTATTTCGGAAACTGGCCCAATGATTGGTTTATTTGGGAAATTGGCCCAAGTAAAGGATTATTTGGGAAAATGGCCCAAATAACGTTTATACGCGAGATTTAGCATTATACAGAGGGAATTATGAGAGACTGATATGGGTATAGCTAACATCTGAACTCATAAACCTATATGTTGCTCGCATAGGGAGTACTATTCAGAAATATAGGGAAATACTTGGGATATGTAAATAGTGGATCGCGACCCTATTTACACCATTCAAAGCAAAAGTACCTTAGAGAGGCCGATAGTACTCAGGGTCATGAAAAAGGTATGCATGCAAAAAGGTCATGACCCAGAAAAACTATAGCATCATGGTTCCTTGGCTAAGGAAAAATCATATCCGCGGAGAAACAGCACGGATCACAGGACAAGAGGTACAGTATGATCCTCGCAAGAGATCACACGAATCGGTATCGCGTAATCGAGGTCGCGAGATAATACTGTACAGGATATTTACTGCGCGGATTGGCATTTCATGGTCCATGTCGCGAGGTAATGTTGACATGGCAAAGACGATTCCCGAAAACCTACTGGATGCTTACGTCTATAAATAGAGAAGCTAGAGCTCACTTGAAGAGGACTTTTCGGAGACTAAAGAAGACAAATTTATAAAGAGAGAAAGTATTTTGCATCATTTGTACTTGTTGTTTTCTCTTCCATTTCTCCTCCTTCTCCATTTTTCTGTAAAGCATCAAAAGCAATAAAGGTACAAGCATCATTATTTTCCTCTCAATCTTATGTGGAAACTATCTCTAAATCTTACTAAAATCGAACCCCTACATTAAAGGTGACTCCGCTGGGGAAGAGATGTCTTCTATACAAGTTGAGCCTCGTCAAACTCGTCGGAGAGGTTGTCCACCAACCTGGCACACCGAGCAAGTTGCATAAGAAAAAGCAGCAGCACAGACTCAAGGAAATAGCTGGTGTGGCTCGGGCAAAGACTCCTCTGATGACGGAGCCAACACATAATTCACCAGAATTGCCACCAGTTCTGCTGCAAACTCTTCTTAGCATTCAAGAAACGGAAAGGGCCATACTTCACTTCATGGAGGCCTCGCGCGTTTCAGTACCAAATCTAGAATCGCCACAAATGGATAATCAAACCTTGCCATAAATATCAGCACAAGTGCTTTATCGGGAGGCACCGCGAGCGCGAACAAAGCCACTGGAGAAAGAATCATATATCACCAAGGAGTAGTTTTAGGCTATCTTAAATGAGAAATCTGAGATAGAAGAAGTGGAAATCGCCCCACCGTACCATCCCAGTATTATGGCTTTACCTTATCCTGAAGACTATGGAATACCAAGCTTCCATCAATTCAATGGCAAAAAAAGAAATGCACGAGAGCACATATCTAGGTTAGCGGATGCTCTCGGACCACACAGAAATGATGAGTATTTGAAACTTAGAAAATTCTCCAAATTTCTAACAGGTACTACATACACATGGTACCCTGGTCTCACTTCGGCTTCAGTATCCAGCTGGACAGATATGGTGATTAAGTTCTATACTAAGTTCTTCTAGTATAGAAGGAATGCTATGAGAATATAGAGTGCATTTTGTCAATCATAAGTTCAGAACTTTTTCTGCACTTGTTGATAACGCACGAAGATTGGGAGAAGTTTCGGCTCCTCCAACACGACCAAATATCAATACTAGGTGAGTGGCAATGGTAGCAGCAACGCAAAATGAAAAGCCTAGGGAACAGCGTGTTAGAAGATCTGAACCACCTCCTTTACCTTTCGATGAAAAGGAAGCAGCTGCTTTGCTAAATCAGTGGATCGCGGATAATATCATATCACTACCTTCAGTGCAAAGGGTGCCGATAAGAGAGGAAAGGATGAAAAACAACTACTGCCCCTATCACAGGTCCGTTCGACACTCCTTGATTGGATGTTGGGCATTTCGCTGATTAGTACACAGGAAAATATCATCAGGTGATTTAGAAGTGGCAAAGAATGTAGTTTACGAACCCTTCCCTGCACATGTGGCTGTAGTAGCCACCAGAGACAGTACTGAAGATATGATAAATTTCGTCAAGTATGAATGCCCACCGGTGTGTGAAACAAAAAAGGATGCTAAGATAGAAGTTTTCTTTAACGAACTCCCAATACAAGAACATGTGAAGGAGTTCCTAAAAGAGCAAACAATTGTCGCTCTTAACCATACTATCGTTATTCCACAGCATGAAAAGACCTCAAGCAAAATCACATTCTCTAAAGCAGATAAACAAGTGTCATTCTTCTACAATCGACCTCTATATGTACCAACTACTGTGAAAGATCGAGAGATGAAATGAGCTTTTTGGATGGAGGAGCGTCGGTCAATTTAATCCCACTGGCTACTTTGCAGATGATCAATTTTCCTAAAAACAAGATTGTAAATCATACCATTGCAGTTACCGATTTCAATGGAGACTAGCAGGCCACCATAGGTTTTGTTACATTAGATCTTAAAATTGGGAAAATTAGGGGCCCCACCAAGTTTCATATCATTAAAGGGGAACCCTCATATCAGTTGTTACTGGGAAGACCATGCTTACATGCCTATGGTGTGGTACCATCATCCTACCATCAAATAATGAAGGCTAATTGGGGAGAAGGAATAATAACTGTGAAAACATCTAAGAGCCCTTTTTGCGCATTTGAGGCCCATTTTACAGATGCAGTTTACTTCTCATAATATGGTGAGGAAGATGGACCCGGTGTTTTTGTTACACCAGTACCAAAATGGGAGGAACTAAAAGATGGAGGTTCGACTAAGCGGAAGCTCAAAGAAGTGAGTTAGTCGTGAGTTAAAATGCCCGACGGGCGTGTAGTGTATAAGTTGTGACAGGGTTGAGGGTCAGAAGCCTACACAGTTAGCACTGACCCCGGGATAGTTAAGACAGGTGTACAAAGAGAGCCTGACATTGATCCTGAGACATTCAAATCAGATCCGCGACCAGAGCATGGTTTGTGTGAAGTAGACATAGGTGACAGCACAACGCCGCGACCTATCTTCATAGGTAGTACTCTACCCGATGAAACTAAGAATTCTCTAGTAAAGTTACTTAAAGATTTTCGTGATGTCTTCACTTTGGACTATAGTCAAATGTCGAGACTCAATATGGGATTAGTAAGCACCACCTTCATGTGTATTCTGCATCGGAGCCAAAGAAACAAAATCAACGAATATTTCATCTGGATCTGGAGGTACAGATTAAGGCAGAAGTAGAAAAGTTGCTAAAAGCAGGGTTCATCAAGCCAACCCAACAGTCGACATGGCTTGCAAATATTATGCCTATGAGAAAGAAGAATGGGAAAATCCGCGTATGCATAGACTATCGCGATCTTAATAAAGCCTGCCCGAATGACGATTTCCCTCTACCCAACATTGACACCAGGGTGGATGCAACCGCAGGACATGAAGTTTTCTCATTAATGGATGGATTCAACGGGTATAACTAGATCAAAATGGCACAAGAAGATGCTGAGAAAACTATTTTTCGCACCCCAATGAGGAATTTCCATTATACGGTCATGCCATTTGGACTTACGAATGCTAGGGATACGTATCAACGCGCCATGACAGCTATATTTCATGACCTAATGTATAAAACTATGGAAGACTATATAGATGATTTGGTGGTAAAATCCAGAACCATACAGGATCATGTGGGCGATTTGAGAAAGGTACTGCAACGATGTCGCGAGTATAATCTGAAGATGAATCCCCTGAAATGCGCTTTTAGAGTACTAGAAGGAAATTTCTTAGGGTATGTTGTACATCGACAGGGGATTGACATGGATCCAACAAAAGCTAGGTCAGTAATGCAAATGGCTCCGCCCACAACTCGGAAAATGTTGAAAACTTTTATGGGGAAAATCTCTTATCTTAGGAGGTTTATCCCAGCATTGGCAAAAGTAACTCACCCATTCATGCCTTTGTTAAAACAAAAAGTCTGTATATAGTTAGGGAGAAGAACAGCAAGAGGCCTTTGAGAAAATCAAGAAGATTCTAGCATCACCAAAGACGATGGTAGCGCCAGAATCAGGGAAACCGTTGATACTGTATTTCATTTCCACCAATAAGTCCATAGGGGTGCTGTTAGCCCAGGAACATGAAGGGGAAGAGAAGCATGTTTACTATATCAGTCGAGTACTCAAGGGACTAGAGTCACGATACACATCCCTGGAGAAGCATTGTCTTGTTTTAGTATTCGCGGCTTAGAAATTCAGACATTATTTACTGGCACATCCATTGAAGCTTATAACCAAAAGTGACCCCATCCGGTATCTACTCACAAAGCCCATACTCAGTGGAAGAACTGCTCGGTGGTTGTTAGCATTATCTGAATATGAGATCACATGCTCCAGACCAAAACTAGTAAAAATTCAAGCCTTGTCAGATTTGCTAGCTTTATTTCCTGGGGGAGCTAAACCCAAAGTGGAAGAAGTGGGAGTAGCAAGTACGACACAAAGCACAGAGTTTACTTTAGAATTCGATGGTTCATCCATAGAAAAGGGAGGTGGGGCTAGTTTCGTATTAAGGAATGAGGAAACAAAAGAGGTATTAGTCATGGCCTATAAACTTGATTTTCCTTGTACCAACAACATAGCTGAGTATAAAGGGTTGGCGCTGGGATTGATGATGGCTCAGCAGTTAAAGGCAAGAATCCTTCATGTAAAAGGGGATTCCAAACTGGTCATTAAGTAGGTTAAAGGGGAGTATACTGTCAAAGAACACCATCTAGTGCCTTACAGAACCTTCATGTGTCAGATGATAGAAAACTTTGAGACTGTGAGTTTTCAGCATGAGCCGCGAGAATGTAATCGACGATCTGATGCATTGGCGACATTAGGTTTGCGACTACAATTCCAAGAAACAGAGTCTACTATGCAAATAGTGCGAAGAACCAACTCTGTAGTCAGTACCGGGAAAGAATTAGGGGTGTATGAAAAGCATGATTAGGGAGAATAGATAGTACAAGCTCTACTAAAAAATGATAACAATGCCT
The DNA here is from genome assembly GCA_963922005.1 of Cornus suecica. Taxonomy (NCBI): domain Eukaryota; kingdom Viridiplantae; phylum Streptophyta; class Magnoliopsida; order Cornales; family Cornaceae; genus Cornus; species Cornus suecica. The sequence goes on along the minus strand of OY998246.1, from coordinate 30,907,148 downwards.
TGAGACGAGAATTCCATATCATAAAAGGTGTGTTATATTACAGAGCAGCCGGAGGGATTCTAGCCAAATGCGTGGCAATAAGCGAGATAGGAGAACTGCTATAGAAAACTCACAAGAAAATATGTGGTCAAACGGATGTCAGTCTCTATTGAATTTTATAGCAAGAAGGTTTCTTTTGGCCAGGCATGAAGGATGTTGCGGTCAAGTTGCAAAGCAGTTGCCAGGACTGTAATGCATATCCTTCCGCGAGTGAAGGTAATGTGGCAGACATGATAGAATGGCGAGACAAATATGTGCATTATCTAAAAGAAGGGGTTTTACCTGAAAAAGATCAGCCATGGTTCAGAAAATTGGCCTCGCGATTTCTCTTATAGAAGGGAAGATTGTTCCACAAAATTTTTAAAGGAAGGCTACTAAGATGTGTAAGCGAAGAAGAAACAAGGGAATTATTGAAGCAAACTCACGAGTTTGGTCATCAAGGCCCTAGAAAAGTGTTTCAACAGTTACTTTCATCCGGGTTTTGCTGGCCAATAATGGAAAGGGACTGTAGTGATTTTGTCAGGAAATGTCATGTATGTCAGGTGCACGGGGATCTTATTCATGCTCCGGGAACTGAATTACACAGTTTGGCTACCACCTGGCCTTTCCACACGTGGGCACTAGACATAATTGGGTCAATCACGCCGCAGGCTCAGGGACATCTGTGGATTTTAGTGGCAACTGAATTGTTCACAAAGTGGGTAGAAGCTATCCCACTATAACGGACGACAGCAGATAATGTGGTTCGATTCATAAAAGGAAACATCATCTGTCGATTTGGGATACCAAAGGTGATACTGTCCGACAATGGGACTCATTTTGTTAAAAGTAAAGTCGCGGATTTGTTGGGGAGATACTCAGTAATTCATCACAAGTCCATGCCTTACTATCCAAAAGGAAATGGACAGGCTAAAGCCTCTAATAAAGCGTTAATTTGAATCTTGTCCAGGTTGGTACATGATAATCAAAAGAAATGGGCGAAAGAACTTCCAATAGCACTATGGGCGCATCAAACTGCATACCGAAGTGAGACAAATATGACCCCTTATGTACTGGTTTATGGAGAAGAGGTTGTGCTACCTGCAGAGCTAGAGGTTGCTGCTAAAATACTTGCGTGCAAAAGTAGTCTAGAGAACAGACTATTGGAGATAGAAGAATTAGAGGAAACAAGGGCATAAGCCTTCACAAATCAAAAAAATACAATAAGCGACAAGCAAGGAGTTATAATAAGAAGGTACGATACAGATGGTTCAAGGAGGGAGATAGAGCGTTGAAAGTAGTACCAGCAATCATGAGGGGATAAAGGGTAAGGAAATTTGAAGCTAAGTGGGAAGTTCCATATGTGATTGTAAGTGAAGGCAACAGTGGGTATTACAGGATGGAGCATAAAGTTACTCGTGAGAAGGCTGGACCTCTTAATGCGAAATGGATTAAATTATATCAAGCATAAAGGCATTATGGATTATAGCGTTATAAAAATTTTCTTTAGTGAAGATATATAGTATCAAACAAATCATCCAGAATGTATAAATCATGGCAGAGTTACAATCATAGTATAGGGTTATGCAACAAAAATGTGGTTACAGTTAGAGCATCAAGAGTACATATATCATGAAGATAAAAAAAAAAAGGACTAGAAAAGGTTCTAGGTGATGGGATCTGACAATTTAAAACCCTCATGCTCCTCCAAATACAGACGGGCCCGCTCAGAATGATCAGCTACATCTTGAAGCTTCTTATCATCCTCCTCAAGTAGTGCTAACTGCCTGCGAACTTCCGCAATCTCAGCCTACTTCCTTTGACGAGAATCGCAATCCTTTAGCTCAACAAGATAGTGATCGTAGAGCCTTTGGATGACATCCAACCGTGTCTCCCACCAAGACACATCCATCCCGACCTTCTTCCAATCTTTTATGCGAGCATAACATCTTGGAAGTGTGTTAGGGACAAGGTCCTGAATAGAAATCTCAGAAAGAGTCCTGAATACATCTGCGACGAGCTGGAGATGGAAAGCTTGCAGGAGTGGCTCATGAATTTCCATGCTATCAAAAGTCTCTGGATGAGTTGTTTCTATCTAATCTAGCACAGGAATGTCGCGAGGATAACAAAGCCAATGATCCCAAGGTACTGGCACCCAGGAAGCAACTTGATAAACAGGAGCAATGGCAGGGTTGCAAGTAAAGAAGCCTGGATCGCGTGAAGTTGAAGCATGGTCGCGAGTAGAGAAGCCCGACTCGCGTGAGGTTGAAGCATGATCGCGAGAAGGTGAGGCAGGCTAGCGAGGATCCAAGGCAGATGCCCGAGCTGGAGATAGAGGTACCTCTGTATTCAGCTCAGTAAATGTGGCTAAAGGAAGCACCGTTTGACCTTCAAAAATTCTCTGAGCATCGAGGAATAGCTCGTTGATCATTTCTTGGTCTTTAGAGTTTAGCCCTAAGAAATAAAATACACATGTTAAATATCATATTTGGGTACTCAGAATCAAATGAAAGGATGAGGTAGCAAAAGTTACATTCCTCAACTTCTGGGATAGTACTGCCGAAAATGGATCTCTCAATACTGGGGCAGTCTGCTAGTGTTGCAGCAATCTTGGACGTGACATCACCACCAAGGGGCTGCAAATGACCATCATCTACGTCACAATCTTCTGTTCTACCATCAGTAGCAATGACCTCAGGAGAAAATGGAAGGCAAGGTAGCTTCGGAGATGCCTCGCGATCTGCTGTAGTTTCCTCATGGTCACGATCTGACGATACCTCGCGGTGTATTTCAGGAGTAGAAATCGGAGATATGATAGTATCGCGAAATGAAGACGAATCGTCATCATCCTCATCCTCTTTAAAAGTCAGCTGAGGGGACTTGTTGAACAAAGAGTTGATGGTAAGGTGATCCTCATCATCAGAAGAAGAATCTGCATGAGAAGGGTTAGAATGAAGGTCACCCCTAGGAGAAGCAGGAATACGCGGAGAGACTGTCTCGCGGGAGCCTAAAAAGAAGAATATGAGAAGAGGTGTTAGGAACATGAACTAAAAAGAATATAGAGGAAATAAAGTCAAATAATTGGAAACTCACTCTGAGAAAGAACTGTCTTCAGAATATCAGAAAGGATGCTGGCAACCTCTATCTCTTCTACATCATCTCCAGCTCTAAGGTCCTCTACCACGCGAGCGACTATATCCAGCATAGAGGAGGTGGTATCAGCTTTCTGCTTACTCTTCAGCTTGGCCAAAGCAAGTTTGTGCCTTGCAGCCAAAGATGCCTCTTCTAGGGCAGGGTCTGAGGCACCCACATGAGAGATATCATGGGTGGGTTTGTGCTTTTGCACTAAGGGGGTTTCCTCTGAACTGGGAGTCTCTTCTACTACGTGGGTTTTTGAGGCAGAGGAGAGAGTTCATTTCCTTTTTGCGAGAGGCACATGATCTAAAGAATCTACGAAGGAAAGATCTTTAAGCCTGATGGACAAAGGGACATGGTCCAAATCAAGAGAACCACTGATGTTACCTGTAGCCTGGGCACTTGAATGCTACAGAATAGGATAGAAATAGTTAAGTTAGTAATAGCACAAGACGGAAAAATATGACATAGAAAAGGAAAGAAGAGATAAAAAAGTTACTAGATGTCGCGCGATGGGCTCCTCGCGGACAGGTGATCTCGCGGGAGGAACTTCCTCGCGAAGTGACCGCTTGCAAGTTGCTTTCTTGGACTTTTGAGGTTGAGAAGACTCGGCATGATGTTTAGGTACAGGCTTGCCTCTCACCTTGCAAAGTTTCAGTGAAGGATTCGCAACATATACAGGAACAAGTATGGGAATAGGAGCAGTTTCATCCATAAAACTTTGGAATATCACCAACTGCTCCTTCCAAAACTCACTATAGCCCATAGTTACACCACCCCTGCGAGTGCCTAGTTGGATAAATATGACTATAGAGAATATGCGAAGGCTTCTCTCTATGGACTCACGATATTGGATAAGCGATCTATCGAAGGTGTCTTCGTGAAATAAAGGAAGAGGATGAGGAATGGCCTGATCAAAGCCCAATTAACGAGCCACGCACGAGGGGTTATAAGAGGTTATAGTATCAAAAGTTTCACTGAAAATAGGAAAGTGACACCTATGGGTGATGGTAGAAATTACGAGATGGTCATCTGAGGCAATATCATAAGAAACTATTTCGTCTTTTGGGTAAAAGTCGGGGGAATAAAAACCTTCAAGAGGAGTGGCGTAAGGACGCCATGAAAATTCAGAAAACTTTTCAATAAAAGCAGCAAGGGTTTTCGAAGAAGAGGGGGTGGTCCAGTGGGTAGCTCGCGATTTTAAAAAGTTTGAAGTATTAGCCTCTGAGGCTTGGGGGGAGAAAGAAGCAGGAACCGGAGCATATTGGGGAAAACACTCGAAAAGGAATAAAGTAAGAAAGGTACTTGAAATATGAGTGTTGATGTCATATCTACCCAAGGAACGGGTAAAATCATTCTCGAGGGTATCAAGCTGCGAATAGAAGGAGCCAAGAAAGAATGGGGCCAGGGGAATACGCACACCTCGCGAGAGCATGGCGGCAAGAAGAAATACCATCTTGCTAAGACCATCATCCGGCTTGCCCTGAAAAATGTAGCGGTCAAGCCAATACGTGAGGAAACCTGCTAGCTCTAAAGGGCCATTAAATTGAGGGCCAGGAGCAGACTTACGGTCCTGACCAAGAGCTGGCTTCCGAGAAGAATACTCACGGAAGAAGTGATGGCACTAGGCTGAATAAGACAGCTTCGGGCGACTTGATATTTCCTGTTCAGGAAGAAGCACACCCTTTTTCAAACCAGCTACCGCGCTTGCAAGCATACTTACCGTAGTCGCGAAGTTGGTTGAGAATCTTCTTATCCTCTAGTTCGACTAGAGGAGCCTTGATGGGACGCGAGTCAAGAACGGAAAGCCGAAATAGGACTACCACATCTTCTAAAGTTGGTGTGAACTCGCCCCATGAAGTAATGAAGGTATGCGAGAAGGTGCTCCACCACGAAATAAGAATGTTCAACGCATCTACGTCGCGATAAACATAGAAGTCTGAAAAAAAGTTTAATGGACTGAAAAATGCCGACCTCAGTAAGAGTGGCACGATGGTGGTCCTGACTGAGAATATGGCTTAACCACATTTTCCAGTCAGTGATAGGGGCTACGTGACCCTCGTATTCGATAAAAGAAAAGGGTGCATCACCCCTTTCAATAGCAAGGCGAGGAACGAAAAGAGGGGGAATAAAGACAGGGTCGGCTTCGTGGTCTAGATTAAGGGTAAGGGGAGGGCTTGTAATAATGTCAGAAGGGAGGGCTCACATGGATGACCAGAAGATATCATGAAGAGGATCAAGGAAATGAGCTTTTCTCCATTCTGAGGCTTTTGGGACAGAAGGAGTCACCCCAGATGGAGGTGCAAGAAGCTTGGGAGTGGAGGCTTTAGTCATGATAAGACAGCACGTGTGAGAGGCTTATGAAGTAGTTGGATATGCGCGAAAATAATAGGATACGAGGAAAGAGGTGTAAAATGAGAGGGGTGGGAAAAGGAGCTCTGAGAAAATAATAAGTTATGAATGAGGAAAATGGCATGAATAAAATATATAGAGCTCAGGCGCAAAAATCGAAAAGGCGCATTAAATGCGCGAGGAAGGCAAAAAGTCGCATAGCCAAACGCACTAAAAAAGTCGCGTATCCGTGAGTGAGGACAAGTTGGAAAAAGCAAGAAAAGCATAAGCAAGGTAAAAATAAGTACATGCACGTGATGGGCTGAAAAGAAGCAAAAATTGTAAGGGAAGATCGTGAATTGGATTGCAATTTGCGAGAGGTGGTATGAATGACATGGGGAAAAACAGCTCACAAATAATAATACAAAGTACGGTGATTCACGAGGAAAAGGTTGTTGCACTTTAATACTTGGCCAAGCATCAAAGCACAATGGGGAAAAATGTAAGGGGGTGACTCGCGAAAAGGTAAATTCGCGAGTTAGTTTATTTCGGAAACTGGCCCAATGATTGGTTTATTTGGGAAATTGGCCCAAGTAAAGGATTATTTGGGAAAATGGCCCAAATAACGTTTATACGCGAGATTTAGCATTATACAGAGGGAATTATGAGAGACTGATATGGGTATAGCTAACATCTGAACTCATAAACCTATATGTTGCTCGCATAGGGAGTACTATTCAGAAATATAGGGAAATACTTGGGATATGTAAATAGTGGATCGCGACCCTATTTACACCATTCAAAGCAAAAGTACCTTAGAGAGGCCGATAGTACTCAGGGTCATGAAAAAGGTATGCATGCAAAAAGGTCATGACCCAGAAAAACTATAGCATCATGGTTCCTTGGCTAAGGAAAAATCATATCCGCGGAGAAACAACACGGATCACAGGACAAGAGGTACAGTATGATCCTCGCAAGAGATCACACGAATCGGTATCGCGTAATCGAGGTCGCGAGATAATACTGTACAGGATATTTACTGCGCGGATTGGCATTTCATGGTCCATGTCGCGAGGTAATGCTGACATGGCAAAGACGATTCGCGAAAACCTACTGGATGCTTACATCTATAAATAGATAAGCTAGAGCTCACTTGAAGAGGACTTTTTAGAGACTAAGGAAGATAAATTTCTAGAGAGAGAAAGTATTTTGCATCATTTGTAGTTGTTGTTTTCTCTACCATTTCTCCTCCTTCTCCATTTTTCTGTAAAGCATCAAAAGCAATAAAGGTATAAACATCATTATTTTCCTGTCAATCTTGTGTGAAAACTATCTCTAAATCCTACTAAAATCGAACCCCTACAAATCTAATAAAGTAATATAGAAAATGATTGGGGACAAACTCATTTTTTTTAAAATAAATATTGAAGTATTTTATAGAGTAAAAAAAATTAAGTGGTGGTATCCGCATCTGTTGGTCTTAAGATAATTAAATATATGTCTTGGCTAAACTTCAACAAAATTTGACGACAAGGCTCCTGCCGGTACCTGATGTTTTGAGAGAGTTCATTTTAGTTTTTTGCAACATAATAGATATATACTTATAAAATTATGAAGGGTTTTATTATTTTCAAATATTTATTTATATTTTAAATACTTAAAATATGTATTTAAAGTATACTAATAATTAAAAATTATGACAAACGGGCATCAATAATGCTTTTAATAGTATAATATACAAGTACATTATTTGTATTTTAAACATTTCAGAAAGGGTACAATCCTTTCCGAAGAGACGCTACTTTCAAAAAGGTTGCAACCTTTCTGAAAATAGGGTTTTCTTTTTATAAATAGAAGAGAGAACACAAATAATAGGGTTTCAATCTCATATTTTGTAACTTTAATAAATTTATAATGAGCCAATCAATTCTAACACGTAACGTTTAAATCTATCATAAATTTTGTTCATCTTTATCATCCCACCATATATAAGAAAAATAGATGAAGCACTTGCAATTGGTCTCAACATAAAAGGTAGGTGGGTGGCCAATTCGGTTGCATTATTGTGGATGGGCGATTTGGTTACAGTAATAACACTTTTGAATATTGTTTATTTATGGCATGTTCTAGAAAATAACCATGTTGAGTGTTAAATAGGTCGTTTTGATTTCAACGATATCTACAAGCTTCGACAAAGGGGAAATCAAGTATTGAAGTAGTGAAGAATACAAGTGAAGCGGAAAAGTGAGTGTATTGAGGAAAAATATCTCCGAGAGGGCGAAAACAGCATTTTCCAAAGCCGTCACTTCAAGAAAAAAGTATTGTGGATTCAAGACGGTCATTTTGGAACAGTTGCGAAAAAAAATGATTTTAACAAAAATGCCTACGCCTAAGCCTACGCTTACAGAAGTAAAACGTGGTCAGAAAGTGAATAGCTACGATTGACCCTACGCTTAAAGCGTAGCGATGGCTAAAATTCTGTTGATTACCACTGTGATGTCCGTTTTGCCCCCATTTTAATTATATGATGCGTCTACGACTTTCACACCTCAAAGTAAGTATTATATACATTATATACACAAGAGATTAGGGTTTTAATGGGTTTGATGTGAAATTACAAAAAGGGTCGGATTAGGGTTTCTCCTCTACATTGCCTATAAATATCAAGGTCTACGACAGATGAGACACAATTTTTGAGAGCTCTCTGCAAATTTTCTACAGATTCATATTCTTCTACAGAGATATATGGTGAGAGAGTATTATTGAGTGATTAATTTTCTTCTAGTTCTCTCTTGGTTTGAGTATCTCTTATTATGCTTCTACATCGATGTTTTTTTATGCATAATTGGATTATATAGTTGCTAAAAAATTACCACACCATCTATTGCAATGAGGTTGCGTTGATCCGTTGAAGAACGGAGCCGTCTGAGTGCAGAGATCGAAGTAGGAGGCTTCATGGTTATTTGATCCGTTGAAAAACAGAGTCGTCAGAGTATGGAGATCGGAGTGAGAGCTTCGTGGTGCGCGAGTGAATCTAGATTTCCAGACGTCGAGTGATGAATAACATTACAGCGGTTATAAGTTCTGTTTTCATAGTGTCTGTGCAAAATCTCTGATTCATATTGCATCGATACCCCGGCGTATCCACGATCTTTACTTGGAGTCTTTCCATGGTTTTCCACGTAAAAATATATGTGTCTTTTCATGATTTATTTTCTGCACTTATATTCATAATTGCTTGATTTATCTCATTAGAAAATTAGGGTTTGTGATTGATTAAAATGGAATTTTTGCTAGATAATTTTAATTGATCGTAAAATTGACTGAAGCCTATTCACCCCCCTCTAGGCTAGTTTCATTAATCGTCTAGGTAATTATAATTGGTATCAGGGCGTGGTTGCCCCGATTTTGGTTAATTGCCAAGGGTTTGATTCTGAACGTAGACAATGGAGATACCTCGTGAATGAGGCTCCATATCTAGGTTCCCATTGTTTGATGGCTCGAACTACACATATTGGAAAGCAATAATGAGAGCATTTTTAAAATCGTTAGATGATAAAGCTTAGAATACTATAGAGATAGGATATTCACCTCATACGGTGAAAGATGATGCGACTAATGAATTTAAAGCAAAATTGTTGAACGAGTGGACTGCTATTGAGACGAACAGTGCAAATTGGAATTCAAAAGCTTTGAATGTGTTATACAATGCGGTGACTCCGAGTGAATTTAAGAGAATAGCCACATATGAGATTGCCAAAGAAGTGTGGGATATTCTCCAAGTAACTCATGAAGGAACTTCGAAGGTTAAACAATCAAAAATTCAAATTTTGAATTCTCAATTTGAACAGCTGAAGATGAGGAGGATGAAGTATATGCTGAATTTGAGGCTAGACTAACTGATATTGTCACAGGTTGTCATAATCTAGGTGAACCCATTCCTGAGACTACCATAGTGAAGAAAATACTTAGATCTCTACCTGAACATTTTCGATCTAAGGTCACTGTCATATCAGAAGTCGTGAGTCTTAAAGAAATCAAGGTTGAAGAATTGGCCGAAAACTTAAAATCCTATGAAATGGAGATGTTCAAAAATTCTCTTAAGAAGGTTAGTGGCATAAAAGAGAAGAGCATAGCTTTCAAAACCAATAGGGAGGATTGTGTTGAATCTGATGGAAAAAATGAGTTGAGTCTGAATGATATTGTCATGTTTGCTAAAATGTTGAGCAAATGTTTTAAGGCTAAACAGAGTGGTCAAGGACAAAAATTTGGGGATAAGTTGGGTGAGTTTAGAAGTAGAAATAAAATCCAAAAAGAAAAAACCCCAATGTTTTGAATGTCAAGGATATGGTCACATAACTGCAGAGTGTGCAAACAATTTGAAAAAATTCAAAGGATTAGCTGTTAGTTAGGATGATAAATCTGATAATGGATCAGCTAGTGATGCGACAGACTCGGAGGTAGGTAATGATTCTGAGAATTTCATCGTGTTTGCTGCTCATAATAAGGAGGTTAAAGAAGTTACTACAAGTTTGGCGATGTCTGGAGATGAAGATTCTGAGTGTGATGAAGATTGTGATGACACGCTTCAAGAGTCGTATGACAAATTACTTGATAAGATCACATAACTTCACAAAACTTACATGAAATTGTTGACTAAAAGTCTTAGCGTGGACAAAGAATTAAATTCTTTAAAAGACGAATTAGTAAATAGTTCTCAAACTCTAAATCTCCTACAAAGTCAAAATGCCAAATTGGTTGAGGAATTGTATAAGTCTGAACTAGAAAGGACTCAAGCTTTGAAGATAGTTGATGATCTCAAGAATGAATTAGTGGAAAAACCTGCCAAGATTGGAAATTTGGAAAAGGAGTTGAAGGATGTTAACTCAACTATCCATAAATAGTCTAGTGGAACTCTTAAGCTTAATCATATGTTGAGTATGGGAAAATCTGCAGGAAATACAAAGGGACTGGGTTTTGATGGAGTATCACATAATTCGAACGTTGTGTCAAAGATCACCTTTGTAAAGACTTCCCAAGTAGCATTTAGTTATTCTTAAGGGAATTCTAATGCTAAATATTTTGTGAGTGGAGATCTTCAAAGAAAGTTAGTTTTTATCTCTAGATATCATAAGATGTCAACTGATGAATGTCATAGTTTTGTTCCTATATGTCATCATTGTGGTGTCAAAGGTCACATTTGATCGAGGTGTTCAAAGCTAAGAGGGAAGACTTTGAAATCTATGAAGGAACAAAGAACTCGACGAGAAAATTACGTTCAAGATCAAATTCGATTGTTGAATGAAGGGATGAAGAATTTGTTAAAACTGGCAAATAAAGCTCCAAAGATGAAGAAGGCATGGGTCAAAAAAAGTGAGCTTCACTGTTTTGTTGTTGATACTGCACTTAGAGCACGTAATTTGAGTTCTTGGTATCTAGATATTGGATGTTCGAGGCATATGACTGGAAATAAGTCATTATTTGGATTTCTCGAGGAGTGTCATGGTGGGATAGTCACTTTTGGTGATGGAGAGAAGTCTAAAGTTCTAAGGAAAGGTACCATTGTGGTTTCTGGTCTACCTCAGCTAGAAGATGTGCTGTATGTTGACGGTTTGAAAGCAAATTTGCTGAGTTTAAGCTAGATATGTGATAACAATTATAATGTCAATTTCTCTCCGGATAAGTATTCGATCATTGACTCTTCTGGGAATTGTGTGATGGAATGTATGCGTTCTGATAATTGTTATTGCATTATTCCTAATTCTTAGTTAGCTTGCAATAGAGTTAAACTTAATGAAGTTAAAATTTGGCATCAGCAAATAGGACAGGTTAATTTTCGTGATTTAATGAAAATCACTAAGAGTGAAATTGTTAGAGGTGTTCCTAAACTTGGTTTTGAGAAAGGGATTGTGTATAGACCATGTCAGAAGGGTAAACAAGTTCGATGTCAGCAAAGGACGATAAATACCATTCATACTTCCAGACCCTTAAAGTTGTTGCATATTGACTTAATGGGTCCCACTCAGACCATGAACAAAGGTGGTAAGAAATATATCTTTGTTATGGTGGATGATTACTCTAGATTTACATGGGTTGGATTTTTGGGTGAAAAGTCTAAAGCTGCTGAAAATTTTAGAAAACTTTGTTTGAAAATTCAGTACGAGAAGAATTATCCCATTACTAGAGTGAGGAGTGATAATGGAAAGGAATTTGAAAATTCAGGGATTGATACTTTTTGTGATGAAAGAGGAATAAAACATGAATTTTCAGCACCACGTACTCCACAAAAAATGGAGTGGTTGAGAGGAAGAATCGAGTTCTTCAAGAGATGGATAATGTTATGATGCATGGAAGGAAGATTCCTAGGTACTTATGGGCCAAGGCGGTGAACACGGCGTGTTATACCTTAAATAGAGTCTATCATAGGCTTGGCACTTCAAAAACTGCGCAAGAAACTAAATATAAAGAGTGCATTTTTTAATGACATTCTTCATGAGGAGGTGTATATGGAGCAGCCAAAAGGATTTGAAGATCCTTATTGTCCTGGTTATGTTTACAAGCTTAAAAAGGCTTTGTATGGGACAAGCTCCTAGAGCTTGGCATGAAAGGTTGACCAACTACCTGTTGGGAATAGGTTTTACTCAAGGGGCAGTGGACAAAACACTGTTTATTCAAAAAATTGAGAGTGATACAGTTGTTCCTCAAATCTATATGGATGAAATTGTGTTTGGTTCCACTTTTGATAGACTTGCTCATTATTTCAAAGATCAAATGACACATGAATTTGAGATGAGCATGATTGGTGAATTGAACTTCTTTCTTGGGCTTCAAATTAGACAATTGAGTGATGGGATTTTTGTTTCACAAACTCGTTATGCTTTGGAATTGGTGAAGAAGCTTGGTTTGGAAAAGGCTAAAGATGCTCGCAGTCCCATGAGTACTAGTATCAAGCTTAGCATAGATACTAAAGGCAAAGATGTCGATCCTACTCTTTATAGGAGTATGATTGGGAGTTTGTTGTACTGAACTGTCAGTCGACCTGACATAGTTTTTATGTTGGTTTGTGTGCACGTTATCAGGCGAGTCCTAAGGAGTCTTATATTACTGCAGTAAAAAGGATTATCAAGTATGTTAAAGGGACATTGAATTATGGATTGTGGTATCTATCATGGACTAACACTGAAATCATATCTTTTTCTAATACTGATTGGGCCGGAAATGTAGATGATAGAAAAAGTACCAATTGAGGGTGTTTTTATATTGGTAATTGCTTAGTTGCTTGGCATAACAAGAAGCAAAATTTTGTTTCTCTTTCCACTGCCGAGGCTGAGTATATAGCAGTTGGTAGTTGTTGTACTCAAGTGTTGTGGATGAGACAAATGTTGCAAGATTATGATTTTTCTCAAGGGGCGATGACTGTGTTTTGTGATAACAGGAGTGCAATAAACATTTATAAAAATTTTGTTCAACACTCTAGGACTAAACATATAGATATTCGACATCATTTCATTCGAGATCTTGTTGAAGATAGTATAATGTCTCTAGAGTTTATATCCACAGATTCTTAGTTGACAGATATCTTTACAAAACCATTAGATTTTCAAAAACATGTTAGTCTTAGGAAATCTATTGGTATGCTTTATTTAGAATATATATCATATTATTTATCATTCTAGGAACACATTGCATTATTTTCCTATAATTGATAGATAATCATGCATTTGTATAATTTTTATTCATGCATGCATTTAAAAAGAAAAATAAATAAATCATAAAATTAATTTTTTTTTTGGAATAATGAGCTTGGCTAGAGTACAAACAGTTGTCATATTTTACTCTATTCTCACATTTACTTGTCTAATTATGCATATGGGAGTAGAGGTACCAACCTGACCTAAGATTTTAAATGTTTACTTGGAATGATTATTTTATGCTGAAAAATCTTAGTCTTCGGTGCATGTTTTACTTCGGAGTTGATCTTAATGCCTGATGAAACTATTAATCTTTTCATTTAATCCAAAGTGATATAAATATTTTTAAGATATGCTAGATTGATCTATACTTTTAAATACCTTTTGCATTTTTATAAATGTTGTGATAATGTTGAAAGGAGGAAAGAATGAGTTATTTAAATTATTGAAATGCAATAAGTAGTTCTTCGATCTGAGTAACCGGGCCTCTTGCCTCAGTAAGCATTGAGTGTTCGCATAAAAAGGGGAGAAGACTAATGAACATAAATCCCAAAGAAGAAGCTCGGACCTAGTTGGTTGCAACTAAAAATCCTCGCTAGAAAGTCCAGAGCTTAGAAAGACAAAAAGACATAAGGTGAAAAGGTGCAAAAGATTAATTTATTTGAAAATGGTATTTTTTTTAGCAATACGGTTCAAGTTAACGATTTGACTTCTAGTTTGGATTTTGGACTGAATTATCATCACGGTTGGTGAGGAGATTATTAGAATTAGTCTGTATTATTTTCATCTTACCTTATTACTTGCACATGAGAATTTTAATATATATATATATTTGCAAAACTTGACTTGTGCATTATTGAGTCTACAAGGTATGTGTGTTGATTTTCTTCACTACCATGTGTATAATGGCTGAGTTAGATCTGAGAATATGATGTTGTTATGTTTAGTTTGATGTCTCTACTTCTTTGTTCACATATTTCAAAATACAAAAATATTTTTGTTGTTTTTTTTTATTCATGACATTTTGTATTCATGCATTTAGGAGTAGGGTCATGCATTGTAGAGATATTTATTACTCGAGAATTTGGATATAATCTTATAGAGTACTTTATATTCCTATTTAGTGCTTGGTCATAGATTCTTTAGAGTCTCCTCTGTTATATTTTCCCTATGTTTTGAGAGATATATATTTGATTGTCATTTCAGTGACAAAAAGGGGGAGATGTATTTATTAAGGGGAAGAGAGATTGTTTGGTTAAGAGGGAGAAGATTTTAGTCAGGGGGAGTATATTCTCAGGGGGGAAATGAGTATATTTGATGATCATTATGATTGCATTATTGTTATGTTATTATTATGATCATTATATCTATTTTCCACACTTGCGTTTAATGGTTTGTTCAGTATTGTGGTTACATGATTGGTAGACCTTCATGAAAGCAATTCGACAGTTTATATCTATGTTTGTTGGTGTGTGTTCATAGGTATAGATGTTATGTTGTTATTTGTGAAGTTATATTATAAAATAAGGTTATGTCTCAAAAATGCCAAAGGGGAGATTGTAAGAATACTTTTGAGTATTGTTTATTTATGGAATGTTCTAGACAATAGCCATGTTGAATGTTAGATAGGTCGTTTTGTTTTCAACAACATTTACAAGCTTCGACAAATGTTAAATTAAGTATTGAAGTAGTGAAGAATACAAGTGAAGCACAAAAGTGAACGTATTGAGGGAAAATGTCTCCCGGATGGCGAAAACGACATTTTCCAAAGCCGTCACTTCAAGAAAAAAGTATCGTGAATTCAAGACAAGCATTTTAGCACAGTTGCAGAGAAAAGTGGTTTTAACAAAAATGCCTAAGCCTACGCTTACAGAAGTAAAAAGTGGCCAGAAAGTGAAAAGCTACGCTTGACCCTACGCTTGGACCTACGCTTAAAGTGTAGGGGGGCTATGCTTAAAGCGTAGCAACGACTAAAATTCTGTTGATTTCTGTTGTGATGTCCATTTTGCCCCCGTTTTGATTCTATGATGCGTCTACGACTTTCACACCTCATAGTAAGTACTATATACATTATATACACCATTGATTAGGGTTTTAATGGATTTGATGTGAAATTACGAAAAAGGGGCAGATTAGGGTTTCTCCTCTACATTGCTTATAAATATCAAGGTCTACAACATAGGAGACACAATTTTTGAAATGTCTCTGCAAGTTTTATACATATTCATATTCTTCTACAGAGATATATGGTGAGAGAGTATTATTGAGTGATTATCTTTCTTATAGTTCTCTCTTGGTTTGAGTATCTCTGATTGTGCTTCTACACTGCCATTTTTTATGCACAATTAGATGATATAGTTGCTGAAAAATCACCACACCATCTATTGTAATGAGGTTGCATTGATCCGTTGAAGAACGGAGCCGTCTGAGTGCGGATATCGAAGAAGGAGGCTTCATGGTTATTTGATCCGTTGAGAAGCGGAGTTGTCAGAGTATAAAGATCGGAGCGAAAGATTCGTGGAGCGCGAATGAATCTAGATTTTCAGACGTCGAGTGAAGAACGACATTACAGCGGTTGTAACTTCTGTTTTCATAGATTCTGTACAAATTCTCTTATTCATAGTGCATCAATACCCGAGCATATCCGTGGTTTTTACTTGGAGTCTTTCCAAGGTTTTCCACGTAAAAATCTTTGTGTCTTCTCATGATTTATTTTCTGCACTTATATTCATAATTGTTTGATTTATCTGATTAGAAAATTAGGATTTGTGATTTATTAAAATTGAATTTTCGCTAGATAATTTTAATTGATCGTAAAATCGACTGAAAACCTATTCACCCCCCTCTAGGCTAGTTTCATTAATCGTCTAGGTAATTTCAGTTATATTATTCCAAATTTCTGATTTGTAAGACTTCTAGAATTTTCACGTTTGTCTTCTTTGATTATTTTGTTTTCCCTTGCATTTTATTTTTTCAAAATATATTTTTTTAGTTGAATAAGATAATTCTTGAAAATGATATTTCTATGTATATTTGTATTTCATTCATTCATCATAAGTCTTTCACCATATGCAGAACACATGTTTATTCCTAACATATTATATATTTGTTATGAATAACGAACTTTTTATAACATATTTGGAGAAAAATATCTAGAAATCTCTATGTTTTTATTTATTATTATTATTACAACACTTGTTACAATGAGAGCATCTCATTGTAATAAATTCTTGCCGGCAAACACGAGATGGTGGTGTGCTACTGAATGGGCTTATCCCAAAGAAAGGGATATGATATGATGATGTATTAGGTCATGGTAATTTTCAGTAATTGCAGACTATTTTTCAATTTGACAATTAAACTTGGTTCCAAAATTTAGGTCATGGTCATTCTCTGATGCCACTTTTTAATTGTTATGGGGAATGAATGTGTTATATACGACTCAAGAGCTAACATGTGACTATGTGAGTATGTTTTCATGTGGAATGGGCCAACTGAGCTTGAGATTCAGACTTTTTTCAAACCATTTGACGTATTTTGGACATTACTAAATGTGACGAATTATAGACAGTACCACAGTTTAGAGCACTAGTTTCATTCTTAGGGTTTCTTTGGTAACACTCCCGCTCCTGTTTTTAAATGGGTTTGGAAGCTGAAGCGTAGCGAAACAAGTTTTTTCTAAAACGGAAACATGTTTGGTGCTGATGATTCTAATATAAGAAAAATGAAAGCTGAAGCATGCAGAGCATGTTTGGTGGAACTGCTGATTTCCTAAAATGTGAAAGCAAAACATGTTTGGTAAATTAAAATGATTTGAGATTCTGTTTTTTTTTTTGGATTTTAGATTGAATATAAGAAATTAATAAGTTCTACAATTGAAAATAAATAAAAATTGTATTGCACAAGGCCTCTCATTTGGATATTGTAAATAAATTTTTTATTTTTTGTAAACTATAATTTTGGATATAAATAATTATATTTTTGTAAACTATAAAAAATTTTGTAGGTAAATTCTAAATTATAATATTTTATTGCACAAAACCTTTGGTTATAATATTTTATTTCGGGTAAAGTGCATAAAACCCTCATCAACTATTGCCCCATGAGCACAAAACCCCCCTCAACTATCCCAATTGGGTGCAATTTACCCCATTCCTATTGCAAAATTATAATTTTACCTTTAAAAAAATAAAATAAATTATTTTAAGCGATAATTAATATATATAAAATTCAAAAAACAATTTATTAAATTTTGAAAAAAATTTAAAATTCGAAACAAATATATAAAATTCAAAATACATATATATGTAAAATTCAAAAACAATATATTAAATTCCAAAAAAAATTAAAATTTGAAACAAATATGTAAAATTTGAAATATATATATATATAATTTCAAATATATATATTAAATTTCAAAACAAAATTAAAATTCAAAATTTATATATAATTTTCAAATTTTATATATTTTTCGAAATTTATATATTTTTTAAAATTTATATATTTTTTAAAAATTTATCTTTTTTTTTCAAATTTTATATATTTTTCAAATTTTAAAATATTTTTTTTGGAATTTTCTATATTTATTTCTAATTTTATATATAATTTTCAAATTTTATATAGTTTTCGAAATTTATATATTTTTTTCGAATTTTATTTTTTGAAATATATATTTTGAATTTTATATTTTCTTTCGAATTTTATATATATATTTTGAATTTTATATTATTTTTCAAAATTTATATATATATTTCAAAATTTATATACTTTTTTCGAATTTTATATTTGTTTTCGAATTTTATATATATTTTAAAATTTTATATATGGTTTTAAAATTTTATATATGTTTTTTAAATTTAAAATAATATTTTGGAATTTTATATATTTATTTCTAATTTTATATATAATTTTAAAATTTTATATATTTTTCGAAATTTATATATTTTTTTCGAATTTTATTTTTTGAAATATATATATTTTGAAATTTATATTTTTGTTTCGAATTTTATATATATTTTTTGAATTTTATATATTTTTTTCAAAATTTTTATATATATTTCAAATTTTATATACTTTTTTCGAATTTTATATATTGTTTTCGAATTTTATATATTTTTTAAAAACTTATATATATTTTTTCAAATTTTATATATTTTTCGAAAATTAATATAATTTTTTGGAATTTTATATATTTATTTCTAATTTTATATATATTTTCGGAATTAAAATTTTCTTTTGAAATTTTATACACCTTGAACGAAACCTAACATGTTTGCAAAGAATTTGGGAGCAACTTATAATGGGCCCCACTAAAATAGTGATGGGAGCAAGTGGAAGCAAGGTGAGTCTTGCTTTCAAATTTGAGGTTTTGCTTTAGCCTGCTTCCAGATTTTGGAAACGGGAGCAACCAACCAAACAGGTTTGCTCTGTGAACAGTAATAGAAGTATGAGCAAAAACAGAAAGCGGAAGCGTTACCGAACAGGTCATTCGTTCTTCTCCCCACCTTACTTTCTCAATGCCACCTCATTTTTATCATATAAATACTTAATTATCTTTTGTTTTTATATTATATTTTAATTTGATTGTTCCCGGTGGTATCTCATTTTAAAATAAGGTATAATATTAGAACCTAACTTCTAAATGACTTATTTCATTATTGAAGTGAGCGAGCTCATATTCGCAACTAAATTGAAATAAGAAGAAAAATGAATAGAGTATGTATCCGAGTTTTGAAGTCTATATATTATAGTCATGATCTGAATCGAAATTGAAATTATATTAAAGTAAAATTTGCTTCGTTAGACTGTATTAAGTAAATTTTAATCCAATTCATGAGTGTTTGGAAGTTCAGTTCAAGGAATTTGGATTCGAAATGAGATTTTACCTGTTTGGAGACCTTGGAAATTTTGGAAAATGGAATTTCATGGGGGATTTGATGGGAAAAACCATTGTTTTACGAAATCCTACGAAAAATGGTTGGATTTCGTGAATTTCACTTCACTAATTTCATCATTTAACAATATTTCTTTTCTTTCTTTTACTTAAATACTCTTAGGTTCCGTTCGGTTGCGCCATTTTGGAATTGCATTAATGTTGTAACTCCATCAATGCAATTCCAAATACATTGTTCCGATAAGTCTTGGAATTCAAATGTAATTGAATTTCAATCCCAAACCCAATTTGAATGTAAATTTCAATCGAAACCCAATTTATTTTTTGTAAACTATAATTTTGGATATAAATAATTATATTTTTGTAAATTATAAAAAATTTTGTAGGTAAATTCTAAATTATAATATTGTATTGCACAAAACCTTTGGTTATAATATTTTATTTCGGGTAAAGTGCATAAAACCCTCATCAACTATTGCCCCATGAGCACAAAACCCCCCTCAACTATCCCAATTGGGTGCAATTTACCCCATTCCTATTGCAAAATTACAATTTTACCTTTAAAAAAATAAAATAAATTATTTTAAGCGATAATTAATATATATAAAATTCAAAAAACAATTTATTAAATTTTGAAAAAAATTTAAAATTCGAAACAAATATATAAAATTCAAAATATATATATATGTAAAATTCAAAAACAATATATTAAATTCCAAAAAAAATTAAAATTTGAAACAAATATGTAAAATTTGAAATATATATATATATAATTTCAAAAATATATATTAAATTTCAAAACAAAATTAAAATTCAAAATTTATATATAATTTTCAAATTTTATATATTTTTCGAAATTTATATATTTTTTAAAATTTATATATTTTTTAAAAATTTATCTATTTTTTTCAAATTTTAAATATTTTTCAAAATTTAAAATATTTTTTTTGGAATTTTCTATATTTATTTCTAATTTTATATATAATTTTCAAATTTTATATATTTTTCGAAATTTATATATTTTTTTCGAATTTTATTTTTTGAAATATATATTTTGAATTTTATATTTTCTTTCGAATTTTATATATATATTTTGAATTTTATATTGTTTTTCAAAATTTATATATATATTTCAAAATTTATATACTTTTTTCGAATTTTATATTTGTTTTCGAATTTTATATATATTTTAAAAATTTATATATGTTTTTAAAATTTTATATATGTTTTTTAAATTTAAAATAATATTTTGGAATTTTATATATTTATTTCTAATTTTATATATAATTTTAAAATTTTATATATTTTTCGAAATTTATATATTTTTTTCGAATTTTATTTTTTGAAATATATATATTTTGAAATTTATATTTTTGTTTCGAATTTTATATATATTTTTTGAATTTTATATATTTTTTTCAAAATTTTTATATATATTTCAAATTTTATATACTTTTTTCGAATTTTATATATTGTTTTCGAATTTTATATATTTTTTAAAAACTTATATATATTTTTTCAAATTTTATATATTTTTCGAAAATTAATATAATTTTTTGGAATTTTATATATTTATTTCTAATTTTATATATATTTTCGGAATTAAAATTTTCTTTTGAAATTTTATACACCTTGAACGAAACCTAACATGTTTGCAAAGAATTTGGGAGCAACTTATAATGGGCCCCACTAAAATAGTGATGGGAGCAAGTGGAAGCAAGGTGAGTCTTGCTTTCAAATTTGAGGTTTTGCTTTAGCCTGCTTCCAGATTTTGGAAACGGGAGCAACCAACCAAACAGGTTTGCTCTGTGAACAGTAATAGAAGTATGAGCAAAAACAGAAAGCGGAAGCGTTACCGAACAGGTCATTCGTTCTTCTCCCCACCTTACTTTCTCAATGCCACCTCATTTTTATCATATAAATACTTAATTATCTTTTGTTTTTATATTATATTTTAATTTGATTGTTCCCGGTGGTATCTCATTTTAAAATAAGGTATAATATTAGAACCTAACTTCTAAATGACTTATTTCATTATTGAAGTGAGCGAGCTCATATTCGCAACTAAATTGAAATAAGAAGAAAAATGAATAGAGTATGTATCCGAGTTTTGAAGTCTATATATTATAGTCATGATCTGAATCGAAATTGAAATTTGTAAACACCTTAAAATGTTCAACACTTCTTCCAATGCCTCCATTAATTTCTGGAATTTCTTTATATACATCTCCTAAATGGACTTCCTCCTGTACATTTAATCAGGGTCCTTTATTACATACCTCCTCTGAATGGGCTTTATTATTGGGTTCATAAATATCTTGCTGGCCCATAAACTTGATGGGCCTGATGACAGATGGGCTCAATTGGGCTGGACATTTTCACTATTACACAGGCCCTATCCTTTGTGATGGGTTGTCGATCTTCCCGGCCCATTATAAAGGATACAGAGTGGGGACAAGATACATCACCCCTGATCGGGATGACGTGGCTGACACAATTAATACGATGGTTGTACAATCATTGTAACATTTGAAATTCGTGGTACGGGTGGCCTTGGTTGGCGAGAAGGGAGGCGCACGTGAAGCGAGGTGACGTTTCGGTTCCCGAGCGCACGGCTTTTCAAGCGCCCCTGAGGCTTCTATAAATAATGCCTACAGTGCTATGGATTCATTCCGTTTCACAGTTTTAAAAATTTTTAGAGAGCTCCCTGCACTTGAGACCTTGACTTATCATTGCCAGAGTCTACCTCCACTCTCAGGAAAGCGTCAGAAATCCTTCGGGGTTCATCTTAGAGTAAGTTATTTCTTTTCATCTTAGCGTCTTTCTTTTCGAAATGTCTGATAGTGATGATACCCGGTCGGGTAGCGACCGTCTACCCTCCTCTGTAAACCCGGACGCATCCCTTAGTTCACCCTCAGTGGAGGTGGTTAGGACAATTGTGTCTAGCCCACCTGAAGTTAACCAGAATGTAGCAGCAGCAGGAAATCCGGTTGCAGGGGTTTCGGGGGATCAGTTCTATGCTGATCCCATTCCCCCTATGAACAGGGTAGAGACAGTATTAAAAAGGTTAAGGGTTAAATGCGGGGTACCCGATGGGGTGATTATCAAAAATTACCCTAAAAAGCATGATTTTAGGAAGGGCGAGGGAATTTTGGACCATCAGATTTTGTTGTCGGCTTTTCACCTTCAGGTTATTAGATTCCCGATCCAGCCCTTCTTCCTTTATGCCTTAGCCACTTTAGGCTTGGCCCCACTTCAGGTGGGACCTAACTTCTTCCGGGTCCTGGCCATGATCTTGATGATCAATCGGGATCTGGGACTTGACCTTGGTCTGGCGGAACTTCTGTTATGTTACAAGATACATGCCCAGAAGGAGTGCAGGGGCCGGTACAACCTTTTTCCCATTAGTGGGAGGAAAATTTGTGATGGTACGGAAAAATCCAATAAAGGGTGGAAAGAGAGGATGGTCCTTGTGAGCGGGAGTTGGAGACTCCCGAGCTCATCTAGATTCAAAGTACCCAATGAGTTTAACCAACACCTTTTCCCCTCTTTCAAGCCATTCCATAGGGGGGTATGCAACTGTGATCAGTGCAATGATAAGTTGGGCCTCCATGTGCTTGAGTTTTTGGGAGCACCCGATGAATATAAAACCTCAAACTATATCAGAACCCGTTTTGAATTGCTTAAATCAAAAATTTGGGGACAGCCTTTGAGGATGTGTACCAGTTTCTTGACAGGTTCTAATTTGCAGGCCCTATCCAAAGAGATGCTGAGGATCCCGCAGGCGGTGTTGAAGAAGAAGAATAAGCGGGCAGTCGGGCCTCAAGCCTCAAATTCAGCCCCCGGTGAGATCCAGACCGGGCAGGGATCACAAAGTGTTCCAACCCCTCCGGCTGTTCCCGTTATCCCGCCCCCAGTAGAGAATATCCCGGTAGTTCCATCTCCACCGATGGGAAATGTGCAAACCGGCCAGGCTCCTGCTCAAGGATCAGAGGAGGTTGTTCAATCCTCGGTGGATGTTCCCATCCCTGAATTCCGATTGGTTGAAGGGGAAACGAGCCTGACGGGGGCGCGACATCCCCGATCGGAGGAGAATCCACCCGAACGGTCCGTCAGGGCCCGAACGTCTACGCAGGAGTCCCCTATCGTTCTAGATGACAGTGGGGCCGCAACTGAAAAGGAGTTGCCCGTGCCCTGGGCGCCGAAGATTAGACTCCCGGGCGGCGACTTTCTGGTTGCAGGGCACGCAACAATTGACAACGACACTGCCCTTCGGGCTATGGGATCTCAGATCTTGACTCCCATAGACCGAAAGAGATTGAGAAACATCGATCGGGAGGAGTTGGCACTGACAGGTCCAGAGGTTGCTATGAAGGTAGTGCTTGAATCTACAGACTCCTCCATTGCTTTTAATATTTTATTTATCTCCTTATCAGGCTAACACTTGATCTTTTGGCAGATGCTCTACCTGACGCAAGCTTATAATGCGAAGCTGGAGGAGGACTCCAACTTGCTCAAGAAGTCCAACGAGCTCCTGAGACTGAAAGAGGAATCTCGAATGAAGGTCGCCGCCAAACTGTCCATATCCAACGAAAAGTTGGATGTCCAGTCCCGAAGGGCAATCGCTGCAGAGCAACAGCTTCGGGCGGCTGAAGACAAAATTAAGGAAATGGAAGCAGTTCGGCGGGCTCTCTTTGCTGAGACGGAGGCCCTGAAGGCTGAGAATGGGAGCCTGAAAGCTAATATTGAGAACTTGACGGCTTCCAATTCGAAGCTCCTGGAGGAGAGGGCTGAGATTGAGAATCTCCTCGCTACGGAGAGGTCGGTGGTGGAGATGTGCCACCGGGGTGGGAACGAAATGTATAAGCGTTTCTGCGAAACCTCCCAATACCGGATCGGGTTTGGATGGAGGTCATGCTTTAGTGACATGCAGAAACCCGTCGAAGAAAGGACTTTTGCCTCGGTGGAAGAACTGGATGAGAGTTTGGGCATTTCCCCACCGTACGACGATCCGGTTGGTGGTCCAGACGACGTTCGTTTTTGCGAGTTCCTGACCAAGCCTCTCCCAGGAATGAGCATAACCGCCCCTCCTGATCCTCCGGCTCCCGATGGGGCCATCGTTTCAGTGAACCCAGATGTATCAGGCACCGGCGTCGTCCCTTAGCATTTACTGTTTATGAAATGCATTGTAAGCCTTGGCCACAGGGGCCCAATTTTAGTGAAACATAATTGGTTTTGTCCAGTCGACTTTTGACTTTTACAGTTATAACGAATATTGGTTATTTTGTTTATTTTTGCAAAGTTTTACAGTTAATGCATCACTTAACCGGGATCCGTGTTGTGACTTCGGGCTCCTGAGGCCATACGAAAGTCAATGCAACACTTGGTTTATTTTTGGAACAAGGATCTCTTCAGGATCTGTGTTGTGACTTCAGGCTCTTCAGGCCATGCGAAAATCAATGCAACACTTGGTTTATTTTTGGAACAATGATCACTTCAGGATCTGTGTTGTGACTTCGGGCTCTTCAGGCCATGCAAAAGTCAATGCAACACTTGGTTTATTTGTGGAACAATGATCACTTCAGGATCTGTGTTGTGACTTCGGGCTCTTCAGGCCATGCGAAAGTCAGTGCAACACTTGGTTTATTTTTGGAACAATGATCACTTCAGGATCTGTGTTGTGACTTCGGGCTCTTCAGGCCATGCGAAAGTCAGTGCAACACTTGGTTTATTTGTGGAACAATGATCACTTCAGGATCTGTGTTGTGACTTCGGGCTCTTCAGGCCATGCGAAAGTCAGTGCAACACTTGGTTTATTTTTGGAACAATGATCACTTCAGGATCTGTGTTGTGACTTCGGGCTCTTCAGGCCATGCGAAAGTCAGTGCAACACTTGGTTTATTTGTGGAACAATGATCACTTCAGGATCTGTGTTGTGACTTCGGGCTCTTCAGGCCATGCGAAAGTCAATGCAACACTTGGTTTATTTTTGGAACAATGATCACTTCAGGATCTGTGTTGTGACTTCGGGCTCTTCAGGCCATGCGAAAGTCAGTGCAACACTTAGTTTATTTTTGGAACAATGATCACTTCAGGATCTGTGTTGTGACTTCGGGCTCTTCAGGCCATGCGAAAGTCAATGCAACACTTGGTTTATTTTTGGAACAATGATCACTTCAGGATCTGTGTTGTGACTTCGGGCTCTTCAGGCCATGCGAAAGTCCATGCAACACTTGGTTTATTTTTGGAACAATGATCACTTCAGGATCTGTGTTGTGACTTCGGGCTCTTCAGGCCATGCGAAAGTCAATGCAACACTTGGTTTATTTTTGGAACAATGATCACTTCAGGATCTGTGTTGTGACTTCGGGCTCTTCAGGCCATGCGAAAGTCAGTGCAACACTTGGTTTATTTTTGGAACAATGATCACTTCAGGATCTGTGTTGTGACTTCGGGCTCTTCAGGCCATGCGAAAGTCAATGCAACACTTGGTTTATTTTTGGAACAATGATCACTTCAGGATCTGTGTTGTGACTTCGGGCTCTTCAGGCCATGCGAAAGTCAGTGCAACACTTGGTTTATTTTTGGAACAATGATCACTTCAGGATCTGTGTTGTGACTTCGGGCTCTTCAGGCCATGCGAAAGTCAGTGCAACACTTGGTTTATTTTTGGAACAATGATCACTTCAGGATCTGTGTTGTGACTTCGGGCTCTTCAGGCCATGCGAAAGTCAATGCAACACTTGGTTTATTTTTGGAACAATGATCACTTCAGGATCTGTGTTGTGACTTCGGGCTCTTCAGGCCATGCGAAAGTCAATGCAACACTTGGTTTATTTTTGGAACAATGATCACTTCAGGATCTGTGTTGTGACTTCGGGCTCTTCAGGCCATGCGAAAGTCAGTGCAACACTTGGTTTATTTTTGGAACAATGATCACTTCAGGATCTGTGTTGTGACTTCGGGCTCTTCAGGCCATGCGAAAGTCAGTGCAACACTTGGTTTATTTTTGGAACAATGATCACTTCAGGATCTGTGTTGTGACTTCGGGCTCTTCAGGCCATGCGAAAGTCAATGCAACACTTGGTTTATTTTTGGAACAATGATCACTTCAGGATCTGTGTTGTGACTTCGGGCTCTTCAGGCCATGCGAAAGTCAGTGCAACACTTGGTTTATTTTTGGAACAATGAACACTTCAGGATCTGTGTTGTGACTTCGGGCTCTTCAGGCCATGCGAAAGTCAATGCAACACTTGGTTTATTTTTGGAACAATGATCACTTCAGGATCTGTGTTGTGACTTCGGGCTCTTCAGGCCATGCGAAAGTCCATGCAACACTTGGTTTATTTTTGGAACAATGATCACTTCAGGATCTGTGTTGTGACTTCGGGCTCTTCAGGCCATGCGAAAGTCAATGCAACACTTGGTTTATTTTTGGAACAATGATCACTTCAGGATCTGTGTTGTGACTTCGGGCTCTTCAGGCCATGCGAAAGTCAGTGCAACACTTGGTTTATTTTTGGAACAATGATCACTTCAGGATCTGTGTTGTGACTTCGGGCTCTTCAGGCCATGCGAAAGTCAGTGCAACACTTGGTTTATTTTTGGAACAATGATCACTTCAGGATCTGTGTTGTGACTTCGGGCTCTTCAGGCCATGCGAAAGTCAATGCAACACTTGGTTTATTTGTGGAACAATGATCACTTCAGGATCTGTGTTGTGACTTCGGGCTCTTCAGGCCATGCGAAAGTCAGTGCAACACTTGGTTTATTTTTGGAACAATGATCACTTCAGGATCTGTGTTGTGACTTCGGGCTCTTCAGGCCATGCGAAAGTCAGTGCAACACTTGGTTTATTTGTGGAACAATGATCACTTCAGGATCTGTGTTGTGACTTCGGGCTCTTCAGGCCATGCGAAAGTCAATGCAACACTTGGTTTATTTTTGGAACAATGATCACTTCAGGATCTGTGTTGTGACTTCGGGCTCTTCAGGCCATGCGAAAGTCAGTGCAACACTTAGTTTATTTTTGGAACAATGATCACTTCAGGATCTGTGTTGTGACTTCGGGCTCTTCAGGCCATGCGAAAGTCAATGCAACACTTGGTTTATTTTTGGAACAATGATCACTTCAGGATCTGTGTTGTGACTTCGGGCTCTTCAGGCCATGCGAAAGTCCATGCAACACTTGGTTTATTTTTGGAACAATGATCACTTCAGGATCTGTGTTGTGACTTCGGGCTCTTCAGGCCATGCGAAAGTCAATGCAACACTTGGTTTATTTTTGGAACAATGATCACTTCAGGATCTGTGTTGTGACTTCGGGCTCTTCAGGCCATGCGAAAGTCAGTGCAACACTTGGTTTATTTTTGGAACAATGATCACTTCAGGATCTGTGTTGTGACTTCGGGCTCTTCAGGCCATGCGAAAGTCAATGCAACACTTGGTTTATTTTTGGAACAATGATCACTTCAGGATCTGTGTTGTGACTTCGGGCTCTTCAGGCCATGCGAAAGTCAATGCAACACTTGGTTTATTTTTGGAACAATGATCACTTCAGGATCTGTGTTGTGACTTCGGGCTCTTCAGGCCATGCGAAAGTCAGTGCAACACTTGGTTTATTTTTGGAACAATGATCACTTCAGGATCTGTGTTGTGACTTCGGGCTCTTCAGGCCATGCGAAAGTCAATGCAACACTTGGTTTATTTTTGGAACAATGATCACTTCAGGATCTGTGTTGTGACTTCGGGCTCTTCAGGCCATGCGAAAGTCAATGCAACACTTGGTTTATTTTTGGAACAATGATCACTTCAGGATCTGTGTTGTGACTTCGGGCTCTTCAGGCCATGCGAAAGTCAGTGCAACACTTGGTTTATTTTTGGAACAATGATCACTTCAGGATCTGTGTTGTGACTTCGGGCTCTTCAGGCCATGCGAAAGTCAATGCAACACTTGGTTTATTTTTGGAACAATGATCACTTCAGGATCTGTGTTGTGACTTCGGGCTCTTCAGGCCATGCGAAAGTCAATGCAACACTTGGTTTATTTTTGGAACAATGATCACTTCAGGATCTGTGTTGTGACTTCGGGCTCTTCAGGCCATGCGAAAGTCAATGCAACACTTGGTTTATTTTTGGAACAATGATCACTTCAGGATCTGTGTTGTGACTTCGGGCTCTTCAGGCCATGCGAAAGTCAATGCAACACTTGGTTTATTTTTGGAACAATGATCACTTCAGGATCTGTGTTGTGACTTCGGGCTCTTCAGGCCATGCGAAAGTCAATGCAACACTTGGTTTATTTTTGGAACAATGATCACTTCAGGATCTGTGTTGTGACTTCGGGCTCTTCAGGCCATGCGAAAGTCAGTGCAACACTTGGTTTATTTTTGGAACAATGATCACTTCAGGATCTGTGTTGTGACTTCGGGCTCTTCAGGCCATGCGAAAGTCAATGCAACACTTGGTTTATTTTTGGAACAATGATCACTTCAGGATCTGTGTTGTGACTTCGGGCTCTTCAGGCCATGCGAAAGTCAGTGCAACACTTGGTTTATTTTTGGAACAATGATCACTTCAGGATCTGTGTTGTGACTTCGGGCTCTTCAGGCCATGCGAAAGTCAATGCAACACTTGGTTTATTTTTGGAACAATGATCACTTCAGGATCTGTGTTGTGACTTCGGGCTCTTCAGGCCATGCGAAAGTCAGTGCAACACTTGGTTTATTTTTGGAACAATGATCACTTCAGGATCTGTGTTGTGACTTCGGGCTCTTCAGGCCATGCGAAAGTCAATGCAACACTTGGTTTATTTTTGGAACAATGATCACTTCAGGATCTGTGTTGTGACTTCGGGCTCTTCAGGCCATGCGAAAGTCAATGCAACACTTGGTTTATTTTTGGAACAATGATCACTTCAGGATCTGTGTTGTGACTTCGGGCTCTTCAGGCCATGCGAAAGTCAATGCAACACTTGGTTTATTTTTGGAACAATGATCACTTCAGGATCTGTGTTGTGACTTCGGGCTCTTCAGGCCATGCGAAAGTCAATGCAACACTTGGTTTATTTTTGGAACAAGGATCACTTCAGGATCTTCGGGCACACCAGCAGATTTTATGATTTACTTAATTGGACATAATAATGATTTTTAATGACCAGTTGCTGTAGCCTTTTTACAAAAAGATCCAAGTAAAAATAGGACTTGGACCATCAAGGGTAGTACCTCTTGAGGCGAGAGGCGTTCTGGGAGTTTGGTTCCATTCCGCCATCAATATTCCTTCGGACTCGGTATGCTCCGCGACCGATGACTTCAGTGATGGTGTACGGGCCCTCCCAGGGCTCCCTGAGCTTGCCTACAAGCCCGATTTTGCGCCTAAGGACCATGTCCCCGATCTGGAACTCTCTTCTTTTGACTCTTTGATTGAAGTGGTTCCGGACTTGCTGTTGGTAAGCAGCCAGCCTGATCCCGGCAGCCTCCCTTCTTTCATCCAAAAGATCAAGATTCTGAGCCAAATGCTGGTTACTTGGTCCCTCGACCCAGGCCTCACTCCGGAGAGTTGGAACTCGGACCTCAGTCGGGATAACAGCTTCGGCACCGTACGCCATGGCAAAAGGGGTCTCTCCCGTGGGTTGTCTGGGGGTCGTTCTGTATGACCAGAGAACTTCGGGCAGTTTCTCTAACCAGGCCCCTTTGGCTTTTTCAAGTTTTTTGGCCAGAGTGTTGAATATAGTGCGATTTGTCCTTTTCACCTGCCCGTTCCCTTGCGGGTAGCCGACGGAAGACGTGTTCTGGTTGATACCATGTTCGGCAAAGAATGCTCTAACCTCCTTGTTGTCCAGGTTTGTTCCGTTGTCCATCATGATCGTTCTTGGTAGCCCGAATCTGCATATAATGTTGGTCCATACGAACTTGACGACGTGACTCCCTTTGACGGTGGGATAGGCTTCTGCTTCAACCCATTTGGTGAAATAGTCGGTTGCCAGAAGGACGTACGCATTCGACCGGATTGCTTTCGGTAAGGGTCCCACTATATCCATTCCCCACCGGGCGAATGGGTGCGGTACTACAGTGGGATGCAGGAACTCAGCTGGGCGATGGATTGCATCCCCGTGCATTTGACAGGGCTTGCACCTACGGACGTATTCTTCGGTATCCCGAGAAAGGTAGGGCCAAAAGTACCCTTGAGACAGCACCTTATGGGCGAGGGACCTGCTGCCGGAGTGGTTTCCACAGGCTCCACTGTGAATCTCGTGCATCACTGCTCTAGATTCTGACGGCGTGATACATCTCAGGTAGGGACCAGAAAAGGATTTTCGGTAGAGTTGCCCGTTTATTATTGAGTACCGAGCCGAATTCCTCCTGACCTTGTGAGCTTCAGCTTTACTTTCAGGAAGAGTTCCATTACGTAAGTAATTTACCAGGGGATCCATCCAACTGGGCTCCCATGGGATGAGCATTACTCGTTCGGGCTCTTGAATGCTAGGCCTCTGAATAAAATCCAACAGTGCAACCCGAGTTAGATCCTCTCCCGCTGAGGAAGCTTGATTAGCCAGGTGGTCAGCCTCAGAGTTTTCATTCCTGGGGATTTGGGTAAAGGTAACTTTGTGAAAACTTTCTGTCTCCTTCAAAACTAGCGCTCGATACAATTTCATTGTCGGGTCCTTTGTTTCGTATTCTCCGTTGATCTGACGGACAATTAGTTGAGAATCACTATGTACTGCTAAGGACTGAATTTTGAGGCTTCTGGCTACCCTCAAACCGGATACGACGGCCTCGTACTCTGCCTCATTGTTTGTGGCTGGGAACTGCAACTGCACCGACATATGAAGGCGTGTCCCATCAGGTGTTAAAAATTCTAGGCCAATTCCTGATCCGGAAGAGCTGGCTGATCCATCCACAAAAATCTTCCATGTATCCAGTTCACTGCCCGGGTCTGGCTCCTCAGTCTCACTTTCGAGCAAAAAGTCCGCTACAGCCTGTCCTTTGATGGAGACCCTGGGTATGTATGTCAAATCGTATATGCCCAACTCGATGGCCCACTTAGAGATTCGCCCTGACAGGTCAGGCTTCGACATAATAACCCGTAGGGGTGTAGCTGTTGGGACAACGATCGGGTGGGCTTTAAAATAATGCCTTAGCCTTCTTTTGGCGTTCACCAGTGACAGAATCAGTTTTTCTTGCCTGCTGTATCTAGTTTCTGCCTCAGCCAAGGATTTACTGGTGTAGAATATTGGCATTTGAAGATTCCCGTCCTCTCTGATGAGGGCGGCGCTGGTTGAAGCGGAGGATACTGCCAAATAAAGGTATAAGACTTCATCGGGGGTTGGTGTAGACAAGACGGGGGGCATGGTCAAATATTCTTTTAGCCTCGCCAGGGCCTCCGATTGTTTGTGACCCCAGATCTCTCCCTTCTTTACCTTTATTGCCTGAAAGAATGGTCGGCAGCGATCAGTGAGTCGTGAGATGAATATGCTAAGTGCTACCACTTTTCCCGTCAAGACTTGAACGTCTTTATGTGTTCGGGGCTCCTTCATCTCTAGCAGGGCTTTGACTTGTGTCGGGCTGGCTTGGATACCAGTCCGGTCCACGATGTGCCCCAGGAACTGCCCAGATGATACACAAAAAGAACACTTTGCTGGATTAAGCTTCATGCCATGGGACCTGAGGGTAGCGAACACTTGGCGCAGGTGAGTGATGTGGTCCTCCTTCTTTCTGCTCTTGACTACAGTATCATCAATGTAGGCTTCGATTACTGTGCCCATCATGCCTTTAAAGATCTTGTTGACCAATCTCTGGAAAGTAGCACCTGCATTTTTCAGTCCGAAAGGCATAACTTTAAAGCAGTATGT
Source organism: Cornus suecica (assembly GCA_963922005.1). NCBI lineage: Eukaryota > Viridiplantae > Streptophyta > Magnoliopsida > Cornales > Cornaceae > Cornus > Cornus suecica. The sequence continues at coordinate 30,875,230 of OY998246.1, read as the reverse complement.
ACCTGTTTCAGTAATGAAGGAAGTCTTTTCCTCATCCTTAGGGTTCATTTTTATTTGGTTGTAACCTGAATAGGCATCCAGGAAAGTTAGACGGTCATAGCCCGAGGTAGCGTCAACCATCTGGTCGATCTTTGGGAGTGGAAAACTATCCTTCGGGCATGCCTTGTTCAAGTCGGTGAAATCAACGCAAACTCTCCACTTGCCATTTTTCTTTTGGACAACCACGACGTTGGCAAGCCATTCGGGATACCTGACTTCCCGGATGAAGCCGGCCTGGAGCAGTCTGGATACCTCATCTGCTATAATTTGGTTCCGATGTGCACCCATTCGCCTTTGCTTTTGCCTGATTGGTTTGACGTTTGGGTCAACATGCAATGAGTGCTGTGAAACGTCGGGATCTATCCCCGGCATGTCTGTATGCTCCCATGCGAAGACGTCGGAGTTGTCCTGCAGCAATTGTGTTAGTTCTTCAAATTCAGAATCGGTGAGGGTTGTACCTGCAAAAGTAACTTTTTCCGGGCTGTTGGGCTCAACACAGATCGGTTGTAGTGGTTCAACCACAGTCGGGGTGCCCGGCTCCCCATTCTTTAATTGCTATTTGGAGCACGAACTTTGCTCCTTCGATCGAGGTACCCCTGGGGCCTGAGCCTTCCGGATCTCCTTCAGAGTGACCGAATAACATTCCTTGGCGGCCACCTGGTCACCCTTGACATCAATGGTGCATGTACCGTCAGGGCTTAAGCATCTCATGACCTGGTGAAGAGTTGAAGGCACACCTTGCATTCGGTGAATCCATCCCCTTCCCATAAGCAGATTGTAGGAGGGTTTGGCGTCCACCACAACAAACGTCTCGTTCAGGGTCCTATGGGCGGCAGACACAGGTAACTGAACTTCACCGATCGGCTCGATCTGCCTGCCGTCAAAACCCGCGATGGGGCACCGGGATGTCATAATTTCAGAAGGGTTGATTTCGAGCTTTTCGAAAGCCCATTTGGTGATTATGTTGGCACTGCTCCCAGGATCGATCACGACTCTTTTCACAAGGCAGTTGGCCACCATTAGGGTCACAACCAGAGGGTCTTCATGCGGGGTTTGGACGCCTCGAAGGTCCGACACCGAGAAAGTGATGTGAGTTTCTTCAGCCTTGTACCGGGCTTCACTAATTTCGTTGACTTTTCTCATTTTGTGGGCTTTCCGTAGATAGCTTCGGCGCGATCCTTCGGTTTCTTTGGGTGGCGGGCCACCATGAATCATATTGATGATTTTAACCGGTTGTGCATCCGAGGCGTTTCGAGGGACGCCGGGGGCGCGTTGATCGGTTCTTGGCCTGTCTCGTTGTACGTAATCCCGGAGTACTCCGCGAAGTAGTAACGTCTCCACCTGTTGCCTTAGATTGCGGCATTCGTTAGTGATGTGCCCGAAATCACCATGGAAAGCGCAGTGTTTTGTCTTGTCCCTCTGGTCAAGTGGTTGTCGCATGGTAGGGGGTTGCTGGAAAATCCCTTTGGCCTTGTTCTCCTGGTAAAGCTTTGCAAGGCTCACCTTCAGGGGTGTTATCCTTTCTTCTAACCTGGGTCGTTTGGATGGCTTTGGGATTGATAATCCCGCTGGGGCAGACGATCCCGGTGGAGTTGATCGCTTCCGATCGGTCAATCGATCCTTGGACTGAATTTCAAGGCCGACAAAGGCTGATCTTCTCTGCCTGATAGTTTCTTCCTCTTCAATTCTCAAGTACCCCTGGGCCCTAGAGTTTAGTTCCCCAATTCCCGATGGAGGGCGCTTCACCAAGGATTGATGGAATTTTGTTCCAGGAATGAGGGCCATCCTGAATGCCTCGACCGCAGAGTGCTGGTCACAATTATCCACAGAAGAGGACTCGATGTTGAATCGGGACAGAAAGCTTTTCAGTGACTCTCCTTTCTCCTGGATCATGGTGAAGAGGCAGGATATAGTCTTCTTCTGTCTCTTGTTTCCATAATACTGGGCGATGAAGAGCCTGGTCAACTGTTGCCAGCTGCCAATGGATCGGGGTGGCTGCTTCCTAAACCATAATAGGGCGGCCTCAGCAAGGCTTGTGGAGAACACCTTACATAGCAGGGACTCGTTCTCGGCGTACATGGTCATTTTCTGATGAATTTGGTATATGTGCTCTTCGGGATCCCGCGTGCCATCATAAGGGGTGAACTGTGGCATAACGAACTTCTTTGGGAAAGGCTCTTGGGTTATTTCCTGAACGAAAGGCGACTGTATCAATTCAGTGGATGCCTGGATGGCCATGTCGTCCGTAGATCGAGACCTCAAATCTCCGAGAACTTTCCTTTGGAACTCGTCCATCATTGCTTGAAGTTTCTGGGGGGTTATAGACTCGTCGACTGCTGGAGCCTTTCGCGAGCGCTGAGAAGATTCGGCGTGCTCTTCAGGTTGGTTCAGAGAATGGTCGATCGCCGCCACCGGAGGGTTAGGTGTAACTGCCGGTGAGGCAGCTGCTGGTGGAGCCAACCTCTCCCTGAGCTCTGCATTATGTTTCTCCAAGGCCATGCTACGTTCCTCTGCAGCCGCCAAGCGTTGAAGAATTTGCTCCATGGTCTGGGAGTCCTCTGCACGATTGTCCTCGGTGGGCAGAATGCCTGCCTGTGAACGGGTGACTGGCATTCTCGTCCGGGGAGGCGGTGAGTGGAGGTTTTTTGGAAGTGGAGGGTCTTTTGCCTGTCAAACAGACTTAGCTTTTCGAGATGGGAAGAAGGAGGCGATTTTACAAGTACCGAAGGGCATTTGAAAAATCAGGAACCTCTCTCGTTCCCACAGACGGCGCCAATGTGTAAACACCTTAAAATGTTCAACACTTCTTCCAATGCCTCCATTAATTTCTGGAATTTCTTTATATACATCTCCTAAATGGACTTCCTCCTGTACATTTAATCAGGGTCCTTTATTACATACCTCCTCTGAATGGGCTTTATTATTGGGTTCATAAATATCTTGCTGGCCCATAAACTTGATGGGCCTGATGACAGATGGGCTCAATTGGGCTGGACATTTTCACTATTACAAAATTATATTAAAGTAAAATTTGCTTCGTTAGACTGTATTAAGTAAATTTTAATCCAATTCATGAGTGTTTGGAAGTTCAGTTCAAGGAATTTGGATTCGAAATGAGATTTTACCTGTTTGGAGACCTTGGAAATTTTGGAAAATGGAATTTCATGGGGGATTTGATGGGAAAAACCATTGTTTTACGAAATCCTACGAAAAATGGTTGGATTTCTTGAATTTCACTTCACTAATTTCATCATTTAACAATATTTCTTTTCTTTCTTTTACTTAAATACTCTTAGGTTCCGTTCGGTTGCGCCGTTTTGGAATTGCATTAATGTTGTAACTCCATCAATGCAATTCCAAATACATTGTTCCGATAAGTCTTGGAATTCAAATGTAATTGAATTTCAATCCCAAATCCAATTTGAATGTAAATTTCAATCGAAACCCAATTTAAATGTGAATTTCAATCGTAAACTCAATTGGAATATAAAATATCATAAATCTTGAATTAAATTAGACAATATAAATGGATTTAAATATGTAAATATAGGTATGAAACTATGAATATATATATATATATATATATATATATATGCATGTGTATATGTGTATGTATATATATATGTACATGTAATATACATGTATGTGTGTATATGAATATGTAAATATGTGTGAGTTTGTGTGTATGCATGTGTATTCATAATTTTATATATATACATTTATGTATACATATATATACATATATGAGTGTATATATGTTTGTATATATAGGCGTGTGTGTATATATGTACATATATTTTTATATATATATAGACAAATGTATATATATAGGTCTTTGTGCATATATATGTAAGTCTGTAGTAGTGAAATTTAGTTGTTACGGAGTGAGAATTTATTGGGTTAAAGACTTGGAAAAGATTTGGAATTGAAAATCACAACTTCTCATGTAGAATTCAAATTATGGAATTGGTGAATTTCCAATTCCAATTCCAAATCATTTTTTAGCAAACCAACAATGAAATATTTGGAATTAGAATGCAATTCCATATCCAAGGCCCAAAACGGTGCAGCCGAACAAACCCTTACTTCATCTTCATAAAATAATACGTTCATTATTGTAAGTTTTCTTCCATTAACATCATGTCTTTTTGCATTACTGGTATTTTACAATTCACATCCTCACATTGTAAGTATAACGTGAAAATGAATGCATCTTTATAACCTTATTTCATATCTATAAATTATTAGATTTAGTTTTGTACAATTTGTAACCTTTTCATCTGTTTTTCTTTTGTCGCGTCGATTTTTTTTGCAATTATCATAATTAAACGGAAGTATGATGTGAAATTGGGTTTCTTGAAGAATATAAATATTTAAGTCACACATTCTCAATAATTTAACCTTTTAAAGTAATTGGGTAGCTAACATGGTATTAGAGTCAAATGTCTCGCAATCAAACCTTATATCCACTCATGCAAACATTTAGGAAGGTTGTAACCTTTTTGAATTAATTTGTTTTTTTTAATTTAAACACTCAACGTACATGTCTTTTCAGAAAAGACATTTAAAATAATTAAGAAACAAAGATATAGAGATATAGATTTTGAATGAAATCACTTTAATTTTAATTAATGAAATTTTTATTAGTCACATAAGAAGTAAGATGATGTTAATAAACCTTTTATTATACATTTAATGGAGGATATTTAATCATAGTTATGACCAAGCATAAAAATTGAAATAAACTTTATAACACTATAGTAAGAGATTTTGTAGTTCATTTTTTTATTTAAAATATGTGAAAAAATATTTGAAAATATTAGAGGAGGCTTGTACTTTTATAAGTAGTATATATATATATATATATATATATATATATATATATATATATATATATATATATATATATATATTCTATTTATAAATGATTTAAAAATGCAAATTAGTGCAATTTAAACATATTTCCTATAACTATCATGTGTTTATAAAGTAGTACTACTTATTAAATTTTTTATAAAATTTATCAATATAATATTTTTGAAAATTTAAAAATTTGTTAAGCTTATATATATTTATAAAAATTCTTTGAAAATTCTGAAATGGTGAAGTATGTATATGTAAATGAAGTGACGCTATGTTACGGTAATTATTACCATAGTAATGAACTGTGAGCGTAAAAGTATGGTAGAATGTTCCAAATAGATATATTGAGCTCCCAAGGTTTTAAATTTTGTGAATTTTACTTTTTATTTAGATTAATATACCTACTATTTTTTTTAATATTATAGGTGGTTTATAAATTTTCATAAACAACTTTTTGTAATGAAAGATGGGGTAGAAAGAGTTAGACAAAAAAATAATATTGATTAATATTTGTGTTACATGCATTATTTTTTTTATTAAGATGGGTCACATTTGTATCGAATACTCTTTTTACAGTAACATGAGTAAAAAATTAAAAGACGAAATAATCTTTAGTCCAAACACACAAATGAAATTTTATTTCACTTAAATTATTGTTTAGTCCAAACACACAAATGAAAATTTATTTCATTTAAAATTCCATTCCAATTTCGAATCCAAATCCAAATCTCAAATAATTTGATTCCAAACACAGTAATTACATTCGAATTATTAAAATAAATTTATGCTTTTATCTGAAACCAACCAAACCCACTCCATCTCAAGACGTGTGTGAGCACATGAATAAGAAAGGTCTCGAGTGTCATTCTTTTAACTAGTAAGACAAGCTCTTGAAGAATGTATATTTTTGTTAATTTTTTTTAATCATGTTCATAAGGAAAAATTATATTCAATATCCCAGAATATATACTACATGTCACACCCGGTCAATTATTAAAAGAGGTGGTACCTTTCAAGTATATTACACAACTTTCACCGATTGACTCGAAGTACCATTTGACAAAAAAAAAAATCCGAAGTTGGAACAAGTCAACATCACATATAATTTCAAGGCCCACCATGTTAATTCCATACCTTGTTAATTCCATACCTGAGAAAAACTCAGTTTAAAAGCCCAGTTCTGTATTTGTATTGTGAATATGGTCCATTCTCTTGTAATAAGGCCCTTGATATAAATCCCATATACAATATATTAATCCATTATTCCTAATAAAACCCATTATTTCAAGCCCATATGCCATGTAAACTTTGAATTCGTTTACTTTCTCCATCTATGGTTCTATAAATACACACTAGGGTAAACTAATCCGGATCCTCTTGTGTCGATGGCCGGACTTTTGCCTGTGTCGTATGTGGAGTGGATCGGATCGGATTGCATTAGATTACACAAACAAAAGTTTTTCACCAAAACTATAAATGTGTTGCGTAAGCGATGTAAAGATACATAAAACGATACCAAAAAAATTGACATAGGACAAAATCATGATTCTGGCGCTTAGTCATATTTTAGATTATGTCATTTATTAATTCCTTGTCCCATATCAATAGTCTACTTTCTCAACTTTATTCGTCACAAAATAATTGTTCGATTTCAAATTTTAATATAATATAATTTTATACTTTTCCAAATTACATTTCATTAAATTCAAAACGCAATGAACCCTATTAAAAATACAAAACTATTGTACTGTCAAGGGCAAAAAATGAAAATTGATCTAAACCCTTAAAATATAGAAAAAGACAAAATTGAAAAATCTTTCTGAAACAGAGGGAGTATTTTTTTTAAAAAAATAATATTTAAATAATTCATATTTTTTATATATTTGATAATCATAAATAATTGTATTTCGTATAAATACGGACTAAGTCATGGTCACTAGTTGTGCAATGTTAACCTCCCCTTTGATCTTCCACTCTCTGCAGTTGCATGGTCTATTAACAAATAGGATTTCACGACTCCAATGCATAAATTTTGAATAGAAGATATAGTCGCTATGCAAACTCCTTAAAATAAACTTACAGCTAGATTGTTCAACGAATCAGATCAGTTATGATCCGAGCCGAATCCAATAAGCTCATTAGTATTCAATTCGATAATCCGATTTGACAAAAATACAAAAATTAACAGTGAATTATAGATTTTTTTTGTTAAATTTTAAAAAATTAATTACCAAATTATGTATTTAACATTCAATACAATACATTACTATGGAAAACATAAAATCGAAAAGAGAAATTGGAATATAATTAAGTATACTACTTAATATTTATATATTAATAACATAGTATTATATGTGTATACATATTTTTAATCGGGTCGGATAACGTAAATTCATCTGATTTGTTAATAAAATTGAATTGTCGAATTCGGATCATAATCGGATTAATGAATTTTTTTATTACTTCGTATCCGACTAATCGGTTCGGATTTAGATCAAAATTCAATACATTGATAGGTCTACTGTAAACACATAAAAATGTTCAACACTATTTCGAATCCTTTTATTAATTTTCGGATTCTCCTTATATACATTTTCTGAATGGGCTTCATTACTGGTTTCATAAAAAGCTTGCTGGCCCAAAAAGTTGATGGGCCTGATGACGGATGGGCTTTGATGGGCCTGATGACGGATGGGCCTTGATGGGCCTGATGACAGATGGGCTCAGGCTGGACATTTCCACTCTTACACAGGCCCTATCCTTTGTGATGGGTTGTCGATCCTCCTGGCCCATTAAAAAGGATACAGAGTGGGGATGAGATGCATCACCCCTGATCGGGGTGACGTGGCTGACGCAATTAATATGACGGTTGTATAATCATTGCAACGTTTGAAATTCGTGGTCCGGGTGGCCTCGGTTGGCGAAAAAGGAGGCTGTGGAGGCGCACGTGAAGTGAGATGACGCTTCGGTTCCCGAGCGCACGGCTTTTCAGGCGCCTCTGAGATTTCTATAAATAACGACTACAGTGCTATGGATTCATTCCGTTTCACAGTTCAAAAAATTCTAGAGAACTCCCTGCACTTGAGATCTTCACTTATCATTGCCAGAGTCCAACTCCTCTCTCAGGAAAGCGTCAGAAATCCTTCGGGATTCATCTTATAGTAAGTTATTTCTTTCCATCTCAACGTCTTTCTTTTCGAAATGTCTGATAGTGACGATACCCGGTCGGGTAGCGACCGTTTACCTTCCCCTGTAGACCCGGACGCATCCCTCAGTTCACCCTCAGTGGAGGTGGTTAGAACAATTGTGTCTAGCCCAACGGAAGTTAACCGGAACGCCGCAGCAGCCGGAAATCCGGTTGCAGGGGTTTCGGGAGATCAGTTTTATGCTGATCCCATTCCCCCTATGAACAGGGTAGAGTCGGTATTGAAAAAGTTAAGGGTTAAATGCGGGGTACCCGATCGGGTGATTATTAAAAATTATCCTAAAAAGTATGATTTTAGGAAGGGTGAGGGAGTTTTGGATCATCAGATTTTGTTGTCGGCCTTTCACCTTCAGGTCATTAGATTCCCGATCCAGCCCTTCTTCCTTTATGCCTTAGCTACCTTAGGTTTGGCCCCACTTCAGGTGGGACCTAACTTCTTCCGGGTCATGGCCATGATCTTGATGATCAATCGGGATCTAGGACTTGACCTTGGTCTGGCGGAACTTCTGTTCTGTTACAAAATACAGGCCCAGAAGGAGTGTAGGGGCCGGTACAATCTTTTTCCCCTTAGTGGGAGGAAAATTTGTGATGGTACTGAAAAATCCAATAAAGGGTGGAAAGAAAGGATGGTCCTTGTGAGTGGGAGTTGGAGACTCCCAAGCTCATCCAGATTCAAAGTCCCCAACGAGTTTAACCAACATCTTTTCCCTTCTTTCAAGCCATTCCATAGGGGGGCATGCAATTGTGATCAGTGCAATCATAAGTTAGGCCTCCATGTGCTTGAGTTTCTGGGAGCGCCCGACGAATATAAAACCTCAAATTATATCAGAACCCGTTTTGAATTGCTTAAATCGAAAATTTGGGGACAGCCTTTGAGGATGTGTACCAGTTTCTTGACAGGTTCCAATTTGCAGGCCCTATCTACAGAGATGCTGAGGATCCCGCAGGCGGTGTTGAAGAAGAATCCTAAGCGGGCAGTTGGACCTCAAGCCTCAAATTCAGCCCCCGGTGAGATCCAGATCGGGCAGGGGTCACAAAGTGCTCTAACCCCTCCGGCTGGTCCTGTTCTCTCGCCTCCTGTAGAGAATAGCCCGGTAGCTCCATCCCCACCGATGGGAAATGTGCAAAGTGGCCAGACTCCTCCTCAAGGATCAGAGGAGGTTGCTCAATTCTCAGGGGATGTTCCCGTCCCTGAATTCCGGTTGGTCGAAGGGGAAACGAGCCTGACGGGGGCGCGACATCCCCGATCGGAGGAGGATATACCCGAACGGTCAGTAAGGGCCCGAACGGAGGCACCATCATCTCCCATCATACTGGATGACAGTGGGGCCGCAGCTGAAACGGAGCTACCCGTGCCCTGGGCGCCGAAGATTAGACTCCCGGGCGGCGACTTTCTGGTTGCAGGGCATGCGACGATTGACAATGACACTGCCCTTCGGGCTATGGGATCTCAAATCTGGACACCCGTAGACCGAAAGAGGCTGAGAACCATCGATCGGGAGGAGTTGGCACTGACAGGTCCAGAGATTGCTATGAAGGTAGTGCTTGAATCTGCAGATTTCTCAACTGCATTTAATATTTTATTTACTTCCTTATCAGGCTAACACTTAACCTTTTGGCAGATGCTCTACCTGACACAGGCCTACAATGCAAAAATGGAGGAGGACACTAAGTTGCTCAAGAAGTCCAACGAGCTCCTGAGACTGAAGGAGGAATCCCGGATGAAGGTCGCCAACCAACTGTCCATATCCAATGAAAAGTTGGATGTCCAGACCCGAAGGGCAGTCGCTGCAGAGCAACAGCTTCGGGCGGCTCAAGAAAAAATTAAAGAAATGGAAGCAGTGTGGCGGGCCCTCTTTGCTGAGGCAGAGGCCTTGAAGGCTGAGAATGGGAATCTGAAAGCTAATAATGAGAGCTTGACGGCTTCCAATTCGAAGCTCCTGGAGGAGAGGGCTGAGATGGAAAATCTCCTTGCCATGGAGAGGTCGGTGGTGGAGATGTGTCACCGGGGGGGGGGGGGGAACGAAATGTATAAGCGTTTCTGCGAAACCTCCTAATACCGGATCGGGTTTGGTTGGAGGTCATGCTTTAATGACATGCAGAAATCCGTCGAAGAAAGGACTTTTGCCTCGGTGGAAGAGCTGGATGAGAGTCTGGGCATCTCCCCTCCGTACGACGATCCGGTTGGTGGTCCAGACGACGTTCGTTTCTGCGAGTTCCTGACCAAGCCTCTCCCAGGAATGAGCATAACCGCCCCTCATGATCCTCCGACTCCCGATGGGGCCATCGTTTCAGTGAACCCAAATGTATCGGGCACCAGCGTTGACCTTTAGTATTTACTGTTTATGAAATGCATTGTAAGCCTTGGCCATAGGGGCCCATTTTGAATGAGATATAATAGGTTTTATCCATTTCACTTTTGACTTTTACAGTTATAACGATTCTTGGTTACTTTGTTTATTTTTTCAAAGTTTTGTGATCTCTTCAGGGTCTGTGTTGTGACTTCGGGCTCTTCAGGCCATGCGAAAGTCAATGGATCACTTAGTTTGTTCTTGGAACAATGATCGCTTCAGGATCTGTGTTGTGACTTCGGGCTCTTCGGGCCACGCGAAAGTCAATGCAACACTTAGTTTATTTTTGGAACAACGAACTCTTCAGGATCTGTGTTGTGACTTCGGGCTCTTCAGGCCATGCGAAAGTCAATGCAACACTTAGTTTATTTTTGGAACAATGATCTCTTCAGGATCTGTGTTGTGACTTCGGGCTCTTCAGGCCATGCGAAAGTCAATGCAACACTTAGTTTATTTTTGGAACAATGATCTCTTCAGGATCTGTGTTGTGACTTCGGGCTCTTCAGGCCATGCGAAAGTGAATGCAACACTTAGTTTATTTTTGGAACAATGATTTCTTCAGGATCTGTGTTGTGACTTCGGGCACACCAGCAGATTTTATAATAATCATAATAATGATTTGGAACAATGATCGCTTCAGGATCTGTGTTGTGACTTCGGGCTCTTCGGGCCACGCGAAAGTCAATGCAACACTTAGTTTTTTTTTGGAACAACGATCTCTTCAGGATCTGTGTTGTGACTTCGGGCTCTTCAGGCCATGCGAAAGTCAATGCGACACTAAGTTTATTTTTGGAACAACGATCTCTTCAGGATCTGTGTTGTGACTTCGGGCTTTTCAGGTCATGCGAAAGTCAAAGCAACACTTAGTTTATTTTTGGAACAATGATCTCTTCAGGATCTGTGTTGTGACTTCGGGCACACTAGCAGATTTTATAATAATCATAATAATGATTTTTACCGACCAGTTGCTGTAGCCTTTTTACAAAAAGATCCAAGTAGAAACAGGACTTGGCCCATCAAGGGTAGTACCTCTTGAGGCGAGAGGCGTTCTGGGAGTTTGGTTCCATTCCGCCATCAATATTCCTTCGGACTCGGTATGCTCCGCGACCGATGACTTCAGAGATGGTGTACGGGCCCTCCCAAGGCTCCCTGAGCTTGCCTACAAGCCCGATTTTGCGCCTAAGGACCATGTCTCCGATCTGGAACTCTCTTCTTTTGACTCTTTGATTGAAGTGGTTCCGTACTTGCTGTTGGTAAGTAGCCAGCCTGATCCCGGCGGCCTCCCTTCTTTCATCCAGAAGATCAAGATTCTGAGCCAAATGCTGGTTACTTGGCCCTTCGACCCAGGCCTCGCTCCGGAGGGTTGGAACCCGGATCTCAGTCAGAATCACAGCTTCAGCACCGTACGCCATGGCGAAAGGGGTCTCTCCAGTGGGTTGTCTGGGGGTCGTTCTGTATGACCAGAGAACTTCGGGCAGTTTCTCTAACCAGGCCCCTTTGGCCTCTTCAAGTTTTTTGGCCAGAGTGTTGAATATAGTTCGATTTGTCCTTTCCACCTGCCCATTCCCTTGCGGGTAGCCGACGGAAGACGTGTTCTGGTTGATACCATGTTCGGCAAAGAATGCTCTAACCTCCTTGTTGTCCAGGTTTGTTCCGTTATACATCATGATCGTTCTTGGTAGCCCAAATCTGCATATAATGTTGGTCCATATGAATTTGACGACGTGACTCCCTTTGACGGTGGGATAGGCTTCGGCTTCAACCCATTTGGTGAAATAATCGGTTGCCAGAAGGACGTACGCATTCGACCGGATTGTTTTCGGTAAGGGTCCCACTATATCCATTCCCCACCGGGCGAATGGGTGCGGTACTATAGTGGGATGCAGGAACTCGGGTGGCCGATGGATAGCATCCCCGTGCATTTGACAGGGCTTGCACCTTCGGACGTATTCCTCGGCATCCCGAGACAGGTAGAGCCAGAAGTACCCTTGAGACAGTACCTTATGGGCAAGGGACCTGCTACCGGAGTGGTTTCCACAAGCCCCACTGTGAATCTCGTGCATCACTGCTCTAGATTCTGACGGTGTGATACATCTCAGGTAGGGACCGAAAAAGGACTTTCGGTAGAGTTGCCCGTTTATGATTGAGTACCGGGCCGAATTCCTCCTGACCTTGTGAGCTTCAGCTTTATTTTCGGGAAGAGTTCCATTACGTAAGTAATCTGTCAGGGGATCCATCCAACTGGGCTCCCATGGGATAAGCATTATTCGTTCGGGCTCTTGAATGCTGGGCCTTTGAATAAAATCCAACAGTGCAACCCGGGTAAGATCCTCTCCGGCCGAGGAAGCTTGATTTGCCAGGTGGTCAGCTTCAGAGTTTTCATTCCTGGGGATTTAGGTAAAGGTGACTTTGTGAAAACTTTCTATCTCTTTCAAAACTAGCGCTCGATACAACTTCATTGTCGGGTCCTTTGTTTCGTATTCTCCGTTGATCTGACGGACAACAAGTTGAGAATCACTGTGTACTGCTAAGGACTGAATCTTAAGGCTTCGGGCTATCCTCAAACCGGATACGATGGCCTCGTACTCTGCCTCATTGTTTGTGGCCGGAAACTGCAACTGCACCGACATATGAAGGCGTGTCCCATCAGGTGTTAAAAATTCCAGGCCAATTCATGATCCGGAAGAGCTGGCTGATCCATCCACAAAGATCTTCCATGTATCCAGTTCACTGTTCTGGTCTGGCTCCTCAGTCTCACTCTCGAGCAAAAAGTCTGCTACAGCCTGTCCTTTGATGGAAACCCGGGGTATGTATGTCAAATCATATATACCTAATTCGATGGCCCACTTAGAGATTCGTCCTGAGAGGTCAGGCTTCGACATAATAACCTGTAGGGGTGTAGCTGTTGGGACAACGATCGGGTGGGCCTCAAAGTAATGCCTTAGCCTTCTCTTGGCGTTCACCAGTGACAGAATCAGTTTTTCCTGCCTGCTGTATCTAGTTTCTGCCTCCGCCAAGGATTTGCTGGTGTAGAATATTGGCATTTGAAGGTTCCCGTCCTCTCTAATGAGGGCGGCGCTGGTTGAAGCGGAGGATACTGCTAAATAAAGGTATAAGACTTCATCGGGGGTTGGTGTAGAAAGGATGGGGGGCATGGTCAGGTACTCTTTTAACTTCACCAGGGCCTCCGATTGTTCTTGACCCCAGATCTCTCCCTTCTTCACCTTTATTGCTTGAAAGAATGGTCGGCACCGATCAGTGAGTCGTGAGATGAATCTGCTAAGTGCTACCACTCTTCCCGTCAAGACTTGAACGTCTTTATGTGTTCGGGGCTCCTTCATTTCTATGAGAGCTTTGACCTGTGTCGGGATGGCTTGGATACCAGTCCGGTCCACGATGTGCCCCAGGAACTGTCCAGATGATACACAAAAAGAACACTTTGCTGGATTAAGTTTCATGCCATGGGACCTGAGGGTAGCGAACACTTGGCGTAGGTGAGTGATGTGGTCCTCCTTCTTTCTACTCTTGACTACAGTATCGTCAATGTAGGCTTCGATTACTGTGCCCATCATACCTTTAAAGATCTTGTTGACCAATCTCTGGAAAGTAGCACCTGCATTTTTCAGTCCGAAAGGCATAACTTTAAAGCAGTATGTACCTGTTTCAGTAATGAAGGAAGTCTTTTCCTCATCCTTCGGGTTCATTTTTATTTCGTTGTAATCTGAATAGGCATCCAGGAAAGTTAGACGGTCATAGCCCGAGGTAGCATCAACCATCTGGTCGATCTTTGGGAGTGGAAAACTGTCCTTCGGGCATGCCTTGTTCAAGTCGGTAAAATCAACGCAAACCCTCCATTTTCCGTTTTTCTTTTGGACAACCACGACGTTGGCAAGCCATTCGGGATACCTGACTTCCCGGATGAAGCCGGCCTGGAGCAGTCTGGATACCTCATCTGCTATAATTAGGTTCCGATGTGCCCCCATGCGTCTTTGCTTTTGCCTGATTGGTCTGACATTTGGGTTAACATGCAATGAGTGCTGTGAAACATCGGGATCTATTCCCGGCATGTCTGTATGCTCCCATGCGAAGACGTCAGAGTTGTCCTGCAGCAATTGTGTTAGTTCCTCAAATGCAGAATCGGTGAGGGTTGTACCTGCAAAAGTAACTTTTTCCGGGTTGTCGGGCACGACACAGACCGATTGTAGTGGTTCAACCACAATTGGGGAGCCCGGCTCCCCATTCTTTAATTGCTATTTGGAGCATGAACTTTGCTCCTTCGATCGGGGTATCCCTGGGGCCTGGACCTTCCGGATCTCCTTCAGAGTGACCGAATAACATTCCTTGGCGGCCACTTGGTCGCCCTTGACATCAATGGTGCCTGTACCGTCAGGGCTCAAGCATCTCATGACTTGGTGAAGAGTCGAAGGCACACCTTGCATTCGGTGAATCCTTCCCCTTCCCATAAGCAGATTGTATGAAGGTTTGGCGTCCACCACAACAAATGTCTCGGTCAGGGTCCTATGAGCGGCAGACACAGGTAACTGAATTTCACCGATCGGCTCGATTTGCCTTCCGTCAAAGCCTGCGATGGGGCATCGGGATGTCATAATTTCAGATGGATTGATTTCGAGCTTTTCGAAAGCCCATTTGGTGATGATGTTGGCACTGCTTCCAGGATCGATCACGACTCTTTTCACAAGGCAGTTAGCCACCATTAGGGTCACAACCAGAGGGTCTTCATGCGGGGTTTGGATTCCCCGAAGGTCTGACACCGAGAAAGTGATGTGAGTTTCTTCAGCCTTGTATCGGGCTTCACTAATTTCGTTGACTTTTCTCATTTTATGGGCTTTCCGTAGATAGCTTCGGCGCGATCCTTCGGTCTCTTTGGGTGGGGGGCCACCATGAATCATGTTGATGATTTTAACCGGCTGTGCATCCGAGGGGTTTCGAGGGACGCCGGGGGCGTGCTGATCGGTTCTTGGCTTGTCTCGTTGGACGTAATCCCGGAGTACTCCGCGAAGTAGTAACGTCTCCACCTGTTGCCTTAGATTGCGGCATTCGTTCGTGATGTGCCCGAAATCACCATGGAAAGCGCAGTGTTTTGTCTTGTCTCTCTGGTCAAGTGGTTGTCGCATGGAAGGGGGTTGCTGGAAAATTCCTTTGGCTTTGTTCTCCTGGTAAAGCTTTGCAAGGCTAACCTTCAGGGGTGTTATCCTTTCTTCTAACCTGGGTCGTTTAGATGGCTTTGTGACTGATATTCCTGTTGGGGCTGACGATCCCGGTGGAGTTAATCGCTTCCGATCGATCAATCGATCCTTGGACTGGATTTCAAGGCCGACAAAGGATGATCTCCTTTGCCTGATAGTTTCCTCCTCCTCAATTCTCAAGTATCCCTGGGCCCTAGAGTTTAGTTCTCCAATGCCCGATGGAGGGCGCTTCACCAAAGATTGATGGAATTTTGTTCCAGGAATGAGGGCCATCCTGAATGCCTCAACCGCAGAGTGCTGGTCACAATTATCCACAGAAGAGGACTCGATGTTGAATCGGGATAGAAAACTTTTCAGTGACTCTCCTTTCTCCTGGATCATGGTGAAGAGGCAGGATATGGTCTTCTTCTGTCTCTTGTTTCCATAATACTGGGCGATGAAGAGCCTGGTCAACTGTTGCCAGCTGCCAATGGATCGGGGTGGCTGCTTCCTAAACCATAATAGGGCGGCCTCAGCGAGGCTTGTGGAGAACACTTTACATAGCAGGGATTCATTCTCGGCGTACATGGTCATTTTCTGATGAATCTGGTATATGTGCTCTTCGGGATCCCTTGTACCATCATAAGGGGTGAATTGTGGCATAACGAACTTCTTTGGGAAAGGCTCTTGGGTTATTTCCTGAACGAAGGGCGACTGTATCAATTCAGTGGACGCCTGGATGGCCATGTCGTCCGTAGATCGGGACCTCAAGTCCCCGAGAACTTTCCTTTGGAACTCGTCCATCATCGCTTGAAGTTTCTGGGGGGTTATAGACTCGTCGGCTGCTGAAGCCTTCCTTGAGCGCTGAGAAGATTCGGCGTGCTCTTCAGGTTGGTTCAGAGAATGGTCGATCGCCGCCACCGGAGGGTTAGGCGTAACTGCCGGTAAGGCAGCTGCTGGTGGAGCCAATCTCTCCCTGAGCTCTGCATTCTGCTTCTCCAAGGCCACGCTACGTTCCTCAGCAGCCGCCAGGCGTTGAAGAATTTGCTCCATGGTCTGGGAATCCTCTGCACGATTGTCCTCAGTGGGCAGAATGCCTGCCTGTGAACGAGTGACTGGCATTCTCGTCCGGGGAGGTAGTGAGTGGAGGGTTTTTTTTTTGGAGGTGGAGGTCTTTTGCCTATCAAACAGACTTAGCCTTTTGAGATGGGAAGAAGGAGGCGATTTTACAGGTACCGAAGGGCATTTGAAAAATCAGGATCTCCTCTACTTCCCACAGACCGCGCCAATGTGTAAACACATAAAAATGTTCAACACTATTTCGAATCCTTTTATTAATTTTCGGATTCTCCTTATATACATTTTCTGAATGGGCTTCATTACTGGGTTCATAAAAAGCTTGCTGGCCCAAAAAGTTAATGGGCCTGATGACGGATGGGCTTTGATGGGCCTGATGACAGATGGGCTTTGATGGGCCTGATGACGGATGGACTTTGATGGGCCTGATGACAGATGGGCCTTGATGGGCCTGATGACAGATGGGCTCAGTTGGGCTGGACATTTCCACTCTTACATCTACTTACAATGGAGACGATCTTCAACCCCCTGATCTTGTCTGCGAAATGGATGATGAACTCCAAGTTGATATTGTATTTATAGATGGGGGTTAGGACTGTTTCAGATTAAACGTTAAGAGATGTATTTATTCTATCAAACAACACAACTCTCCATATCTATATCTATATCTATAATCTATAATCTATATCTATCTATTTAAATCTATAATCTATAATCTATATTTATAATCTACAATTTATAACTATTCTAAAAGTGTGAGACCCTTGAAATATTTTCAAACCTTTTGTATTTTATTTTAAAGTAAAAAATAATTTTATTTTATTAAATGTATTTCATTTAAGACCATCATTAGTGCATTTATAAAGCCTTTAAAAAGTGTAATGACACTTTCATATATTTTATATATTGCTATATGTATATTTATATATACATATATCTATATCTATATATATTACACAATTACAAGGCTATTTATATTTTTGTAATTGTCAGAAATTACATGGCCCAATATAGATGGGCCATAGGACTAATGGGTCGCGTGACTGATGGGCTGCACGACTGATGGGCCGAAAGATCAATGGGTCATGGGACTAATAGGCCCATAGAAGTTTCTAGAGAATAAGTGATCCATAAGTTAGGGACTTGTCCTGCTTATGGAAAAGGGAGTCCAAAAAAGAAAATAGTTTATCAAATCCTATGATTTAAGGGATTGATAAACTTGGGTAAATGGGCTTGACCCATTTACCAATTTATGTATAAATACATGGCTTGGGAATGAATAAAGGATTCAGTTTTAACCCAATTATTATTGTGTATTTTTCTGCATCTACACAAGTGGCGCCGTCTGTGGGAAATACTATTATTGAAATCTTTCTTTTCAATAGCTTCCCATTCTCTACGAAGAGCTTAGATTTACACCATCCATGGCAGTTATCACCCGTTCATAGCAATCCGAGTTACCTTCGAATGGAGGCCAACCTTCACAAACCGAAGATCCGATCAGGCGAGCTTTGGAGGACATAACTGCTGAATTGGAGAGGCAGAACGCCGAGTTGGTGGCCAAATTGGCCTTGTTGCAAAACCCTCGAGAAACCCCGAATGGCGAACAAACCAATCAGCAGGAGCGGTCCGCAGGCCACCAGTCAGAAAGGGACAACAAACACGCAAAGTCCAACAACGATAAGGAGGAACATGCAGAATCATCCCTGCAAGTGATCGGGATGCATAATCCCGAGGAGACTCTAACCATGAAAAAGTTGGAGGAGATTATGATCAGATTCCAAAGGGAAGTGCTTAAGGATCTGACGATCACCAGCGTGCCCTACCCGAAGAGGTTCAGACTACCAAAATTTACCTTGTTCGATGGCACAAAGGATTCGACGGAAAACATCTACCACGTCCATACAAAAATGAATGTCTACAATGAGAATGAAGCCCTACACTGCAAAGTCTTTCCCACCAACCTGACCGAAATAACCCTGCTATGGTTCAGGAAGTAACCACCCGATCAATTGGAAGCTGGCTCAGACTTTGTGAGTTGTTCATTGCCCAGTACTTCGGCAATAAAAGACAAAGAAATACCATCTCCAGTCTATTCACCATGATCAAAGAAAAATGTGAATCCCTGAAAAGCTTTATCTCGCGTTTCAACATGAAGATGTCCTCAATTGATAATTGCGATCAACATTTAGCCATTGAGGCTTTCAGAATGGACTTGATCCCTGGAACCAAGTTCCATCAGTCTTTGGTCAAAAGACCACCTGCAAACATCGGGGAACTCAATTCCAGGTCACAAGGGCACCTCCGGATAAAAGAGGAACTGGCCATATGACAAAGAACGACAGCCTTTGCTAGCGTAGAGGCAAGAGTATCCGAACCAAAAGCAAAGGATCGGGCAATCGATCGGAAGCATCCAGGCGTTTCTCCTGCACCCTCCCCAGTCCTAGAGAAACGTCAAAGATTCGAGGACAAGATTACTCCATTAAAGGTTACCCTAGCCAAACTGTATCAAGAGACTAAGGGTAAAGGAATCTTCCGGTCACCACCACCCATCAGACAACAAATGGACCAAAGAGACATGTCAAGACATTGTTCCTTCCATGGCGAGTACGGACACCATGCTAACGAGTGCAGAAGCCTTAGGAGGCAAGTAGAAGCCATGATAGCTAAAGGGGAATTGACGGAGTACGTTGCCAAGGAAGGAACCCGACAAGATCAAACGTCACACACGCTCACCAAGGGAGCAGTGGGACAGCCCGTAAGAGTCATTCACATGGTTCACAGTGGCCCAAGTCTGTCAGAAGCGGAGGAAGCCCGTAGATCCCAGATGTGTCAAGCCCAGAAGCTGTGAAAGGTTGGGGAAATCAGCGAGTTGCGAAGCTCGAAAGAGGATGCCCATATAACTTTTTCTTCTGCAGACATGCGGAACATTCAATCACCACATGGCGATCCTTTGGTTATCTCCCTCATGGTCTCAAACTGCCTGATCAAGAGGGTAATGATTGACCCAGGAAGCAACACCAACATTATCACCAAGTGGGCCTTTGAGAAGTTAGAGATCAACCCTCAGGAGATAGTCCCTTCCAGAAGCCCGATAGCCGGATTTGATGGCAGAAAAGTGGAACCGGTGGGAGAGATCCAACTGCCAGTAATAGCGGCAACGCGTATGCTTAGAGAAAATTTTGTGGTGGTGAATGTCAAACCCTCATATAATCTCCTTATGGGAAGGGGTTGGATCCATCGGATGCACGGAGTTCCTTCAACCATGTATCAAGTCATGTGGTGCATCGATCCGAATGAAATTGATGTGACTGACATCAGGGGCGATCAGGTAGCAGCCAAGGAATATTACGTTGTTACCATGAAAGGTCTGAGGAAAAGGACTGAGCTGGAACAAGAATCACGATCCAAAGCGGTACCCGATGATCAATAGCAATTACAGGAAGAGGGTGAGGGGTCATCAATAACAGCTGAACATTTGCTTAAAGTTTAGATCTACCCCGATCACCTTGAAAGGTTGACTTGTATTGGTTTTGGCCTCAATGCATAAGAAAAAGAATAAATAGAGGCCCTCCTACACTGCAATACTGACGTATTTTCCTAGGGCCATATGGATATGACCGGCATCGATCCGTCAGTAGTCCAGCATTCCCTCAACGTGGATCCCAGCGCAAAACCCGTCAGGCAAAAACAAAGGTGAATAGGAGCTCACTGAAACCAGATCATAGATGAAGAGGTTGATTGACTTCTCCAAGCAGGATTCATTAAGGATGTACAATATCCTTCCTGGCTGGCAAACGTTGTTGTGGTTCAGAAGAAGAACGGGAAATGGAGGGTGTGTGTGGACTTCACCGACCTGAATAGAGCATGCCCGAAGGATTATTTTCCCTTACTAAAGATTGATCAGATGGTAGATGCCACTGCAGGATTCAAGCGCTTAAGTTTTCTAGGTGCATACTCTGGGTATAACCAGATACAAATGAACCCAGATAACGAGGAAAAGATTGCCTTCATCACTGAATCAGGTACATATTGTTACACAGTTATGCCTTTCGGACTAAAAAATATAGGTGCAACCTTTCAAAGGCTGGTCAGCAAAGTTTTCCAGGGCATGATGGGATCTACCATAGAAGCCTACATTGATGACACGGTGGTCAAAAGCAAGGCAAAAAGTGGTCACCTAACCGATCTGTAGCAGGTATTCGATACCCTCAGAAAGTACAAGATGAAGCTCAACCCATCCAAATGTTCTTTTGGAGTATCCTCAGGTCAGTTCTTGGGACACATAATTGATCGGTCGGGAATACAAGCTAGCCCAGCACAGGTTAGAGCTCTCATGGAGTCAGCGGAGCCAAGTACTAACCGGATGAGTAGCAGTCCTCAGCCATTTCATCTCTCGCTTAACTGATCGGTGCTGGCCATTCTTTTAAGCTATAAAGGCGGCAAAAGGAGAGGTCTGGGGGCTGGAGCAATCAGAAGCCCTGAAAAAACTCAAAAGCTACATGGCAAAACCTCCTATACTGGCAAACCTAGAAGCAGACGAGCCGTTACACTTGTATCTAGCCATATCTACAACATCTACCAGCGCCGCTCTGGTCAAGGAGGGCAAGGGGTACCAGATACCAGTCTTCTACACCAGCAAAGCCCTTGCTGATGTAGAAACCCGTTATTCAAAGTAGGAGAAGCTAGTACTATCACTGATCAATGCAAAACGACGTTTTCTGCATTATTTTGAAGCACATCCGATCGTAGTGCCAACTGCAACCCTGATCAAATCCATAATGGCGAAACTTGAGTTATCAGGGAGAGTATCCAAATGGGCAATAGAACTTGGAATTTTTGACATAAACTATGTCCCCCGAACTGCCATAAAAGAATAAGCGGTAGCTGACTTTCTGTTGGAAACAGAAACTACAGACTCTTTAAAAGAAAATGAACCTGGCTTATGGGTTGTGTTTGTAGATGGATTATCAAATGTCAATGGAGCAGGGATCGGTGTGGAGCTCGTGACACCAAATGGCACTAAAATCCAGCAGTCCATTCGATTGGAGTTTTCTGCCTCCAACAACGAAGCTGAGTATAAGGCTTTTCTAACAGGGATTCGGTTGGCCCGAAGCCTTCAAGTACAGAAAGGGAGATACGGAGTGATTCCCAGTTGGTCGTACGACAGTTGAATGGAGAGTATGAAACCCGAGAGCCTAAAATGGAAGCGTACAGGAATTTGGTACTAAAGGAGGCCGAGGAATTCCAGCAGTTGACCTTTGAACAGATCCCCAGAGGGGATAATATCATGGTAGATCATCTGGCTAACCAGGCCTCTGCAGTAGGGGAAAGTATGACTCGAATAGCACCAGTGGACTTTATCGTCCGATCAAGCTTGGAGCCCTCCAAAGACATGATGGTCATTCCTTGGGAGCCAAGCTGGATGGACCCCATAGCAGACTATTTGAGGACCGGTGCATTACCTGAGTCAAAACCAGAGGCCCGGAAGATAAGAATAAAAGCTGCCAAATATGCTCTATACAATGGGCAGCTATACCGCAAGTCATTCTCTGGGCCATATTTGAGATGTCTCACGCCCTCCGAAGCTTCTACGATCATAGAAGAAATTCATGCAGGATCATGTGGCAATCATTCCTGAAGGAGGTCTTTTAGCCCATAAAGTTCTCACCCAGGGATACTTCTGGCCTTATTTGTCAAGGGACGCTGAGGTCTACACCCGACACTGCAAAAAGTGCCAGTTTCATGGAGATGCCATCCATCCACTACCAGAATTACTGAACCCAACAATTATCCCTCACCCCTTTGCCCGATGGGGTATTGTCATTGTGGGTCCTCTACCGCAAGCTATACGATCTACCACTCATGTTCTTCTGGCTAGGATTACTTTAGCAAGTGGGTGGAAGCCGAGGCATACTCTACTATCAAAAGTAACCATGTTATAAAGTTCATATGGAGACACATCATTTGTAGATTCAGTCTACCCCGAACTATAATGATGGATAATGGCACCAATTTGGATAACAGGAAAGTTCAAGTGTTCCTGGAAAAACATAGGATCAATCAGAACACTTCTTCCGTTGGCTATCCACAAGGAAATGGATAGGCTGAAAGGACAAACAAAACAATTTTCGATACACTCAGGAAAAAGCTTGAATAGGAAAAAGGGGCCTGGTTGGAGAAATTGTCCGAGGTCTTATGGTCCTATCGGACTACTCCAAATCAACCAACTGAAGAGACCCCTTTCGCCATGACCTATGGTGCTGAAGCCATTATCCCGACTGAATTGAGAGTACCTACTTTAAGAAGTCAAGCCTGGGAGGAAGGTCCAAACAATCAGCACCTAGCCTATGATCTGGACCTACTGGAGGAAAGAAGAGAAGTTGTCGGGATAAGGCTGGTTGCCTATCAGCAGCAAGTCAGGGCACAGATTAATCAAAAAGTTAAGGGAAGAGAGTTTCAGGTAGGTGATATGATGCTCAGAAGAAAGATTGGAATTATCGGCAAGTTATGGGAGATATGGGAAGGACCTTATACAATAATTGAGGTCATCGGACGCGGTGCTAATCAGGTGTGGAAGAACGAGACAGGCCGCATCGAGCCCAACTCTCAGAACGCTTATCGGCTGAAGAGGTATTACCCTTATGTGGTTTTTTTTTCTTGTTAAAACAATAAAATAAAACTGTATCTCGCATATGACACCTTTTACTGATTATAATAAAGCATCTGTGCCCGATGTTCGGCACCTCTGCTTCATGATTCTCAAGTTCTTTTCAATAAAGATACATTATATTTATACTCCTATTTTATGCTAATGTTTCACGTTTAATTGAAAATATTCCTAAGTGTTGAGTTCAAACCTGATTTGAACCAACCAGAGGGTAAAAACTAGCCTCAGGGGCTAAATGCCCGAAGGCTCCATGTTTAAATTGAAAATTTTCCTAAGTGTTAAGTTCAAACTTGATTTGAACTAACCAGAGGACAAAAACAAGCCTCAGGGGCCATATGCCTAAAGGCTCCATGTTTAAATTAAAATTTTCTTAAAGTGTTGAGTTCAAGCCTGATTTGAACTAATCAGAGGACAAAAATGAGTCTTAGGGGCCATATGCCCGAAGGCTTCGTGTTCAAATGAAAATTTCCCTAAGTGTTAAGTTCGAACTTGATTTGAACTAGCCAGAGGACAAATACAAGTCTTAGGGGCCAGATGCCTGAAGACTAAATATTAAAACAGAAAAATTTTACTAGGACAAGAAGAACAAAATAAACACTAAGCTAGAAAAGTTTTTTTTCATTGAAAAAAGAGAGAAGTTACAAAGATACCCTTCTGAAAAGGGTAAGTACAGAGAACTTAAAAAACCTACTCTACTCAGGGGGAGGATAGTCTTCTCCCTTCAAGATAGCAGCAAACCGCTTCTCATTTTTAGAAATCGGTGGGTCCTTGTAAGGAAGAGACACTCCCATGAAAGCGTCAAACTCCTTAGCAGTCTTGAACTCCCGATCTGCCAAGGGAATGTGCTCCATTTCATGCCTTTCTCGCCACGCTTTGACCGTTTGGACATCGCAGATGGTGGTGTAACGGCTGTGCATGTATAGACCACCCAAGCGGCACATCTCTACCTTGGACCGCTTAAGAGCCAGAAGCTTATCTGACTCCGCCTTTTCGACAGCTATCTTCTGGTAGGCTGCCTTCGACTCTGCAAGCTCAGCGGCTAAAGCCATCTTTTCGGCAACTAAAGCCCTCTTCTCAGCCTCTCCAGTCTCCAGAAGGATTTTATGCTCAGAAACACTCTAGCGAAGACCATCTACCTTATTAAACAGAGCAACCCGATGCTCGTTATTTTGCTAGAGTTGGGCATGTATCTTGGCCATTTCCCAAACATCAGACTCCACAACATTGTTATAGGCCCGGATTCCAAAAAGAAGCTACACAAAAAGAGGAAAAAAGGGCATGTTAAGTACATAATGAAGTGAAGATAATGAACCAGGGTACAAAAGAACAACAAATTACTAACCTCCATGACCATTGTGGAGCTCTTTTTTAGAAACTCAGTCCTGGAGATTTTCGACTGAGCAGCCCTATCGGCCGGAGTCCAAATCCCCTTCGCCATAACCCATAGAGCCTATGGTTGGGTGAAAGTGAGCTAATCGGTGCAGACCTGTGTCCTGTCGGGCAGAAAAAACTTTGGTTCCCAGGGAATAGAAGTACGGGGGACATCGTGAGCCTGAGGAGTTTCGTTTGTCGAGGCATCAATAGCTTGAGTCCCGGGCCTTTTATTGGCCGCTCCACCACTTGTACCAGAACAGGTCCTCGTGATTGGAGGGTTTGCAGGAGGAGGCTGAGGTGGGTCTACTGGACTTTGTGCGGGCGGAGGTACTGGAGGTGCATGGGGTGTTGTCGAGAGCGATACAACGTTAACCAGGCTGATCCCTTCAGGAACTTGAGTGCGTCTTGCACAAATGGGTTTGACGGGCAAATCCATCATGTCAACAACAGCGCCCAAGTTAGAAATCATCTCCAGATTTTCCTGAGTCAGAAGGGTAGTGGAAGATCGGAATTTGCTCTAGATCTTGGCCTTAAGAAGGGTTATCCGTTCTTTTATGAGGGACATGGGAATTTCTCTGTCCTCATAACCTAGAAATCTGTATGCATATTCCCTCTATGTAAATCACATAACTCACAAAGACAAGAAACCTTATGGAGGGGACGGCAGATAGGTAGGCGAATGGCACTAAAGGTATGTGGGATTGGAAATGTAAGAGAGAACGGGTAAAACCAGTTTTCGCTAACAACTACCATTCTCTCTTTCCACCCTTTATTAGACTTTTCTGTACCAGAACATATACCCCGACCCTGGAAGGGAAGAGGTTGTATCTACCCTTACTTTCTCTGGCATTTTGGAAAAAATAATAAAGAAGCAAGTCGGCTAAACCTAGGTTAAGGTCCAGATCCCTATTGTACAATAGGAGCATGGACATAATCCTAAGGCTGTTCGGGTTGAGTAGAAGCGGGTGCAAACCTAACATAAAAAACACCTAATGGAAGAAGGGGTGAAGAGGAAATCTTAAAACCTTAAAGTGAATTGCCGATAGTAGAATGCTACCTGGTTGAAGTCCCTCACTCTTAGATAAATCTAAATATCCTGGGTAAGGGGCCACATCGACATCCCCAAGAACGTGGGTCTCAGGACGAAGATGTTTTACATCTACCTCATGTTGGGTTTTCTTAAGAGGGCAACTATGAAGGGTTCAGAAGGCTTGGGGGCCACAAGTTCATCATTATCATAAGAACCCCTTGAAGCAAGTATTCCCAGATTCGCTGACGAACCCGGAAGGTTGGCATTTTGGGGAACTGTTTTTGGGACAAGGGCCCCTTGATGGGTAGAAGGAGGGTTATCACTACTGGTAGGGTCGATGTCAGTTGCAGAGGACAGAACGACCTCCTCTACTGACCGGGTATCATCGCTGTCAGACATAGTTCCAGAAAGGTAGAAGAGACAGATGGGGGGTAGAGGTGAAAATTAAAGAAAGAAGAGGGAAGGACCGTCCGACTTACTCAACTTATAATGAAGAGGTAGGAAGAGCTAGCTTCGGGTATAAGTAAACTTCTGTTTTGATAGAGGTTCTTAACTGACCAACAAGAAAGAGTGCATGAATGAAGGAAAGATGAGTTCCAGGAGCAAAAATTGAGAGAGAGAGGCAGGAGCGAAAAGTTGTAAATGAAGAGAATGAAAAATCAAATGGTAAAGGATGGGTTTTATAGAAAGAGAGGAGCATGCCAAAGGACAACACGAAGCCCGAAGGTCCCACATTGCACAATGAGCCGTCATGGTGCAAAGTTTAAGGAAGTTATAACCTCTTATTTTGAAATGTCATTAAATGCCCAATAATGACATGACAACTCACCACCATCATTTCCCATAAAAAATATATATGTATATATGAGTATATGCTATTTCGGTCATGGGCTATGATGAGAATCATAAACCCATAACCTCAGGGGCCTGTGTAATAGTCAGAAATTACATGACCCAATATAGATGGGTCATAGGACTGATGGACCGCATGACTGATGGGCCGAAAGATCAATGGGCCATGGGACTAGTAGGCCCATAGAAGTTTCTAGAGAATAAGTGATCCATAAGTTAGGGACTTGTCCTGCTTATGGAAAAGGGAGTCCAAAAAAGAAAATAATTTATCAAATCTCATGATTCAAGGGATTGATAAACTTGAGTAAATGTGATTGACCCATTTACCAATTTATGTATAAATACATGGCTTGAGAATGAATAAAGGATTCATTTTTTAACCCAATTATTAAAATAAAAAATAATTTTATTTTATTAAATGTATTTCCTTTAAGACCATCATTAGTGCATGTATAAAACCTTTGAAAAAGTGTAATGACACTTCATATATTGTATATATTGCTATATGTATATTTATATCTACATATATCTATATCTATATATATTACACAATTACAAGGCTATTCATATTTTAAATATTGCTTAATATTATTTCATTTATGCCTATATCTATATTTATATCTACATCTTCTATATATATATATCTATCTCTATATCTATATATACTTTGTAATTACAAGGCTATTAATATTGCTTAATATTATTTGATTTATGTCTATCTGTAAATTTATATCTATATCTTCTTTATATCTATATCTATATATACTACAAAACTACAAAGCAGAACATCACAAATTGCATTAGATGACAAATGGAATAAGGAAAATGAGGAAATGAAACGTTTGAGGTCTAAAATCCTAAAGTAAATTATTATTTTTTCGGCTAGAAAAGACAACTACAAGGGGTAAATCAGGAATTTCCCCAAGAAAATAAATCAAAAGTTACCAACAAGTCCCAAACTTAACCTAATCAGAACACATTACAATCCCTAATCATATTTTATTCGTCTTCCTAACCCCAAAACTTGGTCCATGGTGTTTGGTGTTCAAAATCTTCATCACTTCTGTCATCAAACCAACCACATTAACCTCTTCCATCAAAATTCCAAACTTACTATGATTTCAATCCAGAGGCCCCGATCTATAGGTCCACTCCATCAGTCAAACATGGCAAACCAACAATCATCTTTACCTCTTCCATGGCTATGGCTATGGCGGTTGGGGGTGAGGGAGGGGAAGGGGCAGTGGTTGGGTAGTAACATAAAGCATCACGTACCCATAAAGTAAAAAAACTCTGCAATACATATAATGTTTGTGTTAATTTAAAGTTGGTCCTCCCCTCAATAAAATTAATACACGTGACATATATTAATTTAAAAACATATACCCATTATTTTATGAGTTTTAACCCAATCTAATTTTTTTCCCTTTTCTATTAACCATTGATGGACCTACTGTTTTCATCATCTCAAACGCTCCGAAGATTTTCACCAATTCTTTGTTTTTGTTTGAATCTTCATAAATTTTCTTCTGATTTTGTATCTGTAGAGTTTTTGAACTGGACTTGTATGAATATATCGCTAATTTTGAACTTATAATATTGATACAAGTTTGTGGTTATATATATATATATAGATGTGTGTGATATATATATAGTTTGAATCTAAGTTTGCTAAAGTTGTCAAGGTTGCGATCAAGTGTATTGATGTTGGTATGATTTGGATTTGAGGCTCAAGTATTGTAATGGGGATTCTATTAATGGTGCTTAATTGATTGAGGGTGATGAGCGTGCTGGAATTTTCATTCCAAATGTGTGCCGAAATTTATCAATTGTGATAAAGTTTTTAGATTAGGTTAAAATTCATAAAATAATAGGTAATACTCATTTATATATTTTTAATTAATATATGGCATGTGTCTTAATTTTATTAGGTTATGTAAGAGAGGAGGACCAACTTCGTCCTCCTGTCGAGGACCAAGTATTGTCTTAAACTCTTTATTAATTCTTTGTTATTTTGTAACTGATGACGACTATTCTTTATAAATTTATTATATAAAAAACTAATACGATTGCAGAGTTTTTTCCCCTCCAACTTTTCATCATCTCCAAAGTCTTATTACTGTTTGAGAGTAAGAAACGGTAAGCTAAAGTGTGACAGTTGATTGAATGTTTATACATTGATTATAAATAAATACTATCATTATTTGTAATTAACATTCCAACCCAACTCCTCATCGAAACTGTTGGAGATGAAGAGCATATACATGTATATTTATAATTTTGAATGTAAATGTTGGACCTTAAATTTGCCTTTTAAATCTTGGTGTTCATTCATCCATCTCTCCATATTAATTGTTTGTTCTTCTGGAATAGAGAGTGTAAACGTGTACATTGTACAAATAAAGGCTTAGGCATAAGTAAATGCCACACTGGTTGCTCTCTCTTCATTATAAGGTTGCAATCAAAACCAATATTGGCTCGTACCAAGCAAAATGCATGTAAGTCAACTGGAGGGAAGACTCCCAGGTTTGTTTATGCGCGCACACACACACATATATATATATGTATATATATATATATGTATATATATATATATGTATATATCTGTTTATTAAATTTATGTTTGGTTCTTATAAATTGGATTATTTCAGGCTGCTTGCAAGTCGGCCCCAACTATTGGAGGAGTTAAGAAGCCTCACCGCTATCGTCCTGGAACTGTTGCTCTTCGGTAAGCTAGCTCTTATAGCTCATATTGGCAATTGTTCTTCACTGTAAATGCATGTGAATTTTTTTATAGTTTGATGTTTAGTTTCACTTACATTATCATACCACGAACAAGATTCTATTTTTTTCACCTTTTTAAAAGTGTTTTTGTAGTTGTATGTTAATTGTCTGTGTGATGCAAAGATATGACCACTACTTCATCATAAAAGTACTATATTTTAATTTCTTTCAATAGTCTTTTGGCTATAATGGTATGTTAGTTTTGTATGCTAGATCAAAATAAGATTCTAATTGCTTGATTGTAATGACAAAAAGGATTTCTTTTTTAACCCTCTTGATAGTATTTTGAATATCATTGCATGCTAATTGTTAATGTGATTTTCACTTGTCGTGTAACAGTTGCTTCTCGGTAAGAGCAATTGTTTTTGGCTGTAAATGCATGTTAATTGTTAATATTAAAATTGATGATTGATTCAATTCCATTACCATACCATACTACGAAGAAGATTCTAATTTTGATAATTTGTTAGTGTGTTTTTGGCTGCAATTGCAGATTAATTGTGAATGTGTATTCAAGGATAAATTCCAGTTGCTTTATTATAAAAATAACTAATTTTCTTCTCATTCAACAATGTTTTGGTTATAATTCTATGTAAATTTTGTATTTAATATCAAAGCAAGTGTAAACCAGTTCGATGATGCCGAACGAATCTCAACCTTTGTAAATCAAACAGAAGCAATGAAATAGATAAATGACAAGAAGAAAATTGAGAATTCAAGAATAAGCAAATATTGGAGCAATTTCGGATCCTTTTGCCTTTCTTTTTTCTTTCTTTAATACATGAAAACCGGTCTTACCCACATAAATGAGTTTTAATACATATTAAAAACAATATCTACATTAAATTGAAGTTTAATGTTTATCAAAAACTGCTATAATAAAACCGTATGTCAGTTTTGATTCTATATATTTGAAACGGTCATTTCCTTAATGGCTTTATCCTAAAATGAGCTTATATCCTTGGGCTTTATTTTCTATTTGGGCTTTGTTTTCTATTCGGGCTTTAAAACAAGTATGCTGATCCAGTGTGAGTCTTTGTACGATGGGGCTGATGAAAAAATGGGCCTACAACAAGATTCTAACTTATTGAATGTAGAGACAAAAATAATCATTTCATTACTTCTTTTGAAAGTATTTTAATGTAATTGCGTGTTGATTGTTTATGTGATTTTGAAGATTGATTTCGTTTCCTTATCGATAAAATAAGAAGTTCTAAGTAAAGAAGCTGTCACGCCCCGTTATTCCTGAGACTCCAATCAGGAGAATCAGCAATCCCGGGGTATGACGTCACAGGAAACGACAACCAAGATTAACAATGACACTGAAATACATGGAATATGAATGAAAATGAAGTATTCCATGTCACATGAGTAATAGAAACTCAGTAAAGGAATTCTAACGAAAATTCGGCAGAGTTTCGTTTATAAATGGAACATCCGGACAACCCAACAACAACACAACGAAAGAACCTGCCCATAACAACAGAAATAGAAACAATGGCACGTAGCCCAACATTCCAGAAACCTAGTGGGGCCGAGGTAATGGAAAAGAACACCAATACCTCTCCAAACCCCTCTAAAATCAATAGAGTCCCAAATGCTCAAATGAAAACATAAAGAAAACCATATGACGATGCCGAAAAGGTATAAAGGCACCCCAAAACAACAATTACCGACTGAGCCACCAAGCTCAAATAAGAATACATAAAATTAAATGGTAGTGCCGAACAAATGCAATGGCACCCCCAAAACAATAATTACCAACTGAGCCACCAAGCTCAAATAAGAATACATAAAACTCAGGAGTAGTGTCGAAATGATACAAAGACACCCCGAAAATAATAAATACACAAAATAAAGGATACAACACAAGGGGATATACCAACAGTCTGGCTCCCAAGAGAATAAAAGAATAATAAACATGATTACGGAAGGAGGAATGAATCTACCGTCCCAAATCCCCCGTACCATCGCCGCCGTACGCGCCGTGCTGCATCCACCTGTAAACCTGAAAATGTTGTGTGTGGGGGGTGAGCAAAAAACCACGCGCTCACCATAATATCAAAACATCACACTCATAGCCGTCTAGAAAATGCTAACCATCCCGTGTGCATGCATCTATCCTAGGTCAAGCTATCGTCTCCCGTGGCACCCCCGCTAATCCGAGACACCCAACAATAACCTCACAACTAATCTCGAAACTACTCCAAAGTCGTAAAACAACACAGCTCATAAGATATATCTACCACTCGTATATACGCATGTCAAATCATCATATATATATATATATACACACACATATATATATATATATATATATAAAAGTCCCGTAAATAGCTAATCCTAGCACTTGGTGTATGAAGGCCCCCAGTCGAATACACACTCTCATCTAGAGATACAACCAGAACTAGCTATCTACCATTCCGTGCACCTAGCACGCTACTCAAGGTTCCTAGGAGGTATATAGGTCACTCCTTAGGACTATCGAAAGGGAATAACCATTCTTCTACATAAAACAACCAGTGAACCAACCCGTTCACTCGAAGAAACCTAAAAAGGGAAGGTCTTATCTCCACATCGGATTCGGTAACCAACCGAACTATCTCTAACTCACACTGCCTATCAAGGCACTAAAAAGGGTACAGATCAACAAGGTCACCTCTAACTCATACCGCCTATCGAGGCGCAAGAAAGGGTTACTGGAGTCATTTAGTCCCAAACAGATGCCATGGCCCTCGGGTTTTTAAAGAAAAATGTTGAACCCCGAAGGATTCAACCGGTTTTTAAGAAAAAGTTGGGGCCCGGTCAAATCATATTTGGTTCCAATGCCTCCTAACCCAACCAAACACTAGGAATTGCACTATGTGCGCTTAACTTAACCTCACTTCTCTTACCCGAGAAGATCCACAGACAACCACAATTGATCATAGTTCTTACTTTAAGGAATGAAACCTCAGAAACACATGTTCGGGTTACAACCCGAGAAACTATAACACGGGGAAAATAACTACTAGGGTTCAACTGAATATCACCTTAAAGTCACATTCAAACTTATTTCGAAACATGTTCTAAGATCTTCTACTTAATATAGGAACCTATAAACAAATCCTCAAAGGTTACCAAACCAACACCGGGATTCAAGTGTTCCTCGGAACAACTAGGAGGAATCTGAAACAATCAACTCTAAAACATATCTAGATCTCAGAACTGACCTCGAGTCTCAAAAACGAGACAAACCATGTCCAGAGTTCACTAACTTTACCAGAACATATAGGAAAGGAGATTTTCAAGGCATATGGCTAAAAACCATTTACTACTCGAAACATTTTTAAAGTGGAAGGGTGAGCGACAAGCTCAAAATACACAAGTCAAGAGAAATAAGGTCAGGCTAACGAGTCTTACCCGAACTGTAACCTGAACAACTCTTCCCACTACCGAAGTGGTCTAATAATCATTCAGTGATAACACTAATCACCAATCACAAAGGCCTATGTGGCCAAAGGCACAACCACAACTAAGTCTCAATATACGACTAGCCAACTCAACTCAAGGGGAAAACAATTAATTCTCAAAACCTCTTTCCATCTATATCCACGTAATCACCTGGAACACATGCCAACCTTGGCTCTACTAATCCAGGTTTTTATTATCGTCGAACTTTATTTCTTTCTTTACAATTTTAAATTTTTAAATAATCATTATAATTTAACCACAGTTAAAATATTAATTACAAACACCGCGCCTTAGCGCCAAAGAGAATAATACAAATATTTAGTTACAACTCAGACCTCACATACACAATATCGATAATCAATAATAACAGACAAGTACATATCAAATAAATGTCCAATATGAATGTAAATGCCATGACAATGCAACTCCAATGCAACCCTAGCCACTAATATCCAAGAATCCAAAACCGTTCACTGCTGGGGCAACAAACCCACAACAGGAAGGGTGGGCGTCGCCAAAGAAAGTACGGGGACCACAAGCCCGCCCGGGAATCGACAAGTGAGACCCAAGCCCTCACCCCCAAATGTCTAGAGAATTGAGAGTTACTAGCTCCCTGGGTGCTAGACCACCCCCTGGCCAGTAGTTGCGACATTCCAAACGATCCAGACTTGTACGTGATATAACTGAGGCATGCAACGTGCACCGAAACAATATGTATATAACATGGTGCTATATGAATGCAAAATGCCTCCATATGAATTTAATATGCTCAATAACACGGCATAAAAGCCAAGCAATCTCATATCAATCATGTTTCACAATTTAAATCACACGATAATTAAATTTCCATTTATCACAAAAATACTCGGGTTCTCAATTGCCCCATCTTTATAGATTTTTATACGCCAGCATGCTTTTAATTTAATTTCCAAATAATTATTTTCAAATTAATTCGCCTCAGGGAACAATTTAATTCACAATACAACTTCATTATATTTTACGAGAAAAATAAATTATAAAGGGAACTGAAACCGTGTCTAAGTTCTACGTGAATCCCCTAGCTTATAATTTCAATTTCAATAAACTATAAATAACAGGGGATAATTTACTCGTCGTCTCTTCATCCCTCAATATCCATTATGTCTGTACTGTATCTCAATTTCAATCACATAATTCGACACAATCCTACTTTAAGTCCAGGGGTACTAAACCACCTATTTTAATCCAATTTAAATAGGATTTAATTTCTTAAAAATTCTCAGGGAATTAATTTATTTAATTTCCCAGGGAATTTCTATTCCCGACCTCATTTATTCGGTTATGGGCAATTCGTGAATTTTATAAAATCCTTAAATTCCATTTATCGCTTAGGAATTTAATTTCATGCTTTTATTATTCATAAACATACAACGGGACAACTTAGCATTTTTTACGCACTATTAGTGAGTGCTAGATAAACATATATATATAAAAATATATATAAAATTCCCCCACCTAATTATATTGCTTACAGAACTGCCGTTTCGGGCCCACAGTGAACAGTGTCGGCGCCCGATTATGGAGCCCGCAGACCAAAGTCGTCCGAAAATTATTTCGAATATATCGAAACGTCCGTCTTGACGACCTATACGATAACACTAGCTGTCATTCGTCACAACTCAATCATGTAGTCGATAACAAGAACACACGTAAACGTTTCACCAAGTCTAAACTACTAAACGTTATTGTCAAGTCACATAGTCATCATCGAAATTCCACAAAGTCGTTAAGGTGATGATCGCCAAGTCGCACAATCGAATCCAAGCGTAAATGCGAAAAATTTACGCGTAAAATACACAGAGTAACCATGATGTCATCACCGAAAATAAATCGGGAATAATTCAGAAAAAAGGGGAAAATGAAACGGGGTGTTACAGAAGCAGAACTCTATTTCTTTATTTATTATTATTATTATTATTTTTAAATGTTGTTTGTTATCTAAAAGTTGATATATGTGGTATGCTATTTTGAACAGTGAAATTCGCAAGTACCAGAAGAGTACTGAGCTGCTGATCAGGAAATTGCCATTCTAAAGGCTTGTTCGTGAAATTGCTCAGGACTTCAAGGTAGTTGAATTTCTGTAGGAATGGATTTCATTGTCATAATAAAAAATAAGAATATGTGATGACTCAACATCAAATTACCATTATTGGTGAGAATTATATTTATAAAATGATTTATTAGACTCTTAAACATTATATGTATGCCGCTATTATTTCCACCCCTGCTATTGGGTAGACATGTGATTTTGTGTTGAAGTATATGTGTTGCATTCTTTATTTTACTTATTCTAATATTTTTAAATTTGAAATAAGATGAAATACAAGTTATTTAGAACATTAATACATAAAATTATTACATTATATATTACCACTCACACATAATTTTAAAATGTGTATTAATTTTATATACAGAATATAAATGGTCTTTCATCAAACCTCAAACTTCAATGCTGATTAGTTAATTTTGCACTTAAGTCTCTAATTTCAGTAAGTTGGGGATGCTCCTAAAGTGCTACATCAATTTTGGTTTGAGTTAAATAGATATGAACCTTATCCACAAAACACCTAGGTCAGAACCTTATCAACCAATAGTTATGAATGTGACCAATGATAAATAACAAGATCAAGACATCAATAAATATGCAAACACAGAGTAGGTACAAACACTAAGTAGGAAGGATCTAAACACAAGATGAAAGAGAGAAATATCACAAAAGAGGATAGTATTTTATTTCCTTTCAATCTGCTTACAACTGAAGGGGAGAGGCTCATTTTATAGATGAAGGAAACCTCTAGAGACCCAGGAAAAGACAGAACTACTCTCAACAACAGACGAAAATTACATCACACACAATTACATGAATAACCTCACTACATCACTCATGACATCATATCAATAATACACTCATTTACATCATGCTTGACATCAACCATCACCTCAATGCTGACATAAATATTATTGAAATTACATAATAATCCTTAACTTGAGATGGCCAACTGAATCAGTCTAAATCATCGTCTGAGTCTCCTGTTGGGAATCTATTTAGGTGCACACGATAGGTAGGATGGTCTGGATAGTCTGGGTAATGAGAATACTCCTCGTGAAATTGAGTAAGCAAGTAACGAATGCGCTGACGCCATTCTTCTGGATAAGCTTTTAAATAGTGCTAATTGGAAGTTTCTTTATACTGAAGATCACTGGGAATGGTAGCGAAATCTATGCGATTAGCATGACAGAGCTGACTGCGAATGATTTTATAAAAAGCGGGAAGCTCATACATTATGGTATTCTCATAACCAGTAAAAAAAGGAGGTATGGTGGGTTTTCTGGATAAAAATACCATCATCCTGAGTGGGATAGAGTTGCCTGCGAGTCCATAAGATAAACAATGGGTATTGGAAAGGGGTGTTTCTGAATTTAATTTTCCAAAATGAAATATATCCGAATAGAGTGAGCAAAGAACACCATTTAAACTGGGAGATCTCAATTTCATTGAGCAAACATTGGGCTAAGTATCGAAGCATGAGGGATTTGTTAAAAACAATTCCAATGGTGTACAAATCAACCAGGTACTAAAGCAGTAGGAAGGCTTCTTTGGGAAAGTGAAAATAAAACCGTGGGTTGATTTCAAATTGGGTAAGAAAAGGATAGACGGGGTGAAAGGGTAAATTGCTTATTGGTCCTATATCTAAACCATAAAGGTAAACATATAGGAACTAGAAGGAATTTACCATATGGATACTGCGGGCAATGAGAGTTCACTCCAGAAGGAGACATCGAAGGTGAAAAGGAAGGTGAACTGGCTGGAAACAAGAAATCATGGGAAAACGATGTAGAGGACTAGGACTATGAGAGAACTACATGATTTCTTTTTTCAGACAAGACAAAAAGTCGGGAAGGATGTTGGTTTTGCCTTTTATATGTATAACATCAAATGCCCATTGGGAAAACTAGTTAGCCCATCGAAGAAGTTGAGCTTTAGGAAGATGTTTCTGTTTGAACTAAAACATATTAGGAAAATTCATTAAATCAGTCTCAATTTGAAAATGATGACCAATTAAATGAAACTCAAATTTTTCAATGCTTCATTTTATGGCAAGAATCTCTTTGTAGGTAGAGTGGTAATGGAGTTCAGATTGAAAGAAAGCACCACTTTTGTAACCACAAATTTTCCTTGGAAGATAAAGAAGTTCTTCAAAAAACACAACACCCCAATAGTAGTCAGAATCATCGGTTTGGAGGATTCTTTTTCCATCAGAGGGGATAGTCAAAGGGGGAAGGTCTTGGGAAAGGGCTTTTAGATTTTGAACAACAGAGGTACACTGGGCTAACCAAGGTAATGGGTTTTTCTTGACAAGGGCTGAAAGAGGCTTTCTGTATTAGGCAAGGTTAGGAATAAACTTAGACATGTAGTTAAGAATTCCAAGAAATTGTTGAACTTGCTTGGCCGAGAGGTTGGTGTCAGGCAAAAATGTTTAAGCTGAGTTGCAATATGGGGTTGGACAGCATATTGTCCTTTTGAAATTTTCATGCCTAAGAAATCAATTTCAGGCTATCCTAAAATCATTTTCTTTTCAGAGAAAATGTTTGGAGAAGGCTAACATGGGTTGCATCATCAGGTGAGAACAACAAGATGTCATCTATGTAGATCAAGGCAGAGGAAAGGATGGGGGCAAAAATCTTAACCATGGAATGCTGGAATAAGGAAGGAGCGGTCTTTAAACCAAAGGGCATCACATTCCATTGAAAATGGTGATAAGGGATACAAAAACCAATTTTAGGGCGATCATCAGGATGAATGCCGAGTTGCCAGAAACCAGCCTTAAGATCAAATTTGAAGAAAATGTAAGCTTTAGGCAGGTTTGAAAATAGCACAGTTCTTCTTGGAAGAGGGAATTTGTTGTTTTGAAGAAAATGGTTGAGAGACTGGTAATTAGTTACTAGTCTCAATTTTCCTCGAACTTGTTCTGCTTTCTTGTTCACATAGAAAGCTTCACAAGCCCACTGGGAGGTAGTGGGTTCAATCAGGCCTTGATTTTGGAGTTGCTGAAGTTTTTGAAGAACAAGTTGATAATGTTCAAGATTCATACCATGATGAGTGGCTTTGGTAGGTTAAGATCTTCATTTTTCTTGAAGGGAAGAGTAATGAAGAACTCTGGGTTTTTCCAAAGGAAAATATCACATTTGGTCAGGAATTGGGTATGGGACTCAGCACAGGAGGATTGGATTATGGCTTATTGAACTATAGAGAACTCCTCAACAGAGAAGAGGTTTTGATGGGTTGTCCATAGGAGAAAATAGTTTTTGAACTTTAATCCTTTAGGCATCCAGGAAACCTCGTGAAGATGTTATAGAATATCAAACCCTAATAGAAGATCTTTTCCAGGAAGGTCCGAACCATAAACTTGTTGTTTGATAGTATAGCCAAGAAAAATCTGAATAGTAATAGGCTTACTTTGCAAGGTTATGATAAAGGTTTTTCCATTTGCTGCTTTGAAATGAGAGCAACAAGATTGTCAATAAGATCTGAGAAGGATAGAGGGATTCAAGATAGTGGATGCAGCTCCAGTATCAAAAAAGGCGTTGACAGGGATAGGTTTTGCATATTTGTCAAGGAGAATTTGGACTTTTGCAAGAGGTTGAACAAGGAAAGAAGGGAAAATGGCTTATTCAAATGAGTATATGTCAAGGGAAAAATCATCCTCAGCGGCAGATGATTTAGAAGATGAATCAAAGGCCTGTCCTTCGAAAGAGAATGCTAAAATTGTATCTGGGGTAGCTTCATCATCAATGGAAAATAAGGATTCAACATCAGCATCCTCAAGCTCATCAGTATAAGTAGAGAAATAATTGATCATTTTTTCTCTGGTGAATTTCTGGGGGCATTGCTTGGCATAATGGCCTTGCTTTCTGTAGATATAACACTGATCTAATTTGCATTGGCCACGTAAAGATTTCTTTCGGAAGTAGTTCCATTTCTTCCTTTTTGAGAATTTAGGGAATTTAGAGGATGAAAACTTCCGAGATTTCCATTTCTGGAACTGATTGGATTTTTTGACAGAAGGACCACAACTGCATGATTTGTTTTTGCATTTAATGAGCAGGTCTGGTCTTTCACAAGCTTTGCCAAGGAGTTGGCCTTGTTCGTGGAGTTTCTTGAGGAATTTCTGATGATTGCAAAGTTTTTCCAAAGCTTGTAGGGCATGCTGATAGATAACACCAAGAGATGTATTATTGAGCGTCATGGACTTTGTTTGCAAGAGTCTGAAGGTTTAGATTGTTTCAGGTTGACATCATCAATGCCACCTAAGACGTAAAATCTTTGAGACATTCTTAGATAGTGGCGTTCAAGATCTTTTCTTTTAAATGAACAACATCTCATGCTGAGATATTCTTCACGAACAAAACTGAGATGTGCATCAGTAGAGTCAAGAAATTCATTATGAAGGACATCAATGAAAACGACTATAGTTGGAACTTGTCTCAGCTGAAGAGTACGATATTCCCCAAGAGATAAATACCATTAACGTAAATGCCCAAGGAATTTAAAAACACACTTGGTTAATACAGACTGAAGGTTTGAATTTGGAAGTAACATTTCAGCCTTACACCAGGCATGGATCTCATAGAGTTTGTCCATCCATTTGGAATGAGGGATATCATCCAGAGAAAATCCTTGAGAATTTGCACTGGAGGAAAAATGTGTCTGATTAACAGGTGGAGAAGGATTTTCTTGTGGTTCATCCATAACTTCTTCAACCATTGGTTCAGGAGGATGCGGATCCGGTTGTACCATCTGGATGAATGGGACTGGATTTTGTTCCTCAGATGATGGAGAAGAATCCGAATCAGAGTCTATGCTGACATTGAGGATTTCACCAGAGGTTGGCAAATTTGCAAGAGTTGTCAAAAGCTCAGAAATATGGTTGATGTGGGTAGGTTTAGAAATGTTTGCATCAAGCATGAATTGTTCAGGAGCTTTGAATGTAGTATCAGTTGTTGGTGGATGTATATTCTGAGAGACTAGCTTTGAAGGGGGAACTGCTGTCGAGGTAGATGCAGAAGAAGGTCGTCTTGGTAGTGGTATAGGAAAACTAGAAGTTTCTAGAGAGGCAAAAAGACTTGGTTTATTAAAAACTGGGGGTGAAAGATTCAAAGGTTGGGACATTGGAAAAGGTGATAGGTACTTGGGAAAAGGTTGGACTGGTATGATGAGAATAAATTTGGAGGGTTATTGTGTTGAGAATACTGCTGAGCTTGAAGAGACTGAAGATGGAATTTCAAATGCTTCATTTCAGCGTCTTTGTGAGAAAAGGCTACAGTAAAAGTTTGGTTTGAGTATGCCATCTGGAACAATTCACCATGGAGGGTTTGAATCTTTTGCCGAGGATCATGGATAAGGAGTTCCAAGGAGGCGAGCTTGCATTGCAGAGTATTTTCAAGAGTCTTCTGGGAACTTGCAATCCTTTGCAGGATTTTGTTCTGGGCTAAAGAGTTGGCGGATTACCAATTTATAGCAGCTTCTGCAGCAGAGATAGACTTTGTGGATCCATCAGGCTTGATGACATTTGGATCTGGGATCTTATGCTGGTGAGTGGTCTTCTCTTGGTGGTCATGGAAATTAAGAGGGGGAAAATCCTCTTCAGACCAAGAGGATGAAAGTGAGAACATATAGTAAGGGATAGGTTGGGTTGGAGGGTCCAAGGGTGTAATAGTAGATGGTGTATGAGGTGGACAAGGGGTAGGAGCTGGCTTAGGCTTGATTTTTCCTAGAGGACAATAAGTCACATAATAGTTAAAACGTCTAGAAGGTTCACCAAGTAAATCAATAGAAATATCTCTAGCTTCATATCTTTCCCTTAATTGTTGCTGGGAAGATTTCTTTTTGGATTTTCTCTTTGGATCCTCATCTTCATCATAAAGGCAATCATCGCAATCACAGGTATCAAAGAACTTATGACTTGTAACTAGATCTTGGAAATAGTAGACAGGTACACCAGAAGCCTAGAAAGACTTGATGGGAATCTGATTGGTTGAACCAATAGTATTGATCTCAGGCAGGGCAGAAGGGAAAATGGGTAAGGAGAAAACTGGGGTGTGAGAGTCCTTGGAGAAGGTGATCTCAACAGTACCATCAGATCGAGAGGTAAAGGTTGGAGTAGAAGACTGCAAGGGATTTGGTTGTTGATGAGTCTTCTCATAAGCTATAACCCATGAGTCAGGGAGAAACTTAAGAAGATCAGTTTTGGAGATTTGTTTAGGGATGTGAGAACAAGTGGCTTAGTGATAAGTTTTTATGGAGAGGAGAAGGGCTTCATCTATGGAGGTG
Source organism: Cornus suecica (assembly GCA_963922005.1). Taxonomy (NCBI): domain Eukaryota; kingdom Viridiplantae; phylum Streptophyta; class Magnoliopsida; order Cornales; family Cornaceae; genus Cornus; species Cornus suecica. Next base: position 30,833,975 of record OY998246.1, on the reverse strand, counting down.
GGGAAGAACATGTCAAGAGCATGGTTTTGAAGTCTGTAGGCCATTTGGTAGTGAAGGGTAGCTGCAAAAGTGGTAGAGACTGGGCTCTACCAATCTGGATCTGAACTTTCAAGGCACTAAGCAGATGTGGATATGCTAAGGGCATATTAAAATTGGGGAAAAAAGTGAACACAACGGTGCTTGCGTTCAATGTAGTCTGTACTGTGGTGATACAAGCATGCTGGTAGTTGAGGAATCGGGTATCTACCAAAGCAATTTTGGAGGTGACTAGGAGGCCTTTCCAGCCATGGAAAGTGACAACTAATCGGACTACACCAAAATGGAGGTGAGTGACACCCCGACGTCGCCATTGATCAGGGAGATTTGCAGGTAACTCTAAAGGGAATAATTGTTCTTGCTCAGTTGCAGGAACGTAACACTGATCAAATCAAGATACTTGGATGTATTCTTTAACAGAAGAAGGACGAGGGGTAGACAATAGTTTGGTTACCTTTTTCTTTAAAGATTGATTTGGTATAGAGAAAGCAGTATAAGGGTTTACTAATGGTAGATCTGTGATTGGAATTTTACTATCTTCAGGAAGGTATTCAAATTCATACAAATCCTCAAGTTTGTTGGAGGAAGAAGAAAAGGAGAAAGAGCTAGATCTGGAACTAGAACTTTGTGTTTTCTTAGTCAAACATAACTGAGAGTCTTGACATAGTGGGGTTCATTAAAGATGGCACAAAGAGTACATTCATGGAATTTTTTCTTAAAAACATTTCTCATCATTTAACAATTATTCCATAGGTACTAACTATGACAAAAATTGAGAGTAACATGAGTCTTTAAACTATCAGTATAGCTTGTTACAACATTCCATATGCATGCAGTTATTATTTTCACCCCTGACCCTTTGCTTGTCTAATTATATTGCTTAATAATAAATTGTCCACTTATTATCTATTTGCACATCCTTGTTTAACAAAAGACCTCTTATGCAATATCTAATCTAAAATTTTCTTTGACATAGGAATTATCCAGACCGATCCTGCACTTGAATCCAAGCAAATTTAACCTCTACACTTGGATCAAAGCAATGGGACCTTAATTCGCATTTCCTTGTAACTCCAAGGTATTTATTTTTTACTGGCAAATGATATGGTATTCCTTTACTTTTCTAGAAACCATACAAATTTTTTATTTTTTAGATAAATGTATAGTCCTAGCGATTGATTTTTTATTTTTTGATTTACATACCTAAATTGCAACTTTAGTATATTGTGTAATGCAATCAATTCCTGAAAATTTTTTGGTCTCATGTCTTTTTTGGTAGACACGTGATTGTGTTATGACAAGTGTATGTGTTAAATTATTTGATATACGTGAATTTGAGTTTCCTATCGGTAATGATTCATTGTATTTTATTTATTTTCAATGTTTATCCAAACATTGTTTTTTCCCACTTATTCTTTTCATCACTTTGTTGCTTGTAAAAATATTATTATGCTTAGTTCATAAATAATGCTAAAAATATTTTATCAATGAAGGTGGATTACTCAGTGAATATTGATGGCATCTAGTAGGCGTGATCGATTAAATGAGTATCACAAAAACAAATATGAAAATTTGATGCAAGAAGAAAAAGATACTAAAATTAACAAGGTGATTCAAGTCAATCATTTCATTCGAAAAAAAATGAGTTAAAAAAAGTTCCAAGTTGTCGATATTATTCTTTAAAAAGATTTGAATATGAACCTCCAACGCTTTGTTGTTCAAATGGTGATGTTATATTAACATCTTCCGTTGTTCCCGATGAGCTGTATGAATTATTCACATCTCAGAATCCACTTGCAATGGATTTTTGCCGATATATACGTGCATTTAACGACATATTTTCCTTCACATCTTTTGGAGTTTATCTTGACAAAGGCCATGCAAATATGAAAACTGAGATCTATACTTTTCGGGCACAAGGACAAATGTATCATGAGCTATTGTCATTGACAACATGAGAAAACGGACCACGTTATTTCCAGCTATACATTTATGACACTGATAATGAGTTGCAGAATAGAATGAAGATTCTATAAGATGAAATTTTACCAGAGCCCATTGTTTTAAAGTTGATGGAAATACTATCATTTAATCCATATTTTCAATTTCTTTGAAGACTCAATTTGTTTTTGGATTCAACTGAAATAATGATCTGAAGTGATGCTCGACTTGATCAAAGGGTGTACAACACACCTTCGGCCAATCAAGTTACTACTGTGTGGATAGAAGGATCAAATTCAACCATACGTCAAGAGCATGATTGATAGTACACACTAGGGGACAAGGCATAGAGTTAAACACTATTATGGTTGCTATGATCCATTGCAATATCCTTTATTGTTCCCATTGGGTGATATTGGGTGACACCCAAATATCAAGAAAGGACGTCAACAACCCATTCTGAAGGATATTACATGTGAGGAAGATATTTTTGAAAACAAAAATGTAAAAAGGGCTGGACAAGGTAATTTATATCGATAAATTTTAGTACTTAAATTAGTTTCACTTTTACATATTGATTTAAGTAAAAATTATTTTATAGGAAATGAGGAACGGGAAAAAAAAGTTTCATTCAAAGAATACTATTGTCACAAACGTCAAATCCGTGAACATGATTGATCCATTTTGCTGAATGCTGGGAGAGTATTGTTGCAATATGTTGTTGATATGTATATAAAGCTTGAAACAACACATTTGGATTGCTTCAGGACACACAAAAATCATATTCGATCAGAGTTGTATCAAGGAATTTTTTATAGCATTGTGTTTGGAGAAAGTAGAGAAGATATTATTGGCAAAGGAATTGTTTTTCCTTCTTTTTTCATTGGAGGACATAGGGATATGCAATGAAGATATTTGGAGTAATTTTTCTCCTTTCAACATCAAAACTCCAACTATTTGAAGACGCTGAAATGCTTTCATTTCATGACATAATTGGAAAATCTACAGTTGGGTTTGAGTATGAAATCTTATATCATAAAATTAATATAATGCTTTAGCACTTTTTCAACCACCAACATGGATTTTTACATTTAAGAAATCTAACTACTTTTTTGAGGCAACAATTGGAGAAATGTTAAATGAAATGGAGCCATGGTATAATGCTTGCAGCCAATGCAAAAAGAAGATCAAAGTAAAAGATAATTGTCTATCTTGTGAAAATTGCAATTCAAAATAAGTGAAGAATTACAAAAGGTACTATTTTAATTCTAATATTTTATAGTAACGGATTTTTACAACTTAGAGTATAGTTTACTGATTCAGTATAAGTGTAGATTTATGCTTCGACTTAGAGTGAATGATGAAAGTTCAAAAACAACTGTCACAATATTCGATGATTGTTAGACATTCCTTCATTGTTTAATGGATGAACTACTAAGTCTGAAAGGGGAGGTTAATCTCTTAAACTCACTATTAGTAGTAAAATAATTGAGTTAAAAAGAATAAAATATATATTAATTCACCACACCATGATATGCTGATTGTGTTTTATCATTTGTAGGAAAATGAAACAAATGAATTCGACGAGCAGGTAAAAAGTTGTAAAGGAAAGATGTTATGCTTTCTCTTCAAGATAAACAATAAAAAACCAGACTACATCACAGGTTTTTTCATATCTGAAGCGGTGAAAGAAGCTCCTTATGAAGAAAATGATTCCGAAACGAAAAGAGGCGTCAACAGGATCAAAATTTGAGCATTGCACTGCCACAAAATTATTTTTTGTTTTTTTCAACTTTACACTAGGTTTTATTATATATAAGTATCTGTTCTAAGAGATTTAAGACGTTAATTGAACTTTGGGAACTTAGTCTTCCTAACGGACTATGTTGGTTTTCTTTTTGTATTGAACTTGCTTATTGATAGACTTTCTGACGCAACTTTTGATATTTAGTTCCTGAACAAAATATAAGAAGTCCAGAATTATTGCGGATTATATAACCGTCCTAATAAGGCTTGTTTATGGAAGCCATTTTCTAGAATATTATGTGATCTTCGGTTATTGAGCTTGAACTAGACAAACGTTTTGCATAAGGGCATATGACCGCTATGCAAAGGTAATAAGTTCGGAAAACGACTTTGCCCATCAAATACTGAAACAGGTATTGGCTTCATGGAAACTTTAAAATCCTTATTAACCGCCCCCTTTTTCCCATTTATGTGTGTTAGGGTTTCCACACCCTCTATTGAAGCCATGTGTACTTGCAAATCAGAAAATGCACACAAACACACACCAAACAATCGACACAAAGATTTATACGTGGTTCGACCAAATCAGCCTACATCCGCGGAGAGCATCGTTTCACTATAATCAATAAGAGGATTACAAGGGGATGATCCACAGATAATACACACGCACACACATAATGTATACTTACATCTGTATCACCATTCCTAACTCTCACCAAGAAGAATACTAATCTGTATATCTTTTCTCTCTCTATTTGTGCACATAATACAATAGGGCCGACCTCTATATTTATAGGAGAGGCTGGAGTGGAGGACAAGTCAATAAAACCAATTAGGAGTCTGATCTGCTACCATAACTGTGATTGCTTGGTGGCTAAATTTAACTTTCCCTACAAGGAAAAGAGTCACCAAAATATAACAATCTCCCATGTGACGAATTTCCATCCAACAATCAACTATATCAATGATCAGTGCAGTACGGTTCCCTCATTTTTGTCTTCAAGCTTGAAGACTCACTGAAGTTGCACACAATTTCAGTTTCTCTGTTGTCACCTCTTTGGTAAACATGTCTGCCGGATTCTCGCTTCCTTGAATCTTCTCAAGTGTCAACACTTCATCCTCCAATAGAGATATGATAAAGTGATAACGAAGATCTATATGATTGGTCCTTGAATGAAATGCTGAATTCTTTGTCAGATGTATTGCACTCTGACTGTCACTGTTGAAAACACTTTTCCCTTGCTCAAATCCTAACTCTGTCAACAATCCCTGTAACCAAATCATCTATTTACTAGCCTTTATCACGGCTACATACTCATCCTCTGTAGTAAATAACGTTATAATCCTCTGTATTTTGTGAAACCCAACTGACTGTTGTAGTACCTACTGTAAAAACATAACCAGTAGTTTTCTTTTTGTGGTCTATCTCACCAGCAAAATCTGAAGCTACATAGCCATGTAAATTCACTTCACCTTTTCCAAAACAAAGGCATTTGTCCGTGGTACCTCATAGATATCGCAATATACACTTCACTGCTTCCCAGTGAGTCTTTCCTGGATTGGACATGAACCTGCTGACTGCTCCTACTCCATATGCAATATCTGGTATAGTACAAACAATTGCATACATAGAGCTACCAATAGCTGAAACGTATAAAACACTAGTCATGTTATTCCTCTCTGCTTCTGACTTGGGAGAGTGCTCTTTGGGCAATCGAAAATGACTAGCCAAAGGTGTACTAACCGACTTAGCATCACTCATGTTGAACTGTTTCAAAACCTGTTCAACGTAGTCAGCCTGAGACAACTACAAAATACCCTTCTGCTTGTCTCTCTTGATTCTCTTACCAAGAATCTGTTTCACTACTGTTAAGTCCTTCATCTCGAACTCATTTGCCAACTGCTTCTTCAACTTAGTGATTTCCGCAAAATCAGACCCAACTACTAACATGTCATCAACATAAAGTAGGAGGATGATGTAACTCATTTCAAACCTCTTAAAGTAGCAACAATTGTCAGCATTGCACTTATTGTAACCATGTCTCTGCATAAATCCATCGAATTTCTTATACCACTGTCTCGGAGCTTGTTTCAAACCATACAAGCTCTTTTCCAACTTACACACAAGTTTCTCTTTTCCTTTCACTGAGAAACCTTCCGGTTGCTGCATATAAATCTCCTCCTTGAGGTCACCATGGAGGAAAGCAGTTTTGATATCTAACTGCTCTAGGTACAAACCCTCTGCTGCAACAATGCTAAGAACTAAACGAAGGGTCTTCTGTTTCACAACCGGAGAAAATATGTCGATGTAGTCGATTCCTGCTTTCTACTAAAAGCCTTTTACTACAAGTCTCGCCTTGTATTTCTTAGAACCATCTTGTTCTTCTTTGACATTGTATACCCATTTGTTATGAAGAGTTTTTTTCCTACCGGCAACTCGGTTAGCTTCCATGTCTTGTTGGAGATAAAAGACTATCTCATCTTCCATCGCAAGCTCCCACTGGCTCGCATCTGCTACACTGCATGCTTCATCATAGTATTTTGGTTCACCTCCATCTGTGAGCAACAAGTAATTTATGTATCTCCTGTTTGGCACATGCAGCCGTAAAGTCCTCCTAGGTATTGGAATATGAGTCAGAGATTGCGGTGTATCATCCTATTGAGAATTTTCGTCTGTAATATGTTCTTCTGACTGAGTACTCTTACTGTCTTGAACATCATCTAACTAACATAAACAGGATCACTCTGTGTTGTAGGATCTGAGGTTGTTGCATGCCTATCATTGTACATCACTTTTTCATTGAACACGACATCTCTACTTCGGATCACCTTTCGGTTCTGATCATCCCACATGCGGTAACCATACTCATCACCACCATATCTAACATGTACATATGCTACAAAACAAAAAACTTTTAAATGTGAAAGTGTTACCTCTTTACCGCTCCATACCTCTTCTGGTATTCTGTGCTTTAATGGTACTGATGGACCTTGATTGATTAAGTACCCTGCTGCACTGATTGCTTTTGCCCAAAACTATTTTGGCAACCTTGTCTGAATGTACATGCTTTTGGCTCTCTCAGTCAATGTTCGGTTCATATGTTTTTCTACGCCATTCTGCTATGGTGTACGTGGAACAGTCTTCTCTAATATGATACCATTCTCATAACAAAAGTTTTTGAACCCGGTGTCTTGATATTCTCCACCATTGTCGGATCTTAATCTCTTTATCTTTAAACCCGTCTCATTCTCTATCATAACCTTCCATTTCTTGAACCCATCGTACACCTCAGATTTATATTTCAAGAAGTAAACCTATACCTTCCTGGAATGGTTGTCAATAAAGGTGACGAAATAGGACTTTCCGCCAATAGATGAGACATTTGTTGGCCCTCAGACATCAATGTGAACTAGCTCAAGCTTTTCCTTTCTGAGAATTCTTCTGTTGCTTTAGAAACTAACCCTCTTCTGCTTACCGAATACGCAATCCTCACAGAAGTCGATGTCAGCCGATTTCAAGCCTGATAGTTTTCCTTTCGAGAGTATAACCTTGAGTCCCTTTTCACTCATGTGACCTAGCCTCTGGTGCCACATGTTGTGATCCTCTTTGTTTTCTGCAATTGCAATCAACATGCTAGCTTTGGTGGTAGTGTAGAGCGTACCAATCTTTTTTCCTCGTGCTATAGTCATAGCCCATCTTGAAATCTTCCACTTATCTTCACTGAAAGTGATCACATAACCTTCAATCGCCAACTGGCCTACTAAGATCAGGTTCTTCCTCAAGTCTGGAATGTGTATCGCATCCTTTAGCTTTCATATAGATCCGTTGAGTCTGATATGTACTTCAACCTTGCCAACAACAGTACAGGCCTAATCGTCACCTAGATAAACCTTATCGAGGTTTCCAAGTGTATAGCTCTCAAAGACCTCTTGACTTGAGGTGGCATGAAATGATGCTCCAGAGTCCAAGACCCGAAACTTTGCTTTGCTCTCCAAAAAGCATATAAGCGCATTATATGCTTATTCTAAGACAATATTTGCCTCAATCTTATTCTCCGCTATCTTCTGCGGGGATCTGTACTAGCTCTTGAAGTGACCAGTTTTTCCACAATTCCAACACTCGATCTCTTGGGAATTTCCATGACCTCAAGACTGTGATCTTCCCTGTCTCGACTAGGAACATCGATGCCTTTGATTTCCGCCTTTATTTCTGTTCGAACCTTTGCCTCTACTGTCGACATTCAATGTTGAGCCACTGTTTGAAGAGGTTAACGTCTGTCTTCTGATCTCTTTTGTGAGTACCATACTTACTACGGAATCATACTGTAGCGGTTGTCCCTGAAGAACTACTGATTGCAACCACTATGGCGCTCCAACTCTCTAGCAATTGACTTAAAACTAAAACCGCTTTCATTTTTCCAGTGATTGGCATATCAACTGATTCCAACTTCTTAACAATTTCATTAATAATACTGAGATGTTCATCGACCTTTCCATTCTTGGACATGTTCAGATTGACCAATCTAGTGATGAGATGTACCATATTTGCTTCAGACGGCTGTTCGTACATGCTCGAAAGAGCATCCATGAGAGACTTTGATGTCTTCTCATTCTTGATGTTGAAAGCAACGGACTTTGACAACGTCAATCTGATTGTACTAAGGGTCGTTCGATCCAGGATTGTCCAGTCCTTTTCTTTCATTGATTCTGGCTTCTTCACTTCCAATGGTAAGTACAAATTTTTCTGGAATAACACATCCTCAATTTGCATCTTCCAATAGGCAAAGTTTGTACCATCAAACTTGTCGATCATTGCTGCATTTTCTTCTCCTTTAGCTCCCACTAAACCTTTTTGAGGTGTTCGGAGTCGAATCACATAAAACTGATCGCATTGTTATGTATGGAGTGGTCTAAAACCATAAGAACACCTCTAACTGCGTCAAAAATGACTCCAAACGAGCCAAAACAAATTTCAACACAAAAAGATAAAACTGGTGCTGACGTGGCAGGTGATGATGTGGCAGTTGATCGATGATGTGGCGATTGACCGATGACATGGCGTTGACCGCTGACGTTACCCTTCTTCCTCAAAATTCCGGTCGCTGGACTAGTTTTTTCAGGGAATTTTTCCGGCCACTTTCTAGCGAATTTTCCGTCGAACTTTCCTCCAACTTTTTATGGCGACTTTTTCGGTCACCGGATTGGTTTTTTGGCGACGCCGATCAACTTTTTCGGTGAAACTTCGCACGACGATTCCGGGTCGGTCTGAACTCCGATTTTGACACGATTTGCAGCCTCGACTTCATCTCGACGAGATGAATCTAACAGTGTGTTTGGATTTTGATTTCGAGCATCTTAAAAAATTAGATCTGGACCAGATTGTATGGCTTCGGGATATGCTCCAACCTAGATCTGATACCACTTATTAGGGTTTCCAAAGCCTCTGTTTGAAGCCGTGTGTACCTACAAATTAGAAAACGCACACAAACACACACCAAACAATCGTCATAAAGATTTATACGTGGTTCGACCAAATTAGCCTATGTCCGCGGAGAGCATCGTTTCATTATAATCAATGAGAGAATTACAAGGGGATGATCCGTAGATTATACGCACGCACCCATACAGTGTATACTTATGCCTGTATCACCGGAATAATATAAGCCTATATTATTCCTACCTCTCACCAAGAAGAATACTAATCTGTATATCTCCTCTCTCTCTATTTGTGCCCACAATACAATATAGTTGACCCCTGTATTTATAGGAGAGACTGGAGTGGAGGACAAGTCAATCAATCCAATTAAGAGTATGATCTCCTACCATAACTGTGATTGCTTGGTGGCTAAGTTTAACTTTCCATACAAGGAAAAAAGTCACCCAAATATGACAATGTGTTCTTGGAAATTTTAGTTGTTGGTTGTACACTTAAAGTGTTTTATATGAATTCAGCTTTCAAAATAACATATTTTACTATGATAATGCTTGGTTATCGAGTTAGTCTATTTTTCATATGAATGCGGGCTCCAAGTTATCATGTTTTAGATTTCTGATCAAACTAGAGATCATTTTGATTCCATTATTAATGAGAATTGGGGGGAAAAGGATTCCCTGTATGATTGAGAACTTAAGTTGTTGTGGTGCATTATATTCTTTCAATTTTCTCTATATAGGATTGCGGTATGGACAATTGAATAGGTCCCATATATTGTTAATAAGTTAAATACAAAGATATTGTTTTACACAACAAGGAACTTTGGTTGTTCCTGTATCGCACTAGCTGTAATAACTTGAAATGTAATTTCAATATCTAATTTTAATTTGAATCAACAACTAAATTAAAAGAATAAGGTTCAATGCATTAATAATTTATGATAGAAAAGTAGATTTCAAATCCATCTTCCTTCTGACTTTTGTGCTTCGACAAGGTTCTAAAATCCTTTTCATGATGAGCGTTGTGTTATATTCTTTTTTATGAGAAGTGTTGTTCATAGTTGTAAATCACTTTTTTCTTTTTTCTTTTTCTTTTTTTTTTTTTTTTTTTTTTTTTCTTTTTTTTTTTTTCATATCTAGATAAGTATGTCCCTAAAATTTATATTTCATTTGTTATATAGTATATTCAAAATCATAATATGTATCTGCATGTTGAATTCTTATATGCCCAGCTAATGGTAATTTATGTCTATATTGTGTTCATATGTCTCTTGTTGAACAATTTTAACTAGTAAACAGAGTCTAATATCGTTATTGTATCAAAATTACCACAAGAAATTAAGCAGGTATTTTGAAAACTATTTTCAATATACATATTTTGAAAATATTATTGAAACAAGATTTATACAATTTAAATATGAAAATTACACTATCCCAATAACTTCAGCTTTTTGGACAAATAATTAATTTTAGGGAAAATTACACAAACTATCCCTGAACTATGACCTAATTGCACGCGATACCCCTTACGTTTCAATAATATCATAAACTATTCTCAAAACCACATCCGTTGTAACACTTAGCCCCTTCTGTTCAAAGTCAACGCCATAATTGGTCAATAAAGACTTTTTTTGTAGTGAACTTCCATTTTTACCCTCATATCATTGCATGTTCCAATTTTGCATACAAAATTACTTAAATATCCTAATATTTTTGAATTTATATATAATGTTCCAAACTATGAATTTTTTTTCGAAAAATAATTTTTTTGCGAAAAAGTATATATTATGTTCAAAAATATGAATTGTTTCCGAAAAATATATATTATGTTCCAAAATATGAATTTTTTGCAAAAAAATACTTATTATGTTCCAAAATATGAATTGTTTTTTCGAAAAATAATTTTTTTGCGAAAAAGTATATATTATGTTCCAAAATATGATTTGTTTCCGAAAAATATATATTATATTCCAAAATATGATTTTTTTTGCAAAAAAACACTTATTATGTTCCAAAATATGAATTTTTTTTTGCGAAAAATATATATTATGTTCCAAAATATGATATTTTCAGAAAAATATTTTTTTGCGAAAAATATATACTATTATGTTCCAAAATATGATATTTTCTAAAAAATATTTTTTTTTGCCAAAATATATACTATATTCCAAAATATGATTTTTTTTCTGAAAATAATTTTTTTTTCAAAAAATATATATTATTTTTCCGAAATAATTCATATTTTGGAAAATAATATTCTCCCTCCGAAATTATTTTTTTTTCCAAAAAATATATATATATTTTTGAATTTATAATTTTTGGGGCAAAGTGGACACCGTGGGGGTTAGTTGATAAAACTAGATAGTATAGGGGGTTTCTTGAAATTAACCCTAAAATATAATATAAAACATAGGTTTTTAAGTAAATTCACGCACAAATATGACTGGGGCTGTTTTAAGGGGTAGTAACTGATATTTTTCAAACGTTAGGGACACTCTCTGCAATTAGGTCATAGTTCAGGAATAGTTTATATAATTTTCCCTTAATTTTACAATTACGTACTTTTCATCACGTAACAATTAATTAAAAAAAATTTCCCCACGTGCATTGCACGTGCTCTTAACTAATATATATATATATATATATATATATGTGTGATCTTTAATTAAAATGCACCTGTATATCATAGGATGCTCTATTACAAATACATGGAGCACATCTACATAAGTAATTAATACCAGTTAATTATTGTTAGACTATTAATTTGCTTACATAAATAGCTTCTGCTGCAAAAGTTTTCAAAAAAATATCCAAATTTTGTAATTAATCCAACTTTGGAATACCAAATTTGGCCAAAAATTTGATACTATTAGAGAAGAAAATTGAATGTTCATAACAAATTAAACATGAACCAAAACCATATCATTGAGATGAAACAATCACTTTTTAACTTGATATTCATTGAGAGTCTTTGTTTGGTAGGAGCAATTTGAAAGGATTTGGAAAGAAATGATAAAAAAAGAATAGTAATATTTGTGTTTGGTTTAATATTTTGAAAAGAAAAGAAAAGATTTGGAAAGAATTCCTCCAAACCCTTTAGTTGATATCCTTTAAAAAATTAGAAAATTTGAAGAGAAGTGATAACAATGAAATATTATTTTTATGATATAAAAAATATCCTCTATAATTAAAATATCAATTTTATTAATTAAATGATATAATAGTCATTTGGTTATTATTCTTTTATGTTTTCTCATCTATTTTATCCAAACAAAAATAATATCATTTCTTTTAGTTTCCTTCATAATCTATTCAAACATGAATTTAAAATAATATTATCATTTTTTTTTCTCTCATAACTAACGCTATCATTTTTTTTTTCTGTCATGTTTATCCAAACAAAACCTAATATAACATGATTTTGCTACGAAATAAAAAAAGATTATTCAAAGGGAGAAAGGTAGACTAATAATAGATGTTACAAACTAAACACATGTAGACTCAAATTATAGAGAATAAGATTTTATATCATATACATTAATAAAGGATGTCGTATGTTATCGAAGGAGCGTCTGAACAAATGGAGGAATAAATTACTCGAGTCATCTCAAGAATGAGTAGGTGGTTTGGACCGCAAGAATTATCTCAATGCATTTGTAATCATTTTGTTTGATTTAAGGAAAAAATAATAATTTTAGCACTCCTAATAAATTTAATTGTGCTTTTCCATATCATTTTAGATTGTTAGGTCTATTATTAGTTGTCGAGAAAATGCCAATACTCTTGAAAGATAGTAAAATCTAGGAATGATATGAAAAATACAACTTTTGAGGCCTATATTTTAAATACAAAACCTTTGAAAAAGTATTTGAGGGAAACAGTTAAATTAATTAAAATAACTACGTATTTGACAAATTTATATAAATTGAGAACAAAATTATCCCAAAACAACTTTTAAAATTTTCCAAAACACCCTTTCTTCGTCTGAAAATGCATCAGAGTACACAATGGACCAAAATTGTAATTTCCCCCCTGATAATTAGTTTTCTATGTATAAATTCTTAAGATTTTGCCTCAAGAGTGATCAGGATAAATATCTTTTCAAGTGATTTTGCTAAATTTTTAAACAAATTCACAAGATTAGTCATGATTTTGGGTTTTGCCTTGTTCCAATTTCATATATTTATTAAGGACAATACTTGCCTCCTATTCCAGGAGGAGGAAGTTCCTTCTCCCCACTCATATGGTTCAATACATTTTCGACATGTGTCTGAATATTTTTTTAAAAAAAGAACTAATGCTAATTCCTCTTTTTATGAATTTTATATCCATATTTCTTTTTAAAAAAATTTGACCACATATCCAAAATGTATTGGACTATATTAGCGGGGAGAAATAACTTCCTCCTCCTACGAGTAGGAGGCAAGTAATATTCATTTGGGATAATTTGAGCATTGATAATATGATCATGATCTGCTTTGTGCATTATTGTTCAGATGGTTTTTTAGTAGAACAAATTGGTTTTCTGAAAAGCCAAGCCATTTCTAGGGTCATATCAAAAGATTCATACCAATCAAAACCAGGCAAAGCAGAGTTCTTGTTATATATGAGCCATAGTCATTTCCCAATGGGCCATTGAGATAAAAAAAATTAATAATGTGTTAAGAGTATGGTGGTAACGTGTGTGTATATATAAATGTTTGGGTAATTTGTATTGACACCCCCTGAGGTTAGGATCAATGGCAACCAGATTGTGGTCAATGATTCTTTGGCACTCACACCCCTTGAGGTTTCAATTTTGTTGCAATGATACCTCCTGGGCTGGTGAAATGACTAGAATGCCCTTTTAATTGTTTCACTTATTACATTAGGGTAATATATAAAGTGTAAAATTACCCATATGCCCAAATATTTCACCCCTCTGAAATTACTAATTACACTTCCACCCCTTATTACAAAAAAAATATATATATATTACAAAAATTACAATTTAATTTTTTTTCTTTATAATATAATTATATAAAATTTGAAAAAACATATAAAATTCAAAAAAACATATAAAATTTGAAACAATATATAAAATTAAAAAACAAACATATAAAATTCAAAACAAATATAGAAAATTCGTAAACAATATATAAAATTCAAAAAACATATAAAATTCTAAAAAATATATAAAATTCAAATATATATATATATATATAAAGTGTGATTGAAGTTTAAGTGGACAAGCCTCAGAGTCATTAGTCAAGGTAACAGATCCTCTCCACTCTCTGCAGAGCTATATTAATGGCCACGATGGTGACCGAAATCGGATTCGAACCGATATTTATTAAAATATTTTAATCAAAATTAAATATATTAATATTTGGATCAAAATTAACGGTTTGGTTCCGGTTCTCATTTTTAAAGAACAGAAAGTATCGGTTCGATTCTGGTTTCGGTCGGAATCAAAAGCGATCCGCATCGTGAATATATTAATATTTGAATCAAAATTAACGGTTCGGTTCCGATTCTCATTTTTAAAGAACCAAAAGTATCGGAACCGAACCGTTAATTTTGATCCAAATAAAAAATTACTTTCGGTTATTTAAATATGAGAACCGGAACTGAACCGTTAATTTTGATCCAAATATTAATATATTTAATTTTGATTAAAATATTTTAATAAAGTACCGGTTCAATTCCGATTTCGGTCACCATCGTGGGGCATGTGTCACCATCGTGACCATTAAAATATCTCTGCAGAGAGCTAGAGAGGATCATTTACCTTTACTAATGACTCTGAGACTTGTTCACTTAAACTTCAATCACATTTTATATATATATATATATATATATTTGAATTTTATATATTCTTTAGAATTTTATATTTTTTTCGAATTTTATATATTGTTTACGAATTTTATATATTTGTTTCAAATTTTATATATTTTTTCGAATTTTATATGTTTTTTCAAATTTTATATATTTTTTACAAATTATAAATATATTTTCGTAATTATATATACCAATTATATTATAAATAAAAAAAATTAAATTGTAATTTTGGTAATATATATATATATATATATATTGTAATAAGGGGTGGAAGTGTAATTAGTAATTTCAGAGGGGTGAAGTGTTTGGGCATATGGGTAATTTCATACTTTATATATTACCCTAATGTAATAAGTAAAACAATTAAAGGGGCATTCTAGTCATTTCACCAACCCAAGGGGTGTTATTGCAACGAAATTGAAACCTCAGGGGGTGTGAGTGCCAAACAAACATTGACCACAACCTGGTTGCCATTGACCCTAACCTCAGGGGGTGTCAATGCAAATTACCCTAAATGTTTATTGATAGGAAAATATTATAACTTTTTTAGCAGTAGAAATTCACTTACCTAAAAAAACAAAAAAATATAATAAAAATGCAATACAATGTGAGTACTAGTTTCTTGTGAATCCACATATTGGGGTGGTTATAACTTATATTTTTATTTAGGTGCTTTGATACACATGGTCCAAGGGTACCACAATATGCTTCCCTTACATAAAAGAAAATTAACCTATCCTCTGCTGGTTTGCCTAGCCCTATTTGGATTTTTTTTTTTTTTTGAAAGGTTTGGACATTTATGTTTGTTTTAAGAGCATCAAACAGTTTTCACTTAAAGACATTGTATATTCCTTATCACATGAATGTACTAGTCTAATTGTTTTCCCTTTCACTAGCTAGTGTTTCCATAGACATCTCATTTTCAGTTTTTAGCTGTCCCATCAATCTAGCACTCCAAATGTGTTATCCCGCTATTCCGACTTGTGATAAACTGTAAAATTAATTATCTAAGGATTTAAGAATTTAAATTTACATAATCTTTAACAGCTTAAATTTTTAAAATAAATAGATAATTAACATGATATTGAAAGTAGAAAATAATGTGTTCAGACTTCACCGTCACCTAATTAAAAACTTTAAAAGAAGGGCACTAGTAAGGGGTTGTCTTGAAGGATTCAGAAAATCTGATTTTATTGGTAGTTGTGCTATAATTATGTAAATTTGATTATGGGAGTACTAAGTAGAAACATGCTTTGTATTTTTCTTTTTGTCTAAATAGTGGTTAGAATCTCATTCCCTTCTGTTCTTTTTTGCAAATTAACAGTGGCTATGAAATAATGCACTTTGTCCTAAGGCTTGCATTTCAACTGTCCGTAGTGTTTGCATGGTTTGTCGTATAGGTTAGATATTATTTCATTCATCGACTTATTTGTACTCGTATTTAATAATGATTCGTTGGATTCCATTGCACTATTACTGCGACTCCGAGCGAAACAAATCCTTTACACTATTACTGCGACTCCGACACGAAACCAAGACGAGATTATGATTCATGATTACTTGACAATCCTTGAAACTGTGTGGACATGTGATATATACAGGGGCGAAGTCATGAAACTTGTCTAGGGGGCAATGCAAATTTTTATAAGTTTATTAATGAAATTTAAATTTTTTTAGGTTACTAGAAGAATTTTTTTAAAAAAGGGGTGTATTGGCTTTGAAATTTACTTTCAAACAATAATTTCATGTTTTGATGATAACAAACCATTCAAGCGTGTTTGGTACTAATGTGATCTCGAGTTAAGCATTTTAGCAAGAACGGAAAAATCATTCGGAAAGCATGCAAGTACAAAAAGAGAAAAGGGACAAAGGAATTCAAGCGCAAAAATGGAAGGACAAAATGATCAACGAAAGGCGAAATTTGAATACTCAAGACTTGGGGTAGATAGGTCGGGGTGCGAACATTGTAATAAGGTATTTTATGTGTTGGTAAATCCTATAAGCTCAAGAGATAAAATAACCGAACTCAAAACAGACATAAAACAAACTCAAAAATCAGTTTTTTTTCTGGAGTCATAGTCGACAAGGACTTATCCTATACTCGACTAGACCAAGTCGAAGCTTAAGGAAAAACTTGAAAATAGGCCGTAGTCGACTAAACACTTGTTATAGTCGACTAAAAGCACCTGCAGTCGACTAAACCATCTCTCATAGTCCACTTGATCATGACGAAGCTAAAACCATTTTTGAGAATCAGGAGGGAGTCGACTAAGGAACTCTGCAGTCGACTAAACCCAGCCTTGTAGTCGACTAAACCATCCATGTAGTCGACTGAAGCAAGTCGATGAATCAGGATCGTTTGAAAAGAAAGTTGTAGTCGACTAAGGCTCTCTATGTAGTCGACTAAATGCACTATTTTTAGAATGAAATGTAATCTTTACAAAAGATTTTGCCCATCACTTTGAGCCAACTTTTTCAACCATTTGAAATGGCTCTTGCATCCTCTTTAAGAGTGAGATCCAATCTCAAAACCCTAATGCTTCCATATAAATAGAAAAAGATGTGGGTTTGTAAAAGTGTGGTTCTACTGTGAGAAAAATCTACAAGTCTTCATCTTCTTCTCTAACAGTATTTGAAAAGCCATTGAAGGCAAGAAACTAAAAGCTTGATTTTCTACTCAAATATTTTGAAGCTTTAAACTCTAGTATCTTTTCTTATTCTCTAAAACTCATTCATTGATTTTATCCTTTGAAAATACAAATCTAGAGTTGTTGAAATATCACCAAAAACACTTGAGCTTATATTGATTTATCTTTCATAAAAGCTTTATGGTTTTTGAGTGTTTTTGTTCTTGAGTGATACAATTGATTACATACGATTTTTGTAATCTTGGGCAAGTGAAGTCCAACATTTTCAAGAGAGGATTGTTCTCTTGATTGAGAGGCGAGCTTGTGAGCTCGTTTGTAAAGGTTTGTCATTCCACCTGTGAAGGAAGGGCCATAGTGAAAGGAGCGAGAAAAGTCTCAAGAAGGGGTTCTTGATCCGAGGAGTAAGAGTTACCGAACCTCGAAACAATCGCGGTGTCAATCTCTCCATCTCTATCTCTTTATTTCAATATTGTGCATGCTATATTAATCTTGTGATAATTTTCTAGATCAATTAACTTGAATTTTTCATTGAAATAATTACTTGATTCTTGAAGTAGTTGTTAATTTGATATAGCTTGTTTTAATTTCCGAAAAGATTGAAAGAGATTTTTGAACACCCTACTCACCCCGCTTCTAGGGTCAATTAGTGACTAACAATTGGTATCAGAGCCTAATTTCTATTAATTTTAGACTTAACCATCTTAGAGAACGATCATGGCCTCAAATTTAGTCACTTACGTTGAAGGACAATCTAACAATAGGCCCCCATGGTTTGATGGATCAAACTATAGCTATTGGAAGACTAGAATGATAGATTTGCTTCAAGCTATTGACTGCCAAATTTGGCAAGTCGTCATTTAAGGTTCTTTTGTTTTAACCAAAGTTGTTGACGGAAAAACCGTTCCCAAATTACCCAATGAGTGGGATAATGATGACCGTAAGCTTATGTCCTACAATACTAAAGCCAAAGTAAATTTAAATTGTGCATTGAGTCCAAATGAATTTAATCATGTATCAACTTGTTCAACGGTTAAAGAAATGTGGGATAAGCTAGAAGTGACTTATGAAGGAACCTCTCAAGTACGAGAATCCAAAATTGACATACTCATGCATGAATATGAATTATTTGCCATTAAAGATGATGAAAATGTAAATTCGATGATGTCTCGTTTTACTAATATTTTGAATGGAGTATAGCATCTTGGTAGAATTATTCCTAGATCCAATGTGTCACGCAAATTTCTTAGAAGTCTTCCGGCTAAATGGGATGCAAAAGTGACAGTAATCAAAGAAGCACATGATCTCAACACCATAAGTCTTGATGAGATATTCATGTCTCTTCTCACTTGGGAAATCACCTTAAAATCTCGTGAAGAAGACACCAAGCCGAGAAAAGGTGTAGCTTTGCAAGCCTCTACCAAAAGTGAAGCCAATGAGCCGGTTGAAGAAAAGGTAGATGAGGACATTGCATTGTTCACCTAACAATTCAAAATATTTCTTCAAATAAAGAAAGGCAATGGTGGTAGATTCATAAAGAGAAACGAGCAAAGGGACGAGCCTAGCAAGAGGGACCCTCCAACTTGCTTCAATTGTGGGAAGCCGGGGCACTACAGGTCCGATTGCTTCAAGCTCAAAAAGGAGAATGAGAAAAGGCCAAGAAAAATGGCTATGAATGCTTCATGGGATGATTATGACTCATGTGATTTGGATGAGGAAGAAAATGGCAAACCTTTGTCTCATGTAAAATGAAAATGAGGTACATTTAAATTCATATGCATTAGATACATCTAAGTTGTCATATGATGAACTTCTTTCCTCTTATAATGAATTACAAGATGAATTTGAAGAATTGCATGATGAATTTGAAAAACTAACTAGGAAACACGTTTCACTTAAAAATGCAAAATCTTCATGTAGTTCAACTTATTCTACCTTAGCTGCTTCAAGTATAACGGATGATAAACGTATTGAGATAGAAAAGGAGAATATTTTATTGAAAATTACTATAGGTGATCAAATAAATGTCTTAGCAAAATTTACGAAAGGAAAGGAAAATCTAAGCATTATACTAGGAAAACAAAGAAGAACATTTGATAAAAGTGGTTTAGGATATGATGCTTTTGACAAAGATGCTCATATTTTTAAGAAGAGGAAATTACTAAGGCATACATTTACAAGACAATCATCTCATGCATCCTCAAATGATCATAAACATGTTACATATTATAATTGCAAGAAAAAGGGACATAAGGCAAATGCATGCTTACTTAGAAAGAAGAAAGTGATAACAAAAATGATTTGGGTTCCAAAGGGAACCATTGCATGCTTAGGTAGAAAGGAGAAAGTAGTAACAAAAACGATTTGGGTTCCAAAACGAACCATTGCATCTCTCTCTAACCCTAGTGGACCCAAAATAAATTGGGTACCAATGAACGTTACTTAAATTTGTTTTGTAGGTGTGCTTGAAGTCCTCCTCAAAGGAAAAATGGTTTCTTGATAATGAATGCTTAAGGCATATGACGGAAGACAAATCAAAGTTCATTTTTCTAAAATCTTATGAAGGAGGAAACATCACTTTTGGGGACAACTCAAAAGGAAAAATTATTGGAATTGGTGTCATTGATATATCCTTCTCTCTTTCTAAAGATAATGTGTTTTTGGTTGATGGTTTGAAGCATAACTTGTTTAGCATTAGTCAATTGTGTGATATAGGATATGACGTTATCTTTAAATCCAATGCATGCATAGTTGAAAAAGATGGAAAACAATTGTTCAATGCTAAAAGAAACAGAAATTTGTATTCTATGTTGCTATGTGAATTGCATGAACAAGATGTTAAATGTTTTGTCACGTCTAGCGAAAATAGTTGGTTATGACATAGACGCTTAGGACATGCTAGTGTGGATCTCATTCATCGTTTATCTAAAAATGATTTAGTCAAAGACCTCCCGAAGACTAAATTTTCAAAAGATAAAGTATGTAGTGCATGTCAAGTAGGCAAGCAAGTAAAGTCCTCTTTCAAGAGAAAGAAATACATTACCACTTCTAGACCATTAGAGCTACTTCACATGGATCTTTTTGGTCCGGAGAGAACGACTAGCTTAACCGGGAAACTTTATGTACTTGTTATAGTCGATGACTACTCTAGATATACTTGGGTTCACTTTCTTGCTCATAAAAATGAAACTCACTCCATTCTTGATAAATTTTATAGAGTAATTCAAAATGAAAAAGATTTGAAAATCAAGAAAATTAGAAGTGATAGGGGTACGGAATTTGTCAATCATGACCTAGAGAAATTATGTGATGAACTTGGTGTATCTCATGATCTTTTGGGCCCTAGAACCCCTCAACAAAATGGTGTGGTTGAAAGGAAGAATAGGTCATTGCAAGAAATGGCTAGAACCAAGTTAAATGAACACAACCTTCCCCGTAGCCTTTGGGCGGAAGCGGTAAACACCGCTTGTCATGTTATACAAAGAGTCATTATTCGAATGAAATTGGAAAAAACACCTTATGAATTATGGAATGGTCGAAAGCCCAATATTGAGTATTTCAAGGTGGTCGGTTGTAAATGTTTTGTGCTAAATGATAAGGATAAATTGGGAAAATTCGACTTCAAAGCGGATGAAGCAATTTTCCTAGGATATTCTTCGAGAAATAGAGATTTTAGAATCTTTAACAAGAGGACTCTAACCATGGTCGAGTCTATTCATGTTGTTTTTTATGAATCACCCCCACTACCATTACCTAGAGTTGACCTAGACGATGATGAAGTTGTAGGGATTGAACATAATTTAAATAACCTTAATATCTCCAACTCAACAAGTAGCCAAATGGAAAAAGTGAAGTTGAGAATCAATCTAATGATAACTTGATAAACTCAATTCCTAAATATTGGAGAATTGTACACAATCATCCTCTTGACCAAGTCATAGGTGATCATTCACAAGGTGTTAACACAAGATCTCAACTTAGAGACTTATGCAATTACATGACTTTTGTGTCCCAAATCGAGCCCAAGAACTTCCACGAAGCTCAATGTGATGATTCTTGGATCGTGACCATGCAAGAGGAACTAAATCAATTTGAACGCAATCAAGTTTGATATTTAGTTCCTAAACCAGAAAATCAAACTATCATTGGCACAAAATGGGTTTTTCGAAATAAAAAGGATGAAAATGGAGTTATTATTCGAAATAAAGCAAGACTAGTAGTGTCACGCCCCTAAAATTCACGAAATTCCAACTCGGAGAATCAGCGAATTTCCAAAGGGTGAGATAAGTCAAACAACCACTAAAGTTAACAATAACAAGGAAATACATGGAATAACAATGAAAAATATACCCCATGCCTAATTAAATAGTAAAAACTCAATAGTATCCTCTGATACCAAACTGACACATCCCTAAATTCCTAAGACTCCCGAACCGGGACATCCAAGGAATCCAGGATGTGATCCTTAATATGAACGACCAACTAAGATATCATTAACCGTGAAAACGTATGGAATAATGATAAAGATGGTATATTTCATACCCAAATGAATAATAGAATAAAGCAGTGGAATCTAAGGAAAATCTGGCAGAGTTCCGTTTGTAAATGGAACATTCGGACACACAACCATAATAGAATAACCTGCCAATGACAATTCGATAATATCAATGGCTCACAGGCCCAACATTCATCAATCCTACTAGGGCCGAGGTAGTGGAAAGAAACCTCCAACCCCTACACAACCCTCTATAATCAACAAAGCCACAAATGCTCGAATAAGAATACAGAAATGCACATGGCAGTGCCGAATAGATACAACATCCTGAAATAATAAATAGAGGAAATAAAAGATACACCAATAGGGATATGCCAACAAACTGACTCCCAAAAGAAATATATGACAATCCCATACAAAATGGGTAAAGAAACTGACAGCAGATAACTATCGTCCCCAAACCAGTCGCGCTGCAACCGTAACCGCATCACCCAATGCAACTCCAAAACCTGTAACAAGGAAAACAAAAGAGAACTGCCGTTGCACCGCATGCCGCCCATAGCCGTAACATTTCCTACAACCTGGCGTGGGAATACCAGGGGGCGATGAAATACCCCTGTGAGCAAATAAGCTCAGTGGGAAAAATGATATCCTAACTACCACATCCTCTAACTGTTTAGGTAATGCTAAACTATCTAGCAAGATATATAGCCCACAAATCCCAGCTATGCAACCCTAAGGCACGTACTAGTATACTACCGTGAATAAGTATACATAAGTATAAAGGGGATATATATACATATATATATAAATACACAACATGAGTCTATAAGGTACGACTAAGACTCGTACTCCAAGTACCAACATCGGTAGTCTTCATTACTCTCAACAACGTACACTAGGGACACGACACTCAGGTCCAATCTAACAAATCATTAAGCGCTCACAACGCTAACCAGAAAATCTAAACAGAGGGAATCACACTCACCTCTAATATCCACAGGGATCAAAATCCATCACTAGTACCAAGGAATACTCATAACTCACTCCCCAAGAACACAGGAGGAAAAGTGCTCACGTCCTTGCATACTAACACAATCGTCATCTATATATATATACAATATATATATATATATAAGAAACATCCTCCCATTCCTAGAGAAAATCTATACCTCAAGGATGGAATCACCTTATCATATCACCATATGAAAACCTCAATGCTATCTCCAACAAGGTCAATAAATCACCAACACTCTCACTATGGATAAGGAACGCTAAACGGTCGAATCTCGGAGAGTACCTGAACACTAATCTCATCATAACCACATAAGAGTCAAGGAACCAAAGCAAGGGAAAAGAAGTCCCAATACTAAACCAATAGATAACCGAGACATCAACATCACGGTTAAGAACACCATTAATGTTTAGTGAAAACACCAGAACAAGGAAACCAAAGTAAGGGAAAATAAGTCCTAATACTAAACCAACAGATAACCGAGTCAACAACATCAAGGTTAAGAACACCACAAGTGTTTAGTGAAAACACTCGAACAAGGAAACCAAAAGCGAACGGCCGAGAGTGAAAGTTATAAAAAGATGAATCCTAGGGATTAAATAGTTTTTAAGAAAAATGTTTTAAATCTCGAACCAATCCATTCGGCATCCATGCCCCTAATTTACAAAAACTCGAATCACCTAGGTGGTGACATCAACAACCAAGAATAAGTGAAAGGCAACACTATATGTGTGCACTGAACAACTTAAGCCTTATACCCGAGACTTAGAAATGATCCGAAGCAAAGGTGAACAAGAAAACACCCTTCAAAACTCTACAGGTTGAGGTTTTTGAGAAAGAAGTCTCGTAACCTCAGAATCTCGAGAAAAGTAATAAAATAGTTTTCTTTTAAGAAATACATAGTAAAAATGACCGTCTTGGCCCCGGTCTCCTTCAGTCTCCATCACCGACTTTTAGAAGTTAAAAATCTTTTTAAAGAAGATCCTAAGATCATTTTTATAAAGTACTAAAACTTTTCGTTGCTACAGGGGTAGGCGAAAACGGGTTTTTCCTTTTAAATACAAAGAGTTTATTTTCAAAACTTGAAAACACCGTTTCCGAAAGACAGCCAAATAAGAGTGAGCATAACTCTACGGATTCCTATAATGTCCAAGAGGACAATGAAGGAAGAACAATACGTTGGACTCACGGAATAAAACCATCCGTTTCCAACTCCACAAAATCAAATGATAACACGAGGAAGAGGTTCAGCACCACGCTGTAACCGACAACTCTAGGAGTAATGTAGAAGTCAACGATCACATATTAGTGTACAGAACACCATACAAGTAATGCTTAGGAGAATGAACTAAGCATAAGAAACAACACTACAGTACCCCAAGTACTTAATAAAATCACCTCAACTATAAGCTTTTCTAACCCAATCAAAACCTCGAATAAAGTTGATAACTCATTCCTCAAAAAGTGAAAGGCACCTAAAGGCCTATATAACAACATCCACTAAGTTCACTATCTCATCACCTACCTTCTCTGAGGCCTCAAATCTCAATTGATACTAGAATCAATCCCTAACCTCAAATCTCCAAAGAGGTCACACAACTAACCACGATCACAAGACTATTAACCCGCCTTCTCTAAGGCATCAATTCAAAATCAACTCTACAGTCCATCACTAACCTCGACTAACCACAGGGGTCACTATGCCAATATACTTAACTTCCCCCAAGGGTATGAAAGTATATAATCACAAGTATAAAAATATACATTTCATTATACTTTATTAATTACCGCATGTAATCGTTTTCTTTCACATTGATCACTATCAGTTGAGCATTTCATAAAGATATGAATCTATTTGCAATATTCATACTTAACATGCTCCAAAATCCACAGGAAATAATAGCACATATAAACCTGCTCTAACATCACATGTAATAATATCACATATACATGTCAAATGAAATCACATAATGTTATACAATGCAATGTGACTCATAAACCTCATGGCACAAATCTCATGAAACATTCTTTGCCCAAAATAGGTTAACGGATATATACTCATCTGACACTAAACCGCCCACACATGATGGACATGGCGCCCAATATAGGTTAACGAATACGCACTCACTCATATTATGAGAAAAGAGTACCGCATCGATTCTTCCCAAGTGATATTTTATCTTTCACTTTCAGCAAGGAAGACGGTCGCAGGAGAGCCCCACGGGCGACTCCTATGCTTCAAAGATCCGAGAGTGGCGCATACCACCACGATGGGGCAGCAACCAACCTTATATCCTTAATTCCCGGCTTACTAGTTCGGAGGTGGGAGACACATTTCCCATGCTTCAAGGATCCGAGAGTGGCGCATACCACCACGATGGGGCAGCAACCAACCCTATATCCCCAATTCCCGGCTTACTAGTCCGGAGGTGGGAGACACCTTTTCCTGGCCAGTTGTTACGACGATTCGACACAAAGACATCCACTCATGATTACATAACCCTCATATACCAACACCATGATTTGACACTACACGATGTTCTTAATATGCATCCAGGGCCTCAATAATAATCACGTCCCAACATAAATATGCAATGCATCATATTTATGAAAATATCCACATGCTACCACTTGAATCTCATAATCTCTTTCACATGCTTTTAAAACAATAAAGCAACAAACCACAACAAACAATTATATCACATAATCGTGCTTGCAATTCTTCAATTATACTTTAATTCACAAGTATACAAGTTCATTCATTTAAACATGCTTTTAATTCCCTTAAAGCAAATAGTCCACATATCATCGGGGAAACCTAGTATAATGTCTAAGTTTTCACGTCCCTCCCGTTCACATATTTCTTAACACATTAAAAAGGGAACTAAGCCACCTATTCTTTTTCAATTCAAATAGGAATTTATTTAATTTAACAGAAAAATAATTTAATTAATTTATCAAATTAATTCCTAAGTCCTACCTCGATTCTAACTCAATTATAGATATTTAAATTCATAATTTAATATATCTAAATTAAAATAAATACGGGTTTGCACACCTAAACCATGTCAGCGATACGGAAGTGAGAATAAAATTTCCCACCTTAATGTATGCTTATAGAACAGCCCGAAACGGCCAACCGTGAACAGTACCGACGCCCGAATATAGAGCCCGCCGACCAAAGTCACCCAAATAATATTTCGAATATACCAAAACATCCGCCTCGATAACCTATATGATATATATGAAGCCCATTAGCAATAGGTTAATCAATTTGGGTAAATCTAAAATAACCCAAACAAATATTCTAACCTATAAACGCGATTTCCTGACAAACTGCTGAACGTAAAAATACAAAATTTTAGTATGACGTACCTAGCATCGATATGAAGCTACCATCCGAAAATCGGGCTCATCCGACATCGGGAAGTCAACCAAATCGTCGGCCGAAGTTCTGGCCGAGCTCCCTATCGCGTGAACAACTTCGTCAGCTCGAACATACGCGCCACCACTGGCGTCGCCCCTGCGATTCGACCCACGCCGTTGTGCCTGAGTCGTCGCCGCTCCTGCAAGTCACCGCGCCGACCCTGCTCCAGCCGTCGCTGTAGCTGCGGCGAACCACCAACAGCTAGTCGCGCCTCTACGCGCGACGCTTCCCTCAACCTGACTCCTTTCTCTCTCTCTCCATGATCGGCAATGAAGAGGGATAAGTAGTGTCGCGTGAAGAGAAGATGAGGGAGAATGAGCTAGGTCGTCTGCAGATACATGAGTATACATATATGCAAATTAATTACACAAGTGACCCTCCTAATATCCACAATTACAAACTAACCCCCAAAACAGTATATATATAATTATAATTAAATATATATATATATATATATAATAAATCCCAATAAATACCGGGAACACCCAAACGTAATATCGCAAACCCAAAATAATAACGGGATGCCCAATAAACAATCCCAATTAAATATACCGGGGTAGGAATCCAACAACCTAAACACAGGCTGCCTCCTGAATTATACCGAAATAATCAAGTCGGAACCTTAACATCCTACGACAGAACGTGTCGCCATCCAGTCGAAACACTAATGTTAAACGTCGAAACAAAACCGCGTAGTCGAGAATAAGGACCCGCGTAATGTTGTTCAGTCGACTTTAAAACTAAACGCGAAATATTTATATGCAAAATACCAATGATAACCAGGACGTCATGAACAAGTGACGTCATAACCGAAATTAAATCAGAAATAATTTCAGGAAAAAGGAAAATAACACGGGATGTTACAAGCAGCTCAAGGTTATAATCAAGAGGAAGACATTGACTACGATGAGACTTTTGCACCCGTAGCTAGAGTAGAAGCAATTAGAATGCTTCTTGCATTTGCATCATCTAGAAATTTTATTCTTTATAAAATGGATGTCAAAAGTGCTTTTCTAAATGGTACTATAGATGAAGAAGTGTTTGTAAAGCAACCACCCGGTTTTGAAAATAAACTTTTTCCAAATTGTCTAAATCCTTGTATGGTTTGAAGCAAGCCCCTAGAGCTTGGTATGAAAGGCCTAGTGCTTTTTTGATTCAAAATGATTTTGCAAAAGGTAAAGTTAATAATACTCTTTTTACAAAAACCGTTAAAAGTAATTTGTTGCTCATCTAAATATATCTTGATGCCATTATTTTTGAATCAATAAATATCTCTCTTTGCAAAGAATTTGCTACAAGTATGTAAAATGAATTTGAAATGAGTATAACGGGTGACTTGAACTTCTTCTTAGGGTTGTAAATCAAGCAAAGCTCGGATGATTTATTTGTTGGCCAATTTAAGTACACTAAAGATTTGCTAAAACGATTTGGTATGGAGGAAACCAAACATGCCATAACTCCTATGAGTACCTTTATTAAGCTAGACAAAGATGAAAATGGTAAATGTGTTGACATCACTAAATATAGAGGCATGATTGGAAGTTTGCTTTACTTAACCGCTAGTAGACTGGATATAATGTTTAGTGTATGCTTATGTGCTCGTTTTCAATCTTGTCCTAAAGAATCTCACTTGCTAGTCATGAAACATATTTTTCGCTATCTTAGCAGCACAATCAATCTAGGAATTTGGTATCCTCGTGGTACTTCACTTGATCTCATTAGCTATTTGGACGCCGACTTTGCCGGATGCAAAGTGGATTGGAAAAGCACAAGCGACACATGTCATTTTCTAGGACACTCCCTAGTATCTTGGTAAAGTAAAAAGAAAAATTCCGTTGCATTGTCTACGGCCCCAACCAAATATGTTGCGGCCGGTAGTAGTTGCACTCAAACTCTTTATATTAAGCAACAATTAATTGATTTTGGTCTTGTTTTCAATCATGTATCTATTAAATGTGATAATACTAGTGTCATTTGCATATCTAAAAATCCCATTCAACACTCTCGCACCAAGCACATTGAAATAAGACATCATTTCTTACGTGATCATGTAGCTAACGGTGATGTTGAATTTGTTTTTATTGAGAGTAAAAATCAATTAGTGGATATTTTTCACAAAGCCTCTTCCGGAGGAATTTTTTCCAAAAATTCATAGAGAAATTGAGATGGCTTTGGATTTTGATGTATTAGCAAGATAAATTATGTTTTCAACTGCATATTCCCGCCTTTTTGATGTTGCCAAAGGGGGAGAAGTTATTTGCTTTTGTGTATGCAAGTCATGTTTATGTGTGACTCCATGCTATTGTATGAAATTGCAAATATCTATTTACTAAGGGGGAGCATGTAATGCGCATGTTGAGGGGGAGTATTACTTGATACTTCACCATTTTCGGACAAACACAAAATGTTTTGTCATCATCAAAAAGGGGGAGACTGTTGGCTTTGAAATTTACTTTCAAACAATAATTTCATGTTTTGATGATAACAAACCATTCAAGCGTGTTTAGTACTAATGTGATCTTGAGTTAAGAGTTTCAGCAAGAACGGGAAAATCATTCGGAAAACATGCAAGCACAAAAAGAGAAAAACGACAAAGGAATTCAAGTGCAAAAATGGAAGGACAAAATGATCAACGAAAGGCGAAATTTGAAGACTCAAGACTCGGGGTAGATAGGTTGGGGTGCGAACATTATAACAAGATATTTTATGTGTTGGTAAATCCCATAAGCTCAAGTGATAAAATAACCGAACTCAAAATGGATGAAAAAAAAACTCAAAAAATTAGTTTTTTTTTGGAGTCATAGTCGACTAGAACCTATCCTATAGTCGACTAGACCAAGTTGAAGCTTAAGGAAAAACTTGAAAATAGGCTGTAGTCGACTAAACACTTGTTATGGGCGACTAAAGGCACCTGCAATCGACTAAACCATCTCTCATAGTCGACTTGATCATGACGAAGCTAAAACCATTTTTGAGAATATGAAGGGAGTCGATTAAGGCACTATGTAGTCGACTAAACCTAGCCCTGTAGTGGACTAAATCATACATGTAGTCGATTGAAGCAAGTCGATGAATCAGATCATTTGAAAAGAAAGCTATAGTTGACTAAGGTTCTCTATATAGTCGACTGAATGCATTATTTTCAGAATTAAATGTAATCTTTACAAAAGATTTTTCCCATCACTTTGAGCCAAAGTTTTCAACCTTTTTGAATGGCTCTTGTCTACTATTTAAGAGTGAGATCTAATCTCAAAACCCTAATGCTTCCATATAAATAGAAAGAGATGTGGGTTTGCAAAAAGTGTAGTTCTAGTGTGAGAAAAATCTACAAGTCTTCATCTTCTTCTCTAACACTCTTTGAAAAGCCATTGAAGGCAAGAAACAAAAGCTTGATTTTCTACTCAAATATTTTGAAGCTTTAAACTCTAGTATCTTTTCTTATTCTCTAAAACTCATTCATTGATTTTATCCTTTGAAAATACAAATCTAGAGTTGTTGAAATATCACCAAAAACACTTGAGCTTATATTGATTTATCTTCCATAAAAGCTTTACGGTTTTGAGTGTTTTTTTTCTTTGGTGATACAATTGATTACATACCATTTTTGTGATCTTGGGCAAGTGAAGTCCAACATTTTCAAGAGAGGATTGTTCTCTTGATTGAGAGACGAGCTAGTGAGCTCATGTGTAAAGGTTTTCCCTTGCACCTGTGAAGGAAGGGCCATAGTTAAAGGATCGAAAAAAGTCTTAAGAAGGGGTTCTTGAGCCGAGGAATAGGAGTTACCAAACCTCAAAAAAATTAAGATGTTAATATCTCTATCTCTATCTCTTTATTTCAATATTGTGCATGCTATATTAATCTTGTGATAATTTGCTAGATTAATTAACTTGAATTTGTCATTGAAATAATTACTTGATTATTGAAGTAGTTTTTAATTTGATATAACTTGTTTTAATTTCTGAAAAGATTGAAAGAGATTTTTAAACATCCTATTCACCCCACCTCTAGGGTCAATTAGTGACTAACAGGGTGGAAATGCATTTTTTATAAACATATTTGTAATATATATAACTTTTAGGCTAAAAAACAATTTACAAATTCTCGGATGAACACTCATCTGGAATACCCCACGCCTCGACAATAGTCTGGGGACTAATCTCAATCTCTGTACATCGGACCACTGTTCATAGTCTCATCCCCTGCTGAAATGACACATGTGTATCCAGAACTCCCAGATCATATCCTCGCAAATATGCGGAGTAGCCGGGGAAAGAATAGGTAATAAACGTCGGGCCTTCAATTGGCCGATTGTCCAAGCGGGAACAAGCTGTAATCCATCAAATATCTGTAATAAGTATGTAGGCTCCTGATGATACCCCTTTCGGATCGCCCCATATAATAAATCTTCCACCTATGTTGTCCGGGGCACAGGTAAAAATGTAGTCAAAACTCTGGGGTCACCCTCCATAGGCGGCTTCAGTACCCCCTCATCCGCACGATCATCGCCTTGATCGACGTCATCCTCCTCCTCGGCATCATACCCTTGCCTCACATTATCATTCTCTGTATCTCCTCCATCTTCTCAGCCTGCGGCTCAGGCACATGTGGCGGTGATAGTGCCCGAGGAGAAACTGGGTCCATAATAAGTTGACCATGTGTCAAAATGATGTCGTGTCTCTGTGTAGAGCTCTCTGGCACCTCCGCCTCAAAAGATGAGGAATACGAGGATGCCGAGTCGACATACTGTGGTCTCCCTACGCGTGTACTCTGGCAGCGAATAGAGGACGGTGCAGGAGATTATGATCTCAACCTCTGTTGCACCGGTGGATCAGCCGTAACTACAACCTGAGCCACTCGTTTTGCCAACACTTTGGTCCATGCCATGCCTATAATAGGGAACTTTTGAAAAGTAAGTGATAAGGAACCGGACACCGAATCAAACTCAAACAATATCTAAATATATCCAATATAAAGATTAAACAAGTTATCGATCTAAAAAATTCGATATTTAAACCGCTTTCGAAGTCGAAAAACTCAACTTTTAGAAAACGGATCGAAACACGATTTTGATCGGACTCGTTCGTCAATACTAGTTTAGAATAGTTAAATAAGTCATATGAAATCAAAATAATGGAAAAACACTCACCGATTCGAAAGAAACGATGATTGTTTCAGAGACTTTTTGATTTCTTCATGTGAATCCGGACGAATCACCAACTAATCTAACGATCCGTTGGCAAGGAATGAAGAGGAATCGGATGAATAAATGGTGGAAACACAGCTCGAAAGGATTGGTGGAGAATTGAGGGAGAGAGAAAAGTTTGAATGAAATTGGGGGGGGGGGGGGGGGGGGGGGGGGGGGGGGGGGGGGGAACTGCCTGACGGGTTTATTTTTGTGTAGCTGGACCTACACTTGAAGCGTAGGTCCCCATGGCCCAAATTTTTTTCTCTCTTCGTCTTCAAATTTTGCCTACAACCACATCCACTCTTAATGCTCCCTAGGCTCAATTTATTCTTCTTACTCAAATGATAATGGCCTCGTGACTTGTTTTTACACACTCGATCTTAAATACCGAAATATCTTAATTACCATCTACAATTACAAACTAGGTTTAAATGCTATTCTTCTTCACCTAGTACAAATATTTAACGTCGTTGGTGTGACGTTGCTACCTCTCAATACTCCGGATCAAGCTTATCCATCTCAGGTGGTGGTTTAGTTAGATTGATCATTTTTACTACACACTCAACTGGTTGTACCTCTATGTAGTGCTTCAATCTCTGCCCATTCATGACAAACTTCTTTCCAATGTCAAGATCATCGAGCTCCACAGCTCCATGGGGGAAAACCTTCATAATCTTGTATGCCCCATCCCATCTCGATTGGAGCTTACCAGGAAACATCTTGAGTCTCAAATTAAACAGCCAGACCTTTTGGCCGGGCTTAAAACCTTTCTTTCTAATATGTTTATCATGAAACGTTTTTGTTTGAGCCTTGTAAATATGAGAGTTTTGATACGCATTATTTCTCAACTCCTCAAGCTTTTGAAGTTGGAGTTTTCGCTGCGCACCGGCTTTCTTTATCCGAAATTCAGTCTTCGAATAGCCCAATATGCTCGGTGTTCCAGCTCTATAGGGAGATGACACACTTTACCATACACAAGATGATATGGTGACATACCAATTGGTGTTTTAAACACAGTCATGTACGCCCAAAGTGCATCATTTAACCGTCGTGGCTAATCCTTCAAATCCGGACGCACAGTATTTTCCAAAATATTTATAATCTCTCTATTAGAAACCTCCACTTGATCTTGTGATTGGGGGTGATATGGCATACCAATTCAATGAGTGACACCATACTTCTTACACAGAGCAGGAAGAAACTGGTTGTCAAAATGACTTCGACTATCACTGATCAAAACTTTTGGCATGCCAAATCGTGAGAAAATGTTCAACTTTACAAATTCTTCCACCACGTCATGGTCAGCACGTTTGGTGGCTATCACTTTTACCCATTTCGAAACATAATCAACCCCACAAGTATATACTCCTTATCTGCTTTCAGAAATGGTCCCATGAAATTAATACCCCACATATCAAACAATTCCACGATCATAATTGGGGTTAAAGGCATCATGTCTCATTAAGATATGGATCCAAGCTTTTGACATCGTATACATGCCTTACAAAACTCGAAAGCATCCTTGAATACAGAAGGCCAATAAAATCCACTTTGTAACACATTGTGGGTTGTTTTCTGAGCTCCGAAATGCCCTCCAACCTCCAACGTGTGACAAAATGTCAGTATGTTTTGCACCTCACTCTCGGGGATGCATTTTCAAATAATCTGATAAGAGAAATACTTGTACAAACACGGATTATCCCAGATATAGAATTTGACTTGGCTGAAGAATCGATCTTTCTCATTCTTAGACTATCCTTTTGGGATTCGACATTTGGCTTTATAATTGACAATGTCAGCATACCACATTATTTGTTCCATGACAGCCACATTGAATAGATGTTCATCCATGAAAGAATCCTTAAGAGGAGTCATTTCCTTTGTGGATTCGACAATAATCTTTGAAAAATGACCCGTAACAACATTCTCTGAACCCTTCTATCTTTGATTTCCTAGTCGAATTGTTATAGCAACAGAAACCAATGAATTAGTCGGGGCTTAGAGTCTTTCTTCATCAGCAAATGACTCAGAGCGGCATGATCCCAGTAAACAACAACCTTGGCACCCAATATATATGATCGGAATTTATCCAAGGCGAAGACAACTACCAGTAACTCCATCTGAGCTTCATTCAGAGTCCTATTGGCATACGACAACTTATCTTTCAATGACCCAACACAACTCCTATGGCATAGTTAGAAGCATCACACATGAGCTCAAATGGTAGAGACCAATCTGACAGACGAATAATTGAGGCTGATGAAAGTTGAGTACGCAGCTCCTCAAAGGCATGAAGGCACTCTTAATCATAGACAAAAGTTGTTTCCTTAGCCAATAAGTTGCATAACGGCCTTGCAATTTTCCTGAAATCTTTAATAAACCTTCGGTAAAACCCGGCATGGCCCAGAAAAGAGCGTATTTTCTTAACAGATGTTGGAGGAGGCAGTTTTAAAATTAATTCAACTTTTGCTTTATCTACCTCTATCCCTTGCTTAGATACAATATGGCCCAGTACTATCCCCTCTTGAACCATAAAATGGCTCTTTTACCAACTTAGGATTAGAATTGTCTCCTTGCAACTCTTAAGTACCAACTCTAGATGTTTTAAATAGTCTTCAAAGGTTTCCCCAAAAACTGAGAAGTCATCCATGAATACTTCAAGAAATTTCTCTACCATGTCAGAGAAGATAGATATCATACACCGTTGGAATGTTGTTGGCACATTACATAAACTAAACGACATACGTCTATAAGCAAACGTGCCATATGGACAAGTAAAAGTGGTTTTCTCCTGATCAACAGGATCAATCGCCACCTGATTGTAGCCGAAATACCCATTCAGAAAGCAGTATTTGCTCTGCTCTACTAACCTCTCCAGGATTTGATCACTGAATGGTAACGGAAAATGATCCTTCCTGGTGTTCTAGTTGAGCTTTCTGTAATCAATACACAAACACCACCCTGTGGTCATGCGTTGTGGAATTAGCTCACCTTTTAAGTTTGACACCACTATGATG
The DNA here is from genome assembly GCA_963922005.1 of Cornus suecica. Taxonomy (NCBI): domain Eukaryota; kingdom Viridiplantae; phylum Streptophyta; class Magnoliopsida; order Cornales; family Cornaceae; genus Cornus; species Cornus suecica. Next base: position 30,799,215 of record OY998246.1, on the reverse strand, counting down.
CCCGACTTCTTCGGCACCACCTGAGTTGGACTTACCCATGTGCTATCAAAGATGGGGTAAATGATATCCGCATCTAGAAATTTCACCACTTCTTTCATCACCACCTCTTTCATATTTGGATTATTCCTTCGTTGCATTTCCCTTGATGGCTTTGGATCTTCCCCAAGATGTATGCGATGCATGCAAATCGAGGGGTCTATGCCTTTCAAATCAACAACTCTCCATCCTATTGCCTCTTTGTTCTCCCTCAGAACCGCGACTAGACTTGATTCCTATTTTTTTATTTTTATTTTGAAGATATAATCACAGGAAGAGTCTCACCGGGTCCTAAGAAAACATATTTTAGTTTTTCAGGCAGTTCCTTGAGTTCCAAGGTAGGAGGAGTAGTTAAGGAGGGAATTGGTGGAATATTTGAAACTATAGGGAGTGGTTCAACTGCCTCCTTCCATGGTTGAGTATATAAAGTAGTCTCCATCGCATCGATCTCTTCATTTTGTAGTTTATAGTATGTCCCCTAATCAACAACTTCCTCATCAGGCCATTCTCTAGTCATAAATGACTCTAGCACGCCGTTCTCCAAGATTTGAGGAAATATTTTTTCTATGATATCATCCAATTCATCGCACTTATTAATCTGGGACTGAGTTCACCTAACCCTATCTATTGGTAGACTGAATAAGCAAACAAGTTAATACTCGCACCTAGATCAAGAAGAGCTCTACCAATGTCTTAGTCACCGATGACACATGGAATATGGGAGCACCAGGATCTTTCCTCTTAGGTGGAGTATCACTTAAAAGAAATGAACTCACTTGCTCAGTCAAGAGTATTTTTCTTGGATTCTTCGCTCTTCTCTTTCGCTTCTGGGTGCAAAGAGTAAGGCAGTATTTGAGCGATTACATCTAAAAGAGGTAAATTAATCTTAATTTGTCAGAATGTTTCCAACATATCAGATTCTTTCAACTTTTCATACTTTGTCGGCTCTCTAAGATGCTGAGGAAATGGCGCCGCCTCATCGTAACTTGCCCTATTTTGGCTCTTTAAGTAATGTTTGGTTGATACTATCTTTTACTGATGGTTGATCCTTCTGGACCCTTTCAGCCTCTTTCCTTGTAGCATCTTCCTCTGTTCTTCTTTAGCTTCTTTCCTTTGCTCTTGTTCTGCCTCCTTTATTCTTTGCAACCTCTCTTCATGCTCCGCCTAAACTATACTCTTCACTTCCCTACCACTTCTTAGAGTCGTGATTGCTTGAACCATTTCATTAAATTCATTGACAAATGATCCGAGCTCCAATGCTTGATGTGGCCTTGGGTCAGCGACTGGCTGACTAGGTAATTTTTCTAGTTCTCTTACATTCCTCTCATTATCCATTTGGCCCATCTGCATATGTAGTTGTGCCAATTTTTCGGTATGAAGACCTAGCTTGTTATGAATGTCTAGTATAACTTGTTCTAACCTTTTAGTCTGGAAACCGGGTGTAGGAGTTTGGCTTCTTGGAGGCTGGGTTTGGTAATTATATGGTTGCACAACCTGATTGTTAATGAATGGCTGAAGATCTTGGGAATTATTGAATGATTAGAGAGGTTAGGAATTATTGAATGATTGGAGAGCTTGGGAATTATTAGATGTTCTGGGTTGGTAATTGGACTGAGAATTTCTAGCCATGATTGTTTGTTGTGAGTCGAATGATTGTTGACTCTGTTGGAACCTTGGCTATTGGTTATATAATTGTTGTGGGTTATATGACTACTGTCTATATGTGAATCTTGGCTATATATTGGATGATTGACCTTGTTGGAACTTTGGTCGTGGATTTTCTACATTGATAGATTTGTATGGTAGGAGTGGGTGATTTCTGGCATTGGAGATATATGAATTGGTGAAAAGAACATTATTAGAATAGTTCCATGATGCATTGGCATCAACATCCATTATCTCCTGACACTCATTTTGGGAATACCCAGCTTCGACTTCAAACGTCTCTCTAAGAGGGGGAATGACTTCGCTGCATAAAATTTTCAATTCTCTCTAACTTCTCTCCGAACAATGGCATGGTATCTCTCACATCATCATGCTCTATAACATAAGATTTCTTAGAGCTTTTATCCTGTTGTCCACCTCTAGACCTCAACTCAGATTGATATTGAATTATGTTTTCACTGATATTATCAAATATCTCAAAAAGTTCTTTAGTTCGCTTCAAGTTAAATTGACCTTGTGTTGCCACATCAATCCAAGTGTTATGCGTCTCTCCAAGTCCCATGTAGAAATTTTTAGCAATATCTTGTTCAAAAAACCTTTGATGGGGACATTTATACAAAATTTTATTATATCTTTCCCATGAATCATGATAATGTTCACCAGGCAACTGCCTGAAGCTTTTGATTGCATCTTGTGCTTCAGAGGTTTTTCCTATGGGATAAAGCTTTTTTTATGAATTCTTTCTTAAGGGCTTCCCAATCAATTTTAATATCTTTTACTAATTTGAAGTACCATCGTTTAGCTCTCTCTTTCAATGACTAAGGGAATAATCTCACTCGCAAGTCATTTCTGGGCAAATTTTCATACCTAACAGTAGAGGCTACCTCTAGGAAATCATTAATATGCTGGTATAGGTCTTCTATTCTAAGGCCTGAAAATTTTGGAAGCATATTAATCCTGCTTGTCTTAATCTCGAATTGCTTCGCTCCTTCTTCCTCATGAAAATCAGCATAGAAGTCGTACACATCGGGCGTGTAATATCCTTTAAGTGATGTCTCTAGTGCTCTTTGTTGGTAGGCTCTTTGGTCATCCATTGCTTCTTCTTGTTGACGATGACGCTTTTCAATAGATTGACGTAAGCGATAGAGAGTCCTTTCGATCTTAGGGTCGTACTCGACTAACACAGTGCTTGGATTAGAACGGGTTGGTCTATCGGTCATACGCTACTCAAACAACTATTTTTTTTCCTTTTTGGAATTTGTTTTTATGAAATAAAATATAATCTAAATTAACTACTTATAAATTACAGAAAATAAAGCAAGAATTAATATGCGAAAATCTAGGTAACTAAAACTCACAAAAGTTCCAATCGCAACTTCAGAAGCTCCGCTTTTCCCTTTTATACTCTTCAGAGTACCTGTCAATCACACAAAAATTTAACATTAGTGACAGCTACAATAAGGCAATGTGAATAAACTACTAAATCTATAAAACAATGCTTAGTCCCCGATAACGGCGCTAAAAACATGACGACTCTAGGTGTGTAAAATATGTGGTTAAAAATAACACCTTAACTGTAACACCCCATGTTATTTTCCTTTTCCTGAAATTATTTATAAATTTAGTTTCAGTAATGACGTCATTTGTTCTTGACGCATTATTTTTTCTTGGTATTTCGCGTGTAAATTTTTCGTGTTTAGTTTTTAAAGTCGAGTGGATGACTTTACGGTTTCTCTTTGACGACTACGCGAATATTGTTATCGACTACGCGGTATCGTTTCGGCATTTAACATTTAGCGATTCGACTGGACGACGACACGTTTTAATTGATCGGACTTGTTAAGTGTTCTGACGTTTGGGTTCCTATCCCGGTACAGTTATTTCGGACTATTTTAGTTATTCGGCGTCCTGCGGACTTACGGGTTGACGCGATATTAATTGGAGGCTTCCGGTAATTTAGGGACTTATTATATATATATATTTTTAATATATATATATATATATATTGAACTGGGGTTATTTTGAAATTATGGATAATTAGAGGGTTAGTTGTGCAATTAGGTCATATATATATATGTATATGTATATACAGACCACCTGCTACACTTCTCTCTGCACGAACCTGCTTCACGTCTCCTCTCCTTCACATGACAACTTCGTCTCCTCCTTCTTCGCCATTGACGCAGCTTCCTCTTCTCCATTTACGGTCGTTCCTTGAGAGAGAGAGAGGGAGAGAGAGAGAGAGAGAGAGAGAGAGAGTCAGTTGAGGAGCGGCGGTTGCAGCTGGTCGCAGGACGCGGCGACGCTACAGCAGCGGCGAACGGCGTGGTAGTGCTATGGTGGTTGTCATTGGGCTAGAAGCGGCGTAGGGCGTCGGTGAGGTGGCACCGGTGGTGGCGTAAGGAGACGGCCAGCGCAGTGACGTGCGAGCAGGAGTGATTTCGGCCAGGCTTCGGCCATTTTTTCGGTTGACTTCCGGTGATCGGTTTGGGATTTTATTTGGTGAATAGCTTCCTCTCTACCATGTATTCGTCATACTTTAATTTCGTATTTTTACGTTGAACGGTTTGGCCGAAAATCACATTTATAGGTTATAGTTTTCGTTTGGGTTAATTTAGATTTACCCAATTTACTTAACCTATTGCTAATGAGCTTTGTATATATCGTATAGTTTATCGAGGCAGACGTTTCAATATATTCGAAATAATTTTCGGGCGATTTTGGTCGGCTGACTCCATATTCGGGTGCCGACACTGTGCTGTTTTGGACTGTTCGGTAAACGTAAATTAGGTGGGAAATTATATTTCTCACTCCGCATTATTGAAGTAGTTTAGGGTGTGCAAACCCTTATTTAATTTAATATAGATATATTAAATTGTTAATTTAAATATCTATAATTGGCTTAGAAGCGATGTAGGACTTAGAGATTAATTTAATAAAACTAATTAAATTATTTCCTATGTAATTAAATTCCTATTTAAATCTAATAGGAATAGATGGCTTAAAAATTTCCTTGAGAATTAAATGAGCTAGAGGACTTTGTAAACTTTAGACGTGAAAAACTTAGACGCTATGCTAGGTTCATCTCATTATACGTGGATTATCTATTTAAATTATTTTAAAGGCATGATAAGGGAAATTGAAATATTTTCTTAAAGAATTAAACAAAATATATTTTTAAAAACAAGAATTGTATACGAAATTGTTTTCATATGATTTAAATGCTTTATCGTATTTTAAAAGCATGTTAAGGAGATTTTGAGATTTATATTATCATGTGGATATTGTACATAAATATGATGCATTACATATTTATGATTGAGATATGATTTGATTGTACACCATGTCGTGTGAGAACATGGGTGTTGGTGCATGTAGTGCACGGGTTCACCATTTGCAGAGAAAGGTCATTTGGTGTGGTCTACTTCATTGCGTGTGGTGCATGAGTAGGATTGTGTCGTATCATCACAACAACTGGCCACGAGGTATCACGCCTACGGAACTAAAAAGCTGGCAAATGTGAGTTAGGAGTCCAGGTAGAGGCTCATTTTCTTGACTTTTGTAGTCATGGCGTACGGAGTCGCAAGTTGGGCTCTCGTACAACCGTCTTCCTTGTTGAAGTGATAGAGAGAAAAATCACTTGGGAAGAGTCGGTGTGGTAACTCTACACTACTTGATGAGCTTGTATCCTCAAAAGTATGTGGACAGAGTATGTATCCGTTACCCTTGGGAATGGTGTGTTGTGTGTGAGTATCACGGGGATTGTCGATTCACATTACACTGCATACCATTTATGTGATCTCGTTTGACATGTATATGTGTTGTATTACATGTGATGTTGGAGCATGTTATTTACGAATATTGTAAATTAAATTCATATTTTATAAATGCTCAGTTGAAAATGAATAATGTGAAACAAGACTTTAAATGTGGTAATTATTAATAAGTATAAATGAAACGTATATCTTTATACTTGTTGTTGTATAATTTAGTGCCCTTGGGGGAGGTTATGTGTATTGGCATAGTGATCTATGTGGCTAGTTGAGGCTAGTGGTGGACCGTAGGCTTGATTTTGGAGTTGAGGCCTTAGAGAATGTGGCTAATAGTCTTGTGATTGTGGTTAATAGTTTGGTGATTGTGGTTAGCTGTGTGACCTTGTTAGAGGTTGGAGGTTAGAGATTGATTTTCGTATCAATTATGAATTGGGGCCTTCGAGAAGGCGGGTGATGAGATTATGAGTTGTAGTATGGACACTTAGGTGTCTTTCACTTTTGAGGAATAGGCTATTAACTGTAGTTCAGATTTTGATTGGTGAGAAGAGATTATGGTTGAGTGACTTTATTAAGTACTCGAGGTATTGTAGCTAGACAGACTTAGTTCTAGTGCTTAGTTCATTCCCCTAAGCATTCCTTGTTCTGTGCTTTGTACGCTAGTACGTAGTCGTTGACTTCTATGTTATTCCTTGAGTTGTCGGTTACGGTGTGGTGCCGAACCTCTTCCATGTGTTGTCATTTGATTTGGTGGAGTTGGAAACGGATGGTTGTCTTCCGTGAGTCCAACGTGTTTTTCTTCCTTTAAGGTCCTTTTGGGCATTATAGGAATCTGTAGAGTTCTGTTCACTCTTATTCGGCTGTCTTTCGGAAACGATGTTTTCTAAACTCTTTGTATTTAAAAGGAAAAACCCATTTTCGCCTACCCCCATAGAAATGAAAAGTTTCAGTACTTTATAAAAGATCTTAGGATTTTCTTTAAAAATATTTTTAACTTCTAAAAGCCGGTGATGGCAACTAACGGAGACCGGGGGCAAGACGGTCATTTTTACTATGTGGTTTCTTAAAAGGAAAATTATTTTATTACTTTTCTTGGGATTCTGAGATTTCGAGACTTCTTTCTCAATATCTCATCCTGTAGAGTTTTGAAAGGTGTTCTATTGTTTCACCTTTGCTTCCTATCATTTCTAGGTTTCTGTATGAGGCTTTGTGTTGTTCAGTGCACACATATAGTGTTGCCTTTCACTTTCTTTATTGTTGATGTCACCACTTAGGTGATTTGAGTTGTCACACGTGTTAGGGGCATGGATACCGAGTGAATTAGTTTCTTTTGTCCGGGTGTTCTCACTAAACACTTGTGGTGTTTAACCTTGACATTGTTGTCTCGGTTATCTGCTGGTTTAGCATTGGGACTTCTTTCCCCTTGCTTTGGTTTCCTTGTTCGGGTGTTTTCACTAAACATTTGTGGTGTTCTTTACCTTGACATCGTGGTCTCGGTTATCTGTTCATTTAGCATTGGGAAGTCTTTTCCTTCGCTTTGCTTTGGTGACCCCGAGGTGGTCGTTCTTGTGAGTTGAGTTCGTGTACTCTTAGTGATTTGATTGGGTTGTTTTCCTCGCCTACAGTGAGAGTGTTAGTGATGTGATTGACCCTATTGATGATAGTATTATGAGGTCGATATGATTTATGGTATGGTGATATGATAGAGGTGATCTAGCCTTTGAGAGGTAGATTTTCCTTAGGAATGGGATGAGGTTTGTTATATATATATATTGTACATATATATATAGACGATGATTGTGTTAGTACGCAAGGACGTGAGTACTTTTCCTCTTGTGTTCTCGGGGAGTGAGTTATAAGTATTCCTTGGTACTAGTGGTGGATTTCGATCCTTGTGGATATTAGAGGTGGGTGTGATTCCCTATGTTTGGAGTTTCTTGTTAGCGTCGTGAACGCTTGATGATTGTTAGATTGGACATGAGTGTCGTGTACCTAGTGTACGTTGGTGAGAATAGTGTAGACTACTGGTGTGGTACTTGGAGTACGAGTCTTAGTCGTACCTTAGAGACTCATGTTGTGTATATATATATATATCCCTTATATACTTATGTACACTCATTTACGGTAGCATGTGAGCGCGTGCCTTGGGTTTGCGTGGATGGGTTTTGTTGGGCTATATTTATCTTATTAGATAGTTTAGCATTACCTAAACTGCCAGAGGATGTGGTAGTTAGAGTATCTTTTCCCACTGAGCTTATTTTCTAACGGAGGGAATTTCATTTGCCCCCCTGGTATTCCATGCCAGGTTGCAAGAAATATACGGCTATGGGCAGGATGCAGTGCAACGACAGTTTCCTTTTGTTCCTTGTTACAGGTTGTGGAGTTGTGTTGGGTGATGCGATTACGGTTGCAGCGCGACAGGTTTGGGGACGATAGTCTTTTGCTGTTAGTTTCTCTACCCATGTTTTATGGGATTGTCTTGTATTTCTTTTGGGAGCCAGTCTGTTGGCATATCCCTATTGGTGTATCATTTATTTCCTGTATTTATTCTTTCAGGATGTTATTGTATCTATTCTGCACAGCTAGGTGCTTTTCTGTATTCTTATTCGAGCATTTGTGGCTCTGTTGATTATAGAGGGTTTGGAGGGGTTTTGGTTTATTTCCACTACCTCGGCCCTAGTAGGATTGATGAATGTGGGGCTTGGAAGCCATTATTATTATCAAACTGTTATTGGCAGGTCTTTGTGTTGTGTTGGTTGTCCGGATGTTCCATTTACAAACGGAACTCTGCCGGATTTTCGTTAGATTCTGCTGCTTTGTTTATTATTCATTTCGGTATGAAATATACCATTTTCTATCATTAACCCATATGTTTTCATGGTTAATGATGTCTTAGTTGGTCATTCATGTTAAGGATCACATCCTGGATTCCTCGGATGTCCCTGTTCGGGAGTCTTAGGAATTTAGGAGCGTGTCTGTTGGTATCTGAGGATACTATTGAGTTCTAGTATTCTATTTGGCATGGAGTATGATTTTCATTGTTATTCCATGTATTTCCCCTGTTATTGTTGACTCTAGAGGTTGCTTGACTACGTCACCCTTTGGAAATTCGCTGGTTCTCTATATTAGAGTTTCGGGGATTTTAGGGGCGTGTCAGCATGGTATCAGTGTATTTTTACCTTTTGTGGGTGTTTGATGACTGAATGTCATTGGTTTTCATTTATTTTCACTTCCGTACTCACTCCCTTAACTCTTAGGCTCGGATTTCTGAATCATAGGAATTTGGGGCGTGACATTAACGACTTTAGGTTTTACCCTACGCAAGCACACGTATCAATTGTATTATAAAAAATGGCTAGTAAGAGATATCGATCCCGTAGAGACTGAGATTGTTCAGTTTAGCAATTCAAAAACACTAAATTATATTTTCTGAAAATAGTTTGTTTAGGTGGTCAAAGACCAAATTATCTATTTTTACTAACAATTATCTAGAAAGCAAATTAAATTGGTTTTGACTCAGATGAGAGAGAAAACTAAGGTTTCCATCACTCTGCCACTAACCGCATAATATAGTTCCTCAATGTATCAATTGTACGAGGGCGATCCATAACTGTGAATCTGGTCATACCGCAAATAGCTAAATATGACCTTAAAAAGGAGTACCATCAACCAGATTGCGATAGCCCGTGTCATGGCTAACCTAACTACTATATGCCAATTATGTTACTTTAATCTACTCCTAATGCACGAAAATAAACTAAAGCATGCCTATATTAAATTGCCAAGGCACGACCTATGACAACCTAGGGTTTCAAGTTTCATTACCACCATTGTGTAGAAAACATAATTAAGCATCCGAGTTCCTGCTCATATTGAATAATCATAGTTGTGAAAAATAATACATTCATTCCATCTAAGACAAGAATTTAGAACAAACATAAAATTTTATATTGCATATCAGTACGGTCTCTTAACTACTACAATCATCACAGTGTGGTTACCAGTTTCCCCTCGTTATAATTAAAAATAATGAAAGAACTACATTACTTGGCTAGGGTTTTGCTAGAAAACCCTAGATACCGAGTTAGTTAGCCATGGTGGAAGGTGACTGCATGGATGATGTAGAAACGATCTCCATAGTCTTCTTCTCCGGATCTTTAGGTTCGAATATGGCTCTCAACAGCCGCAAGTCTGAATGAAGGAACGTCTCATCAAAACTAATCCCAACGAGTACCAAAAGAAGAACTAGAACTCTTTTTAACTCTGATATATGATCGTGTACATATAGGCAATGGTATAGAGAAGCCCTTTTTAGTCCTTTTACTCTCCCCTATATATATAAGTGCATATACATGTATATAGAGGTCTGGAGTCACAAACAAGTCTTCCAATCGAACTAGGGGTGAAACAGGTAAAATCCATCGAAAAACCATAAAAGGTTGCCGCACTTAAGCTTCAAGCGTACATGGCCTACGCTTCAAGCGTAGGTCCCAAGCGTACGCAACTTCTCAAAGGTATGAAGACACTCTTCATCGAAGATGAAGGTTGCATCCTGAGCCTGTAAGTTGTATAACGGTCGGGCAATTTTGCTAAAATATTTAATAAACCTTCCATAAAACATAGTATGGCCCAGAAAAGAGTATACCTGTTTAACAGATGTAGGGGAGGCAACTTAAAAATTAATTTGATTTTTGCTTTGTTAACCTCTATCCCCTGCTTCGATATAATATGGCCCAATACTATCCCCCCTTGAACCATAACATGGCTCTTTTCCCAACTCAGAATTAAATTCCCCTCTTTGCATCTTTTAAGCACTAGTGCTAGATGTTTCAAACAGTATTCAAAGGTTTCCCCAAAAATTGAGAATTCATCCATGAACACTTCAAGAGAAGATAGACATCATACACCTTTGGAATGTTGCTGGCGCATTACATAAACCAAAAGGCATCTGTCTATACGCAAATATTCCATACGGACAACTAAAAATGGTTTTTATCTTGATCAGTAGGATCAATTGCCACTTGATTATAGACAAAATATCCATCCAAAGAGCAGTAATAGTTCTTCCCGGCAAACCTTTCCAGGATCTGATCAATAAATAACAAAGGGAAATGATCCTTCCTAGTGTTCGAGTTGAGCTTCCTGTAGTCAATGCACACACGACACCCTGTGGTCATGCATTATGGAATTAGCTCACCCATTGAATTAGGTACTATTGTGATGCCTAACTTCTTTGGCACCACCTGAGTCAGACTCACCCATGTGCTATCAGAGATGGGGTATATGATACCCGCATCTAGCAATTTCACCATCTCTTTCATTACCACATCCTTCATACTCGAATTCAGTCTTCGTTACATTTCCCTTAATGGTTTTACACCCTCTTTAAGATGTATGCGATTCATAAAAATCGAGGGATCAATGCCTTTCAAATCAGCAACGCTTCAATCTATTGCCTATTTGTTCTCACTCAAGACCTCAATCAGACTCAATTCCTATTCTTTTGTCAATTTTGACGATATAATCACAGGAAGAGTATCGTCCGGTACTAAGAAGACATGTTTCAATTTTTTGGGCAATTCCTTGAGTTCCAAAGTAGACGGAGATGTAAGAGATGGAATCGGTGGAGTACTTGAGACTATCGGGAATGGCTAAATTGACTCTCTCCATGGTTGAGTGTATAAAGTAGTTTAAATTTCATCAATCTCCTCATTCTGTAGCTTTAACTGCACATTCCAATCTTCAACCTCTTCAACTGGCCATTCTCTCGTCAGAAATGACTCTAGCTCACCTTTCTTCAGAATTGGAGTCGCAAAATCTTGTATAATATCATCAAGCTCATCGCACTCATTAATCTGGAAGCAATCCGTAGATTCAGGAAATTAATGACTTCCCTCAAACACATTCATCCTCACATTCATATTTCCAAAGGTCAGATCCATGACTCCGATTCTGCAATTGATACATGCATTCATCGTGGCCAAGAATGGTTTGCCTAAGATCACCGGAATGTGTTTCTTTGAATCATGGATAGGTTCTGTATCCAGGACTACAAAATCAACCAGAAAATAGAACTTGCCCACCTGAACAATGACATCTTCTAAAATTCCTCTTGCCTGCTTGACAGATCGATCAACAAATTGAAGTACAACTGTAATGGGACTAAGCTCACCCAACCCTACCTATTGGTAGACTGAATAAGGAAGCAAGTAAATACTTGCACCTAGATCAAGAAGAGCTCTACCAATTTCCTGGTCACCGATGATACATGAAATAGTGGGAGCACCAAGATCTTTCCTCGTAGGTGGTGTATCACTCAAAAGCAATGAACTTACTTGCTCAGTTAATAGTATTTTCTTTGGACACTTTGCTCTGCTCTTCCTCTTTTGTGTGGAGAGGTCCTTGAAAAACTTAACATAAGAGAGATAAATTAATCTTAATTTGCAGAATGTTTCCAACATAACAGATTCTTTAAGCTTCCCATACTTGGCCGGCTCTCTAAGACGCTGAGGGAATGGTGTTGCCTCCTCGTAACTTGCCCTTTATGGCTCATCGAGTAATGTCTAATCGACATTGTCATCCATTGGTGGTTGGTCCTTCTGAAGTCTTTCAGCCTTCTTTCTTTGTGTTTCTTCAGCTTCCTTCCTCTGTGCTTCTTTAGCTTCCTTCCTTTGTGTTTGTTCGGTCTCCTTTTTTTTCTGCAACCTCTCTTCATGTTCCTCCTCAACCCTACTTTCCATTTCCCTTCCACTTCTTAGAGTCTTGATTTCTTAAACTGACTCATGAGGTTTAGTAGTGAAGGATCCAAGTTCTAGTGCTTGTTGCGGCATTAGGTTGGCTATCGGCTAACTTGGCAATTTTTCGGGTTCTCTTACATTCCTCCAATTAGCCATTTGGCCCACTTGGAGTTATAGTTATGCCAATTATTGAGTATGAATGCCTAGCATGTTATGAATATCCATTATGGCCAGCTCTAGCCTACTATTCTTGAAACCGGGTGGATGAGTTTGGCTTCTTGGAGGCTGGGTCTAGTAGTTATATGGTTGCACAACCTGATTATTATTGAATGGATGGAGAGCTTGGAAATTATTGGATGACTGTCTGGGATGTTAATTTGACTGAGAATTTCGAGCCATGATTATTAGTTGGGAGTCGAATGATTGTTGACTCTATTGGAACCTCGGTTGTGGATTATATGACTGTTGTTTCTCAGTGAACCTTGGTTGTGAATTGGATGCTTGTCCAACCCTGGTTGTGGGTTCTCAACATTTGTATATTTATAAGACAGAAGAGGGTGATTTTTGGCATTTGAGATGTATGAATTAGTGAAAGGGGTATTATTTGAATAGTTCCACAATGCATTAGCATCGGTAGCCATTATGTCGTGACACTCATTTTGAGAATACTTAGCTTTTACTTCTAACATCTCTCTCGGAGGGGAATAACTTTGCTGAAGAAACTTATTAATTCTTTATAATTTCTCTCCTATCAATGCCATTGTATCACTCACATCATCATAATCTACGACATAATATTTCTCAGATCTTGTATCCTGTCCACCTCTAGACCTCAACTCAGATTCATATTAAATTGTGTTCTCACTAATATTATCAACATCTCTAAAAGTTCTTTTGCCGGATTCAAGGTGAATTGACCTTGTGTTGACGCATCTATCCTAGTGTTATGTGCATCTCCAAGTCCCATGTAAAAATTCTTAGCTATATCCTGTTCAGAAAAGCTGTGGTACGGACACTTATACAAGATTTCATTATATCTCTCCCATGCGTCATGAAAATGCTCCTCAGACAATTCCCTAAATCCTTTGACCGCATATTATGCTTCTAAGGTCTTTCCTATGGGAAAATGCTTTTCTATGAATTCTTTTTTAAGGGCTTCCCAATCAATTTTAATCGCTTCAGCCAATTTGATATACCATCTCTTGGCTCTCTCCTTCAACAACCATGGAAATAGTAAACTCGCAAGTCATTTTGGATAAATTATTATACCTAACAGTAGAGACTATCTCTAAGAAATCATTTATGTGCTGGTATGGGTCCTCAATTCTAAGTCCAGAAAATTTAGGAAGCATATTAATAACGCTTGTCTTGATTTCAAAGTGCTTTGCACCTTCTTCCTCTGGAAAATCAGCATAAGAATCATACGCATTGGGCGCGTAGCATCCTTTCAGGGACGTGTCTGGTTCCCTTTATTGGTTGGGTCTTTGGTCACCCATCACTTCTTCTTCACTGATTTGGCTGGTGTCTTCCTCTGACTGACGCTGATGCTCTTCAATAGCTCGACGTAAATGATGGAGAGTCTTTTCAGTCTGAGGATCCTACTTGACTAACCAAGTGCTAGGATTAGAACGGGTCGATTTATCGGTCATACGATACACTAATGAGTATATATATATTTGTTTTTGAAAATTTATGAAATAAAAACTAACTAAATTAACTACTTTTAAATTACTTTAACAATGACCAAAAAATAAAGCTAGAATTGAATGCAAAAATCAAAGCAAAACTAAAACTCACAAACGATTCCAGACGTAACTTCAGAAGCTCTATTTTCTCCCTTTATGCTTTTCAGAGTACTTGTTAATCACATAAAAACCTAACTTTAGCTACAACTAGAATAACGAAATGTAAATAAACTACTAAAGCTATTGAACAATGCTTAGTCCCCGGTAACGGTGCCAAAAACTTAATGTCTGGCTTGAGGGGTTAAAAATATTTGTTAAAAACAGCCTCTTATGATAGTGTTAGGTTCTACCCTACACAAGCGCACGTATCAATTGTAGAATAGTAAAGCTTGAGTAAGGGATATCGATCCCAAATAGACTAAGATTGTCCACTTTAATAGTCCAGAAACAATGAGTTATTTTTCTACAAAGTTGTTTGGTTTTGAGTGGTCGAAGACCAAATTATCTAAATTAACAAAATTATTCAAGAAAACAAAGTAAATTGGTTTGTGATTCAAGAGAGAGAGAAAACTAGGTTTTTATCTCTCCACTAGTAAATGCATAATATAATCGTATCAATGCATCAATTGTAAGAGGGTGATTCTTAAATTGTGGATCAAGTCGTACCGCAAATATCTAAATACGACCCTAAAAAGGATTACCATCAACTGGATTGCGATAACCTATCTCAAGACTGAACTGATTAGTGCATGCCAATTAAATTACTCTAATCTACGCCTAATGCATGAAAATAAACTAAAGCATGTCTATCTAACCTTGCCAATGCATGGACTTTGTCAACTTAGGGTTTCAAGTTTCATAACCACCATTGTGTAGAAAATCACAAATTAAGCATCCGAGTTCATGCTCATAGTGAATAATTGTGATTGTATAAGATAAATATATTTATTAAGTCTAAGACAAGAATCGAAACAAACATGTAAACTTGTTTCAAGAATAAAACTGGTCTCTCATCTACTACAATCATCACAGTACGATAATAGCTTCCCCTTGTTACAATTGAATACAAAGATAGAACTACATTACTTGGCTAGGGTTTTCTAGCAAAACCCTAGATACCGAATTAGTTGCTCATGGTAGGCGGTGACTAAATCGGTGATGTAGAGACAACTTCCATGGTCTTCTTCTCTGGAACTCTAGGTCTTGAATGGTTCTTCTTCTCTACAACAACTCTTCTGAATGTATACGTGAGAAAACTCAATGAACGAACCTCTTCCTCTGATGTATAACTTTGTATTTATAGACAAGCCGAAGGAAACCCTAATGGTTGCCCTTTTTGGTAATTTCACACTAAAACTAACACAAACCCTAAGTTTTGATATATATGTGTGTATATACATGTATGTAGAGGTCTGAAGTCGCAGATGTATAGTGAATTTAAAACAAAGACAAAACAGGCAAAACCCCACAGAAAATCTCCAAACTTTCCGCAGCTACACTCCAAGCATAGCTGTGCTATGCTGCAAGTGTAGGGTCCTACGCTCCAAGCGTAGGTACCAAGCATAATTTGGTTTTGTCCAAGCGTAGGATTAAGAGTAATTTTGCAGTTTCGGGACACTTTTTGAGTCTGAAAGCGTAGGATCAAGCATAGGGATTTCGGTGAAAACTAATTTTCTATGCAACTGAGCCAGAATGACCATCTTGAACCCATGATACTTTTTGCTTGAAGTGAAGGCTTCGGGAAATGATGTTTTTGCCCTCTGGGAGCCGTTTTTGGTCGGAAACACCTCTTTGATTTTCCTGTTGGATAGAAACGAACATGAACTTGGTTAATTCACCAAAGTTAGCTTTGTTTCTTCATTAAGCTCCAAAAACATGCTTAAATACACAATCGACATAAAAATACCAAGTAATGGAATGTAGAGACGTAACAAATGTAAGATAGGGGCTTAAAATGGATAATATTGAGCACCTATCATAAATCATATTCTAACATTATCCATTTTCACTTGAGGTAGATACAATATTTTCAGAACACAAAAAAGATCATTTCTCATTACTCTTCATTGGATTATATACATTTTCCTTATGGGCTTTTGGCCCATTAGGGCAACATTTTCTCTTTAGGAATTTTGTCCTTACTTTACACGTCAGCTATTTTGTTACTATTCTATAACATTATCTTGAGCTGCAAGTCTATTCTAGAATCTTCGAGTTTCTTCTAGAATGCTCTTCGGGTCGGGTAACAAGATAGGCCCGGCGATCGAATCTCGGGACTGGCCACAAGGCTGACGTCTTGGTCGGGTTATGGTGTTGGAAAAGTTGTTGGATCATCATCTCGGGTCTTTCATGGATCGACCCGGTCGGGATGAGGCTTTAATATGGGCCGGGAAAACTCACATGTACACAAGTCCTCTTTAGCTCATGGGTCTTCTTTTCTATAGGCCCATAAGATGAAACAATCTAAAGGCCCATCACAGAAACCTTTGACGTTGGTGCGCGGGACGCGTGCCGAATGACACGGTGATGCATTAAATGTTGCAACTGTCGTAATCATTGCAATTTTGAATTTGTGGCTGAGATGGAATAGGTATGCGTGAAATGGGCCGGGTCATACCGGTCTGGTGCCCTGACCCGGGTAGATGAAACGTCAAGTCCATATAACCTGCATATCATTCTCATACGCCATACTTGCATTATTTTTCAGGTCGTTCTTCCTTTCAACACTTTCTCTCTGTCATACAATCAAGCATTCCATGCAACCTCAATTCCACCTCCAATCCACATAATCCTCGGTTGGTCTCACCAATTTCTGCAAATCCCAGTGATCGTGGATGAGTATTTCGTTGTGTGGAGGAATTTGAGCTCTGCTGCAAATATTTTGACCGGAAGCACCCATCTTTGCTTGTTGGTACAGTTGTCGGTTTCTGCAAATCACTCGTCGGAGAAAAACATAAAAGGGTGGAAAACTGCAGGAATCTTCTTTATCTTTTTGTAAGTTATTCTTCTCACTTTTCTACCTTTCGTCAAGTATGTCGGGGAGTGATGACACTAGGTTGGTTAGCGACCTACAACTGACCGACATCGATCTGACCGTTACTGACCCTGAAGCCTCAGTTAGCACCCCATCCGTAGAGATTACCCGAGTCATTAGGTCTAGTCCACCAAAAGTTACTCATGACGCTGGGGGTTGAGTTGTAGAGGGTGATGTTGGGGTTGATCAGGATCAGGGTGATCAGGGAGCCGAGGAAGAGGAGAATTTTTGTACCGACCCTCTCCCAGCGAAGTATAGGAAGGATGCTCAACTTAGGAGCCTCGGGGTTCCCGAAGGGGTGAAGGTTAGACATTATCCTCGGGACAAACACTTTAGGATTGGTGAAGGGCTCAAGGACGGGGATATATTTCTCTCCTCATTTCATCTTGCCATACTTAAGTTTCCCATTAACCCTTTCTTCCACTTGGCACTAGCGACTTTGGGTCTGGCCCCCCTTCAAGTCGGTCCTAATTTTTATAGGTCCTGTCCATGATCGTCTTGATCAATAAAGAAATGAACCTAGACTTAGGTTTGGCTGAGCTTCTATTTTCGTACAAACTTCAGGAGCAAAAAGATAATAGGGGTCGGTACAACCTAACCTCGTACGTAAAGAGGAAATTATGTGACAACGTCCCGACCTCCAACAAAGGATGGAAAGAAAGGATGATAGTAGTGAGTGGTCAGTGGAGGCATCCCGACGCTATGAACATACCTGTCAGCCATGTTTTCCAACCGACCCGACTTCCTGAGTTTAAGAACTTTCATACCCAAGCCTCTTGGCATTGCAACCTGTTCAACGATAAGTTGGGCATGCTAGTGATGGGATTTCTCCAGGCTCCTCAGGAGAAAAGGGAGGTCGGGTATATAAAATCCCGATTTGAACTGTTGCAGGCCAGAGTATGAAGTCAGGATTTGAGGGATAACCAGAATTGCCTGACCAGATCTGTATTGCAAGAGCTTGTATCGGGAGCGTCTGTGCCAGCGATCGCCTTGGGTTGTGCTGCGACTTCGTCTTGATCGAAGAGATTCAAGTCAAAGTTATAAGCAACTAAAAAGCTTAAGAAAAATATGTCGGGAGGCCAGCAAAAAAG
Organism: Cornus suecica; assembly: GCA_963922005.1. Lineage (NCBI taxonomy): Eukaryota > Viridiplantae > Streptophyta > Magnoliopsida > Cornales > Cornaceae > Cornus > Cornus suecica. The sequence goes on along the minus strand of OY998246.1, from coordinate 30,781,197 downwards.
GAAAGCGGTTAACATGCCCAAGCTTTCAATAAAGAAAGCTAACCGGGTTGACATTAGCTCCACATCCTTTGTTTGTGGGGTTGATGTCCCTCCAGTTCCTGAGAACCTTCCAGTTACTACATCAGCAAGGCCGACTAAAAGGCGAGCCGCCACGCCCCCTCATCGTCATCCGGTAGAGCATCCTCCGGTCACGCCCCTATCTCCACCTTCTCAAAACTCTCAAACGGCCGCATCGGGGATAGTCGAGGTCGAGATTGATCATGCCTTGGTCCCGAGGTCTATAGGTTCGGGTCAGAGTCAGAATCCGTCTCAGACTAATCCCTCAGTCAGGCCTGGTTCGAGCCTGAGTATGGCACTGGGGGTTCCTGCCCTGACATCTGATGCTCGGGAGTTAGACTCTGATGAAGAGGGTCAATCCCGACCTACGAAAGTGCGAACCGCTATCTCGCATTATGTCCGGAAACAAGATAACAGGTAGATAGAGAAAGTTGCTGAAAGTGGGAAAGATGTTCCCCATGGGCCACGGTTCAGACTGGATACTAGGAAGGGTCATCCATACCTGTTCGTGGGGGATCATACGATCGGGAACTTGGAAGCCCTTCGGGAGATGGCCTTGGGGGTATGGACCTCGGTCGATAGGTTGGCGATGGGCGGTATGACAGGATGAGCTTAGCCCTGAATAGGCCAGAGCTTGCAATGAAGGTAATATATATATATATATATTTTAAATTTGTGCAATCGTTCTTTTTGCAGATGCGTCACGCCACTCAGGCGTACAATTGCAAGCTTGAAGATGATGCCCGGGTCATAAATGCCCTAACTCGGGAGGCTCAGGTCAATAAAGCTGGGTTTTATAAGGCTCTGGAGCAGGTCAAGAAGGAGAACGACAAGATTCAGTCCCTGACATAAGGGTTGTTTCAGCTGAGGAAGAGCTCGCATCTGCCAAGGTAACTATCTTAGGACTCGAGGGCAAGGCTCGAGAGACTGAGCAGACGGCCAATCGGGAACCCCAGGCTCGGGAAGCTCTAACTCTCTAAGTGCAGGCCCTGACCGAAGAAATAGAGAAGTTAAAAACCTCGGGGCGACAGTTGCTTGAGGAGAAGGTCGAAGTCGAGAACGCCTTGGGCGTGGAGAGATCTCGGGTAGAGATGTGCCACAAGGGTGGTAACCAGATGATATCTTGCTTCGTGCTGACCTGCAAATACCGTTATGAGCAGGGTTGGAAGGAATGTATATCAGAGCTTCAGAAGCCCGAAGTGGACAGGGAGATCCCGACTATAGAGGATCTTGACCGCATCATAGGAGTTAGGCCTCCGTATGATGATCCTGAGCCCGAACCCGAGGACCTGGCCTTTGGCGAATTCCTTCAGGACGACTTCCCTACTCCGCCTTCTCATTCTGGCATGGATGAGCCCGAAGCCATAGAAGGACAGTCCCTAGGGATCAAAGGCTCAGGTGATAATGGAGATCCTCCCGTGGTGGAATAGGGCTCTTCCTTTAGCTTTTCCCCCTTTCCCTGTTCTTTCTTTTATCTGGTGTTTGTAACAACGTGACGCTTCTTCATTGTATCAACCTTGGCCATCAGGGCCTTTAATATAAATTTTATTTATATTTTCATATTTTGTTTGGGATCTGTGTGATCCATACTTGTTTCACTTTTATACAACAATAAAAGTCAGGACTCTGAATTGTGACTTGGTAATAATAATAATAACACCAGACAATAACAATCAGGATTTTGAATTGGGACTTCCAATAAAGAACGAGGGCCGTCGGGCCTATGGACATCACTTAATTTTTTGAAATTAATATTTTGTTAAACCCGACCACTGGTGGGTCTGTGAAGATCTCTCGCGCACTTTGGACCCATGGAGAGGATGCAACACATGTGTTTTTCAGACTGATGTTTTGTAAAACCCGACCACTGGTGGGTCTGTGAAGATCTCTCGAGCACTTTGGGCCCATGGAGAGGATGCAACACTTGGGTTTCTCAGACTGATGTTATCATGGTGATTTCGATACTCGTCGAGATGAGAAAAGGAACTTCTATTGCAATCTTTTGGGCTCTAGTAGCCTTTCTTTACAGCAGTGAAATCAAAGTATTTCTAGGGATAATACCTCTTAAGTCGAGATGCATTCTGTGTCTTGGGCTCCCTTCTGTTATTAGAGTTTCTGAGTAGTCTGTAGGCCCCGCGCCCTATCACTTCAGTGATGGTGTAGGGTCCTTCCCATGGCTCTTGGAGCTTGCCCATGTATCTGATCTTTCGTCTAAGGATCATGTCCCCGACTTGGAATCCTCTTCTTTTCACCCTTTTATTGAAGTGATTTCTGACCCATTGTTGGTAAGCTGCCAGTCTTATCCCGACAGTTTCTCTCCTCTCTTCCAGCAGGTCGAGCTCGTGAGCTAAGCGCTGGCTATTCGTTTTCTCGTCCCAGGCCACTAATCTTAAAGGTGGGACGGCATACTCCGTCGGGATTATGGATTCTGCCCTATATGCCATGGCGAAGGGTGTCTCTCCGGTTGGTTGTCGGGGAGTGGTTCTATAAGACCAAGAAACCTCTGGTAATTTGTCCAACCATACCCCCTTGGCCTTCTCAAGTTTCTTTGCAAGGGTGTTGAAAATGGAACGATTGGTCCTTTCCGCTTATCCATTGGCTTGTGGGTACCCAACCGAGGAGGTATTCTGATTGATTCCGTGCTCGGCCAGAAACGACATGACCGGTTCATAGTCTAAATTTGTGCCGTTATCCATCATGATGGTCCGAGGCACCCCGAACCTGTAGATGATGTGATTCCATATGAACTTGTCTACGTGGCTGCCCTTTATAGAAGGATAGGCCTCGGCTTCAACCCACTTGGTGAAGTACTCGGTGGCCAGGAGTACATGGGTATATGACCTGATGGCTTTTGGGAGTGGTCCAACTATGTCCATCCCCCATCGGGCAAAAGGATGCGGAATGATTGTCGGGTTTAGGAATTCTGGTGGTTGAAGTATAGCGTCACCGTGCATCTGACAGGCTTTGAATTTACGCACATATTCCTTTGCATCCCGGGACAGGTAGGGCCGAAAGTAACCCTGGGATAGGATTTTGTGGGCAAGAGACCGGGAGCCCGAGTGGTTGCCAGATGCTCCAGCGTGTATTTCTTGCATTACTGTCTCTGCCTCGGAGGGAGTTATGAATCTCAGGTATGGACCTGAGAAAGATCTTCTATAGAGCTGTATCTAGATGATCGAGTATCGGGCTGACTTCATTCTGATTTTCCTTGCCTCTGCCTTATCAGTGGGTAACGTCCCAACACTGAGATAATCGATTATGGGATCCATCCATCTCGGCTCTCGGGGAACTAGACATATCAGTTCGTCGGGCTCTCGAATGTTCGTCGGGTCATATCCTCACCGGCTGTAGACGCTTGATTAGCTGAGTGATCGGCAGAGCTGTTTTCATCCCCAGGGATTTGGCTGAACGTTAACTTTTGAAAACCTTCGGACTCTTTGACTACTAAGGCTCTGTAAGATTCCATTTTGGGATCCCTGGTTTCGTACTCTCCGGTTATTTGTCTGACTATCAGGTGGGAGTCACTGTATACGGATAGAGATTATATTTGTAGGCTCTTGGACAATCTCAGGCCCGATATAATTGCCTCGTACTCTGCCTCGTTATTAGTAGCTGGGAATTATAATTGCATTGAGGCCTGTAACTTAGACCCATCGGGGGTATGGATTTCCAGCCCGAGTCCTGCTCCATTGGCACTCACCGAGCCGTTTATAAATAATTTCCATGTTTCTAACTCGACGGGCTGATCGACTTCCTCGGTTTCTCCTTCTAACAGGAAATCGGTTACGGCCTGCCCCTTGATCGAGATTCTGGGAATATAGGTTATATCATAAATGCCTAGCTCAATGGCCCATTTGGAGATTCTTTCGGAGAGATCGGGCTTCACCATAAGCACACGAATAGGAGTGGTAGTGGGAACAATGATCTGGTGAGCCTCAAAATAATGCCTGAGACTTCGTTTGGCGTTGATCAGAGATAGAACTAATTTTTCTTGTTTGTTATACCGGGGCTCGGGATTGGCTAACCCCTTACTTGTATAGAAAATAGGCATCTGGAGGTTCCCGTCCTATCTGATGAGTACAACACTTGTTGACATTGATGATACTGCCAGATTCAAGAGTAAGACGTCATCGGGCTCGGGCATCGCAAGAATGGGAGGCTTGAGCATGTATTCTTTCAGTCGGGATAGAGCTTTGGTTTTTTCGGGCCCCCATACCTTTCATTTCCTTGCTTTGATCGCTTGAAAAATTGGTCGGCATCGGTCGGTCAGCCTTGCAATGAATATGCTTAGAGCGATAACTCTTCCGGTTAGAATCTGGACTTCTTTGTGATTGGTTGGCTCTTTTGTTTCGAGGAGAGCCTTTACTTGGGTTGGGCTGGCCTGTATGCCTGATCGATTGACAATGTGCCCGAGGAACTGTCCTGAAGACACCCCGAAGGAGCATTTGGCCGGGTTGAGTTTCATTCCATGTTTCCTCAGGGTGTCGAACACTTTTCGGAGATGCTCCAAGTGGTCAGTTCTCTTTCTGCTTTTGACTACTGTATCATCAATGTAGGCCTTGACCACTGTGCCCATCATCCCTTTAAAGATCCTGTTCACCAGTCTCTGAAATGTAGCTCCTGCATTTTTTAGTCCTAAAGGCATAACTTTAAAGCAATAAGTACCTATCTCGGTAATGAAGGAGGTCTTTTCCTCATCGGTCGGGTCCATTTGGATATTGGTTGTATCCCGAGTAAGCATCCAGGAAAGTCAGTCTCTCATAGCCCGCGGTAGCGTCGACCATTTGGTCTATTTTGGGCAGGGGAAAGCTGTCTTTCGGGCAGGCTTTGTTTAGGTCGGTGAAGTCGACGCAGACTCGCCACTTCCCATTCTTTTTTTGCACAACCACCAAGTTGGCTAACCACTCGGGATACTGAACTTCCTTGATGAACCCGACTTCAAGTAATTTTGACACCTCGTCGGATATGATTTGGTTCCTTTGGCCTCCCATTCGCCTCTGTTTCTGTCGGACAGGTCTTATGTTTGGATCGACATGTAATGTATGTTGGGCTATGGAGGGGTCGATGCCGGGCATATCAGTATGTTCCCACCCGAAGACATCATGATTATCCTGTAAGAATATTGTCAGTTCATTTAATTCACTTGTGGTGAGGCTTGTACCTGCGTAGGTGACCTTACCGGGTTGGTCGGGCCTTACGGATACAGGCTGCAGAGGTTCTACGATGATCGGGGGACCCGAATCCCCATCATGTAGTTGCTATTTAGATTGTGGGTCGAGATCCTGATCCTCTTCTCGGGACCTATTTCGATCGGGCTTATCCTTCATTCCTTTAACAGTGACGGCGTAACATTGCTTGGCCGCTACCTGGTCCCCTTTGATATCAATTATGTCGTAACCGTTTGGCCCGACGCACCTCATCATTTGATGGAGAGTTGATGGTACACCTTGCATCATATGAATCCATCCTCTTCCCATAAGCAGATTGTAAGAAGGTTTCACGTCCACCACTACAAAGGTCTCGGACATAGTTCTCTGGGTTGCTGACACGGGCAGGCTGACCTCCCTGAGGGGTTAGACTTACTTTCTGTCAAACCCGGCAATTGGTTTCCGGGAGATCAAAATGTCCCTTGGGTTGATCTCCAATTTGTCGAAAGCCCACTTGGTCATGATATTGGCACTGCTGCCTGGATCAACCATGACCCTCCAGACAAGACATCCCGAGACCATCAGAGTGATGACTAATGGATCGTTGTGTGGGACCTGGATGTCTCGGAGGTCATCCTGGGAGAAAAGTATCTGGGACTGCCTCGTTCGGTGGTGGACTTCGTTTACCCAGGGTATCTTGCTGACATGATGTGCCCTTCTCATTTTTGATCGTCTCGACCCTTCGGCACCTCGTAGGTCGGGACCTCCGTGGATCATATTGATGATTCTGACCGGGTGAGCAGGGGCTTGATTCCGTTGATTGTTCTGTGTGGGTTGATGGGTTCTTGGACCATCCCTCTGGAGATAGTCCTTTAGCTCTCCTCGGGCTATCATTGACTCGACCTGGAGCCTTAGGTTCCGGCAATCATTTTTCGTATGGCCGAAATCACAATGGAGGGCGCAGTGCTTTGATTTATCCCTCTAGTCGAGTGGTTTCCTGATCAGCGGAGGAGTCTAGAAGATTCCCTTGGCCTTGTTTTCCTGGAAGAGCTTGGTGAGGGTCACTTTCAAGGGAGTGATCTTCCCCTCGAATATGGCTCGCCTCTCGGGCGATGGAGGAAACTGAGACGAAGCGGTGGTCGGGAGATTTGAGCGCTTGCGATTAATAGGCTGTCGGGATGTATATGAAGCCTTATCATTTGACGTGACATCCACATTAATTAATGCCACTCTCTTCTGTCGGGTTGCCTCTTCTTCGTCGATCCTTAGGTAACCCTAAGCTCTAGAATTAAGTTCTCCGATTCCTGAGGGTGGTCGTTTCAGTAGTGACTGGTGGAACTTGGTGCCCGGAATGAGGGCCATCCTGAAGGCCTCCACGGCTGAATACTGGTCGCAGTTGTCGATGGAAGATGACTTGACGTTGAATCTGGACTGGAAACTCTAGAGGGACTCGCCTTTTTCCTGAGTCATGGTAAAGAGGCTCGAGATGGTCTTCTTTTGCCTCTTGTTCCCGAAATACTCGGCCATGAAGAGGTCGGACAGCTGTTGCCAGCTGCCAATGGATCTCGGCGGCTGCTTCCTGAACTAGAGGAGCGGCGTGTCGATGAGACTGGTCAAGAATACTTTGCACAACAAGGCCTCGTTCTCGGCATACATGGTCATCGTTTGGTGGATCTGGTAAATATGCTCCTCGGGATCCTTCGTTCTGTCGTAGGGAGTGAATCTGGGCATGACGAACTTTTTGGGGAAGGGTTCCCGGGTGATTTCTAGAGTGAATGGTGATTGGATCGAGTCGGCAGAGGCCTGAAGGGCCTGGCCATCGGTAGATCGGGTCCTCAGATCCTTCATGAGCTTATTTTGGAACTCTGTCATCATCTGTTGAAGCTTTTGCGATGTCAAAGGCTCGTCGGTGACGGGAATTTTGACTGTTGTCGGAGTTCCGCCTGGTCGGTGAGAGGTTTTGTCGTGCTCTTCCTGTGGTTCGGCTTGTTCTTGGATCTGTGATTGATTAGGAACTACCGGAGGGGTAGTCGCCTGATTCAATCTTATCAAGAGCTCTTCGCTTCTCCTCTCCGCCGCCAAGCTTCTTGCTTCGGCTGCCTGGCTTCGCTTCTCCGCCTCGATGAGCTGCCGCATGAGGTGCTCAATCGTTGGTGGGGCACTGGGCTGTCGATCACCGGGGATCTGTACCTCCGATTGGGATCTCGTTATCGGCATGGTCGGGTTTGTACAAAGAAGATGATTTTCAAGGTCTGGTGGTGGTGTTTTGGTTTTGCTCAGCTTTTGAGGTAGGAAGATGGTCGGCGAAATGACCTAGTTTCCCACAGACGATGTCATTGTGTAGATACAGTATTTGCACAACACAAAATAGATCCTTTCTTATTACTCTTCATTGGATTATATACATTTTCCCTATGGGCTTTTGGCCCATTAGGGCAACATTTTCTCTTTAGGAATTTTGTCCTTACTTTAGACGTCAGCTATTTTGTCACTATTCTATAACATTATCTTGAGCCACAAGATAGGCTCGGCGATCGAATCTCGGGACTGGCCACAAGGCTGACGTGTTGGTCGGGTTATGGTGTTTGAAAAGTGGCTGGATCATCATCTCGGGTCTTTCATTGATCGACCCGGTCGGGATGAGGCTTTTATATGGGCCGGGAAAACTCACATGTACACTTGAGCATTTTAATACCATATGAATTATATATCAAAATTCACATTAAACATGCTCCTCAACCACATTGAATAATATCATGATCCACATGTAAACATAAATCACATAACAGAAACTCAATGCAATGTGACTCACACACCTCATGGTACACATGCGACCACACACACCCTAACTTCAAGGGTCAACAGGATCATTTTCTAACCATTCACTTTTGAGGATACAAGCTCATGAAGGAAGGTAGATTTATCGTACCGATTCTTCCCAAGTGATTTTTGACACTTTCATTTTTAACAAGGAAGATTGTCAAACTCGACGCAGTTGTGAAATAGGATTCGGACAAGTCCTCCCCCTATCGTGTGTGTTTCTCGGAAGATTAGTTCCGTTGGAGCAAGAAGCACCACCTGGCCAGTTGTTACGACGATCCAAAACAAGTCTACTCACGCATAATTACACAAACGGACGTAGACCAACACCAATTGAATTATTAATACAAAAGGGGAATTCCATATGCATTATGTCTCAATGACCCATGCACCAACACAAATATGTATCTTATCATATTTATGAATATCATTCCCAAAATGCCAACACGAATGCCATTAATCATTCAACATGCTTTTAAATCTCATTAAAGTAATAATCAACAAGAATACTTGCTCATGCACCATTCATGTTCCAAATCATCAAGTTGTCCTTTAAATTTCATAAGGATAACATTTCATTCCATTAACATGCTTTTATCTCAATTAAAGCAATAACCAACAAAGATTCTTTCTCATGCATCATTCATGTTTCAAATCATCAAGTTGTCATTTAATTTCACAAGGATAACATTTCCATTCATTTAGCATGCTTTTATCTCAATTAAACCAATGATACACATTAACTCATTTTCATACACAAGTTTAATGTTCAAGATAGTAACTTCAAAATTCACAAGAATGGGGGAACTAGAATAACACTCTAAGTTCATAATCCCACACGACACAAATCATCTACATCCACATCCCAACTCACTAACCAATGTAGCTAGCCTACTTACGCTCTCCAACCTACACTAGTAATACCCATACTTGTATACGTATACTTACACTTATACATATGTATCTCAATACTCATATACATATTTATATAGGCATACAAGCATACTTCCATCTCAAAAGTCTAAGTACCATAACCCATCTAGCATACGTCATATACCTATCTCAATTACGCCATAGACATGGATTATAGAACATAAATACCTACAAACCTCAAATTTATATTTTCAAGTATACAACTTAGCAAAAATATATCTAGGGTTAGAAAGCCTTAAAACAAAATCGCACACTCACGAAACCAAAGGATGAGAGAAAAAAGATGTTTTCCCCTACCTCAATGAAGAATAAAGCCAAACCACAAAGCAAGGCCCATGATACCCTAGCTTTCACCCAAAACCAAAATCAAAGAAACCAATTGGTGAAAAGCTTCGCCATAGCCTCATAACAATGAATCAAGACTCAATCCAGAAGGAAATAAAAGAATCAATAGATGGTTTGTAAAGAAAACCCAAAACTAGGGTTTGAGAAAAAAACTCACAAAGAGGATAACACACTTACCAATCCATGGCTCAAAAATACCACGATCAACTTTCTTGTTGAAGCCACCAACAAAATCCAAGCCCAAATAAATGAAATATGGAAAAGATTGAGAGAAAAATAAGTGGGAGAGAGAGAGACTCGGTTGGAGAAGAAGAGGAAGATAAAATGATATGTGTTTAGGTTAACACCCACTTATATACAAAATTTGCAAACTCTACCGAGTTGTACACCGAGTACTCGGTAGAATAGTAGTCGAGTACTCGATGAGACAGTTACCAAGTACTCGGTACCCCTGAAACAACAAAGTGGAAGGACATGCTCCAAGGCCCCAAGATGACACCGGAAAACTTCGAAACAATCTGGGACACATCCAAACACTCCAGAACACATAGGAAGATTCTCATACTTATTCATCAACTCACATGCAAGTGAAATACCGAGAATGCCCCTCATTCTCAAAAGCTCTAAAAATAAACATAAACACATAATCACAGAAGTGGTACACCGAAAAGTCTACAATAACTAAAGTAACACGTTCGGGCACTAAACCGAGTTGCCGAAGCATCAATGAGAAAACATTGCAATGAACCCTCATAGTCATCAACAAAACACAAATCCATGAAGCCGTAAATGAAATTCAAAGAAGACATCTCACTAAGACCAAAAGTTAAACGCAAAAAAAAATCAACACGTACGAAGATTGCACAAGACGTCATGAATAAGTGACGTCACAACACGTTAACACTTGGAAAAGAATTCCAGAAAGGAGAAAGGAAACACAGGGCATTACAATGACCAAAATACTAATACATGTCATGAAAAAATATAAAACTTTTGGTTAGGAAAACTATGAGTAGGGCTGCAGAGACAATGAGCTAAACACCAACACAACCAGATTCTTAATATTAAATTATTCTTTATACACACGGTAGTGAAGGAAAACAAAACAAATACCTTGTAGACACAAGATTTCACAAGTCATGCTTTATTTAGTATTTGTATATATGAAAATATTTAGGTGCAAGCACACAGGTAAGGTGAGAGCAATACACACTAATTCTGATAATCTCCTCACCAACCCTGATGATAATTCAGTCCAAAAACTCAAGCTAGATGTCAAATCTTTTACTTGGACCTTATTGCCATTTAAGGGAATTTTTTTCCCTTTTATTTGTTTAAAGCATTGAACATTCTAGGAAGGACTTTTAATCCCGACCAACTAGGCTCAACCTTATCTTTTTTTTTTCTCTTTTGGAGAAGGCTTTCTTCTCCTTTTTGCTTTTTGCAGTCTATTTCTTTTTGAGATAGGTTTTTTTTTTTTTTGCAATTATTGTCAATATTACCCTAATATTCATGAGCATGCAATAGGTATTCAAAAGCATGGATCAATCTATCCTAGCTTATGAACTTACAGATTACTTTAGGTTAGTTGAGAAACACTAACAGTCTCAGTAGGCATTACACCTCAAACCAAAGTGAAACAAGCACCCATGATTAGAGATATATATATGTATTTATTTTTTTAAAAATGTTATTTAAGCATGTGAAGTGAACTTCTCAAATCCTAAGGTCAGGCTAACATCTCCAATTCCCATATGCATAAATAGATAACTAAATATGGGAATAAAGTAAAAAATGATAACCCTTTGTATCCTTGCCATGCTTAACAGACTAAGAATTTTTATTTTATAATTTTTCTTATTTTTGCCATAATGATGCATGCATGAATAATCCTAGTAGTATCAAAACATGATGCATGAATAATAATAAAAAAAATACAAAATGCATTATAATGTATCAATTGTAGGATAAAAAATAATTCAAAATATTCCTAGAATGATACATATGAAGACATCTATTCTAATGAGAACATGCCACTAGATTTTCTAAGACTCACATGCTTTTGAAAATCTAATGGTTTTGCAGAGATATTTGTCAACTGAGAATATGTGAATATAAACTTTAGGCCTTTCTCAGAACAAAGTTTAGAAAACATTTAATAACAACTATCAGATGTACGTAAACCTTCCATAACATAATTTCCATAAAAATCAATGATAGAACATTTATCAGAAATGAAATTAACATTATGGTTATTATCGCATATCTGGCTAATTATAAGTAAATTAGCCTTTAGGCCCTAAATATAATAAACATCTTCCAATCTACGTAGACCAAAAGCAATAATGCTGCCTTTCCTAAAACTTTAGACTTTCTCCCATTATCAAAAGTAGTAGTTCCAACATTACTATCTTTGAAATATCCAAACAATAACTTATTTCCAGTCATGTGCCTAGAACATCCATTATTGAAACACCATGAACTAAAGTCACGTGCCCTAACTTCAATATTGGCAGCAAAACAATGCAACTCACCTTTCTTAACCCATGTCTGTCTAATTTTTGGAGCTCTAGACATTAGCTTTGACAAATTCGTTACCTCTTCACTCAAAACCCTAATTTGATCTTGAACATTGGGTCTTCTTTGAGTTCTTTCACTTGTCATTGATTTCAAATTTCTTCCTCTTAATTTAAATCACATGGGACGAATATGAACTTTCACTCCACAGTGATAACATATAGGAACAAATCTTTGGAAACCATTATTAGAATTCTTATGATGCTTGTAGGTAAAGGGAGGCTTACTCTTAATTGACTTTTTGACATAAGGTTGAATATTAGAAATCTTATCAGAACTACCTTGAGGACAACTAGATGCTACTTGGGATGCCTTAAAAAAAATTATTTTGGGGGCAATATTTGAATTACTCGTTGTTCCTCTAACTCTTAACCTCTTAGTATTTCCTACAGATTTACCTACACTCAACATATGATCATGCTTAAGGGTTCCACTAGACCATTTATAAATTGTTGAGTTAACATCTTTCAATTTCTTTTCCAAAACCTCAATTCTAGTAGATTTCTCATTTATATCAGATCTTAAAGTATATAATTCCTTATTGAGATCATCTACATTCTTCAAAGCATGCTTCCTATCTTTTTCAGACTTAATCGATTCTTCAGACAATTGAACTCTTTGCGTCTGAAGTTGATTTAGGGAAAGTGTAGTATTGGTTAAATCTTCTCTTAAGGACTGTCATTCCTTGTTAATACCATTAAATTTAACTATATATTTTGAGAATACTTTGCTAAGATGTGTGGACTTTTCATAAAGTTTGTTGTATGCATCTTTCTATGAGTCCCCAAGATCTTCATTATCCTCAGAATCTTCATCTCCGAACATTTCCCATCTTGTAGCAACTTCTTCAAGCTACTTACTTTGCACTGCTAACACAATTAAATTATTATACCCATCTCCCAATTCAGGCTCAACAGAATCACTTGTTGTTCCATCATTGGATCTATCGTCCCAAGTGACAACTAGACCTTTTATCTTTTTTAGCTTATTAGCGCACTCCGTGGCTATGTGACCAAAACCTTGACACTCAAAACATTGAGCTTTCTTCTTCTTAGGGTCAAACTTATCATTCTGATTTTCGACTTTATTTTTATTTTAAAAATTATATGATTTATCTACAAATTTTTGTCCGTTAATCAATTCTTGACCATAAGAAGATTTTAAAAACTTATAAAACTGCTTCATGAGTACGTCGATATGTATTGGACTACTATCACCCTCCTCATCAGACTCAATATGATCCTCCTTAGTGGTTATAAAAACTATGCTTTTCTCTTTTACACTGCTAGACTTGTTAGGAGGATGAATGAACATCTCCATTTCATAAGATTTTAGATTCTCAGCCAATTCTTCAAGTTTAATTTCTTTAAGACTCATTACTTCCGAGATGACAGTAACCTTAGACCAAAAACGTTCACGGAGAGACCTAAGACCTTTTTTACTATAGTAGTCTCAGGAATGGGCTCTCCTAGATTGTGAGAATTAGTTACTATTTCAATTAGTCTGGCTTCAAAGTGAGCATAGACTTCATCATCTTTCATCTTAAGCTGTTCAAATTGAGAATTTAACATTTGGAGTTTCGATTGTTTAATTTTTGATGTCCCTTCATGAGTTACTTGGAGAATATCCCAAGCTTATTTTTCAATTTCGCACGTAACAATTCTCTTAAACTCACTTACGGTCACAACATTTTATAAAACATTTAAAGGTTTGGAGTTCCAACTAGCTCTATTTCTCTTAGTAGGATTCCACTCGTTTGAATGTTTTACTTTACATTTATTAGTAGTATCGACTTTCATAGTGGGAGGCGAGTAACCTACCTCTATGGCAAGCCAGGCTCTCTTATCTATAGATTTCAAGAATGCTCTCTTTCTAGCTTTTTCAATAAGTATAATTAGAGCCACAAATAAAGGGGACCTATTCACGGATCTTCCTTCACGAGCTACGTCCATCTCCTAAGTTCAAGATCCAACCCTAGGTCGTTAATCTAAATCAGGGAAACCACGCTCTGATACGAATTGAAATTACCTAGGAGATAACATAAATAAGCCTAGAGGGGGGGGGGGGGGGGGGTGAATAGGCATTTTATAAATTTAATGATCAATTAAAATTATTTGCGGAATATTTAATTTTAATAAGAATAAATAGGTCATTCAAAAACTTTTTCTAGAAAAATAATATTAATGAGAGATAAAAGAAATTTTTATTCAAAATATATTTTTAACAAAAATAATGAATTTTTAATTAAAATATATCTTTAATAAAAATAAAAATATCTATGTTTTAATAAAAATAATAAATATTTAGTAATAATATTTTCTTAGGGAAAAATAAACTATTGATATCCAAGAATAAATATTCTGATACTAGGTGATGCGTCTGTTAGGTGTGTGAAAATATGAGATTAAAAATAACAACTTAACGGCTCTAGGTTTTACCCTACGCAAGCGCACGTATCACTTATAGAATAGCAAAGTGGCTTGAGTAAGGAATATTGATCCCACAGAGACTGAGATTGTTCACTTTAATAATTTAAAAACACTAAATTATATTTCTGAAAATTGTTTAGTTTGGGTGGTCGAAGACCAAATTATCTATTTTAACTAATAATTATCTAAAAAGCAAGTAAATTGGTTGTGATTCAGATGAGAGAGAAAACTAGGGTTTTCATCACTCAAGCATTAACAACATAATATAGTTCATTACTGTTTCAATTGTAAGAGGGTGATCCATAATTGTGAATTAGGTCGTATCGCAAATAGCTAAATACGACCCCAAAAAGGAGTACCATCAACCGGATCGCAATAACCCGTCTCATGACTAACCTAACTAGTACATGCCAATTATATTACTATAATCTATTCCTAATGCATTAAAATAAAATAAAGCATGTTTATATTAAATCGCCAAGGCACGACCTGTGTCAACCTAGGGTTTTAAGTTTCATTACCACCATTGTGTAGAAAACCATGATTAAGCATCTGAGTTCCAACCCATATTGAATAATCATAATTGTGCAAAATAATATATTTATTTCATCTAAGACAAGATTTTAGAACAAACATAAAATTTGATATTGCAAATCAGTACTGTCTCTTAAATACTACAATCATCACAGTATGGTCACAGTTTCCCCTCGTTTACACTTAAAAACAATAAAAGAACTACATTACTTGGCTAGGGTTTTGCTAGAAAACCCTAGATACCGAGTTAGTTGGCCATGGTAGAAGGTGACTGCATCGTTGATGTAGAAACGTTCTCTATAATCTTCTTCTTCAGATCTCTAGGTTTGAATATGACTTTCAACAACAGCAAGTCTGAATGAATGAACCTTTTAAATGAACGTCTCATAGAACTCTCCAACTCCACCCGTATATCAGCAACCTGAATATCATATGTCACGTATGATGTATTGTCTTGTATATATAGGCAATGGAAGAGAGAAGCCATTTTTAGTCTTTTCACTCTTAAAACACATCAAAACCCTAAATATAACTGATTATACATGTATACAGAGGTCTGGAGTCATGGGCACGTCTTCCAATTAAGCCCGGGGTGAATTGGGAAAAATCACGCAAAAATTGTCAAAAGTTGTCGCACTTACACTTGGAGTCTACGCTTCAAATGCAACTGTCCTATGTTTCAAGAGTAGGTCCAAGAGTAGGGCCCAAGTGTAGGTCCAAAGGTAGATTTTGCAATTCTAGCCACTTTTTGGTACTAGAAGCTAGACACAAGCGTAGGATTTTTATGGAAAACTACTTTTCTTCGTGAATGCGCCAGATAGTCTGTCTCGAACCCGCAATACTTTCTTCTAAAGATAACGGCTTTTGAAATGCCGTTTTTGCCCTTGGGAGCCATTTTTGTCTCAGACTACCTCTTTGACTCTTCTCTTGGATAGAAAGAACACACCCTTCAGTTAATTCACCGAAGTTAGCTCCATTTGTTCATTAAGCTCTTGAAACATGTCTTAATACGTAAAAAACCTAAAAATACCAAATAATAGAATGAAAGAACATAACAATAGTGAGTTAAGGGGTCAAAATGACTAATATTTGACACCTATCACACCCTCAAACTTACATATTTCTAGTCCCTTCGCAATAAACTCAAGAAACTTTTCTTGTGATGATCTTTTTGCTTTAACTATTATAACTAATTTAACTACTCTAACCTAATCCCTTGCTTTTGTGAGGGTCAATGATTACGCTTAGCACGTGTAACAAGCCTTTTAAACCCCTAGGTTACCCCTAGTGGATGAGTGAAGTCTTGTGAAGCTTTCTAGTGATGGTACCTACAAACATCCCAGTTCTCTATTAATCACGCATTCATGAGTTCACACACAAATTAATTAAGTCATGATACAGTGCAAAAGAGAGTATGGATGCAAATACTCCCACTCACTACTGAACAACAATTATATCAAGCTTCGTGTCATGAATGGTTCCCACTAAAGTGAATGATTTTGCTACTTTCTACTTAAAATCCAAACAACATTCTGTGATTTTGTGAGCATTCAACTTATGATATTTCAGTTTCTCTTCTCCTACTTCATTGATCAAACTTTACCATTTTTCATCAAAATGTAACTTTTTAACTTTCCACTTTTCACCCCCTTTTGTATTTCTAAGTCTCTGGACTTTCCAGCGAGGATTTTAATCCCAACCAACTAGGCCCGAGCTTCTTCTATGGGATTTATGTTCATCAATTTTCTACCCTTTTGACGCAAATAGTTATATTGGTGATACTAAGGGCCGGTTACTCAGATCGAAAAACTACTTTTTGCATTTTATTTTCTCAATTGTTTTTCAATTTTCTTCATTTCAAACATAACAACTCCCCATCTCCCATTTTATTACGAAAAAATTATTTTTCAACTACATAGTAAAAAATGAACCTATTTCTTATAGTGAATGTGTGTTTGTGGTTATAGGTCAAGGTCGTCTTTCTTAATTTTAATTTTACTTATTCACTCACCCATGTAAAACCACATCACTTCACTAACTTGATCTAATCATTACTTCATGAATGGGAATATCACATTACATACTACTCATGCATCATAAACACAAACTAAATCAAATTATAATGCAAAACATTTATGCGTGAAAACAAATAATTTCTCCAAAATTTTAAAATATCATCATTTGTTTTTCAAAAAATTTCATTCATTGTAATTCTATACCCTTACCCCCAAACTTAAATCAGACCATGTCCTCATGGTCAAAAATAATATAGGAGAATAGATACAGTTACCCTTGAAGATCAATTTTGGATTCCAAAATAAAACATGAATCCTCTTCTCCAAACTTGAATTGGATCACTTGTAGATATTATCTACAAAGCACAAATACCCAATCATAGCAAGAAAAAAGAAATTTCATCATAAATATCCAGAAATTGACACATGTTGTCAAGGAATTAAAGATTTTTTTTTTCTAAAATAATAAAAGAAAAGAAAATTTGATTTGACCTTAAGGTCCTACAATCCTAAAATAAAAATAAAAGAAACCAAATACGTGGCCTTAAGGGTCTACAGTCCCAAAAAATTCTAAACCTAAATCCTAGTCCGCCTCTTCCTTCCCTTTTTCCAAAGAACGTGTCATTTTTCCCATTGTAATATGGTATTGTGACGTCGTTTCCAATCTATCAAAATCCTCCTTTGGATACTTCATGATAAACGTCCTACGTTTTTCATTCTTCTCCTCTATAGAATCCCCAAGCTGCATCTCCATGATTTTAGATAATAAAAAGTGATATGGAAGATAATACTCCATGTCTCTCCGCGCTCTTACTTTTCAACTCACAATCTTCTGTATCCAAATCATGACCTCAAATATTATAGCAGGGAATGACACCCAGTATCCCTTTAGCATACCAAAGAGTATCTTAATCATTGACCTTCCTCGCTAACTTATCTGATGATTCTGACGTGCTTGCATAGCAATCACATTATCTAAGTAAAACAAATCTGGTTTCAACCAAAAATTCTCCACACCCTTATCTCCCTTCTTTGGGACATGCACAATACGTAATTCATTATTCATCTCCTCATTCGTGTATGGCCATTCTTTCGGTGGTAGCAAAAACTCTTATGTCAAGTGATCTAGATATCTTAATGGGATGTTCCAAGCTTATTCAATCAATTTCCTAGTCACCTTTATCAACTCACTCCATTTTGACACTTTGGCCCATGCTACCTCATATCTTGGTGGTCCATCAACTGTCAATCTCTCATAAAGTAATTTAACCAACCTAGGATACACTTTCTGTCCAGCTGGGTACTGTAAACGGCTCAATCCTCTTTTGCGCAGGATTGCCTCTCCAAAAATCGTTAATGGATTCATGAGCTTGTTTGGACTAAAATCCAACTCATACTATAATCGACATAACATGAATGGTCTCAGCATGCTTCATTTTCTTTTTCTCAATTCACTCCATCTCCCTTCCTCCATTGTCTTCAATAGCCGATTGCTCATCATTCTCATGTAACTCCTTCGAATCAGAATAAGAGTGATACACACTCCCCACATGATCTCCCACAAGAGAATTAGAAGACGAAACAGAATATCATGATGAACTAGACATCTTTAAGGCTTTCTGACACAAACCCTAGTTTGAAAGTTTGGAGATTTATGTGACTCAAGGGCTGTATTTATATATGAATGATGTAGAATTAGAAGAGAAAAATAATTTAAAATCCTTAAGTAACTAGGAAAGGGGAAGGAATAACTAATCCAACTCTAACTTATATTTGCAGTCCGTCTCTTTGTCAGATTAGGATTACTCTAAAATTTCTATAAACATTCTACACAAAATCCTCAAAATAACTTAAACAAATCCTAATACAAGTACAAGTACAAACCAGGTCAAATCACCCCGAAAATGGGTTAAATTTCAAAAATTTCAAAAGTCCCTCGCTGAACCCTATACTTCAAGCATGGGGTAGCCTTCGCTTCAAGCGTAAGCTTAGGCCTGACAAAATATATATTTTTATTTATTTATTATTTATTTATTTTTTTAGAAAAAATCTTGTCTTACAACAAACAATTATGACAATCTATCTACCACCAATACACCCACAAACTTGAAAGCACAAATGTCCTCATAATGCGCGATAAAATTTTGAAATAATGCAAGCTAACCACATATGCAAAATAATCCTGAAATTCTGGGGATATATCAAATAATTCGATTGAATCATCAAAAGTGAAATTTTATAAACTATAAGAATATCAAGAACATTTAGAAGATAATCATTCAAGTGGTCACATCATCTCTATATGAAACTATCCGCTTGACAATTTATCTCTAATATGAAATAAAAATAAAAATATTACAAAAATCTAACTATCACTAAGCTAAGAGTCATCATCAGAGGGCGGTGGTGTAGGTGGAATCGGCACACCCAAATGCTGACACATATAGTTAAATCTATGAAATAACTGCCTCTGATCCCTTTATCGGTGCATTATCTCTTGTTGTTGTGCTTGTCTCTCATCTACCAAACTATTCTCTATCCCCTGCATCCGTGCTATAATAGTGTCAAACTGAGCGTGGGACAAAGTAACATTACCACCCATAGGTGCATCTGGCTTCACAACTTCCTCAGTAGCAGCTGGCATCTGTGGCATCTCAGCCTCATGAGCCATACTAGCATCATCATTTGCTATGTCGGCAACAGCCTGGTATGTATCATCAGCCTGAGCCTTCGCATCTAGTGCCTGTACTACACCGAACACTGGTCGGCGTTGCATAATATCATCTGCATGCACCCGTGTCCAAATACTAGTCCACATTCCTCTAGTGTACGGAGTACCATCCCTATATCTATTACGCTCAGCCACATGTATCTCGATCCTGACATCCATCATAATCTTCATCACTAGGCACGAGAATCGAATATGAAATCTACGTAGCTTAACCTTGGACACCTTGCGCAGATGAACGTAGTGTGCGTATAGGCCTCCCCATAAAATCTGTGGAACAAAAATCAACCTCTTGAACTCAAATGCGTAGTGGAGAGCCGGGAATGACGCATAACATATAGTAATATGGTTGTGTGGCAGAATTTGCGATCGAACTATCACATCCCAGAACCATAGCATAGGATGATAATTCATCTTCTTTGTGTAGTTCCGATGCTCATTGGCCCACTGCCCGTCAGTCTGTAGTACAACCAGTTCGAAAATAGATGGTAGTGCCTTAGGCATAGGAAGAAACTCAGCTACGAAATCGGGCAGACACTCGTCCGGAATACCTCATGCTTCAACAATAGTCTGGGGGGTAATCTCTATCTCTGTACCAAGGACCATAGTCAGTAGTCTCTTTCCCCTATTGAAGTGGCGCATGTGCAGCCAAAACTCCCAAATCATATCCTCAGAAATGTGCGGGGTAGCCGGGGCTAGAATAGGTAAAAGACGTCTGGCCCTCAATTGGCCGATCGTCGAGGCTAGAACTGGCTGTAAATACTCGAATATCCTCAACAGTTATGTCATCTCCTACTGATAACCCTTCCAGAGAGCCCGGTCTAGTAAACGCTCAATTGATACTATTTGGGGTACTGACAAAAATGTGGTCAAAACTCTGGGATCACCCTCTACTGGTGGCTCCAACACCCTCTCATCAGCCCTATTATCCCCATCACCCTCATCAGCATCATAGGTGGCGGTGATGGTGCTTGTGGAATAATTGGCTCAGCCACCAAGCGACCATGTGGTAATAAGATGTCGTGCCCCTGTATCGAGCTCTTCGGCTTCTCTGCCTCAAATGATGAGGAAGATGAGGATGCCAAATCAATATATTGTGGCCTCCTAGTGCACATGCTACAATAGAAAATAGGTGATGGTGCAGGCGACGGTGACCTCGACCTCTGTCGTACTGGTGGATCAGCCGCAACGGTAGCCTAAGCCACTTGCATCGCCGATATTCGTGTTCGTGTCATGCCTACAATAGGGAATTTTTGAAAATTAAGTGATAACGAATCGGACACTGAATCAAAGTCAAACTATATCTAAATATATCCAATACGAAGATTAAACAAGACGTCATCCCAAAAATTCAATATTTAATCCGATTCTGAAGTTGAAAAACTCAAGTTTTAGAAAATGGATCAAAACATGATTTTAATTGGGCTTGTTCGTCAATACTAGTTTACCGAATAGAGAGAAACGATGGATTTCTAAAGTTTGAATTTTGGTGACTTTTCAAGTTCTTCACGCGAATCCGGTCAAATCTCCAAATATTCTGACGATCCGTTGGCAATGAATGATGAGGAATTGAATGTCTAAATAGTAGGATCAAACTTCTCGATAAATGGTGGAGAATTGAGATAGAAAATAGAGTTTGAATGTAATAAGGAGGGAACACTATCGTGGCCTGTTTATAACAGGCCTGCACAGCTACGCTTGAAGCGTAGGCCCCTGGCCTAAATTTTGAATTTTCCTCTCTTTTTCGTTGTCTCGTCCTGTCTTCAACTCCACATTTCTTAAATGATTCCTAAGCTCTATATACACTCGATACTTAAATGATGATTACCTCACAACTCGATTTTACGAACTCGATCATAAATGCCAAAATAACTAAATTACCGTCTACAGGTACAAACTAGGCATTAAAGTTACTTTTCTTTACCTACTACCAATGGTTCAATCAAATCAATCATTTCTATCACGCACTCAACTGGTAGAACCTTTATATAATGCTTCAATCTGTGCCCATTCGTCTTTTCATTGTCAGGATCATCGAGCTCCACTGCTCCATGGGGTAAAACCTTCGTAATCTTGTATGGCCCATCCCATATTGACTGAAGCTTTCCAGGAAATAACTTGAGTCTCGAATTAAACAACCAAACCTTTTGTCCGGGCTTAAAAACTTTCTTTCTGATGTTCTTATCATGGAATGCTTTTGTTCGAGCCTTATAAATCCGAGAATTTGCATAGGCATCATTTCTCAACTCCTCAAGCTCTTGCAGTTGGAGTTTCTGCTACGCACAGGCTTTCTTTATATCAAAATTTAATCTTCGAACAACCCAATATGCTCAGTATTCTAGCTCTATAGGGAGATAACACGCTTTACCGTACACAAGATGATATGGCGACATACCAATTGGTGTCTTAAATGTAGTTCGGTACGCCTAAAGCTCATCATTTAGCCTTCGCAGCCAATCCTTCAAATCCGGATGTATCATTTTCTCAAAAATATTTTTAATCTTCCTATTAGAAACCTCCACTTGACCTTGTGATTGGGGCTGATATGGTGTACTAATTCTATGAGTGACATCGTACTTTTCATACAGAGCGGAAAGAAAATAGTTGTCAAAATGGCTTCCACCATCACTAATCAGAACTCACGGCATACCAAAATGTGAGAAAATGTTCGATTTTAAAAATTCTTCCACCACATCATGATCAACACAAATGGTGGCTATTGATTCTACCTATTTCGAAACATAATCAACCCCCACAAGTATATACTTCTTCTTATCTACTTTTGGAAATGGTGCCATGAAATTAATACCCCACACATCAAAAACTTCTAGAATAAGAATCGGGGTGAATGGCATCATGTCTCTTCGAGATATGGATCCAAGATTTTGACACCGTAGACAATCTTTACAAAATTCGATAGCATCCTTGAATATGGATGGTAGTAAAATCCACTCTGCAACACCTTATGGGTTGTCTTTTGAATTCCGAAATGCCCTCCACACTCTAGCGTATGACAAAAGGTAAGTATGCTTTGCAACTCACTTTCGGGGACACATTTCCTAATAATATGATCAGATCAATACTTGTACAAACCCGAGTTATCCCAGATATAAAATTTGACTTGATTGAAGAATCGGTCTTCTCATTTTTAGACCATCCTTTTGGAATCGATATGTGGCTTTATAATTGACAATGTCAGAATACTATGGTATTTTTTCCACCATAGCCACACTGAATAGATGTTAATCCGGGAAAGAATCCTTCAGAGGAGTAATTTACTTGATGGACTCGACAATAATCCTTGACAAATGATCCGCAACAATATTTTCTGTACCCTTCTTATCTTTGATTTCCAGGTCGAACTCTTGCAACAACAGAATTCACCGAATCAGTCGGGGCTTAGAATCATTCTTTGTCAGCAAATGCCTCAAAGCGGCATGATCTGAGTAAACGATAACCTTGGTGCCTAATAAATATGATTAGAATTTATCCAAGGCAAAGATAACTGCAAGCAGCTCCTTCTCGGTAGTTGTGTAGTTCATCTGAGCTTCATTCAGAGTCCTACTGGTATAGTAAATAGCATATGGCAACTTTTCTTTTCTCTGACCCAACACAGCTCATATGGTGTAATCAGAAGCATCACACATGAGCTCAAATAGGAGAGACCAGTCTGGCAGACGAATAATCCAGGTTGATAATAGTTGAGCACGCAGCTCCTCAAAGGCGTGAAGACACACCTCGTCAAAAATGAAAGTAGCGTCTGTAGCATAGCGGCCGGGCAATTTTTCTAAATTATTTGATAAACCTTTGGTAAAACCTGGCATGGCCCAAAAAAGAGAGTATCTGTTTAACTGATGTGGGAGGAGGCAGTTTTGAAATTAACTCCAGTTTTGCTTTATCAGCCTCTATCCCACGCTTCGATACAATATGGCCCAGTACAATCCCCTCTTAGACCATGAAATGGTTCTTATCCCAACTTAGGATCAGATTCGTCTCCTTGTATCTCTTGAGTACCATATCTAGTTGTCTCAAATAGTCTTCAAAAGTTTCCCTAAAAATTAAAAAATCATCCATGAATACTTCAAAAGATTTCTCTTCCATATCAAAGAATATAGACATCATACACCATTGGAATGTTGT
Source organism: Cornus suecica (assembly GCA_963922005.1). Classification (NCBI taxonomy): domain Eukaryota; kingdom Viridiplantae; phylum Streptophyta; class Magnoliopsida; order Cornales; family Cornaceae; genus Cornus; species Cornus suecica. Next base: position 30,757,472 of record OY998246.1, on the reverse strand, counting down.
TGGTGCATTACATAAATTAAACGACATCCGTCTATAAGCAAACATGTCATACGGACAAGTAAAAGTGGTTTTCTCCTGATCAACAAGGTCAATTGCGACCTAATTATAGCCGGAATACCCATCCAAAAAGTAATAATAGCTCTGCCTGGCTAATCTCCCCTAGATTTGATCAATAAATGGTAGTGGAAAATGATCTCTCCTGGTATTCAGATTGAGCTTTCTGGAATCAATACACACACGCCATCCCGTCGTCGTGTGTTGTGGAATTAGCTCACCTGTTGAGTTTGACACCACTGTGATGGACGACTTTTTCGGCACCACCTGAGTTGGACTTACCCATGTGCTATTAGAAATGGGATAAATTATACCCGCATCTAGCAATTTTACCACTTCTTTCATCACCACCTCTTTCATATTGGGATTCAGCCTCCGCTGCATCTCTCTTAATGGTTTTGCATCCTCATCAAGGTGTATGCGATGCATGCAAATCGAAGGGTCTATGCCTTTCAAATCAACAACACTCCATCCTATTGCCTCTTTGTTCTTTGTCAATTCCTATTTATTTGTCAATTTCGAAGATATAATTACATGAAGAATCTCATCGGGGCCCAAGAAAACATATTTCAGCTTTTTAGGCAATTCCTTGAATTCCAAGGTAGGAGGAGCATTTAGAGATGGAATTGGTGGAGTATTTGAAACTATTGGAAGTGGTTTAATCGACTTCCGCCATGGTTTAGTCTATAGTGCATTCTCCATTGCATCCAACTCTTCATTCTGCAGCTTCAAATATGCCTCCCAATCAGCAATTTCCTCATTTGGACTTTTTATAGTAATAAATGACTACAGCTCGTCTCCTTACAAGATTTGAGTTGCAAAATCTGATATAATATCATCCAGTTCATAACACTCATTAATCTGAAAACATTCCCCAGATTTAAGCAAGTGGTGACTTCCTTCGAACACATTCATCCTGACCTTCATATTGCTAAATGTCAGATCCATGGGTTCGGTTCTACAATTGATGCACACATTTGCTGTAGCTAAGAATGGTCTTCCCAATATTACTAGAATGTCCTTCTTCGCATCAGGGACAGGTTTTGTATCTAGGACTACATAGTTAACCGGAAAATAAAACTTGCCCACTTGCACAATGACATCTTCAAGCACTCCTCTTGCCTGCTTGACTTATTGATCAATGAATTGCAGTACAATCGATGTGGGACTGAGCTCACCCAACCCTAGCTGTTGGTAGACTAAATAAGGAAGTAAGTTAATACTTGCACCTAGATCAAGAAGAGCTCTACCAATTTCTTGGTCACCAATGACACATTGAATAATGGGAGCATCGGGATCTTTCCTATTAGGTGGAGTATCGTATAAAAGCAATGAACTCACTTATTCAGTCAAGAGTATTTTCGTTGGATTCGATCCTCTGCTTTTCCACTTTTGGGTGAAAAGATCCTTGAAAAACTTAGCATAAGGTGGTATTTGGGTGATTACATCTAAGATAGGTAAATTGATCTTGATTTGTCGGAATGTATCTAATATATCATATTCTTTCATCTTTCCATACTTTGCCAGCAATCTAAGACGTTGAGGAAATGGCGTTGCCTCCTCATAATGCGTTCTTTCTGGCACTTCAAGTAATGTCTCATCAACATTGTCCTCCATCGATGGTTGGTCTTTCTGCGTTCTTTCAGCCTTTTTCCTTGCAGCATCCTTCCTCTACTCTTTTTTAGCTTCCTTCATCTTCTCTTGTTCTGCTTCCCTTTTTCTTTGCAACCTTTCTTCATGCTCTGCCTCAACTCGATTCTCTATTTCCTTCCCATTTCTCAGAGTCGTGATTGCTTGAACCAACTCATGAGGATTATTAGCAAAAGATCTAAGCTCCAATGCTTATAGTGGCTTAGGGTTAACTATTGACTGACTTGGCAGTTTTCCTGGCTCTCTCACATTCCTCTAATTATATGTGCAGTTGTGCTAAAGATTGAGTATGAATTCCTAGCTTGTTATGAATGTCCATTATGACCTGCTCTAGCCGACTAATCTCGAAACCGGGTGGAGGAGTTTGGCTTCATGGTGGCTGGGGTTGGTAGTTATAGGGTTGAACAACCTGATTGTTATTGAATGGTTGAAGCTCTTGTGAATTATTGAATGGTTATGGAGTTTATAAATGAGTGGAAGGCTGTAAGGCTTGGTTGTTATTGAATGGCAGGAGGGCTTGGGAATTATTAGATGTTCTCGGTTAGTAGTTGGATTGAGAATTTCTAGCCATGATTGTCGGTTGGGAGTCAAATGATTGTTGACTCTATTGCAACCTCAGTTGTTGGCCATATGATTGCTTTGTTTTAGTATACCTCGGCTTTTGCCTCTATGACTGTTGTCATTCTGTGAACCTTGGCTGTTGATTGTATGATTGCCCTTGTTGGAATTTTGGTGGTGGATTTTCCACATTGGTAGATTTGTAAGACAGGAGTGGGAGATTTCTGGCATTGGAGGTGTAGAATTGGTGAAAGGAGCATTATTGGAATAGTTCCATGATGCGTTGGCATCAACAACCATTATCTCCTGACACTCAATTTGGGAATACTCAGCTTCGACTTCATATGTCTCTCTAGGAGGGGAATGATTTTGCTGAAGGTATTTATCAATTCTCTCCAATCTCTCTCCAAACAATGCCATGGTATCTCTCACATCATTATGATCCACAACATAAGATTTTTTGGATCTCCTATCCTGTTATCGACCTCTAGACCTCAACTCAGATTGGTATTGGATTGTGTTTTCACTGATATTTTCAAATATATCCAAAGTTCTTTAGCTGGCTTTAGAGTAAATAAACCCTGCGTGGTCGCATCTACTAAGGTCTTGTGAGTTTCACTAAGTCCTAGGTAGAAATTTTTAGCAATATCTTGGTCGGAAAACCTATGATGGGGGCATTTATACAAAATTTCATTATATCTTTCCCATGCATCATGAAAATATTCGTTAGGAAATTGCCTAAAGCTTTTGTTTACATCTTGTGCTTCTAAGGTTTTTCCAATTGGATGGTGCTTCTTTATGAATTCTTTCTTAAGAGCTTCCCAATCAATTTTTATTTCTCTTGCTAATTTGATGTACCATCTCTTAGCTCTCTCTTTCAATGACCAAGGGAATAATCTCACTCGCAAGTAATTTTTGGGCAAATTGTTAAACCTAACAGTAAAGGCTACCTCTAGAAAATCATTTATGTGCTGGTATGGGTCCTCTATCCTAAGGCTTGAAAATTTTGGAAGCATATTGACCATGCTTGTCTTGATCTCGAAGTGTTTTGGTCCTTTTTCTTCTAGAAAATTTACATAGGAGTCATACACATTAGGTGCGTAATATCCTTTCAATGATGTCTATGGTGCCCTCGGTGGGACGAGTCTGTGGTCGCCCATTCCTTCTTATTACTGACGATGATGCTCCTTAATAGATCGACGTAGATGACGGAGAGCCTTTTCGATCTCAGGATCGTACTCGACTAACGCAGTGCTTAAATTAGAACGGGTCGGTCTATCGGTCATACGTTACTCAAACAACTATTTATTTATATTTATTTTCTATTTTTTGAAATTTTTTGGAATAAAATCTAATATAACTGAACTACTTCTAAATTACAGAAATTAAAGCAAAGAATTAATATACAAAAATCTAGGTAAATAAAAATCACAAAAGTTCTAGACGCAACTTTAGAAGTTCCGATCCTCTCTTTCACACTTTTTAGAGTACTTGTCAATCACACAAAAATCTAACTTTAGCAACAATTACAATAACACAATGCAACTAAATTACTAAAGCTATTGAACAATGCTTAGTCCTGAGCAACGACGCCAAAAACTTGATGCATCTGTTAGGTGTGTGAAAATATGTGGTTAGAAATAATACCTTAACAACTTTAGGTTTCTCCCTACGCAAGTGCCGTATCAGTTGTAGAATAGCAAAGCGGATTGAGTAAGGGATCTGGATCCCATGGAGACTGAGATTCTTCACTTTAATAATATAAAAACACTGAATTATATTTCTAAAAATTGTTTGCGTTGAGTGGTCGAAGACCAAATTATCTATTTTAACTTATAATTATAAAAAAAAAAAAACAAGTAAATTGGTTGCGATTCAGATGAGAGAGAAAATTAGGGTTTTCATCACTCCACCACTAACAACATAATATAGTTCATTACTATTTCAACTGTAAGAGGGCAATCAATAACTGTGAATCAGGTCGTATCGTAGATAGCTAAATACGACCCCAAAAAGGAATACCATCAACCGGATCGCGATAACCAGTCTCATGACTGACCTAACTAGTACATGCCAATTATATTACTCTAATCTACTCCTAATGCATGGAAATAAACTAAAGCATGTCTATATTAAATCGCCAACGCACGACCTGTGTCAACCTAGGGTTTTAAGTTTCATTACCACCATTGTGTAGAAAACCATGATTAAGCATCTAAGTTCCAGCCCATATTGAACAATTATAATTGTGCAAAATAATATATTTATTCCATCTAAGTCAAGAGTTTAGAACAAACATAGAATTTTATATTGCAAATCAATACAGTCTCTTAACTACTACAATCATCATAGTATGGTCACAGTTTCCCCCCGTTTATAGTTAAAAACAATAAAAGAACTATATTACTTGGCTAGGGTTTTGCTAGATACCGATTTAGTTGTCTAGGGTAAAAGGTGACTGCATCTTTGATGTTGAAACGTTCTCCATAATCTTCTTCTTCAGAGCTCTAGGTATGAATATGGCTCTCCACAACAACTAGTCTTTATGAATGAACCTCTTGAATGAACGTCTCATAAAACTCTCCAACTCCACCCGTATATCAGCAACCAGAATATCATACATCACATCTGATGTATGGTATTTTATATATAGTCAATGGAATAGATAGGCCATTTTTAGTCTTTTCACTTTCAAGAGACATCAAAACCCTAAATATAAGTGTATATACATGTATACAGAGGTCTGGAGTCGTGGGCACGTCTTCCTATTAACCCCGGGGTGAAATACGAAAAATCACGCAAAAATCCTCAAAAGTTGTTGCACTTACGCTTGGAGGCTACGCTTCAAGCGTAGGGCCAAAGCGGAGGTCCAAGCATAAAATTTGTAATTCTAGCCACTTTTTGGTACTGGTAGCGTAGGATTTTTATGGAAAACCACTTTTCTCCATGAATGCGCCAGAACGTCTATCTTGAACACGCGATACTTTTTGCTGAAGGTGATGGCTTCTAAAAATGCTATATTTGTCCTCTAGGAGCCATTTTTGTCTCGAACTACCTCTTTAACTCTCCTCTTGGATAGAAAGAACACACTCTTCAGTTAATTCACCGAAGTTAGCTCCATTTCTTCATTAAGCTCCCGAAACTTGCCTTAACACGCATACAACATAAAAATACCAAATAATGGAATGAAAGAACGTAATAATTGTGAGTTAAGGGGTCAAAATGACTAATATTTGACACCTATCACTAGGTACGATTGTTACCCAAAAATGTTAATTCAAATTATAATTGCAAACTTTAATCAATTGCAGTGTGCCATCGATCAATCATGTGTGCCACCAATCGATCGTGTATTGTTCCGATTGATCACTAGTGACCTAGGTTCATGATCAGTTCTAGTCGTATGAAAATAAAAGTATTTAAAATGAAGAATTAACACGATCTAGTCTCACCTCTCAGTTGTAAGCACGCGAGTAGTATATAGTATAGTTGGGTAGAGAGGGTATTGAACCATAGAGATCAAAGTCGTATTTCAAATAATTTTAAAGCAGAAAATTGAATTATATAAATAATGTTGTTTTGATTGGTTTGTTTTATAAACTAATAAACATAAAATAAATAAACATATATATTTTTTATGTTTTTTAATCAAGATAAACAAGTCTAGAATTTTGATCCAACTACACCACTAGTCGCATAATATAGTCCTTTAATCTTATTATTGCAAGAGGGAGATACATCTTATATGAATCAGATTAGTAACGCTACAAGCAGTTGCCTAATCCCAAAAGAGATTCAATTAAGTTTAGTTTACTACAATTCATCTTCGATTGGCATGACCATGGTATGCATCTATACTACAACTACTCCTAAAACATGAAATTAAAAACACACTAATGGTCATCTTCTCTTAGTATGAACCGTATATGCCTAAATCTTATCATGCCGTTAAGAACCATTATGTAGAAATCATTATTTAAACCTTGGATTTCTTGCCCTTAGTAAAAACATGGTTGTGCAAGATAAATCATTAATTCAATCTCTGCTTAAGAAGATAATTAATAAATAAATCTTATTTAGGTAATTCATTCGGTCTCTCTCTACATAATCATCATATAAGTGCTCTTTAGGTTTCCCTCTTTGCAATAAAATAAATTAATGTTCTACATTATTTGACTAGGGTTTCATTGGAAAACCTAAATACCGACTAGCCTCTCATGGAGAAAGGAGACTGCATCGTTGATGAAGACATCCTCCTCACGTTTGGTTCGTGATTCTTGAGTTCTTATGGAGCCTCAATCTCTAGAGAGACTTTTTATATAAACGATGATATATGATTCAAGGATCCAGGATATCTTCACTTCATGAAGTCTTCATACACTTATAGACAAAAGTTGGTTTAAATATGGCATGTATTTTCTTGCACTCCAAGAAGACTTGGTGTGAGGACCAAGTAAAAGCAGTGAATGGACCAATCTTCCCTCTGATATACTTGTACACAAAGTCAAAATTCTGCAGTTTCTTCGCGGACATTTCCCAATGTCGGCGGTGGCCGATCGATCGGTGGCTCCTGAATTTTCATATTTCTTTATTCTACGATTTTGTGCTTCAGCCACTTTTACTCTGTTTTGTTGACTTGTACCTTACTCTGAACCGAGTGCATTTATCCTCTAAGTATTATTCCGGATCAAGTGCATTTGCTAAAAACTCGAAATTAACTCAGATTTGCGTTAAAGCCCCTGAAACATGCTTAAACACACAACTGAAATAAAAATATCTTATTAATAAAATAAAGAGACTAACTAAGGGTTTATTAACGCCCAGAATACCAACTATTATGCTCTCATCACACTCCCAAACTTGAATATTGTTAGTCCCGTAGCAATAAAGGAAAAGAAAACATCATGAAGAATTAACTATTCTAATTTATTTAAACTAATTCCTCTCTTTCGTGAAGGAAAAATGATTACACTTACCACGTGTAATAAGCCTTTTAAACCCCTAGGAAAAATCCTAGTGGACAAGTGAAGTCTCATGAGGGTTAAATAGACTACCCACAACTTCTTCATAATAATTATTTTCACATATTCATAACTATTCTCGTTTATTAATCAGGAGATGATATAATCTGTAGAATAAATGCATGTAAATAAATCATACTCATACAAAACAATAATCAAATCAGATCGGTGTCAAGAATGGTCTCCACTAGTGGTTAAACTTAGCTAATTTCTACTTCTAGAGCCAACAATCCTCCGTATTTTGTGAACTTTCTCTTCAATACATTTATTGCCATTTATAGTATCTCTCTCTATATATTTTTTTTATTTTTTTGGAGAGGGCTTTCCTCTCTCTTTTTTCTTTTTTCACTCATAACATAGATATATATATATATATGTCCTTTCTTCGAGAAGGTTTTTTTCTCCTATTTGTTTTTTCGACTTTATTTTTCTCTTTTTTCAATACGCCATTCTCCACTCTTTTATATTTTAATGTGTATTGTTTAAGGGGGAGAATGTTTATGTATTTTTTGTTTTTTACTTTATATACTCATAAATGAAACTAATCATATGCATGTGCTTATAGGTCAAGATTGTCTTTTCTAGTTCCAATTTCACCAGTTCACCCACCTATGGAGAACCACATCTCTTCATCTTTCAAACTTAATCATTATTCATAGAAGCAGAAAACATCACATATATTTATTTTCTAGACTAGTCTTATTTTCCTAACTAATTCACAAGTTTAATCAATAATATGTTTAAAATGATATATTACTCAAATAATAAAACTTCAAATACATAAATAAATATATATACATATTTTTGTTTTACCAATATATTCATTTTTTATGATTTTTTTTGAACTCTACCGATCGATCGATTAGTAGGTCCGATCGATCGATAACTATTCTGCACAAATATTAGTGTCAAAACAGTAGCAAAATTGCAGTTTTTCATTTTTCATTTTATCAAAAAATTTCAATTTCCCCCATATTTCATACCTCCTATTATTCCATCCCCCCCAAACTTAAATCGAACGATGTCCTAATGGTTCTAAGAAACATTAAAACTTGGGAATATAACTATATTTCCAATTTATGGAGCAAGATTTCATAATGTAATAGAAACCTCCTCCAAACTTGGTGTGTGACATAATCTGCAGTCTAAGTCAAGACTAAAACCAAGAATATAATAGAATAATCAATAGAGATAATAAATAGAGTGGCCATAGGCCTATAATGAAATTTTAAATTTCAGAAAAGAAAAACAACCTACTACTAGAACTTAAAAATTGTAATTAAAAATAAATAACAAAATTATTCCATCCCTTTGTAAATTCTATGCTTCTTTAGTCTGCCTTAGCCACTTTCGTTGTTATAGAATGTAGAGATATAGCTACCCATCAAATCATATCCTTGTGTTTAATGTTATCAAGAAATTTCCATGAATCATATTCTTTCGGGTACCACGTATCAGGTGACAGATTATTAGTAATGGTTCGATCAAGTTGATTATGAATTAATGCACCAATAAGACAAGGGTATGGCAATTTTAGATACCCAACTTCCGGTCATTTAACAATAAGACGCCAATGTGTCACAATACTATCAAAGATAATATCAGGTATGGAAATCCAATAATTATTCTGAAGCCAATAAATTACCTTCACCAGTGTATAATCAAACTTATCGTTAGGCAACTCTGGACAGAGTTGACGATCTAACATATCAATAGCTATCCAATATCATGGAGCATTTTTCACTCGTGGAATAATAAGAGCATTAGGATTAACCCTAAACCCTTCACATATGTCTTCAACCATAGTAGCGAATAAAGGGGAAGGTGACGAAAAAGGTTTCTCATTACCTGCTTGGATAATTGGCAACTTCCACACTTGAGCAATCCAGGAGGGTGATATTCGGATACTATGATTTTGGTTGACCTTGGTGATCATCACCCTATTACTAGCATATCCCTTAAACTCCAAATTTTGATAAAACTCATATACTAGACGAGTAAAAATAAGTTGCTTAGCAGGAGCAAATATTGGTTCTATATTCTATTGCCGAAATAGCCGCGCACAATGCTCAATAGTAGGTTCCACCTCGGCCTCATGAAATAAACACACTCATGCTTCAGCTTTCTGGAGCGAAAATTTGAAGGGTGTCTAGCGAAGTAGGAAGAAAAGAGTCCCATGGCTGAAAGTATACTAGGGTGATTGAAAAGATGAAGAAGTACAAAGCTAAAGTAATATATTTATAAGAAAAATCTCAATCATCCTAATTCTAGGAACTAGTCAGATAGGTAAGCTTATAACTTGAGCATAAAGAAAATATATAATATAGAATAATATTATGTAATTATAATATTATTCTATATTATATAGAATTTTAACCATACTGGTCTGAAAAGGCAAAAATTAGTATATTCCTGAAAACAATAAACATAATTAAAATAATAGCTTACCTATCGATCGAGGTTCCCACCGCTCGATCGGTAACACAAGTTTTTTATATTTTCAGAATATGTATTTATTATTAAGAATTATATCTCCTCCCCCAAACTTATTTACAATAAAGTGAAAATATATTACAATAAAATAAATTTAATTAAAATTACTTAGTTATAAAATAATTTTATATTAATAAAATAGCTATTATTTTTTTTATATTTTTTATATACATATTTTGTTTTATAATTTCATGTATAGATGTATATCCAATTACATATAAGTATTTATAAGTATCGTAAGCTCAAAAAAATATCTTTCATAAATTTCTTTTAAAAAAAATTTATATGGAAAATGGTACCAGAATGTATATTATTTCTGGTAGAAATAAAAATAAACTAACGCAAATAAGAAAGACACGAGTGGATGACAGAAATGCTATAAGAATTTCTCACACTCGTACTCTTCGCACTTATCTACTGGGTAGGTGGATCTTGGGGAGGCCTATGTTGTATGCCCCTAAGCGAACGCGCCTCATCTAGGAGTGCGGTCATACCCTACCGGAGTGTGGCCATCTCGGCCCTAGCTCCCTCCCACTCAGAACGTGTGAACATGAATCTTGCCTCCCGAGCGGGTAGATACACTACCAGAACTGCAGCTAGTGCTGTTGTCGGTGGTGGCGCTCCTAGTACTACTTTTGGTTCACGCAAGCGTCGAAGAATGAGGTGACTGCATGATGGTTTCCAATCTGTTACACCATATGGTACACCGGTGGGCACAACAGTGTCTTCCTTATCGGGCCCGATGCCCGCATCCCTCATCAATCTCATTGCTAATATAGGAAAAGGAATATCGCAGCTTGGCTTCTCTGTTGCCGACTGCTGCGTCATCCTCTACATCACCCGCCGTATCTGCTCGAAAATAATATAGGGGATAGAATTCCAGAACCCTTATTGAAAATCATAACGGGTCAGATTGAACAACACCCGACGCTCGGTCTTGTACCCCCGTGGGTGCACCTATGATCTTAGCACCTCATCGACAAACCAGATCCGTTATGGCCAATCTGCCTTCTTGGTATAAGTCTGGGTGTCATCACCAAACTTGTGCCCACAACACTCTAGAGAAATCTAGTCCAAGGACGGCTCTAGTGTCGGCAGATTAGGGTATGTCCCCTGTAAATCAGGAGGACAGTCACTCAGTATCCCCCAAGCCTGGGCGATCGACTCAGGAGTGATCTCGAACTCTTGACTCTCGACATATGTGTATAACCGAACCCGGTCCTCCTCTATTCACACCTCTAATCGGAACCAGAACTCTCACAGTATCTTCTCAGAGATGTGATCGAAGGGAGCAGACAGCAAAGTGCTAAGCCCTCTAAAAATGAAGTCCTGAGTTGCCCATGTCGTCATCTGGTTGCCCAGGAAATAATCAACATTGTAATTACTCTCATGGTGTAAAGGCTTGTAGACCTCCTGAGCGACTGTAGCCTGGACCTCTTGGAGGGTCTGTGAACGGCCCCTCTTATGCCTGTAACGCTCTACTCTGCCTCTGGGTCTTCCGTAGGATTCTTGGCGTGCACCATCACAACTATAGAATTAGGAAAAATAGACTGAAAAAGGAATGGGGTCAACTCCTCTTCCGAACAATCGCATGTAAGGAGGATTGCTAGTCTTTCCAATTGATCGAAGAAATGGATGAACTATCGTGGGAATAGAGCAATGATCGCTAGAAGGCTCGGATGATCGGAAAATAAGAATCGTTCGCTCGCTGATGAATATCTTTAAAGAACACTCGATTGATCGTATGAGTAGTCAATTTATGTCTCACTTGTGTATAAATGGTCTGTATGTCAGGTATGGTCCAGAGAGAGACTAAATCTAAACTTTTAGGATTTCTTTTTGGTAATTCTTGAAATGGCAAACAATTTTCTATATATATGGTAATTTTGAAAAATTGTCTTAAATAAGATGGAATTAAATTTCCACCTACCCCGATCGATCGAACCGCCTATCGATCGATCGGTAGTTGTAAAATATTTTAATTTTATAAACTTTAATAGACATAAATGAATACGTATGAAATATTATTCTAAAATTTGAAAATACTATATATATAGATGTATATTTTTATGGAACCCCATTCTTTGTATATGTATATCAGACTTGTAATTAAAAATATTATCAAAGAAAAGTAAATATATAAATAGCTGAAATATTATATATTTTTCAGACCAAGACCATTGTTTAGTGTCGATGGCACGACATTTCTATCATGCTTAGCGAGGGTTATCCGTGAAATCTATCAAATTGATAGATTTGTTTCTTCCTTGTGCGTTATTTTCCTTTACATGATTTTTATTTTGCCTAATTAATCGTAGCTGGAACTCCCACCACCGCCCCATTTCGTCGTAGTTCAAGGTATTGAAAAACTTCCAATGGTCATAATCTTTGATAACGAAAATTCCTATTTCGGATGGAATTTCGAACTTCGATCCTATGTGATCTTTTATCTGTGCTTGTAATAAAAATGGGAACGAAATTTTCCATTTTCAGTCGAAGGAAAGATTCCAAGCGATCACGGCTTCCCAGAATGTCTCTATGTGATCGTAAATAATATCCGGTATAGACACCCAATATCCTTGATCAAAATAATAGAGCCTTTTAATAGGTGATGGACCTTGGTCATTACCAAAGTTAAGACCTACTTGTGTTAGTGATAATGCTATCTATAAATCATAGTCCAGGTCAAATTTGTGCTTTTGTAATCCCTCCCATTATGAGTTTTGTGTCATTATTTCCACAAATAATCCTATCCATTTCATGAGTTGTAAGATCATAGGGCGGGATTTTTGGAAACTTTTCCACCAATTCCATGAGGAATATGCCATGCTTTAGCAATGGTATCAGGAGATATTTCGATTTCATGCCCCTATACTCTTGTATGTAATACTTTGCTCACTTCAGTGTCTTTTAAATATATATTTTGGTACAATTCTCGAACCAAATTAGGGTATGCGACTGCTGAAGCAGGTTGCAATAAATTTTCTAATCTTCGTCTTTTAAGTTCCTACATGACATTTTCTATTGCTAACTCTAGATATTCATCTCCAAAGAAGATACATTTGTACATTAATTTATGATCAGCCAGAAAATATTTTTTCATCTTTGGTGGGGGTATACTTGGTACGGTTGGTTTAAACTAAATTACTGTCTTTTTATATTTTTATTTTCAACTTTAGTTGAACGTTGTTTCCTTACCTCTTCCTTATAATATTACGACAACATTTCTAAAATAATATCAAGTACAGGTTTAGCTATTAATATGTCCAGTTACAAGCTAATAAGTCATCAGGTGGTTTATCCACTGGTTGAGGTACTATTTCTTGTGTTAATTTTTCAAGAGCTTCTACTATAAAGCATTCCTTAGTACCTTCTAATGGATAGCCATATTCGAAGATATTTTTCCGAACCTTCATCTTTCCAAATGATAAATCCATAGCCCCAGTTCTATAGTTTCAACATGCAATTGCAGTTGCTAAGAATGGTCGGCCTAGGATTACCGGTAATTATCTAGTGGGATCATAAACAGGTTCCATATCCAAAACAATAATGTCAACTGAGAAATAGAATTTATCAATTTAGACAATGACATCCTCTATTATCCCTTGTGGTTGTTTAGTGGATCTATCAGCAAGTTGTAAAATAACAGTAGTTGGCGATAATTCTCCTAACCCTAGTTGCTTGTATACTGAATATGGTAGTAAGTTTACACTAGCCCCTAGATCAAGAAAAGATTTTTAAATTTCTTGATCTCCTATTGCATAGGAAATAGTTTGTGCTCCTGGATCTTTATATTTTAGAGGCGTATTGTTGGATATTATAGAAATCACGTGATTGGTCAACACTATCTTCTTAGCGTTATGAGTTATGTTTCTCCTTTAATGCGTATATAAATGTTTTAAGAATTTAGCATAAGGAAGAATCTGTTTTATTGTTGATGTGCACTCAGGGTGGTTAAAAACATGTGTTAAGAACAAACCCTTAAGATGACCTAGGTTTTACCTATCGCAAGCTCACGAGTCAATTGTAGTATATAAACGGCTTGTGAAAGGGAATGTTGAACCCATAGAGACTTGGTTATTCAGTTCAGTACTTCAAAAATATTGAATTATGGTTGAAAAGTATTTGTTTTGATTTTGAGAATTATGACTAAATTAACTAAGAACAGAAAGTAAATTGAGAGTTTGATCGAGAGAGATAGAAAAAACTAGGGTTTTTATCGCTACACCACTAACCACATAACATAGTTTCCAATTTCCACAATTATATAAAGGGCAATCTATTCCCGTGAATCAGAACATACCGCAAATAATCGAATATGCTACCAAAAAGGATACCATCAACAGGATTCGCTACAACCCATCTCCGGGCAGAGTGTATCTAGTGCTTGCTATTTACTTTACTCTAATATACTCCTAATGCAAGAAAATAAACTAAAGCATGTGTATGATACCTCGTCGAGGCATGACCAAACCTAAGGTTTCCAGTGTTAAGAACCATTGTTGTAGAAAATCACATTATGTTTATGTTAACGTGATTGTGTAAGAAGATATACTCATTCAATCTAAGACAAGAATTAAGAACAAATATATAATCTTGTGTCAAGAATAAAAACAATCACTCATATACAATAATCATCATGGTATAGTCACAGCTTCCCCTTTTTTAAAATTGAAAACAAATATAAAAACTACATTCCTTGGCTAGGATTTTGCTAGAAAACTTTAGATATCGGTTTAGTTGATCATGGCAGATGGAGATCGCATCGTTGATGTAGAATCACTCATCATTCTCTTCTTTTACGGAACTATAGGTTTTGTATGGCTTCTCCTTTAAATGATATATGAATCTCTAGAGACTGCTTTGAAAATTATACGTGTGTAAAAGCTCTCTCAAATCTGTAGCAAACCTCTCTATTTATAGGTAAAGCTAAGGGAAATACTAATGGTTACCCTTTTTCGTCATTTCACGCTAAACTGATCAAAACCCTATACTTTGACATATAATATGTGTATATCACTTGTGTTAAAGTTGTAGCCACATCAAAGAACTCAAGTTGGGCTCAATATTTGAATTTGACAGCTCCAATACGCAAGTCAATATTTCAATCTCTCTTTTTCTACTTCATTGATTAAACTTTGCCATTTTCTTTTAAAAACTTATTCCTTCCATCATTCCACTTTCATCCCTTTTTGTCTTTCTAAGCTCCAGACTTTCCAGTAAGGATTCTTAGTCCCGACCAACTGGGCCTTAGCTTCTTTATTGGGATCTATGCTCATTAGTCTTCTTTCCTTTCTAGGTGAACACTCTGCTACTTTATGGAAGGAGGCCTGGTTACTCAGATGAAATAACTACTTGTTGCATTTTATTTCTCAAAATAAATTTTCAACTTTTCTCCATTCCATCTATATCAACACCCCTTCTCCCATTTTATTGTGGCAAAATTATTTTTTTAACTTCATAGTCAAAGATCAACTATATTTCCTGTAGTGAATGTATGCCTATGCTTATAGGTCAAAGTTTTCCTTTTCGGTTTCAATTTTACTAATCTATTTACCCATGTAAACCCACATTACTTCACTTAGCTCGATCTAATCATTAATCTCATGAATGGGAATATCGCATCACATACTACTGATGCATCATATACACAAACTCAATCAACTTGTAATGAAGACATTCATGCATGAAAACAAAGAATTTCATTCAAAAAAATTTAATTTTCAAATTTTTTTTTTCAAATTTATCATTCCTCAACTATACCCTCTCACCCAAACTTGAAATAAACCATGTCCCCATATTTCACAATTATACTTGAGAAAGAATATAGTTACCCTTGAAGCATGATTCAAAAATAGCACAATAAAGCACTTGATTTCCTCCCCCATACTTGATTTGGATTACCTCTAGATATACTCAACAAAGCACACATACCCAATATCATTGCAATGGAAAATAAAATTTATCATAACTCTCCAGAAATCAATAAAATATCGCACAAGGAATATAAATTTTATTAGAATAAAATAACAAAGATTTGGCCGGAAGGGCCTACAATCCCAATGAAAATTAAATTGCATAGATTTGGCCTTAAAGGCCTACAATCTCTAAGTATTTAAATCGTAATCTATCTACTAACAACAAAATGAAATCCTACTTCTACAAACCCTAGTCCTAATTCGATTCCTGCTCCTCATTTCTCTCAGCAGGCGGAAGCCTTCCTAAAGCCCGATAGATATTTGACGTCTTCTTTAATCGTTCAAAATCAGCCTTTCGATATTTCTTTGTAAATGTCCAACACAACTCATTCATCTCATCCAATCTATTTCCCAATTGTTTCTTAATAATTTTTGATATAAAAAAGGGGTATGGAAGATAAAACTCCATCTCTTTCCACCCCTTCTCTTTTCCACTCACAATTTTATGAATTAGAATCTTACTTTCCAATACTATAGTCGGAATTGACACCCAACTTCAAGAATCAATTAGAAACATAAAGGTCGGCTTATTATAAACACAAAGATCAGCTTTGAATGATTAGAAAAGCAATTAGAAACATAAAGATCGAAGAAAAACTCACCGAATCGAAAGATTTGATGATTTTCCCAAAAATTGATTTCAGAGGCTTTTCGAGTTCTTCACGTGATTCCAAATGATCAACGCATAGATCTGGCGCAAAATCTATGGGTAATGGTTCAAAATTTGATTAGAAATGGATAAAGAGTGATTTGGGAGCTTTTGGTGGAAAAATGAGAGAGCGGGAGAGAAATGAAGATTCATTTTGAATATATAGCCTCGAAGGTTGTTCTCCCAGCTACACGGGGTGCATAATTGGAACTATGCGCGACACGTAGAACCCAAGCGTGGAATTTTGTTCCAGCTTCAATGCTCCAACCTTTTCCATACATTGTTCAACATAATTGCTCTCCTGATTCTTCATATACCCATATGAATGATTCACCACATTTCCTAGGACTCCAAAACACGAGCCTAAGACTTAAGGGAGTGAATCAAAAGTGAAAAAAAACAAATAAAACTCTCATTAAGTCATCAAATACCCGTACAAGGGTAAAATAGTCATTTCACGCACCAAAGATGACAAAAATATCACTCGGGATTGCAAAGAAAATGAAATGACTCAAACGGCATTCTGAACAGATCATTCCAACACCCCATGTTTACCGAAGGATAAAATGATCAAATCAGGGGTAAAATGGTAATTTCAAAGTGTAAGAACAAATTTGGAATCTAGCACAAGCCGTAAGAATAAACAGGACTTAAATTTAAGCAACGAGGTGAGAGATAAAGTTTTGAAAATGGTGTCGGACAACGTCGACCAAAGCAGAAAGTTGAAGTACCCCACTTTCACCAAGGGTAAAACTGACATTTCAAATTTTCTATCAAGAATTTTGACATTGTAAAAACCATAGAAACAAACGGGATTCAATTCCGAGCTATGAAACACAAAATATGGAAGATGGAAAATGGTGTAGGACAATAACAACCAAAACCGAACAAAACGGGTAAAACACGAGTTCGGGTGCCAAAACCAAGTCTCTAGGACCACAATCCAAAAACTGAAGACATATATGATAAAGGAGGCTCTAAGAATCCCATAGAAAGAAACAAAAATGATTTCGGTAAGCGAGCCAAAAAATATAAACTAAAAAAAAAAAGATTGTGACATGAAAAGTTTAAAACATAACGTTGCTTTCAAACAAACATAAATCTGTCAAACAAATGTTAACTTGAGTGATTCAAAAGCTTAAATACAAATTCAAGATATCATGTTTTCAACGCCACACAGCTCGGTTCGATCCGAGTTACCGGGAAGGAGCTACAACATTTTGAAAAGTGTCGCGCGTGCTGAGTTGCGCCCAACAGCATAGGTACATGCACTATAGCACCAAAACATTCTACAAAAATTGAAGTTTCGAGAAACTACCTTCAACCCCTATAGACTGATTCAATATTACATTAATAAGCTTATAAAAGTTTCATTTCGTGAAAATTTGCGATAAAATGACCATTTTGCCCACGGTCTCCATTTTAGCATCCTACCAACTTTTTAAGTGCCAAAATCTTTTCAAACAACTCAAAATCATTTTGTAAAGCCCAAATTTTTAGTCGGGGTCACGGGGGTAGGTGGAAATGGATTTTTTCATTCAAAACTAAAGGTTTTGTTTGAAAATTTAGAAAAATGTCATTTTCGGCCAAACTCCGAATAACAACATTAAAGAGAAATAATTCACTTCAAAAATCAAAATGAAAGGATCCAAAGTAACACACTTTACTATTAAAACGCCTCATGGCGATGCAACATAATAGTTTTACAAAACAAGGCGTTAACTAGCATTCCGACACCAAAGTGTGCCAAAAGAGTTAAGTCCCAGTGCATAGCGGTCCGAGGGACATACATCAAAAGTAATCTACCCGGCTAACATGCTAACCGGGAAAAGAGAAGTAATACATCATTTTAATTACAAGTTCGCAAAAGAAGGCATGTGAGTACACGTATCAACTATACTTCACAAAAAGATAAAGTCCATCACTGTTAGTACAAAGGACGGACAAGACGCCATAATCCATTGAGTAGCTACGGACCTCTCTTAACGGGACCATCACTTGAAAAATATAATATGTCGTGGGGTGAGCTCTTTAACCCAGTAGAGGAAGCTTCATCACCTCAATATTAGTTGTCCGAGTAGTGCAATCCACCCAATGTTCATGCTACAAATCATAGGTCGGTATCTTGTTCGACATAGCTCTCACACCAATCCAGAACCCCATCGAACCCAACAAGCAATTTCCCCCAACATGCTCACATTATAGTCATTTAAGCATAAGATGCTTCAACATCGAAATCATAATCACATATATGATAGTTTAAATGCAATATGACTCAACACACCTCATAGTACACACTTCGCCCAATATAGGTTAACGGATACATACTCTGGCCATTTACTTTCGAGGATACAAGATCATCAAGTATTCTAGAGTGCCATACAGATTCTTCCCAATCGATTTTGAGAATTCTCATTTTCAACAAGGAAGAGCGGTTACACGAGAGCCCTGCTTGTTACTCCCGTGCCTATAGACCCGAAGGTCACGAATATGAGCCCCGCTTGCGACTCCCAACCCAGTATCACATTTTCAAACTTAATAATTCAGTAGATGTGAAACACCTCATGTCCAGTTGTTGGAACGTTCCGACACAAGACTACCCACACATGATTACACGACCCGCATAGACGAACACTATGTTTTTGACACTACACGATATACTCAATATGCATTAAGGATTTCAATAACAATCATGCTCCATCACAATATATGTTTATCTTATTTTGCAATATATTGTACTCAATATGACCATGGTCAGTCATAATACATGATTTATCTCTTTATGCAATATATTATACCGAACTCATCAATATGCTCAAAATATAACATTTATAAGCAATAAACCACAACAAGCATTTATATCACATAATCATGTTTTCAAGGGCCCAGTTCATTGTCTAAATTGTCAAGACTCAACTCACAAATATATATATATATGTACGACATATATACACATAGGTCCTATGAAGTCTTCCAAATGAAAGACCAAGAATAATGCATTCTTGCATTTATGTGCCATCCAAACAAGGCCCTATGATCCAAGGGTTGTGAGCAAATATGGAGGACTTGAATCAATGGTGGAGAATGAGACAACACTTAAAAGTGTGAAATAACTAAATCCTTCCCAACTTTGGGTTAATTACAAGGGTGCCATCATGACTCTCAATTACCCTTTTACCCCTTGTCATCCTCTCTATTTACCACCACGCCACTCATACGCCAACACTTATCCAAATCTCTACAATTTCCACTACTTCCCCTTAATATGAAAATGTCAATTTACCCTTTGGTCATTTATTTCCCGAAATAATTTTCAACAATTTTCATTATTCTCAAAATGAAAATACAACATGCAACTTAAAATTTTAATATCACATAAAACATATAAATCTTGCAAAACACATAAACACATTAAGCACATAATCACATGAGCACTTAACTGTTAATAAATATTTTTAATTAGCACGTAAAAATACTGGACGTTACAACCTCCACACCTTAGGAGATTTCGTCCTCGAAATCAAGACGTAACTCTCTAAATATGGACACATAGAAAAACACTACGAACCCTAGTGAGCTCCTATGGTAACACATTTGGTAGGCCACTACACCATAATAACCCAAAAGCACGAAAGGGCTAATCTCAGTTCCAAAACTCTAGGTAGGACTAAGAGTCTAAAAACTCACTATCAATACTCCCATGACTATAATGATCATACTTCAAGCTTGTATGCTCCGTTAACCTCAGTAAGGAAGATCAAATCTTCAACCTCAAGAGCACTAGAAAGATCCACTACCTAGCAAAACATATGCAATGACATAATTCAAGGCACCAAATCCTCGAGTATTAACGGTTATACTTGGACCTAAATCCATAGCACTCAGTTCACAAACGCAACAACTAAGGTACTATATCCATATCACGATCATAGTCCATACTACATATATAATGACCTCGAACAATTTCTGTATAATTTAATTCTATAATAATTATAATATTACTTTCCTGAATCAATCATCCTAAACCCCAAATTCTCAATTGGTTCAATTAAACTAGTACATCATAATGCTTAGGGTACACATTGAATCTCCAAGGTCCAATCACAATTTCAACCTCGATCATGACCCACAGTCTTGTGGATAAGCTACGATCAAACCTCAATTACTTAAACCACCAATCTATAAGATATAAAAGTCTCCCAAGAAGACATCTCAATATAATCCTTTAATTAACGGTTCAACAAAAATCTTTCATCAACTCAATTCACTAGTTCATACATTGCATACAATCCCTCTAAGGTTCCAAACCACTTAGACGATACCATAAACCATAGCACATCATATCCTACAACTCATTCTCTAATGTCCATAAAGTTCATTGCTCAGTGAAACGTAACTCTCTCAAAGCGAAACCTAACTGTTTCAAGGTCAAGTCCCCAGCTCTAAAATCGAATGGTAGACTAGTTCTACCATAAACCACACATCAAAAGGTAACACAAGTCACATGTCCCTAAGAATCCCTTAATATAGAAACAGGGTAGCTAAAGCGTATATCATCAAATTCCTTACTCCTCAACGAAAATAGCTTATACTTTCCTCATACCACAAACACAGTTAAATAACGTGACCATACACTGAGTACAATCAATCTCAACTCACGTAATGAGGTACATTACCGAAAACCCATAGAAGTAAACCAACTACACAACCGTGAAGCGAGAATTACCGTACTCTAAGTACGCAATGAAGGAAAAGAAGAAACACAATAATTCCCTACTCACGTGAATACACAGACACGATCAATGACATAAAAGACCAAGGCAAACCATCACAGTAACTCATCAGTGCCAATGCCCAAACTATCACTTAACACCCCGACACATCAAGTGTTGACAAAGCAACTCACACTCAATCTTACTTCATGAATTCTATTGATCAACCACTAATGAACCTCAAGGTTACAAGTCATACCTCCTTTTGAATAGAAACCGTATTACATACCACACAATGCCAATAACTATTTATCAAGTTCGTAATATCCTCGTGACAGATATTTACACTCCTAAACTATTCCTCAAATCATGTTTTGACAATCAACACTCTCGAATTCTAGTTAATAATTATGCCTCAAGTGAATCATCAAATCCTATTCCCGAAATTAAAAGCTTACATGGCAATGATTAGCTACAACACTACCAAAAATCAATATCAAGATCTCCAATAAAAATCATCACTAATAAGTGAGTCTAATCATACATTAACTACCAAAATTCAACCATCATTGAATACTTAACTATTTTTTCCTTGAATACCATTCCTACTCTCAATAAATAAATCCAGATTCATGCACAATTCCACTACTTACAAGCTAGAGAAACGCAAGATCATACTTCGCATCACTAAGTCACACATAATGATTCACAATTCTCCCATTACAATTTACCACTCCAAGACCCACATGACACATCTCTTAATGCTACATAAACTAAAAATTCACAATCAATGAATCACTACTCTTAGACCTCTAGTCCATCGATAATAATGGAAGGAAATGGTCACATCATAACCCCAAGGAAAACAAACTCGAACCACTAGAATGATACTCTGTTACACCCATTGAATACCATAAGAGAAAATATCAACTAGTAACGACCCCAAAAAGGCAATTCAACCTCACGATATCTACGTAAGGGTATCTAACCACCAAATCACAAAACCCCTTAATGGTTCAAGCAAAAGGGAAACCAAAATCAAAGCTTAGGAGATACACCACTTAATCTCCAATGACATGTTATCACTACATAACGTATCAGGGTTGCTAAGAACCCATAGGAGACCTACTAAGACAGAAGGGAAATAGGAACTCATCCCCAAACACAGAATGATATCGAAGCGGTTCATGCCCGAACAACAAAACTACTCATCCATCCTAGGCATACACTCTCACATGAAGCATCACAATAACAAATTAACCATTGTCTCGCTAGGGTTAGGTTAAAATTGGAGACGTAGTCACTAATATCATTCACCAGAGGGTATCCCTCACACTTCCCATCCCACATGAACCTAATGCTCTACCACGTAAGTCGAAACATTTTGTTCGCAAGACACAAAAAAAAATTCCTAACAAACCGTTGGTAGTTACTCGCTCACTCGAGAAGCTACGAAACTTTAGACATTAGTGTAACTCAACACCGCTTTGAACTTTAAAAGATCAACTAAGACACTACCTTAAAGATCAACTAAGAAACAATACGCTTCTTAAACATGTCAAACAAGTGGTTTACAAGACTCATGTATGACATCGATGCCATTTGGTACGATGCTACAAAAATAGGCATAGTACACGTCCTAAAACCAATAGAAAACTTTACATCACAGTGAGGATGCAACAAAAATTTAAATCATTGGGAAGTACATTCCAACACTCGTACACACACTCGGCCTCTCTTGCCAACAAGATGCTAGGTGAGTCACGATTTCCAAAAACCATGAAAACAACACTAGCGTCACTCCAAATGCCCATAAATGAAGTAATCGCTCTCTAGTGTACACGTAGTTATACAAACCCTATCATAATAGGAAGCAAAAGAAGAGTCTTCGTGATCACCAAAGAAGAGCAACTGATCGCTTAAAGGTGTGCCCATAGACACACAACCTCAAAAGCAATCAACTCTCCCACAGAAGGTTTATAACCAATCCATGGCCAAAATGACGCCGAAGCTCATCGTGCCAAAGGGAGTGAAGTCGAATGTTAACTACCGTCGAGCAATCGTGACTTCACAATCACGACTTACTCGAGTCAAGTACACACTACATCCCACTAGCGCATAGACATACCGCGCATCATCAAAAGAAGAAAAAGCTAATCCAAAAGATGAAGCAAGGGAGAAGCAAAGGCGGGAGCAATAAAAGGAATAAAAAGATCCTGAACCATAAGTAAGTTAATCCAACTTCTAATATAAGAAGAAAAGGATTAAAGCACGACCAATAAAAGGTACACTAAACTAAATAATAGCGTCATGCCGACATATGCACAAGTCAATATGATAAAATAAACAACTACTAGTAAGTCACAATTCGTAAATGAAAGACCACGAAGCAAAAAGTGATAACGGCCCTTGCCCGTCGTCCCATAGACAAAGAACACGTTGATAGGAGCCAAATATCATACATTCTAGGCTCCTAATTATACATTGTTATGTCTATATTTATCATTATATTGGTACGTTTATGTGGTTTTCGTGGTTTGAGATATTTCAGGCTATGTCATATAAAACGAGTTAAATTCAGTGAAATAACTGGATTTGCGACTCAAGATCGTTTGAGAGCCGAAAGTATGAATAAAAGACCTAAAAATGACCAAAAATAAGTCAAATATGCAAAAGGAGTGAAGAAGAATGAATCCGAGAAGAGAAACAGAGCAAAGAGATTGAAATACAAAAGTGCAAGGTGAAGAACTACCGAGTACTCGGTAAAACCTTCATCGAGTACTCGGTAAGATGCGCAATCTACACCAATTGCGGAGAAAATAGAAAAAATACCAGGGACTTGGCAGTATCAATTTCCATTATGCCAGCCACCGAGTACTTGGTGGACATTTCACCCAGTACTTGGTAATAAAACATCAAGAAGTCAAGCTACAACTTCAGCCTCTTATTCAAACAATCATAATCTGATCAAAACTTCATAAAATGGAGTGATTGTTGATCCCAACATCAAGAGCTTGAAGTCAGCATTCTAACGCACTTTGAATCACATAAATATTCCTCCTGTAGCTCTAGATATGATAAAAATAGTACAACAGGTCGAAGCTGAAAATCACCTGCGGTCAGCTTCGAGTACTCGGTAGTATTGCACCGAGTACTCGAGATTTGGACGAAATAAACTTAATTGGTTGACCCCCATTTCGACTTGGTTTGAACTCCAATACATCTTGGGACATATTTTATGCATATTATGATCAGATTTCACTTCCTTTCTCATCAATTCACAAAAGGAAAAGATTTACTTGAAGGAAAAGCAATCCCTATTCAGACAGACTTGATCAACCTCTATAAATTAAAGGGTTAGGTTCATATCTACGTATCTATCTATCAACCGTTCATATTCTTCATCATACAACATTTCCATGGGAGATTCTAGATCAAAGAGAGAATAAAGGTACGGAATTGAGTGCCTTCGCAAAGGAGAAGCAACGATCATGGAGGTAGTGTCTACATCAATAATTGAGATCACCACAACCTTGAGCGGCTAGACGGGTATCTAGGGTTTTTAACAAAACCCTAGCCATGTAATGTATCTTTTATTTATTTCAATTGTTTAAGGGGAAACTGAAGGACACATATGTGATGATTGTGTACATGAGTGGCCACGTTTGATTCAATATGAGATTCTTTATTTATTTTATGTCTTGTCTTAGCTTGAATGAATATTTTATCTTACTCAATCATGATTATTCAATATGGGCCAGAACTCAGATGTTTAATTCATGATTTTCTACACAATAGTGGTTAATTAACATGAAATCTTGATTTAGACAGATCATGCTTGAAATAGATTAGTAGTGATGTGCTTTCAATTTATGTTCGTAGGAGTAGTTTAGAAGTAGATTCATGTACTTGTTATGCTGAAATAGAGATGGTTTGTGCCAATGATTGATCGATTGTTCTCTTTTTGGGATTAGGGTTTTGCCAATGATTGTGACCCTACATCTGATTCATATATGATGGATCACCCTTTACAATTGAATAAATATTAGTATATATTATGTGGATAGTGGTGGAGTTAGAAATACCCTAGAATCTATCTCTATTGTCTCTATTTCAAAACTATTTTTATTTCTTTTATTTAATTTAGTTGTTTATTAGTTTATAATCAAAACCCAAATCAAATTATCTTAGCAATTCAAGAGTATTACTTTATTAAAATTTAGAGTACAACTTAGTCCCCGTGGATACGATATACCATATCATAAGATACTATACTATGATTGATTCATGCACTTGCGATAGGGAAAACTAGGTCATCTATAAGGGTTTATTTGCACACATCATTATTATCATTATTTATCATCCCTTCCTAGTAGGCTAAATTGATTAAGGTTTAGCCACCAATCAAATTTTTGGCGCCGTTGCCGGGGACTAATGGACATTCTGAATTTTAGTAATTTAGTATTTTTGAGTTGTTTTTAATTGCTTTATTTTTATTTTCTTTTTTTTAAAGTCGAATTGTGTGTTTTGACTAGGTACACCGAAATAAGCGAAAGGAGAACCGGAGAATCAGCTAGCCACTGTTTTGCTGGACCGTTTGTGAGTTTTAAGTGTATTTAGCATTATTGCACAATTCTAGTTTACTTTTCTTGTTTAATTTCATGTTATTTTTATTTATATTTGTTAATATTGAAAAGACAAAAAACTACAATTTTCGTATAAATTGTTAGAAAGTAAAATTTTTGCAAAGCAGGAGAGGTTTTTGAGTGGAAAAAGTCCACTGAACAGAACACGCTGAATAATAGTGAGCCCAGGTGATTTTAGGCCAAAATACATCATTTAAGGCCTCAAAACCATGATTTTAGACCTCAAGTTTCTCTTTTATTTTTTTTTTGTTCTTTTGTTTATTAGTGGCTTAGTATAATGTATTATAATTTTATTTTTGAATATTTTATTGGATGTATCGTTTTGGTCGCGATGAACCATTAAAAGAAACGCTCTCTTTAAATTATGAAACTGGAAGTATTGTGCTTAATTCCTTAAAAGAAGAGAAAAATGATCCAATAGAAGAGAAGTTAGTAATAAAAGACATGACTGACCATAAAATACAACCAATAAATTTAAAAGAATACTACGCTCCTTCAAGTGACACTTTCCCATCTAATATAGAGTTGCCACGTGTTATGGCAATCTTTGAGATCGACTTGGAAATAATTAGCGAGATATCTAAATTTCATGGATATAATAATGAAAATCTGTATCTACATATTGATTTGTTTCTAGAAATTTGTTCAATCACTAAAACAAATGGATTAATAGATGAAGGACTTCGTTTACGCCTTTTTCCTGTCTCATAGGAAGATAGGGCACGAAGGTTGTTTAAAAATTTAAATCCAGAGTTGAGAACGAGTTTGGGAACACTTCGACAAGAGTTTATAAGTAAATTCTTTCCATTAAGTAGAACCTATGAGATACAGAATGCTATATTTAGTTTTTCGCAAAAAGAGGGAGAATAATTCCATGAGATGTGGGAACGGTATAATGAACTTTTGAAGGAGTGTCCGTACCATAAAATCCCAATAACCGAATTGGTGCACATATTTTATAAAGGGCTTAATTTTTCTTGTAGACAAATGGTAGATAGGGCATGTAGAGAAATATTTTTTCTTAGATCGGTTGATGAAAAATGGAAGTTGTTTGTCGATTTGAGTGATAATTCCTATCTAAAGGCGTCGATGACTAGATCCTACGATAATTCTTAGTAAACTTAAGAGATCTGCGGATGTTTACAATAATATGTCACCAAAATTGGACAAGAGAGGCCAAAAGCCTAACCAATCAATGAATTTCACCAATTCTTCACCTACAAAAGTTTGTCCCGTATATTCCAAATTCTCCTACGTTACCAACAACTGCCTAATGGTGTACCAAAATAGTGAAGTAATAATAAAGGAATTTAATACTACCTTTACCAATACAGCCTATACTTCTTATTAAAATATATATAACTCAGGGTGGAACGGTCATCCCACTTGCAATAATCAAGTAAATAAGCAAGTTTACCCTCAACCATCTAATAAATTCCAACTTGGGGAATCAAATCAATATTTTTCCTAAGAGTCATTGAGTTTTGAAGATAAGGTTTTAGCCGCCCTAATGAATATTGAAGCAATCACTCGTGAGTGTGAGGATATTACACACAAGGTAAACAATTTATACTTACAATTAGATAATCAATAATTTTATTCATGTGACTTAAATCAATCTCAATATGAAGATTTTGTTCCAGA
Organism: Cornus suecica; assembly: GCA_963922005.1. Taxonomy (NCBI): domain Eukaryota; kingdom Viridiplantae; phylum Streptophyta; class Magnoliopsida; order Cornales; family Cornaceae; genus Cornus; species Cornus suecica. The sequence continues at coordinate 30,730,067 of OY998246.1, read as the reverse complement.
AGCCGAATCACAAGTACGATAGAGTTTTGACTGCCCTTAGTACGTTAGAAGCCGAATACAAGTACTCTACTCTCATTCACAATCCCTTTGTAAGTTAGAAACCCAAGTAGGCAACTAGCTAGTGCTTTAAATAAAAGAGAAAAGGAATGGCCACGTCAAGCGGTAGTTGATCCAATGAGCCAAGATATGATTGAACTAGGATCCCTTAGTGATAAAGAGGAAACTAGTCCAGTCAATATAACTTATGATGACGAGGAGGATGATTACAATCAAATGGAGGAATAATGCGAGGCAAATAATGAAATCTCACAAGAAGAGTGGACACAAATTACTCCATTACCACAAGAGCCAATTGAGACATCATATGAATTTAGAGAACCGTTTCCCCAATGTCTAGAGGAGTAACTCCATGATAAATAAGGAAGGGAGGAATACTATAAAATTGAGCAGATAGACAAGGTGATGGAGGAAATATCACCTCGTATAGTAATGGAAAATTCGTTGGACACAAATATTAAACATGGGATGAATATAGAGCTTGATAAAGGAGGTGCGTTATATGATGATTATTATTTACTTGATGTCATACTCATTACTAAACAACCACAAAGGATATCAATTAACGACTCATTTCCCAAACTTAAACCAAAATTTGGTGGATGTGTAGCGGAGAGAAAAGGTGTTGGATAGTAAAATTAGACGCAGTCTTACCAAAGACGGTAAAGATTGGCGCCGGTAATCAGGAATTGTATAATTAAATTTTATGTTCTTTTTGCATGTTTTATGGTTTTTGTTAATTTTTGACGAGTGTTTTTAGGATTAGTTTAGTAAGATTTTGAGGTATTAGAATTAAGAGACGGTACCACAAGAAGATTCGGCGAGAATTTGAAAAATGGCAGGGGATGAACTACCGAGTACTCGGTGGAGTAGTAGTGATAAAAACGGAGCCATCCCTGTTAGTGCCCATTTTTCCTTCTCTTTCTCAAACTTAAAGCTCCCATCACTCTACAGTTAATATCACGACTACGAAAGGAGGATAAGGAGAAAGAAGGTGAGAAAACATCGATAACTAGTGCGCAATATGTAAAGCTCGTGGTAAATCAGGAGAAGATTATGAAAAAAAAAACAGAACACAATGATAAATAATGGTTGTGGTTCAGAGGGAGAGAAAACTAGAGTTTCCTCTCTCCACCACTAACCGCATAACATAGTCCAAATTCTATTTCAATTGTATGAGGGCGATCCATTGACTATGAATCAGGTCGCACTGCGCCTACAGTTTGACCCCAAAAACAATTACTCTCAACCGGATCGCGACAACCCATCTCAAGACTAAACTGAGTACTGCTTGCCAACTACTAACAGAAAAGTAAATTAAAGCATGAAATTAAAGCATGAAAATAAACTAAAGTATGTCTATATCAGTTTGTCAGGAAATGGCCTATGTAAACCTAGGATTTCAAGTTTTATGACCACCATTGTGTAGAAAATCACAGATTAAGCATCTGAGTTCCAACCCATAGTGAGTAATTATGATTGTGTAAGATAAATATATTCGAAAAGTCTAAGATAAGAATCAATTCAAATATATAAACTTGTATCACGAATAAAAATGGTATCTCATCTAACACAATCATCACAATATAGTCACAGTTTCCCCTCTCTACAATTGAATATAAAATTAGAACTATAATACTTGGCTAGGGTTTTGCAAGAAAACCCTAGATACCAAATTAGTTGATCATGGCTGAGAGAATCTTCATTGTTGGTGTAGAAACTCTCTCCATGGCCTACTTCTCCGGATCTCTAGGTCTTTTATGATGGTTATCTTCAATGGAAGAACTCTATGAATGAACGTGCATGAACCAACCTCCAAAAACTATATTAAAACTATAACTGAAAGACAAAACTTCAAAACATAACATAAAAACATCCTAAACCCTAAACCTAACCTTTTCATATTTATAGACTAGTGAGGAAACCCTAATGGTTGCCCTTTTCTGTAATTTCATAGTACATGAATAATCTCCTAAAATCATATGTAAATATGTGTATAAGCCTGTATGTAGAGGTCAGGAATCACCGATCACTTGAAATATCGAAGTGGGGACAACACTAGAAAATTCTGAAATAACTCCGAAACAACTTTAGCATGTCGAGGGATCACGTGACCGCCATGTGGGACCTACGCTCCTGACCTACGCTTAGGCGTAGGGTCCAAAACCACAACGTAGGTTGGGTCCAATCTACCCCTTTTTCTCTCTAACGACGTAGGGTATAATGCATTTTTGCTGTAAAAACTCATCTTTTCATATTTGAGCTAGACTGGTCGCCTTTGACTCCCGATGCTTTTCGGTGCAGTAATAATGTCTGAAAATGACATTTTTGCCTTTTCGGTGTGGTAATGATGTCTAGAAATGACCATTTTGCCCTCTGATAGCTCTTCTTTGCTCTTGCACACCTCTTGATTCCTTTCTCCAGATAAAAACGAACACGGACCCAGTTAATTCACCGAGATTGACTCTGTTTCTTCATTAAGCTTCTGAAACATGCTTACACACATAAACGAGATAAAAATACCAACTAACAGAATGTAAAGACATATTGAGTACCTATCACATCCCCAAACTTACATATTGCTAGTCTCTTAGCAATAAACACAGAGAAAACTATTTGTGATGATTTTTATTCTATCTAACCTATCTACTCTAACCTAAGCCCTTGCTTTCGTGAGGGTCAACGATTACACTTAGCTCGTGTAACATCTATTTTAAACCCCAAGGTTACCCCTAGTGGACGAATAAAGTCTCATGAAGGTTTCCAGTGATGGTACCTACAAAATTCTCAATTCTTTTCTAATTACACATTCATGAGTTCACACACACAAATCAAATAAGCTATGATACAATACACGAGATAATATGAAAGCAAATACTCCCACTCACTACTAAACAATAATTATATCAAGCTTCGTATTATGAATGGTCCCCAGTTAAGTGAATGATTTTACTACTTTCTACTTAAAATCCAAACAACCTTCCATGATTTTGTGAACACTCAACTACAATATTTCAGTTTCTTTTCTCCTACTTTATTGATCAAATTTTTCCATTTTTCATTAAAACATACCTTTTGAACTTTCCACTTTTCATCCATTTCTGTCTTTCTACGCTCCGGACTTTCCAGCGAGGATTTTTTGTCCTAACCAACTGGGCCCGAGCTTCTTCCATGGGATTTATGCTCACCAGTTTTCTCCCCTTTAAACACGAACAATGTTATTGGTGATACCAAAGCCCGGTTACTCAGATCAAAGAACTGCCTTTTGCATTTTATCCATTTCAACCAAAACAACTCCCCTTCTCCCTTTTTATTGCAGCAAAATTATTTTTCAACTACAAAGTCAAAAATCAACCTATTTCTCACAGTGAATGTGTGCTTGTGTTTATAGGTCAAAGTCGTCTTACTTAATTTTAATTTCACTCACCCATGTAAACCACATCATTTCACTAACTTGATCTAATCATTATTCTCATGAGCGGAAACATTACATTACTTACTACTTATGCATTATAAACACAAACTTAATCAACTGTAAATGCCAAACATTCATGCGTAAAAACAAAGAATTGTTCCAATTTTTTTTGTTTTTTCTTGAAAATATTTATTCCTTGTAATACTATACCCTTACCCCCAAACTTAAATCAGACCATGTCCCCATGGTCAAAAATAAAATAGGAGAATAGATACAGTTACCCTTGAAGCTTAATTCTAAAGCAAAACACAAATTCTCTCCCCCAAAGTTGAATTGGATGACCTAGAGATATCATCAACAAAAGCGCACATACCCAATCATAGAAATGGAGAGAAAAATTGCATCATAAATATCCAGAATTTTGACACATGTTTTCAAGAAATCAAATATTTTATTATTATTATTATTTTATTTAACAAAAATAGTAATAAAAACAACTGATTTGGCCTTAAGGGCATACAATCCTTAAAAAAATAAAAATAAAAATAAACGAAACAAAGACGTGGCCTTAAGGGTCTACCGTCTCTATAAATAAAATAACCTAAAAATCCTAAATCTAAATCCTAGTCCGCCTCTTCTTCTTCATAACTCGACACGACGCTCTTCAACCATATTCGGCATTCTGCAGTCTCTTTCGACTTCTCTAAATCTTCATACAAATATATTTTCATGAATGTCCACCGCATCTCATCCAATTCCTTCATTTTATCACCCAACTACTCAGCAATGATTTTTGATAGTAAAAACGGGTATGGAAGATAATAGTCACATTTATCGGCTCCCGCTCATTCTCGACTCACAATTGCTCGAGCATACGACATCTCAGCCATAATCAATGTTGGAACACACACTTCATACACATGAGTTAGGGCATACAAAGTTTGAATCATAGTGTGATCTCATGGACTTGGTCAATTATTAGGCCAAAGTTGAGTCGCAACAACACAATCCAAATAAAGTAGATCCGACTTCAACCACCAATTATCACACATTTTATCCCCCGGATCTAAAACTGCACATAATTCCCACACCATATCTTAATCCTTATGTAGCCATAATAACGGATTCTCCTTCAACATTCCTTGTAAGTTTGTAGGCGTACTAATTGGTATATTCCATGCATCGGCAATACTTCTTCTTCCAACCACAACAGGAGCACTGCACTTAGTCACTTTAGCCCTTATCACCTCAAATCCTAGCGGTCCCAAAATTATCATATTTTCATAGACTTTTCGGACCAAGCCCGGATACACCTTTTCCCCCGCCAGTTTTTCTAGACTCTTCAATCCTCGTTCTCTAAGGATTTTCCTTCTGGGTGCAACTAAAACTCGATTCATCGTCTACGGACAAAATATCTCCTCAAATTGCAACCGACACTACAAAAACAACTTTGGTGTGGTTCGGCTTCCTTTCCGACTTATAGATTCGTTATTCGTGCTCTTCATGACCACATGTGGTTCCATCTCTTCTATAAACTCTTCCGGGTCAGAATAATCTTCATTAGCATTATCCATACGAACCCTCCTCGAAATAGAAAGAATAAAAGAATAATAGAAGAAAAATACCCAATCTAATGCTCACTCTTTGAGAATTGTGAATTATGAATTATGTCTACCCTATGGATGTATTTATAGATGAATGGAGTATAATTAGAAGAGAAAAAGGATTTAAAATCCTTAATTGACTAAGAAAGGAGAAACAATAACTAATCCAACTTTTATTTGTAGTTTCCTTGTCATATTAGGAATACTCTAAAAATTCTACAAAAACTCAACACAAATTCCTAAAAATAACTTAAACAAATCTAAATACAAATATAAGTACAAATCAGGCCAAAACATCCCAAAAAGGGAAGAATTTTTCAATTTTTCTGGCCCAACCACGAACTACCCTACGCCTAAGCGTAGGGTAAGGCTAATTTTTTTTCTTTTTTTTAGATCATAACACGCTTTATAATACTCGACGCACCCCCAAACTTAAATGTACACATGTCCTCATGGTGCAAAAATAAAATCACACATACTCAATGTAATAAACATAGTAAGGCACACATATCAATAAAAGCGGTGAAAAACTGTCATTTTATACAAAAGCAAAAATATAACAAACAGTTAGAGATGATCATTAAAGCGGTCACAAAAGATCGAACACTGACTCTCCGCTCTACGATTAATCTCTACTATGGACAACTAAAACTAAAACCCTTAAAAACAAAATAAAATAAAAAAACTAAACTATAACTACAAAGCATCATCTAGAGGTGGCTGTCGTGGTAGAACTGTCACTCCCATGTGTCGCAGCATAATATCCCACTGATCCATCACCTCACGGTGCTCACGCTATCATGCCTACCTCTCCTCTGTAAATGAGCGCTCTAATCCCTCAATACCTTTAATTAGCTAGTCAACTGAGTCTGAGTCATCATAACAGCACCCCCAGTCGGGGCCTGTGGCTCATCACCTCCTAAAGCAGCCTTCTCAGCCTGTGGCACCTCTACCTCAAGCATCTCATCTGCAGCCTATGGCACCTTTACATCATCCTCTTGTGCACCCAGCAGTAAAACTCATCCGAACCTGCACCAGCGAGCATAAGTCGCTGGACCCTTCTTGATCCACCCCTTGTTCCACGCTCCCTTTCCATACGCAACTAGCAGTGCAAACTTATCCTCAGCATCTATTTGTAATCCCTGATCAAATATCAACTTCATCAAAAGGTAGGGTAGAACCATCTGAAACTTGGTAGTCCCAACCTTGTTCTCTCGACACAAGTGAATATAATGCTGGAATAAAGTCTGCTAAAGGGTGTGTGGAATAGAGTACTAGTGACAATCTCAAAAGCATAGTTCAATGCCGGAAATTGCGGGTAGCACATTGTCTGATGGGAATGTGGTAACACATTGGACCGGACTATTATATCCCAGAGCCACAACATCGAATGATAGTTGGACTTCTTGGTCCCATTACACCTATTGTCTGCCCACTGCCCCTCCGTCTGCAATCTCACCATATTATAAAGTGGCAGAAGTGGGTCTGGCATAGGTGGGAACCTGTCCTCTAGCTCTGCAGGGCAGTCGTGTAGAATACCCCATGCAACAGCAATACTCTCGGGAGTAATCTCAAACTCCCGCCCCTGCACTACTGTCACTAGTCGAGTCCTTCTTTTGTAATGCCTCATATGAAGCCAGAACTCGCTAATATTTAAGGTTTGGGGGGGGGGGGGGGGGGAGGAATTAGTTACTTGCTTATATTTGAAGGGAATGAGAAAAATAAAAAATTTGAAAATTTTGAAAAAATTATTATTAAGTTCTTCATGCAAAAGATTTGATTGATGTCAAGTATGATTTGATTTGTGTACATGTTATGATTAGAAAGGTATTATGTATGTAAACTACCCCACTCTTGAGTATGTAGTAGTTTGATTAGATTGGATTTTTAAGATGTGGTTCACATGAGTGAATAAATGAGTGAAATTGAAACTGAGAAGGATAGTTTTGACCTATAATCACATGCACATCTTCTCTATGGGACAACTATTGACATTTGACTATGTAGTTGAAAAAAGAACGATGTTTCAATGACAAATGAAGAAGGGGAGTAGTAAAGAATAGAAAATATATATATTATAATATATGTGGAGAAAAGTTGAAAATATATGGTGATAAAATATATATAAGATGCAAAAAGTAGTTATTCGATCTGAGTAACTGAGCCTTGGTATCACCAATATCTTTGTTTATGTAAAAAGGGAAGAAAACTAATGAGCATAAATTCCATGAAAGAAGCTCGGGCCCAGTTGGTTGGGACTAAAAATCCCCGCTAGAAAGTCTGGAGACTTAGAAAGCCAAAAAGGGATAAATGAAAAATATATATATTGAAGCTGTGTCATGGCAGAGTTTGATCAATGAAGTAGAAGAAGGGAGATTAGTCTACCATAGAGAATGAATGTTCACAAAAACACGGAAGACTATGTGGATCGATTGTAGAGATTAGCAAGTTTATTTCACTACTGTGGAGGACCATTCTTTTTATTTAATTTATGAAAATTATTATCTTATGAGTGTGTGGGGATGTCTTGTATGCATTTTACTCTGATGACATTATAGCATTATATGATTTAATGATTATTTGATTTCATGAGCATACAAGAATGAAAGAATTTGTGGGTAGTATACTTACACCTTCGTCCACTCGATATTGCTGAGGGGTTTAAAAGGCTTATTACACGTGCTAAGTGTAATCTTACACCTTCACGAAAGAAAAGGTTAGTTAATTTTGTTAAGTTAGATAGTATAGTTGGTTAGTAAAAAACACAATCATTACAAATTTTGATTTTACTTTTTGAATTGATTGCTAAGGGACTAGCAATGTGTAAGTTTGGAGGTCTTGATAAGAGACAAATATCATACATTCTAGGCTCCTAATTATGCATTGTTATGTCTATATTTATCATTTTATTGGTACTTTTATGTGGTTTCCGTGTTTTCAGAAATTTCAGGCCATGTCATGTCAAACAAGTTAAATTCGGTGAAATAACTAGATTAAAGACTCAAGATCGTTAGAGAGCCGAAAGTATGGATAAAATACCAAAAATAAGTCAAGGATACAAAAGGAGTGAAGAAAAATGAAACCGAGAAGAGAAACGGAGCAAACAGATTGATATACTAAAGTGCAAGGTGAAGAACAACCGAGTACTTGGTAGACCCTTCACCGAGTACTCGGTAAGGTGCTCAATCCACACCAATTGTGGAGAAAAGAGAAAAAAGGACCAGGGACTTGGCATAATCCATGTCTATTGCGCCAGCCACCGAGTACTCAGTGGACACATCACCGAGTACTCGGTAAGACAAAATCAATAAGTCAAGCTACAACTTCAGTCTCAAATTCAAACCATCATAACCTGATCAAAACGTCACCAAATGGAGTGATTCTTGAGCCTAACATCAAGAGCTTAAAGTCAGCTTTCTAATGCACTTTGAATCACGTAACAATTCCTAACGTAGCTCCAGATATGATAAACACAGGACAGCATGTCGAACCTGAAAATCACGTGCGGGTCAGCTTCGAGTACTAGGTATAATTCCACCGAGTACTCGAAATTTTGACGAAATAAACTTAATCGGTGGAGCCCGTTTGATTTGGTTTTCACTCCAATACATCTTGTGACATATTTTATGCATATTATGATCATATTTCACTTCATTTGTCATCAATTCACAAAAGGAAAAGATTTACTTGAACGAAAAACAATCCATATTTAGACAGACTTGATCAACCTCTATAAATTAAAGGGTTGGGTTCATATCTATTTATCTATCTATCTACCCTTCATATTATTCATCATACATCTTTTCCATGGGAGATTCTAGATCAGAGAGAAAATAAAGGCACCAAATTGTGTGCCTCGACAAAGGAGAAACAACGATCATGGAGGCAGTATCTACATCAAAAATTGAGATCACCACAACCATGAGCGGCTAAACGGGTAACTAGGATTTTTAGCAAAACCTTAGCCAAGTAATGTATCTTTTATTTATTTCAATTATTTAAGGGGAAACTGAAGGACACATATGTGAAGATTGTGTCGATGAGTGAACACATTTGATTCAATATGAGATTCTTTATTTATTTTATGTCTTGTCTTATCTTGAATGAATATTTTATCTTACTCAATCATAATTATTCAATATGAGCTAGAACTCGGATGCTTAATTCATGATTTTGTACACAATAGTGGCTAATTAACATGAAATCTTGATTTAAACAGATCATGCTTGAAAAAGATTACTAGTGATGTGCTTTTAATTTATATTCACAGGAGTAGTTTAGAAGTAGATGCATGTACTAGTTATGCTGAAATAGAGATGGTATGTGCCAATGATTGATCTATTGTTCTCTTTTTGGGATTAGGATTTTGTCGTTGATTGCGACCCTACATCTGATTCACATATGATGGATCGCCCTTTACAATTGAATAAATATTAGTATATATTATGTTGTTAGTGGTGGAGTTAGAAATACCCTAGAATCTATCTTTATGTCTCTATCTCAAAACTATCTTTATTTGTTTTATTTAATTTAGTTGTTTATTAGTTTATAATCAAAACCCAAATCAAATTATCTTAGCAATTGAAGAGTGTTACTTTATTAAAATTTAGAGTATAACTTAGTCCCTGTGGATACGATATACCCTATAATAAAATACTATACTATGATTGATTCGTACACTTGCGATAGGAAAAACTAGGTCATCTATAAGGGTTTATTTGTACGCATCATTATTATCATTATTTATCATCCCTTCCTAGTAGGCTAAAAGGATTAAGGTCTAGCCACCGATCATACTCTCTGACACCAAGTTGTCACGCCCCGAATTTCCTAGGACTCCAAAACACGAGTCTAAGACTTAAGGGAGTGAAGCAGAAGTGAAAAGAAACAAATAAAAATTTCATGAAGTCGTCAAATACCCGTACAAGGGTAAAATAGTCATTTGACGCACCTAATATGACAAAAGGATCACTCAAGATTGAAAAGGAAATGAAATGACTCGAATGGCACTCTAAACGTATTATTCCAACACCACATGTTTACCCAAGGATAAAATGGTCAAATCAGAGGTAAAATGATAATTTCAAAGTGCAACTACAAATTTTGGACATAGCACAAGTCGTAGGAACAAACATGACCTATTTTTAAGCAATGAGGTGAGCGATATAAAGTTTTGAAAATGGAATCGGACAACGCCGACAAAAACAAAAAGTTGAAGTATCCCACTTTCAGCAAGGGCAAAATAGTCATTTCAAGGGTAAAACTGACATTTCAAATTTTATCTCAATAATTTGGACATAGGACAAACCATAGAAACAAATGGGACTCCATTCGGAACAATGAGACAAAAAATATGGAAGTTGGAAAACAGTATTGGACAATAACAACCAAAACCGAACAAAACGGGTAAAACACGAGTTCGAGCACCAAAACCGAGTCGCATGGACCAAAATCCAAAAACTGAATATATATGTCAAATGAGTCTCTAAGAAGCCCATAGAAAGAAACGAAAATGAATTCCTGTAAGCAAGGCGAGAAATATAAACTAAAAAACAAAAACCGCGACATGAAAAGTTTAAAATATACCATTACATTCAAATGATCATAACTCACTTGAAAATATGTTAAATCAAGTGATTCCAAATCCTAAATATAATTTCAAGATGTTAGATTTCCAACTCCACAAAAATTGGCTCGATTCGACCGAGTTACAGGGAAGGAGGTACGACATTTTGGAAAACGCCGCGCGCGCTGCGCTGCACCCAGCAACATAGGTGCGGGTACTGTAGCACCAAAACATTATTCCAAAATTGAAGTTTCGAAAAACTACCTTCAAGCCCTACAGACTGATCCAATATTACACTAATAAGCTTAAAAAAGTTTAATTTTGTGAAAATTTGCGATAAAACGACCATTTCACCACCGGTCTCCGTTTTAGCATCCTGTCGATTTTTTAACTGCCAAAATCATTTCAAACAATTCAAAATAATTTTCTAAAGCCCAAAGTTTTAGTTAGGGTCACGGGGGTAGGCGAAAACTGGGTTTTCCATTCAAAACTAAAGGGTTTGTTTCAAAATTTAGAAAAACGTCGTTTTCGGCCAAACTTCTAGTAACAACATTAAAGAGCAATAATGCACTTCAAAAATCAAAATGAAAAGATCCAAATTTACACACTTTACTATTAAAACGCCTCATGGGGATGCAACATTATAGTTTTACAAAACAAGGCATTAACTAGCATTCGGACATCGAAGTGCGCCAAAAGAGTTAAGTCCCGCGCATAGTGCTCTGAAGGACGTACATCAAAAGTAATCTATCCGGCTAACATGCTAACCGGCAAAAGAGAGGTAATACATCATTTAAATTACAAGTTCGCAAAAGAAGGCATGTGAGTACACGTATCACTTATACTTCACAAAAAGATAAAGTCCATCACTATAAGTACAAAGGATGGACAAGACACCATAATCCATTGAGTAGCTACGAACGTCTTGTAATGGGACCATCACTTGAAAAATATAATATGTCATGGGGTGAGCTGACTAGCCCAGTAGAGGAAGCGTCATTGCCTCAATCTCGGTAGTCCGAGTGGTACAACCCACCCAAGGTTCATGCTACTAATCCTAGGTCGGTATCTTGTTCCACATGGCTCTCACGCCAATCCAGAACCCCATCGAACCCAACAAGCAGTTTCCCCCAACATGCTCACATTATAGTCATTCAAGCATAGCATGCTTCAACATCAAAATCATAATCACATATATGATAGTTTAAATGCAATATGACTCAACACACCTCATAGTACACACTTCGCCCAATACAAGTTAACAGATACACACTCTGGCCATTTACTTTTGAGGATACAAGCTCATCAAGTAATGTAGAGTGCCACACCGATTCTTCCCAAGTGATTTTGACACTTCTCACTTTCACCAAGGAAGAGCAGTTGCACGAGAGCCCTGCTTGCAACTCCTCTGCCCCTAAATCTGAAGGTCACGAATATGAGCCCCATTTGCGACTCCCAAACTAGAATCACGTTCTTTGACTTACTAATTCCGTAGGTGTGAAACACCTCTTGGCCAGTTATTGCGACGATCCGACACAAGACTACCCACACATGATTACACGACCCACATAGACCAACATCATATTTTTGTCACTACACGATGTACTCAATATCCATCAAGGATTCCAATAACAATCATTATCCATCACAATATATGTTTATCTCATTTTGCAATATATTATACTCATAATAACCATGGTCCATCATAATACATTCTTTATCTCTTTATGCAATATATTATGCCCAACTCATCAATATGCTCATAATATCACATTTATAAGCAATAAACCACAACAAGCATTTATATCACACAATCATGCTTTCAAGGGCCTAGTTAATTGTCTAAATTGTCAATACTCAAATCGCATATATATATATATATATATATATATATATATATATATGACATATATACACATAGACACACACACCCTCGTACAAAAACTAAAACAATTCATTTTTCCCCTACCTTAATCCAAGCAAGCTAACACAAGAATGCCCAAGGAGGTTCAAGCCAAGCTACCAACTCAAGTGCTCAAAAGGATAGCTTTCAACTAGCAACACACCATTTAATTAACAACAAGTTTACAATGGTGTCACAATTAACCGAAATCGTTCAAAAGTGGTTCCAACCACAAGAATCAAATCAAACCCTAATGATAGCTAATCTAAGGTTTCATGGAGAAATAAAATCTCATGAGTATAAGATAGTGAAATCACCACTAGCTTCTTCACAAGATGAAATCAAGAGCTACTACCAATGGTACTCACTTAATAGTTGGAAGCAAAACTTAACCTTCCATAACATGAATAAAAGAAGGGCAAAATCAATATCAACACAAGGAATTCATGAACATGGAAGCTAGGGTTCTAGCAATAGAACCCTAGAATGGAATAGAAGACTTACCAAAGTAGTTCAAGAACACTACACCAAGAGATCACCACAAGAACTCATCATCCACCAAGCATGAAGAGAAAGGAGAAAGCAATAGCTTGATTTGGGAAAATGAAAGTCTTGGAAAGTGAATAAGACCTAAGAGTTGTAGAGATTCTCACATTTCTCACCATCCAAGGGTTGAGAATAAAGCAAGGAAAATGAATAAAGGATCTAAGGGTGGAAATGAAGTCCTGCAAATGAAAGACCAAGAATAATGCATTCTTGCATTTGTGTGTCATCCAAACAAGGCCCTATGATCCAAGAGTTTTGAGCAAAGGTGGAGGACTTGAATCAATGGTGGAGAATGAGACAACACTTAAAAGTGTGAAATGACCAAATCCTTCCCAACTTAAGGTTAATTACAAGAGTTTCATCATGACTCTTAATTACCCTTTTACCCCTTGTCATCCTTTCTATTTACCACCATGCCACTCATACACCAACACTTAGCCAAATCTATACAATTTCTACTAAGTCCTCCTAATATGAAAATGTCCATTTACCCTTTGGTCATTTATTTCCTGAAATCATTTTCAACAATTTTCATTATTCTCAAAATGAATATACAACATGCAACTTAAAATTTTAATATCACATAAAACATGTAAGTCATGTAAAACACATAAACACATTAAGCACATAATCACATAAGCACTTAACTGTTAATAAAAAATATTAATTAGCATGTAAAAATACCGGACACTACAGACCGTGATGAGGAAAACACTACGACTCGATCTTACGACTCAAACCAAAACTATTTACTACAGTCTATAAACTAGGTTCAAAAATAACTTTTTTATCCCCTAGTACCAATGTTTAATATCGTTGGCGCGACGATGCCATCTCTTAGTAACTTGGATCATGCTCGTGTGATGGATCTGATATATCAATCATCTCCACAACACACTCAACTGGCTAAACATTTATATAATGCTTCCGTCTTTAACCATTCGCTATAAACTTATTTCCAGTCGCAGGATCATCAAGCGCTACTACTCCATGGGGGGAAACCTTTATAACTTCGTACGGTCCATCCTATCTTGACTGAAGCTTACTAGGAAACAGCTTTAATCTCGAATTAAGGAGCAAAACCTTCTGACCAAGCTCAAAGAATTTCTTTCGAATGTGTTTGTCATGAAAAGCCTTCATTCAAGCTTTGTAAATCCGAGAATTCTCGTAAGCATTGTTTCTCAACTCCTCAAGCTCTGTGAGTTGGAGTTTCCACTGAGCACTAGATTTCTTCAAATCAAAGTTCAACCTTCGAACTGCCCAATATGCTCGATGCTTTAGCTCAACAGGAAAATGACATGCCTTACCATAGACAAGCCGATACGGTGTCATACCTATCGGATTCTTGTATGCAATCCTATAACCCACAGTGCATCATTTAACCTTTGAGGCCAATCTTTTAAATCAACTCGCACTATTTTCTCTAAGATATTCTTCACTTCCTTGTTAAAAACTTCCAATTATCCTTCTGACTGGGGTGATATGGTGTACGAATCCTATGATTGACGTCGTACTTCCGATACAGACCACCAAGAAAATGGTTATCAAAGTGTGTTCCGTCATCACTGATTATCACTCGCGGTATACCAAATCTTGCAAAGATATTAGACTGTATAAACTCCACCACTGTCTCATGATCTGCATGTTTGGTTGCTACAGCATCTACCCATTTTGACATGTAATCAACGCCCACAAATATATACTATTTCTTGTTTGCTTGTGGAAATGGTCCCATGAAATCTATACCCCATAGATCAAACAACTCAAGACTAAAATTGGGGTTAAAGACATCATATCACGTCGGGATATGGATCCCAACTTCTAGCATCGCAAAAACTCTTTGCAATATTCAAAGGCATCTTTGAATATGGTTGGCCAATAGAATCACTTTCTGATAATCTGATCAGAGCAATACTTGTATAATCGCGGATTATCCTAAATATAAAATTTAACCTAACTGAAGAATCGGTCTCTTTCATTCTTAGACCAACCTTTTGGAATCTGACTCGTGGATTTATAATTCACAATATTAGCATACCACGGTATCTACTCTACAATAGCTACACTGAATAGATGTTCATCCGGGAATGAATCCTTAAGAGGAGTAGTTTCCTTTGTAGTCTCAACAATGATCCTTGACAAATGGTCAGCAACTATATTTTTTTTAATCCTTTTTATCCTTAATCTCCAAATCAAATTCTTCTAGTAAGAAGATCCATTTCATCAGCCTTTATGATCAAAATTTATCCAAGGCAAACACAACCGCTAGCAACTCTTTCTCTGTGGTTGTGTAATTAATTTCTGCATCGTTCAGAGTCTTGTTGGCATAATACACCGCATATGGTAGCTTCTCCTTTCTCTAACCTAATACTGCTCCTACGGCATTGTCCGAAGCATCGACATTAGCTCAAACGGCAAAGACCAGTCTGGTGGACGAATGATTGGGGTTGTTGAGAGTTGAGTACGCAGCTCCTAAAAAGCATGAAGACACTCTTTGTCAAAGACAAAGGTCGCATCTTTGGCTAAAAAGTTGCACAGCAGCCAAACGATCTTACTAAAATCTTTAGTAAATCGTCTGTAAAACCTAGCATGGCCTAAGAAAGATCTTATTTGTTTAACATATGTGGGAGGAGACAATTTTGAAATCAATTCGACTTTTCCCTTATCTACCTCAATCCCTTTTTTTGATACAATGTGGCCAAGTATTATCCCCTCATGAACCATGAAATGGCTCTTCTCCCAACTCATAATTAAATTCGTCTCTTTGTATCGCTTAAGCGCAAGTGCTAGATGTTTTAAACAGTCTTCAAAGGTTGCCCCAAAAACTAAAAAATCATCCATAAACACTTCTAGTTATTTTTCCACCATGTTAGAGAATATCGACATCATACACCTTTAGAAAATAGCTAGCGCATTACACAAACCAAAAGGCATCTATATGTATGCAAATGTACCATATGGGCAAGTGAAAGTGGTTTTCTCCTGATCAACAGGATCAATTGCCACTTTAGCCGGAATATCCATCCAATAAACAGTAATAGCTCTGTCTAGCCAATCTCTCTAGGATTTGATCAATAAATGGCAATGGGAAATGATCTTTTCTAGTATGAGAGTTGAGTTTTCTATAATCATTGCACACATGCCAACCTGTGGTCATGCACTATGGGATTAACTCACCCTTCGAGTTAGGTACAACTGTGATACATAATTTCTTCAGCACCACGTGTGTCGGACTTACCCATGTACTGTCCGATATGGGGTAAATAATACCCGCATCTAGCAGTTTTACCACCTCCTTCATCACCACTTCCTTCATATTTTGATTCAATCTCCATTACATCTCTCTTTATGGTTTTACATCCTCCTCTAAGTGTATGCGATGCATAGAAATTGAGGGTTATATACCTTTCAAATCAGCAACACTCCATCCTATTACCTATTTACTGTCACTGAAGACCTTGACCAGACTCGATTCCTATTCTTTTGTTAGCTTTGATGATATGATCATAGGAAAAGTCTCATCTGGTCCTAAAAAGACATTTTTTAACTTCTCGGGCAATTCCTTGAGTTCCAACGTAGGAGGAGTTATCAGAGATGGTATTGGTGGTGTATTCGAGATTGTGGACAGCAGCTCAAATTGCGTTTTCCAAGGTTCGCCATATAATGCAGACTCTAACGCCGCAATGCCTGCATAATTCACACTCAGGTGTTCATCTCAATCATTTGGTTCATCTTCCAACCTCACTTTAGTAATAAGAGATACTATCTCATCCTTCTCTAAAATTCTTGGTACAAACTCTTCCACAATCTCATCAATTTCATCAACCTCGTCAATTCAAAAATAGTCCACCGTCTTCGGAAGCTAATGATTAGAATAAAAAACATTCATCCGTACTTTTAGGTTTCCAAATGACTACTACATAGCCCCTGTTCTGCAGTTAATGCACGCATTGGCCGTGGCCAAGAACAGTAGTCCTAAAATCACAGGGATGTGCTTATTTGAATCTGGGACAGGTTCTGTATCGAGGATTGTAAAATCCACCAGAAAATAGAACTTGTCCACCTGAACTATGACATCCTCCAGTATCCCTCTCGCTTTCTTGATGGATCTATCTACAAGTTGAAGCACTACCGAGGTGGGATTCAAATCTCCCAACCCTAGCTGTTGATAAACTAAATAAGGAAACAACTTAACACTCGCACCTATATCAAGAAGAGCTCGACCAATTTTCTGATCGCCAATGACGTAAGGAATAGTGGGTGCACCGGGATCTTTTCTCTTTGGTGGTGTGTTGCTTAAAAGAAGTGAACTCACTTGTTCAATCAGCAAGATTTTCTTCTGGACCTTTGCTCATCTTTTTCATTTTTGGGTACAAAGGTCCTTCAAAAATTTAGCATAAGGTGGAATTTGGGCGATAATATCCAAGAGAGACAAATTAATTTTGACATGCAAAAAAGTTTCTAGCATGTTAGTCTCCTTGTGCTTACCATATCTGGTTGGCTATCTCAAATGTTGAGGAAGTGGTGATGTTTCCTCATAACATACCCTTTTTGGCTCCTCTGGCAATGTTTGGTCGATATCTTTCTCCACCTGAGGTTGATCAGTCGGAACTTTCTCAGTCGCCTTTCCCTTACTCACCCTTTCTTCATGTTCCTCCTCAACCTTATTCTCTACTTCCCTTCCACTTCTTAAAGTCGTGATTGGTTGAACCAATTCATGAGGCTTATTAGCAAAGGATCCAAACTCCATTACTTGATTGTTCTTCGGGTTGGCCATCGGCTGACTAGGTAATCTTCATTCTTATCTTCTTTTTAGGGATTAGCTACTTGGGCCAACTGGGTATCTAGCTTCGCCAACGTCTGAGCATGAGAGCCTAACATATTCTGAATGCCTTGTAGAATCTTTCAAAACTCATCTGGTCTCGGTGCTGGGGTTTGACTTCTCTGATGTTGAGGTTGGTAGTTGAAAGGCCAATTGCTTTGAGAATTAGGCTAAAAATTTCGAGTCATAACTTGTGGTTCAGAATTAAATGATTGATGACTCGAAGGAAATTGTGGCTGAGGATTCTCCACATTTTGAGAAAGATATGAAAGATGTGGATGATTTCGCCAATTCGAATTATATGAATTAGAAATTTGAGTATTGTTTAAATTGGTCCATGCTACATTAGCATCAGCAATAATTACCTCATTATTCTGAAATTCATTTTGGGAGAGATTAGGTCCTCATGCTAAGACCTCTCTCGGAGCTGAAAGACTCAAGTTTATGAATTTATCGAGCTTCTCTCCTAATATAGATACTAATTCTCTGACATCATCATTATTTTTATCTATGATAAATGCTTTGTCAGATCTTCTTTCAGGTCCATCTCTAGCACGCATCTTAGATTCATGTTAAATCGAGTTATCGCTCACATTATCAAACAGCTCCAAGAGTTTTCCTGTTGGCTTCAGTGTAAACTGTCCTCCCACTACTGCATCAATTAGGTTCTTGTGTGTGGCACCCATTCCGTGATAGAAATTACGCACAATGTCTTTCTCAACAAACTTGTGATGGGGACACTTCCACATAATTTCATTAAATCTGTCCCAAGCATCATGGATCTGCTCACCAGGCAATTCCCTAAAGTGAGTAATTACTTCTTGTGCTTCATGGGTTCTACCTACTGGAAAATATTTTTCTAAAATTCAACTTTTAAGGTTTCCCAATCAATTTTTACAGTTTTCTCTAAAGCAACATACCATCTTTTAGCTTTTTCTCTCAAATAAAAGGGAAATAATCTCACTCACAATGCATTCGGACTCAGATTCTCTATTCTAACAGTTGAAGCCATTTCTAAGAAATCATTAATATGTTGATATAGATCTTCATTCCTAAGTCCAAAGAACTTAGGCAACATATTGATGACACTAGATTTGATCTCATAATGCTTGACCCCTTATTCTTCTGGAAATTTAGTATACGTCTCACTAGTAATGGGTGTATAGTATCCCTTCAAAAATGTGGTTGGTGTCTTTCGCACTTCGACATTCCGGTCGGACATCCTTTCTTGCTTCAACTGTTTATGACGCTCTTCTTCCCTTGCTCAATGATTTTGATGAAAAGTTCATTCGATCTCAGGATCGAAAGGTACTAACGCAGTATTGGGGTCAAAAAGGACATGCCTATCGATCATACACTAGACAAAAAGTATATATATATATATATTTATGAAGACAAACTCAACTACATCTAAATTATTCTAAGTATTAACAACAAGGAGAGCTAAAATTATGAGCGAAATTAAGCTAAACTAAAACTCACAAGAGGTCCAACAACACAACTTTCGTTGCTCCGCTATCTCCCTTTATGATATTCAGAGTACCTGTCAATCACACAAAAATTCTAACTTTAAATACACTACAATAACGCAATACTACTAAACCACTAAAGCAATGAATAATGCCAAGTCCCCGACAACAGTGCCAAAAAAGTTGATGTCCTCTCAGGATGGTTAAAAATATGTGTTAAGAACACACCCTTAAGACGACCTAGGTTTTACCTATCGCAAGTGCACGAGTCAATTATAGTATATAAACGACTTGTACAAGGGAATGTCGAACCCGCAAAGACTTGATTATTCACTTCAGCAGTTCAAAACTATTGAATTATGGTTGAAAAAGTATTTGATTTGATTTTGATAATTATGACTAAATTAACTAAGAACATAAAGTAAATTGAGAGTTTTATCAAGAGAGAGATAACTAGGGTTTTCATCGCTACACCACTAAATGCATAACATAGTTTCCAATTTCCACAATTGTAAAAAGGGCGATCTATTCCCATGAATCAGAATGTACCGCAAATAGTCGAATATGATCCCAAAAGGATACCTTCAACCGGATTCATTACAACCCATCTCCGGACATAGTGTATCTAGTGCATGTTATTTAATTTACTCTAATATACTCCTAATGCATGAAAATAAACTAAAGCATGTCTATGATAGGTCGTCGAGGCATGGCCTGTGTAAACCTAGGGTTTCGAGTGTTAAGAACCATTGTTGTAGAAAATCACACTATGTTTATGATAACGTGATTGTGTAAGAAGATATATTCATTCAATATAAGATAAGAATTAAGAACAAATATATAATCTTGTGTCAAGAATAAAAACGATCACTCATTTACAACAATCATCATGGTATAGTCACAGCTTCCCCTTTGTTACAACTGAAAACAAATATAAAAACTATATTACTTGGCTGAGGTTTTGCTAGAAACCCTAGATACCAGTTTAGTTGATCATGGCTGATGGAGACCACATCGTTGATGTTGAATCACTCACCATTCTCTTCTTCTCTGAATCTATAGGTCTTGTATGGCTTATCCTTCGAATGATATATGAATCTCCAGAGACTGCTCTGAAAATTATACGTGTGTAGAAGCTCTCTCAAATCTGTAACAGACATCTCTATTAAAGTTGTGGGAAACCTTAATGGTTACCCTTTTTCATCATTTAACGCTAAACTGAACAAAACCCTATACTCTGACATATAATATGTGCATATGATGTGTGTTGAAGTGTTAAAGTCATAGTCGCATCAAAAAACTCAAGTCAGGGTCAATTTTGGGATTTCACAGCGCTAATACGTAGGTTGACTACCCGCGGCTCATTGAGGGGCTACGCGCGGTGCGTACGTAGAGGATATATGCAGCGCGTAGGCCTATCTACACATAGTGCATAGGCCAAAAATCACTGGGCGTAGGCTGATCGTAGAAATAACACTTTCTAGCCACTTTTAGATACTAGGCGCATTGGCTGTGCGTAGCATTTTTCATGGAAATCACTTTTCTTGGGAATAGTGTCATTTGAACCCCCTCAACTCCATTAGAATGATTCTTAAAGTTGCAGCTCAAAAAAATAACGTTTCTGCCCTCCGGGAGGCATATTTCTTTTGTAAAGACCTCTTTAGCTCTCTTCTTGAATATAAATGAGCATTTCTCTAGTTAATTCCCTAAAGTTAGCTCTATTTCTTCATTAAGCTCCTGAAACACACGTAAACACACAAATAACATAAAAATACCAAATAATAGAATCTAAGGATGTAACATTAGCAAGATAGGGGCCTAAAATGGTCAATATTTGGCACCTATCAATTATTGTTAAGAGAGGAAGATTAATCTTTACTTGTTAGAACGTCTCAAACATTTCTTGAATTTTTTCTCCTTCTATTTTGTAAGTAACATGCTCTTGTAAACGCTGTGGAAATGGAGCTTTAGGTTCGTAGCTCGTTTTTCCTTTTTCTTTTGGTGGTATAGAATTTTGTATTTCCATAACTGGTTCTTGTTTCTTTTTAGAAACTAATTCTTTTTCTATTTCTATTTCAAGATTTATTTCATTAGAAGCTAATTCTTTTTCCACATCAGGATTGCTTTCTTTATTATTTTGTTTATTCGTCATTTCCTCAAATTGTTCCTCAGCCTTGTTGTCTATGACTCTACCACTTCGAAGTATAGATATGGCTTGAACAGTTTTTATTGTTGGTTCTCCTACTAGTACTATATGTTCAATCATATGTTGCCCTTTATGAATGGTTAACTCGGTAGTTTCCCTTATTCTCGGCTATTCATAGAATTAACTATCTGCCCAATTTGGGTCTCAAGTTTAGAGATAGATTGGGAATGGGTATGTAGGAGTTGCGTGGCATTTTCGAACTCGTTCAGCACACTCCTGAGTTCTTGTTCAAAACCAGGAGTTCTCATAGGTTGTGTATTGTTCGGGTTTCTAAACGGTGGTTGATTAAGGTTTTGATTAAAGGTGTTATTCTGAGTTTTATATGAAAAATTATGATGATTTTGCCAACCGGGGTTATAGCTATATGAAAATGGGTCATTATTTAGGTTGGTAAAGGTTGCATTAACATCCTCAATTATATACCCAGATTCTGATTGTGTATAAGGACAGTTGTTGGCATAGTGTGAAGAATTAGAACATATCGAACAGACTTCGTGGGGTGTGGGGTTTATATGAATGGTTCTCATTAGTTGATAAAACAAATTATTTAGCTCATCCACTTTTTATGTTACTTCATATATCTGACTCGCTTCGAATGCGTTAACGGTTCTTTTAGGATTGGAAAGGATAAATCATGGAGCTCTAATATCAGACATATTTTTTTAGGAATCTTCACTAAGATTCTTAAAAATATTCCATAGGAAGTCTTCAGTTTTATGTGTCAATGTTCTTCTATACGCTGCATCAAATGTATTTTTATGGCCCTCTCCTTATCCTATAAAAAAACTACAGACTAATTCGTGACTAGGGAATCCATGATAAGGGAATTTTTGTAAAATTTCATTAAATCATTCCTAAGTTTCATAGAATTGCTCACCAGGTATTTGTGAAAACATTAAGATAGCTCTACTAGTCTCGTGCATTTTTCCTACTAGGAATAATTTTTGTAAGAATTTATTTTGAAGCTTCTTCCAGTTATTTCTAATATCTTCTAGTATTGTGTCATACCAGAGTTTCGCTTTATCTTTTAAGAAATGAGAGAATAACCTCATTTTAAAGTCGTCATCCGTACATCTTCTTATACACACCGTGTTACAGACCTCTAGGAATTCATCTATATGATGATAGGGATACTCATGAGCGTTCCCATGAAACTTAGATAACATATTAACTATAACATGTTTAATTTCATATTGGTCCGCTCCTGCTGGTATTTTGATTTCAAATGGGGAAGTATATTCTTGCGGAGTATAAAAATCTTTAAAGACAGCAGGCAGATTTACTACTGCGTTATCATGCATGTTTATAATATTTAAATTATCTAGATTCTTTTTTTTATTTATTTGGTATGTTTGATCAATTTCAGGATCAAAGGCCTCAAGGGGACTATTAATTTAGTGACGTCCAAGCATAAACAATAAATAATAATATTAAATAAAAGAATAAGTTACAATAAATGAATAATGCAACAAATATATATTTAAATAAATAAATTATTATTATTTATTTTTTATTATTTATATATATATATATATTATTTTATATTTTATATATAGGAATAAAATATATATGTTATGCAAATATGTTTCTATTTTTATTTTAAGAAAATATTATATTTTATAAATATTGTTTTTGTACGAACATAAGTATTCTGATCGATGACAAAGTCAATCGAACAATCGAGGTGATTACCGATCGATCAGAAGATGTTGCGAACGATCGTTGAACTTACCGAACGATCACTGAAGAAGTCGATCGATCGGATACTGGAGTCCGTGAGTTTTCTGGAAAATTTGCAGTTCGGAATAGTGTGATTTTTGTCCTGCAAATAAATATAAGAAATGCGAAAAATAAAATAAAATTAGTAGAATAATTCAATAAACTTCAATACAATAATCTGAAATATCCGTTTGATCCCCAACAACGGCGCAAAAAACTTGTGATCAGTTCTAGTCGTATAAAAATAAAAGTGTTTAAAATGAAGAATTAGCACGATTTAGTTTTACCTCTCAGTCGCAAGTACGCGAGTAGTATATAATATAGTTGGGTAGAGAGGGGATCAAACCACAGAGATCATAGTCGTATTTCAAATAATTGTAAAGCAGAAAATTGAATTATGCTAATAACGTTGTTTTGATTGGTTGGTTTTATAAAATAATAAAGATAAAATAAATAAACAGATATAATTTTTGTGTTTTTAAATCAAGATAAACAAGTCTAGGGTTTTGCTCCAACTACACCACTAGAAGCATAATATAGTCATTTAATCTTATTATTACAAAAGGGAGATACATCTTATACGAATCAAATTATTAACACTACAAACAGTTGCATAAACTCAAAAAAGATGCAATCAACTTTAGTTTACTACAATTCATCTTCGATTGGCATGACCATGGTATGCATCTATACTACAACTACTCCTAAAACATGAAATTAAAAACACACTAATGGTCATCTTCTCTTAAAATGAACTGTATATACTTAAATCTTATCATGTCGTTAAGAACCATTATGTAGAAACCATTATTTAAACCTTTGATTTCTTGCCCTTAGTAAAAATATAGTTGTTCAAGATAAATCATTAATTCAATCTTAGCTTCAGAAGATAATTAATAAATAAATCTTATTTATGTAATTCATTTGGTCTCTCAATATATAATCATCATATAAGTGGTCTTTAGATTCCATTCTTTGCAATAAAATCAATTAAAGTTCTACATTACTTGACTAGGGTTTCGTTGGAAACCCTAGATACTGACTAGCCGCTCATGGGGAAAGGAGACTGCATCGTTGATGAAGGCATCCTCCTCACGATTGGTTCGTGGTTTTTGAGTTCTTCCGGAGCCTCTCTCTCTCTAGAGAGACTTTTTGTATGAACTGTTGATGCAGAAAATTGCACAATCCAGAACGACGTCGTATCCTGCAAGACATAGGATTGTCAAGAAGGTGGCACCGGTGTGGTGCCAACCAAGGACCCTCCGACAATCAAGTCAATATTGAAAATCATTGCTATAGAGATAAAACACAAGTGTATTTAATGTTTTTAGAGGCGGGAAGTGTTCATACCTTTTCATTTGGCCAACCACCCATATATAGTAGTCATTGTCATATTTATTGCAATAATTGTTTCTTGATTATCTCAATCAAATGTGCACCACAAAAATCTTAACGAGTAACATTATTCAAATACCTTTATAGCAGGTCAAATAGTCAAAGTTCCCCAAACTAGTCAAAGAGTAATTCTAAGTAGTTGCATCATATTAGTGACTAAGTAATTAAAGGTGATTATGTTTACCAGATCTAGTAGTCATAGGAAATCATGTTTTTCCATGTAGTCAAAGGCAACCATATTTTACCAAGTCAGGAAAGGAGTAAAGCGAAAATAATTGCTCCCTATCAGTTGCCCCCTTTTTTCACGTGCGGAACGAACATGGAAATATACAACAATACCTTTAATCAAGTACAAAATATATCTTTAATTTTTATCTTAAACCAATATATGAAAATACAAAAATATATTTTGCTCAGAGCCTAAGTACCAAGGAACCCTTTTTAATTTGGAGTTCAAAGTGATTTGATTTTAGTCGAATATATATCTATCATTAAATTTATAAAATTCAAATGAGACTCTAAAAAGACTCCTCATTTAATTTTCCCCCATTCTATTTAAGGCGTGTAATTTATTTTTGATAAGTATAATATATATTTTTTATATATATGCTACGTTTTCATTATCCAAACGGACTCCTTCTATTTCTACCTTTCCAATTTTTATGTATTTAATCTTCATGTAGAGCACATTCTCAATGATCTTTCTTTGATTTAGAGTCCATTGTCCAAATGAACTCTAATCCTTTGCTCTACCACCTCCTTTCTAGGGAGATTAATCCCTCTGGAAACTTTTTATTTTTGTTATAAAAAAAACAATAATTAAGAGTTCAGTGGTCAAGGGACTCTATATGATATAAAAATTTTATTTCTTAAACTAATGACCCATGGGCAATTGGACATTATTAGGACTCCTTTCTTATTATCATCTTTGGTTAATAGACAAGCAATGGCAAACACCTGTTGGCCTTTTTATTTTTTATTTTAATTAATGACCAATGGTGATTACTCTTGGGATTTCCAGTATGATTATCGCCTCGAGAAGTTTTCGAGGCAAACATCAGTTTACACATATATATATACATACATATATATATTTGTTTAAAAAGGATTTGAATTTTATTTTACATATATTAACATATATATATATATATATATATATTTGAGTCAAATATCTAATGCACATATGGAAATTGGACTATTTGTCCATGACCAGATCAGTCTCGGTTTGCTGAGGTATGCATATGATAATTATTATTATTATTTCTACACACCATCAATAACTATTTAGAAGCAAAATTCCTACATTTGTGTAAAGAGAAAGAGTAAGTACCTCTAACGTATGCGTCCTTCTTTGATAAGAAGGGTATTTATTTATTCAAAATTGTTGATTTTACCATGATTTGGAGGTCCTAGGTTCCAATCATGCAAATCCAAACTTTCAAAGAAGTTAGTCATAAATTGGTCTTTTGAGTGTATGAAGTGGAAGCAACTCCGGATAACGATCACTTGCTAACATGAAATATTTTTGCAAATCTTTCAGTATGTTATAGATGATCAAGTTGTCTTTCATCTAGGGTAACTAGTATATCCCCCGCATATTAGTTGGTAGGACTCGATACAGCCCTTTCAAGTTTGCCCCCAGCTTTTTATGAGGAACGTAGTTGTCATTTTATCATTTGATGATGTTGGCCTTGAAATTCTATTTAGACAATAATTCTTATTTTGATATTAACAAAACATTTAAAGCGTGTTTGATACTAATATAACTTTGAGCTAAGTGTTTCAGCAAGAACAGGAAAATGATTCGGAAAGAATACAAACACAAAAAGCGATAAGCAATTGTAATAGTCAAAAATGTATATGGCCCAATAAAGATGGGTCATAGCACTGATTGGCTGCAATACTGATGGGCCAAGAGACTAATGGGTCATAGGATGGATGGGTCGTAGGACGGATGGGTCTGGCCCATAGAAGTCTCTAGAAAATGAGTGATCCCAAAGTAACGGATTTCTCCCACTTATGAAAAATAGAGCCCAATAAAGAAAGGAGTTTACCAAATCCCATGATTGAAGGGATTGGTAAACTTGGGTAGATGGGCCTTACCCATCTACTAAATTATGTATAAATATATGGCCAAAGGATGAATAAAGGGATATTCAATTTTTGTTTAAACCTAATTCGTTGTATATTTTTCTGCATCTACACAATTGGCGCCGTCTATGGGAAGCTTAGTCCATCAAATCTTTTTCAACAGCTTCCCATTATCTACTAGGAGCTTAGATTGAAATCATCCATGGCGGTTATCACCCGATCGTAACAATTTGAGTTACCTCCAAATGGAGGCCAACCTTCACAAACCGAAGATCCGATCAGGCGGACCTTGGAGGAAAGGACCGCCGAGTTGGAGAGGCAGAATGCCGAGTTGGTGGCAAAACTGGCCCTACTGCAAAACTCACGAGAAGCCCAGAATGGCGAACAATCCAACCAGCAGGAACGGTTTGTGGGCCACCAATCGGAAAGAGACAACCACCACGCAAAGTCCAACAACGATCAGGAGGAACACGCAGAATCATCCCTACAGGTGCTTGGGACGCACAATCCCGTGCAAACTCTGACCATGAAAAAATTGGAGGAAATTATGATTAGATTCCAAAGGGAGATGCTTAAGGATCTAAAGATTCAGACCCCGAACGATCTGGCCTCTACGGCATCCATCGACACCGTGCAGACACCATTCACACTGGCGATCACCAGTGTGCCCTACCCGGAGAGGTTCAGGCTACCGAAGTTCACCCTGTTGGACGACACAAAAGATCCGATGAAACACATCTACCATGTCCATATGAAAATGAATGTCTATAACGAAAATGAAGCCTTACTCTGTAAAGTCTTTCCCACCAGCCTGACCGAAGCAGCCCTGTTATGGTTAAGGAAGCAACCACCCCGATCTATTGGAAGCTAGCTCAGACTCTGTGAGATATTCATCGCCTAGTACTTCGGAAATAAAAGACAAAAAAAGATCATCTCCGATCTATTTACCATGATCCAAGAAAAAGGTGAATCCCTGAAAAGCTTTGTCTCGCGATTCAACATTGAGATGTCCTCAATTGATAATTGTGATCAACACTCAGCCGTCGAGGCCTTCCGAATGGCCTTGATTCCTGGAACCAAGTTTCATCAGTCGTTGGTCAAGAGACCACCTGCAGACATCGGGGAACTCAATTCGAGCGCACAAGGACATCTTCGGATAGAAGAAGAACTTGCCATATGCTAAAGAAGGGCAGCCTTTCCAAGTATATAGGCAAGAGTATCCGAACCTAAAGCTAAGGATCGGGAGACTAAGCTAAATGCCAAAGATTTGAAGACAAGATCACACCATTAAAGGTTAGCCTTGCCAAACTATATCAGGACACTAAGGGTAAAGGGATCTTCTGGTCACCACCACCTATCAGACAACCAATGGAACAGAGAGACATGTCACGGCACTATGCCTTCCACGGCGAGTATGGACACCACGAAAACAAGTGCAGAAGCCTCAGGAGGCAAGTAGAAACCATGATAGCAAAAGGTGAATTGACCGAATACGTTTCCAATGAGGGCACCCGATCAGATCAAACATCACATACACTCGTCAAGGGGACAACGGGTCAACCCGTAGTAGTCATTCACAACATTCACGAAGGGCCAAGCCAATCAGAAGTAGAGGAAGCCCGTAGATCCCAGATGCATCAAGCCTAGAGACTGTGGAGGGTTAGAGAAATCAGCAAATTTCGAAACCCGAAAGAAGATGCACGGATAACTTTCTCTTCAGAAGATATGCGGAACATTCAATCACCACATGACAATCCCTTCGTGATCTCCCTCATGGTATCGAACTGCCTAATCACGAGAGTAATGATCGACCCAGGAAGCAGCGCCAACATAATCACTAAGTAGGCTTTTGAGAAGTTAGAGATCAACCCCCAGGAGATAGTTCCTTCTAGAAGCCCAATAGCAGGATTCGATGGCAGAAGAGTAGAACCAGTGGGGGAGATCCAGCAGCAAGGTGAATGCTCAGGGAAACTTTTATGGTGGTAGATGTCAAACCCTCATATAATCTCCTCATTGGCAGGGGTTAGATTCATCGGATGCACGGAGTTCCTTCCACCCTGCATCAAGTCATACAATGCGTCGATCCAAATGGAATTGATGTGATTGACATCAGAGGAGATCAGGTGGCGGCCAAAGAATGTTACGCCGTCACCTTGAAAGGTATTAGGAAGAGGACAGAACCGGAACGAGATTCACAATCCAAGACAGTACCCGATCATCAATAGCAATTACAGGATGAGGGTGTGGGGTCATCCATAGCAACTGAACATTTGCTAGAAGTTTAGATTTGCCCCGACCACCCTAAAAGGACTACTTACATTGGCTTGGCCTCAATATACAGGAAAAGAAAGAATTGGAGGTCCTCCTACGCTCCAATGTTGATGTATTCGCTTGGGGCCACATGGATATGCCCGATATAGATCCTTCAGTGGCCCAGCATTCCCTCAACGTGGACTTCATCGTAAAACCCATCAGGCAGAAACAAAGACGCATGGGGGCTCACCGAAACCATATTATAGCTGAAGAGGTTGATCGACTTCTCCAAGCCAGATTGATTAAAGAAGTACAATATCCTTCCTGGCTGGCAAACGTGGTTGTGGTTCAGAAGAATAATGGGAAATGGAGAGTGTGCATGGACTTCACTGATCTGAATAGAGCATGCCCGAAGGATTGCTTTCCTTTACCAAAGATCTATTAGATAGTAAATGCCACCGCAGGATTCGAGTGCTTCAGTTTTTTGGACGCATACTCTGGATATAACCATATATTTATGAACCCCGATGATGAGGAAAAGACCGCATTCGTCACTAAATCAGGTACATATTATTACACAGTTATGCCTTTTGGACTAAAAAATACAGGAGCAACCTTTCAGAGGTTGGTAAATAAAGTTTTTCAGGGCATGATGGGATCTACCATAGAGGCCTACATTGATGACACGGTGGTCAAAAGCAAGGCAAAAAGTGACCACCTAGTTGATCTGCAATAGGTGTTTGACACCCTCAGAAAGTATAAGATGAAGCTCAACCCATCCAAATGTTCCTTCGGAGTGTCCTCAGGCCAATTTCTGGGACACATAGTTGATCGGACGAGAATACAGACTAGCCCAGCACAAGTCAGAGCTCTCATGGGAACGGGAGAGCCGAAGTCCCGGAAGGAGATCCAAGTACTAACCGGGAGAGTAGCAGCCCTCATCCATTTCATCTTTCGCTTAACTGATTGGTGCCGACCATTTTTTCATTCTATAAAAGCAGCTAAAAGAGAGGTCTTGGGGCCAGAGCAATCAGAGGCCCTGAAAAAGCTCAAGAGCTACATGATAAAGCCTCCCATACTAGCAACCCCGGAAGCAGACGAGCTGTTACACTTATCTCTAGCCATATCTGCAACATCTACCAGTGCCACTCTGGTCAAGAAGGGCAAGGGGTACTAAATGCCGGTCTTCTACACCAGCAAAGCATTTGCTGATGTAGAAACCCATTATTCCAAACATGAAAAGCTGGTAGTATCACTGATCAATGCAAAACGACGTCTTCGGCATTACTTTAAAGCACATTCGATCGTGGTACCAATTGCAACCCAAATCAGATCCATAATGGTGAAGCCCGAATTGTCAGGGAGAGTATCCAAATGGGCAATAAAACTGGGAATCTATGACATAACCTATGTCCCCCGAACTGCCATCAAAGGGCAAGCGGTAGCTGACTTTCTGTTAGAAACAGAAACCATGGATACTCTAAAAGAAAATGGACCAAAATTATGGGTAGTATTCATGGACGGATCGTTAAATATCAACGGAGCAGGGATCGGGGTAGAGCACGTAACACCCGATGGAATTAAAATTCAGTAATCCGTTCGATTGGAGTTTCCAGCCTCCAACAATGAAGCCAAGTATGAGGCCCTTCTAACAGGAATTCAGTTGCCCAAAGCCTTCAAGTGTAGAAAGCATAGATACGAAGTGATTCCTAATTGGTCATACATCAGTTGAATGGGGAGTATGAAATACGAGAGCCTAAAATGGAAGCATACAGGAATTTGGTACTAAAGGAGGCCGAAGAATTCCATCAGTTAACCTTTGAACAGATCCCCAGAGGGGACAATATCGTGGTAGATCATTTGGCTAACAAGGGCTCCGCGGGACCGTAACAGGGGAAAGTATGACTCGAACAACACCAGTGGACTTCATCGTCCGATCAAGCTTCGAGCCCTCCGAAGACATGATGGTCATTCCTTGGGAACCAAGTTGGATGGACCCCATAGCAGACTATTTGAGGACGGTTGCGTTACCTGAGTCAAAACTAGAGGCCCAGAAGATAAGAATTAAAGCCGCCAGATACGCTCTATCCAACGGCCAACTATACCGCAAGTCTTTCTCCGGGCCATATTTAAGATCTCTCACACCCTCTAAAGCTTCTGCAGTCATGGAAGAGATACATGTTGGATCGTGTGGCAATCATTTCGGAGGAAGGTCTTTAGCCCATAAAGTCCTCACCCAGGGGTACTTCTGACCTTATCAGTCAAGAGACGCTGAAATTTATACCCGACACTGTAAAAAATTCCAATTTCATGGTGATGCCATTCATCCACCTCTAGAACTGCTAAATCCAACAATTATCCTTCACCCATTTGCCCGATGGGGAATGGATATTATGGGTCCTTTCCCGCTGGCCATACAATCTACTACACATGTTCTTCTGGCTACGGATTACTTTACCAAATTGGTGGAAGTCGAGGCATACCCAAAAATCAAAAATAGCCACGTTATAAAATTCATTTAGAGTCACATCATTTGTCGATTCTATCTACCCCGAACTATAATGATGGATAATGGCACCAACCTGGATAACAGAAAAGTTCAAGCGTTCCTGGAAAAGCATGGGATCAATCAGAAAACTTCTTCCGTTGGTTACCCACAAGGAAATGGACAGGTCGGGAGAATAAACAAACAATTTTCGATACACATAGAAAAAAGCTCAAAAAAGTAAAAGGGGCTTGGTTGGAAAAATTACCTGAGGTCTTGTGGTCCTATCGAACCACTCCAAGACAACCAACAGAAGAGACCACTTTCACCATGGCCTACGGGGCCAAAGCCGTGATGTATGTATTTTGTATTTACATGGAGAGTTTATGTATGGAATATACAAAATCAAGTATAATATTGTCATAAATTGTTCATTTACGGTGATAAATGATGGCCTCTTTATTAATGAGGAAATGAACTGGATCATAGATAAGTCGAACTTATTATGAGAGTCATCGGAACAATTGCTCATTATCAATGTCATGTCTAATAACTCTTAAGCATGAGAGATATAGACTCTTGTATTAATTAATAGTTACTTTGACTTATTCGGTAGACCCTAGGGTCTAATACCTGGTACTTTGGGTAATTGTTAATTAATAGCTTGAGAATATATTCTCAATAGTTGCATGAATGCTGAAACATTTATTTTGATTTGATTATTTTGATCACGAAAAAATTCGGAGGCCTCCGTGTCTTTTTTGATAAAATTATTTTTATATATATTTATTTATTAAATATATTATTTTTTAAATGATTTATGTGATCAAAGGATAATCAAAGATTTAAAATAAATGTATTAATTAAGCGGTAGGATTGAGTGCATTTATTTACCCGATAGTTAATTAAGCATAGAGAAGTTATTACGTAAATTGATTTAGCGGTTAACCATTTTTGGATTGGAGTTCAACTATTTTTTTAGTGGAATTAAAAATAGTTAATGAGTTAACTGAATTGGGCCAATAGAGATTGATCGGGTCAATTATTAACCCATTGGAGCCAAAAGGAATACGGGCCCAATGGATCCTCAACCATAGCCCAATAGTGATTATAAAAGCTAAATTAAAACTGAAAGGAATATAGTTGATATAGATAGACATCAGCAGTTAAAATTTGAATTCAAACTTCAAAATTTGAAACTGCGATATTACATATGATACGGTTGTATCAGATATAGGTAGTATATCTATATAAACATACAATCACGTATAGGGATGGCAATGGGGTGGGTCGAGGCGGGTATCATATTCCCCATCCCCGAACCCGGTTTAATTTCCTCGCCTAGTACCCGCCCCGTCCCCGATTATTATTTTTTATTTTCTGCCCCGCCCCGCAACCCGGTTATATATAATTTGAATTTCAGAATTAATCTTTTCAGACCCATTCTCCTTCAAATAAGTTCCTCCCATTCGAAACCCTAGTTTTCGAAGAAAATACTCAAGGAGAGGCAACAACTACTTAATCGCGTAGATGTTTCAGGTTGTAAATCGAAATCCCCAAAATTTGATGTCTGAAACCAAGATTCCACTAATTGCGACTTCCATACGCAATACACCACCACCAAGAAGACCGTTCTCCACTGGGAGTCCAACTCCAAGCTCTTACGCAACTCATTGTCGTGGGAGGACTTGCAAAACGAGGTGGCGGAGTACCTCACCGTCGTTGACGAGATCTTCTTCCTCACAGAAGATTTCACCGGCGACGATGGCGAATCTATGAGGAAGATCATGGATGAGAAAAATAGTCCCCTGCAAATGGCCAAGCCCTCAAAATTCATCTCTACTATTCAAGCCAATTTGGGAAAGAACTGAAAAATTAGGGTTTCATCAAAAATGGGTAGTGATTGGGACCTCCTCGTCTCTATCTTTTTATATATATATGAATGGCACAGATACAGAGAATAACACAAAGCCTATCAGATCTGACACATAAAAGCAAGAAGAAAGAGTTAACTCAGTGTTCACATAAGATATATATATGGGTAATGTTTGTAATATGTCAAATATATAAGGTTAGTTTAGTAAATAACCAATTAAGCGGGGTGGGGCGGGTCAGTTATTCGGGGCGGGTTCTGGGCGGGGTGGGGGTGACCATACCCGCCCCGTTTATAATCGGGTAATTTTTTTGCCCCATACCCGCTCCGATTAGTTTAACGGGGCGGGATAAATGGGGTGGGACGGGTCCCCA
This sequence comes from Cornus suecica, assembly GCA_963922005.1. Lineage (NCBI taxonomy): Eukaryota > Viridiplantae > Streptophyta > Magnoliopsida > Cornales > Cornaceae > Cornus > Cornus suecica. Next base: position 30,696,289 of record OY998246.1, on the reverse strand, counting down.
TCGGGGCGGGTTTTTTTGTCATCCCTAATCACGTATGTGCTGATAGACATTACCAAATATCATACTATTGTGATTTCTTCGGTTTGGGTGTAAATCACACGGGTCATATGGGTGATTATAAAGGGCAACGTTGATAGGTTTTAGATAGATCTTTATGCAAACAAATAATTTGTGGATTACACTCTAATGTATATATATATTATATGTATATTCAATAGGTTTTAGATAGGTCTTTATGGACAAACAGAGAACCTGTGGATTACACGCTTCCGAAATTTTAAAACTGTGTATTTTCCAACAATATATATATATATATATATGATGTGGAGTTAGATGTCAGTGGTTTTGAATTCTACTTCTTCAAGAGCGTTGAAACATATGTTCACTATTTATTCAACTTCAGAAATTAAAGTAACATAACTCGAATTTTCTCTTTACTCTTCCTCTATCAACACTGCAATTACTTTATCGGTTGGGACAGACAAACTTATGGTACTAATATTCCATTATGGGGATCGGGAGCAATCGAAAAACCAGATGATGCAGTGATGCACCATTATCACGAAACATAAAAATAAAAATTTAAATAAAAATATATATATATCATCACCAGATTGGAAATCTGGAATTAACCTAGTTGATTATTGCTGGCACTACAGATAAATCACCACTTATTTAAAAAAGGGTATTAGGGTTTTTTTTGGCATTTTGCCCAATTGTGCCCCATAGAATTGCTCTAAACATTCCATCTTTAATCAAACAGTTAATCAAAGTATAAAACTTCCTTTTCTTAGGCATCTTGAGTAGCAAGAAAAATTGCAGAAACTTTGCACTAGAAACAAAATACTACATAAATAGTTTTTGAGATATATTGTTTTGATAAAAGAAACCATTTATTCATTATACAAGACAAAATCACTACAACCCCCTCACATGCAAAGCTCCTGAAAATACAGTCTCCCAGAAATCTTAAAAGTCCAACAACAAATTTCCCCTTTTGCCCTTTCTCATGTCATCTCTAAAAGCACCTTCCTCCATATCCTGCATTTCTAAAAAGTGATTGCTTTATGTCTTCTGAACTTATCATTGCTCTCTGCTCCAATAATCCCTATCACAACAAATATACATACATATATATATATATGTAATGACTTATTATTTGCTTGTATAAGAGAATATAATTGAAGCGAAGAAGTAAATTAAAAATTTCAAACAAAACATATTGTAGAAAATAGATGAGTTAATTTATACCTCTGAGCAAGAAGCATGAAGTGCAAAGTCATTGAAACAGCTTATAACACATTGTTGAATCTCAAGGCCTAATGCTTCCAAAGTGCTCACAGTTGATAGCAACAACCCGGGTTTACCCGCACAACAAATCTCGATTCGGGTATCCATATTTTTCCTTTCCACATCAAACTGCCAAGAAAATTTGTGGGAAAATTGAATTATTAAAAGTGTTTGCGGTGAATGTGAAAAGTCCAAAAAATTGAGTGCAGTTGAGAGTGTTGAAGAAAAAACACACCTTTGGTGAATTTCTCACCAACATTTCATTAGGCTTTTCCTTGAAAATGCTCATTATGTTCAACTCATTTGAACCCTCAATTTCTTCTTGCAAATTCTTGATTCTCTCCAAGAGCTCTTTCATGTAGTCTATGGTGTCTCCAAGTATGGATGTCCTGTCCATCTATTTGAAAAATACACACACACACAAAAAGAAGCAAATTAGGCACCATTTGGGCATGTATTATACATTGTTAGACAAAGAACATGAAAACAACACAAAATCATCAAAAAGTATGGATGTCCTTTCCATCTGTTAAACACACACGCACAAATACAAATACAAACTCACACACAAACACATACACACACAAAGAAGCAAATTAGACACCAATTGGGCATTGTGAGACTAAGAACATGAAAAAAAACCTAAAATCCCCAAATGGGTTGTTCTTGATTACCTTGCTGATCTTAGGGACAACCGATCTAAGCATCGAAAGGCGGTCATTCAAGCGCTTTCTTCGCCTCCTCTCAGCCAATAGATTCTTTGAAGGCTGCCCATCAATTTTCTTGGCCTTGTTCTTCCTCTCTTGGCACAAAGAACCCATGTTGAAAACAGGCACTTGATCATAACTGTTCTGAATTGGCTCCATTTTACAAGTAGTACTATTTTGAAGAGGCTCCAAGTTTTGGACCCCATTACCCAAGTCCTCATCTTCCAAGATTGGGAATGAGTAGTCCTCTTGGTGAGTTATAAACGGCGGCGTATCGAGCTTGTTGTAGAACTCAGTGAAGGAGGAATTTAGGGAGTGGTGGTCAGTTGGGAGAGTGAAGTCTTCAAAGGAGGAAGTGTTTGAGGGGATTGTGGGATATGGGTATTCTTCTAAACCATCAAAACTCCATCCATTTGTGTTCAAATCACTCATTGTTGGAGGAATTGTTGGGTCCATGGAGTCACATCTTAGAGAGAGTAACTCTTCTAAAAAGCCATTTTCATTGTTGTAGCACTCCATATCTCTCTTTTTTTCTATGTGGGAGAGTTTGAGGAATGAGAAGGCAAGGACACACCTTGATGAGATGAAGATGGAGCTAGCTAGTGGGAGAATATATAGGAACATTGATAAAGGAGGTTCCATTTTATTATTATTATTATTATTGCTTAAAACCCTCTCAAATTTTACACTCTTTCCTTATTATATCCCCTCAACTATAAAATGAGTTTAAAGTCCCTTAAAATTTTATAAAATGTTGCACCATGGACTTGCCATCAAATTTTTGTACCCTTTTACCTTCCAAACTTTTTGTATTTTCACCTTACCTTTAATTTTATCCTTAGAATTATATTTCTTAATTCTTTAAATTACAAAAATATTATTTCTTTTAGTTAGAATATTAATTATATCATTTACCTTTAATGTATTAGACTAAATATACTCTCCAATGTTAATTTTTTTTTTTAACTTTTAATTATTTTATTTGTAAATCAATTAACTTGTTATTAAATTATAATTTGATTTAAATCATAAAACTCAATCCTAATTAATATATTCATAAATAAATCACAATTTATGAATATATTTTTATGAAAAGAAAGTTTCATTTGGCAAAAATAATAATAATTAGGATAATGAGTTTTATGATTTAAATCAAATTAATTTTTATTGGAAAATGATATATATTTTGGAATATATATATATATAATTCGTCAAATATATATATTTTTGAATTGTTTTAAAAAAATATGAATTTTTTTCAAAAAATAAATATATATATATAATTCCAAAATATGATTTTTTCCCGAAAATAATATAATTTTTTTCCGAAATATATGTTTTTTATATTCGAAAAATATATACTTTTGACAACTCATATATATATATTCCGAAATATATATCATTTTCCAATATATATATATATTCCAAAATATACATATTTTTTCTAAAAATAATAATTTTTTTGAAGGTTTGATTTCACTAAACCCTCATATACTATTGATGGTAGTTTAGGTATTATATATCAAAAATCATATTTTAGAACATAATATATATTTTTCTCAAAAATATTATTTTTCGGAAAAAATTCATATATTTGAAAATAATATATATTTTTTTCAATAAAAATTATTTTTCGAAAAAAATCATATTTTGGAACATAATATTTATTTTTGACGAATTATATATATATTCCGAAATATATATCATTTTCCAATATAAATATATATATTTTCCGAAATATATATATTTTGTTCAAAATATATATATTGTTTTTATAAATTGTGATTTATGATTTAAATCAAACTAAAATTTAATATCAAGTTAATTGATTTACAAATAAAATAATTAGAACTTATAAAAAAAAAAAATAACATTTGAGAGTATATTTAGCCTAATACATTAAAGGTAAATGGCATAATTAATATTCTAACTAAAAGAAATAATATTTTTGTAATTTAAAGAATTAAGAAATATAATAGTAAGGATATGATTAAAGGTAAGGTGGAAATACAAAAAGTTTGAAGGGAAAAGGGTAAAAAAATTTGAGGGCAAGCCTATGGTGCAAGAAAATGAAAGTTGAGGGGGTTATAATTAGTTAGGGGGTATAGTAGAGAAAGAGAGCAAAGTTGAGGGGGGTTTAAGCTATTTACCTTTATTATTATTATTTTTGGTTATAACTACTTAAAACATAATCTAATTAATAGGACCGTCGATGAAGGCGGTTCCCTTTTTCTACTATTTTAAGTATTAAGTAAAAAAACCAAAAAAAAAAAAAAAAACCTTCTTATATACTTGATGCAAATAATTCTTTAGATCAGGATCGAGGATATAATTGAGTTTTTTCGATTTGTTTTTGTATAGATCACTTCGTACGAGTCAAATAATGAGATACATACATCAGATTGTGTTTTTACTATTATCAATAAGAATAATGTTTATAATATCTATAACTTAAGTTTGGTGGGTAAAAATCACAGTGAAAATATATCACATATTGAAAGGATTTGAAAACCTGGATTTGTAATTCACAGCCTTTTACAACTTAAACGAAACAAACTTAATTATAAAAAATTAAAAAATGATAAAATAATAATAATATAAAAGGTGATGCTATAGTTACTCATTAATATACTATGGTGTTGTTTGACACATGATTTTAGTGTCAAATTTATGATTTTGGTGTGGAAAATTTAGCCCAACCTTTATTTGGTGGCTTGGTTTTGGAGCAAAAAATGTGAAACCATGATGTACCAAATGGTTGATTTTTCACACAATCTCTTGACATGGTTTGCATGATTTGGAGCCAAAATGTTAAACCATGGTGTGTGTGAGTGTGTTGTATTATATATATATATATACACACACACATAATCATATTACATATATATTTATTTAATTAAAAATATCATATAATTAAATTAAATAACTAAATAAAAGTTACCAAACAATAAAAATTAATTATTAATATATAATAAATAAATAAATATTGAGTAATAAATATTTAAAAATAATAAATAAAGTAAAATCAAATAAATAACAAACAAAAATATTATAATTAATAATAAATAAACATTGAGTAACAAATATTTTAAAATAATAAATAAAGTAAAACCAAATAAATAATAAACAAAAATATTATAATAAATAATTAATAAAAATATAATAAATATTTTAAAATAATTAATACCAAATAAATAATAAACAAAAATATTATAATTAATTAATTAATAATAAATATTTAAAAATAATAAATCAAATAAATAATAAACAAAAATATTATAAATAATTAATTAATAAAAATAATACCAACTCTACAAAATTTCATTTCATACTAATTATATCAAACATAGTTTAATTTTTCAACTTCATTTTTTTTATATCAAAAATATCTGTACCAAACATAATTTCAGTTCAAAATAAAATCAAATTTTACAATTTTACTCATCCCAATCTAAATGAAAACAAAAAAACCAACAGGCACATAGTGTATAGAGTATGGTCTCTGTGTTTATGAACCTAGGGAACCTAAAGACTAAAATGGAATCTATTTGCTTTCTTTGTGTGTTTCTCTCTCTAGGTGACTACATGTCTTTTTCACCGAAATCTGCTATATCACACTAGGCTTAATATTTAATTTGGATTTCTCAGAAAACTTTGACCCACATTTCTGTCTGAACCGAAAAGGATGGAGTGTGATCATCATACATAGACCCTGACAGGTTCTTTGTATGCATAAACTTCTGAACTATTAATTGTTCACCAACATGCATATATATATATATATATATATATATATTTCTCTCTCACACACAGTCCATGGTGTATGTGTGTGTGAAATGGGAAAAAATATTAGCTTAGTTGGGTCCCAACTTAGCTTACACAATTTGTCTCAGCACACAATTTCAATGAGTTGGTGGGCCTCTTTCGTTCCTTCTACACTTTTCAATAATGGGTTCGTAAGATATTATATTCAATTTTCACAGTTTCGATAAGAACCACCTCTCAACTTCTATTTCTCGGCAACACTTTCACAACATTAACCAAAAATAAAAATAAAATGATTATGATCATGTTTGGTAAGCGTTAAGGCGAGCAACTGGAAGAGATTGACTGAGACTAAGATCTGTTCTTTTTACGAGATTTCGTTCTTTCTAGGGATGTTATCCTCATGTGAAGTAGTTTAGGAAGAAGTGTCCTCTGTTCACTCCCGCTAAATTACTGGAACCTTACCCAGGGGTGTAGGTTCACAACTCCTGCATATCAACGATTCCTTATCTGCAATAAGATCCTAAAAGAATGGATAAAGAATGGATGGGACGCACATATATGCAATAACCCGCACCCCTCAGTCTTAATGAGACTGTTAGATCCTTCAGCCCAAGTGTATTTAGAACTGGCATAAGACTTACAGCTGTTCTCATCGATCTAATCATGAGATCCCTTTCCTAATTCCTTGCTTGTCGATCCAGGTGAGCAACTAGCTTTTATACGATTGAATTTTTTATAGGTTTCTTTTCTTTTTCTTACCCCAGCCTCCTAGCCTTTTTCTAGGTCATGTTTGGTAGGCGATCTTGTCTGGTCTGATCATATTTTGTAGGCAATCTTATTTGATTTAATTCGGTCTGATTTGGTATGTCTTGTCTAGATCCTGAATATAAAAGTCTGTTTGGTAAGCGATCTGGTCTGATAGTCACAGTCTCAAAAACATTGAAGCAGACCATATTTGGTTAAGCGATTTGGTCTGATCTTTTCGCTTTAGAAAAAATAAAATTATTTATCATTTATTATTTATTATAATATTCATTTATTATTTTTATGTATTATTTACTTTATTTAATTTTATTTTTTCATTTATAAATATATTTTATTAATTTATTAATTTTATTATTTATTAATTTATATATTAATTTATAAATATATTCTATTCATTCATTTATTATTTATTCATTTATTTACTATTACTTTATTATTTAATTTATTATTATTTCATTATTTATTTATATTATTAATTTATTATTATTATTTATTCATTTTAAATTATTTATAAATATATTTTAATAATTTATTATTTATTAATTTATTTATTAATTTTTTATTTTTTATTATTATTATTATGCATTATTTAATTCATTTTCTTTATTATTCATTATTTTTATTTTATTTTTAAATATGTTTTATTTAATTTCTTATTTATATTATTAATTTATTATTATTATTTATTCATTTTTAATTATTTATTAATATATTTTATTAATTTATTATTTATTCATTTATTTATTTATTATATTTATTATTAATATTATATATTATTTAATTCATTTTGTTTATGATTCATTATTTCTATTTTATTTTTAAATATGTTTTATTTAATTTATTATTATTATTTATTCATTTTTAATTATTTCAAAATATATTTTATTCATTTATTATTATATTCATTTATTATTATTATGTATTATTTAATTCATTTTGTTTATTATTCATTATTTTTAAATATTTGTATTTAATTTATTATTTATTATTTATTAAATATTAATTTTTTATTATTTATTCATTTATTTATTATTATTTTTCTGTATTATTTAATTTATTTTGTATATTATTTTTTTTGTTCAATTTTTGTTTTTGGTGGTTTTAATCGTTAGTCTCAAAAATCTTATTTTTTTACCAAGACCAGACCAGACCATATGGAACCACTAAAAAAACTGGTTCCAAAAACACCACATTTGGTTCGATTTGGTCTGGTTTCAAATTTTGAGACCAGTCCAAACAAACATGATCTGATCCCTGAAAACCAAGACTAGGTGAAACCATAACCACCTACCAAACATAGCTTATATCATTCGTGGTGGAGCCTATTAGGTTTAAAATAACCTCTTAGACTTTAAGATTGAATCAATTAACCTCTTTTTGTGGCTAAGAGAATTATATAAATACAAAAATAATATTATTTTTATATTTTAAGGGATTAAATCACAATACCTTCTCCTGTTATTGAAACTAAATATTTGGCAGAATCAAGTCGTTTTTTTTTTTTTAATATTAAAATTGAGGGTAGTTGTTTGATTCTGTTGGAGGTTGTATAATTACTTCTAATAATATGATATAGTTTTGTAATTTAAATTTTAAAAATTTAAAAAGTAAGGTCATTTTTTGAATTATAGCTTTGTGAACAAAATTTAATATCTCAGGTTTTGAATAATGGTTAATTGAATTTGAATTTTAGTATAATCTTATTTTATATCATCCTCGCAACTTTAACTGTAAGAGAAGGTTTTGTGATAATTTTATTTCATATTATACTGGCTTCCTATCATTATATCCTTCCTTTTTGTCATTTTACAACCAGTGTTTTAAAAATTTATTTTCATCGGTCCAAATCGTGTGGAAATAAAAATGTTAAATATGATAAATTATCACGATCTACTTTTACCTCTCAATCGCAACTACGCGAGTAGTATACAGTATAGTTGAGTTGAGAGAGTTATCGAACCACTGAAATCAAAGTCGTATTCCAAATTCTCACAATTAAGCAAATTGAATTATATTATAAAGTTGATTTGATTTGGTTTGTTTTTATCACTAATAAAATTAAAGAACAAAGCAAGAATTAAATATTGGTTAAATTCAAGATAAACACGTCTAATGTATTTCCAACTCCACCACTAGCTTCATAATATAGTCATTTAATCATTAAATTGCAAGAGGGAGATACAGCTTATGTGAATCAGATTAGTAACGCTACAAGCAGTTGCCTAATCCCCAAAGAGATGTGTTGACCACATATTGACACCTAGAGGGGGCTGAATAGGGTCAATTAGAAAGTTTGAGTCTTTTTCGGTTTAACTTTGTTTTAACAAAAGTAATATTTATATAGCTCTAGTCAAACACTTAATTAGATAGATGATCCTTAAGTGACTATCTCATTTCATACTTTGAATCATGAACAATGAATTGCATTACCAAATATATACATAATGAATTCAAGAATGAGAACTAATTCAATTATTCAAATTTTCATTTCAACTAAATATGTATAAGCACTTTTCTCACATATGTATAGAATTGATGCAAAATGTTATTTGTCATAAATAATACTTTGAAGAGTTTATGAAAAGTAATTAAACATTTTGTGCATATAAACTCTTAAGAAGAATGACATGTTCAATATGCATTGTGTCAAACACTTGGGGGTGCATATGAACATTTTATGCTAAGGTATATTGAATATGAATTTTATCAAACACTTGGTGTGCACATGGATTATATTTAAATGACATGGTAGTATAAGCTATAATCCAATCATGTTCACAATTCAATTCATTTCAACTATACATTTTTTTAACCTCTTCATTGATACACAAACACAAGCAATTCCATATCATTGATATATAAAGCTTAAGATTATAAATGACAATTACTTTTAATATAAAGAGATAAGGGTTAGAGAAAATACACACCATAGACACCGAGATTTTTATATGGTTCAACCAAAAATTTGGTCTACGTTCATGCCTTGAGATAACCTCCCAAGGATTCCACTATCGTGTTTTTCTTACGGGGTAAAAAGCAATCCCTCACATCTCCTTATTTCTGGGTGAATGAGCAAACCCATACATGATTACTTCTTTCCGGGTGAATAGAAAACCCATACAATCTTCAACAAGCCCATCCAAGACCAAGACAACTTCTTGGTCTTTCACTCACAAAGAATAGGAATTGAATTTTGAGTGTTTACAACATATCTCTCAATAGATGGATAGAGAAATTGAAAGCTCACTTCCTCACATACTTAGAGTCATAAATGAAATACTAAATTGAAAAGCTCAACTCAATGTGTGGAAGAATGAATCACAAGAGAAAATATGAATGATGCTCATGGTGATTCCTATAGGAGAGTTTTCTACCCAAAGATGAATTCAAGAATGATGCACAAATGGTAGATTTATTTCATACTCCTATCCCTCTTTTATCTTAATCATTTTTGGCTCATATAAGGCATATATATAGCATAGGAACACAATATAGCCGTTTGGGGGTGTTTTGGGAAGTTTTGGAACACTTTGGATCCGAAACTAACCGTTGGAATTCAAATTCCGGATGAGGCAGTCGACTGGGTGTTTTGGGGCAGTCGGGTGGGTCTTCAAAAATTAATTCCAAAATTTATTTTTAACTCTCTAACTCAGCAAGTCGACTGGCCTTCTTGGCCCAATCGACTGGGTCAACAGGCAGTCGACTGGGCTGTTCAGCTTAGTTTCGACGTAGTTTACTCTTTTGGTCATAACTAGAGTTCTGTAACTCGGATGAAGGCGTTCTCTAGCGTTTTCGAAATAAGACTTCAAGATCTTGATTTTAGACTTTTGAATCACTCCATTTAACCCATGTTTGAGTCTGATATGCTCATTTGAATGTGATGCTTAATTTCGAACTTCTAACCCACTTATCGGTTTTTCGTGAAATCTTTTTGGATTTTTCCAAAATGACTTAGAAATACTCCTAGGATGTCTTAGAGACTTAATAAGGTCCTTAAAATGCCTAAATTCAATATTGAGATCATAAAATATTTTTCCAATTTAAACAAATTCTCAATATTAGACAAAAGCTTTTCACGGTTTAACAATTTTGTTCAAAGCTTTAATATGCATCTAGAATCCATTTCAATTGATATGAGTTAAGTTAATGGTTCTAAGACAATATCTTTGTTGAGTTCTTCCATAACTTATGAAAGCTTGAATTAACTCAACTTTAGCAAAGACTAAATGATGTTCATAGTCTAATGCTAATGATGCAAGGACTTATGAATGATATGCATGATCCTATATGCTATATGGTCAAGAGTTGAGCTTTCAAATAAGTTATTTCAAAAATAACTTTACATTTCATCTAACACTCACCCAAGAATATTTTACCCATTTCTTTGATCTTCAATTTCTTTAAGCTTTGGGTTGATGTTTCCATCCATGTCTCCAATGTATTTTGAGTTCTAAGCACATTTGCTTGATCTTCTCATGGATCCACTAGCTCTTTTGAGTTTATCTTGAATCAATAACCTACTGAGCATAACTCAAGTAGACATTAAATTCACCACATTCAATGGTTTGTTATCATCAAAATGTCATGTTTACCTATGGTGGAAAACCTTGGGTCAACAATCTACCCATTTTTTATGATGACAAACATTGATGTGTGCCAATAAACAATCGAGAGCATTTGATAAATGCTCCCCTATCAATATGCAATTAATGAATATTACAATAAGACATATGCATAAAGTTTGGGATTTCTTCCTCTATCACCATGCTTTAAATGATGTTTACACTTAAACATGTAGCATGTGATCATATCAAGGAGTAAAGCTCCCCCAAAGAATGTGCATACAACAACTACACATCAACTAATCTTTTTCCCCCTTTGACATCATCAAAAAGAATATATACAATTAAGTACAAGGAGAGAATCAATGAATTGTGATAATAGAATATATCATTTAAAGTAACACAATCTCATATTGCCCATTCATATAATATGCTTAAGATGAGACCAAATTACAAACATAGCTTTTCACTCATGATGACAACAAGGACATGTTAGTACATGTAATCAATGATGACTAAATCATTTGTTTATTTTTCATAGACAAATAGGATACATGATCAAAATAGATTTTCATATATGAAGTACATGTATTAAGTGAATGACTCAAACGAAGAGTGACTTAATGTTCATGTGTGTGTGTTTGAATAAAAGCTCAAATCATAAGTATTCAACATACTATATGCAAAAAAGGAACACTTAATTACTAGATCAATTAAAATCACATATCATGTATGAATATTCACTTAAAATCATATATGAGCATTTAAGAATGAGTCAACACCACCTCCATCTCAACCATTTGAAATACAATAAACACTTATGCAATAACTAATCATGAAATGTAATGTGTATAAAGTAAAAATCATAGTGATGAATATCCTAAAATAAGTATGTTAAAAATACACAAGACATATGCTAACACATTGATATTCAAAGACATTTTCATTTCTCAATGAATTTTACAAAATAAGTTTCCTTGGAGAAATTTGGTGAGAATATTGACGAAAAAAATTATAATCATGAAAATGAGCTCAATATCTCTCATAAATACATGTCTTTGTAATGTAATGTGATGACATTTTTCTCAAGTGCATAAAATATATCTCTTATATATATGGTAAAAATACTTATCTAAAATAATAAAAGATGAACAAAGATAATGAACAAAATAACACATAATATATATTTTTATTTATGTTACTATAATCATCTAAGTCCAAGAGTAGTCAACCAAGGAAACCATATAGTCCCAAAACCAAAGTGTCCAAAGGTATATGAAATTATTTTCATGACACTTAAATGTCCTTTACCCAAGAAGGAAATAAGTTCATCTATCATGCTTATTTTGAAATAGTTTGCATATTTGTGATAAACTTCTTTGTACAACACATCAAATATTGGTAAACATAATACTCTCATGTAAATGTTATAACCAAATTTGATAAGTGATAAATGATAAACGACAAAAGGAATGTTTATCAAAAGTGGTTCTAAAATAACTTTCATCCATAAGAAAATCACTTAAAGTCATTCAAAGACATCCTCTTTGGAGCATATTTCAAATTAAGCACAACTTATAGTAGTTTTAGAACCCGTGGTCAAAACCTTATACATTTCAAAACATTGATTTTCTTCATGGAAATTTTCATTGTAAAATCATATAAGAATGCATTAGATAAAAGTATTTCATGCAAAGAGGCATGTGATATTTTTAGAACTTTAAATCCATTTACATGTGTAAATAAATAACTATATCCTTCTCGGTAAGATCTTGGAATAGCAATGGTCAAAACCTTAGGTCATTACACTTAGTCTTTGATAACAAGAAACAATGCATTATAGAATATACAAGAATATGCATGTATGATAAATATATAAAAATATAAAATATAGGAGATTAAAAACGTTATATATATATCATTGAAAAACTTATATAAAAATAATAATTATATAAGATATAAACACAATAAAAATGTATGTCTTTCATGATATATGCACATAACACTCATGATTCATGCTTATCAATACACATTCAAGATATCCACATATAAGCACAATATTTCCTCTTATCAACATGCTTCCTTCAATGATGGACTCTTGGTCCCTTTTGCATCATAGAGATCCAAGCATGACAAATTTAACATAAATTAATATTTCAATTTGAAACACAAATGCTAAACATTATAGATAAGACATTAAAAGGATCATATACAAGCATCTTTAGAATGTTCACCAAAATAAATCTCCAAAAGGATGGTGGTGCAACATTCTACAAGTTTTAGGAGCCCAAAAGGTAATTTTTATTCTCATTTTCATGAATTGGCTCTTCCAAAGAGAATTATTCTATCTTGAGGTTTACTAGTGTGGGCTTATTTGATTACTCATTTATTTCAAACCCATCTTCATTTCACTTCAAGTTCAAACACCTCAATTCAATGTGCAATAAATGATATCAAGAAGATTTAGATAAAACACAAAAAATTATGGAAGCACATAAACAAATATCAAGAAATAGTTACTCAAGAAATCAACAAAATTCAAGTCAAGTAGCCTAGAGAATCTAGAAGTGGTCATGACTATATTCTTTAAATTTTATGCATGATCAAAACTTTCTTTCATAAAACTAGTCTTTGAAAAATATTGCTTCAAAAAGACAAAAGACTAATATTAGATATCATATATCCAAGTCTCATTTCAAAGCAAACAACTTTCATTAGATCATCAAAAATCTAATATATAAGCATATTCAATGGCATGCACCAAGTAGCTAGTCTCCCTCATTACCAATCATCAAATTTATTCCATGACATATGAATAAAGATTCAATAAATTTTGATAAGCATATGTATGTCATGTTTAATCTCATCCATGAAAGCACATTAGTAATGGAGGTTAGAAAATATGTATCATAGTGCTAGCTCTACCCATTTTACTTAGAGTTGCTTGTAAATGATTTGCGTCCTTCACTTTTCTTGTGAGAAATCATGACTTGATCTCCACTTTTTAAAGCATCACTATTGAGGAACCAATAGTTCTTGGGTAATGAATCAATTCACACATACAAAACACATTCAAGTAGCTTTCTTTGGTACCCATTTGCTATTGGGTCCATTAGTGTTAGCACATTTACTAGCATAATTTTAATAAGCACATTAACACAAAATGAGTGATTTTCTATAATTACTAAGCTTCAATTGAATTTATCATTCAAACACATTCTCATGAAGTGCATTTGTCAATTCATAAAGTAAAATATGCTCATAGTTATTTCACAAGAGAATGAACCAATATGAAATTAATAATAGGAATGAAACTCTATTTCATATATGGATCATAGTAAACAACCATATGCATCATTTATGTTCAAATTTTCAAGAATTGACAAGAAAACCAATATAACTTCCCTTGATTAACAAAAATAAATGATATGTTCTTTTTCAAGATTTGTAAAGCTTTAGCACATAGGAAGATTCATTTCTTTTTCATTTCAAAATTCTTTGAATATTTGAAAGCACAATGAAAATATATTTTCATAAGAGTCACCCTTTTGAAATAATCTCTCTAAACCAATGTGTCACTCTTCTCATGCAATTTAAGATATTCCAAATAATGTAATGCATGAACAACGATTATTCATCAATCAATGAATACACTTATAAATCACATTTATACATCAATGAATAAATAAATATAAGTATCAAGTCAATACAATGTATAAAATTTTCAATTTCACCTAGACGTCTCAATCATTGCATTCCATCATCAAAATTCATCTTTTATGACATGTGTATGTTCAATGGTCATTGGGCACTAAAGATCAACTAAAAATACTTTTCCCTTTTATAGAATGTAAGAACATTCTCCTTTAGCCTTTAAATGCGTATAACCAACTTGAATATCCCATAGGAGAATAAAATGTCAAATAACCTTACATAAGGGAAAGTCCTACAAAGTTTGTCATGGATCAACTTTAAGTCGATTAAGGCAAGAATAGAGCCGATACTCTGATACCAATTTGTGGCCACATATTGACACCTAGACAGGGGGGGGGGGGGGGGGGGATGAATAGAGTCAATTACAAACTTTGAGACTTTTTCGGTTTGACTTTGTTTTAACAAAAGTAATCATTATAGAGCTCTAGTCAAACACTTAGTTAGATAGATGATCCTTAAGTGACTACCTCAATTCATACTTTGAATCATGAACAATGAATTGCATTACCAAATATATACATAATGGATTCAAGAATGATAACTAGTTCAAGCATTCAAGTATTCATTTCAACTAAATATGTATAAACACTTTTCTCACATATGTATAGAAATGATGCAAAGTGCTATTTGTCATAAAGAATAATTTGAAGAGTTTATGAAAAGTAATAAAACATTTTGTGCATATAAACTCTTAAGAAGAATGACATGTTCAATATGCATTCTGTCAAACACTTGGGGGTGCATATGAACATTTTATGCTAAGGTGTGTTGAATATGAATTTTATCAAACACTTGGTGTGCATATGGATTATATCTAAATGAGATGGTATTCTAAGCTATAATCCAATCATGTTCATAATTCAATTCATTTAAACTATGCATTTTCCTAACCTCTTCATTGATACACAAACACAAACAATTCAATAACATTGATATATAAAGCTCAAGATTATAAATGACAATTTCTTTTAAAGTAAAGAGATAAGGGTTAGAGAAAATGCACACCATAGACACCGAGATTTTTACATGGTTCAACCAAATCTTTGGTTTACGTCTATGCCTTGAGATAACCTCCCAAGGATTCAACTATCGTGTTTTTCTTACGGGGGTAAAAAACAATCTCTCACATTTTCTTCTTTCCGGGTGAATGAGCAAATCCATACATGTTTCCTTCTTTCCAGGTGAATAGAAAACCCATACAATCTTCAACAAGCCCATCCTAAGCCAAGATAACTTCTTGGTCTTTCACTCACAAAGAATAGGAATTGAATTTTGAGTGTTTACAACATATCTCTCAATAGATGGATATAGAAATTCAAAGCTCACTTTCTCACATACTTAGAGTCATAAATGAAATACTCAATTGAAAAGTTCAACTCAATGTGTGGAATAATGAATCACAAGAGAAAATATGAATGATACTCATGGTGATTCCTATAGGAGAGTTTTCTACCCAAAGATGAATTCAAGAATGATGCACAAATGGTAGATTTATTTCATACTCCTATCCCTCTCTTCTCTTAACCATTTTTAGCTCATATAAGGCATATATATAGCATAGGAACACAATATAGCCGTTTGGGGGTGTTTTGGGAAGTTTTGGAACACTTTGGATCCGAAACTAGCCGTTAGAATTCAAATTTCGGACGAGGCAGTCGACTGGGTGTTTTTGGGCAGTCGGCTGGGTCTTCAAAACTTCATTCCTAAATTTATTTTTTAACTCTCTGACTCAGCAAGTCGACTGGCCTTCTTGGCCCAGTCGATTGGGCTATTCAACCCAGTTTCAATGTAATTTACTCTTTTGGTCATAACTAGAGTTTCGTAACTCGGATGAAGGCGTTCTTTAGCGTTTTGGAAATAAGACTTCAAGATCTTGATTTTGGGATTTTGAATCGCTAAATTTAACCCATTTTTAAGTTTGATATGCTCATTTGAATGTGACGCTTTATTTCGAACTTCTAACTCACTTGTCGGTTTTTCATGAAATCTTTTTGAATTTTCTGAAATGACTTAATAAGGTCCTTGATATGCCTAAATTCAATATTGAGATCATAAAATATTTTTCCAATTTAAACAAATTCTCAATATTAGATAAAAGCTTTTCATGGTTTAACAATTTTGTTTAAAGCTTTAATATGCATCGAGAATCCATTTCAAGTGATATGAGTTAAGTTAATGGTTCTAGGACAACATCTTTGTTGAGTTCTTCAATAGCTTATGAAAGCTTGAACTAACTCAACTTTAGCAAATACTAAATGATGTTCATAGTCTAATGATAATGATGCAAGGACTTATGAATGATATGCATGATCCTATATGCTATATGGTCAAGAGTTGAGTTTTCAAATAAGTTATTTCAAAATAAATTTACATTTAATCTAGCACTCACCCAAGACTATTTTACCCATTTCTTTGATCTTCAATTTATTTAAACTTTGGGTTGATGTCTCTATCCTTGTCTCCAATGTCTTTTGAGCTCTAAACACCTTTGCTTGATCTTCTCATGGATCCACTAGCTCTCTTGAATTTATCTTGAAACAATAACCTATTGAGCATAACTTAAGTAAACATTAAATTCACCACATTCAATGGTTTGTTATCCTCAAAATATCATGTTTACCCATGGTTCAAAACCTTAGGTCAACAAGATGTAATCGGACCGATTCGCTATAACTCATCTTCGATTAAAGTATGATTAGTGTATGCATCTATTCTAAACTACTCCTACTAACATAAATTAAAAGCATGTCTATATCATCTTCTCTTAGCATGAATTATGTAAATACAAGACTTTATCGTGTAAATGAAGAACCATTATGTAGAAACCATTATTAAACCTTCAAAGTTCTAGCTCCTAGTGATAAAACATGGTTAGTTAAGGTTAATTACCAATTCAATCTTAGACAAGAAGTTAATCAATAAGGAGTCTTGTTTAATTAATCAAATTCATTCTTTCACTACATAATCATCACATAAGTGCTCTTTAGCTTCCCCTTTTTGCAATAACAATAATTAAAGTTCTATACAATGAAACTCTAGATACCGATTTAGCCGCTCATGATAGGAGAATACTGTATCACTAATGTAGAAATCATCTCCATGATTGAGTTAATTTGTTCTTGGGTTCTTGAATTGTAGAGAGAAATCTTGAGAGAATTCTGAATTGTCAATTCTCCAAAAGATGTCTTCTTCTCACGTAGGCTTCACATATTTATAGACAAAAGTTGGTGTAATCATGACATGTACTTGCTTGGTCTCCAAGTTGACTTGGAGTGGGGATCAATGATTAGCTAAATTGTCTAAATTTTCCTTTGACTTTGCTTGCACAAGGAGATAGAAATTGGAGCTATTTTTCGCACGCTTTTGTAGGGGTTCGGATGTAATAGGATTTAGAGATAGTTTCTACACAAGGTAAACAGAGAAATAATAATGCTGCTGGCTTTATTGCTTTTGATCCTGTACAAAAGTGTATCAAGAGAAAATGGAAGAGAAAACATAACAGAAACAGTGTGAATAGCTTGAGAATCCTTTTTCCTCTATATAGGAATTTCTCTCCCTTTAAAACCTCCTCTCCTCCTCCAAAAAGTCCCCTGAAGCGAGCTTTCTCTTCTCTATTTATAGATGTCAGAGTCAAGCTGCTCTTCACGGAGAATACTTGCCATGTCAGCATTACCTCGCGACTTGGACCATGCGATACCAATCCGCGTAGCAATTGTCATGTTAGCATTACCTCGCGACTTGGACCTCGCAATACCAATTCACGCAGCAATTGCCATGTCAGCATCTCTTGCGAGAATCATAGCATGTCTCGTGACCTGTGATTCGCACAGTTCCATCGCGGATCTGATTTTTCCTTAACTAACGAACCATGATGCTATAGCTTTTTTCCCCGGGTAATAACTTTTTGCATGCATACCATTTTCATGACCCTGAGTACTAATGGCCTTTCGGAGGTACTTTTGCTTTTGAATGGTGCAAATAAGGTTGCGACCCACTATTCGCATATTCAAAGCATTTCCCTTAGATTTCCAAATGGTACTCCCTACATGAGCACCATATATGGGTATGAGGTTAGATGTTAGCTATACCCACATCAATCCTCTCATAGTTACCTCTGTATAATGCTAATTCTCACGTATAAACCTTATTTAGGCCAATATCCCAAATAATCCTTTATCTAGGCCAAATCCCCAGATAATCCTTTATTTGGGGCCAAATCCCCAAATAATCCTTGGTGGGTGAGCCACCCCCTTACATTTTTCCCCATTGCGCTTTAATACATAGCCAAGTATTAAAGTGCAACAATAATTTCCTTGCGAGTTCCCGATGCGAATTTTTATTTTGCGAATACTTTATTCTCATCGTGAGATCCTTTCCCCATGACCTTTGCATCATGATGAATCTTGTACCTTTCCCTCTTATTTGTTTAAATACTTATTTCGCAAATCAAAGCTCAATCCGCGACCTCCTTTTGTCAATTTTAAATGCCTTTATTTGATTATATGTATGTACTTACCTTTGCCTTTCCACCCTTGAGCTTGATTTCTTTAAATTGTCTTTATCCTGGAATTCGTGAATTTTTTAGTGCTTTTGGGCTAGGCGACTTTTTGCCTTCCTTGCGCATTTAATGCGCCTTTTCATTTTCCGCGCCCAACCCCTATATAAACCATACTTTTCTTTTTTCCTCATTTTAATACCTCAGAGCTCTACTACTTCATATCTTTTATTTCATACCCTTGGCCTTGTCCTCATCCTCTATCTTTCGCACACATATATCAATTGTGTAACCCCTTATAAACATTTTTTGCTTCCCTGTTGTCATTATGACTAAAACGTCTACTCCCAAACTTCTTATCCCTCTTTCTGGGGTTGCCCCTTCCGTTCCAGATACCTCAAAATGGAGAACAACCCCTTTCTTAGACCTTCCTCATGATGTGTTCTGGTCTTCCATAGATAGACTTCCTTTTGATACTATCACAAGTCCTCCCTACACCTTTGAATCAGACCATGAAGCTGACCTTGTTTTCATTCCTCCTCTCTCCATTCTGCGCCTTCTTGTTGAAAGGGGTGACACACCTTTCTCTTTTATTGAATATGAAGGCCACGTAACACCTATCACAAACTGGAAAATGTGGTTTAGCCACATCCTTAGTCAAGACCGCTATCGCATCATTCTAGCTGAGGCTGGTATCCTTCAGTCTGTTTAGCTATTTTCAGATTTCTATGTTCGTTACGACGTAGATGCATTGAATATTTTGATCTCGCGATGGAGCACCTTTTCACATACCTTCGTTACCTCATGGGGTGAGTGTACACCGACTTTAGAAGATGTGGTAATCCTATTCCGTCTCCCAGTTCTTGACTCGCGCTCCATAAAGCTCCTCTAGTTGATCCGGAAGACAGGAAAATTCTCGACCAACTTCGTGATTGTGGAAAATATGCTTGTAAACGTGGTAGCTGGTTTGATAAATGCGTACTCCTTCCTGAACAAGCCATATCAAGTTGCCCAAAGCTATCATATTCTATATGGTGCCATCACTTTTTCCATGAGTATTCTCCGTGAAAACTTGCTCCTGGTGACGATCGCGAGTCTGCACCTGGTCCTCAATTCAATGGTCCTTTAGAACTAGCATGCTTTCTCGCGTATTGGCTTGACCGATACATATTTCAAGGCAAACCTAAGGATGGTCCTAGCATAATTGTATTCCTCCTTGCTGATATATTGTCTTGCGGTGTGCATATTCCTTTAACCCCCTTTTTCCTTGGCTCATTATACTCCCAACTTGATGCTCCCGCGAATGACTTTGCCCGTTCCTTAGGTAGATACGATATTAGTACGCACATATCAGGTACATATCTAACTTTATTCCTCTTTGAACATTTTCCTCAATATGCTCCCGTTCTTGTTTCTCCCCCTCTTCAAACTTCAGAGGCTATTACTACTACATTAAAATCGCGAGGCACTCGTTTGACTTCCCTTTCCTCTTCAAAAACCCATGCTAGTTTTATTAATAAACTTTCTGAGTTGTCATGGCGTCCATATGCCACCCCCTTGAAGGCTTCTATTCTCCTGACTTCTACCCACAAGACGAGATTGTTTCCTATGAAATTGCTTCAGATGACCACCTCATTTTCTATGTTATTACCCATAGATGTCATCTCCCTATTTTTAGTGAAACATTTGATAAAGTTATCTCTTATAATACCTTGCGTGTATCTCGCCAACTGGGCTTTGATCAAGCTATTCCTTCTCCGTTTCCTTTCTCTCTCGAGAACACCTTTGATAGAACTCTCATCCAATATCACGAGTCTTTAGTTAAGAGCCTTCGCATTTTCTCCACAATTATTTTTATTCAATCAGGCACTCATAGGGGTGGCGTGCTCCTGGTTATAGTGAATTTTGGAAAGAATAGTTGGTTAGGTTTCACAGCTTTATGGATGAAACTCCTCTTACTCCAATCCATGTTCCTGTTTATGCCTTGGATCCATCATTGAACTTTGAAAAACAAGAAGTACCAGAGGTCATAGCAGCAAACTCGCATCTAAATCACATGTTGAGTCCTCTCAAGCCATTAGAAACCCTTGCCGCAAAAGTGAAAGAAAATAACTCGCAAGCGATCACATCGCGAGGAAGTTCCTCCCGCGAGGTCCCCTATCTACAAAGAGCCCATTGCAAGACGACTTATAATTTTTCTATCTCTATAATTCATATACACTTCTATAATTCATTTTGTTGATACTAATTTTAAATATATTCCCTCTTTTGTAGCGTTCCAGCGCTCCGACCATAGGTAACATCAATATTCCTCACTAGTATGCTTCTCCTGAGCATGACCATGTTCCTTTGTCTCTTAGGCTAAAAGATTTTATTCTCGCAGATTCCTTAGATCAAGTCCCCCTTGCGAAAAGGAGAAAATCTCTCATTTCTGCCCCAAAAACCCATATAGCAGGAGAAACCCCGAGTTCGGATGAAATACCCTTGACGCGAAAGCGTAAGCAAATATATCTGATCCACATGGAGATACTTTAGATCCAGATGAGGTTCCCTTAGCAGAAAGACGCAACCTTGCTTTATCTAAATTGAAGAGTACGCGAAAAACCGGTGCCTCATCCTCTTCGTTAGACACAGTGGCTCGCATGGTGGAGGCTATCAAAGATACTGATCTAACATATGGAGCTGAACCTGTGAGCGCCCCTGGAGTTTCTCACAACCTTGCCTATCCTGGTACTTACTTCTTATTTTTATTATTCTTTATTTCTTTCATTTATTCATTTTACCTGTTGCTTTTTCAAGATAATGTAGAAAAGACAGAGGTTGCCAACATCCTCTCCGCCCTTTTGGAAAAAGTCATCTCTCAAAGTAAGTTTTCCTCTTTTTTTTTTTCATGTCGTTTTCCTTTTCATCTTCATGCTACTAACACTTCCCCCTCTTTTTTCGTCTATATTTTAGGCTCTCGCGAGAAAAATTCTCCCAATGTTTCTACTTCTCCTGGGGGTGGTCCCCATTCTAATTTTTTCCTTAAAGATTATTCTGAGGAGTATGAGGATCATCTCCCTATAAATTCTTTACTAAAAAGGTCCTCTTATCTGACCTTTAAAGAGGATGATGATGAGTCTTATTTGTCTCACGACATTGTGATTTCTGCGACCTCTACCCATGAGGTAGACTGCGAGGACTCAACAGATCGAGAGCCTGAGGGAACAACCACTCGCGAGCCTGAGGAAACAGCCGATCACGAGCCTGAGGAAACAATCACTCGTGAGATACCACTCTTGAGGGAATCACCTCCTCATACATTTGCACCTGAGGTTGCCGTTACTGATTATTTGGTTGCGGCTTTGTCTGCTGATGATCAAACAGAAGATCAGAACGTGGATGATAGTCATTCACAACCTCTTGGTGGTGAAATTGAGGCTGAAATTGCCGCAACAATGGAAGATTGCCCCAGAATTGAGAGGTCACTTTTTGGCGGTTCCATCCCCACCAATTTCTGAACCGCGGCTGATCTTTTTTAGGTAAAACCCCTTCTTTCAGATAGTGCATATATTTGTCTCGCCAGTCTATCATATCTACCAAGTTTCCTTCATTTGTGGAAGGATAAGCATTATATTTATGGCAACTGCTTTGCAATTTGACTGCATCATCCTTCATGCTTAGCCAAAAGAAACCTTCCCGTTGCAAAATTCGATAGAGGCTAATATCCGTTTGCCCACATATTTTCTTGTGAGTTTTCTATAGTAGTTCTCTTATCTCACTCATTGCCATACATTTAGCTAGAATCCTTTTAGCTACTCTGTGATACAACACTCCTTGTTTGATTTGATATCCTCATCTCAAGGTACTATTATCATTTCTTAGTAGGACTTGCACTATCTATTCTCTCTAATCTTATTTTGCATAGACTTGTGGTTCCTTCTCGCAATTGACCACAGAGTTGGTTCTTCGCACTATTTTCACAGTAGACTCTATTCCTTGAAACTGTAGTCGCGAGCCCAATGTTGCCAATGCATCAGATCATCGATTACCTTCTCGCGGCTCATGCTGAAAACCACAACCTCAAAGTTTTCTATCATCTGATGAATGAAAGTTCTGTAAGGCACCAGATGGGGTTCTTTGACAGGATACTCGCCTTTAACTTGTTTAATTAATGACAAGCTTGGAATCCCCTTTTACATGAAGGATTCTCACTTTTAACTGTTGAGCCATCATCAATTCCAGTGCCAACCCTTCATACTCAGCTATGTTGTTGGTGCAAGGAAAATTAAGCTTATAGGCCATGACTAATTCTTCTTTGTCTCTTCATTCCATAATATGAACCCAACCCCACCTCCCTTTTCTGTGGATGAACCATCAAATTCCAAAGTAAACTCTGTGCTCTGTGTCATACTTGCTACTCCCACCTCCTCCATTTTAGGCTCCGATCCTCCAGGAAATAAAGCCAATAAATCTGATAAGGCTTGACTTTTTACTACCTCTGGTCTAGAACATGTGATCTCATATTCAAATAATGCTAACAACCACTGGGCAGTTCTCCCACTGAGTATGGGCTTTGTGAGTAGATACCGGACAAGATCAGTTTTGGTTATTAATTCCAATGGATGTGCCGGTAGATAATGCCTGAATTTCTGAGCCGCAAATACCAAAGCTGGACAATGTTTCTCCAAAGATGTGTATCGTGACTCTGGTCCTCTGAGTATGCGACTGATATAGTAAAGAGGCTTCTACTCCCCTTCATGTTCTTCGGCCAACAACGCCCCTATGGATTTATTGGTGAAAGTGAGATACATTATCAACGGTTTCCCTGATTCTGGGGCCACCATTGTTTTTGGTGATGCTAAAATCTTCTTCATTTTCTCAAAGGCCTCTTGCTGTTTTTCCCCCCAGTTATATGCAGACTTTTCTTTTAACAAAGGCATGAGTGGGCGAGTTACTTTTGCCAATACTGGGATAAACCTCCTCAAATAAGAAATTTTCCCCATAAAGGTTTTCAACGGTTTTTGAGTTGTGGGTGGAGCCATTTCCAATATTGCCCTAGTTTTTGTCGGATCCATATCAATCCCTACCAATGTACAACATACCCCAAAAAATTTCCTTCTGGTACTCCAAAAGCGCATTTCAGAGGATTCATTTTCAGATTCTACTCGCAACACCGTTGTAGTACCTTTCTTAAGTCTCTCACATGATCTTGTATAGCTCTAGATTTAACCACAAAATTATCCACATAGTCTTCCACGATTTTATGCATTAGCTCATGAAATATAATTGTCATAGTGCGTTGATACGTAGCCCCAACATTTTTAAGTCCGAATGGCATGACCGTATAATGAAAATTCCCCATTGGGGTACGAAAAATAGTTTTCTAAGTATCTTCTGGTGCCATCTTGATTTGGTTATACCCACTGAATCCATCCATTAACGAAAATATTTCATGTCTTGCGATTGCATCCACCATAGTGTCAATGTTGGGTAGAGGAAAATCATCCTTTGGGCAGGTCTTGTTAAGATCGCGATAGTCCACTCATACGCGAATTTGCCCATTCTTTTATTATTTATTTATTTGTTTAATTAATTTATAAATTTATTTTATAAATTTATTATTTATATTATTATTTATTATTATATATATTTATTATAAATATATTTTATTATTAATTTATTTATATTAATTTTTAAACATATTTTATTTAATTTATCATTTATATTATTATTTTATTCATAAATATATTTTATTTTATTTTTACTTTTATTTATTCATTTAATTTTATTAATTTTTAAATATATTTTATTAATTGATTATTTATATTATTATTTTATTCATAAATATATTTTATTTTATTTTTATTTTTATTAATTTATTATTTATTCATTTATTTATTTTTATTTTTATTTTTATGTATTATTTAATTCATTTTATTATTTTCGTGTTTTGGTTTATATATTGGTTAGATGTGGTTTAATTATTGGAGGATATTTTGGTTAGATTTTGGATAGATTTTGTAACCAAATCAAATAGAACGACCAAAAACTGTAGTCCTAAAAAAGATCATTTTGGTTCAATTTGGTCTAGTTATATTTTTTGAGACCATTGCAAAACAAATATGGTCTGGTCTAAAAAATTCATGACCAGACCAGAAAAATGGGACCATAACAATTAAAAAAACTCGGCCTTAACAATTTCACTCTTAGTAATTTTTGTTAATTCTAAAAAATTAACATGTCCCATCCGCTGATGCCAAATTTCAACTTCATCAAGTTTAACTCTATTGCATGACAATTCAGACCTAGGAACAATGTAATAGCAGTTATCAGTTGAACGCATACCTTCCATAACGTAATTCCCAGAAGAGTCAATGATTGAACACTTATCAGGAGAAAAGGTGACCTTATGATTGTTATCACATATCTGACTTATGCTCAACAAATTCGCTTTAAGACCCTCTACATAAAGCACATCTTCTAGTTTAGGTAGACCAGGAATCACAACCGTATCTTTTCCTTTAACATTTGATTTCTTTCCATCACCAAACGTCACTATCCCACCATGACATTTCTCGAGAAATCAAAAAAATGATTTATCTCCAGTCATATGCCTCGAACATCCACTATCCAAATACCAAGAAGTATATTTGCTTACTCTAAGAGCAGTATGAATTACAAGACAATATAGCTTGCCTTTGCAAATCCATGCCTTCTTCATCTTCGGAGCTCCATTCGCCAATCTTGACAAATTTTTCATTTTTTCATTCAACATTTGAATTTGATCTTGAACGCGATCTCCATATTGAACTATTTGTTCCTTCACCGATTGCAGAGTCTTCCCTCTCAACTTCAAACACCTTGGTCGAATGTGACCACTGACACCACAATGGTGACAAATAGGAACAAACCTCCGAGCTCCATCAGTTGACCTCCTAGGATATCTAGGGGTAAGGAGGGGCTTGTTTTCAACAGGTCTTCTGACATAGGATTGAGCCCTAGGATTCAAATTTGAGTTTCCATAAGAAGAACTAGATGCTACATGAGTGGCTTTAGCAAAGGTGGTTTTTGCAACAACATTCGAATTTTGCAATACTTCAACAAAACCTAGTCCCTTTGGCTCCGTTTGGCAACCCGGTTTTGGTTTTGGTTTTTCATTTCAAGACCAAGACCATGTTTGGTTGGCCGGTTTTTGACTTGGTTTTGGACACCCTAAAACCAACCACTAAAACCTGGTTTTGGCCCACCATTTTTGACTTTTCTCTCTCTCTCTCTATATATATATATATGGCCGAAAATATGAATTATTTTGAAATTTTTCGGAAAAAAATTAATTTTTGGGAAAAAAAAAAATTTTCGGAAAAAAATTAATTTTCGGGAAAAAATCATATTTTCGGACAAAAATTAATTTTCTCCAATAAATTATTTTTTCGAAAATATTTATTTTTTGGAAAATAATAAATTTTTTCGGAAAAAAATTAATTTTTCGGAAAAAAAAAATTTTTGGAAAAAAATCATATTTTTGGGAAAAAATTAATTTTCGGAAAAAAAAAAAATTTCGACAAAAATTATTTTTTCGAAAATAATTATTTTTTCGGAAAAATTTATTTTTTCGGAAAAATTTATTTTTTCGTCAAGAAATAAATTTTTGGAAAAAAATCATATTTTTTCGAAAAAATTATTTTTCGGAAAAAAATATTTTTTCGACAAAAATTATTTTTGTCGAAAAAATTAATTTTTGGAAAAAAAATCATATTTTCGGAAAAAAATATTTTTTCGACAAAAATTATTTTTTTGAAAAAATTAATTTTTCGGAAAAAATTAATTATTTTTTTTTCCGAAAATTAATTATTTTCCAAAAACTTATTTTTTTCCCCAAAATTACTTTTTTTCCAATTTTTTATATATATATTTTTCATATTTATATATTTTTAATACATATTAGTATATATATATATAATTATACCAAGACCAAGACCAAAACCAACTCCTTACCAAACACTATATATTGGTTTTATATTTACCTAAAACCACCCAAGACCAAAACTAAGACCAAAACCAAAACCAAAACCAAAACCAAGACCAAAACCAAGTTCCCAAACATGCCCTTTGTATTTCCTGTAAACTTTCCTACACTTAACATATGATTAAGCTTAAGAATTCCACTAGACCACTTCTGAATAGTTGAGTTTGCATCTCTCAGCTCTTTTTCCAAATTTTCAATCTTAGTAGATTTCTTAACCAAATCCTTATTTAGACCATTTACTACCTTCAAAGCCTCATTCTTTTCAAGTTCAGACTTATTTAAATCCTCAATCAACTTGGCCTTTTGGGTCTGTAGAATATTTAGAGTTTGAGAACTATTGACTAATTCATCTTTTAAAGAATGCAATTCTTTGTCCATGTTAAGACTTTTAGTCAACAGTTTCATGTGATTCTTGTGAAGTTGTGTGGTCTTATCAAGTAATTTATTATAAGATTGTTGAAGCATTTCATCACAATCTTCATCACTCTCAGAACCTTCTTCTTCATATATTGCCAAACTTAAAACAACTTCTTTAACCTCCTTGCTCTGTACAACAAACACAATGAAATTATCAGAATCATCACCAACTTCTGATTTTGTCGCATCACTAGCTGATTCATTATCAAAGTCATCATCCCAACCGACAACTAATCCTTTGGATTTTTTCGAAGTGTTTGCACACTCTGCAGCTATGTGACTATATCCTTGACATTCAAAACATTTGGGTTTCTTCTTTTTAGGATCAGACCTGTCCTTCCTAGTTTGAGTCTTATTTTTACTTCTAGACTCACCCAACTTATCCCCAAATTTTTATCCTTGGCCATTCTATTTACCCCTAACACATTTGTTCAACCTCTTAGTAAATATGACAATATCATTGAAACTCAACTCACATTATTCATCAAGTTCAACATGATCCTCCCTAGTGGTTTTGAAAGCTATGCTCTTCTCTTTTGTGCCACTAGCTTTTTTAGGAGGGTTTTTGAAAAAATCCATCTCATACGCTTTTAAATTTCCTACCAATTCTTCAAATTTGATTTCTTTAAGACTCATGACCTCAGATATGACAGTCACCTTAGACCTAAAATGCTCAGGCAGAGACCTAAGAATTTTCTTCAGTATTATAGTATCAGGAATTGGCTCACCTAGATTATGACATCCTGTCACAATAGCAGTTAATCTAGTCTCAAAGTTGGCAAAGACTTCATCCTCCTCCATCTTTAGGTATTCAAATTGAGAATTCAAAATTTGAAGCTTTGATTGTTTCACCTTCGACGTTCCTTTATGAGTGACTTGAAGAATGCCCCAAGCTTCCTTGGCAATTACGCACGTAGGAATCCCCAAGTTACAACATTGTATAACGCATTCAACGCCTTTGAGTTCTATTTCGTGCTATTTGTCTCGGTAACACTCCACTCGCTTGATGGTTTTGGTGTTGATTCATTGGTCACGTTGTCTTTCACAGTAGGAGGTGAATATCCTACTTCAACAGCATTCCATGCTCTTTCTCTCTAAAGATTTTTAAAATGCTCTCATTCTCGCTTTCTAATATGTGTAACTCGATCTGTCAAACAAAGGGGATCTAGATATAGAACCTCCTTCATGAGGCATCTCCATCGTCTAAGTTCACGATCTAACCCTAGGTAGTTAACCTAAATCAGGGCAACCAAGCTCTGATACCAATTGAAATTACCTAGACAATAGTGAAAATAGCCCAGAGGGGGGTGAATAGACTTTTTGGCGATTTTATGATCAATTAAAATTATTTAGCGGAAATTTAATTTTAATTAATCACAACCCTAATTCTCAATTTAATTCTCAAAAACAGATTAATCAAACAAATATGAATATAAGTGCAGAAAATAAATAATGAGAAGACACATAAATGTTTTACATGGAAAACTTTGGAAAGACTCCAAGTAAAAACCATGAATACGCTCGGGTATCGTGCAGTATGAAGAAGAGAATTTGTACAGACTCTATGAAAACAAAACTTACAACCGCTTTAATTTACTTTCTTCACTCGATGATGTGTGAATATTTTAGCAACTAAACCATTCAATCTTGTATAGAAATTATCGATGTAGAAGAACGATTGAAGACGTCCAAAAATAACAGAGAACTTGTGTATCTCTAATCACTCAATAATATTCTCTCACCATATGTATATCTCTGTAGAAGAAGATGAAGTTGTAGAAAAATCGCAGAGAATTCTTCAAGACGTGTCTCCTCTTGTTGTAGACTTGGGTATTTATAGACAAAGATGATCCAAATCCTAAATTTGCCTTTTCTCGTAATTTCACATCCAAACCCTATATTCTGGTGAATATATTGTATATAGAACGCACTTTGATGTATATAAGTCGTGGTCATATCATAAAACCAACCCCTGAACAATTTGGACATCGTAGGCAAAAACAAACAAAAACTTGCCGCAGATACGCTTCCAGCGTACCTCAAAGCATAAAAATGTGTTTTCCAGCCACTTTTTGAATCTGAAAGCATAGGTATTTTTGTCAAAACCATTTTTATTCACAACTGCTCTAAAATGACCCTCTCGAGCCCATAATACTTTTTGCTTAAAGAGATGGCTTCGGAAAATGTCATTTTTGCCCTCTCGGAGACATTTTTCCTCAATATGCTCACTTTCATGCTTCACATGTATTCTTCATTACTTCAATACTTGATTCTGCCTTTGAGAAAGCTTATCAATGTCATTAACACCAAACCGACCTATCTAACACTCAACATGGTTATTGTCTAAAACATGTTATAAATAAACAATATACAAAAATGTTCTTACAACATGTTCTAGACAATAATCATGTTGAGTGTTAGATAGGGTGGTTTGGTTTCAATAACATCGATAAAATTTGTAAAAGGAAGAATCAAGCGTTGAAGTAATGAAGAATACAAGTGAAGCACGAAAGTGAGCATATTGAGGTAAAATGTCTCCTGGAGGGCGAAAACAACATTTTCCGAAGCCGTCACTTGAAGCAAAAAGTATCGTGGGTTCAAGAAAGTCATTTTGGTGCAGTTGTGAAGAAAAGTGGTTTTAACAAAAATACCTACGCTTTCAGTTTCAAAAAGTGGTTGGAAAAAATATTTCTACGCTTGGAGGTACGCTTAGACCTACGTTTGAAGCGTAGCTGCGACAAGTTTTTGCCAATTTTTCCTGCGATGTCCAAATTATTCGGGGGTTGGTTTTATGATATTACCACGACTTATATACATCAAAGTGCGTTTTATATACATTATATTCACAAGAACATAAGGTTGGATGTGAAATTATGAGAAATGACAAACTTAGGATTTAGATCATCATTGTCTATAAATACCTAAGTTTAAAATAAAAGGAGGCACGCCTTTAAGAATTCTCTGCAAGTTTTCTACAGCTTCATCTTCTTCTTCTATAGAGATATACAATGATGATAAAATATCATTGAGTGATTAGAGATACACAAGTTCTCTCTTATTTTGGGACGTCTTCAATCGTGCTTCTACATCGATGATTTCTATGCACGATTGAATGGTATAGTTGCTGAAAAATTCACACACCATCTATAGCAACAAGGTTGCGTTGATCCGTTTCGAGAAGTGGAGCCGTCTGAGTGCGGAGATCGAAGTAGGAGGCTTCGTGTTGATTTTGATCTATTGAGAAACAGAGCCGTTAGAGTACTGAAATCAGAACAAAAGCTTCGTGGAGCGCTAGTGAATCTAGACTTTCAGACTTCAAGTGAAGAACAACAAATTACAGCGGTTGTAAGTCCTGTTTTCATAGTCTGTACAAATTCTCTGATTCATAGTACATCGATACCCGAGAGTATCCGTGGTTTTTACTTGGAGTCTTTCCAAGGTTTTTCAAGTAAAAAATCTCTGTTTCTTCTCTTGATTTATTTTTTTGCACTTATATTCATATTTTCTTGATTGATCTGTTTTTTATTAACTGAATTGAGAATTAAGGTATTTGACTTATTAAAATTGAATTTCCGCTAAATAATTTTAATTGATCATAAAATCGACAAAAAACCTATTCACCCCCCGTTTAGGCTGTTTTCACTATCGTCTATGTAATTTCAAAGGAGATAGAATAATGTTACAAATTTATGGAGCAAAATTTTTGATTTGATAAAAATCCCCCAAACTTGAATTTTGCAACTTTCAAGTCTTAAGCATAAGACCAAGACCAAGCTTTATAACTTAATGCTTTATTGAATAATAATTTAATGAAGATAATAAAATATTGGGAATGGGTTTTTATTAATAAAATTGTAGGGAAGATTTGACCACAAGCCTACAACTTGTTTGGAATAAAAATTGCAGAAAATAAAAGAATCCTAATGCTAGAATTGAAATTGCATGACATGAAATAAAATAACTTAAAATTAAACTATTGTGAATGCTAATCCATTCCCTACTACTAATAAAATCAACCCTAGCCACTTTCTTCTTCATTCATGTAGATATTATATTCACCCCATCTTCCCACATCTTTAAACCCTAAATTTTCAAAGAATTTCCACAAGTCATATTCTTTTGGATATCATGCACTTGGTTCCATCAGAGAAGTAAATTCTTTACCCACTTGGTCTTGTACCATAACATGAATTAAGTATGGGTATGACAATTTCCACATCACAAAACAATCCAAAACACGCCTACAAACATATATATATATATAAATAGTAACTTTAAATATTCGAATATGTATAGAAAGGATTTGAGAGGGAGGTTTGAAAGTGAGTTTTTGAATAAAGAAATGAAATGAAATCATTTCCTTATATAGAGTAATAAGGAGAAAGAAAATTGAATGCGTGAACCTCTCTTCTAACTGTCAGATTCTCAAACCGATCGATCGACTGTCCTTGCCGATAGATCGCTAGACCAAAAATTTGAAAAATATTATATATATTTATATCTCAACTGCACTTTTATTTTTATTTTTTTTATGTATTTTTATAATAAAAAAGAAAATAAGATGAACTTTTTAAGAATAAAATTAATTCTACATCTACACTCGGTCTAACTGAGACCATTGTTTAATGTCGATGGCACGACAATTCGTGTCATGCTCAGTCGGGATTGTTCGTGGAGTCTAACAAATCAGTAGAGTCCCTCTCATTTTTACTAATATCAGACTTGTAATGATATTTAAATCGCTGAACATCCCTCGTGATGCGATCCTCATTTTGATTAATAAGGTATATGTGAAATTCCCACCATCGACCCATCTCATTATAGTCCTAGGTATTAAAGAATTTCCAATGGTTGTAATCCTTGCTAATTGAGATGCCTAGCTCTGATGGTGTATCAAAATCCGTACCTGATTGGTCTTTTATCATCGCGTGCACCAAGAAGGGAAACGGAATTTTCCATTTCCTATCAAATGGATACCTATAGTACACTATTGCTTCCCAAAATGTCTCCATATGGTTGTATATCATATCCATAATTGATACCCTATAGCCTTCTTTAAAGCAAAATAGTGTTTTGATAAGTGAGTGCCCTCGTCTATTGCCCATACCAAGGCCTACCTGTCTTGCTAAAACACTATCAAGAAACCATAATCTAGGGTGAATTTTGGCTTTCGGAATCCACCCCGCCTTTAAAGTTGTGTCGTGATTTTTTCAAATTCTCCTAACTATATTATTATTCGGAGGGTTAGAATGGAGCAGATATCGGTATCGATTTTTAAAATCAGGAGGTATCTTATGGGGAAATTTGTAGGCTTGAGCAATAGTACCAGGTGAAACCTCGATTTTGTATCCTTGTAACTCAATATACATTACTCGACTCGATGTCTTCATAGCGCATATTTCGATAGAATTCTCAAACTAAATTAGGGTACGTGATAGATGAAGCAGGCAACAATAAGTTTTCTAACCTTCTTTCCTTAAGATACGATCTAACTTCTTCTATTACTAATTCGGGGTACCCGTCCTAAAAGAATGCACACTCGTACTTTATGTTACGATTAATGAGAGGATCGTCTTCTGTCCTTTGTGGATGTGCTAATGTGGAAATAAGAGGTGCACTTGAGATGATAGGTACATGTTCTTTAGGTAGAACTTCTTCTACTGGTTCATCAATAGTATTTATTAGATAGAATTCTGCTTGATCAGGTAATTGATGACCAGGATAAAAAACATTCTTCCTTATTTTCATATTTCCAAATGACAAATCCATGACCCCAGTTCTACAGTTTATGCTTGCATTAGCAGTTACTAAAATTTGTCACCCTATTATTATGGGAATGTGTTTTTTAAGATCATAAAGAGGCTCAGTATCAAGAACAACAAAATCAACAGGAAGTAGAATTTATCAATTTGAACAATAACATTCTATGTTATTCCTCTCGGTTGTTTAAATGATCTATCAGCAAGTTGTAAAATCACAGGTGTTGGTGAAAGTTCACCTAACCCTAAGTGCTGGTATACTAAATAAGGAAGTAAATTTACAGTTGCTCCTAAATCAAGAAGAGCTTTACCAATTTCCTGGTCTCCTATTACACATGAAATAGTTGGAGCTCCAGGGTCTTTAAACTTTGGAGGTGTATTATTTGAGATTATTGAACTCACGTGATTAGTTAATACATTTTTCTTTGCAGTATGAGTGCTATTTTTCCTTTTATGCGTACATAAGTCTTTTAGAAACTTAGCACAAACAAGTATCTGTTTAATAGCATCAAGGAGAGGAAGATTGATCTTTACTTGTTGGAAAGTGTTGAACATTTCTTAAATCTTTTTTCTCTTTGTTTTCCATAAGAAACAAGATCTTTCAATCATTGTTGAAACAGTGCTCTTGGCTCATACCATGTTTCCACTGATTATTTTAAACTGAATTGCAAAAATCTAAAATATTGGTTTAATCCCCAGCAACGGTGCCAAAAACTCATGAACGGTCCAAATCGTGTGAAAATAAAATTGTTAAATATGATGAATTATCACGATCTAGTTTTACCCATCAATCGCAAGTATGGGAGTAGTAAATAGTAGAATTGGATTTAGAGGGTTATCGAACCACTGAGATCAAAGTCGTATTCCAAATTCTCACAATTAAGCAAATTGAATTATATTATAAAGTTGGTTTGATTTGGTTTGTTTCTATCACTAATAAAATTAAAGAACAAAACAAGAATTAAATATTTGTTAAATTCAAGATAAACACGTCTAGGGTATTTCCAACTCCACCACTAGCTTCATAATATAGTCATTTAATCATTGAATTTCAAGAGGGAGATACAACTTATGTGAATCAGATTAGTAATGCTACAAGCAATTGCCTAATCCCCAAAGAGATGCAATCGGTCCGATTCGCTATAACTCATCTTCGATTAAAGTATGATTAGTGCATGCATCTATTCTAAACTACTCCTACTAACATAAATTAAAAGGATGTCTATATCATCTTCTATTAGCATGAATTGTGTAAATACAAGACTTTATCGTGCAAATGAAGAACCATTATGTAGAAACCATTATTAAACCTTCAGAGTTCTAGCTCCTAGTCATAAAACATGGTTGGTTAAGGTTAATTACCAATTCAATCTAAGACAAGAAATGAATCAATAAAGATTCTTGTTTAATTAATCAAATTCATTCTTTCACTACATAATCATCACATAAGTACTCTTTATCTTCCCCTCTTTGCAATAAAAATAATTAAAGTTCTACATTACTCGACTAGGGTTTCATTGGAAACCCTAGATATTGATTTTGCCTCTCATGATAGGAGAAGACTGCATCACTGATGTAGAAATCATCTCCATGATTGAGTTAATCTGTTCTTGGGTTCTTGAATTGTTGAGAGAAGTCTTGAGAGAATATTCTCTCCAAGAGAGAATTCTGAATTGTCAATTCTCCAAGAGATGTCTTCTTCTCATGTAGGCTTCACGTATTTATAGACATAAGTTTGTGTATGACATGTACTTGCTTGGTCTTCAAGTTGACTTGGAGTAGGGATCAAGGATCAGCTGAATTGTCCAAATTGTTCTTTGACTTTACTTGCACAAGGAGATAGAAATTAGACCTATTTTTCGCACATTTTCCAATACAGATATGAATCCACAGATCGGTTTCCAGGAATGGTCGATCGATCGGTAATTCCAGATTTTGGATTTTTTATTATTTTGCGAATTTATGCTATGCTGACTTGTGCTTTGCTTACAGATGACTTGTACCTTAGTTTGAATTGTGTAATTCCATTTTTCTAATTACCATTCTGAATCCGGATTTTTGCTAAATCCTTGGAATTAACTCATATTTTTGTTAAAGCCCCTATAACATTCTTAAACACACAACTCAGGTAAAAATACCAAAATAATATAGTAAAGAGACTAACAATTGGTCAATTAACGCCTTGCATATTCTGGTCTCAACATATTTCGTAAATTATAAAATAAGATCACTTATATACGTTGGGGGTAAAATAACTGAAGGAGCGAGTTCCATCACCAATATTATATAGGCAAAATAGTGAATATTGAGGGTTTTTGTTTAATTTTTTATAACAATTATTCTTTAATTATTAAGTATATCCATTTTTCTTTTAAAAATTCTAATATGCACTAACGAGGACTAAAGTCCTCTTTATCTCATTCCCACTTCCACGGAGAGAAATTAAATAATTAATACGAATCATATAGCGACAAGGACAAATAATATTCAATAAAATTTATGAATTTTTATGAATAAACTCAAACTTGAAATAATTCTTTTTAGGATAACTTACACTTCCACCCATGTTATTTGAATTTATTACACTTTTTACCCCATAGCATGGACAATTACAATTAAGCACTTAAGTACCTCATAGTTCATACTTTAGTCATAGTTTTCCCCATCCTTCAAACTTTCGGCACAGTTAACGTCGGTCTACACTAATGACATCTCATTCTTAGAGGTGAAATGACTATATTGCCCCTGAGATCATGTAAAGACCTCTTTATTCTTCCCAAAAGAAGTAAAAGGACATTTCTACCATCTCATTATGTATTTCTATGGACAAAAATGCACTAGTGGTGAGTCTTTTTCTTCTTCCTCCATGTGGGTTGTCATGCCTCATTCTTCCCAAGACTCCCATCCGGAGAATCAGCGAATTCCGAGGGATGATGTTAGTGGAAACGGCCACTAGAATCAAGAATAACAAGAAAATACATGGAATAAGAATGAGAATAAAGTATTCCATGCCACCTGAGTGATAGAAACTCAGTAGTGAATTCTAATAGAAATTTGACAGAGTTCCGTTTGTAAATGGAACACCGGACAACCCAAAAACAACACAATAGAATAACCTCTGCCCATAACAACAAAAATAAAATTAATGGTAAGCAACCCAACATTCCATAAATCTACTAGGGCCAAGGTAGTGGGAAAAAAACACCGCTACCTCTACACAACCCCTCTAAAATCTACAGAGCCCCAATGCTCGAATGAAATTACAAAACAAATCACATGGAAGTGCCGAAGAGATATGATGGCACCCCAAAATAATATGTACATGGAATAAAAGATACAACGAAAGGGGATATGCCAACAGACTGGTTCCTAAGAAAAACAAGAACATACTAGAATAGATACGGATAAAATGAGCAAATCTAAACAAAAGCGTCCCAAGTCACCCGTACCGTTGCCGCTGTATGTGCCATGCTGCATCCACCTGCAATCTGTGTGGGGGTGAGCACTACCTCAGGGGTTCACAAAAAATATCCTTAACAAACACACCCCCAGTCATCAGGAACCTCTAACCAACCTGTGTGCATGCATCTATCATAGGTTAGTCAGCTGTCTCACCTGGCACCCACGCCAAACCGAGACCCCAAAATAGCCGCACAACTAATCTTAATCATATATCAATGCCACACAAAAAGGCACATAGTTGAAACATAAATAAATCCACAAGTCTCAAGCCTATAAAAACATATAAGCACAGTCGAATATATATATCTAGGTATATAAGATATATATATATATATATATATATATATATATATATATATATAAATAACCATGTAAATGACTAATCATGTCCACGCCTATATATATATACTGTAATACGCATTCTCACCCTGAGATACCATAAAAACTAATTATCCATCACATCATGCACTGAGCACATTGTTCAAAGTTCCTAGGAGATAAATAAGTCACTCTTATGGATTACCTGAAAGGAATAATCACAACCACGCCCACAACTCAACGAAATTGCACTTCTACACCATATCACTATCAAATCATCCCTGGAGAGTCTCACTCTCATAATTTCTAACTCAATCTGGTCCTTTATTCCATAACAACTAGTGAACTAATCCGTTCACTCAAAGGAACATAAGCGGAAAGATATACTATCACCGATTCGGATTCGATAACCAACAAAAACAATTTCCAACTCACTGTCTATAGAGGCACAAGAAGGGGATACCAGAGTCATTTAGTCCCAAACGGATCCTGAGGTCCTTGGTTTTAAGGAAAACTATTGAACCCCGAAAGGTTTAACCAGTTTTTTATTAAAGGTTTTGGGACCCGGTCAAATCTGCTTGGTTCCAACATCTCGGAATGCACCCAAGGTATTAGAAACCACACTATGTGTGCGCAAGTCAGCACCATGTCTCTTACTCGAGAACAATACAAGGACAAGAACAAAACAAGTGAATATAAGGTCCACCCTAAAAGCTGAAACCTTAAAATCCCAAGTCTGGGCTAAAAGGCAAGGAACAATGACCACGAGGAAGAAGAACAATAATAATAGTTCAAAATTGAAAACCATTTCAAAATCCCTTTTTGAACTTCTTTCAAAACCGGTCCTAAGACCTTTACCATTAATTTACGGATTTGAGAAAACTCTGAAAGGATACCCATGACATAACTGGCTCAAAGGAATCTTAGAAGTAATTAGAATAAATCTACTCCAGTGATACCGAGAGCTCGGAACCAACCTCGAGATCACAAGAACAAGGATAAACGTTACCTTGTACCTACTAGCTGATAAGTGCACAAAAGTGACAATTTAAATGTCCAAATAAACCTTTAATTCATCATTTTATTGTATAAGTATTCTAATATATATGTTTTTGTTTCTTAGAGGTATGAATTGGAAAAAGAAAAGAAAATAAAGAAGAGAAGATGAATTTGGTATGGATGGGTGAATGCATGCATATATATATATATATATATATATGTATGAGTAAATACATGTATATGTATAAATGTGTGAGTGTACATGTCCAAGATTGGTGGGATATTAAGACCCACTAAAAAGTTGGGAACTTGAAGTTAGGTGGTGTGACAAGTTGGTGCACATCTCAAGTCTTTTTAAATTGAAAGATCATATTTGAAATTACCTAGACGATAGTGAAAATAGGCTAGAGGGGGGGGGGGGGGGGGGGGGGTGAATAAGCCTTTTGATGAATTTATGATCAATTAAAATTATTCAGTGGAAATTCAATTTTAATTAGTCACAAGCCTTAATTCTCAATTCAATTCTCAAAAATAGATCAATCAATCAAATATGAATATACGTGCAAAACTTTAAATCATGAGAAGACACAGATATTTTTACGTGAAAAATCTTGGAAATACTCCAAGTAAAAATCACGGATACACTTAGGTATCGATGCATTATGAATCAGAGAATTTGTACAGACTCTATGAAAACAGAACTTACAACTGCTGTAATTTGTTGTTCTTCACTCGATGTCTGAAAGTCTAGATTCACTCATGCTACACGAAGCTCTCACTCCAATCTCTGTACTCAGACGACTCTTCTTCTCAATAGATCAAAATCACCATGAAGCCTCCTGCTTCGATCTTCGCGACTCCGTTTTTCAATAGATTAACTCAACCACGTTGCAATAAATGGTGTGTGAATTTTTCAACAATTATACCATTCAATCGTGCATAGAATCATCGATGTAAAAGCACAATTGAAGACATCCAATAACAAGAGAGAACTTGTGTATCTCTAATCACTCAATAATATTCTCTCACCATATGTGTATCTCTATAAAAAAAAAAGATGAAGCTGTAGAAAACTTGCAAAGAATTCTTAAAGACGTGCCTCCTCTTGTTGAAGACTTTGGTATTTATAGACAATGATGATCCAAACCATAAGTTTTCCCTTTCTCATAATTTCACATCCAAACCCTATGTTCTGGTGAATATAATGTATATAGCACCCACTTTGATGTATATAAGTCATGGACAAATCATAAAACCAACCCACGAACAATTTGGACATTGAAGCAAAAAATGGCAAAAAACTTGCCGCAGCTACGCTTCAAGCGTAGGTCCAAGCGTAAAAATATGTTTTCCAGCCACTTTTTGAAACTGAAAGCGTAAGCATTTTTGTGAAAACCACTTGTCTCCGCAATTGCGCCAAAATGACACTCTTGAACCCATAATACTTTTTGCTTGAAGTGACAGATTCGGAAAATGTCGTTTTTGCCCTCCATGAGACATTTTTCCTCAATATGCTCACTTTCATCCTTCACTTGTATTCTTCATTATTTCAAAGCTTGATTATGCCTTTGACAAAGCTTATCGATGACATTGAAACCAAACCAACCTATCTAACACTTAACATGGTTATTGTCTAGAACATGCCATAAATAAACAATACATAAAAGTGTTCTTACAATCTCCCCCTTAACATTTCTGAGACAAAATCATGTTTTACAATATAGCCTCACAAATAAGAACATAACATCTATACCTATGAACACACACCAAAAAACATAGATATAAACTGTCACCTTGTTTTCATGATGACCAATCCTATAACCACAACACTGAAGAAACCATTAAACGCAAGTGTGAAAAACATATATAAATAAACATAATGACCATAAAAAAAATCATAACAACAATGCAAACATAATGATCATCATTCTCCCCCTTGCCAAATACTTATCTCTCTTAATCAAACAATCTTAACCAAACAATCTATCCCCTTACTTAATACTTCTCCCCCTTTTTGTCACTGAAATATCAAGCAAAGAGAGTATACGCCATAACAACAAAGTAGAGAGATACAAGGAAGTACTCAAGGAAAAACACCAAGTTACAAAACTCTTATCAGATCATATCCAATCATTAACACATCATCTTCTCAAATTTAACTCGACCATTATACACACGGTATAGAAGAAAATCAGCACACATACCTTGTAAACTCAAGAATGCACAAGTCAAGTTTTGCAAATAAATATATATATATAAAGATTCTCATGTGCAAGCACTAAGGCAAGATGAAAACAATACATACTAAAGTTGATAATCTCCCCACCAACCGTGATGATAATTCAATCCAAGATCCAAACTAAAAGGAAAAATAAAAGATATTTTCTCTTTGTCACAAAAATTCCCCTTTTTCATCTTTTAAACTTTTTCACCATATTCCTTTTTGTCTTTCTAAACTCTAGACTTTCCAATGAGGATTTTTAGTCCCAACCAACTGGGCTCGAGCTTCTTCCATGGGATTTATACTCATTAGTCTTCCCCCTTTTTTACGTGAACACTCAATGCTTACTGAGACAAGAGGCCTGGTTACTCAGATTGAAGAAATACTTTTTGCATTTTTATATTTTAAACATCTCATTCTTTCATTTTTTCAACATCACCACAACATTCATACACATGCAATAAAATATTTCATGCATAGACCAATCTAGCATAGCTCATGAACCTTCATACCACTTCGGGTTAAATAAAAAAATTAACAGATTCAGCAGGTATTATAATCATCACCGAAGTAACTAGCACCTAAGATTAAAGTTTTGTAACATAAAATAATCATGCTAGGTGATCATGCAAATATCTTAGGTCAGACTGCTACATCTACTTCTCATATGTATAATGAGACAAGTAAATGTGAAAATAGAGTAAAATATGACAACTTTTGTACTCTAGCCAAACTCAACAGTTTCACAAATTTTATTGTCATTTATTTTAAAATAAAATGCCTGCATGAATAAAAATAATACAAATGCTTGATTACCTATAAATTATAGGAAAAAAATGCATGTGTTCCTAGAATGATAGATAAAAATATATCTATTCTAAAGAAAGTATACCAATATATTTCCTAAGACTAACATGTTTTTGAAAATCTAATGGTTTTGTAAAGATATCTATTAACTGAGAATCTGTGGATATGAACTTTGGAGACACTATACCATCTTCAACAAGATCACGAATGAAATGATGCCGAATATCTATATGCTTTGTCCTCGAGTTTTGAACAAGATTTTTAGAAATATTTATTGCACTCGTGTTATCACAGAACACAGTCATTGTACCTTAAGAAAAACCATAATCCTGCAACATCTGACGCATCTACAAAAACCTGAGTACAACAACTACCAATTGCTATATACTCAGCCTCTGTAGTGGAAAGGGAAACACAATTTTGTTTCTTGCTATGCCAAACAACTAAGCAATTTCCAACATAAAAACACCTTCCACTAGTACTTTTTCTATCATCAACATTACTGGCCCAATCAACATCAGAAAATGATGCGATATTAGTATTATTACCTGTTGGATACCACAGTCCATAATTCACTGTCCTTTTAACATACTAGATAATCTTTTTCATAATAGTAATATGAGACTCTTTAGGACTTGTCTTGTAACGTGCACACAAACCAACACTAAAAGCTATGTCAGGTCGACTGGCAGTCAAATACAACAAACTCCCAATCATACTTCTATAAAGTGTAGGGTCAACATCTTTGCCTTTATGGGTTTACTTCAAGAAACCCCCCAATGCTATTCAATTTAATCAACTAACCCCTACTGTGTCCACTTTACCCCCAATACTATCCAATTTCATCACTATGCCTCTCCTCCTCACATTTTGAGTCAAAATGTCTAAACTACCCTCCCTTAATAGTATAAGGGGTTTAGTGAAATCAACCATTAAAAAATTATTTTTCAAAAATAAATTATATTTTTCGTAAAAACTATAAATTTCAAAAAATATATATATTTTGGAAAATATGTTTTTTTTCGAAAAATATTTTTTCTGTGAAAAATATATATTATGTTCCAAAATATGATTTTTTTTTTTTGCGAAAAAGTATATATTATGTTCCAAAATATGAATTTTTTCCGAAAAATATATATTATGTTCGAAAATATGATTTTTTTTCCAAAAAATTTATTATGTTCCAAAATATGCATTTTTTCCGAAAAATAATGTTTTTGCGAAAAATATATATTATGTTCCAAAATATGATTTGTTTTCTGAAAAATAATTTTTTTGCCAAAAAATATATATTATGTTCCAAAATATGATTTTTTCTGAATTTTTTTTTTCGAAAAATATATATTATGCTCCAAAATATGATTTTTTTCCGAAAAATAATTTTTTTAAAATATATATATTATGTTCCAAAATATGATTTTTTTCAGAAAAATAATTTTTTTGCGAAACAATATTTATTATGTTTTTAAAATATGATTTTCTTTTCCTAAAAATATATATTACGTTCCAAAATATGCTCTTTTCCGAATAATACTTTTTTTTGCGAAAAATATGTACTACTATGTTCCAAAATATGAGCTTTTCTCAAAATTATTTTTTTTGCGAAAAATATATACTATTATGTTCCAAAATATGATTTCTTTTTCGAAAAATAATTTTTTTGCAAAAAATATATATTATCTTTTCCAAAATAATTCATATTTTGGAAAATAATATACTCCCTCCGAAAAATAATATTTTTGCGAAAAATATATATCTATTTTTTTGAATTTATAATTTTTGCGAAAAGTATAATTGATTTTCGAAAAATAAATTTTTTAAATGGTTGATTTTACTAAACCCCATTATACTATTGAGGATAGTTTAAGCATTTTGACTCAAAATGTGAGGTGAGAGGGCATAATGATGAAATTGAATAGTATATGGGGCAAAGTGGACACAGTGGGGGTTAGTTGATTAAACTGGATAGTATAGGGGGGTTTCTTGAAATTAACCTTATGCTAAGCTTGACACGGGTACTCATAGGAGTTCGAGCATCTTTAGCATTTTCAAAACCAAACTTCTTTACTAATTCCAAGGCATAACGAGTTTGAAAAACAACAAAATCCCATCATTTAATTGCCTAACTTGAAGCCCTAGAAAGAAGTTCAATTCACCAATCATGCTTATCTCAAATTCATGTTTCATTTGATCTCCCAAATAATGAGCAAACTGATCAGAAATGGAACCAAATACAGTATCATCAACATAGATTTGAGCAACAACTGTATCACTGTCAAATTTCTGAATAAATAGTGTTTTGTCCACTTTCCCTCGAGCAAAACCTTTTCCTAGAAGGTAATCGGTCAACCTTTCATGCCAAGCTCTAGGAGCTTGCTTTAGCCCATATAAAGCCTTTTTTAGCCTGTAAACATGACCCGAACAACGAGGATCTTCAAATCCTTTGGGCTGCTCCACATATACTTCCTTATGAAGAACACCATTCAAAAATGCACTATTCACATCCATTTGATACAACTTGAATCGAAGATGACAAACAATAGCAAACAAAATCCAAATAGATTCAAGCCTAGCAACCGGAGCGAAAGTCTCATAAAAATCAATACCCTCCATCTAAGTATATTCTTGAGCAACAAGCCTAGCCTTATTCCTAACAACTGTACAATTTTCATCCTTTTTATTCTTGAAAATCCACTTGGTACTAATCACGTTTATCTCTTTCGGTCTGGGCACAAGATACAATACATCATTCTTAACAAACTGCTGAAGTTCTTCTTGCATAGCATTTATCCACACACTATCTTGAAGAGCTTCTTTAACATTTTTAGGTTCCAAGGAAGATGTATGGAATGCATACGAAACCTCATTCCTAACCTTTCTCCATGTCACCATCATCTGATCAATAGATCCTATAACATTATCCAAATTATGGTCCAACTTTACCCTTGCAGATGGTTCTTTAGAAGGTGTAGGCTGAACATCACGAATTTGATCATGTGATTCTGCAGGACTTGAAGTATCATCATTAACCACATTGTCCTCTTTTTCAACCTCAGAAGAATCATAATCCAATATAAAGAACAACTCACCATCTTCCTCCTCAACAGACGTCAAACACTCATCAACACATGAGTCATCAACCACTACATTAGCAGATTCCATCATCGTTTGAGTTCTAAGGTTAAAAACCTTATATGCCCGACTTGTCAATGAATACCCAAGAAATATTCCTTCATCACTCTTAGACTCAAATTTCCCAATAGACTCACGATCTCTTAGAATATAATATTTTGCTCCAAAAACCATGAAAAAGTGTACATTGGGCTTCTTGCCATTCCACAATTCATAAGGAGTTTTTAAGGTGCCAAGCCTAAGATAAACTCTGTTTAAGGTGTAACACGTTGTGTTTACCGCCTCGGCCCAAAAAATACCTAGGTATATTCCTAACCTATAGCATAACATTGGCCATTTCTTGAATAACCCTATTCTTCCTCTCAACTATTCCATTTTGTTGAGGAGTTTT
The DNA here is from genome assembly GCA_963922005.1 of Cornus suecica. Lineage (NCBI taxonomy): Eukaryota > Viridiplantae > Streptophyta > Magnoliopsida > Cornales > Cornaceae > Cornus > Cornus suecica. The sequence goes on along the minus strand of OY998246.1, from coordinate 30,651,474 downwards.
AGGTGCTAAAAATTCATGCTTTATTCATCTCTCTTCACAAAACACTTCAATATTTGAATGTTCAAAATCCCTTCCATGATCACTCCTCATTCTAGAAATGGAACAATTCTTCTTAGTCTAAATTCTTAAACAAATCCTTTTAAAACTTTAAGAAGCTTTAGACTTTTCACGTAGAAATCCAACCCATGCAAACCTTGAGTAATCATCCACCATGACAAAAATATACTTCTTTCCTCCTTTGCTCATGGTCCTAGTGGGACCCATTAAATCAATACCAATGACATTTGCCTTTTTGTGCTGACATCTGACTTGTTTACCCTTCTGACATGATCCACACACAATCCCTTTTGCATAACCAAGCTTAGGGATTTCCTTAACAATTTCACTCTTAGTAATTTTTGTTAATTCATGAAAATTAACATGTCCCATCCACTGATACCAGATTTCAACTTCACCAAGTTTAAATTTATTGCATAACAATTCAGAACTAGGAACAATGTAATAATAATTATCAGTTGAACACATACCTTCCATCACGCAATTCCAAGAAGCGTCAATGATCGAACACTTATCAGAAGAAAAAGTGACCTTATGATTATTATCACATATCTGACTTATTCTCAACAAATTTGCTTTAAGACCCTCTACATAAAGCACATCTTCTAGTTTAGGTACACCAAGAATCACAACTGTACCTTTTCCTTTAACATTTGACTTCTTTCATCACCAAATGTTACTTTCCCACCATGACACTCCTCGAGAAATCTAGAAAATGACTTATCTCCAATCATATGCCTCGAACATCCACTATCCAAATAACAAGAAGTAGATTTGCATGCTTTAAGAGCAGTATAAACTATAAGACAGTGTATCTCACCTTTGCAAATCCATGCCTTCTTCATCTTCGGAGCTCCATTCACCAACCTTGACAAATTCTTCATTTCTTCATTCAGCATTCGAATTTAATCTAGAACATGATCTCCATGTTGAACTCTTTGTTCCTTCACTGAGTTCAACACCTTCCCTCGTAGCTTAGAACACTTAGGTTGAATGTGACCTCTGACACCACAGTGGTGACATACAGGAACAAACCTCTGAACTCTATCAATCAACCTTCTATGATATCTAGCGGTAAGAAAAGGCTTGCTTTCAATAGGTCTTTTGACATAGGCTTTAACACTAGGATTCCAATTTGAATTTTCTTGTGAAGAACTAGACGCTACATGGGAGGCCTTTAAAAATGTGATTTTTGCAACAACATTCGAATTCGGCATTACTGCAACAAAACCCAAACCCTTTGTATTTCCTACTGATTTTTCCTTACCCAACATCTCATCAAGCTTAAGGGTTCCTTCAGACCATTTACAAAGAGTTAATTTAGCATCTTTCAGCTCTTTTTCCAAATTCTCAATCTAAGTAGATTTTTCAAGCACTTCCTTATTGAGATCATCTACCAAATTCATCGCTTGAATTCTTTCTAGTTCAGATTTCTTCAAATTCTCAACCAACTTGGTCTTTTGAGTCTGTAGGAGATTTTAAGTTTGAGAAATATTGACTAATTCATATTTGTCCATGTTAAGACTCTTAGTCAACAGTTTCATGTGATTTTTATGAAGTTGTGCGGTCTTATCAAGTAATTTGTCATAAGACTCTTGAAGTGTATCATCACAACCTTCATCACTCTTTGAACCTTCTTCTTCAGACATCGCCCAACTTGTAGCAACTTCTTTAACCTCCTTTCTTTGTGCAGCAAACAGAATGAAATTCTCAGAATCATCACCTACATCCGAGTCTATCGCATCACTAGTTGATCCATTGTTAGAGTGATCATCCCAACTGACAGCTAATCCTTTGGATTTCTTCAAAGTGTTTGCACACACTATAGCTATTTGACCATATCCTTGATATTTAAAACATTGGGGTTTCTTCCTTTTAGGATCAGACTTGTCCTTCCTAGTTTGAGTCTTATTTTTACTTCTATACTCACCCAACTTATCCCTAAATGTTTGTCCTTGGCCATTCTGTTTAACCCTAACAAATTTTGTTCAACCTCTTAGCAAATTTGGCAATATTATTTAGACTTAACTCACTTTTTTCATCAGGTTCAACATGATCCTTCCTAGTTGTTTTGAAAGCTATGCTCTTCTCTTTTATACCACTAGCCTTCTTAGGGGGATTTTTGAACATCTCCATCTCATAAGATTTTAAATTTCCAGTCAATTCTTTAACCTTAATTTCTTTAAGATTCATGACCTCTGAGATGATAGTGACCTTAGATCGAAAACGTTCAGGAAGAGACCAAAGGATTTTATTTACTGTGGTAGTCTCATGGATAGGCTTACCTAGGTTATGACAACCTGTTATGATATCAGTTAACCTAGCCTCAAAGTTGGTGTAGACTTCATCCTCCTCCATCTTCAACTGCTCCAATCAAGAATTCATAATTTGAAGTTTCGATTATTTGATCTTCGAAGTTCCTTCATGAGTAACTTGGAGAATGTCCCAAGATTTCTTGACAATTATGCACGTAGCAATCCTCTTGAACTCACTCAGAGTAATAACATTGTATCTTGCATTCATCGCTTTTGAGTTCCAATTCGCACTATTCCTCTCAGCAGTAGTCCACTCGCTTGACGGTTTTACTTTCAGTTCATTAGTCGCATCGTGTTTCACAATGGGAGGTGAGTATCCGACTTCTACAGCATTCCATGCTCTCTCATCTAAATATTTTAGAAACGTTCACATCCTCGCTTTCCAATATGTGTAATTCGACCCATCAAACAAAAGGGATCTAGATATGGAACCTCCTTCATGAGGTATCTCCATCGTTTTAGTTCACGATCTAACCCTAGGGAGTTAACCTAAATCGGGGCAACCATGCTTTGATACCAATTGAAATTACCTAAACGATAATGAAAACAGTCTAGAGGGGGGTGAATAGGCTTTTTAACAATTTTATAATCAATTAAAAATTATTTAGCGGAAATTTAATTTTAATTAGTCACAAGCCCTAATTCTCAATTCAATTCTCAAAAACAGATCAATCAATCAAATATGAATATAAGTGAAGAAATTTAAATCATGAGAAGGCATAGAGATTTTTACATGGAAAACCTTGGAAAGACATTTTCGCCCTCCAGGAGACATTTTTTCTCAATATGCTCAATTTCGTGCTTCATTTGTATTCTTCATTACTTCAATCCTTGATTCTGCCTTTGACAAAGCTTATCGATGAAATTGAAACCAAACCAACCTATCTAACACTCAACATGATTATTGTCTAGAACATGCCATAAATAAACAATACATAAAAGTGTGCTTACAAGATTGCTCATTTCAAAGCTATCATCTCAGAAATTCAAATTGGAGATAAGACCCAATAATTGTATCAAGCGAGACTTATATATATTGGTGTGATAGAGTTGCAGAAAATGGTTGAAAATGTGAGAGTCACATTGTATCAGTGTCATATCTCTTTTGTATTTTTTTCTCTCTCAATGAAAAATCATTTTATTACCTTGTTTTATCTTTCAATCAATATGCTAGCTTAAACATCCCTCTCGAGGGGGTGATGAAGCCACCATGGGTAAGAGATAAATAATTTTTATTTTATTTCTTATTGTTTAATTCTCTTCCCGAGAGTATTCATTTATGAATCTCAATGACAAAAACCTTACAATAGAGGTTGGAAGCTAAAAATAGAAGATGGATTTTCTGTGATTACCAATTAATGGAAATACGGGGAATGCCTACTACTATTTACATTTTATTTAAACCAAAACAATAGTGGGAGAATTTTTCATGATTACCAATTAATGGGAATGCCTACCAATATTTATGTTTGTGTTTAATAGGTTGGAGAAGAATTTGCAATAGAAATATATACTATTTATTTATATAGACCCGGGTGGTGGATTATCTTCCCTTGAGATTTTTCCACCATTTGATAATTTTATTTAGTTATTTTAGTTTACTATTAAAAAATTCAAGAATTGTTTTAAGTAATTTCTTTTTATTCTCAAAAGTTAAAGTTGTGGATCCGAGTCTCAAAACGAATTCCAAGTTGAGAGTGGCTCGACCCTACTTGTTGCTATACTATTTTAAGTAAAGTATTTGTAGGTATAAATTTTTGATGACTGGGGTCTGGTGAAGCAACGAAAAATATCATCAAACCACGACCCGTCACTAGCTTAACTAGAACATTTTTAAATAAAGTTTTCTGACCTTTTTCAAAATGGGGTTTGCTTCTGATACTTCCGGTCCTGAGACATCACAAATTAGTTTATAAAACAAGTTTTTAACTTAGAGTTTTCAAAACAATTATCGGGACCCGGTTAAATGAAAAACACAACTTTATAAAGAACCTAAAAGCTTTTAGTTTTAACAACATTGAGAGAGTCTTAGTTTGGTCCCAAAGATCCAAATCGTAATCAATATTTCAAGATACATGAGATAAAGACCGTTTACTTCTCTAAAACATTTTCAAAGTGAAAGAAAGAGCGACAAGCTTATAATACAAGAGTTGGAAGAGAGAAGGTCAGACTAACGAGCTCGAACCGACCCTTAAACTGAATAACTCCTCACACAACCGAAGTGATACACCGATCACCCCGTGGTAAATCTAGTCATTAACCACGAAGGCCTATATGGCCGAAAGTCACAATCTCAACTAAGTCCCAGTAAGGCATTAATCAACTCAACTAGAAACCCAACTCAAGGGGAACAGTTATGCACCAAGGCCTCTTTTTACTTATCTCCACTAACAATCTAGAATCCGGCCAACTATCGTGCCATCGTCCCTGGTTCTTAATTATTATTAAACTTTTTACTTTCCATCTTAAGGTTTTTAAGTCTTCATCCACATTGAGACATTTTGTTAATCAATTATCTAACATTAATAAGAGATCTCTATATCCAGGAGCATAATCATAACTATTGCACCATAGTGCTCAAGGGGACAATATAGATTTTAAAATAATCCACACACAACCTGCTCAATATCAGTAAGCAATAAGAACAAGAAATCTCAACAGTTAATCATATGGAAAATTAATACTCAATGTGAATGCCAATGCAATGTCAATGCTCGTGATAATGCCAATGTAACCCAAGTGCAACCCTTTCTATATGAGGGTTAAATAGATAACATGGAATCCCAATCCGATCACTTTTTGGAGGTAACAAGCCCCAAAAGGAAGGGTGGGTGTCGCCAAATACAGTTCGATGACCACAAGTTTGTCCGGAATGGCAAGTGAGGCCTAAGCCCTCACCCCAACTTCTAAGGATTCGAGAGATGCTGGATCCTTTGGTAATATAACAACCCTAGGCTAGTTGTTTCGACTATCCAAACGGTCCATACGGATATATAATATGAATGAGACATGCAACTCACATCGAAACAATATATACACATGGAGCTACATAAATGTAGAATGCCTCTAGATGGACCCAATGCTCAATGATTTAATACACATTTTCATTTGTTTCATTCAAGGCATGCTGGTGATTAAATTACAATAACAATTCATAATTTAACCATCGCAAGGTCATCAGTTCACAATTTATCAACTTTTTATAATTTACGAGAAATTAAAAAGGGAACTATTTCACGTCTATAGTTAAAGTCCCAAATTAATTCATCGTAATTACACATGTAAAGATTTGACAAATCATCATTTAACAGCGTTTTCCAGAAAGGGACTTAAAATAACATCTAAGTTCAACGTCCACTTTTCACAATTTCACAAACCTACTTGAAGCTTCAGGGGGTGCTAAGCCACATATTTCATTTAAATTTAAGTAGGTTTTAATTTATTTAATTTCTTGAGTGAATTACTATCTTTCGCCTCTTTTCTAGCCCACCTAGAGACATTCAGTATCAAGTTTATAAAGCTTCAAAATCACGTTTATAGCTAGAAACACAGAGCATGCGATCACACATGTAAATACACAACAATAGGAAAATTATAATTTCCTAAAAATTTAAAACATGCTCAATAAATAAATAATAACAAAATATATGGCTCCCTACGTCATGAGTTGGAAAATTAGATATATTTTTAAAAATAATATCCCACCAAAATTTATGCTTACGAAACAACCCCGAAACGGGCTCGCTGTGATCAGTGTCAGTGCCTGAAAATGTTTCCCGCTGAGTTACATTGTTCGAATTTTTTTTTGCTTGGACCGAAATGTCCTAGTCGATATAATCGAAACTCGTTAGCAATTGACAAATAGTTTTGAATAAATCTACAATAAACAAAACTGAAAATCGTACCGAAAATCTAAATTTTCCGGCGAACTACTCAACGGTTTTGCACAAAATTCGGATATGTCGTACACGACATCAAGGCCAAGCTATCCTCCGAGGATCATCCCAAACAGAGCACGAATCGCCGCCGAGTCGACCCAACTTAGTTAGGCCGTACTCGTCATTAGCGCACCACCACATGTGCGAACTACGCCACCGTCACCACGGCGTTGCTACCCATCAGCTCGCGACGCCATCACCACTAACCACCAGGTCTCATCTGCAAGCCAGGTACCAATTAAATAATAACAAATGAATAATTATTATTACATACAATAATTATTATGTAATAATAATGACTCAAATCTATCAACCATACTCGGTACTAAATCAATAGTCGTAAGATCACGGTTAATGAAACACCCGAGAAAATACTGGATCAAATCCTCGTAAAGAAATGAACCAAAAATCCTCCGAGTCGAGTACCGATGAAAAATAAAACATTTAATCTCTATTTAATAATAAATAATAATAATGAAGGGAAAATCATCAGAAAACCCCTAAAACAAATACTGCGTACCTCGAAAGTCAACAGGACGCCCAATAAATATTATAATATGAAATAAATGATCTAGGGTACCAAATCCAACCATCTGAACACCGGGTAACTACAAAATCCCTCTTAACTCCTAAAACACGGAAACTCTAAAAGTCTATCAAATAGGTCTAAGACTACGCATCATGTACGTATAAACGCGGAGTAACAACCAAAGTAATGTAAATACCCCTAAGCATACAGGTCAAACAACTAAGGCACGTAAAGCCACATCAATACATAGGGGCATGTAGAAACATGAAGAACAAAGCACGTATATATCAACACAAAGAAAATGAGCAAAGGAAGTGTAAATGCTCCTAAGCACGCTAGCTAAACGAGGCACATACTAATGCACTTACAAGGGGACACAAAACATAAAACCCCTGAAGCACTAAATGCCGAACTCAAACCACTGAGTTGAAACCTTAAATATCGGACATAAAAAGCGTGTTGCCACCTTGTCAAAGCACCAAACGCCAGACGCCAAAATGAATCCACTTAGCCAACAACAAGAACTCACTTAAACATTTCGCTAAGTCCGAAACACTACTATTACGTCAAGTCACGAAATCGCCAAAGAAAGTCAACGAAGTTTTCAAGGAGAGATTACAAAGTTGTCCAATCTAATCCAAACATAAACGCTAAAAATTTACATGTGAAATACCCAGAATAACCACGACGTCATGAACAAATGACGTCACAACTAAAAATAAATCGGAAATAATTTCATGAAAAAGGGAAAATAACACGGGGTGTTGCATGAGTCTTCTTTTTTTTTTCTTCCACACCTAACAACAAAAACAATCAGTTGGATAATTTGAAAAATTAAATCAAGAACACGAACAAACATTGTTTGATTGGAAAAAAATTAGTTTAGTTACAAAATGTTTACTTATTCTCTCACTCACTCTCTTTCCTCCGTCGTCCATGGCCTCCCATTACCACAACTTTATAAAAAATTGACACCACCAACACAACCACTACCATCAACAACAGCGTAAATCACATCCCAACAAAAATCCAAATATTTTTCTCATCTCTGCCGACGATCTCCAATCCAAATTCGCCTACTACAATCCCAAAATCGCTTGAATAAACAACGACAGCTTTAACGTCTACCCGACTCCATCATCGCCACCCAGCTGCGATGACAACTCTTCAACCTCCACCAATATATGATTTCTCAATGGAAAAATAATAAAATGAGACAAAAATGAGCGATTACCGAAGAAGATGAATGCCCCAATATAAAATAGGCAACTTCCGTAATCTAAAGATATACAAAAATGGCAATCCAATCGTAATTGAAACCTAATCATAATTGAACAATATCAAAACAAAAATTAATATAAAGATTGCTGACATTGGTATTTTATTAATCTCAAACTCGACGCCATCTCTACTCTCTAGCTAAGACGAACATCTTATTGACGAAAAAAACATGTGTTCCTGTAAGATCCGGTATTTTCTTCCCCTATTTCAATTATATTTTTTGGTGTCATTACTTGTCTATTTTGTGTTTATATTTTTAGATATTTTCCCAATTTATTTTATTTTTTTGTTGTTTTATTGTTTTAGGGTTTTGGCTGCCCATGACATACCTGGTGGGCCCAATGGTCAGGTTTGGTACCCGAGGGTATTTATTATATTTTTGGGATCACGGTATATCACCTAGTTTGTGATTTATGTGTTGTAATTAGTTTCGGAGATTTTAAGTAAAAGGGTAAAATAGTCATTTCACATGGTTGTGGAGCTAGTGGAAAAACATGGGATTTGTCCAAGTGTTTTCCCTACACATGTATATGGAGCATTTTAGTCATTGTATAGGTGAGGGTAAGGCAGAGATTATGTAAAGAGAATAAGGTTTACTTAGGAAAGGTAAAATGGTAAAAGACTTTAATGCCCTTTTCTCTTTCAATCAAAACCACACTCATTAAGGGCATTATTATCATTTGGGTATAAATTTTGGCAAGACCATCTAGAAGCTTTTGGAGTCTTCCCTTTGCTTTAATCGCCACCCTCCATTAGTCCTTGATTCAATCTCCACCCTTGATAGTAGAAGTTTAGTTTTGGGAAATGGACAAAAGCTATACATGTTTTTCTTCTTCTTTGCCAAAAAAGACACAAGGATAAAACACACACACCACACAACCTATAGGGGCTGTCCATCCCTCTCCTTATCCTCCTTCTCTTTGTGCTTCAATTTTTATCACTCTCCTTGTGATTTGGCACTTGGTTTGAACTACAAACTTGTCCCTTCTAATCATAGCTACATTCTTACAACAATCTTTGTAAGTGATTTCTTGATTTGAGCTTGTTCCTCTTTTCAAAACCCTAGCTTCCTCTTTCATTGAAATTTATCACTTGAATGTTGGAAATTAATTCAATTGACTTATGGTTCTTGTATAGAAGCTTAAGGTGCTTGACTCTACTGATTGGATTAACTTAATTTGAAGGCTTCGGGAGAAAGCTAGGTTTTGCTCAAAACTCTTAAGGTAGGAAGAGTTGAGTTTTCTTTTATCCGGTTCGTGGGTGTGTCCATCCAAAACATGTACTTATGTGCAATTTGATTGTTTGTGCTCGAACTCTAAGTTGTTAGGTTAGATTGATAACATGCTTATTTCTCCTTTGATTTGAATCTTGTTGATTACTACCAATAGTGAGATTACTTGTAATGCATGTCAATTCATTACTTAAATATTGTAAGTTAGCTTCATGAACTTGATTCTAGATTGTGCTATTATTATTGTATCATTTTATGTATTGTATCATTATGGGTGGGATTTACATATAGTCACAACAACTGGTCAGACGGTGTCCTTGCTACCGACAAATTAGTAATCTGGAAAGCAGAGGGGTCATGGAGGGCTTCATCCCGAACACGATTTTATTTACGAGTGTGAACTACACTCGGTGGATTTGATATTTATCAACACAATTATCCGGCTTGGGGGCGTTCATTTTCATTGGCATGCATTTACATATCATTATGTGATTATGGCTTCCTTTATTGATGATACTTGTTGCACTTGACATATTTATGCATATTGGGATTATGGGGAAACTTTGGGGGTCCGTATTAGTGAGAGAGCCATGTAGGACAATGGACTGACCTAGGATAGTAACATGCTCCATTTGGGTGGCTTAAAACCACTTGCATGGACGGAGACAAGGCGAATGACGCTTTCTTACTGAGTAAGTTTCGCTCACCCCTTTTCTAACATTTTTCAGGAAATAAGGCAGAGTTGGACAAGCCCTAGCATGATGACGACATTGAAGACACACTTTTGCAGTTTTGATTTCGATAGTAGGCCTTGTACTTTTTGTGGTCCGTTGAGGCTAGCATGTTAACCCTCATCCATGCATGTACTTTCATTTTGAGTGCAATGGCACGTATTTAATGTTATGATGTATTGGCATTTCTTACTTATCTATGTAGCGCTAAGTGCGCAGGTAAAGTTAGTTTTTTGGCAAACCTCCAAACTTGTAATTTTGGCATGAAAATAAAGGATTTGTAAATGGATTTGGATATACAAACATGTGTATCTATAAGTGTAAATATGTTCCCCACTATGTACCTTAATTTTAGTTATCACTTATGTATGTTGGTTACTTGCCGGCTGTGTTCGAGTTTCTGTTGTGATAGTGTTCTCCTCTTCGGGTTTGTAAATCCCATTTCATTGTATTTCCAATTATTATCATACGATAGGTGGTGCTAGAATTGGTCTCGATGTGATTAGGGTTTCGAAACGAAGTAGGTGCAAGAGGTTGGAAAAACATGGTGCCAGGTGCGCACTGGGTGCTGTAACGTCCGATATTTTATCTTCCCTTTTCTATTTAAATATTTATGTGAATTAAATATTTTATGTGCACTTACATGCTCCTACGTTCTCCACTGTGTTTAATATTTCTACTTGAATATTTTCTCGGAATTATTGCATGCTTTATTTGCTTTTAGAGCTTTTATGGGTTGGGACATACCCGTTGTGCCTGATGGTCGGGTTGAGACCCGAAAGTATTTATTTTTGTTTTAAATACTTTATTTTATTAATATATGTGTTGAATTAATTAATAAGATTGTTTTCGGAATTTTTGCGTTCAAGGGCAAAAATGTCTATTCACATGTATTTGAAGGTAGTGGATAAATCTAGAAAATTTCCTAAGTGTTGGTAACAACACACTAGTGGGTGGCACTCTTGTAATTCTAATGCAAGACTTTGATTAAGTGGGAAATGACATTATAATGGTACTTCTGTAATTATTGATGAAGACTAAAGTGAAAGTGTGTTATGACCCTCTCATCCATTGATCTCACACTCTTGCTTCCATCTTTTCTCTCAACCCTTGGATCTAAGGACTTGTTTGGTCCTATCTATATACACATATATGTATAGGTCTTGGTCTTCAAATTTAAAGACTTTGCTCACACCTAAATCCTCTCCCTCTCTCTCTCATTTTGCGTTATTCTTACTCCCTCTATTCTCCTTCTCAAATTTTAATTTTTCTTCCTCTTTTTGCTTTGAATTGGTTGATGGATTCAACATTAAAGGTGATTCGGGTGTTCTTGGCTTCATTTCGAGCCGGATTGTAAGTAATTTCTTTGCTTTGTTGGGTTTCTCTCTCAAAACCCCACCTATTTAATTCTTGAATTTTTGTTCTTGAATCTTGATATGTTGTTCCTTTTGCTATTAATTCTTGTTAAATGTTTCATTTGGAACCCTTTTACCGATTGATTTCACTCTTGGGGGCTTGGAGAGTCCTTGGTGATTTTGTCTTCATTTTGAGAGAGGCTTTCTTGGAAATTCTTGTTGCTCCTTGCTTACTCTTCTTCTTGTGATCTTAAGCTTGTGGTAGGTGATAGGAGTCGAATGTTAGACATTCCATACCCCTAACTCGATACTGTTAAGTCTTATCATTTCATTACTTGGTGTTTTTATGTGATTTGCATGTTTAAGTATGTTTCAAGAGCTAAATGAAAGAAATGAGTTAATTTCGGTGAATTAACCGAAGTTGTGTTTGTCGCCTATTTAAAAGTGAGATAAACAAGGAAGAATGGAGTTTTGAACCAAAACACGTGTTCCAAAGGGTAGAATGGATATGAAATATGTCTTATATATTAATATAGGAGTCACAGGATAGAACAACGTCCAAAAATACGAAGAATTACAGAATATGGAAGATTCAAGGTTTGGACTAGAAATGGGCACTTATAGCAAGCAAAATAGGTTTGGAAAGTGGATTTTGGTGATTAAGGGTGCTTGGAGTGGTGCTTGGCCTGGCGCTTAAGCCCCGCCATAAGTGCCAACCGGGGGATTGGTCGGGGGCATAAGCCCCGCTATAAGCACCAGCTGCTGCAGTTTTTGGCAGACATTCAGTTTGAATTGGACTTTAATTCCTTTGACTTATTTCTAACTCCAACACTTCCAAGCACGTGTATAAGGTATATTTACATCAGATTAAAGGATTTTGGGTCAGATTTGAGGAAAAACACATTAAAGAGGAATCCTATTCCAAACAGGACAAGCCTAAGACAAGCAAGACTTTTCTCAACTTCTTCTATAAATACCAACATCTGGACCAGATCTAGGGAACTTCTAAATACATAATTTTTAGAGCACTATCTCTGGAGATTTACATCTTTCAAAGTAGGGAGTCATTCAAGACCTAGAGATCCGGAGCGGAAGGTCATGAAGGGAAGTTTTACATCAACGATACCGTCTCCCACCACCATGAGAACCTAAACCGGTATATAGGGTTTTCTGTCAAAACCTTAGCCAAGTAATGTAGTTTATTTATTTGTTTCAATTATAACAAAGGGAAACTGAACACCACACTTGTGATGATTCTGTAGATGAGAGGCCATAGTTATTTAATATAAGGAGTTTTATATTTATTATACTCTTGTCTTTGATTGAATGAATGCGTTATCTCAATCAATCATGTTATCTGGTGTTCTCTAAGATATCATGATTTTCTACACAATGGTGCTTAACACCAAAAATCCTAGTTTTATACAGGCCATGCCATGGAAGGTGATATAGATATGCTTTAGTTTATTTTCATGATGTAGAAGTATATTAGAGTAAACTAGATGGCATGCACTAATTACACTATGACCGGAGATGAGTTGTAGCGAATCCAGTTAACGATATCTTTTTTGGGATATATTCGACTATGTATGATATAATCTGATTCACGGGTGATGGATCACCCTCATACAATTGATCAAGTAGATAGATATATTATGCAGTTAGTGGTGAAGTAAGAAAATCCTAATTTTTATCTATTCTGAATCACAAACACAATTTACTTCTTGCTTTTAGTTAGTTTAATTAGATCATAGATTTCAAAACCAAAAAAACCTTTTTCAAAACCATAATTCAGTATTCTCAGATTGCTAAAGTGAATAATTCTAAGTCTCTGTAGGATCGATATTTCCATTCTCAAGCTATGGTATATTACAAAATGATTCGTGCATTTGCGATCGGTAAAACTAGGGCACTACAAGGGTTCATTCTTAATCAATATTTTTAACCCTGGTTCACCACCATCAGTAGGGGTTGATTAACTTATTCAATTTCATGTTTCATCAGTGTGTGCGTCTAAGTGCATATGCTATTTATATACTTGTTGGGTCTATGCAACTTAGACGGTGATTTAGGTTGTAACACCCCGTGTTATCATTCTTTTTACTGAAATTATTTATAATTTAATTTCAGTAATGACGTCACTTGTTCGTGACGTATTATTTATTCTTGGTATTTGATACCTGTAAATTTTTCGCGTTTAGTTTTAAAGTCGACTGGACGACACTACGTGAATTCTTATTCTCGACTACACGATATCGTTTCGATTATTTTGGTTACGGTATTAGTACTTTTACGGAACCGGTGTGAGGAGTATAAAATTACTTTCTCGGTGTTCCGGTTGTTGGATTTCTAAACCGGTATAATTCTTTCGGACTATTTTAATTAATTGGTGTCTCGTGTAATTACCAGTTTGTGTAATCACACTTGGGGTTTGGCCCGTAATAAATTTGGATTTACTGTATATATATATATATATATATTTAATTATATATATATATATTGGAGTGGGGTCATTTCGTAATTAAGGAGAATTAGAGGGGTGGTTGTGCAATAAAGCATATATATATGTATATGCGTACACGAAACCTGCTACAGTCTCATTCTCTTCTCCTTCACGCCAACATCAGACCTCTGCTCCTCTCCTTCACACGGACTTCATCTTCTCCACGGGCGGCGGCACCCATGGTTGCCGGCGAGAGAGAGAGAGAGAGAAGCGGTTGGAGAGAGAGAGCTTGGGCTGTTCTCCATGGCAGACGCGGCTGCGCAGCTAGAGCGGCGGCGACCGAGCTGGGGCGGCGAGCTGGCGGTGGCCGTCGGTTGGGCTGAACGGCGGCGCAGGGTCGGCGAGGAGCTGCGGCTGGTGGCGCAGTCGTGCAGGGGCGGAGCAGTCCGCACGGCAGGGGTGGTTCGGCCAGGCTTCGGCCAATTTTTCGGCGACCTTCCGGTGATCGGTTTGAGCCGATTTTCGGTGAGTAGTTTCGTACCTACGTAGTATTCGTCATATATTAATTTCGTGAATTTACGATGAACAATTTGCCCGGAAATCGCATTTATAGGTTATAGATTTCGTTTGGGTTATTGTAGATTTAACCCAATTAATTAACCGATTATTAATGGGCTTCATATATATCGTATAGGTTGTCGAGACGGACATTTCGATATATTCGAAGTAGTTTTTGGACGATTTTGGTCGGCGGGCTTCATATTCGGGCGCCGGTACTTTGCTGTTTCGGGCTGTTCGGTAACGTATAATTAGGTGGGAAATTATATTTCTCACTCCGAATTATTGAAGTAGTTTAGGGGTGCAAAACCCTTATTTAATTTATTATAGATATATTAAATTGCTAGTTTAAATATCTATAAATCGTTTAGGATCAGAATGAGACTTAGGAATTAATTTAAGAAAATTTATTAAATTATTCCTATATGGTTAAATAATATTCTTATTTAAATTAAATAAGAATGGACGGCTTAGAAATCCTTACGAATTTAAATGGGTTCTTAGAGATTCGAAAAGCTTAGACGATATGCTAGGATCCTTCTGGTATACGTGAAATAATTGTTTAAATTATTTTAAAAAGGCATGTTAATTGAAAATGAAATATTTTCTAAAGAATTAAAGAAAATATATTTTTGGAGAACATGAATGGTATATGAAATTATTTTCATATGATTTAAATGCTTTAATATATTTTTAAAAGCATGTACAGAGATTATGAGATTTATATATTACCATGTGGGTATTTTCATAAATATGATGCATGAAATATTTATGTTGGACATGATTTATTTGTGTACACCATGTATTGTGAGACATGGGTGTTGGTGCATGTATTGCATGATTTCACCATTTGCAGAGAGATTCATTTGGTGTGGTCTACTTCCTTTGTGCGTGGGGCACGAGTAGACGTTTGTGTTTGGATCGTTGAAACAACTGGCCAGGGGGTGCTTCTCGCTTCCCGCGGAACTAATCTTCTGAGAAACTGAGACGATAGGGGGAGGACACATAGTCCAAGGCCCTATGTGACACGGCTGGGCCGTGGGTGGACGTCTTCCTTGGTTAAAAGTGTGAAGTGTCAAAAGCACTTGGGAAGAACGGTTCAATGAGTCCACATCCCCTAGTGAGCTGCAGACTTAGGGGAATGGTGGAGAATGATCCAGGACCCTTTGGTAGGCTATGTTTTTGTGTGTGTGTACTACAGGCGGTCTGTGAGTACGGTGCGTTGCATATCATCATGTGATTTATTGATATGTATATATATATGTTGGAGCATGATTATTTATGAATATGCAAAATGAATTCATTTTATAAAATGCTCAGTTGAAAGTGATAAATGTGAAAACGGAAATTAAAAGCAGTAATTATTAAAGTATAAACGAGGCGTATATCCTTATACTTGTGTTGTATACTTTTGTGCCCGTAGGGGAGGTTAAGTATATTGGTCTGGCGACTTCTGTGATTAGTTGAAGTTAGAGATGGATTGTAGAATTGAGGTTGAGTTGATGTGGAGTAATGCCTTAGAGAATGTGGTTAATAGTTTTGTAATTGTGGTTAGTAGCCTTGTGATTATGGTTAGTAGCCTTGTGATTGTGGTTAGCAGTCTTGTGACTGTGGTTAGTAGTCTTGTGATTGTGGTTAGTAGTTTGGTGATTTTGGTTGGCTGTGTGACTTGTTAGAAATTTGAGATCCGAGATTGATTTTAGTATCAGTTATGATTTGGGGCCTTCGAGAAGGCGGGTGATGCGATTGTGAGTTGTAGTATGGACCTTTAGGTGCCTTTCACTTTTGAGGAATATGTTATCAATTGTAACTGAGATTTTGATTGGGAGATAAGAGGTTATGGTTGAGGTGAGTTCTATTAAGTACTTAAGGTACTGTAGCGTGGTTTATAGTGCTTAGTTCATTCCCCTAAGCATTTCTTGTACTGTGTTTTGTACACTAGTACGTGGTTGTTGACTTATATGTTATTCCTTGAGTTGTCGGTTACGGCGTGGTGCCGAACCTTTTCCTGGTGTTGTCATTTGATTCTATAGAGTTGTGTTTTCTCTTATTGGCTGTCATTTCGAAAACGGTGTTTCCTAAGTTTTGAAGTAAACTCTTGTATTTAAAGGGAAAAACCCGTTTTCGCCTACCCCCGTAGAAATGAAAAGTTTTAATACCTTATAAAATGATCTTAGGATCTTCTTTGAAAAGATTTCAACTTTTAAAATCCGGTGATGGCAACTGACGGAGACCGGGGGCAAGACGGTCATTTTTAATGTGTGGTTTCCAAAAAGAAAACTATTTTTATTACTTGTCTTGATGATTCTGAGATTTTGAGACTTCCTTCTCAAAATCTCGACCTGTAGTGTTTTGAAAGGGGATTTCCTGTTTCTCCTTTTCTTCGGATCATTCTAAGTCTCGGTTACGAGGCTTGGCGTTGTTTAGTGCACACATATAGTGTTGCCTCTCACTTCTTCTTGGTTGTTGATGTCACCACCTAGGTGATAGGAGTTTTTCTTAAGTTAGGGGCATGGATACCGAATGGATTGGTTCGAGTTTAGAAACCTTTTTCTTAAAAACTATTGAATCTCTGGGATTCATCTTTTCATTACTTTCACTTTCGGCCATTCGTTTTTGGTTTCCTTGTTCACTTGTGGTGTTCTTCCTTGTTCGGGTATTCTTAACCTTGACGTTGTTGTCTTGGTTAGCTGTTGGTTAGCATTGGGAATTCCTTCCCTTTGCCTTGTTTTGGTGACCTTTAGGTGGTCGTTCTCGTGAGTTGAGTTCGTCTACTCATAGTGACTTGATTGTGTGGTTTTCCTCACCTACAGTGAGAGTGTTAGTGATGTGATTGACCCATTGATGATAGTGTTATGAGGTTAATGTGGTGATGTGATTCATGGTATTGAGGAAGTGACATAATTGAAGTGACCCAGCACTTGAGAGGTGTATTTTCTCTAGAAATGGAATGAGGTTTGTTATATATATATATATTGATGATGGTTGTGTTAGTACGCAAGGACGTGGGTATTCTCCTTCCTGTGTTATCGGGGTGTAGGATTTGAGCCTTCCTTGGTACTATTGGTGGATTTTGTTTCCTTGTGGATATTAGAGGTGAGTGTGATCTCCTCGGTTGGATCTTCTGAATTGTGTTGTGAGTAATTGGTGATTTGTTAGACTGGACCTTAGTATCGAGTACCTAGTGTACGTTGGTGAGAGTAGTGTAGACTACTGGTGTTGGGTACTTGGAGTACGAGTTTTAGAGACTCATGTTGTGTATTTATATATATATATATGTGTGTGTATATATATATATATATATATATTCCCTATATACTTATGTATACTCGTTTACGATAGTATATGAGCGTGTTGACTTGGGTTTGCGTCACCCTTTAGGGGCGTGACAGCATGGTATCTGGGCATTCATTGCAACCCTTTATGGGTGTTTGATGACTGAATGTCTTTTGGTTCTCGTTTATTTTTACTTCCGCAATCACTCCCTTAGCTCTTAGGCTAGGGTTTCGGAGTCCTAGGAATTTGGGGCGTGACATAGGTTCCCCCTTTAATATATTAAACTCATGATGTTGAATGCTTGCTGTTGAAAATTACTTGAAGTTAGTATGTTGTGGATTATTGCTTGAAGAATGAAAATCATGCTTGTTAATTGAGAATTGACATGTATAGACAAATGGTTCATTTTGAGACATATTTGGTATGTTGTATACACCATTTGCATATAATGATCATTGGTGTCTATTTTATGCCCAATTATAAATCCTTCCGTGATACCCTCAATTTTCGCATGTGAGTTGGATAGGTTCACACACGAAGATTGGGAAATACCATTCAATTGATATACAAAAGCACATAATACAATCAAAATTTTGCAAAATAAAAATCATAGCAGAAGCAACACTAATGTCAGATCTTACAAAAGATTTAAGATACAACCTAGGAATCCTGTTAAAGAAGGACCCTTAAATAAAATACATTTTTAGTACTCGTGCCTAAGTTACAACAGCTGTAAAACTAATATACACTCAACACCGAAAGTAGGAATGAAGTAGATAATCATGAACAAATTGAGATGACTCAAATCCTTAACCTAGTAGCTGAACTGTCCCAGACCTGAAATGATAACAACAAGGTGGGTTAAACTCACGAGCAAGTCCACTACTACTATAACCCAACAGAGGACTAATAAAGCCAACATCTC
The DNA here is from genome assembly GCA_963922005.1 of Cornus suecica. Lineage (NCBI taxonomy): Eukaryota > Viridiplantae > Streptophyta > Magnoliopsida > Cornales > Cornaceae > Cornus > Cornus suecica. Next base: position 30,632,835 of record OY998246.1, on the reverse strand, counting down.
TAAATGAAACAACATGGATAGATAGACCATATGTAATAAGATTTATCTTTCACTTTTCATAAAACCTTTAGAACGTTCTTTTCTTTTCATAATCACATAAGAGATATATAAATATATCTTTTTATAATAAATTACCAATGCACCCATGCATAAACATATTTTATAATGTATATCACATAATCGAATAGAAGATTTATAATTTTACCTTTTGAGAAAAAAATAACCAATACACCCCATGCATAAACATATTTTATAATATGTATCCCATAATCGAATAAAAGATATATACTTATACCTTTAAAATAAATCACAATACATCCCATGCACAAACATATTTTATAATATGTATCACATAATCGAATAAAAGATATATAACTATACCTTTAAAATAAATAACCAAGGCATCCTATGCATCATCAATAACATATAAATGAATGTATTAATATTCATTATCATTTATTTATGCCCATAGACAATTCATCTAAACCAAATTTTAACCACGTACCCGACAATTCAATCATGTCGTGACAACTCAATCATGTCCCATGATACCCAACTATAACCACGTACCAGGAAAATCATTCATGTCGTGACAACTCAATCATGTCCCATGGTACTCATGAGATTGCGTTTATTAGTCAGCCTCCTTGTGGTTCCTTTGGAATCCACATTTCATAATTATTTAAATTAAATATTATGATTTAAAAGTGCATCATATGCATCACTGAACATAGAATAAGTGAGTATTTTATACCTCACTCCACGTATATATGCTTATTAGCATAATAAAAGTAAACATCACATACATCCCTGTGCATTCCATGCTTCACATATGTACAAAATAATGATTGAAAACAACATAATAAACCATTATATCCAATAAACAACAAATATCAACTTCCATAATATAATCATTGATAAATAATTCTAATGAATATATTTAACACCATTATAAACTTAACATATTTTATGATAAGTTAATAATGAGATCAAAAGTCACAATATTACTTATTTTAAGTTTAGGGATCCCAAATATCATTCTAAGAAAGATTTGGGGTCAAACTGTAATTACAGTGCAGTACAGGGATCCTACTGTAACATCATATACATTATGGGGACTAATATGTAATTTTCATAAATTATAGGAGTCATACTGTAATTAGTATAAACCTAAGGGGTCAAACCATAATATAATCAGGATTCAAACTGTAATTACAGTAACGTCCAGGGGTAAATCCATAGTTATAGTAATATTTAGGGGTTTTAATATAATTTCATTGAAGTTCACATACCTACGGTGTGCGCATTTACACCGGACCATTTCTCATATAGGTGGATGATTTTAATTGCCAAAGTTATGCTTAATGTATGCACACCTACATGAGATTATACCCAGTAACTATATTCTACTTCAATGTTAAGGATTAAAGATTCCATCTAATTCTGTGGTTAAAAAAATGAATATATCATAGTAAACTATTTCCTTCCACACTAGATTCGAGTACTCTTATATAATTAAATCAAGGGCTTGGATAAAAAGTTCATATAATCCTATGGTTAGGAAAACAAGTGTACCATAACAACATACAATCAACCACACTAGATTTCCAGATTTACATAATTTTCAAATATTGCCATAAAAAAATCCCTAAATATTTCTAAATATTTCTAGAAAATTCAAGAAGCTTATTTAAATAATTATAAATATTATTAAAACTTCCTAACTAGTATTTGTTGATATTTCCATAATCATAGATGCATTGTATAATTAAAATACAATATAATGATAATATGAAATACATGATTATAATCATTTAACATTCATCTATCCATATATATATGTATTTATATACATAATAACACTTCTATATTTATTTTTATAAAAATTTAACTATGTATAAATAATATATATCTATTTATACATATTATTGCACAAAAGTCTTTGATTTATAAATCCAAATGGGTAGAATAGAGTTGTAACTTGCCTTAAATTATCTGGCTTTGATTTATATCTTCAAGCCCAAAATCCATACAAGATCATCACCTCCTTTCCAAGAACTCTCTCTATTATCTCCAAGAACACTTATGTCATTTCTCTCTCAAAACATGAAACATAAAACATGTACTCAAAATGAAAGACCTTCATTATGAATACAAGACCTCATTTTAATAAATCTAAAATAAATTATATTTTTAAAACATTGGGCCCTCACCTATAAGACTTTGTCTCCACCTTTACCCAATGTTTTCCTCTTTACACCTCAAGTCAACACCTAACTTACTTTAACATTAATCATTCTCCTTTTTCCCCTTTTCTTTTATATTAAATAAATATCATTAATTTATCATTTACACTATCCGATACATATATATATATATATATATATATATATATATACACACATAATTACACATATCACAATTACTAATTTACATACAAAAATTTCTAAATTACAAATTACAAATTAAAATTTCTAAATTACAAATTACACATTAAAATTTCTAAATTGCATATATACCCACATCATAAATACCAAATAATTTTAATACATAAATTAGGGTTATTAGACCTTGTGTGAGTGGACCATTTGGATCATCGCAACAACTGGCAAGGGGGCGTTCTCGCTACTTGCTGAGTAGTAATCCAGAATCAGAGACGATGGGGGAGGACTTGGTCCAAAATTGGTTTTTCGTTCACAAGTGTGTTTGATCATCGTGTTGTTGATTATTGCGACACTTGATATCCTTTTACCCTTAGTGGCTTAGGTATGGACGTTAGAGTCGGTATTGCGACACCTGATATCCTATTTTGGGATGTTGTTGCTTGTTCCCTTCCTTATTGCTATATTATGTCTAAATTACTTACTCTTGATATCGTGCATGTTAGGGTTGCTTGTTGGGTTTATTGGTGTCCTGGATTGGCATAAGAGCTGTGTGGGACAATAGACCGACCTAGGGTTAGATACACGTACCATGTGCCATGTGGGATGACTAAGATTGAAGTAGTGATGCCTCTGTTACTGAGCTAGTGTAGCTCACCTCATTACTTTAAACATTTTTCAGGTGATGGCCCCATTTTGGGAGGCACTTAGCTCCTTGATGACCTCTTGGAGGCATAGTCCATGTTTTTGCGCTTATGGTGGCGGAGTAGATATTTTTGTAGAGCTTCATGTGTACTTTACTTTATTTTGCTCACTTTAGCAAACATTGCCTTAAAAATGTGTTTCTATTCTTTTGGAGGCTATCATGTTAGCCATGACATTGTTTTTGTACTCCCTTGGAGCGTGTAGGCGCAACTACTCTATTCTTTTGGTGCACTTCGAAGCCGTTAAACTATGGAATTGTAACTTGAACAAAACTATGTAAAATGTGAAGCCATGAGGCGTTTCTTATGTAATTAGAGTATGACGATGCATCTTATGCCTAATCAATGTACTTTGATGTATTTGAAGTGATCTAGGTCCCTTTTGAGTATTCAATCAATATTTCCGAAATCCCATAAACTCATTTTTTTTCGGTTTTGGACCAAAATTACATTTTTTCGCTCACCCCCGAGTTTGGAAACTAATTTTCCAATATTTTTGAAATTTTGGGACATGCCTTGTTGAAAATGGAGGCCTGAAGCAAAACGACTTAATTTTGAACACTTTTGACCCAAATGGGACAACCCGTTTGGGTGACCAGTCACCCCTAGACTACGCCAACCCAATTTTGGGGGTTTTATTCCATTGAACCGTTAAGATTTTTTACCCTTCTTGTGACCTCTTGTGTACCTCGTTTGACTTTAATAATATACTTTTTGCCATTCGGGTGAGCCAGTTTATTGTGGTGTCCGAATCTTCAATTTGGTTCCGCTTTTCATTTTATCTTTCTGCATTACGTCACTCCCTTAGATTCTTGGACTTGGTTTGGGGTTCTATAAATCTTGGGGCGTGACACTTGCGTACAAGCCCTTTTTTCATTTTACGCACTTGCGCAAAAACTGCAATTCTAAAGGGCTTTTGCCTCTGATTGCGCAGCGACTTGCGCAAGTCATAATTTATTAATTTTTTGAGTTCTTTTCTGTTGCTTCCGTGCTTCAATATGACTCATATTACTCCCCATTTATACCTGAATTTGTTTGGTAGTCCATTATTATGGGTTTCTGTGGCGTTTAAGGCGTCGTTTTGGATTTCAAGTGGTTTAGTGAGGGTGCTTCCTCGCTCTAACCTTTTCTTTATTTCTCTTGTTCTATTCTCCTTCCGAGTCACCCCGAAATTCCATGGTTTCGGTTTTAGAGGCTTGACATCTTGCGTCGTGACAATTCCATTAGAAAATAACTGTAGATTAAGAGCTAAATCCAACCCTCTATCCTCAAAGCCCTAACCCTAAAAAAGGACCTCGTAAGCACCGATCACGTTGATAAAATATTCATTGTCGATTCGCTCGGGCGGCGACCAAGCTCAGAAGTAGAATCCGCGATGGCTCCTATAATGTCCGATTATTTTATTTGTAATTTTATTTTTCTCTATTTTTCTTCAATTTCATTTATCATATTAATTATATTGCATAAGTTTATGTCTACCGGTGGGGCCGCGGGTGGTATTTTTTAGGTTAGCTTGAACATTTCCAGTGATTTTTTATTTTCAGACTGTAGGTGAGGTCAGGGCATACCCGATGAGCCTGGTGGTCAACTTTCGATCCAAAATTATTTATTTTTATTTTCAGGTGTTTTGGTATTTTTTTCAGGTCTGTAGTTTCGCGTCTTGGTGTTGTTTATGCAAAACAATGGGACGAAGGGCATTCTGGGTATTTGGAAAAGTGACTTACTATAAAAGAAAGTCTTTCCGAAAAACATTTCAACACACACACACACTTACAAACCACAGATATGGCAAGAGGAAGCCATTAAAGTTCGTCTCCATGCTTTCCTTCCCTTTTTTGATCTACTTCGGTTTGTATTAGGTTTCGGGTCTGAACTAAAGAATTATTATATGTGGTGAGGGCTTCAAAACCATACCAATCTTGGTAAGTGTTCCATCCGTTTTGTGATTTTGGGTATTTTATGATCTAAACCTTATCTCTATGAATTAATCTAGTTAAGTAAATCCAGGTCTTGAACCGTGTTTTAATGTTGTGTAGGATGGCGAGAGATCTTCGTTGGAGTGTTTGGCTCGTCGATTGAAGTTACTTTTTCCGGTAACCGGATTCTGGCAAGGCAAATTTCAATCGGGTTGTTGAAGGGAATGCTTTTTTAGTGGCGTGGGCTTTCTGTTGGTGGTTCCAGTTTTGTAGCTTGTTTGATTTGGTCTAGGTGGCTCTAGGATTTTCACCATAGTTTTGAGGTTGGGTGTTTTATCCATTTTAGAACTCAGTTTCGTGAGTGTGCGTCCTATGTGATTTTTGATACGTAATCGAGATGGCTTGCATGGTGTTGATGCGGTCCAACTAGGGTTTAAAATTGTGATTAAGAATAGACCCTTGCAATAACCTAGTTTTACCATTCGCAAGTTCACGAATCATATTATAGTATAGCACGGCTTGAGAACGGGAATGTTGAATCCTATAGAGACTTAGAGTTATTCACTTTAATATCCTAATAGTTCTAAATTATGTTTGAAAAGGGTTTTGTTTGGTTTTGAAATCTATTTTCTAATGAAAACTATCTAAAAACAGGAATTAAATTGGTTTATGATTCAAGGTAGAGAAAAACTAGGGTTTTGATAACTCCGCCACTAACCTCAAAATGCAGTTATTCATTCATTCATTCAATTGTAAATGAGTGATACATCACATGTGAATCAAATTAGATTCGCAAATAGTCAACTCTAATCCCCAACAAGATACAATCAACTGGATTCGTTACAACCTATCTCTGAACTGAGTGTGATTAGTGCATGCAAATTACTTTACTCTAATCTACTCCTACATCATGAAATTAAACTAAAGCATGTCTATATCACCTCGCCGATGCATAGCCTGTGTAAACCTAGGGTTTCATGTGTTAAGAACCACTGTGTAGAAAATCATATTTTTTGCATTTGAGTTCTAGCCTATATTGAATAAACATGATAGGTTAAGATAAAACATGGATTTAGTCTAAGACAAGAGTAGAACATACATAGAATCTTGTTTCAAGAATAAAACCGATATCTCATCTACATAATCATCACATGTGTGTTCTTTAGTTTCCCCTCTTTACAATTGAAATAAATAAATAAATCTACATTACTTGGCTAGGGTCAAATTAGTTGCTCATGGTGGAAGAGATCTGCATCGTTGATGTAGAATCGCCTTCCATGGTGTTCTTCTCCGGATCTCTAGGCCTTGAAGGGTCCCTCCTTTGAATGATGAAAATCTTCAACAATTTATGATATGTGATCGGTTCTAGTCGTATGAAAATAAAAGTGTTTAAAATGAAGAATTAACACGATCTAGTTTTATCTCTCAGTCGCAAGTACGCGAGTAGTATATAGTGTAGTAGGGTATAGAGGGTATCGAACCACAGAGATCAAAGTCGTATCTCAAATAATTGTAAAGCAGAAAATTGAATTATATTATAAATGTTGTTTTGATTTGTTGTTTTTATAAACTAATAAACATAAAATAAATAAAAAAATATAATTTATTGTGTTTTAAATCAAGATAAACAAGTCTAGAGTTTTGCTCCAACTACACCACGTATCTTATTATTGCAAGAGGGCGATACAACTTATACGAATCAGATTAGTAACGCTATAAGCAATTGCCTAATCCTAAAAGAGATGCAATCAAGTTTAGTTTACTACAATTCATCTTCGATTGACATGACCATGGTATGCATCTATACTACAACTACTCCTAAAACATGAAATTAAAACATACACTAATGATCATCTTCTCTTAGTATGAATCGTATGCACCTAAAATCTTATCATGTCGTTAAGTACTATTATGTAGAAACCATTATTTAAACCTTGGATTTCTTTCCCTTACTAAAAACATGGTTATTCAAGATAAATCATTAATTCAATCTCAGCTTAAGAAGAGAATTAATAAATAAATCTTATTTTGGTAATTTGTTCGGTCTCTTACTACATAATCATCGTATAAGTACTCTTTAGCTTCCCCTTTTTGCAATAAAAAAAAATAAAAGTCTACATTACTCGGCTAGGGTTTTTGATCAGTGGACCAAACCTTGTTAGGTTTAGCCCTACTAAGCTTGGGTAATAAATAATAATAATAATAATGTGTGCAAATAAGCCCTTAAAGTTGACCTAGTTTTCCTTATCACAAGTGCACGAATATATTATAGTATAATATAGATGAGTTAGGGTATATCGAATCTACATAGACTATTGAATTCACAACTTTCTTATAATTATTCTAACTAAATTATAAAAGATAATTTCTTTGATTAGTTTTCTAGAATTACTTTGACAATAAATAAAATAACATAAAAGTAAATATAGAATTTTGTTTTGGTTTGAGAGCAACGGAGATAAAGATTTATGGTATTTCTAACTCCACCACTAACCACATAACATATCCTCTTAATCATTTAATTATAAAGGGTCGTCCAACATATGTGAATCAGATATAGGGTCGGAAACATTGGCAAAACCCTAATCCCAAAAAAGGAACAATTAATCCATCATTGACATAAGCCATCATTGAACAAGTATAACTTGTACATGCATCTACTCTAAAATACTCCTACTAACATAAATTAAAAAACATGTCACTCGTTGTCTTTCCTTATGCATGGTTTGTCTAAATCAAGATTGCATGTTAATTACCACCATTATGTAGAAAATCATGAGTTAAGCATCCGAGTTCTAGCCCATATTGAATAACTATGATTGTGCAAGATAAAACATTCATTCAAGCTAAGAAAAGACATAGAATAAATAAAAAATATTATATAAAATCAAATGTAATCACTCATCTACACAATCATCACATACGTGTCCTTCAGTTTCCCCTTATACAATAAGAAAGAGTCTACATTACTTGGCTAGGGCTTTGTTAAAAACCCTAGATACCAATTTAGTTGTTCATGGTAGTAGTTGTCTGCATTATTGATGTAGACACCCCCTCCATGGTTGATATTCTGCCCAACTCTCCAAGACAATATATATATCAAAATCTTACACTCCCTATTATAAACTATATCTCTCTAGGGGAGACCTCTCTCTTTTATAGAAAAAGAAGCGTCTTTGTTTGGTAATCTGATTGCTTCGTCGTTAAGTCAAGAATGTGTATCTTGATATTTCTGGAATAATGATATCAAACCTCATCAAATATGGTCAATACTGTGTCCCAGATAGCCTGGAGATCGTTACATATTGATTCTGGTCGAAACAGGTCCCACTGATGTGTATACAAGTTACTGATGTGGCCTGACGATTTTTGGTCTCACCGAGTACTCAGTGAAAATTCTACCGAGTACTCGGTAGCTCCTGAGTGTTCCGTAAACGGGCGGAAGTGCACTATTATCTCTGGTTATTTTTCCTCTTTTGCGGAAGTTCGCTCACTTTCGCATTTGACCGAGTACTCGGTGAAGACACTACCAAGTACTCAGTAGTTCTTCACCTTGAACTTCATTTTCTTTTCTCGTTTCTCTTCTCGGCTTCATTCTTCTTCATTCCTTTTGCATCCTTGACTTATTTTTAGTCCTTCATAGGTCTTTTATCCATGGTTTCGGTTCTCAGATAATCTTGAGTCACCAATCTAGTTATGTCACCGAATTTAACTCATTTTACATAACATGGTCTGAAACGTCTTAAAACACAAAAACCGTATAAAAACACCAATATAATGATATACGTAGGCATAAAAATATATAATTAGGAGCCTTAAATGTTTGATATTTGGCTCCTATCAGTTTCGTTGGAAAACCTTGATACCGACTAGCCATTCATGGAAATAGGAGACTCCATCATTGAAGTTGCCGCCATCTTCATGATTGGATGATTGATTCTTGAGTTCTTGAGGAAGAGAGCCTTTCTCAAAGAGAGAGACTTTTTATTGAACGATCTATTCTATATTAAAGATATTCTCTCTTCATGAATTCTTCCCGTATTTATAGACAAAAGTTGATATAGATATGGCATGTCTTTGCTTGCACTCCAAGAGGACTTGGGGACTAAGTAATTACGGTGAATAGCCGATTCTTCCCCTTGATATTCTTGTACACAAAGTTAGAATTGTACAATATATATTCCAAGGTCAGTGATGACCGATTAATTGCAGGTTCCACCAATCGATCGGTGGTTCCTGAATTTTAATATTTATTTATTATGCGAATTTTTTCTTTAGCCACTTGTACTCTGCTTCAGTGACTTGTACCTTGAGTGAATTTATCCTCTGAGTAGTGTTTCGGATCAGGTGCATTTGCTAAAAACCTGAAATTAACTCAGATTGGCGTTAAGACCCCTGAAACATGCTTAAACATGCAACTCAAACAAGAATATCTTATTATTAAAATATAGAGAATAATTAAGGGTTTATTAATGCCAATAATACCAACTATTCTGGTCTCATCACTATGAGAGATCTGAAAAGTATGTAGTAGGTGTCCCCTAAATTCTGGTCTAGACCTTGGTATTTATAGCAAATGATGTGAAGAATCCTAGTTCAACAATACCCATGTCCTTTTCTATCAATGATTCCTCTTTGTATATTCCTCTTGCTATTAGGGATGAATCTACCCAACTTTGGTGAAAATATGCATTATACATGTCTTGGAGAGCACATAAAGTCAATCCGGGTCAAAACGGATCAATTGGGGTCAAACTAGGATTTTTGGCCGAATCTGTAGTTTTCTAATTTTTCCTGCAGACACGTCTCTCTCTTTTGATCATAACACTTGCTATAAAACTCAGATTGAGGCATTATTTAGCTAATTGAAAAGCTAACTTCAAGATCTTGAGTTTAGACTCAAAAATCACTCAATTTGAAGTTGTTTTGATCGAGTTATTGCCGTTTGAAGTTGGCTGAAATCTTTACTCATGCAGACCAATGTGCGCCCACCACTATGCCATGGGGGTAGGTTTGCGCAAAATTGGACTTTTTAGGTACTTTTTGCTTGCTGTATGCGCTCTTAGGCGTAACAAAAATCATGAAAACCAAGTTTTCCAATTTTTTCATCCGTTTAGACCCCATTCACTCCTCTAACATGTTTCCCAAAGTCCGTGACTTGAAAAATGTCCGTTTTACCCTCTGGAATGCATTTTTGGCTTGAAAACTCTTCTTTTCTTCTTTTATTGATTAATCACCAAATCAACCTCGGTTAATTCATCAAAGTTAGCTCATTTTCTTCATTAAGCTCCTGAAATGCACTTAGACATGCCAATCGGATGAAAATACCAAGTAATGTGATGATAAAACTTAACACTACCGAGTTAGGGGCCAAGAATGGATAACATTCGGCTCCTATCATATGTTATTGGTGATTACTTGATTTTATAAATGTTTATATATATGTGGATATGATTTGTTTGATGAAGCATGCTATAATATTTCGTGTTTTAGAATTTATGGCATGGATGGATTTTATGTGCATATCTACACTTGGTTTCATGGGATGGTATAGGAATCATGGTAGTGATTTCATGACATAATTTATGGCATGAATGTCATGATGCATGGGTTTAATTTTGGATGTTGCAACAACTTGGGCAAGTGGTGGGTCGTGAACCAACGGATTAGTAATCCTGAAACAACAAGGTCATGGAAGGCTTCAGCTCGAAGACGGTGCATGTGTGCAGTTTGGCATGCGTGGGTGCATTAATTTGGTGACATATATCCGAGCATGAGTTTCATGGTGCTTTCATGCATTCAATGTTTCATTCTAGTTATGGATGGTGAAAAATTGTTGTTACTCATTTCCTTTATGGATGGACTTAGGGTGTATGGGGCATTGGGTCCCCGATTAGCACACGTGTCATGGTGGGAATGGACTTAACTTAGGCTAGTAGCAAGTACCATGGGTCGGGTTAGTATGACTCATACGGTTACGGAACAAGGCGAATAGCGCTTTCCTACTGAGGAATATATGCTCACCCTGTTGTTTATATATATATTCAGGAAAATTGGCGGCTCTGAATGAGACATAGCTCGGTGGTGGATGCCGGGATGATTATTGCCTTATTTTTGTATATTTTTCCATATCACGTCTCTTGTATCACACTTGTTTGATTTTAACAGCTAATATGTTAGCCGATTATTGGACATGTATTATTCTTTTGGCACCACGAGTGCGTAATGTGTACCTATTTTGTATAAACTTTGTACAAACCTGTTTAGTGATATTTCGAGACTCGTATAATTTTATGTTGGATATTTCGTATGCCACCGAAAGTTTTTTGTTCCAGGACGAAACCGGGATGGTTTTATTCGTTTTGATTATGTTTCATAATGTTTGTTTTTGTTCTGACTTAATGCCAATGGGGGATTATAGGACTCACGTTATTCCATTGCATTGGTTTTGGTGTTTTTTCGTATTTTTACGGTATTTTATAGATGTTCGATCGTGGTTACAAGATTTTCGAGTCTTTTATTTCATTTTAGCCAGCTTTGGATGGTGACAGTTCAGGTTCAAGTATATAAAGTGAGTTAATTTTGGTGAAATAACCAGAATAAGAGCTCTAAATCCTTAAAGAACCAAAACTAGGGGTTTGAGGACTAAGAACAAGCTAAAATATTAGTTTAGGAGTCGATACAAATGAAGTGAGGAGAAGCCGAATGAAGACCGAAGTCAAAACAGGAAAAAAAGGATAAACACTAGCATAACTCAAAATCTCATGTATTTTCCTGATATTTCGAACCTGGGCGCCAGTGGCCTCACTAGCAAGAAAGTGGCTGAAACTACCAGAAAGTTTGAAGAAATTTATACCTTGAGATCTCGAAGGCTTTACCGAGAACTCGAGTATGTTGAACTTCAAGATCTCGTGCTTTTTCTTGAGAATTCGACTTTGGCTGCTGCTGAAAAATTTGTTGGGACCCACCATGACTTTGGAAGACCTAAAGGTTATTCCAAGCTATCTTTGGGCATGTTTTAACCTATATTCATCAGATTTTATATCCTTTCTCGATCCACGATACGCAAGGAAAGATTCTGACTTAATAACAAAGAAAACCTCTCTCATCCCTCTATAAAAAAGAGGGTTGTGGTTATAATCGAGAGGTCGGAGAATTAGTTTGGAGTCTTTTAGTGAAGCTACACACTGGTGCAAACATAAAGTGACACTATGCGCTGTTGCTGACATCCAAAAGAGAAGATCCGACACTACCATGTAAGCGGTGTGTACATCAACGATGGAGTACACCACCACCATGAGTGGTTAACCGGTATCTAGGGTTTTTGATAAAAACCCTAGAATCGAGAGGTTGAAGAATTAGTTTGGAGTCTTTTAGTGAAGCTACACACTGGTGCAAACACAAAGTGACACTGTGCGCTGTTGCCGACATCCAAAAGAGAAGATCCGACGCTAGCATGGAAACGGTGTCTACATCAACGATGGAGTACACCACCACCATGAGTGGCTAAACCGGTATCTACAAGTAATGTAGATGTTGTTTATTTTTATTGTAACAAGGGTAAATTGAAGACCTCATTTGTGATGATTGTCTGGATTGAGTGAAGGAATTTAATTCTATATAAAATTTTACATTTATTTTATGTGTTGTCTTAGCTTGAATGAGTATTCTATCTTGCACACCATGTTTTCTATTTAGGGCTGGAACTCTTACGTTAAAATTATGGTAATCCTATAACAGAACATGAATATCTAGGTTTCGATAGTTTATGCTCAGGAGAGGTAATGACTGGATGTTTAGTTTAATTTATTGATTTGTAAGAGTAGTTTAGAGTACAGTAGTATGCATGCACAAGTTACACTCATTCCGAAGATGGATTGTAGCCGAGTCTGATGGATTATATTCCTTTGGGGATTAGGGTCTGCTAGTAGCGACTATAATCTTATTTGCATGCGCTGGATCGCCCCTTTTACAATGAATTAAATTTATGTCTATGTTATGAGGCTAGTGGTGGCGTCACAACTACCCTAGAGTCTCTATCTATTGATTTCTGACCAATTTATCAACTTAGTTATCTTAATTATTTGTCAATTTAGTAATAGAAAACAAAAACAACTCAAATCATATCTTCAAAATTCAATTAAAGTAATTTAAAGTAGTACAAAATACGACTTAGTCCTGTGGATTCGATAACCCTATCATAATTATAGCATACTATAATACAATTCATGCACTTGTGATATGTAAAACTACCAAGGCTCACATTAGGGTCATTTCCTTAACCCTTATTATTTAATCATTATTATTACAACCCTGTGAGCTGCAACAAGTTTTTGGCGCCCTTTCCAAGGACTAACGGATATTTTATACTCTAAAAAATTATTTTTGTTGAATTATTTATCTGCTTTATTTTTATTTTCTTCTTTTCTAAAGATTAATTGTATGTTTTGATGAGGTACACTTAAATAAGCAGTGACGATTGCTTTGTTGGACAGTCTGTGAGTTTTAGAGTATTTAGGATCTTGCACAATCCTATCTTTAATTTAATTTCCTAATTTCTATTTTATTTTGTTTTCTTTATTTTGTTTCAATTTTTGTCAAGTAATAGAGAATTATAAAAAGTTTTATCATTGTATGAGCGGTTTCCGTTCGTTTTCTGAAGAACTGTTTCCTTTTAATCTTGAAGTTGATAAGACTTATCATAAAACTTTAAGAACTAAGAAACTAGCGAATCTTAAGGATAAGTTAGATTCTAACAAAATGGGTAATCCCGTACAACCACTTGGTTCCTTGAAAGATTATTACACACCGTCTGATTTTGAATCACCGGTGGACCTCGTAATACAAGGAGATATATCGTCAAACTATGAGCTTAAAATTAGTATCCTTAATATGTTGCCTAAATTTTATGGACATAAACATGAAGATCCCTACGAAAATATTACATAATTCATAGAAATTAGTGCGAAGACCAATACTAATGGAATGAACAATGACGTAGAAAGTGTAAGAATGTTCCCGTTCTCCTTAAAAGAAAAATCTAAAAGATGGTATAATACATTAGACGGGAGTATAAGAGCTAATTAGGAAAGCCTTAAAAAAGAATTTTTACATAAATATTATCCTATGGGAAAAACTCATGAAGCACAAGTTGCTATCATGAATTCCACCCAAATACCTGGTGGGCAATTCCATGAAATCTGGGAACGTTTCAACGAAATCCTTGCGAAGTATCCCCATCATAAAATTTTGAAATACGACTTGGTGCGTAATTTCTATCACGGACTATCGGATTTATTACAGCAACGTATAGATGCAGTAGCAGGATGAACTTTTACGCATAAACTAGTGGACAACCTATGGAAGATATTCGAGAATATGAGTGAGAATTCACAATAAAAGTCTACTATATCTGTTTTGATTCTTCTCATGCGACTGACGATATGATAGCCCAAATGGTTGAGATAAATAAGAAATTAGATAGATTTCTTGACATAACTCAATATACTCCTAAGGAAGTCTGCTCTATCTATTTTGATGCTTCTCATATAGTGAATGGTTGTCCAATGAATTATCAAGATGAAATCGTAACTTTCGACGTCAACACCGCCTTTACAAATCCAAATAATAATCCATTCTATAATACATATAATGCATGCTGGCATAATCACCCATATTTATCCCATCGTTCTCAAAATATTGAGAATCCAATTCGTACTCAAGGTCTAAATCAAAATCAATAACCTTTTGTTCAAAATCTATGACAATTTAGTAATTCTCAGAATTTCTAAAATAAGAATAAATTTTTTTGACCTTATCCACCGAATCAACCTCAATTTAAAAATCAAAATCCTAATCCATGACTAAGACCCTTCGGTTTCGAATATAATGTCTTAGCTGCCCTTGGAAATTTAGAAGCTAACACCCAATTACTACATACTCACTCATAATTATTTCAAAATTGGAAACTCAAGTGGGATAAATAGCTAATGCACTTAATAAAAGAGAAGATGGTATACTCCCAAGTCATCCGGTGGTGAATCCTAAAAATCAACCAACGAATCCTAAAGGCCAAAAATGTTCAGGCCATTACAACATTGAGGAGTGGTATGATAGTAGATAATCAAGTTAAGGAGAAATTCGAGGAGTGGTTTGCGAGACCAGAAGCTTTAGATAAAATTCAGCAAATTAAATTCAGCAAGAAAAAGCTCAGCAAAAGACATCACACCAAGAAGATAAACAAGCGAAAGAAACATCTGAAGAGCCCACGGAAAGAGAATATGAATCGAAAGCACCATTTCCTTAACGTCTCGCAAAGAGAATATGAGCCCACAGAAAGAGAATATGATAGGTAAAAAGGAAAGATAAATGAAATCTTAGAAACATTTAGACACGTTAAAATTAATTTGTCTTTTCTTGATGCAATATCTTAAATCCCACCTTATGCTAAGTTTTTGAAATATCTATGTACACAAAAACGTAGAATTCGAACAAAGAACTTAAAGAAAATAATGTTAACTAAATACTTGAGTTCACACATTTTGAGTGCCATTCCACCAAAATATAAGGACCCAGGAGCCCCCATTATTTTATGCATAATAGGGAACCAAGAAGTTGGTCGAGCTCTCCTTGATTTAAGTGCGAGTGTCAATTTGCTCCTGTATTCAGTTTATCAGCAATTAGGGTTGGAAGAATTAAGTCCCGCAACGGTTGTCCTTTAATTAGCTGATAAATCAATTAAGCAACCTAGAGGGGTAGTTAAAGAAATAATAGTCCAAGTAGACAAGTTCTATTTTCCTGTTGATTTTATAATCTTAGATATAGAACCTATCTACAGTTCGAAGAAACATATACCCGTAATCCTAGGTGGACCTTTCTTAGCAATTGTTAATACATGCATTAATTATAGAACTGGGGTTATGGATATATCCTTTCGTAATATGAAGCTAACACAAAATGTATTTACTACGAACCACCAACTCCCTGAAACTGTAGAATGTTTTAATATATATGAAATCAAAAAATTAGTGGAGGAGGTGGCACCCAACATTTTAATAAATGATGAATTGGAAAAAGCATTGACTGGGGTGAGCAACGAGGACTTCTCAAACATCAACTGGGATGAACAAATAAAATTAAATCTTGTAGACATCGCTGAAATAGAAGCCACTCTATACGTTGAACCATGGAAAGCACCATGTAAGCCATTACCTAATATTGCAAGTACACCGCCAATTCCCTCACTTGTATCCCCACCTAAGCTTGAACTAAAAGAATAACCTACTTAGCGTAAGTATGTTTTCTTGGGTCCGAACGACACTCCTCCTGTAATTATATCATCATATTTAACAGAAGAACAATAGGATAGTTTAATTAGAGTTTTATCTGACCATAGGGAAACGATTGGGTGGAGTGTAGCTAATTTGAAGGAAATGGACCCCTCAATATGTATGCATCGTATACATTTATAGGAGAATGAGAAATCATCTCGAGAGATGCACCATAGGTTGAACCCTAATATGAAGGAGGTGGTGAAAAAAAGGCAGTAAAATTGCTAGATGCGGGTATTATATATCCCATCTTCGATAGCTCATGGGTCAGTCAAACTCAGGTGGTACCAAAGAAATCCGGTATCACAATCATACCTAACTTAAAAGGTGAGTTAATTCCTCAACGAACCACCATGGGGTGGTGCGTTTGCATTGATTACAAAAAATTAATCAATATTTTCACTTGTCCATACGGTACGTTTTCATATAGGCGAATGCCATTCGGTTTGTGCAATGCACTGACAACTTTTCAAAGATGCATGTTATTAATCTTTTCTAATATGGTAGAAAAGTTCCTTAAGGTATTGATGGATGATTTTTCAGTTTTTGGAACTACATTTGAAGATGCTTTGAACATTTAGCACTTGTCCTCTAACGATGTGAAGAGACAAATCTAGTGTTAAGTTGGGAAAAGAGCCACTTTATGGTTCAAGAGGGTATAGTCCTAGGTCATATAGTTTCTAAGCGAGGGATAGAGGTAGATAAAGGTAAAGTTGAACTCATCGCTAATTTGCCACCTCTGATATCTGTTAAGTAGATTAGATCATTCTTAAGCCATGCCGGGTTTTATAGAATATTTATTAAAGATTTTAGAAAAATATCTCGGTTGTTATGCAACTTATTAGCTAAATATATAGATTTAGCCTTTGATAAAGAATGTCAAGAAGCTTTTGAGAAATTGCGTACTTTCCTCTCAACAGCCCTAACTATGCAACCTCTAGATTGGTCTCTACCGTTTGAATTAATGTGCGATGCATCTGATTATCCAATAGGAGCTGTCTTAGGAAAAATAAAGGACAAGTTACTACACGTGCTTCATTACGCTAATAAAACCCTTGTGGAAGCACAATTAAATTATACAACTACGGAAAAAGAATTACTAGAGGTAGTATTTGCCTTGGATGAATTTAGATAATATCTATTAGGAACCAAGGTGAAAGTATTTTCCAACCATGCTACATTAAAATATTTGTTGACCAAAATGAACTCCAAACAAAGACGAATTAGATGGATTTTATTATTACAAGAATTTGATATAGAGATAAAAGATAAAAAAAGGTACGGAGAATGTCGTAGCTGACCATTTATCACTATTAATTATTGAGTCTACTATGGATAAGATTCCTCTTAAGGATGCTTTCCCTGATGAACAACTCTTTAGTATTAATGCGATAGATCATTTACCGTTGTATGCTGATATAATTAATTACTTAGCCACACCTTAAATCCCAAAAGGATGGTCTAAGCAAGAAAAAGATTGTTTCTTTAATCAAATTAGGTTTTACATATGGGAAGATCCTCAATTATTTAAATACTATCCTGATCAAATATTTCAAAAATATGTTCCCGAGAGCAAAACCCAAGATATTCTAAAATTTTATCACACCTTAGCAAGTGGAGGCCATTTTGGAGCTAAAAAGACGGCAACTAAGGTGTTGCAAAGTGGATTTTATTGGCTTACCATATATAAAGATGGCTTTGAATATTGTAAAACATGTACTAGGTGTCAACAACTAGGGTCAATGTCTCAAAGAGACATGATGCCATTATCCCCAATCCTTATAGTTGATATATTTGATATATGGGGGATAGATTTTTTGGGACCATTTCCGAAATCAAATGACAAAGAATATATACTTATTGGGGTAGATTATGTTTCAAAATGGGTAGATGTTGTAGCTATTGCGCATGCAGACCATGATCGTAATTAGCTTCTTACGATCCAATGTTTTATCTAGATTTGGTATACCAAAAGGTGATAACGGATCACACTTTTGTAATCGTTAAATGAATAGTTTATGTTTTAAGTATTTTATCACTCATAAAGTTAGTATGTGATATCATACCCAAAGAAATGGTCAGGCGGAAATTTTAAACAGGGACAAAAAATATATCTTAGAGAAAATGGTGCATCCTGATAGGAAAGACTGGACCGATAGGTTAGATGACGCACTATATGTGTATATGACAACTTATAAGAAAACAATAGGAACAAATCCTTTTAGACTTGTGTATGGTAAAGCGTGTCATGTCCTTGTAGAATTAGATTATCAAGCTTATTGGGTGGTTGAACGTTTAAATTTTGACTTAAAAATTGCTGGCTCTAATTGGAAACTCCAATTAGATGAGCTTGTGGAAATTCATAATAATGCGTATGAAAATGCGACAATTTATAAGTCTAGGACTAAAGAGTTTCATGATAAACATATTCGACTTAAGGCCTTTGAGCCTGGTCAGAAGGTATGGCTATTCAACTCATAATTGAAACTATTTCCAAGAAAACTCTGACCACGATGGAACGGAGCAGTAGAAATCGAAGATCCAAACAAAGGGAAGCGATTCAAAGCAAATGGTCATCATATAAAATATTTTGTGGAATTTAATCCCGATCCAGGAGACAAGGAATCTATCGACTTGATAGATCCCACATATGACCTGGATTGATGGAAAATACTAACGTCAAGCCAATGACGTTAATTTGCATTTTCTTGCCCGGGTATGTAATTGTAGGATTTTAGTTGTATTTTTCAGTTATTTTCCTAATTTTTAGGAACATAGACGTTAGATTCATTAATTGTCACATTTCCACGAAAATCTGACACATAGAAATACATTTAGAGAATTTAGGAGATGTAGGAACAATCAAGACATTGAATAAACTTAGGCAAAAAAAAAAAAATTTAAGATAAAAAATTTGCGGAGAAGTTCGAAGTGTTGAGCATATGCTCGAGATCTCGAACTTGGGCAGAGTCTGCATAGGCTATCGAAATCTCTGTAACTTATACTCAGATTTTGAACTTGGGGTTTCTACAAACCACGACCCGAAATCTTGGGTGCTCCTATTTTAGGCCCATTTGCCCTAATTTTAAACCTTACAACTCCTAATTTCTCTGTCATTTCGAATCCTAACCCCAACCTAAACATTCATTCTCTCTCAAATTATCTCTCTCTCAAATTGACCAAACTATATATATACACACACACACATATATATATACACATATACATCCTATTTCTCTCAAATCCACCACTCACTTCTAATTATGTTTAAATTTGCAAGTGTTAATCCTCATTTTAGTGCGAATCAAACCCTTAAATCATCTCTTCGACCCAGATTCGATCCACCCTCGTAGTCTCTCTCATTTTAACAACACACATATATATATACATCTATACATGGCAAGAACAAAGGGTGTTAATTGTGAGGATGTTAAGCAAATTGAGAGGGTTTGAGAGCTCGCTACACTAGCGGTGGATAAGGCTGCCGGTAATCGTAGATGGGTGTTAAGGCATAGACTATCAAAGGAGTTCACCGAAGACTGCAAGATCTCACACAATATTTTTATTGTTGTGGATAGATCCCGGGCCACTGTAGAGATGCTCGATGCGAGGTGGTTAGCGCCTATTCTGATGCCCGCATTCAATTTCATCTACCCACTCCTAGTCCGAGAGTTCTACTAGTATTTGAGCCATCGTATTGATGCAGGGGGATTCGAGTCAGACGATGCCGAGATGGAAGATTGCTCATTGATGGCGTTGGATTACTTGGAGCAGGAGGATTAGTGCAAGGATGGCAAGAAATCGGGATCTAGCCTAACTGGGGCAGTTTCCGTGCACGTGTCGGTTTTTTGGCCATAACTGAAGCTACAAGTGTCCGACTCGCGCCCGTGACCCCAATTCGGAAAGCTAATCTCAGCCCGCACGTCGTGGCCACCCAGCTACGCTCGGTGCACATTGTTTTGAGCCCTAAATCCGCTCTTTTCCTTTTCAAATCTTTATTTTTAGTTAATTTTTGCTATTTATGGTAATCTTTTATTTGTCGATTAGGAGATGATTCTGAACCCGATTTGGGCCAAATTTTTAACAATCTTTTGATTTCTTTCCGTATTCCGATTTAGTAAGACTTTTAGGGTTTTTCTATTTTTGGTAAAAATCCCATTAGGGGACGATTTTCAGCTATTTAAAGCCGGCTTGTGGGTTGTTTTTCGTCATTCTTGATTATAAACAATTTTATTAAATTCCAGAGTGTTCTCTGAATTTTGGGTCGAATTCTCCTATTTTTCCCTTGCAAATTACCTATTGCACTAGCCTGTAGAATAATCTCTATTCTGTCCGGCGTCAATTGGTATTAGAGCCCAGCATTTTCCTAAGGCGGTATTTCCATCAGTTTTCGATGGCTAATTATCGTGGTCGTGGTCGTGGTGGTTGTCGTGGGCATGTTTTGATTGAGGAAGTCCCGTACCGTGATCGTAACGTTCAGCATGTTATGATTGAGGATTTGCAGAGGCAAGTGGTAGAGTTAACCCAGCGCCTGGCGGCGCAGGAAATCGGTAATCATGATGTGGAAGATTCTGATACCGACAATTCCACCTTCGAAAATCCGTATCACAATCAGTACCGTCATGGAGATTTCAGCTTGAAAGTAGACCTGTCCGAGTTTTCTAGTACGTTACAAGCCGATTGCTTTATTGATTGGTTGAATGAAGTAGAACGAATTTTCGATTATAAAGAGGTCTTGGATCGTGTCAAAGTGAAATTGGTGGCCATCAAATTCAAGGAGAGCCACTTCCTTCCCTTTGGCTATACTCAAACCCTGTTTCAACGACTTCATTCATTGAGGCAAGGGATGAGATCGATGGAAGATAATACAGAGGAGTTTTATCAGTTGATCGCTCGGAATGATCTAACTAAGATAGAAGAACAGATGGTGGCGTGATATTTGAGGGGTTTACGAAAACCTCTGTAGGATGCCCTCAGCCTTCACTCGCTGTGGACAGTTTCTGAAGCCTACCAGCGTGCCCTTGCTGTAGAGAAACAGCAGAATAGAAGACCCGTCATCAGAAACGACCAAAGCAATAGGCCATCTCGCCCTCAAGAATCCCGTCCTCCCTAGCAGCCACCAAAGGGTAATCCTAACCCTACTATTAAGTGTTTTCGATGTGGTGAACAGGGGCATATAGCAACGCTTTGCAGGAAGCCTGCCACTCAGACAGGAAAAAATCTACTGCTTGAGGAAGGCGTGGAAGACGAGACTGAGGAGGTTGGAGAGCCAGTGTATGACGAAGAAGGAGATGAGGATGTGTTGTATGGAGACGGTGATGAAACTCTAGTCATTCGTAAGAGCCTCCTGACTCCCAGAGGCGATTCCAAAGATGATTGGTTGAGAACTAATATTTTCCACACAACCTGCACCGTGGCTGACAAAGTCTGCAAGATGATTATTGACAGTGGCAGTTGCGAGAACGTAGTCTCTGAAGACGATGTCCAGAAATTGCAGTTGAAGACAGATCGTCACCCCAAGCGATACAAACTGTCATGGCTAAATAAAGGCAGTGAGGTAACAGTAGATAGACGATGCTTAGTGTCTTTTTCTGTTGGCAAGAAATATTTCAATAATGCTTGGTGTGATGTAGTGTCCATGGATGCATGTCATATACTGTTAGGCAGACCTTGGAAATATGATCGAAGTGTGGTACATGACGGACGGAAGAATACATATTCCCTTAGCATCAAAGGGAAAAAGATTGTGTTGGCACCTCGTCGGGAAGGACCCAATCCCACCCCGGTTGTCAATAGTAACAATCTGCTTTCTATGTCCAAGTTTTTGGTTAAAGTTGAGCGTGAACATGTTTTTTATGCTTTACTGCCTTGTGTAAATAGTGCAACAGGTGAGGTTCCAGAATTACCCACGAAGGTCCAACAGCTGCTTTCAGAATTCTCTAATTTGATGCTAGAAGCCCTTCCTCCTGGACTGCCGCCTATGAGAGATATTCAGCATCAGATCGACCTAATCCCGGGCTCGAGTTTGCCCAATAGACCAGCATACCGTCTCAGCCCAAAGGAAGCTGAATAGTTACAGCGATAGGTAGTAGTGCTGCTGGAGATGGGCTACATCCGTGAGAGTATGAGCCCATGTGCCATTCATGTCTTACTGGTGCAAAAGAAAGATGGTTCCTGGCGTATGTATGTAGACAACAGAGCCATCAACAGAATTATGGTGAAGTACAGATTTCCCATTCCCCGCCTGGATGACATGCTAGATCAACTGTCTGGTTCTAAGGTCTTCTCCAAAATTGACCTTAAGAGCGGATACCACCAAATCCGAATAAGGCCTGGAGACGAGTGGAAGACGGCATTTAAGACGCTACATGGGTTATATGAGTGGATGGTCATGCCATTTGGACTGTCCAATGCGCCCAGCACGTTCATGAGATTTATGCATAAGGTTTTACGGCCTTTCATGGGGAAATTCATGGTAGTCTACTTTGACGATATCCTTATTTATAGCCCTACATGGGTCTCACACTTTGATCACCTCCGTGCAGGTTTTTATATGGTCAGGAAGGAGCTCCTGTTTGTTAATCAGAAGAAGTGTTCTTTCTTCACTACTTCTGTAAGTTTTCTAGGTTTTGTTGTGTCTACTGATGGTGTTCATGCAGATCAGTCGAAGATAGATGCAGTCTTGGAGTGGCCCCAGCCAAAAACCTTGCATGATGTAAGGAGTTTCCATGGGTTGGCATCTTTCTACCGCCGCTTCATCAGGAATTTCAGCACCCTGATTGCTCCTATCACAGAGTGCCTCAAGGGATGTGATTTCCACTGGTCTAGGAGGCAGAAGTCAGCTTTCAACTGGTCAAGCAGAAGATGACAGAGGCACCGGTGTTGGCACTCCCTGATTTTGATAAAGTGTTTGAGCTGAATTGTGATGCATCTGGAGTTGGCATTGGTGGTGTTCTAAGTCAGGAAGGGCGACCCAGAGCTTTTTTCAGTGAGAAATTGTCGGGATCCAAGAAGAATTACTCCACCTACAACTTGGAGTTCTACACCATCGTTCAGTCCTTGAATCATTGGCGTCACTACCTTGTGCATAATAAATTCATCCTTCTTACTGATCATGAGGCCCTGAAGTACATCAATGGTCAACACAAGCATAGCAGACGACATGCCAAATGGGTGGCGTACTTACAAGAGTTCACTTTTTCCGTGAGGCACCTATCAGGGAACCTGAACCGTGTTGTAGATGCCCTTAGTCATCGCACTTTACTCCTCACATCCATGAGTACCCGAATCACAGGATTTGAAACTTTCACTGATTTGTATGCCACAAATCCTTCCTTTGGAAAGATCATTCAGGAGGTAACATCTGGTCATCATCATGATTTCCTTTTGGATAATGGTTATTTGTTTCGTGGGCTACAATTGTGCATTCCAGATTGTTCGCTAAGGCAACAGATTATTAGTGAACTTCATAATGAGGGTCACTTCGGGCGAGACAAGACATTGGGCCTTATTGCTTCTGATTATTATTGGCCCAAATTGACCAGTGACGTGGGTCACTTTGTGGAGTGTTGTTGTGTATGCCAAAGGTCCAAAGGTGTGCTCACTAATGCAGGCCTTTACACCCCCTTACCGGTTCCTGAAGCTCCTTGGTTCGATGTCAGTATGGACATCATGTTGGGCTTACCCCGAACCCAACCGGCCTGTGATTCTATTTTAGTTGTCGTTGATAGGTTTTCCAAGATGGCCCACTTTGTAGCTTGCAGGAAAACCATAGATGCTGCCGGGATAACCCATCTTTACTTCAGGGAGATTGTGCGTCTCCATGGTGTTCCTCGATCCATCACTTCAGATCGAGATACCAAGTTCATCAGTAATTTCTGGAGGAGCTTATGGGGAAAGTTGGGCACGAATCTGAATTTCAGCAGCGCTTATCACCCCAGACGGATGGTCAGACCGAAATGGTAAATCGGAGTCTAGGCAATCTGTTGAGGTGTTTAGCAGGCACTAAACCCAAGCAGTGGGATCTGGCATTACCTCAAGCAGAATTCCCCTACAACAGGTCAATGAGCAAGACCACAGGAATGAGCCCTTTTGAGATCGTCTATGGTCAGAATCCATCTGGAGTACTGGACTTAGCGCCCATTCCACGTGTGGTCCGTTTACATCCTAGGACAGATGAGTTGGCCCAACATCTTCGAGGCATCCATGAGCAGGTGAAACTGGCCATTCACGAGAGCAATGCCAAGTACAAAGCTCGAGCGGACAGTCATCGTCGTTAGGTACTTTTTGATGTTGGTGATTTTGTTTGCGCTGTATTAACTCGTGATCGTTTCCCTGTTGGCGAGTATAATAAGCTTAAGGAGCGGAAGATTGGACCCTGTGATATATTGTAGAAGATTAATGACAACGCATACAGGTTACGTCTCCCTAGTCACTTGAAGACTTCTGATATCTTTAATGTGAAACACCTAACTCCTTGTTTTGCGGATTCTGCTGATGCTGCCATGAACTCGAGGACGAGTTGTTCTCAACCCGGGGTGACTGATGCAGGGGGATTCGAGTCAGACGATGCCGAGCTATCAGATTGCTCATTGATGGCGCTGGATTACCTGGATTGGGAGGATCAGCGCAAGGATGGCAAGAAATCGTGATCTAGCCTAATTGGGACAGTTTCCGTGCACGTGTCTGTTTTTTGGCCATAACTGAAGCTACAAGTGTCCGATTCGCACCCGTGACCCCAATTAGGAAAACTAATTTCGGCGCGCACATCGTGGCTACCCAGCTACGCTCGGTGCACATCGTTTCGAGCCCTAAATTCGCTATTTTCCTTTTCAAATCTTTTATTTTAGTTAATTTTTTCTATTTATGGTAATCTTTTATTTGTCAATTAGGAGATGATTCTGAACCCAATTTGGGCCAGATTTTTTGCGATCTTTTGATTTCTTTCCGTATTTCTTTTTGGTAAGACTTTTAGGATTTTGCTATTTTTGGTAAAAATCCCATTAGGGGACGATTTTCAGTTATTTAAACCCGGCTTGTGGGTTGTTTTTCGTCATTCTTGATTATAAACAATTTTATTAAATTCCAGAGTGTTCTCTGAATTTTGGGTCGAATTGTCCTGTTTTTTCCTTGCAAATTACTTATTGCACTAGCCTGCAGAATAATCTCTATTCTGTCCGGCTTCACATGTCCATATGGGGTGGAACACACGGGTGTTGGGTTGTCACATTGTTGTTGACACAACTTTCATTGCGGGAGTTTGGGGCATTCAGGATGAGCTTCAGGAGGACTTGAGCTCCATTTTTACTTCTCTTCTTGACCCCGAGCCGGATGTTCATGCGATAGTACATACTATGTGTTAGGATAGGTACGGGGATGAGCAGACTAAGAGTTGGACCACCAAGAAGTAATTTGAGCCGCAGTACTGGTTCTTGGATTCGATTTTGAAGTTCCAAGTCCACCCCAAGGGCTACGTGACAGAGAGGAGAGTTATATTTTTACTTGCCCTCTATGCTTTCTATTTTCATCATTGGATCTCCATTCCCAGCATTATTCTGGCTGTTCTGGCAGAGGTTCATGATGAGTTAAGGGATTGCACAAGAGTTCATCGAAAGAACTGGCCATTACCCTTTCCCGCTCTTATCAATCAGACTGCCCTCAATCATGGTGTTCAGTTACAAGAGGGCATGGAGCAGCGAGCCATCATTGGTAGCCTGCAGTTTAGTCCCTTTAGCCATGGGTACGACAACTTATTGTCAGGGGTGTCAGAGGGAGCTGAGGCTAGAGAGGATGAGGATGGAGGAGAGGGAAGAGCTGCTAGAGGAGAAGAGGGAGAGGCTAGAGGGGCTATGGAGGCATTACCAAATGCTTCCCGAATGGGCGATGATCTTACTACTTTAACTCGGGAGGAACGTGCGATGATTGTCACTCATCAAGATTTCTTGGACGAGACTTAACAGTGTCTCATTCATGAGATAAAGACGCTCTAAGTTGACTTTGCGGTGATGCGAGAGAAGACACGTGAGAAAATAACCGATGGTCTTCAGAACATTATGGCGATATTACGCTCCGACACTACTTCCGCCGCACAGCCACCGGCTACCTCATTACCACCCTCTGAGGCTAGAGAGTGCATTGATCAAAAGAGAGCATCATTCATAATTTTAGATATTGTGTAGGCCCTTGTCGTGATTTATCTTTTGTAATTTTGCTTATTTTTATTTATTTTTTCCTTTTAGACTCTCTCTTGCGTGCTTAAACTTTATGATATATATATGAAAATGTTGTTCAAATTATATAAGCATGTGAATGTGATGTGTTTATTACGATTTATTTATGATTAGCGATTTACGTGCGTATTCGGACAGGCTCGGCCTTAAGTTTGGGGGAGAGACATTTAAATTAACACTTTAGCTTAGTAACATAAGAAATTTATGAAAAAATTAAAAATTTAAACACATAACCTCAAGTGGTGGAATCGAATGAAAATAAGAAAAATCAAAATCTGGAATTGCTGCAGTCGAGATCTCGCACTATATCTCCGCAATCTCGACCAAACCTTCGAGATTTCACTGTTCAAATTCTTGCTTGCTTTAAGATTTTGACTTCCAACTCCGAAAATTCTCTCAAATTTAGGAATTTGACCATCTATATTAGCATCAAACTGGTACTTTAGGATACTTTAGTTTAACATTAAGCTTAAGAATCAAAATTTTCTTTAATTACCCTTACGATTTCAAAAAGGAAGGTCTTTGCCTCCTTTTGAGAAGTTCCTTTCTCAAATATTTTCCCTTCTAATTCCATACCTTTCCTATATATTCGTCTCCCATTGAGGACATGGATTTCAGTCTATAAAGATAGAGTTCCTAATATTCATTCTTTCACACCTCACAATATAGATTTTAGCAAAAGAATAGTAGAGAGCTTGTCCGCACAATGGAGTCTCAACTTGAAGATCCTTTGGTAAATCGCATAATCGCATGTGAACACATCTTGTTTGATGATACTTCTCCAAATCCGGTAATCACTCAAATGGTGGCCAAGCTACAAGAGCGGAAGTTGACGTCATTGTTAACTCCGGCTTTCGACATTGTTTTTCCTGATGTTGTTCGCGATTTCTATCGCAACATACGCTTTGATGATGTGAAGGATGGTGTGATTCTATGCACCACGGTACAAGGAAGTACAAAGGACATTGAAATTTCACCAAAGACGATTGCTTCCTCATGGGGGATTCTACATGAAGAACCTCCCAAGCTTGAAAGTTGTTTTCGTCCAATGCGTACCTCATATCCTTTTTTTTTCTATCATGTTAGGGAAATTTGTGATGGATTTGAAAGCAAATTTACACCTTGCCATATCCCGAGGCCCATGATTGACCCCAAATGTTTGTTTTTTAACACCGTGTTAGCCAAACAAGTATGTCCCATAGACACAAAAGACCAATGTGGCTCAGAGTATGTTGATGTTCTTTATCGCTTTAGGACTAAATGTTGGTTTTCCATTCCGTCAATGATTTATGAGCACAGGTTGGGGCATTGTAGATAACTACTTCTTACACCGACCGAGTGGGGACAAGATTGGAAATTGCCATTCCCATTTTTGATACAAGTCCTGATTTCAGAACAATTGGGGAATGAGTTTGAGCCACTAAAGGGATCGAGCATCCTTTTTAATAAGGGTACGATTATTGGAAATTTTTAAACACATTTGATTATAATGAGATGAGCCAGTGGTGTAATTTTTAACAATTCTTGTTTGAGGTGGAAAAGGAGGTCGAGGAAGAAAGGCAGGCGCATATTGAGAAAAACGCCTAAAAGTGGAATCTAGAAAAATTTGTAGTATACGGAATGGGGTTGAAAATGGTAGTTTGTCGTACTTTTGATTCATTTTTAATTTTCTTTCATGTTTTGTTTTCACCAAATTCGTTTAGGATTGGTTTTCTCTTACTTTTCATGTCATTTACTTTTAATTATCATTGCAATTTACTTTCATAGGATATGTTTTCCCTTAAGGCCAAAATCATTCTTATCAATAAAATTGTCATTCCCTTTAAGAATTATTTGTCTTGTCATTATTATTTGTCTTATTATAATATGGGGTTTGTGTATGTTTTCGATTATTTTTGCATAGATTGTACAATTAAAGCTGGGGGGAGGGGAGGGCGCGAAGAGAGAGAGATAACGAGGTCATGAAGAACAATTCCGGTACTAATGGTAAGTTGGTAACTATTTCTATCTCTATATATTTATGTGTTGGCCATGAGGACATGGTCCGAGTTAAGTTTAGGGGGTGATAGGTGTCAAATATTAGTCATTTTGACCTCTTAACTCACTATTGTTATGTTCTTTCATTCCATTATTTTGTATTTTTATGTTGTCGGCGTGTTAAGGCATGTTTCAGGAGCTTAATGAAGAAATGGAGCTAACTTCGGTGAATTAATTGAAGAGTGTGTTCTTTCTATCCAAGAGGAGAGTCAAAGAGGCAATCTGAGACAAAAATGGCTCCCGGAGGGCAAAAATGGCCTTTTTTAGAAGCCGTCATCTTCAGTAAAAAGTATCGTGGGATCGAGATGGACGTTCTGGCGCATTTACGGAGAAAAGTGGTTTTTCATAAAAATCCTACGCTTCCAGTACCAAAAAGTGGCTAGAATTGCAAAATCTATGCTTAGACCTACGGTTGAAGCGTAGGCCAACTACGGTTGAAGCGTAGCCTCCAAGCGTAAGTGCGGCAACTTTGAGGATTATTGCGTGATTTTTCCTATTTCACCCCGGGCTTAATTGGAAGACTTGCCCACGACTCCAAACCTCGATATACATGTATATACATTAATATTTAGGGTTTTGATGAGTTTTGAGAGCGAAAAGACTAAAAAGGGCCTCTCTATTCCATTACCTATATATAAAAGACCATACATCAAACGTGGGGGATATATATATGATATTCTTGTGCTGATATGCTGTGAGTTGGAGAGTTCTATGAGAGGTTCATTCAAGAGGTTCATTCATTTAGACTTGTTGGTGTTGAGAGCCATATTCAAACCTAGAAATCCGAAGAAGAAGATTATAGAGAACGTTTCTACATCCATGATGATGTCACCTTCTACCATGGCGAACTAACTCGGTATCTAGGGTTTTCTAGTAAAACCCTAGCTAAGTAATGCAGCTCTTTTATTATTTTTAAATATAAATAAGGGGAAACTATGACCATACTGTGATGATTGTAGTAGTTAAGAGACCGTACTGATTTGTAATATAAAACTCTATGTTTATTCTAAATTATTGTCTTAGATGGATTAAATATATTATTTTGCACAATTATGATTATTTAATATAGGCTGAAACTGGGATGCTTAATCATGATTTTCTACACAATGGTGGTAATGAAACTTGAAACCCTAGGTTGACACAGGTTGTGCCTTTGCTGTCACGCCCCAAATTTCCAAAGACTCCCGAACCGGGACATCCGAGGAATCCGGGTCGTGATCATAAAATGAGAGACCAATTGAGATCCTAAATAACCATAAAACTGAATGGAATCTTATTAACAATAATAATTCCATACACAACAAAGTGGAAGCTGAACCAAAAGATACACAAGGCACGTCTAGGTGCCGAAAGAATACATCTCTACAACGATGCAACAATACCAAATACAAGGAAGGGATAGGCAAACAGACTGGCTCCCAAAAGATACAACATCTACAGTCCCAATACAGGGAACAAGAAAATTAAATAAAAGGACCACTTCTACATATTAACGTCCCAAATCCCGCAACAACATCAGTGCCACGAGCCATCCTGCATTCCATGTTGTCCATAGACGAAACATTTCCGACAAACTGGTGGTGTAAACCACCAGGCATACCACTTCTGAGATGAGCTCATTGAGTCCCGTAGGAGAAAGAAATCGTAACTCTCACATCCTACGACCGTTCCAGTCGAGTGCAAGCCAACCCGTGTACATGCATCTACCTTAGATAAGTTAAATGTCCCACATGGCAATCACGTCAATACGAGACCCCATAAATACATCCCCCTAGTCCCCAACCATGCATCAACAAATAACGCAACTAGCACATAGTGAAACTATATCACAAAAACATGTAATAACTCACACCTATATATATATATGCATATATATATATACATATAGAGATATACAACCAATACAAGATACGTAGTATAAACCCCCTCATAGAACACTATGACTTGTACCCGTCAGTCCCACACTGACAATCAACACAGCACTATCACCAAATCACAGGAGAAACACTCTTATTCATAACACTTTAGGAAGGATAACACTCACACTTCCTAGGCTACGAGCATACTAAGCTCCAAAACCTTAAATCAGTATCAACTCATACTTTCAGTCACCACACATGTCACTACCAACATCCGTAAACCCAATACAAGGGTAAAAAAATCACATCAACCTAAGGGAAGTCACGAAGGTTTCCAAACAAAGAAAGGAAGTGAAAGGGATTGAATAACCCCTCACACCAACCACTCAAAGGTCACAAGTTCGCCCAAGGGTAAAATGGTCATTTCAAGGGTAAAGATGTACTTTCAAAGGTTACCCCACCTATTTGGACATAGGTTGAAACATAGAAACAAACGGAACCAAATTCAAAGCCCTTAAGCGAGAAGTATGAATTTTTGAAAATGGCATCGGACAACTCCGACCCAAACAGCAAATTAA
This sequence comes from Cornus suecica, assembly GCA_963922005.1. Classification (NCBI taxonomy): domain Eukaryota; kingdom Viridiplantae; phylum Streptophyta; class Magnoliopsida; order Cornales; family Cornaceae; genus Cornus; species Cornus suecica. The sequence continues at coordinate 30,601,801 of OY998246.1, read as the reverse complement.
AGTTCCCCTTTTTCACCAAGGGTAAAACAGTTATTTCAAATGAAAATAAAAGATTTTAAATTTTTATATCAAATATTTGGACATATTTCAGGCCCTAGAAAGAAACGGGACCAAGAGATATGCATTTTGAAAAAGGTGTCGGACAACGCCGATATAAACGGAAAGCTGAAGTACCCCTTTTTCACCCAGGTTAAAGCAGACATTTAAAATATAAATAAATTATTTTAAATTTTATCTAAAAATTTTGTACCTAGGAAAAGCCATAGGAACAAATGGTACCTCAATCCGAGTTACGAGGTGACGGAAATGATTTTTTGAAAATGGTTGAAACATGGCAGAATTACCCAGTCGACTACACAAGAGGCTGTAGTTGACTACACAGGGGCTTTAGTCGACTAAACCAAGTCGAAACTCACTAAAATTTGCGGAAATGGTATTTTGAAGCCCAGTCGACTGTAGGAATGGCTTAGTCGACTACATAAGTCTAGGAAATTGTAAAATGACCCGGAACCACTTTAAACACTTATGAAACATGGGACAAAGGCCTCAACTCATTTAACAACTTTAGAAATGAAAAAAATATCATTTAATCTTGGTTTAGTTTTATCAAAAACACTTTCTTCAAAATCCTTAAAACTAACCGTCTTGCCCCCGGTCTCCATTTTGGACACCACTGAGCTCCAAAGGCCAAAATCTTTTATTTCATGACTTTAAAACCATTTCAAAACTCAAAGTTTTTTTCGGCATCACGGGGGTAGACCAAAATGAGTTTTTCACTTAAAGACCGAATGAACTCAAATACAAGTCTTATGAAAAATCCGTTTTCGGGAAAAAAACCCGAAACCAACGGAAAAACCAAATCGTATTTGTAGACGCTCAAATTGAACAAATGAATGAAAAACCGAAGTTCAAAAGCGACTCGAAGGAAAGGGCAAGTGACTATATATAAGACACTTCACTTCACATTCAAACTCACAAATCCTATAACGACTTTACCGAGAATGACCACAACTTCGATGACATTCCATTCCTTAAGATCGCTAAAGGGAACCTAGTGGTCGTTGCCACGGAACCAACTAGTTTCAAATCAAGAACCCCTTCTGATTATTTCAAGACTTAATTTCACATTCGAAACCACATCACCTAGGTTTCTAACAAAATCCATTCACCATCAATACACAATTGACTCGGTTTATTCATAACCTCATCTATCACAACCGAAACATCAATATCATAATTTACGCCACGTTGCTTCACTAACGCTAACTATACCAATAGACTATCAACCGCCTTCTCAAGGCTTCAACCCACATTCAACTCAATAGCCACAACCAACTTTACTTATCACAAGAAAGTCCTTAAACCAACTTATATCACCCCCTAAGGCATATAAGCACATAACAACAAGTATAATCATTTATCTCACATTATACTTTAAACAAGGCATTCAAAGCATATTTTCACATTCTTTCATTTCACTTGAGCATTTTAACAAGATATGAATTGTATACATCAAAATTAACATTTAACATGCTTGCATCATACATATTCACAATTATAACATGCTTCAATATAGATTTTATAATTACGCATATATGATAGTTCAAGTGCAATATGACTCAACACCCCTCATATTACACACTTTGCCCCAATACAAGTTAATGAATATATACTTTACTCATTTACAACGAGAAAGAGTACCACACCGATTCTTCCTAAGTGATTTTGACACTCTCACTTTCAACAAGGAAGACAGTTGCACGAGGTGATCCGTGACTAAAGATTGGTATATCGAATGCACGAGACGACCCGCGACTTTGAGAATGAGATGACTCACCCTATACCCCATTCTCGGACTCATTATTTTCGTAGGCTGGGAACACCCCCTGGCCAGTTGTTGCGACGATTCGACACAAAACTACTCACCCATGGTTACACAACCGGGCGTAACCCAATACCAATTGAGTTCTCAATACAAAAGGTGAACCCATTCACTATGTCCTCAATGACCCATGCACCACATAAATATATATCACATCATATTTATAACAACATTCCCAAAATGTCCAAATGAATGTTTTTCACCATTCAACATGCTTTTAAATTTCATTTAAAACAACAATAAACAAAGGTACTTTTTCATGCACCACTCATGATCCCAAATCATTAAATTATCCTTTAATACACAAAGATAACTTTACCTTCCATTTAACATGTTTTTATTCTCATTAAAACAATTTAATCAACACATTAACTCATTTTCATACATAAGTTTAATGTTCAATATAGAAATCTCCAAATTCACAAGAATGGGGAAAACTAGAATAACGCTCTAAGTTCCACCTTCCAACTCTATCAACAAAGTAGCTAACCTATATACGTTATCAAGGCTACACTACCTATACTCAAAACCCTATATGTATATTTACTCTTATACATATATACATCAATACCATATATATACATATAGTAATACAAGCATACTTCCATCTCCAAAACTCATAACCCATCTAGCATACATCATATCTATCTCAAGTATAACATAATATGGATTATAACACATTAATACATAAAACCCCAAATTAATATTTTTCAAGTATGCACTTAGCAAAAATATATCTAGGTTTAGGAATCCTATAATCAAGCTCATACTCACATAATCATAAGATGACTAGGTAGGAAGTTTTTTCCCTACCTCTTGAAGAGCAAAGCACAACAACTACCAAGCAAGGCCCATGAAACCCTAGCTTTTCCCCAACCAAAATCAAAGGAGCAAACCAATGGAAAGCATCACCATGGCCCCCTAACCATGAATCCAAATCCAATACAAGAGGGAAACAAGATTCTTAAAATTTTCTAACAAGAAACCCTAAACTAGGGTTTGAATGGAAAATACACAAGGATGGAAGAACACTTACCACTTCTTGGCTCAAATCAAAGAGAAGGACACCATGAACATCTTCTATGTTGATGGCCACACCAAACTCCTAACTTAGGGTGATGAATTACACCCATAAGTGTAGAAGAACAAAGAGGAAGAAGATGAGAGAAAATGGAGAGAAAGAGATGAAGTCTTGCAATGTGGATGACTTGCAAAATGTAGAGATTTCCCACTCACACCTCTCACCATCCAAGGGTCCAAAATAAAGATGGGGAAAAAGGAAATGAATCCAAGGGCTAGAATTAAGTCTTGCCATTGGAAGACTTATTACACCACTCACATAACCTATTAATTTTCCAAATAAGGCCTTATCATCCAAGGGCTTAGACTGAAGTTGAGAATGAATTAACTATCCAATGGTTGATACAAAGTCTTGCCAAGTGAAAGACCAACAATAATGGATTTTTATATTTAAGTGCCAACCAAATAAGGCCTTTTGATCCAAGGGTCTAAAACAAAGATGAGAGAATGAGATAAAGGGCTAGGAATAAGACACCATATGAAAAGTGGAAATGACCAAATTATTCTCAACTTAGGGTTAATTACAAGAGTGTCATCAAGCCTCTTAATTACCCTTCTACCCTTGTCATGCGCTCTAATTACGAACATGTCAGTCATACCTTAACACTTAGCTAAATCTCTACACTTTTCACTAAGTGCTCTAAATATGAGAATACTCATTTACCCCTCGGTCATTTCTTTCCTGAAATCGTTGCTAACTATTCTCATTACTTACAACATGAAAATATAGCAAGATATTCACATAAGTGCTACACCGAACGTCTACACTAAGCTAGGGTACCACTTTCGGGAACATAGCACAATTGCCGAAACTCCAACGAGAAACCGTTGCATGAACCCTCGTACTCGTTGGTGATACTCAAATCCACAAAGTCGAAAACAAAATACCACGAAGTCGTCCCGCCAATTCAAAAACATAAACGTAAAAAATTTACACGTACCGAGAATACACAAGATGTCATGAATAAGTGACATCACAAAACATTAACACTTGGAAAATAATTCCAGAAAAGGGAACGGAAAACGCGGGGCGTTACATTGGCGATTTAATATAGACATGCTTTAGTTTATTTTCATGCATTAGGAGTAGATTAAAGTAATATAATTGGCATGTACTAGTTAGGTTAGTCATGAGACGGATTGTCGCGATCCGGTTGATGGTACTCCTTTTTGGAGTCGTATTTAGCTGTCTGCGATACGACCTGATTTACAGTTATGGATTACGTTCTTACAGTTGAAATAGTAATGAACTATATTATCCGGTTAGTGGTGGAGTGATGAAAAATCTAGTTTTCTCTCTCATCTGAATCACAACCAATTTACTTGTTTTCTAGATAATTTTAGTTGAAATAGATAATTTGGTATTTCGACCGCCCAAACAAACAAGCTTTTAGAAAATATAATTTTGTGTTTATAAATTATTAAAGTGAACAATCTTAATCTCTATGGGATCGATATCCCTTACTCAAGCCGTTTTACTATTCTACAATTGATACATGCACTTACGTAGGGTAAAACCTCAAGTCGTTAAGGTGTTATTTTTAACCAGATATTTTTGCACACCTAACGGCTGCATCAAGTTTTTGGCACCGTTGCCGGGACTAAACATTGTTCAATAGCTTTAGTAATTTATTTGCATTGCATTATTGTAACTGTAGCTAAAGTGAGATTTTTGTGTGATTGTCAGGTACTCTGAAAAGCGTGAAAGAGAGGATCGGAACTTCTAAAGTTGCGTCTGGAACTTTTGTGAGTTTTAGTTACCTTGATTATTTCATATTAATTATTGCTTTAATTTATATAATTTAGAAGTAGTTATGATTGATTAGACTTTAATCCGAAAAATTTAAAAAATAAAAAAATAAAAATAAATAAATAGTTGTTTGAGTAGCATATGACCGATAGACCGACCCGTTTAATTTAAGCATTGCGTTAGTTGAGTATGATCCTGAGATCGAAAATACTCTCCGTCGTTTACATCGATCTATTGAAGAGCGTCATTGTCAGCAAGAAGAAGCAATGGGCGACCACAGACCCGTCCCGCTGAGGGCACCAAAGACATCATTAAAGGGATATTACACACCTGATGCGTATGACTCCTATGCAGATTTTCCAAAAGAAGACGAAGCAAAGCACTTAGAGATCAAGATTAACATGATCAATATGCTTCCAAAATTTTCAGGCCTTAGGATAAATGACCTATACCAGCACATACATGATTTTCTAGAGGTAGCCTCTACTGTTTGGTGTGACAATTTGCCCAAAAATGACTTGTGAGTGAGATTATTCCCTTGGTCATTGAAAAAGAGAGCTTAGAGATGGTACATAAAATTAGCAAGAGAAATAAAAATTGATTGGGAAGCCCTTAAAAGAGAATTCATAGAAAAACACTATCCAATGGAAAAAAATCTCAGAAGCACAAGATGCAATCAAAAGCTTTAGGCAATTGCCTGACAAACATTTTCATGATGCATGGGAAAGATATAATGAAATTTTGTATAAATACTCCCATCATAGGTTTTTCGACCAAGATATTGCTAAAAATTTATACATGGGACTTGGTGAAACTCATAAGACCTTGGTAGACGCGGCCACACAGGGTTAGGTTACTCTAAAGCCAACTAAAGAACTTTTGGATATATTTGATAATATCAGTGAAAACATAATCCAATACGAATCTAAGTTGAGGTCTAGAGGTGGAAAAAACGATTGGAGATCTGAAAAATCTTATGTTGTGGATCATGATGATGTGAGATATACTATGGAATTGTTTGGAGAGAGATTGAAGAGAATTGATAAATACCTTGAGCAAAATCATTGCCCTCCTACAGAGAAATATGAAGTCAAAGCTGCGTATACCTAAATTGAGTGTCAGGAGATAATGGTTGTTGATGCCAACGCATCGTGAAACTATTCCAATAATGCTCCTTTCACCAATTCATACACCTCCAATGCCAGAAATCACTCATTCCTGTCTTACAAATCTACCAATGTGGAAAATCCACCACCAAAATTCAAACAAGGGCAATCATATAATCAACAGCCAAGGTTCATAGAAAGACAACAGTCATACAACCACAACTGAGGTATACTGAAAGACATCAATCATATGGCCAACAACCGAGGTTTCAACAGAGTCAACAATCATTTAACTCTCAGCCGACAATCATGGCTAGAAATTCTTAATCCAACCACCAACCAAGAATATCTAATAATTCCCAATCCCTCCCGCCATTCAATAACAACCAAGCCTTGCAGCCTTCCAATCATTCACAAGCTATACAACCATTCAATAATTCACAAGAGCTTCAGCCATTCAATAACAATTAGGTTGTTCAACACTATAACTAACAACCCCAACCACCAAGAAGCCAAACTCCTCCACCAGGTATCCAGACTAGTCGACTAGTGTAGGTCATAATTGACATTCATAACAAGCTAGGCATCCATACTCAATATTTAGCACAACTGCACATGTAAATGGGCCAAATGGCTAATGAGAGGAATGTGAGAGAGCCAGGAAAACTACCAAGTCAACCCATTGTCAACCCTTAGCCACAACAAACATTGGAGCTTTGGATCTTTCACTTATAATCCTCATGAGTCGATTCTAGCAATCACAACTCTAAGAAATGGGAAGGAAATAGAGAATCAAGTTGAGGCAAAACATGAAGAAAGGTTGTAGAGAAAAAGGGAAGCAGAAGAAGAGCAGAGGAAAGAAGCTGCAAGGAAAGAGGCTGAAAGAACATAGAAAGACCAACCATCAGTGGAGGACAATGTTGATGAGACATTACTTGAAGAGCTAGAAAGAGCGCATTATGAGGAGGCAGCGCCATTTCCTCAATGTCTTAAAGAGCCGGCAAAGAACGAAAAAATGAATGAATCTGATATGTTAGATACATTCCAACAAATCAAGATCAATTTATCTCTCTTAGATGTAATCGCTCAAATACCACCTTATGCTAAGTTTTTCAAAGATCTTTTCACCCAGAAGCGGAAAAGTAGAGGAAAGAATCTAATGAAAATACCCTTGATTGAGCAAGTGAGTTCATTGCTTTTAAGCGATACTCCACCTAAGAGGAAAGATCCCGATGCTCTCACTATTCCATGTGTCATTGGTGACTAGGAAATTGGTAGAGTCTTCTTGAGGTAGGTGCAAGTATTAACTTACTTCATTATTCAGTCTACCAACAAGCAGGGTTAGGTGAGCTCAGCAGTGCTTGAAGAAAGCTCAATCTGAATACTAGGAAAGATCATTTTCCACTACCATTCATTAATCAAATCATAGAGAGATTAGCCAGGCAAAGCTATTATTATTTTCTGGATGGGTATTCCGGCTACAATCAGGTGGCAATTGACCCTGTTGATCAAGAGAAAACCACTTTCACTTGTCTGTATGACACGTTTGCTTATAGACGGATGCCGTTTGGTTTATGTAATGCGCCAGCAACATTCCAATGGTGTAAGATGTCTATATTCTCTAACATGGTAGATAAATTTCATGAACTGTTCATGGATGATATTTCAGTTTTTGGGGAAAACTTTGAAGACTATTTAAGACATCCAGAAATGGTACTTAAGAGATGTAAAGAGACGAATGTTATCCTAAGTTGGGAAAATAGCCATTTCATGGTTCAAAAGGGGATAGTATTGGGCCATATTGTATCAAAGCAAGGGATAGAGGTCAATAAATAAAAAGTTGAGTTAATTTTAAAACTACCTCCTCCCACATTTGTTAAATAGATATGCTCTTTTCTGGGCCATGCCGGGTTTTACCGAAGGTTTATCAAATATTTCAACTAAATCGCCCCGCTGTTATGCAACTTATTGATGAAGAATGCTTTCATGCCTTTGAGGAGCTGTGTACTGAACTTTCATCAACCCCGATTATTCGTCCACAAACTAGTCTGTACCATTTGAGCTCATGTGTGATGCATCTGACTACACCATAGAAGCTGTGTTGGGTTAGAGAAAATAAAATTTGTCATATCCTATTTACTATGAGAGTATGACTCTGAATGAAGCTCAGATGAACTACACAACTACTAAGAAGGAGTTGATGGATGTTGTCTTCACCTAGGATAAATTCTGATCAAATTTATTAGGCACCAAGGTTGTCGTTTACTCGGATCATGCCGCTCTGAGGCATTTGCTGACAAAGAAAGATTCTAAGCCTCAACTGATTTGGTGGATTCTGTTGTTGCAAGAATTCGACCTGGAAATCAAAGATAAGAAGGGTTCAGAAAATGTTGTTGTGAATCATTTGTGAAGGATTATTGTTGTGTCCACACAGGAAATTACTCTTTTTAAAGATTCTTTCCTGGATGAACATCTATTCAGTGTGTCTATGGTGGAACAAATACTGTGGTATGATGATATTGTCAATTAAAAAGCCATAAGTCGAATTCCAAAAGGATGGTCTAAGAATGAGAAAGATCGATTCTTCAGCCAAGTTAAATTCTATATCCGGGATAATCCGCGTTTCTACAAGTATTTCTCTGATTAGATTATCAGGAAATGTGTCCCAGAAGTGAAGTGAAAAACATACTTACGTTTTGTCACACGCTAAAGTGTGGAGGGCATTTTGGAGCTCAGAAGACAGCTCATAAAGTGCTACAGAGTGGATTTTACTAGCCGTCCATATTCAAGGATGCAGTTGAATTTTGTAAAGTGTGTCTACGGTGTCAAAAGCTTGGATCCATATCTCGAAGAGACATGATGCCTTTAACCCCAATTCTGAATGTAGAATTGTTTGATGTGTGGGGTATTGATTTCATGGGACCGTTTCCAACAGCAGATAAGAAGGAGTATATACTTGTAGGGGTTGATTATGTTTCGAAATGGGTACAAGAAATAGCCACCATACGTGTTGATCATGACGTGGTGGAAGAATTGGAAAATCAAATATTTTCTCACGATTTGGTATGCCGAGAGTTTTGATTAGTGATGGTGGTAGCCATTTTGAGAACTAGTTTCTTTATGCTCTGTGCGAGAAGTATGGTGTCACTCATAGAATTGGTACACCATATCACCCCCAATCACAAGGACAAGTGGAGGTTTTTAATAGGCAGATTAAAAATATTTTGGAGAAAATGGTGCGTTCGGATTTGAAAGATTGGCCGCGAAGGCTAAATTATGCACTTTGGGTGTACAAAACTGTGTTTAAGACACTAATTGGTATGTCACCATATCGTTTTGGGGATCGTAAAGCATGTCATCTCCTTATAGAGCTGGAACAACGAGCATATTGGGTTGTTCGAAGATTGAATTTTTATATAAAGAAATTCGGTGCGCAGCGGAAACTCCAACTGTAAGAGCTTGAGGAGTTGAGAAATAATGCATATGAAGATTCTTAGATTTATAACGCTCGAACAAATGCATTCCATGATAAGCACATCAAAAATAAAGTTTTTGAGCCCGGCCAAAAGGTTTGGCTGTTTAATTCGAGACTCAAATTGTTTCCTAGTAAGCTTCAGTCAATATGGGATGGGTCATACAAGATTACGAAAGTTTTCCCCCAAGGAACAGTGGAGCTCGATGATCCTGAGAATGGAAAGAAGTTTGTCGTGAATGGGAAAATATTGAAGCATTATATAAAGGTTCGACCAATTGAGTGTGTGGTAGAAATGATCGATTTGACTGAACCACCACTCGAGCTGGATAAACTTGATCCGAAATATTAAGAAGCGACAAGGTCTTACCAACAATGTTAAACGTTGGTACTAGGTAGAGAAGAGTATCCTTGATGCCTAGTTTGTATCTGTAGACGGTAATTTAGTTATTTTGGCATTTAAAATCGAGTTCGTAAAATTGAGTTGCGAGGCCATTATAATTCAAGTATGGAGTGTACATGGGGCTATGAATCATTTAAGAAGCGTGGAGTTGAAGATGGAACGAGATGACGAAGAAGAGAGAAAAAATAAAAATTTGGGCTAGGGGTCTACGCTTCAAACGTAGCTGCGCAAGCCTGTTATAAACAAGCCGCGACAGTGTTCCCTCTTTCATTTCATTCAAACTCTATTTTCTCTCTCAATTCTCCACCATTTTTTGATAGGTTTGATCCTAGTTTTTACCCATTTAATTCCTCATCATTCATTGCCAACGGATCGTCAGAATAGTTGTTGATTTGACCAGATTCACGTGAAGAACTCGAAAAGTCAACAAAATTCAAGTTTTTGGAAATCCTTCATTTCTCTCAATTCGGTGAGTTTTGTTCCATAATTTTTATTGCATATGAGTTATTTAACTATTATAAACTAGTATTGATGAATGAACTCGATTAAAATCATGTTTTGATCCATTTTCTAAAAGTTGAATTTTTTGACTTCAGAATCGGATTAAATATTGTATTTTTAGGATGATGGATTGTTTAATTGTCGTATTGGATATATTTAGATATAGTTTTAGTTTTATTCGGTGTCCAGTTTTTTATCGCTTACTTTTATAAAATTCCCTCATTGTAGGCATGACACGGAACAAGATATCGGCGAGACGAGTGGCTCAGGCTACCGTTCCGGCTAATCTACCAGTACGAAAGAGGTCAAGGTCATCGTCACTTACATCATCACCTATCCGCCACCATAGCACATGCGTCAGGAGGCCACCGTATGGCTATTTGGCATCCTCATCTTTTGAGGTAGAGGAGCCGGATAGCTCTACGTAGGAGTGCGACATCTTATTACCACATGGTCCCTTGGTGGTTGAGCCAGTTCTTCCACATGCACCATCACCGCCACCTATGTCGGAGCAGCAGGCCGACCAGATAGATGAGGATATAGAAGATAATCATGTTCAGCAGGGTCATGACGCTGATGAGGGTGATGGGGATGATAAGGCTGATGGGAGGGTGTCGGAGCCACTAGTAGAAGGTGATCCTAGAGTTTTGACCACATTTTTTATGGTTCCCGGACAACATTATTTGAGCGTTTACTAGATCGAGCTGTCTGGAAGGGCTATTAATAGGAAAGGACATACCTGTTGAGGATATTCAAGGATTTATAGCTAGTACCAGCTTTGATGATCTGTTGATTGAGGGCCCAACATCTTTTTCCTATTTTAGCCCTAGCTACCCCGCACATATGCGAGGATATGATTCTAGAGTTTTAGCTGCACATGTGCCACTTCAGCATGGGGAAGAGACTACTGAGTATGGTCCATGGTATAAAGATAGAAATTAGCCCCCAAACTATTGTTGAGGCGTGGGCTATTCCGGAAGAGTGTCCACCTGATTTGGCTGCTGAGTTTCCCCCTATGCCTGAGGCACTACCGTCTATTTTTTATTTGGTTGTACTACAGACTAACGGGCAGTGGGCCGATGAGCATCAGAACTGGACAAAATAAATGGATTATCATCTTATGCTTTTGTACTGGGATGTGATAGTTTGATCTCAGATCCTGCCAAACAGCCACATTACTATGTGTTATGCGCCATTCCCGGTTCTCCACTATGCATTTGAGTTCGAGAGGTGGATTTCTATTCCACATATTTTGTGTGGAGGCCTATACACGCACAATGTTCATCTATGCAAGGTGTCCAAGGTTAAGCTATGTAGATTTCAGATTCGATTCCCGTGCCTAGTGATGAAGTTTATGATGGATGCCGGGATTGAGATAGATGTGGCTGAGCATAATAGATATAGGGATGGTACTCCGTATGCCAGAGGGATGATATTATGCAATGCCGACCACTGTTCGATGTAGTTTAGACACCTGATGCACATGCTCAAGTTGATGATGCAGGCCAGGCTGATGCCGGCATAGCAGAGGATGATACCGGTAGGACTCACGAGGCTGAGACACCACAGATGCCAGAGGCACCTGCGGGTGGTACTGTTACTCTGTCCCAGGCTCAGTTTGACGTTATTACAGCATGAATGTAGGAGATAGAGCAGAGTTTGGCAGAGGAGAGACAGGCACGACCGTAGGAGACAGTGCGCCGACAGAGGGATCAGAGGCGGTTATTTCATAGATTTGACTGTATGTGTCAGTATGTGGGTGTGCAGATTCCACCTACACCACCGCCCTCTTATTATGAGTCTTATTTTAGTTTTAGTTAGGTTTTTTTTATATTTTTATTTTTATTTCACATTAGAGATAAATTGTCGAGCGGATAGTTTCATATAGGGCTGATGTGACCGCTTGAACGATTATCTTCTATATGTTATTGTTATTTTTGTAGTTTATAAAATTGCAGTTTTGATGATTCAATCGAATTATTTAATATATCCCCGAAATTTCATGATTATTTTGCATATGCTGATTGCTTGATTTTCTTTAAAAAATATTTATCACATTATGAGGACATTTGTGCGTTTAGGTTTGGGGTGTATGTGCGATGGTTTAATCGGAGAACTGTGATTTGAAAAAATAAAATAAAAAATAATATTATTTTTTTCAGGCCTAAGCCTACGCTTGAAGTGTAGTGTTTAGTGAGGGAATTTTGAAAATTTGAAAATTTGACCCGTTTTTTTGGGTGTTTTGGCCTTGTTTGTACATATACTTGTATTAATATTTTTTTAAGTTATTTTTAGGATTTTGTGTAGAATTTTTAGAGTTATCCTAATCTGACAAGGAGACGGACTACAAATATAATTTTGGAGTTGGATGAGTTATTACATCCCCTTTCCTAGTCAGTTAAGGGTTTTAAATCCTTTTTCTTTTCTAATTCTACATCATTCATCTATAAATACAATCCTTGAGTCACATAATTCTTCAAACTTTCAAACTAGGGTTTATATCAGAAAGCCATAAAGATGTCTAGATCATCATCATATTCTATTTCGTCTTCTATTGTCTTGTAGGAGATCATGAGGGGAGTGAGTATGACCCTTATTCTGATCCAGAGGAGTTACTTAAGAATGACGAGTAATCAACTATTGAAGACAATCAAGGAAGGGAATTGAGCGAATTGAGAATTATATTATGTGGTTAGTGGTGAGTATGGAAACCCTAGATTTTGTTTCTATTGTTCTTGTCTTAATTTATATTTACTTGTTTCCTTAGTTAATTAGTTAATTAATTTCAAAACTACAAACCGTATTTTTCTGGCAATTTAAGAGTATTATTTTACGAGAATTCAGAATACGACTTAGTCTCTGTGGGATTGATAACCTATCACAAGCTGAACTATACTACAGAATGATTCATGCACTTGCGATAGGTTAAACCTAAGCCGTCATAAGGGGCCGTTTTTAAGACATATTTTTAGCACACCCCGACGAACATCAAGTTTTTGGCGCCGTTTTGAGAAAAACACATCTATGGAGGTTTTGAGCCAAAAAAGAAAAAGAAGCATGTTGATACCACTCATGTTATGTCGATTATTGTATGAGTTGAATTTCAGTCCAAATGAGCTCATGAATCCATTAACGATTTTTGGAGAGGCAATCCTACGCAAAAGAGGATTGAGCCATTTATAGTACCCAGCTAGATAAAAGGTGTATCTTAGGTTGGTTAAATTATTTTATGAGAGATTAACAGTTGATGGACCACCAGGATATGAGGTAGCATGGGCTAAAGTGTCACACTGGAGTGAGTCGATAAAGGTGACTAGAAAATTGATTACACAAGCTTGGAACATCCTATTAAGATGTTTGGATCACTTGAAATAATAATTTTTGCTACCACCGAAAGAATAGCCATACACGGATGAGGAGATGATTAAGGAATTATGTATTGTGCATTTGTCAAAGAAGGGAGATAAGGGTATGGAGAATTTTTGGTTGAAACCAAATTTGCTTTATTTGGATAGTGTGATTATTGCGTAAGCACGTCAGAATCATCAGACAAGTTGGCGAGGAAGGTCAATGATTAAGATACTCTTTGGTATGCTAAAGGGATACTGGGTGTCATTCCCTGTTATAATATTTGAGGTCATGATTTGGATACAGAAGATTGTGAGCGGAAAAGTAAAAGGGTGGAGAGAGATGGAGTATTATCTTCCATATCCCTTTTTATTATCTAAAATCATGGAGATGCAGCTTGGGGATCGTATAGAGGAGATGAATGAAGAGCGTGGGACATTTATCATAAAGTATCCAAAGAAGGATTTTGATAAGTTGGAAAAGACCTCACAATACCATATTACAATTGGAAAAATGGCTTGTTCTTTGCAAAAAGGGACGGAAGAGGCGGACTAGGATTTAGGTTTAGAATTTTTAGGTTATTTTATTTGTAGGGATGGTAGACCCTTAATGCCATGTCTTTGGTTTCTTTTCTTTTTATTTTAGGATTGTAGGCCCTTAAGGCCAAATAAATAAATAAAAAATGAATCTTTAATTCCTTGACAACATGTGTTGATTTCTGGATATTTATGATGAAATGTCTTTTCTCTTGCTATAATTGGGTATTTGTGCTTTGTTGATAATATCTACAGGTGATCTAATTCAAGTTTGGGGGAGAGGATCCATGCTGTTCTTTGGATGAGGGTATAGTATTACAAGGAGGAAAAATTCAGAAAATGTTTTTTTGAACAGTTCGAAGTTTTCACGCATGAATGTTTTACATTACAGTTTGATTGAGTTTGTGTTTATGATGCATGAGTAGTATGTAATGTGATATTCCCACTCATGAAAGTACTTATTAGATCAAGTTAGAGAAGTGATATGGTTTTACATGGGTGAGTGAATGAGTGAAATTGAAATTAAAAAGGACGTCCTTGACCTATAATTACAAGCACACATTCACTATGAGAAATAAGTTGATTTTTTTTACTATGTAGTTGAAAAATAATTTTTCTGTAATAAATGGGGAGATAGGGAGATGTTTTGGTTGAAATGAAGAAAATTGAAAATTCTTTCTGAGAAAATAAAATGCAAAAAGTAGTTTTTCGACCTGAGTAACTGGGCCTTGGTATCACCAATATCACTGTTCGCGTCAAAAGGGGAGAAAACTAATGAGCATAAATCCCATGAAAGAAGCTCATGCCCAGTTGGTTGGGACTAAAAATCGTCGCTGGAAAGTTCGGAGACTAAGAAAGACAAAAAGGGATGAAAAGTGGAAAGTCGAAAAATTACGTTTTGATGAAAAATGGCAAAGTTTTATCAATGAAGTAGGAGAAGAGAAACTGAAATATCATAAGTAGCGAAGTCATTCACTTTACTAGGAATCATTCATGACACGAAGCTTGATATAATTATTGTTTGGTAGTGAGTGAGAGTATTTGCATCCATACTATATTTTGCATTTTATCATCACTTAATTAAAATGTGTTTCAATTCATGAATGTCTTACTATAGAGCACTGAGATGTTTGTAGGTACCATCACTCGAAACCTTAACAAGAGTTTACTCCTCCACTAGGGGTAACCTAGGGGTTTAAAAGGCTTGTTACACGTGCTACGTGTAATCGTCGACCATCACGAAAGCAAGGGATTAGGTTAGAGTAGTTAGATTAGATAGAATAAAAAGATTATCACAATAAAAGTTTCCTGAGTTTACTGCTAAGGGACTAGCAATATGTAAGTTTGGGGGTGTGATAGATGTCAAATATTAGTCATTTTGACCCCTTAACTCACTATGGTTATGTTCTTTCATTCCATTATTTGGTATTTTTATGTTGTCTGCGTGTTAAGGCATGTTTCAGGTGTTTAATGAAGAAATGGAGCTATCTTCGGTGAATTAACTGAAGAGTGTATTCTTTCTATCCAAGAGGAGAGTTAAAGAGGTAGTCCGAGACAAAATGGCTACTAGAGGACAAAAATGGCATTTTTAGAAGCTGACATCTTCAGCAAAAAGTATTGAGGGTTTGAGGCGGACGTTCTAGCGCATTCATAGAGAAAAATGGTTTTCCATAAAAATCCTACGCTTGTGCCTACGCTTCCAGTACCAAAAAGTGGCTAGAATTGTAAAATCTATGCTTGGACCTACGCTTGAAGCGTAGCCTCCAAGCATACGTGCGACAACTTTGAGGATTTTTGCGTGATTTTTCCTATTTCACCCCGGGCTTAGTTGAAAGACGTGCCCACGACTATAGACCTCTGTATACATGTATATACACTTATATTTAGGGTTTTAATGAGGTTTGAAAGTGAAAAGACTACAAAGGGCCTCTCTATTTCATTGCCTATATATACAAGACCATACATCAGACGTGGGGGGTATATATGATATTCTAGTGCTTAAATAATGTGAGTTGGAGAGTTCTCTGAGACGTTCGTTCAAGAGGTTCATTCATTCAAACTTGCTACTGTTGAGAGCCATATTAAAACCTAGAGATCCGAAGAAGAAGATTATGGAGAACGTTTCTACATCCATGATGCAGTCACCTTCTACCATGGCCAACTAACTCGGTATCTTGGGTTTTCTAGCAAAACCCTAGCCGAGTAATGTAGTTCTTTTATTGTTTTTAACTATAAACGAGGGGAAACTATGACCATACTATGATGATTGTAGTAGTTAAGAGACCGTACTGATTTGCAATATAAAATTCTATGTTTGTTCTAAATTCTTGTCTTAGATGGAATAAATATATTATTTTGCACAATTATGATTGTTCAATATGGGCTGGAACTTGGATGCTTAGTCATGATTTTCTACACAATGGTGGTAATGAAACTTGAAACCCTAGGTTGACACAGGCCGCGCCTTGGCGATTTAATATAGACATGCTTTAATTTATTTTCATGCATTAGGAGTTGATTAGATTAATATAATTGACATGTACTAGTTAGGTTAGTCATTAGACGGGTTCTCGCGATCTGGTTGATGGTACTCCTTTTTGAGGTCGTATTTAACTATCTGCGATATGACTTGATTCACAGTTATGGATCGCCCTCTTATAGTTGAAATAGTAATGAACTATATTATGCGGTTAGTGGTGGAGTGATGAAAACCCAAGTTTTCTCTCTCATCTGAATCACAACCAATTTACTTGCTTTCTAGATTATTTTAGTTAAAATAGATAATTTGGTCTTTTGACCACCCAACAGAAACAAGCTTTCAGAAAATATAATTTGGTGTTACTAAATTATTAAAGTGAGCAATGTCAGTCACTGTGGGATCAATATCCCTTACTCAAGCCGCTTTGCTATTCTACAATTGATAAGTGCACTTACGTAGGGTAAAATCTTAAGTCGTTAATGTGTTATTTTTAACCACATATTTTTGCACACTTGATGGCCACACCAGGGGGGAGGAAATAGTTACATAGTTTAACATATATAAAAGGGTTTGGATTTAAAAAATAATGACGAAAAATATTGAATTTTTTAAAAAATGTTCTTCATTCAGAATAGGTGATTGAGTTAAGATATAAGTTGATTTTGCATATGATTATAATTAGTGATGTGGTTTGTTATAATCAAAATTAGTGATTGTAAATGATTTGATTGAGTTAATTTAAAGTAGTTGTCAACATAGGTGACTAAATGAGTGAAATTGAGACCAAGAAGGATAGTTTTGACCTATAAGCACTTGCATACAATCGCTATGGAAAAACTAGTTTACCTTTGACTATGTAGTTGATAAAATAGCTTTCTTCTGTGAAACAAAAGTTATACAAGGGGAGAAGGGGAGTTGTATGAGGAGAAAAAGAAAACATTTATTAGAAAATGTAAAAAGTAGTCCTTCAACCTGAGTAACCGGGCCTCTTACCACAAAGTAGTGAGTGTTTGCATAAAAAGGGGATGAGTCTAATGAGCAAAGCAAAGAATGAAGCTCTTGTCTAGTTGGTCGACTTTAAAAGTCCCCGTTAGAAATTTTGGAGCTTAGAAAACAAAAGAAATAAAGTTATTTAGAAGACTCGTCATAGCAAAACTTGATCAATGAAGTAGGATAAGGGAGATTAGTCTACCATAGAGAGAGTTCACAAAAACACGGAAAACTATCTAGAATGGCTGTAGAAATTAGCAAATTTATTTTACCATTGTAGGGACCATACATGAAGATTAATTTAAAAAACTTGTTATTCTTAAGTGAGTCAGAATAATTTGTATGCATTCTATTTTTGTGAAGTTATATCATTGTGTAATTAATGACTATGCAGATTCATGAACATATGAGGATGAAGAATGAAAGAATTTGTGGGTAATATATTTAACCCTCACGAGACTTCACTAGTCCACAAGGAAAACCTAGGGTTTTAAAATGTTTAGTTTAGTCAGTTTGTTAGTATTATTCTCTTTGTCTATATAAAAAAACACAATCATCAAAATTTTTTAGATAAAATTCTTCTTAAGAAGTGATTGCTACCGGACTAGCAAAATCTAAGTTTCGGGGTATGTTGGGAGCCGAATGTTGTACATTCTAGGTCCCTAACTAGCCATTGTTAGTCTACGGAGATCATTATCTTGGTATTTTTATCTTGTTTGCGTGTTTTGAGATATTTCAGTTTCAAGTATGGAAAGTGAGTTAATTTCGGTGAAATAATCAGAATAACAGCTCTAAATCCTTCAAAAACTTAAAGCAAGGGTTCGAGAACCAAGAAGAAGCTAAAAGATAATTTTAGGAGTTGATATAAATGAAGTGAAGTGAAGCCGAACAAAGACCGAAGTCAAAATAGGAAAAAAAGGAGAAAACATAGCATAACTCGAAAACATAGCAAAATTTGTGCCTGGGCGCCAATGGCCTCACTGGCTAGAAAGAGGCTAAACCCACAAGAAAGTTTAAAGAATTTTGTACCTCGAGATCTCGAAATATTTACCGAGATCTCGAGTATGTTCAACTTCGAAATCTCAACCTTTTACCCGAGATTTCGAATTTGACCGCTGCTGAAAAATCTACTGGGACCCACCATGACTTTGGACGACCTAAAGGCTATTACAAGCTATATTTGGGCATGTTTTAACCTATATTCATCAGATTTTATGTCATTTATCGATCCACAACATGCAAGGAAATATTCTGACTTAATCACGATGAAAACCTTTCTCACCCCTCTATAAAAAAAAGGGTTACACATTGGTATCTAGGGTTTTTGACAAAACCCTAGGCAAGTAATGTAGATGTTATTTATTTTTACTATGACAAGGGTAAATTGAAGACCTCGTTTGTGATGATTGTCTGGATTGGTTGAACGAATTTAATTATATATAAGATTTTAAATTCATTCTATGTCTTATCTTAGCTTGAATGAGTATTCGATCTTGCACACCATGTTTTCTCTTTAGGACTGGAACTCTGACGTTAAAATTATGGTTATCCCATAATCGTACTTAATGAACATGAATATCTAGGTTTGGACAGTTTATGATAAAGAGAGGTAATGAATGGAAGTTTAGTTTAATTTATTGATTTGTAGGAGTAGTTTAGAGTAGAGTAGTATGCATGCACAAGTTACGCTCATTTCGAAGATACATTGTAGCCGAATCGGATGGATTGTATTCCTTTGGGGATTAGGGTCTGGTAGTAGCAACTTTAATATAATTCACATGTGCTAGATCTCCCTTTTACAATGAAATAAATTTATGTCTATGTTATGAGGCTTGTGGTGGCGTCAGAACTACCCTAGACTCTTTATCTATTCCAACCAAATTATCAACTTAGTTTTCTTAATTATTTGTCAATTTAGTAATAGAAAACAAAACAAATCAAATGATATCTTCATTATTCAATCAAAGTAAATTAAAGGAGTAATAAATGTGCCTTTTCGGATTTCGCACCTACCACCTATTTAAGGTGCCCCTTTGTAAACAATTTCACTTTTTTACTCTTTATCCTCCTTCTCTCATTTTCACTTCTTTTTTTTCTATCCTTCCTCTTCCCAAACCCTTGCCCTTTTTTACTCCCACCTTTTTAAGGAATACACATCCCTTCTTCCCCCTTATCATCACAGTTTCCATACATTTTCAATATTTTCTAACCCTTTTCTCTCCTACTTCTTACCTCTTTCCTCCCAACCCTCTGTTTTCCTTTACTTCCCACTTCTCTCTTTTATTTTCCCAACATGCCTAAGGCCCCAAGTGCCCCTAAACCTCTCGTCCCCCTTTCTGGCATAATCCCCTCATTGCCTCATCCATCAGAATGGCATAATACACCATTTTTCGATCTCTAACATGACATTTTCTGGTTTGAAATGGATACCCTTCCCCGTGATGACGTTGTTATAGAGGATTCCATGTTTCTTGAGGCTGAGGGTGAGAATTACCTAGCTATTATTCATTCTCATCCTATTCCTCGTCTTCTCATAGGGAGGGGTGATGTCTCATTCTTTTTCCTTGACTATGAGGGCCATGTCGCACCCATAAGTGACTGAAAGATGTGATCGATCCACATACTCAATCAACACCGTCACCGCACGACTTTGAAGTAGCCGGGTATTTTTGATGCCATCAAGCTATTCTATAACTTTTATGTCCATCGCGAGGTCAATGCCATTACTATCCTTATTTCTTGGTGGAACACTTACTCTCACACATTTGTGACCTCTTGGGGTGAGTTTTTGCCTACCTTGGAGGACGTCCTTATCCTATTTTTCCTTCCCATCCTTGACTCCCATGCTAGTAAAGCTCCCCCTTTTTACGAGGAAGACCAAAGAATTCATTTGTAGCTTCGCGACTGCGCCACATATGCCACCAAATGGGGAAGTTGGTATAACAAAGAGGGTGTTTGTCTTCCTCAGTTGTCTCTCGCAAAGAAGCCCAAACTATCCTACTCTTCCTGGTGCCATAATTTCTTCATGGAGTATGAGCCATACAAGAAATCCTTAGAGGACAGGATCGTGATTCAACCCCTGGGCCAGAGTTTAATGGTGATTATGAACTCGATGTCTTCCTCGCGTATTAGTTGAATATATACATCTTCCAGGGGAGGCCTAAAGATGGTACAAGCATAATAATCTTCCTTTATCCCGCGATACTCTCACGAGGAAATGAAATTGCCCTAGCCCCTATTTTCTTAGGTACACTTTATGCCCAGCTTGATACACTAGCAGATGTTATTTCTAGATATCTTGGAAGTTATGACATCAGTACCCACATTCAGAGCACCTTTCTCATATTTGTTTTTGAGAGATTTCCCAGTTTCGCTCTAGAGCCCATTGACTTATCTCCAGATACCTCTGTCCCTCCTTATAGGTGCCGAATGTTGTCCATTCTAAGCCCCTAACTCGGTTTTGTTAAGTCTTTTCCTCACATTACTTGGTATTTTTATCTGGTTTGCATGTTAAAGTATGTTTCAGGAGCTTAAATAGGAAAATGAGCTAGCTTCGGTGAATTAACCGACGTCGTGTTTGTTACATATTCAAAAGAGAAGAAAAATGCAATTTTGAACCAAAAGATGCATTTCAAAGGGCAAAATGAGCATGAAATATGTATTATATATGAATATGCGTGCCATGGGAACAAATGGCATTCGAAAATACGAAGAATAGCAAAAGATTGAATTTTGAATTTTGGGCCAAAGTTGGGCGCATATTGTAGGCGAAAAACAACAAGAAACTTCAAATTAAGTGATTCTTAAGCCTAAAATGAAGAGTTTGAAGTTAGCTTTCCAATGAGCTAAATAACACCTCAATCAGAATTACGTAGGTCGAGTTATGACCAAAAGAGTTAGACGTGTCTGCAGGAAAAAGCTAAAAACTACAGATTCGGCCATAAATCCCTGTTTGACCCGAATTGATCCTTTTTGACCCAGGATGAATTTGTGTGCACCCTGAGACATCCCAACATGTCTATAATGCATATTTACATCATATTTGGGTAGATTTACTCAGAATTGGAGAGGAACGCAGAAAAAGGGATTCCTAGTCAAAGCATGACAAGTTTAGTACAAGCAGAACTCTTCTCAACTTCCTCTATAAATACCAAGATCTAATTTATATCTAAGGAGTTTCTAATTACATAATTTTCACAGCATTATCTTTGGAGATATACCTCTTGTGAAGAAGGGAGTCATTAACATCTTAGAGATCCGGAGCAGACGATTATGGAAGGCGTTTCTACATCAACGATGCAGTCTCCCACTACCATGAGAACTAAACCAGTATCTAGGGTTTTCTAGCAAAACCCTAGCCGAGTAATATAATTTATTTATTTGTTTTCACTGTAACGAGAGGAAACGGAAGACCACACCTGTGATTATTGTGTAGATGAGAGACCATAGTTATTTAATATAAGGAGTTTTATATTTGGTCTACTCTTCTCTTACCTTGAATGAATGCATTTTCTCAATCCATAATGTTTATCTGGTATTCTCTACCATATCACGATTTTCTACACAATAGTGCATAACACCCGAAACCTTAGGTTTACATAGGGCATACCTCAGTGAGGTGATATAGATATGATTTACTTTAATTTCATGTGGTAGGAGTAGATTAGAGTAAAATAGATGGCATGCACTAATCACACTCTGTCCGGAGATGAGCTGTAGCGAATCCAGTTGATGTTATCTCTTTACGAAATATATTCGACTATTTGCAGTATAATTTGATTCACGGGTGATGAATCGTCCTCTAACAATTGATCAAGTAGATAGCTACGTTATGCGGTTAGTGGTGAGTATGAAAACCCTAGTTTTTCTCTACTCTGAATCCTAAACACAATTTACTTCTTCCTTTTAGTTAGTTTAATTAGATCATAGATTTTAAAACCAAACAAATCTTTTTCAAAACCATAATTTAGCACTTTTAGATTGCTAAAGTGAATAATTCCAAAGTGTTTGTGGGATCGATATTCCGGTTCTCAAGCAGTACTATATTACAAAACGATTGGTGCGCTTGTGATCGGTAAAACTAGGTCATTATAAGTTTCCGTTTTTAAACACTATTTTTAACCCTATTTTGACTGCATCACTTCCATTACTTGCTGCCTCCCCTACTGAAGTTGCGTGTTTCACGGTGGTATGCTCTCTTTTCCTTCAAGAGGCTTGATGACTACTTGGATTGTCATCGTGAATTTATTTGGAGACCATATACCGTGCCTTTAAACGGTGTATACTCCCTTGAATTTTACGCCAAAATAAAGTTGTTGACTATGATCCCATCTCAGATGACCATATTTCTTTCTCAGTTGTTACATAAAACTGCCATTTACCTGTTTTTGACAAATCTTTTGCCAAAACCACCCCCTATACCCTAAAGTGGCGAGGCTATTTGGTTTTGACCAGGTTGTACCCTCATTTGTTCCCCCACATACTGACTTGTCATTTGATCATGTGATGAAGTGTTATCACAAGGCCTTAGAAACATTTATCCGTGTGTTTTCAACTGTGATACACATTGCTCCTAGTAATCGTATGGGTGGGTGTACTTGTAATAATGAACTCTGGGATGAGATTGTTACTAGTTTCCGAAACTCTATAGATGACCCCCCTTGTAGCAGAACCATCAGAGATTTTTGTTAGTGACTCCTCATTGAAACTACGTAAGGTGCGTGGTACCAGAGGCAACAAGTGTAAAGGAGCTCGTCAAACTCCTGACTACTTCATTTCTCTCATCAAGGAGGCTTGCCTATATCACACAAGGGTCCAAAGAAAGTTTCTCAACAAAAGTCTCAAACTAAACAGAAAACATAAACTCCCAAGCGCTCTGAGCGCATTGAGGTCTCTCCCGCGTTGCCCTTAATTCGCGAGGAACCTATCACAAAGAGGTTGGTACTGGTTTATCTGCCTTCCTTTATCTTCTTTGAGAATCTTTTACAGTCCTTTTCACCCTTGCGAGCCTGCTCCAGAACAAATAAATTCCCCCAGTAATTCTACCGAAGAGCTAATATATTAGCATGACTTATTTTTCTATCCACGCTACATCCATATCCTCGATTAAATCGCGAACAACCACCCCGAAACCTCCGTTAATATGGAGATTCATGAGCCACTTCTGCAGCCATTTATCTTCAACTTATCACAGATATTTTCATGACACTGTCCAATATCTTTTTAAGATCTTGCTCCCGTGACCCTTCCTCGGTGTTTTGACCGTATCAGAGATTGGAAAAATGTAGGGATGGATTTATCTTGGTGGGAGGCTCGTCTCAACATGGTTCAAGGGCTATACAACCGTCATTGCACTTAGATCAAGGCTTATGTTACCTATCAAGATAAGCAAGCAAAGATTGAAGAGGTTCGCAGGTATCTGGTGTTGCTTGAGCAAGAGAGTCTAGAGTTGAAGGATTCTGCTGAGCATTCTTCGCGGGCTCGCGAGCTTCTTGAGGAGCACGAGAGGTTCTCCCTTTCAGATCCCATTACCAAGGATCTATTCTAGTCTTCCTTTCTTGTCCTTACTGTTATGTAGACTATACTTATTTTTTTTTTTGCGGAGTTGCATTGTGAGCACTCCAATTTTTTGTATCTTATTGCTAACTCAAGTATGGTGCCATATGCAAGACTTTATTTTTATTTCTATCCATTACATGATATGGTATAAATATTTTATCTCGTGCATTATATGCCCTTCTTCTCCCCTTCTTTTTTAAACAGTGAATAGGATTTTATTTAGTTATCATCCAACACCACCAACTTATATTTGATACAACTTTATCCATTTCACATTTATTGGGCCAGTCCGTTCATGAGTAACTTCATGTTCCATCCTGTAATAGCCACTGTTGTTTTCATTTGTGACCACATAAGGACCCTCCCACTTAGGCTCAAATTTCTTCACCCTTTGGCCTCTCATGATTTTAGCACTCTATCCCCTTCCTTGAACCACCTATATTGTATCCTTTTTCCTGTTGCTTATTGTAAGCCCTTTGGTTTACGAATGCTTCATTTGTTTTTCTATTCAAGGCTTTCAATCTCCAATAGTCTTGAAGAGTACAAGTCATCAAAGCATAAATTCACAGAAAAAATAATAATATGAATTCAGAAGCCATCGAACGATTTTAGGGTACCCCGATCGATCAGCCGTGATGATATTGGGAAACTTGTGAACAAACTGTATTTTCTTGGCTTCTCGTGCAAGTACAAATGAAGGACAAACTAGTCAATTCAGCTATTACTTTGTCCTCACCCCAAGTCATCTTGGAGTACAAGTAAATACATGCCATGATTACACCAAATTTTGTCTATAAATATGTGAAGTCTTCATGAAGAATAGGGAGATCAGAAAGATCAAGAATAATTCCTCTCAAGAACCCAAGAATAGACTACCCAACAATGGAGATGACCAATACATTATTGATACAATCATCTCCTTCCATGAGCGACTAAGTCAGTATCTAGGGTTTATAACGAAACTCTAGCCGAGTAATGTAGAACTTTAATTATTTTTATTGCAAAGAGAGAAAGCCAACGAATACTTATATGATGAATATGTAGTGTGATAATGAACATATTACCTAAATAATATTCTTTGTTGATTCTCTTCTTGTCTTAGATTCATTTAAATTAATCTCGAACAATTATGTTTTATCACTAGGAGCTGGAACTCCGAAGGTTTAATAATGGTTTCTACATAATGTTTTTTAATTGGCATGATAAAGTCTTAGGTTTACACAGGCCATGCTAAGAGAAGATGATATATACATGCTTTTAATTTAATGTTTAAGGAGTAGTTGTATAATAGATGCATGCACTAATCATACTTTAATCGAAGATGGGTTGTAGCAAATTGGACCGATTACATCTCTTTGGGGATTAGGCAACTGCTTGCTGATAAGAGCCAAATATCATACATTTAAGGCTCCTAATTATACATTGTTATGTCTATGAATATCATTATATTGGTGCTTTTATACAGTTTTCATATTTTAAGATATTTCAGGCCATGTCATGTAAAACGAGTTTAATTCGGTAAATTAACTGGATTTGTAACTCAAGATTATTCGAGAGCCAAAACAATGGATAAAATACCTATGAAGGACCGAACAAAAGTTAAGGATGTAAAAAGAATAAAGAGGAATGAAGTCGAGAAGAGAAACGGAGTAAAAGAAGATGAAATATAGAATATAAGGTGAAGAACTACCGAGTACTTGGTAGACCATTCACCAAGTACTTAATATAATGAGTGCGAAAGTCCGTTAACTTGCGCGAAGGAAGGAAAAATCACCCGAGAACTTTTACGAACTTATGCGCGTTTGTGCACAACCCTGTATCTACCGAGTACTCGGTGGAACTACACCGAGTACTCGTTAAGACCAAAACCGGCCAGCCAAGTCATCAATTTATAAATGCACCCGTGGGACCCGTTTCGACTAGGATAAGCAAGGAATGATCTTTAGGCTATTTTGGATGCAATATTGACTATATTTGATTAGATTATATACCATTCTTAATGGAATATCACAATACACATTTCTGACTTGACGATGAAGCAATCAGATTACCAAACAAAGACGCCTATTTTTCTATAAAAGAGAGATAGTTTTGTTATCTTGGAGCAAAGATATTGATGGGGTGTCAGGTGTATAAAAATATGTGGCTAAAAATGACACCTTAATGACTCCAGATTTTACCCTACGCAAGCGCACATATCGATTATAGTATAGCAATGGCTTGAGTAAGGGATATCGATCCCACAGAAACTAAGATTCTTCTCTTTAGCAATTCAAAAACACTGAATTATATTTTTCTGGAAATGGTTTGTTTGGGTGGTCAAAGACTAAATTATCTATTTTAACTAACAATTATCTAGAAAGAAAAGTAAATTGATTTGTGATTCAAGATAGAGAGAAAACTAGGGTTTTCATCGCTCTACCACTAACCGTATAATATAGTTCCTCACTGTATCAATTGTACGAGGGCGATCCATAACTGTGAATCAAGTCATATCGCAAATAGCTAAATACGACCCCAAAAAGGACTACCATCAACTGGATTGTGACAATCCATCTCATGACTGATCTAACTAGTACATGCCAATTATGATACTCTAATCTACTCCTAATGCATGAAAATAACTAAAACATGTCTATATAAAATCGCTAACGCACGGCCTGTGTCAACCTAGGGTTTCAAGTTTCATTACCACCATTGTGTAGAAAACTATAATTAAGCATCCGTGTTCCTGCTTATATTGAATAATCATAGTTGTGCAAAATAATACATTCATTCCATCTAAGACAATAATTTAGAACAAACATATAATTTTATATTACAAATCAATACGGTTTTTTAACTACTACAATCATCACCGTATGGTCAATAGTTTCCCTTCGTTACAGTTGAATAACAATGAAAGAATTACATCGTTGATGTAGAATCGCCCTCCATGGTCGTCTTCTCCGGATCTCTAGGTCTTGAATGGCTCCTTCTTGGAATGATAGATGAATCACAATAAAATATTTGGAAAATTAATGTGTGGAGAAGTCCCAAAATTGGGTGAAGAGGAGTCCTTTAAATCTGTAGCGAAGCTTGGTATTTATAGGCAAAGGTGAGGGAAACCCTAACTTGGATAATAAGATTACCCTTTATTATAATTTCACACCCACCAAGAAAAACCCTAATATCTGATGTATAATATCTGTATATTACATGTATAGAGGTGTTGGGGTCGAACTTAAAGTCATCCCGGTCAAAACAAATCAATTTGGATACAAACAGGATTTTGGCCCAAATATGAAATTTCTAACTTTTCTTGCAGGACACCTCTCACTCTTTTTATCATATCTGGAGCTACAGATATTGGATGGAGACATGTAATATATCGTTGGAAAGGGGACTTCAAACTCTTGATGATAGATTCAAGAATCACCCTATTTAGATCGTATTTCACAACGATATGAGCTCCCAAAGTTGACTGAAAGTTTGTGTTGAAAATATTGTAGCATGCCGCACTTACACTTGAAGCGTATGACAAGCGTAGAAACTCACTTTCTGACAACTTTTTGCAACTGAAAGTGTATGTCAACCATAGCAAAACTATCAGAAACAACGTTTCTTGATAATTGCTCCATTTGAACCCCCTAGACTCCTTCAGTATGAATCTTGAAGTTGCGGCTCCGAAAAATGACGTTTTTGCCCTCCGAGAGAAATTGTTCTCTTGAAAACACCTATTTTGCTCTCTCTTTCCGATAGACACAAACACTTCTCTAGTTAATTCACCAAAGTTTGCTCGTAATCTTCTTTAAGCTCCTAAAACACACTTAAACACAGAAATGACATAAAAATACCAAATAATGGATTGTAAAGACATAACAACAGTAAGATAGGAGCTTAAAATAGATACGTTTGAGCACCTTTCACAGCCCCAAACTTACATATTGCTAGTCCCTTAGCAATTAACTCAGGAAAAGTACCTTCTGATGATTTTTATCCTAACTAACCTATACTAATCTACACTACTCCCTTGCTTCCGTGAGGGTCAACGATTACTAATCTACGGTGTAAAAAGCTTTTTAAACCCCTCAGCAATACCAAGTGGACGAGGGAAGTCTCGTGAAGGTTTCCAATGATGGTACCTACAAACATCTCAGTTCTCTATTAATCACACAGTCATGAGACTTAATTAATAGAGACTGTGTGATTAATTAATTCATAATACAATGGAAAAGATAATATGGATGCAAATGGACCCACTCATTACCGAACAACAATTATATCAAGCTTCGTGATAATGAATGGTTCCCACTAAAGTGAATGATTTTGCTACATTTTACTCTAAATCTAGACAACCTTCCATGATTTTGTGAACACTCGACTATGATATTTCAATTTCTCTTCTCCTACCTCATTGATCAAACTTTACCATTTTTAATAAAAATATATATTTCCACTTTTGCACTTTTCATCCCTTTTTGTCTTTCTAAGCCTTCAGACTTTCCATCGGGGATATTTACTCCTGACCAACTGGGCCAGAGCTTCTTCCATGAGATTTATACTTATTAGTTTTCTCCCCTTTAAATGTGAATAGTGATATTGGTGATACCAAGGCCCAGTTAAATGATGATGGCCTCGCGACTCGATTTTACGGACTCGATCTTAAATGCGAAAATAACTAAATTATTGTCTACAGATACAAAGTAGGCTTTAAAGCTACTCTTCTTTACTTACTACTAATGTAGTCATTGGTACGAAGTTGCTGCTTCTCAATACTCCGGATCAAACATATCCAGCTCGGGTGGTGGTTTAGTGAGATCATTCATTTCTACCACACACTCAGCTGGTTATACCTCTATATAATGCTTCAATCTCTGTCCATTCACTACAAACTTCTTTCCAATGTCAGGATCATTGAGCTCCATGGCTCCATGGGGGAAAACCTTCATAATCTTGTATGGCCCATCCCATCTGATTGGAGCTTGCCAGGAAACAGCTTGAGTCTCAAATTAAACAGCCAGAATTTTTGGCCGGCCTAAAAAACATTCTTTCTAATACGTTTATCATGGAACCCTTTTGTTCGGGCCTTGTAAATTCGAGAATTTTCATACGCATTATTTCTCAGCTCCTCAAGCTCTTGAAGTTGGAGTTTCCGCTACGCACCAGCTTTCTTTATATCAAAATTCAATCTTCGAATAGCCTAATATGCTCGGTATTCCAACTCAATAGAGAGATGACATGTTTTACCATACACAAGATGGTATGGCGACATACCAATTTGTGTTTTAAACGCAGTTTTTTCCAAAATATTTTTAATCTCCCTATTAGAAACCTCCACTTGTCCTTGTGATTGGGGGAGATATGGCTTACCAATTCTATGAGTGACACTGTACTTCTTACACAGAGCAAGAAGAAACTTGTTGTCAAAATGGCTTCCACCATCACTGATCAAAACTTTTGGCATACCAAATCGTGAGAAAATGTTCGACTTTACAAATTCTTCCACCACGTCATGGTTAACACATTTAGTGGCTATAGCGACTACCCATTTTCAAACATAATCGACCCCCACAATTATATACTCATTCTTATCTACTTTCGGAAATGGTCCCATAAAATCAATACCCCACACATAAAATAATTCTACAATCAGAATCGGGGTTAAAGGCATCATGTCTCGTTGAGATATGGATCCAATTTTTTGATATCGTAGACATGTCTTGCAAAACTCAAAAGCATCTTTGAATATAGAAGGCTAGTAAAATCCACTCTCTAGCACCTTATGGGCTATCATCTGAGCTCTGAAATGCCCTCCACACTCCAACGTGTGACAAACTGTCGGTATGCTTTACACCTCACTCTTAGGGATGCATTTTTTGTTAATCTGATTTGAGAAATACTTGTATAAATGCGGATTATTCGAGATATAAAATTTGACTTGACTGAAAGAATCGGTATTTCTCATTCTTAAACCATCCTTTTAGAATTCAACCCGTGGCTTTATAATTGACAATGTCAGTATACCATCCTTTTAGAACACATTGAACAGATGTTCATCCGGGAAAGAATCCTAAAGATGAGTCATTTCCTTTGTGGATTTGATAATAATCCTTGACAAATGATCCGCAACCACATTCACTAAACCCTTTGATTTCCAGGTCGAATTCTTGTAGTAGCAGAATCTACCGAATCAGTCGAGGCTTATAGTCTTTCTTTGTCAGCAAATGCCTGACAACGGCATGATCCAAGTAAATAATAACCTTGGTGCCTAATATATATGATCGAAATTTATTCAAGGCAAAGACAACTGCCAGCAACTCCTTCTCGGTAGTTGTGTAGTTCATTTGAGCATCATTAAAAGTCCTACTAGCATAATATATAGCATACGTCAACTTATCTTTTCTCTGACCCAACATAGCTCCTATGGCCTAGTTAAAAGCATCTCACATGAGCTTAAATGGTAGAGTTAAATCTGGGACGAATAATCGGGGCTGATAAAAGTTGAGTACGTAATTCCTCAAAAGCAAGAAGGCACTCTTCATTAAACAAAAAATTAGCATCCTTAGCCAATAAGTTGCATAACGGTCTGGATATTTTGCTAAAATCTTTAATAAACCTTCGGTAAAATCTGGCGGGCCCAAAAAAGAGCATATCTGCTTAACAGATGTGGGAGGAGGCAATTTTGAAATTAATTCAATTTTTGCTTTATCTACCTCTATCACTCACTTAAATACAATATGGCCCAGTACTATCACCTCTTGAACCACAAAATGACTCTTTTTCCAAATTAGGATCAGACTATTCTCTTTGTATCTCTTAAGTACCAGTTCTAGATGTTTTAAACAATCTTCAAAGGTTTCCCTAAAAACTGAGAAATCATCAATGAATGCTTTAAGAAATTTCTCTACTATGTTAGAGAAGATAGACATCATAAACCGTTGGAATGTTGTTAGCGCATTAGACAAACGAAACGACATCCGTCTAAAAGCAAATGAGTCATACGGACAAGTAAATGTGGTTTTCTCTTGATCAGCAGGATCAATCACCACCTGATTGTAGCCGGAATATCCATCCAGAAAGCAGTAGTAGCTCTGACCAGCTAACCTCTCCAGGATTTGGTCAATAAATGGTAATGGAAAATTATCCTTCCTGGTGTTCAGGTTGAGCTTTCTGTAATCAATACACACACTCCACCCTGTGGTCATGCTTTGTGGAATTAGCTCAAATTTTGAGTTTGGCACCACTGTGATGCCCTACTTTTTCGGCACCACCTGAGTTGGACTTACCCATGTGTTTTCAGAAATGGGGTAAATAATACCCGCATCTAGCAATTTCACTACTTCTTTCATCACCACGTCTTTCATATTTGGATTCAGCCTTTTCTGCATTTCCCTTGATGGCTTTTCATCCTCCTCAAGATGTACGCGATGCATACAAATCGAGGGGTCTTTGCCTTTCAAATCAGCAACGCTCCATCCTATTGCCTCTTTGTTCTCACTCAGAACTGTGACTAGACTCAATTCCTATTTTTTTGTCAATTTTGAAGATATAATCACTTGAAGAGTCTTACCGGGTCATAAGAAAACATATTTCAATTTTTTAGGTAATTCCTTGAGTTCCAAGGTAGGAGGAGTAGTTAAGGTGCGAATTGGTGGAATATTTAAAACTATCAAGAGTGGTTCAACCGGTTCTTGCCATGGTTGAGTATATAAAGCAATCTCTATCACATCCAACTCTTCATTTATAGCTTCGACTGTGACTCCCAATCAGCCACTTCTTCATCCGGCCATTCTCTAGTCACAAATGACTCAAGCTCGTCCTTCTCCAAGATTCGAGTTACAAAATATGCTATGATATCATCCAGTTTATCACACTCATTAATCTGAAAACATTCCCCAGATTCAGGCAATTGATGGCTTCCTTTGAACACGTTCAACCTTACCTTCATATTTCTAAAGGTCAGATCCATGGCTCCAATTCTGCAATTGATGCATGCATTTGTCATCGCTAAGAATGGTCTTCCCAGTATTATTAGAATGTGCTTCTTCGAGTCAGGGACAGATTCTGTATCCAGGACTACAAAATCAACCAGAAAATAAAACTTATTCACTTGAACAATGACATCCTCAAACACTCCTCTTAGATGTTTGATTGATCGATAAGTAAATTGAAGTATGACCTCAGTGGGGCTGAGCTCACCTAACCCTAGTTATTGGTAGACTGAATAAGGAGGCAAGGTAACACTCATACCTAGATCAAGGAAAGCTTTTCCAATTTCCTGGTCACTGATGACACATGGAATAGTGGGAGCACTGGGATCTTTCCTCTCAGGTGGAGTATCGCTTAAAAGTAATGAACTCACTTACTCAGTCAAAAGTATTTTTGTTGGATTCTTTGCTTTGCTCTTTTGCTTTTGGGTGCAAAGATCCATGAAAAACTTAGCGTAAGGCAGTATTTGGGCGATTACATCTAAGAGAGGTAAATTGATCTTGATTTTCCATAATTTTTCCAACATATCAGATTCTTTCAACTCTCCGTACTTTGCCGGTTCTCTAAGATGTTAAGGAAATGGCGCTGCCTCCTCATAACTTGCCCTGTTTGGCTCCTCATGTAATATCCGATCGACATCGTCTCCAACGGGTGGTTGGTCTTTTTGCACTCTTTCAGCTTCTTACCTTTCAGCTTCATTCCTTTATTCTTGAATCGTTTCCTGAACTGACTTTTTGCACTCTTCATTCAGCTTTTTTTCACTCTTCATGCTTCGCCTTAACTCGACTCTCCACTTCCCTTCCTCTTCTCAAAGTCGTAATTTCCTGAACCGTTTCATTAGGTTCATTGACAAATGACCCAAGCTCTAGTGCTTGTTGTGGCCTTGGGTTAGTGACTGGCTGACTAAGTAATCTCCCTGGCTCTCTCACATTCCTCTCATTAGCCATTTGGCCCACCTAAATATGTAGTTGCGCCAATGATTGGCTATGAATACCTAGCTTGTTATGAATATCCTATATAACTTGCTCTAACCTATTAGTCTAGAATCCAGGTGGAGGAGTTTGGCTTCTAGAAGGCTGGGTTTGGTAATTATATGGATGCACAACTTGATCGTTATTGAATGGTTGAAGATCTTGGGAATTATTGAATGGCTGAAGAGCTTGGGAATTATTGGATGTTCTTGGTCGGTAATTGGACTGAGAATTTCTAGCCATGATTGTTGGTTGTGAGTCAAATGATTGTTGACTTTGTTGGAACCTTGGTTGTTGGTTATATGATTGTTATCTCTCAATGAAACTTGGTTGTGGGTTATATGACTGTTGTCTTTCTGTGAATCTTGGTTGTTGATTGGATGATTTCCTATTTTGGAACTTTGGTGGTGGATTCTCTACACTGGTAGATTTGTAAGACATGAGTGGGTGATTTCTGGCATTGGAGGTGTATGAATTGGTGAAAGGAGCATTATTCGAATAATTCCATGATCCATTGCCATCAACAGCCATTATCTCCTGCCACTCATTTTGGGAATACTCAACTTCTACTTCTAACATCTCTCTAGGAAGGGAATGACTTTGCTGAATAAACTTGTGAATTCTTTCTAACTTCTCTCTTATCAACGCTACTGAATCTCTCACATCATCATTATTCACACCATAAGTTTTCTAAGATCTTCTATCCTGTCCACCTTTAGTCGTCAACTCATATTCATATTGAATCATATTCTCACTAATATTATCAAACAAATATAAGAGTTCTTTTGCTGGCCTCAAGATAAACTGACCTTGTGTTGAAGCATTTATAAAAATCTTATGAGTCTCTCCAAGTACCATGTAGAAAGTTTTAGCTACATCATGTTCAGAGAACCAAAGGCGGGGACACTTATACAAGATTTCGCTATATCTCTCCCAAGCATCATGAAACTTCTCACCAGGTAACTATCTAAAACTTTTGATCGCATCCTGGGCTTCCGAGGTCTTTCCTATGGGATAATGTTTTTCTATGAATTCTCTTTGGAGGGCTTCCCAATCAATTTTAATTGTCTTAGCCAATTTAACGTACCATATTTTACCTTTTTCTCTCAACGACCAAGGAAATAGACGCACTCGCAAATCATTGTTAGACAGATTATCATACCTAACAGTTGAGGCAACCTCTAAGAAATCATTAATATGCTGGTATGGGTCCTCTATCCTAAGGCCAGAAAATTTTGGAAGCATATTGATAACGCTCGTTTTGATCTCGAAGTGCTTCGCTCCTTCTTCCAGAAAATCAGCATGAGAATCGTACGCATCGGGCGCGTAATATCCTTTCAGTGATGTCTCTGGTGCCCTTTGTTGGTAGGCTCTTTGGTCAGCCATTGCTTCTTCTTGCTAGCAATGATGCTTTTCAATAGATCGATGTAAATGACGGAGAGTCTTTTCGATCTCAAGATTGTACTTGACCAACACAGTGCTTAAATTAGAACGGGTCGGTCTATCGGTCATACGCTACTCAAAGAACTATATTGTTTTTCGAAATTATTATTATTATTATTATTTTATTATTTTATTTTTTATTTTTTTAATTTATTTTTTTAAAATAAAATAAATTTTAACTAAATTAAATACTTCTAAATTACAGAAAATAAAACAATAATTAATATGCAAAAATCTAGGTTACTAAAACTCACAAAAGTTCCAAACGTAACTTTAGATGCTCTGTTTTTCTCTTTTACGCTCAGACTACTTGTCAATCATACAAAAATTTCAAATTTAGCTACAGCTACAATAACGCAATGCAAATAAACTACTGAAGCTAGTCAACAATGCTCAGTCCCGGCAATGGTGCCAAAAACATGACGGGATGTCAGGTGTATAAAAATATGTAGTGAAAAATAACACCTTAACAACTCTAGATTTTACCCTACACAAGCGCACGTATCAATTGTAGAATAGAAAACGGCTTAAGTAGGGGATATCGATCTCACAGAGACTGTGATTGTCCACTTTAGCAATTCCAAAATACTGAATTATATTTTTCAAAATTATTTGCTTTCGGTGGTCAAAGACCAAATTATTTATTTTATCTAATATTATCTAGAAATTAAATTAAATTGGTTTGTGATTCAAATGAGAGAGAAAACTAGGGTTTTCATCGCTCCACCACTAATTGCATAATATAGTTCATTAATATATCAATTGTAAGAGGGCGATCCTTAACTGTGAATCAAGTCGTAACGCAAATAGCTAAATACGACCCCAAAAAGGAGTACCATCAACCGGATTGCGACAACCCGTCTCATGACTAACCTAACTAGTACATGCCAATTATATTACTCTAATCTACTCCTACTTCATGAAAATAAACTAAAGCATGTCTATATTAAATCACCAGGCACAACCTGTGTTAACCTAGGGTTTCAAGTTTCATTACCACCATTTTGTAGAAAACCATAATTAACCATCCGAGTTCCTACTCATATTGAATAATC
Source organism: Cornus suecica (assembly GCA_963922005.1). Classification (NCBI taxonomy): domain Eukaryota; kingdom Viridiplantae; phylum Streptophyta; class Magnoliopsida; order Cornales; family Cornaceae; genus Cornus; species Cornus suecica. The sequence continues at coordinate 30,566,256 of OY998246.1, read as the reverse complement.
ATAGTTATGCAAAATAATATATTCCTTTTATCTAAGACAAGAATTTAGAACAAATATAGAATTTTATATTTCAAATCAGTACGGTCACTTAACTACTATAATCATCATAGTATGGTCAAACAGTTTCCCCTCATTAAAATTGAAAACAATAAAAGGACTACATTACTTAGCTAGTGTTCTGCTAGAAAACCCTAGATACCGAGTTAGTTGGCTCTGACATACGATGTGGTTTTAGAGCTGGGAGGGACCTTACGCCCTAAACCTACGCCCAAGCGTATGTCCTACGCCCTAGAATTCCGCCAAGCATAGGTCCCAATCCTTGGTCACGTGATCACTTGTTATGCAGGATTTGTTTTGGGGTGCTTTCAGATTTTTCCACTTTCGTCCCTACTTTGAGTTTTTAAGTGATCGACAACTTCAGACCTCTATATATTGGCGTATACACATATTTCGACGACGGTTTTTCACGGTTTTTGGATAAAACCACTATTTTTTATGACGATTTTTCATGAGGGTTTTTGGTGAGTGCTTTACAATATTCTATCGTTCATATTCTTCTATAGAGTGATACACATAGAGAGGTGATTATTGAGTGATCATATATATTGGTGTTCTCTCTTGTGTTGGATTTCTCCAATCGTTCTTCTACACCAAAGTTCTCTATATATGATTGGATGAGTGATTGCTAAAAAATCATCACATAGTGTCTAGCAGAGCAAGCGTGCTTTATGAAATATGAGTGATTTAAGGATTTTAGACCGCGAGTAGAGGAAGGCATTTCAGTTGTGATTGTAAGTCTAAAAATCTAATAGAGTCTTATACTTGTTGATTAATAGTGGTACCTGAGTGTACCCGTTGTATTTATAGTGTCGTCTCTTGCTTTATTTTCTGTACTATATTAATACTTGTTTGATATTGCTTGAATGATATGATTTGAGAATTAGGGTTTTGTGATTGGATTAAAATTGAATTTTTCGTAATTAAATATTAATTTGTCAATAAATTCACAAAAAGCCTATTCACCCCCCTCTAGGCTATTTTCACTATCGTCTAGGTAATTTCAATTAGTATCAGAGTGTGCTTGCCCCGATTTAGGTTAGCTACCTAGGGTTAGATCATGATCTTAGACGATGGAGATGCCTCGTGAAGGAGGTTCCATATCTTGATCCACTTTGTTTGATGGGTCAAATTACATATATTGGAAAATGAGAATGAGAGCATTTTTAAAATATTTAGATTAGAGAGCGTGGAATGCTGTTGAAGTTGGATATTCACCTCCTACTGTGAAAGACGATGAGACCAATGAATTAACACCAAAACCGTCAATTTGAACTCGAAGGTGTTGAATACATTATACAATGCTGTAACTCTGAGTGAGTTCAAGAGGATTTCTACGTGCGTAATTGCCAAGGAAGCTTGGGACATTCTCCAAGTCACTCATGAAGGAACGTCTAAGGTGAAACAATTAAAGCTTCAAATTTTAAATTCTCAATTTGAACAGCTGAAGATGGAGGAGGATGAGGTATTCGCAGACTTTGAGGCTAGGTTAACTGATATTGTAATAGGTTGTCATAACTAGGCCAGCCTATTCATGAGACTACTATAGTAAAGAAAATCCTTAGGTCTCATCCTGAACATTTTTTATCTAAGGTCACTGTCATCTCTGAGGTCATGAGTCTTAAAGAAATTAAGGTTGAAGAATTGGCTAGAAATTTAAAATCTTATGAGATGGAGATGTTAAAAAATCATCCTAAAAAGGCGAGTGGCACAAAAGAGAAGAACATAGATTTCAAAACCACTAAGGAAGATCAAGTTGAACTTGATGAACAAAGTGAGTTGAGTCTGAATGATATTTCCATGTTTCCTGAGAGGTTGAACAAATTTGTTAGGGCTAAACATACTGTTCAGGAACAAAAATTTGGGGATAAGTTGGGTGAGTCTAGAAGTAGAAATAAGACTCAAATTCAGACGGACAAGTATGATCCTAAAAAGAAGAAACCCAAAGTTTTTAAATGTCAAGGATATGGTCATATAGCTACAGAGTATGCAAACACTCTGAAGAAATCCAAAGGATTAGTTGTCAGTTCGGATGATGACTCTGACAATGGATCAGCTAGTGATGGGACAGAATAAGAAGTAGGTGATGATTATGAGAATTTCACTGTGTTTGTTGTACATAGTAATGAGGTTAACGAAGTTGCTTCAAGTTTGGTGATGTCTGAAGAGGAAGGGTCTGAGAGTGATGAAGATTGTGATGAAACGCTTCAAGAGTCTTATAATAAATTACTTAATAAGACCACACAACTTAACAAGAATCACATGAAACTGTTGACTAAAAGTCTTAACATGGACAAAAAAATACATTTTTTAAAAGACGAATTAGCCAATAGTTCTCAAACTCTAAATCTTCTACGGACCCAAAAGGCCAAGTTGATTGAGGATTTGAATAAGTCTGAACTTGAAAAAACGGAGGCTTTGAAGTTAGTAGAAGGTCTCAATAAGGAATTGATTGAGAAATCTACTAAGATTGAAAATTTGGAAAAAGAGTTGAAAGATGCTAACTCAACTATTCAGAAGTGGTCTAGTGGAACTCTTAAGCTTAATCATATGTTGAGTGTAGGAATGTCCGCAGGAAATACAAAGGCACTAGGTTTTGTTGGAGTATTGCAAAATTCAAATGTTGTTGCAAAAACCACACTTGTAAAAGCCTCCCAAGTAGCATCGAGTTCTTTAAAAGGAAATTCAAATTGGAATCCTAGGGCTCAATCCTATGTCAAAAGTCCTGTTGAAAACAAGTCTTTTTTTACCCCTAGATATCATAGGAAGTCAACCGATGGAGTCCAAAGGATTGTTCCTATTTGTCATCACTGTGGTGTCAGTGGTCACATTCGACTGAGGTGTTCGAAGTTGAGAGGGAAAAATTTGAAATCGGTGAAGGAACTAAGAATTCAACATGGAAATCGTGTTCAAGATCTAATTCGGATGCTAAATGAAAAAATGAAGAATTTGTCAACATTGGCAAAAGGAGCTTCGAAGATGAAGAAGGCTTGGGTGAGAAAAAGTGAGCTACACTCTCTTATAGTTCATACTGCACTTAAAGCACACAAGTCTACTTCTTGGTATTTGGATAGAGGATGTTCAAGGCATATGACTGGAGATAAGTCATTGTTTCGATTTCTCGAGAAATGTCACGGTGGGATAGTCACTTTTGGTGATGGAGAGAAGTCAAAGGTTCTAGGAAAAGGTACCATTATGGTTTCTGGTCTACCTAAACTAGAAGATATGATTTATGTAGAGGGTCTTAAAGCAAATTTGTTGAGCATAAGTCAGATATGTGATAACAATCATAATGTCACTTTTTCTCGTGATAACTGTTCGATCATTAACTCTTCTGGGAATTGTGTAATGGAAGGTATGCGTTCAACTGATAATTGCTACTGCATTGTTCCTAATTCTGAATTGTTATGCAATAGAGTTAAACTTGATAAATTTGAAATCTGACATCAGCGGATGGGACATGTTAATTTTTGTGAATTAACAAAAATTACTAAGAGTGAAATTGTTAAGGGAGTCCCTAAGCTTTGTCATGCAATAGGAGTTGTGTGTGGATCATGTTAGAAGGAAAAAAATAAGAATGTTATTGGTACTTATAGACCTTTAGAGTTTATGCATATTGATTTAATGGGTCCAACTAGGACCATGAGCAAAGGAGGAAAGAAGTATATTTTTGTCATGGTGGATGATTTTTCGAGATATGCATGGGTTGGATTTCTAAGTGGAAAGTCTGAAGCTCCTAAACGTTTTAAGAGAATTTGTTTAAAAATTCAGACTGAGAAGAATAGTTCCATTTCTAGAGTAAGGAGTGATCATGGAAGGAAGTTTGAAAATTCAGAAATTGAAGTGTTTCGTGAAGAGAGAGGAATAAAACATGAATGTTCAGCACCTAAAACTCCTCAACAAAATGGAGTAGTTGAGAGGAAGAATAGGGTTATTCAAGAAATGACCAATGTTATATTACAGTGTAAAAATGTTCCTAAGTATTGTTGGGCCGAGGCGGTGAACACAGCGTGTTACACCTCAAACAGAGTTTATCTTAGGGTTGACACCTTAAAAACTCCTTATGAACTATGGAATGGGAAGAAACCCAATGTGAAATATTTTAAGGTTTCTGGAGCAAAATGTTATATTCTTAGAGATCGTGAATCTATGAGAAGTTTGAGTCTAGAAGTGATGCAGGAATATTTTTGGGTTATTCATTGACTAGTCGAGCATACAGGGTGTTTAACCTTAGAACTCAAACTATGATGGAATCTGCAAATGTAGTGGTTGATGACTGATCTACTGATGAGTCTCCAATGTCTGTTGAGCAGGAAGATAGTGAGTCATTTTGTATATTGGATAATGGTTCTTCTGAGGTTGATAACAAGGACAATATGGTTATTGATGATACTTCAAATCCTGTAGAATCACATGATACAATTTGTGATGTTCAGCCTACACCTTCTAAAGAACCATATGTAAGGGTAAAGTTGTACCATCCTTTGGAAAATGTTATAGGACCTGTTGATCAGATGATGGTGACATGGAGAAACGCTAGGAATGAGGATTCGTATGCATGCTATACATCTTCTTTGGAACCTAAGAATGTCAAATAAGCTCTTCAAGATAGTGAGTTGATAAATGATATGCAAAAAGACCTTCAGCAGTTTGTTAAGAATGATGTATGGTATCTTGTGCATAGACTGAAAGAGATACCAAGTGGATTTTCAAGAAGAAAAAAGATGAAAATGGTACAGTGGTTAGGAATATGGCTAGGCTTGTTGCTCAAGGATATACTCAGATGGAAGGTATTGATTTTGATGAGACTTTTGCTCCAGTGGCTAGGCTTGAATCTATTCTGATTTTGTTTGCTATTGCTTGTCATCTTGGATTCAAGTTGTATCAGATGGATGTGAATAGTGCATTTTTGAATGGTGTTCTTCATGAGGTAGTATATGTGGAGCAACCCAAAGGATTTGAAGATCCTTATTGTCTAAATCATGTTTACAGGATGAAAAAGGCTTTGTACGGGCTAAAGCATGCTCCTAGAGCTTGGTATGAAAGGTTGATTGATTACCTATTGGGGACATGTTTTACTTGAGGGGAAGTGGACAAAACACTGTTTATTCAGAAAATTGAGAGTGATATAGTTGTTGCTCAAATCTATGTTGACGACATTGTGTTTGGATCCACTTCTGATAAGTTTGCTCATTATTCTAGAGATTAAATGAAACATGAATTTTAGATGAGTATGATTTTTGAATTGAACTTCTTTTTAGGGTTTCAACTTAGAAAATTAAATGATAGGATTTTTGTTTCTAAAACTCGTTATGCCTTGGAATTGGTGAACAAGTTTGGTTCGGAAAAGGCTAAGGATGCTCTCACTCCTATGAGTACTAGTGTTAAGCTTAGCTTGGATATTAAAGGCAAAGATGTCGATCCTACACTTTATAGGAGTATGATTGGGAGTTTGTTGTATTTGACTACTTGTCGACCTGACATAGTTTTAGTGTTGGTTTGTGTGCATGTTACCAGGCAAGTCCTCAGGAGTCTCATATTACTGTTGTAAAAGGATTATGAAGTATGTTAAAGGGATAGTGAATTACGGACTATGGTATGCAATGGGTACTTATACTGATATCGCATCCTTTTCTAATGTTGATTGGACCGGTAATCTTGATGATATAAAAAGTACAAGTGGAAGGTGTTTTTATGTTGCAAATTGCTTAGTTGCTTGGCATAGCAAGAAGCAAAATTGTGTTTACCTTTTCACTGCTGAGGTTGAGTATATAACAGTTGGTAGTTGTTGTACTCAGGTTTTGTGGATGCGTCAAATGTTACAGGATTATGGTTTATCTCAAGGCACGATGACTGTGTTTTGTGATAACACAAGTGCGATAAATATTTCTAAAAATCATGTTCAACATTCTAGGACAAAGCAAATAGATATTCCACATCATTTCATTCATGATCTTATTGAAGATGGGATAGTGTCTCTAGAGTTCATATCCACAGATTCTCAGTTGGTAGATATTTTTACGAAACCATTAGATTTTCACAAGCATGTTGGTCTTAGGAAGTCTATTGGTATGCTTTATTTAGAATAGATATTATCACACATTGCATTATTTTTCTAGAATTGATAGGTAATCATACATTTGTATTATATTTGTTCATGCATCCATTTTATTTTCGAAAATCATAAAATAAAACTTTTGAGACTGTTAAGCTTGGCAAGAGTACAAAATTTTTCATATTTTACTTATTTTCAAATTTACTTATTTTATTATGCATATGTGAAGTAGAGGTATCAGACTGACCTAAGATTTTTGGATGATCACTTGGCATGATTATTTTATGTTACAAAACATTAATCTTAGGTGCTAGTAGCTTCGGTGATGATTATAATGCCTGCTGAATCTGTTAATTTATTTTATTTAACCCGAAGTAGTATGAAGGTTCATGAGCTATGCTAGATTGGTCTATGCATGAAATATTCTTTATATATATATGAATGTTGTTGTGATGTTGAAAAAAATGAGATGTTTAAAATATAAAAATGCAAAAAGTAGTTCTTCAATCTGAGTAATCGGGCTTCCTGCCTCAGTAAGCATTGAGTGTTCGCGTAAAAAAAAGGAGAAGACTAATGAGCAAAAATCCCATGGAAGAAGCTCAGACCTAGCTGGTCGGGACTAAAAATCCGCACTAGAAAGTCCGCACCTTAGAAAGACAAAAAGGGATATGGTGAGAAAGTTGAAAAGATGGGAAGGAGGAAATTGTGTGACAAAGAGAAAGTATCTTTTATTTTTTAGCCTTCTAGTTTGGATCTTGGATTGAATTATCATTACGGTTGGTGGGGAGATTATCAGCTTTAGTATGTATTGTTTTCATCTTTCCTTAGTACTTGGACATAAGAATTTTGATATATATATATTTATAAAACTTGACTTGTGCATTCTTGAATTTACAAGGTATGTGTGTTGATTTTTCTATACTATGTGTATAATGGTCGAGTTAAATCTGAGAATATGATGTGTCAATGATTGGCTTTTTATCTTTCACTACAAGAAATCGAACTTTTAACGACGGTCCTTTAGAGACACTTTCAAGAACTGTCGCTAAAAGTCAATTTTTAGTCACGGAAATTTTAGACTGTCGCTAATACTCATATTTTTCGCCACGGACTTTAAAACCGTCGCTAAAGGTACAAAACCGTCGCTAAAGGTTATATTTTTAGTCACCGAAATTTTAAACTGTCGCTAATACGCATATTTTTAGTCACGGTTTTCCAAACCGTCGCTAAAGCTGCAAAACCGTCACTAAAGGTCATTTTTTTTTTAGTCACGGAAATTTTAAACTGTCGCTAATACCCATATTTTTAGTCACGGACTTTCAAACCGTCGCTAAAGGTACAAAATCATCACTAAAGGTCATATTTTTTAGTGACGGAAATGTCAAACTGTCGCTAATACTCATGCTTTTTAGTCACGGATTTTTAAACTGTCACTAAAGGCACAGAACCGTCGGTAAAATCCATATTTTTAGGCACGAAAAATTGGAACCGTCCTAAATGGTAAAACAAATGCGGGAATTTTTACCGCCAACTAGTTGCGCCTAAAAAAATAAAAGAAAAAATCAGTATGTCCTTTACTGACATTCTGTACTGTCCTTAAAAAATCATATTTTTAGCGACAGTTTTATCAAACTGTGCCAAAAGTCTCTAATCTTAGTCATATTATTTTTTAATCGTGCCAAAAGCCACTGAAATTATTAGCGCTAAAAGAATCTAATCTTAGTCATATTATTTTCTAATCTTAGTCATATTCTTTAGGCACAAACAGTTTTATTTTTTTGATTGATTATGAGAAATGGAAATTACTAGAACAACAAAAAATAAAATTTTAATCAACAATTTATACAAATATTTGAGAAGTAGTTGCTCCATATACGAAACAAGAACCTAGGCATATAAAGAAAATTATATGATATGTATGTGTGTGACTAAAAATGTTGTATATGTTGTATAAAAAGTACTAACTATATGCTTTCATGAAATTGAATTATGAATTTGCACAAATGAACTCAAGTTCATGAAATTTAATTGAGGTTTTACTATATTGAAGTCAATTTGATGAAATTGTAGTGTGTATTTACTCAATTAAACTCAATTTCATTATATTGTATTTGGCATTTCCTAATTAAATTGAAGTCAATTTCACTCAATTGATTCAATTGATTTAGATTTTATTAAACTGAATTGTCAAATTACTAAATTGAAGTCGATTTCACTCAATTGAATTGAAGATTTACATAAATGAACTCAAGTTCATGAAATTTAGTTGAGGTTTTACTTAATTGAAGTCAATTTCATAAAATTGTAGTATGGATTTACTAAATTGAACTCAAATTCATTGAATTGAAGTTAATTTCACTCAATTGAATTTAATTTTATAAAGTTGAATTGGGAATTTACTCAAATGAAGTCAATTTCATGAAATTGAAGTGTGGAATTACTAAATTGAACTCAACTCAATTTAATTTAATTTTATAAACTTGAATTGACACTACAAGAAATAAGGCTTTTGGGGACGGTCTATTAGTGAGGGGCTAAAAACCGTCACTAAAGGTGGTCTATTAGTGATGGGCTAAACTAACCGTCACTAAAGGTTGATTATTAGTGACGGTCCAAATTAGCCGTCACTAAAGGGAATCTATTAGTGACAGTCCAAATAAGCCGTCACTAAAGGGTGTCTATTAGTGACAATCCAAATAAATCGTCACGAAAGGGGATCTATTTAGTGACAGTCCAAATAAACCGTCACTAAAGGGTGTTTATTAGGGACAATCCAATCAAACCGTCACTAAAAGACCCAATTTTGTCACCTCCTTTTCTAATTAATTTCTCATACAACCAAAGAATAATTTGGACCAAGTATAGTACATTAGCACATGATATTGGCTAGTAATATTATAAAAATGTAAAATATTTATAATATTTCATCATATACGCTACTTTGAATTGGCAATTCACTCTATTGAAGTCAATTTCACTACTTTGAATTGGAGATTTACTCAATTGAACTTAATTTCACTACTTTGAATTGAGAATTTTATCAATTTTACTCAATTTCACTACTTTGAATTGGGGATTTACTCAATTTTCACTACTTTGAATTGGGGATTGAACTTAATTTCACTTAATTACATTACTTTAAATTGGGGATTTTTTCAATTTAACTCAATTAAATTACTTTCAATTAGGGATTTACTCAATTTCACTCATTTGAAGTCAATTTCACTACTTTGAATTGAGATTTTTTTCATTTTCACTATATTAAATTACTTTGAATTGAGGGATTTACTCAATTTCACTACTTTGAATTGGAGATTGAATTTAATTTCAATAAATTATACTACTTTAAATTGGGAATTTATCAATTTTATTCAATCGAACTCAATTAAATTACTTTGAATTGATGATTTACTCAATTTCACTACTTTGAACTGGGAATTTTATTAGTTTCACTCAACTAAACTACTTTGAATTAGGTATTTACTCTATTTCACTCAATTGAAATCACTACTTTGAATTGAGAATTTTATCAATTTCACTCAATTGAAGTTATTTTTACTATTTTGAGTTGGGGATTCACTTAACTGAACTTAATTTTACTTAATTTAACTACATTGAATTGATGATTTTATCAATTTCACTCAATTAAACTTACTTTTTTTGTATTAAAGAGACTCCCCTTTTTTTTTTTTTTTACTATTATAATTTTACTTCTTTTTAAGAAAAATAATAATTATTTATAAACTCTTTAAGACCAAAAACATGTCTAAGGTTTTTAACCACTAAAATTTTTGCAAAATTTTGAATATTCCCGCTATCTAAAATATGAAGTAATGAAAGATTTTAGGAAACTTTTAAACCTCCAGCCAAACGCATCTTAATATTATAAGTTATAAACCCCCACACTCTCTCTCTCTTGAAATCCCTAATATCTACAAACTTGGAAACCCTCACCTTTTGAAATCGTCATCTCCTAGACCCCAGCCATTTCTCTCGTTCACCAATCTGTTATATATATTTATGTATATATTTATGTATAAACTTATGTTAAATAATGAATGAGAGAATATTTCAGGGCTTGGATGTTCCAATTTAAAGAATTTCATTTTTTAAACTTTAGATAGGAAAATCATACAGTATTTGATTGATCTAGAAGTGTTTTTGAAGAAAACTATTTCTAATACGGAGACTCCATTTCATTAGTCTGGTTATGCTTCTACTGTAAAATTTGTGGAGGGATCAATTTTGGTCTCCTTTTATGCCACTGTCTGACCCTCTTATATATATATATATGTCATGGATGTAATTAAAAGTTTTATTTTGCTTTTTCTGGTTATGGATGGAATTTAGATGTTGTGTAGTGATTTTTGTTATTTGTTCATTGTAATTGATGAGATTTATCTCACTATCAATTTAGTTTAGATCCACTAAGGGTTTTTACTTGTTTAAAAACATCTTATATGAATAGGGTTCATGACTATGCATTTGTTATTTGAAAAAATATTGTTTGGGTTCAGATTGTCAATTATTTTGATTTTTTAGAAGGTAAGAAATTTAAAGATATATATATATTTCAGTGAGAGGGAGGTAACTAATCAAGGATCGCTAAGTTTTGAAATAAGGAATGGAGTATTGGTCAATGATGTCGAAGTTATCCATTTGTAGGAAACAACATAATGCTAACATAGCAAGTTTTTTATCAGTTGCAAACAACAGGTATTGAAATTCATTTGTTGATCTGATCAGGTAGACTGCCAATTATTCAGTATGTGAGAGGTAACATATCTTAAACTAAGCAAAGAATTAGGAAATTTTCTTCTCTAGACTTCTGATATGTAAGCAATAATCAGATTCAACATGAAGGGTAAATTGTAATTTGCGCTACAACGGAAAGCCACATCTTTTCTACTCTGTCAGATATAAGAAGAAATTCTGTATTTTTTTAATCAATGAGGCCATTTTGCTCAACAGTTATAGTGAGACTGGGATAGCAAAATTTTAGAGGGAGGGATGCATATAATTCAAAAACTGGTATGTTAAAAATATTTATATATTATGCGTAGTTATTGCTCTATATTCTGGAAATTTGATGTGAAGGGGAATCTTAGTTGTGAGTGTAGCATGCATGTTTGGAACTTGGAAGTGGATGTGTAATCTTGAAAACAATGGTTGATGGTAGAGGATCAGTTTTAGTACTTCATGATATATGCTGAATCAGGTATTCAATTTTTACCATCTCTTCTATGGTTTTTGTCATGTTCTTCATGGGCCACTTTAGGAACTAAATTTGTATTTACATGTTATATAACTTTCAATGGAGAATTTAGTTTGATTGACTAACCAGACACTCAACTTACTGGCATCTGGCAGTTGCGATAAAGATTGTTAGTTTCCCAAATCCCAACTTCTTATTGATTCAATTGAATGATATATTCAATCCTTATTCAGATAATGTTTTTTAACATAAAATGCAGTACAACTTGTGAGAATAACAAAGCTGCTCCAAAATTGGTTTGGTTTCAAGATGTAGAATCTAGACTTGCCTCCATGTTAATGTCCCATCCAACTTCTTCGTTAGGAAATAGTTGTTGGTTTTTTCCCCCACATTTTGTGCTGTGTAAATCTTGTGGTTGAAATGTATTTCTTCTTGCTCGGTAATAAAATTATTCTCTTTCTATTTACCATATTCAGATGTATCTAATCTTTTTAGCATTCTATTTTACAAAATTCCTTTAGTTGTACGCAAGTTTTCACTAAGCTTGTTTTTGTGATAATTCATTATTGTTTTGATATTGATGTCCTAATAAGTTTTAATTTGTATTTTAGGGAGAATGATGAAGCCTTCGCATGTTCCTCTCTATTCCAAGGATTCCAACGATCGATATCCAATCGTAAAAATTCTGTTGTGATAGAGTTGATTCTTTGCAATCTCTAAAATGTTGAAGATTTCTTTTTGCTCTATTTTTCCTTTTGTAATTTTTTTTGTTATAATTTAGATGTTGGTACAAGCATTCTATTATTGAATAAAGTTAACATATATTCAAAGTTTTTGAATGTTTTTTTGTATTTACCTTCAATTTTTGAGCACTTCTTTTATTGTTGTATGTGAATGTGAAAAATAATGTAAATTAGTAATTAAGAAATCAAAATGTTCAATTGTTGAAAATAAAAAGTAATAAAGAAGTACATCACTAACAAAATAGTCTAATGCCAGAAAAAAAAAAAGACAAAATAAAAAGAAGAAAAATGGGTTTTAGGGACAGTAAAACCGTTCCTAAAACATGATTTTGGGCTACAGTTTGAAACCGTCGCTAAAAATCAATATTTTTAGGTACGGTTAGACCGTCATTAATACTAGTACTATTGGCGACGGTCTAACTGTCGCTAATAATAAGTACTATTAGCGACAGCCTAGACCGTCGCTAATAATAAGGACTATTCGCGACGATCTAGACCGTCATTAATACTATTACTATTCACGACGGTCTAGACCGTCGTGAATAGTCCTTATTATTAGCGACGGTCTAGACTGTCACGAATAGTCCTAGTATTAGCGACGGTCTAATGGTCGCTAATAACCTCACTTTTAGCGACGGTATAAAATAACCGTCGCTAAAAACCTTTTGCGACGCAATTTTTAGCGACGGTCTTTGTTGAGCATTAGAGACTGTTTTTGAACTTTTAGCGACAGTTTGGACTGTCGCTAAAAGTCAAATTTCTTGTAGTGTTTACTGTCGTGCTCACAAATTTCTAAAAAAACAAAAATATTTTATTTTATTATTCATGACATTTTGCATTCATGCATTAGTATTAGGGTCATGCACAGTAGAGATGTCTATTACCCTAAGAATTTGAATATGATTTCATAGGAGTTATTTATCTTGGTGTTTTTCATTGAGTACTTCCTTGCATCTCTGTAACACCCTGTGTTATTATCCTTTTTACTGAAATTATTTTTTTGATATAATTTCGGTAATGACGTCACTTGTTCTTGACGTATTGTTTGTTCTTGGTATTTCGTACCTGTAAATTTTTCGCGTTTAGTTTTAAAGTCGACTGGACGACACTACGTGAATTCTTATTCTCGACTACGCGATATCGTTCGACATTTAATGATTAGTGTTTTGATTGGATGACGACACGTTGTAATTGATCGGACTTGTTAAGTGTTCCGATGTTGGGGTCCTAACCCGGTGTATTTATTTCGGACTAATTTGGTTATTTGACGTTCCGTTATTATTTCGGGCTTGCGAGATTATATTTGGACATTCCCGATAATTATTGGAATTTATGGTTTATATATATATATTTAATTACAATAAAATATATATATAGTGTTGGGATTTATTATATATATATATTTAATTATATATATATATATATTGAAGTGGGGTTATTTTGCGATTATGGATAACTAGAGGGTTACTAGTGCGATTAAGGCATATATGTGTATATGTATACGAATATATGCACAGACCAGCCTCATCCTCTTCCTTCTCTGTGACGCACTACGAAGCAGCTCCATCTTCACCTCCATGGTCGCCAGCGAGAGAGAGAGAGAGAGAGGGAGAGAGAAGCCGACTGGAGGGAGGCGCGGCTGGTGGTCACAGTTGGTAGCAGACGCGGCTGGAACAAGGAGGCAACAGCCTTGGAGCAGCGGCGGTCCGGTGGGTCGGCACCGACTGGGCAGTCGACGGCGGCTGGTGGGTGTCGGCGAGGTGGCGCCGGTGGTGGCGTAAGGAGACGGCCAGCGCAGTGATGCGCGTGAGCAGGGGCGTATTCAGCCGGAGCTTCGTCTATTTTTTCGGCGACCTTCCGATGATCGGTTTGAGCCGATTTTTGGTGAGTAGCTCCGTATATACGTAGTATTCGTCATACATTAATTTCGTGAATTTATGTTGAACGATTTGCCCGGAAATCGCATTTATAGGTTATAGTTTTCGTTTGGGTTAATTTAGATTTAACCAAATTAATTAACCTAATACTAATGGGCATCATATATATCGTATAGGTTGTCGAGACGGACATTTCGATATATTCGAAATATTTTTCGGACGACTTTAGTCGGCGGGCGTCATATTCAGGCGCCGGTACTGTTCACGGTAGGCCCGAAACGGTTGTTCTGTAAGCGTATTTCAGGTGGGACATTATATTTCTCACTCCGCATTATTGAAGTAGTTTAGGAGTGCAAACCCTTATTTAATTTAATATAGATATATTAAATTGTTAATTTAATTATCTTTAATTTGCTTAGAATCGGAATTGGACTTAGAGATTAATTTAAGAAAATTAATTAAATTAATTCCTACGAGATTAATTAAATTCTTATTTAAATTGAATAAGAATAGACGACTTAGAATTTCCCTGTTCCCCTACGATACGTGAATTAATTGCTTTAATTTATTTTAAAGGCATGATAAGAAAAATTGAAATATTTTCTAAAGAATTAAGGAAAATAGATTTGTGAAAACATAAATTGTATATGAATTTGTTTCCATATGATTTTAATGCTTTATTATATTTTAAAGCATGCAAGGAGATTTTTTTTGGGATTTATGTTGACATTACCATGTGGTTAATTGCTTAAATATGATGCCCTATATATTTATGCTGAGTACATGGGTATGTATCCTGTAGGGACGGTTTTGTGTCGGATTGTATCCGTTAACCTGTGATGGCCGCCGTGTGAATTATATGTGGATATTGTATATAAATATGATGGATTACATATTTATATTGAGGCATGATTGTCATTTGGACCTGGATGCATATTGAGAATATCATGTAGTGTCAAATCATGTTATTGGTATATGTGGGTTGTGAAATCATGTGGGGTGTCTTTGTGTCGAATCGTTACAACAACTGGCCAGGGAGTGTTCCCATCCTACATAATAATGAGCTGTGAATGGGGTATAGGGTGAGTCGTCTCATTCTCGAAGTCGCGGGTCGTCTCGTGCATTCGTGTTGACGAATCTTTGGTCACGGGTCGTCTCGTGCAAACCGTCTTCCTTGTTGAAGTGAGAAGTTTCAAAATCACTTGGGAAGTACCGGTGCGACCCTCTGTTGGCTCATATTTATAGGTAGAGTGCGTATTCGTTAACCTATGATAGGGCAAAGTGTGGTGTTGAGTCACATTATATTTGCATGGCATTTATGTGATTTCATTTGACATGTATACGTGAGATTATTACATGTGTTGTTGGAATAGGTTTAATATGTGTTATTATTGCCTATTGGATTTTGGAGCATGTTATGTATGAATATTGCGAATTTAAATTCATATCTTTGTAAAATGCTCAGTTGATAATGATTAATGTGAAAGAAAATGATTACATGTGGTAACAGATCAAGTATAATGAAATGGTTATTTTATACTGGTGAGTATATATATACTTTCGTACCCTTAGGGGAGGTTAAGTATATTGACATAGTGACCTTTGTGGTTAGTTGCGGTCAGTGATAGACTGCAGAGATGATTTGGAGTTGATGCCTTAGAGAAGGCGGGGTTAACGGTTTTGTGATTGTGATTAGTTCTGTGACCTCTTTGGAGATTTGAGGTTAGGGATTGATTCTAGTATCAATTGAGGTTATAATCAATTGGAAGAGGTAAGTGATTGTTGACTTATATGTCATTCCATGAGTCGTCGGTACGGCGTGGTGTCAGACCTCTTCCTCGTGGTGTTAGTTGATTTTGTGGAGTTGGAAACGGACGGTTGTCTTCCGTGAGTCCAACGTATTGTTCTTCCTTCTTGCCCTCTTGGACATTATAGGATTTCGTGGAGTTATGTTCATTCTTATTGGTTGTCTCTCGGAAACGGTGTTTTATAAGTTTTGAAATAAACTCTTTGTGTTTAAAAGGAAAAACCCGTTTTCGCCTACCCCGAAGAATGAAAACTTTTAACACTTTATAAAATGATCTTAGGATCTTCTTTAAAAATATTTTAACTTCTAAAAGCCGGTGATTGCAACTAACGGAGACCGGGGGCAAGACGGTCATTTTTACTATGTGGTTTCTAAAAAGGAAAACTATTTTATTACTTTTCTTGGGATTATGAGATTTCGAGACTTCTTTCTCAATATCTCATCCTGTAGAGTTTTGAAAGGTGTTCCATTGTTTCACCTTTGCTTCCTATCAATTCTATGTCTCGGGTATGAGGCTTGGTGTTGGTCAGTGCACACATATAGTGTTGTCCTTCCTTTCTTCTTGGCTTTTGACGTCACCACTTAGGTGATTCGAGTTGTTCCACATGTTATGGGCATGGATACCGAGTGGATTTGGTTCCTTGTCCAGGTGTCCTCCTTAAACACTTGTGGTGTTTTAACCTTGACATTGTTGTCTCGGTTATCTGTTGGTTTAGCATTGGGAAGTCTTTTCCTTTGCTTTGTTTCGGTGACCATTGAGTGGTTGTTCTTGTGAGTTGAGTTCGTGTACTCTTAGTGATTTGATTGGTGGTTTTTCCTCGCCTACAGTGAGAGCGTTAGTGATGTGATTGACCCTATCGATGATAGTATTATGAGGTCAATATGATTTATGGTATGGTGATATGATTGAGGTGATCTAGCCTTTGAGAGGTAGATTTTCCTTAAGGAATGGGATGAGGTTTGTATTATATATATATATTGTACATTTACAATATATGTATATATATAGACGATGATTGTGTTAGTACGCAAGGACGTGAGTGCTTTTCCTCCCGTGTTCTCGGGGAGTGAGTTATGAGTATTCCTCGGTACTAGTGGTGGATTAATCCTTGTTGATATTAGAGGTGAGTGTGTTTCCCTCTGTTGGATTTGGTGGTTAGCGTGGTGAGCATTTGATGATTGTTAGATTTGACTTGGGCGGTGGTGTACTTAGTGTACATCGGTGAGAGTAGTGTAGACTACCTGAGTTGGTACTTTGAGTACGAGTCTTAGTCATATCCTATAGGCTCATGTTGTGTATTTATATATATATATATATGTCCCCTATATACTTACGTACGATAGTATATGAGCACGTACCTTGGGTTTTCGTGGCTGGGTTATGTTGTGGGCTATGTATCTCACTGGGTGGTTTAGCATTACCTAAACTATTAGAGGATGTGGTAGTTAGAGTATCCTTTCCCACTGAGCTTATTTGCTCACAGGGATATTTCATTTGCCCCCTGGTATTCCCACGCCAGGTTGCAGGAAATATACGGCTATGAGCAGGATGCAGTGCAACGACAGCTTTCTTTTGTTTCCTTGTTACAGGTTTTGGAGTTGCGTTGGGTGATGCGGTTACGGTTGCGACACGACTGGGTTTGGGGATGATAAGTATATGCTTTCAGTTTTCCTTACCCATTTGTTATGGGTTTGCCATGTATTTCTTTTGGGAGCCAGTCTGTTGGCCTATCCCTGTTGATGTATCTTTTATTTCCTGTATTTATTCTTTCAGGATGTATTGTATCTATTCCGCACAGTTAGATGCACTTCTGTATTTTTATTCGAGCATTTGTGGCTCTGTTGATGTTAGAGGGTTTGGAGGGGTTTTGGTTTCTTTCCACTACCTCGGCCCTAGTAGGATTGATGAATGTGGGGCTTGGAAGCCATTTTCATTATTGAATTGCTTTGGGCAGGTTATTGTGTTGTGTTTGGTTGTCCGGATGTTCCATTTACAAACTGAACTCTGCCGGATTTTCGTTAGATTCCGCTGCTTAGTTTTATTAGTCATTTGGGTATGGAATATACCATTTCTATCATTAACCCATGTGTTTTCTTGGTTAATGATGTCTTAGCTGGTCATTCGTATTAAGGATCACATCTTGGATTCCTTGGATGTCCCAGTTCGGGAGTCTTAGGGATTTAGGAGCGTGTTTGTTGGTATCTGAGGATACTCTTGTGTTTTTAGTATTCGTGTTGGCATGGAGTATATTCTAATTGTTATTCCATGTACTTTTTTGTTATTGTTGACTCTAGTAGTCCCTTGGTTTGCGTCACCCTTTAGGGGCATGACAACATGGTATCTGGGCATTCATTGCAACCCTTTGTGGGTGTTTGATGACTGAATGTCTTTTGTTCTCGTTTATTTTTACTTCCGCAATCACTCCCTTAGCTCTTAGGCTTGGGTTTCGGAGTCCTATGAATTTGAGGCGTGACAATCTCTCTACATTTTTGCTATGACGTATACTCTCTTTGCTTGACATTTCAGTGACAAAAAGGGGGAGAATTATTAACTGAGGGGGAGAGATATTGTTTGGTTAAGATTGTTTGATTGATTCAGAGGGAGAAACATTTAGCAAGGGGGAGTTTATTCTCAGGGGGAGGATGATAATCATCATGTATGCATTGTTGTTATGATTTTCTAATGATCATTATGTTAGTTTTTATCTATTTTCCACACTTGCGTTTAATGGTTTCTTCAGTGTTGTGGTTACAGGATTGGTAGACCGTCATGAAAGTAAGGTGACAATTTATATCTATGTTTTTCGGTGTGTGTTCATAGGTATAGATGCTATGCTATTATTTGTGAGGCTATATTGTAAAAACATGGTTTTGTCTCATAAATGCCAAGGGGAGATTGTAACAACATTTATACTATTATTTGTGTTTGGCATGGTCTAGACAATAACCATGTTGAGTGAATTGTCATGATGAGAGTTTTGTATATTTGCAATCGAGTTATTAGTATGTTCCTTTCTATCTCGAGAAATAAGTCAAGGAGTGTGTCAAAGCAAAGAAGGCTACCGGAGGGCAAAATTATCTTTTCCAAACATTGTCACTTTACCGGATAGTAAAAATGTCATTTCCATACATCATTATTTCAACCAAAAGCATCGAGAGTTCAAGATGACCAGTCTATCTCAAATATAAAAAAACTGCAAAAGATGCAACATACCTACGTCGTCATAGGCTGAAACAAGACAAATTGGTTCTGACCTACGCTGTGGTTTTGAATATGGGAGGGGACCCTATGTCCTAGATCTATGCCCAAGCGTAGGTCCCAAGCATAGGTTCCAATGCTTGGTCACGTGATCACTTGTTATGCAGGATTTATTTGAGGGTTCTTTCGGATTTTTTCAGTTTGGTCAGTACTTCGAGTTTTTAAGTGACCAATGACTTCAGACCTCTATGTAATGACATATACACATATTTACATCTAATTTTAGAGGATTTATCAAGGTATTATGAAATTAAGTAAGAGGGCAATGTTAGGGTTTTCTATGACTTGGTCCATAAATACCATGGTTCTACACGAGAAAAAGGCTACGGTTTTTTACGACGATTTTTTCAAGAGGGTTTTTGGTGAATCTCTCCAATATTCTATCATTCATATTATTCTACAGAGTGATACACATAGAGAGGTGATTATTGAGTGATCATACATATTGGTGTACTCTCTTGTGTTGGATTTCTCCAATCGTGCTTCTACACCAAAATTCTCTATTTATGATTGGATGAGTGATTGCAAAAAAATCATCACACCGTCCATTGCAACGAGGTTACTTTGATCCGTTTGAGTACGGAGCCATTCGAGGATTTCAGACCGCGAGTAGAGAAAGGAAAATCATGCGTGATTTGTGACTCTCTCATAGTGTTTGGCAGAGCTAGCGTGCTTCGTGAAGTACGAGTGATTCCAGGGTTTCAGACCGTGAGTAGAGGATGGCATATCATGAATGATTGTAAGTCAAAACTCTCATAGAGTCTGTACTTATTGATTCATAGTACATCGATACCTAGGTGTACCCGTGGTTTTTTCCTTTGAACGTTTCCTTGGCTTTTCCAAGTATAATTCTCTGTGTGGTCTTTGTCTTTATTTTATGCACTATATTAATGTTTGCTTGATATTCCTTGAATGATGTGATTTGAGAATTAGGGTTTTTATGATTGGATTAAAATTAAATTTTCCGCAATTAAATATTAATTTGTCAATAAATTCACAAAAAGCCTATTAACCCCCCCCCCCCCCCCCCCCTAGGATATTTTCACTATCGCCTAGGTAATTTCAAGATCAATAGATGAACAACCATGGTGGGCGTGTCTCCATCAACGATACAGACAACCACTACCATGAATAACTAAACCGGTATTTAGGATTCTAAACAAAACCCTAGCCTAGTAATGTAGACTCTTTGTTGTTTTCAATTATATATGGGGAAACTGAATGACATGTATGTCATGATTGTGTAGATGAGTAATTACTTTTAATTTAATAGAAGATTCTATGTCTTGTCTTAGCTTGAATGACTGTTTTATCTTACACAATCATGGTTATTCAATATGGGCTAGAACTCGGATGCTTAACTCATGATTTTCTACACAATAGTGGTTATTAACATGTAATCTTGATTTAAACAAACCATGCTTGAAAGGGATAACTAGTGACATACTTTTAATTTATGTTAGTAGGAGTAGTTTAGAGTAGATGTATATACTAGTTATGCTTGATTAGTGATGACTTGTGTCAATGATGAATGAATTGTTTCTTTTTTTGAGATTATGATTTTGCCAATGTTTGCGACCCTATATCTGATTCACATATGATGGACCTCCCTTTACAATTGAATGAATTAGAGGATATGTTATATGGTTCAGAGTGGAGTTAGAAATACCCTAGATCTTTATCTCCATGTTTACAACCAAAACCAATTATCTATCATATTTATTTTATGTTCATTAGTTAGAGAAAACAAAACAAACAAACTATCCTCAATAATTTAGTTAGAATAAGTATAAAAGAGTTGAAGAATCATTAGTCTTTATGGATTCGATATACCCTATCTCATTGGTACTATACTATAAATTGATTCGTGCACTTGCGATAGGTAAAACTAGGTCAAATTTAAGGGCTTATTAGCACACATTATTATCATTATCATTATCATTATTATTATCTATTACCTAAGCCTAGTAAGGGCCGAACCTAACAAGGTCTGGCCCGACCGATCACTTGTAGTGTTACTAATCTGATTCATATGAGATGTATCTCCCTCTTGCAATGTTATGATTAAAGGAATTAATTATTAGGTTTATGGTGGAGTTGGAACAAAATTCTAGACTTGTTTATCTTGAATTCCCTAAAATAATTATTTATTTATTTTCTTTTATGTTTAGTATATTATAAACAACAAACCAATCAAACTATTTTTAATATAATTCAATTTACTAAGTTGTGATTATTTGAAATACGACTTTGATCTATGTGGTTTGATAACGCTCTCAACCCAACATTACTTTATACTACTCGCGTACTTGCGATTAAGAGGTAAAACTAGATCGTGATAATTCTATATATTTAACACTTTTATTTTCAGACGATTTGAACCGATCATGTAACACTCTACGTTTTCCTTTCTCCTTTTTGGAATTATTTTCCAAGTGTTAACGTTTTAAGATGTCACTTATTCGCGACGTCTTGTGTATTCTCGGTACGTGTAAATCTTTTGCGTTTACGTTTTAGACTTAGAGGGAAGACTTCGTGGTATTTCATTTCTGGCTTCGTGGATTTGAGTGTCGCCAACGACTATGTGGGTTTGTCATAACATTTTCTCGTTGATGCTTCAGCGATCGTATTTCGTGCTCAAACGTGTTACTTCGTTTATTGTAGACATTTGGTGTAGCACTTATGTGATTACGTGTTTATGTTTATTTTTGGAACTTTTGGGAGTGAGGGGTATTCTCGGTATTTCACATATGTGTGGGTTGTTGAGGAAGTATGAGAGTCTTCCTATGTGTTTTAGAGTGTTTGGATGTGTTACGGATTGTTTCGGAGTTTTCTGGTGTCATCTTTGGCCTTGGAGCCTTTTCTTACACTTTTCTGTTTTAGGGTTACCGAGTACTCGGTAACTGTTCATACCTAGTACTCAGCTACTCTTCATACCGATTACTCGGTGTACAACTTGGCAGATTTCACAGATTGCCTATATAAAGAAATATTGACCTAAACACATTTCATCTTTCCCTTTTGTTCTCCAAACTCAGCATCTCTCTCTCCCATTTGGTTTTCTCTCAATATTTGCCTTATTTCATCTACTTGGGCTTGGATTTTTGTGATGGCTTCAACGCGGAAGTAGGTCATTGTATTCTTGGCTTCGATTTGAGCCATGGATTGGAAAGAGTTTTCTCCTCTTTGTGATTTTTATTCTTAAACCCTAGTTTTGGGTTTTCTTGTCAAACCAGATATTGATTCTTGTTTTTGTTGTGGTTTGAGTCTTGATTCATTCTTAGGAGGCTATGGTGAAGCTTTTCACCGATTGGTTTATTCAATTTTGGTTTCGGGTGAAAGCTAGGGTTTCATAGGCCTTGTTTGGTGATTGGGCTTGTTCTTCATTTGAGGTAGGGGAAAGCATCTCTAATCTCTCTTTCTTTGATTCCTGAGTGTGCGATTTCATTTTCGGACTTTATAACCCTAGATATAATTTTTGCTAAGTGTATACTAGAGAAATATGAAATTAGGGTTGTATGTGTTTATGTGCTATAATCCATGTTTATATCATCCTTGAAATAGGTCTATGATGTATGCTAGATGGGTTATGAGTTGTGGACTTTTGGAGTTGAAATAAACTTGTACGCATATATATATGAATATCAGTATTGAGGTGTATATATATAACTATAAGTATATATATATAGGATTTCGGGAGTTAGTAGTGTAGCCTTGATAGTGTAAGTAAGCTAGCTACCTTGGTTAGTGAATTGAGATGTGGCACTTAGAGTTTTATTCTAGTTTCCCCATTCTTGTGAATTTTGAGGGTTCTATATTCTACATTAAACTAGTATATGAAAATGAGTTAAAGTGTACATTGCTTTAATTGAGATAAAAGCATGTTAAATAAAAGGTACAGTTATCTTTGTGAATTAAAGGATAAATTAAGGATATGGAACATTACTTGTCCATGAGAATGTGTCCTTGTGATTTAATTGTCTTAATTGAGAGAAAAACATGTTAAATGAAACGTAAAGTTATCTTGGTGAATTAAAGGATAACTTGATGATTTAGAACATTATTTGTACATAATAATGTATCCTTGTGAGATAGATGCTTTAATTGAGATAGACACATGTTAAGTGAATGAAAATGTTATCTTTGTGTATTAAAGGATAACTTCATGATTTGGGATCATGAATGGTGCATAAGAAAGTATACTTGTTGATTATTTCTTTAAATGAAATTTAAAAGCATGTTGAATGATGAAAAACATTCGGGTTGACATTTTGGGAATGTTGGTTATAAATATGATGTGATAAATATTTATGTTGATATATAGGTCATTCATGGGTTCACCTTTTATATTGAGAACTCAATTGGTGTTGGCTACGCCCGGTTGTGTAACCATGGGTGAGTAGTCTTATGTCGAATGATCGCAACAACTGGCCAGGAGGTGTCCCCCACCTACGGAACTCAAAAGCAAAATTTTTTTGATATAGGTTGGGTAATCCCATCCTCAAAGTTGTGGGTCATCTCGTGTATTCGGTGTACGAATCTTTAGTCACGGGTCGTCTTGTGTAACCGCCTTCCTTGTTCAAAGTGAGAAGTGTCAAAATCACTTGGGAAGAATCGGTGCGGTACTCTTTCTTAGTGTAAATGGGTAGAGTGTGTATTCGTTAATCTGTGTTGGATAAAGTGTGTTTCATGACGTGGGTTCCATGAGGTGTGTAAGTCACATTGCATATGAGTTGCTAATATATGATTATGTTTACATGTGGACCATGATGTTATCCCATGTGATTGATGAGCATGTTTAATGTGGATTTTGAGATATATAATTCACATGTTATTAAAATGCTAAAGTGAAATGGAAGGATGTGAGAATATGATTTGCATGCCTAATTTAAAGTATAATGTGCGATGAATAATTATACTTGTTGTTATGTGCTTATATGTCCTTAGGTTAGGTTATGAGTTGGTTTTCTATGGCTTTCTTGTGATAAGTAAAGTCGATAGTGGATTATGGGGTTGATTATGAAATGAGACATTAGAGAAGCGAGTGTTAGCTTTGTGACCTTGGTTGATAGTGTGGTATTGACCACTTGATATTTTTACACCTTTGAGGTGTGTTCAATCCTTGACAGTTTGGGATTTTTGTTGGCTATGTATCGATGGCCAATTGGTATTTCTTTTGCACTTGAGGTTTGGAGTTTAATTAAGTAAGGTTAGGATTGATCCTAGTCACAGGTGTGGTAAGGGTTTCTTAATTCCATTAGTAATCTAAGGGAAGTGATACTAAGTGTGAATTGAGGTTTGAATGGATTGGAAAATGTAGTGATTGAACTAATTAGTTCCATATATTGACTACTAGGTTTTCCTTTTTATATCCTAAGAATATGAGTGTTCTTAAGGTTGTTTCCTTAACCACTTAGGGTGGTTGAGATGAGTTGTCGTTTTGAGAATGAATTGAGTTCACGGTTGGGAATCGAGTTGTTAGATCATTTTCCCGATTTTATTGAAGTGTTGTCATTTTTGGACTTCCTTCTTCATTCTTCATTCTCCGCATGGCGTTGTAGATGTTTCGGTGTGTTCGGGTTTGTCCTGGAGTCCTCTGGTTTTGTTTCGGAGCTTTTCGAGTTCATTCCTAGACTTTGCATTCTGGGGGCCACTGAGTACTCGGTGATGATTATACTGAGTACTTGGTGAGTGCGTAAGAGCGCGCAAGCCTAATATTTCGCCCAAGAGTTTTGGGCATTTCTAAGGCTACCGAATACTCGGTGTACAACTCGGTGGAAGAGCCACCGAGTACTCGAAGTTTCCACCACCGACTACTCGAGGTACAACTCGATGGCACCTGTTTATGTATTTCTTACAGCTTCTTTCTGTTCCCTCCCTCGTGGTTCACCACTTCTTCTACTATGCTTAAGGCTTTAATTAATGCTCTTTAAGGATGAGTTTTATTAAGTTAAAGGATCGACTTAGGTCCACCTTTCTTGAGTGTTGGTCGCGACGTGATGCCGAGCCACTTCTTTGTATCATTATTTGATATGTGGGGTTGGAAACAGACGTTGGGTTCTGTGGTTTTTAGCGTATCATGTTTCCTTCTTCGTCCTCAAGGCGTCATAGGAATCTTTGAGTTTTGGTTGTTCGATTGAATTGAGAGTGTATTCTCTCGGTATGTGTGTTTCATACCTTCTTTCATTCCGAGTTTCGGTTATGATATGTGTGCCTTAGTGCACATACATATTGGTGGTTATCCTCATATCGGGTGGATATCCCTCCATGCTGATGAGATGTTCCGGTTATTCTTTTCGTTAGAATTGGAGTTTCATCCCTTGCTTGATGTCATGGTCTTGTGTGGACACTCTTAAGGGTAGTGTTCACGTACCCTTCGTGGTTGAGTAGCTATCTTTCCTTGTTCATAGTGAAGACGTTAGTGATTGAACTGATCTCTTTGTGGATAGTATCATGAGATTGAGGTAGTGGCATGAGTAGTGCTATGATGTGAGTAGGGTTCGCCTTTATGAATAGGTGGATGTGTTGTATGTGGATTATGTTTATATACATTGATGATGGTTATGTTGGTATGCGAGGCTGTGAGAGTTCCTTGGTACTGGTTATGGATGTTCCTCGTTATGGGCATCATGGTGATTTTAGTTCCTTTGTTGCCTATGGTTATTGTTGTGGCCACTAGAGTGATTGGCTATGTTACGACAGGGTATTGTGTACTTGGAGTATAGTTATATAAGTAGTGTAGACTACTAGTGTTGGATTGGTGGGTACTAGTCATAGTGTTCTCTCATGAGGTTAGGACAGCGTGACTTGTACTTATTTGTTGTATCTCTGTATATATATACGTATAGATATATATATTTATATAGGTGTGCGTTTCCTATATGATGTGATATTATGGATTCGTTATGTGCTAGTTGCCTTAATTATGCATGGTAGGGGACTAAAGGGATTTTTTTCAGGGGTCTCGTATTAGTGTGATTGCCATGTGGGACGATTGACCAACCTATGGTAGATGCATGTGCACGGGTTGGTTCACACTTGACTCGGACGGTCAGAGGATGTAATGATTATGATTTCCTTTTTCCTACGGGGCTCGATAAGCTCATCTTGGCATTTGATTACCCTGGTGGTTTACACCAGTTTACAGGTTTTGTTTCGGCTAAGTATTACTAGCGGTGCAACGATACCTCTCTTCTGTTTCCTCGTTGTAGGTTTTGGATTTGTCTAGAGTTTTACGGATGTTGTTCGGGATTTGGGACGTTCGTACGTACTATTGTTCCATTTTAGTTTCCTTTGCTTGCCCCCTGTAGTGGGACCATTGTTGTTGTATTTTTTGGGAGCCAGTCTGTTGGCGCATCCCTTCCTTGTATTTGGTATTGTTGCATCGTTGTAGAGATGTATTCTTTCGGCACCTAGATGTGCCTTCTATATCATTTGGTTTAGCTTCCGCATTGTTGTGTATGGAATTATTGTTGTTAAGAATATTCCATTCATTTTATTGGTATTGATATTCATAGTTTGTTGATCATTTTATGGATCATGACCCCGGGTTCCTCGGATGTCCCGGTTCAGGAATCTTTGGAACTTCGGGGCGTGACATATCATAAGTTTTTGGCGCCGTTGTCGGGGATCAAAAGAATATTTCAGATTATTGTAATTAAATTTCTTGAATTATTGTATTAATTTCATTTTATTTTTCTTCCAGGTCAGAACCAACACTCTTCGCATCTGTAGATTTTTCAAAACAACTTAGGGACTTGCATCATCGATCAAACGATACACCATTGATAGAACGATGAGTATCTCAATCGATCAGTAAACCATTTAATTAATCGGTTATACTTAAAATTGTTAGGTTTATGCGAAAAACAACAAAATAGTAACCTTATAATATATACTATACATATAAATTACATAAATATATATATATCTGTGTAGATACTGATATAATAATATAGATAAAATATATATATATATTTAAATATATTATCTTAAATAAAAGAAAATTTATTATTATTAAAAAAATTATTTATTTTTAATTATTAATAAATTAATTAAAAAAAATTTAGATTAAGCATTATTTTACTTTTTTCTTTTTAATCGTTGTTTTCAAGTATTATTATATATTGTTTATACTTGGACGTCGTTTAATTGATACACCGTTTGATATGTTTCATTCAGAAATTGACCGAACGTATAGAGCACATAAAATAAAGAATTTATTAATTAATAATATAAATATTGGTGATAACATAGTAGTGGCTCCGACCGTTGTCCTTAAAGATTTCTATACTCATTAAGATTATACTTCTCCGTTAGAAGTTTTAATACAAGGAGATGGGACGGACCAGTATGAAATTAAACCTGCCATAATTAATATACTATCTAAATTTCACGGAAGCACTCATGAGGACCCTTATCTACTTATAGAAGAGTTTCTAGAGGTCTATTCTACTGTATGCATGAGATGATGTACGAATGATGATTTTAAAACTAGATTATTCTCTCATTCTCTAAAAGATAAAGCTAAGATATTGTATAGTACAATACCGGTGAACATTAAATCCAAATGGAAAAAGCTCCAAAAGGAGTTTTTACATAAATTCTTCTTAGTAGGAAAAACTCATGAGACCCGAAAAACCATTTTAATATTCTCACAATTACCTGGTGCATAATTCTATGAACTTGAGAGTGTTATAATAAAAATTTACAAAAATGCCCTCATCACGGATTTCCGACTCACGAGTTGGTCCGTAGTTTATATATAGGACTAGTAGAGGGTCATAAAAATATAGTTGACACAACCTGTGGAGGAGCATTTACACAAAATCATGTGGAATTTTTATGGAATATTTTTAACAATCTTAGTAAAGATTCACGCCAAAATATGTCTGACATGAGAGCACCTCGAACTATACTTACTAACCCTAAAAGGACAGATAGTGCATTTGAAGTTAATCAGATGTATGAAGTAACGTCAGAAGTAGACGTGTTAAGTAAAAAGCTTGACCAATTTGTGAGAAACACTCACATGAATCCCATACCTCAAGAAGTCTGCTCAGTGTGTGCCAATCCTTCACACTTTGCTATTAACTCTCCTCAAATACAACCAGAACCTGAGTTTGAGGAGAGTTAATCTAAATCCTAATCAACCAATAATTTTCGTCCCATTAATCAAAATCCTTATCTGCCATATTTTAGGAATCCTAACAATGCACCATCGAATGAGACAACTTGGTTTTGAACAGGAAATCAGGAGTGTATTGAACGAGTTTAAAAATGCTACATAACTTCTGCACTCACATTCTCAATCTATTTCTAAATTAGGAACCCAAATTGGGCAAATAGCGAATTTAATGAATAGAAGATAAGAAGGGAAATTTCCTAGTCAACCAATAATTAAGCCTAAGGGGCAACATATGATTGAGCATATACCACTTGCAGGAGAGCTAGCCATTGAAACAGTTCAAGCTATAACTACCCTTCGAAATGGTAGAACCATAGATAAAAAGGCTGAGGAGCAATTTGAGGAACGGACAAAGAAACAAAATGCTAATGAATAAATAACTCTTGAAAAAGAAAAATAATATGTTTCTAATAAAGGAAAATAACCAATTATAGAAAAAGAGACCAATATCTTTCTAAAAGAAAAATTGGAAACAAGTTATGAACCAAAAACACCGTTTCCACAATGGTTAAGAGATCTTGTACCTTATGGAAAACAAGGAGAAATGATTCAGGAGATGTTTGAAACTTTCCACCAAGTAAAGATCAATCTTCCTCTCCTTGAAACTATCAAACGAATACCTACTTATGCTTAAAAGATTTATGTACTCAGAAAAGGAATAATAGAACTTATACTGTTAATAAAATAATATTAATTAATCATGTGAATTCCATAATATCAAACACTACGCCTCCAAAATATAAAGCTCCTGGAGCTCCGACTATTTAATGTGTGATAGGAAATCAAGAAATTGTAAAGCTCTTCTTGACTTAGGAGCTAGTGTAAACTTAGAGGTATAGTAGAGGGTGTGATAGTTCAAATTGATAAATTATACTTTCTTGTTGATTTTTTTGTTCTTCATACTGAGCCTGTTTATGATCCGAAAAAGCAAATTCCTGTAATCTTGGGTCGACCATTCTTAGCAATTGCTAACGCATGCATGAATTGTAAAACTGGGGTTATAGATTTCTCATTTGGCAACATGAAGGTTAGGAAAAATGCTTTCGTAAATAACTATCAATTACTTGAATTAGTGGAATGTTTTCTCACAAATACTATTGACGAACTAATAAAAGAAATGACAGCTCAAATATTAACTAAAGATCTATTAGTAAGGGTTGTGACAAGCGATGAGATTTTAGATGATTATATTGAGTCATTAAATAAAGAACATCTACTTGAATTAAAAGATTTTATTGTAATTGAAAAAGCATTAGGATTACCCCCTTGGAGGGCACCTAAGGAACATCAAGTATGCCTCATATTCTGTCATTAATAGCTCCCCCTAAATTAGAGCAAAATGAGTTACCAAGTCATTTGAAATATGTATTCTTAGGATCTGAAGAGACATTACCAGTAATTATATTTGTTAAGCTAACTAAAGAATAAGAGGAAAACTTAGTAAACATCTTAGGAGAACATAAAGAAGCAATTGGGTAGAGTGTTGCTAACTTAAAGGAATAGACCCTTCAATTTGTATGCATCGTATTCATTTAGAGGAAGATGCTAAACCATCTAGAGAAATGCAATGAAAGTTAAATCCAAACATGAAAGAAGTGGTTAAAAATGAAGTAGTGAAATTATTGGATGTAGGGATAATCTACCCAATTTCTGATAGTACATGGGTAAGTCCAACACAAGTGGTACCAAAGAAATCTAGTATTATTGTAGTACCCAATACGGTAGGATAATTAACTCCTCAGTGCACTACCACGGGGTGGCGTGTCTGTATTGATTATAGAAAATTGAATTCACATACTAGGAATGATCATTTCCCATTGGCTTTTATCGATCTAATCCTTAAGAGGTTAGCTGGGCAGAGCTATTATTATTTCTTAGACAGATACTCCGGTTATAATCAAGTAGCAATTGATTTTCCAGATCAAGAAAAAATGACATTTACTTATTCCTAAGGAAAGCATATAGAAGAATGACTTTTGGTCTATGTAATGCACCAGCCACTTTTCAATGATGCAAGGTGTTAATCTTTTCCAATATGGTTGAGAAGTTCTTAGAAGTATTTATGGATGACTTTTCCGTATTTGGAACAACCTTTAACGAATGCCTCGAACATTTAGGGCCCATTTGGAAAGGGGTTGTTTTTGTTCTTGTCTCTTGAATGAAAGAACAAGAACAAGAATCTTGTCTCTGTTTTTCTCACCCTAAAAACAAAACAAAAGAAGACCTTGTTTGGGGTGTAATTGGAATTTTGTTCTATATCACAGAGCTTCAATTAAGCCCCAATTAGTTGGTCCAATGCGCTAACCCAAACCCATTAGATCGAATCAAAACTCTAAATCTCTCTCTCTCTTTTCTATTTCAGTGAAACCCCAAAACTCAATTTGGTAATAAATGGAGGTTGAGAGGCATCGGATGGACGAGGATGATAACCGGAGTGAGTATAATGACTTCACATCGGAGGACGAAGGCAAAGACGATTACCGCCAAGGAGGCTACCATGTCGTTCGCATCGGCGACTCTTTCAACTCCGGCCAGTACATCGTGGGATTTGTTGGGGATTTCGATTGAGCTTCAATTAGGGTATGGATTGGATTTCATTTGGGGTTTCGATCAGTGGTGGTGGTGGTTCCTGTGGTGGTGGGTGGTGATTTGGTGGTACTGGTGTTGTTAAAGAAGGAGTTGATTTAGTGTTTGGTGTTTTTTTCTGTGAGAACAAGAACAAAAAATAGGTTTTTTTTGTTCTTTAATTTTAAACCAAGGCTAAAAAAACTTGTTTCGCCCTCAACACTATTCACAAAAACAAGAACAATTTTTGGACAACCAAACATGTTTTTGTTCTTGTGAACAGTGGAAAAAACAAGATAAGAACAAAAATAGGGGTTGCCAAATGGGCCCTTAGCATTAGTATTGAAACGATGTAAGGAAACTAATCTTATCTTAAGCTTGGAAAAGAGTCATTTCATGGTTAAAGAAAGGATAGTTTTAGGTCATATTATTTCAAAAAGGGGAATTAAGGTGGATAAAGCTAAAATATAATTAATTTCTAATTTACCTCCTTCGAATACTGTTTGGAAAATACGATCATTTCTAGGTCATACAGGTTTCTACCGTTGTTTTATTAAAGATTTTAGCAAAATAATGAGATCGTTGTGTAGTTTACTAGCAAAAGACACACCATTTGTGTTTATTGAAGAAAGTACTGAGGCATTCGAGATACTTAGCACCGATTATGCAGCCTCCTGACTGGTCTCTACCCTTTGATTTGATGTGTGATGCTTCAAATTACGCTATTGGAGCAGTGGTAGGACAAAGAAAAGAGCAAGTACCTCATACAGTTTATTATGGAAGTAAAACTCTTACTGAGGCTTAGATAAACTACACTACTACAGAAAAATAAATGTTACTTGTGGTCTATGCCTTGGATAAGTTCACGTCATATTTATTTGGGACAAAGGTTATAGTGTATTTTGATAATTTAGCACTTAAGTACATTTTATCAAAGAAAGATTCTAAACCCCGATTAATTCGATGCATACTTTTATTACAACAATTTGATTTAGAAATTAGGGATAAGAAGGGTACGGAAAACATAGTAGTTGATCACTTATCAAGACTAATAGTGGAATCAACCATAAATGATACCCTTGTATTTTTCTTGGCTCTGTGTGCAAGTACAAGTGAAGGACAAACTAGTCAATTCAGCTATTACTTGGTCATCACACCAAGTTATCTTAGAGTGAAAGCAAAGACATGCCATGATTACACCAATTTTTGTCTATAAATATGTGAAGTCTTCATGAAGAATAGGGAGATCAGAAAGATCAAGAATAATTCCTCTCAAGAACCTAAAAACATACTACCCAACCATGGAGATGAATTCTTCATCATTGATGCAATTTTCTCCTTCCATGAGCGGCTAAGTTGGTATCTAGGGTTTTTAACGAAACCCTAGCCGAGTAATGTAGAACTTTAATTATTTTTATTACAAAGAGGGAAAGCCAAGAAACACTTATATGATGATTATGTAGTGACACAATGAACATATTACCTAAATAAGATTTTTTATTGATTCCCTTCTTGTCTTAGATTCAATCAATAATTAATCTTAAACAATTATGTTTTATTAATAGGAGCTGGAACTTCGAAGGTTTAATAAAGGTTTCTACATAATGGTTCTTAATTGGCATGATAAAGTCTTAGGTTTAGAGATGACATTCTAAGAAAAGATGATATAGACATGCTTTTAATTTAATCTTTTTGGAGTAGTTGAAAATAGATGCATGCACTAATCATACTTTAATTGAAGATGGGTTATAGTAAATCGGACCGATTGCATTTCTTTGGGGATTAGGCAACTGCTTGTAGCGTTACTAATCTGATTCATATAAGATGTATCTCCCACTTGCAATAATATGATTAAAGGACTATATTATTAGGTTAGTGGTGGAGTTGGAACAAAACCCTAGACTTGTTTATCTTGAATTCACCAAAACAATTATTTATCTATTTTCTTTTATGTTTAGTAGATTATAAAGAACAAACCAATCAAACTATTTTTAATATAATTCAATTTACCAAAACAATTATTGCCCCATAGACTAAGGAATATGGGGACAATCCTGTAGCAGTACGGTATAAGGTTTAGTGCGTCCATAGTGCTATGGGGAGCTCTTCTAACCACTTCTTCTGATTATCATGCACCAAACGACTTAGTATCCGTATTAGTGCCTTGTTACAAGCTTTAGCTTGCCCATTCCCCTTGGGGTAATATGTAGTGGACTTGTGTTGGATTACCTTATACTACTGGAGCAAATTGTTGACCTTGGAGTTAATAAATGGGGTCCCGTTGTCGGATAATATGATTTTAGGAATCCCAAACAGACATATTATATTTTCTTGAATAAAACGGATCACATTATTTGCCATCGTTCGTTGCAATGGAATGGCTTCCACTCATTTTGTAAACAGCTCAGTCATGACTAGTACACATGTGTGCCCCTGGGTCTGGGGTGTA
Source organism: Cornus suecica (assembly GCA_963922005.1). Lineage (NCBI taxonomy): Eukaryota > Viridiplantae > Streptophyta > Magnoliopsida > Cornales > Cornaceae > Cornus > Cornus suecica. The sequence continues at coordinate 30,533,042 of OY998246.1, read as the reverse complement.
GTTGGCCCGATTATATCCAGTGCCCAAGTATGAAAATGCCAAGGGGTGGATATACTGTGTAACTCTGTTGCTGTAACATGAATGAGAACCTTCTGTACTTGACATATGTGACACTTCCTAACAAAATCACTAGCATCCCTTTCCATTGTTGGCCAGTAATACCCAGATAAAAGAAGTTGTTGAAATACTTTTCACTGACCTTGATGCCCAAACTTATAGGTTTGTTTCAATACTTCTCCTGCTTCTTCCTCACTAATGCATATGAGCTGCCTTCCTTCAAAACTCTTGCGGAACAAGCTCCCATCTTCTAAAACAAATCGTTAGGCACCTTCCCTTTTTTGGCATGAATTCCTCTTTTAGATAAATGATGTACCTCTCTTGTCAGTCAGCTATTTACGCGAAACTTCCCTTAATTGCGGAAGGGTAAGCATTGCAGTTCTGGCACTTGCCTTCCAATTCATGTTATGCCCCAAATTTCCAAAGACTCCCAATCCGGAACATCCGAGGAATCAAGGGTCATGATCCATAAAATGAGCGACCAACTAAGACCATCAATAACCATAAAACAAATGGAATATTATTAACAATAATAATTCCATACACAAACAAGCGGAAGCTAAACCAAATGATACACAAGGACATCTAGGTGCCGAAAGAATACATATCTATAGCGATGCAATGATACCAAATACAAGGAAGGGATGAGCCAATAGACTGGCTCCCAAGAAATACATGAACAACAGTCCCAATACAGGGGGCATGTAAAGGAAACTAGAATGGAACAACAATACATATGAACGTCCAAAATCCCAAACAACATCCGTACAACTCTAGATAAATCCAAAACCTGCAACGAGGAAACAAAAGAAAGATGTCATGGCACCGCAAGCAGTCCCTAGCCAAAACAACACCTAAATATTGGTGTAAACCACTATGGAAAACCAATGCCGGGGTGAGCTCATCAAACCCCGTAGGAAAAATGAAATCGTAATCGTCACATCCTCCGACCGTCCAACTCCAGTGTGAACCAACCCGTGTACATGCATTTACCTTAGTTATATGACGTCAGGTGTGTAAAAATATGAAGATAAAAATAACACATTAACGACGCTAAGTTTTACCCAACGCAAGGGCAAGTATTAATGATAGAATAACAAAGCGGCTTGAGTAAGGGATATCGATCCCACAGAGACTGAAGTTGTTCATTTTAGCAATTTAAAAACACTGAATTATATTTCTGAAAATTGTTTTCTTTGTGTGGTCAAAGACCAAATTATCTATTTTAACTAATAATTATCTAAAAAGCAAGTAAATTGCTTGTGATTCAGATGAGAGAGAGAAAACTAGGGTTTTCATCACTCCCCTAAACTTGATTTGGATCACCTATAGATATCATCAACAAAGCACAAATACCCAATCATAGGAAGGGAAAATAAATTTCATCATAGATATCAATAAATCAACACATGTTTTCAAGAAATTAAAAAATCACTCTTCTTTTTTTTCAAACGATTTGGCCTTAATGGCCAACAATCCTATAAATAAATAACAATAACAATAACAATAAAATAATAACAATAAAAACAAAGATAAAAACGTGGCCTTAAGGGTCTACCATCTCTAGTTATCTAAAAATTACATAAATTAAATGACCTTCTATATTACAAACCAAGGCTAGAAACTAACTTTCACAGCCTAGAACCAATGTTTAACATCGTCGGCACGACAGGATCACTCAAAGGGTTATCCAACACCCTTCCTCTCTCTAACACTTCTCCTACTCATAGGACAAAATGTATGAAGTAACTCCCTCAGTGGTTTCACCTGTGAACAATTAGTGTTATCTATGACATCAAATATAGAACAATAATCACCATATAAAGTACCTTATCTGTCACGTTCTAACTTCACCCCATATACAGGTAATGTGTCCAACAGATCCTCCTTCAACACCTTATGTAAGGTTCCCTCCACCAATTCATCATTCTCCATTTAACTGACAAATGCTATAAATTCCGGTCCAGAATCAATCTCCTCATAAATCTTTAGCCTATGACAACGCTGTTGGCTTTGAAATTCTATTTAAAGCAATAAATCTTATTTTGATATTAACAAAACATTCAAAACCGTGTTTGGTACTAATATGAGTTTGAGCTAAGTGTTTCAGCAAGTACAGGTAAATGATTCGGGAAGATCTCTAAAGCAACAAGCGATAAGGAAACTCAAGCGCAAACTCGAAGAAGGATAAAAAGATCAAAGAATGAACAAAAGCTGGACTCAAGACCTGGGGTAGAAAGGTCGGGGTAAGAATATTGTAACAAGGTATCTTATGTGTTGATTGGTCTTATAAGCTCAAGTAATAAATCAAACGAACTCAAATGGATAAAAAACGGACCTTGAAAACAATTCTTGTAGTCACCCAGTTGACTGGCCATAAATGGCAGCCGACTGACTGTCACCCAATCGACTGGCCGTTAAGGACCCAGCCGACTGGATGAACCAGTGAGCTATAAAACGTTTTGACTGCATGAGGCAGTCGACTGGCCTGTTATATCGTCATCTTAGTCTCTCTCTCGTTATATTGTGAAATTTTTTTTGATTCAAGACAAAGATTGGAAGGTATAAATACCAAATCTTTGACTCTTTGTGATGTTATCTTGTTCCTCTTCAAATAGTAGATAAATGAATATGTGCTCTAATTCATCTCACAAGATGAGGAGAAACAAAGATATTTAAGTATTTCAAAGCCAAAGATTAAATTAGAGGTGTTTAAGTTCCAAAAGTGATCCATTAAATTATCGACTCCATAAGACCTCTATCTTTCATTGAATCAACCGACCCACCGCGTGTCCGACACGCGTATGTCCTCCGAGTGTTCACTAAGTATCCAATTTTAAAAAAAGTCAGGACACGTTTTTGGTGTGTCGGACACGTATTTTTGGCGTGTTCGTGCGTCCGATACGGACACGTGTGTCCGAAACAGGTACGGCGACCCTAGACGAAGTGTCCGTGCTTCATAGCAAAAATGTGTCGGACTATACCGTACTACGTCTATCCCAAATTAGTTTGTTAAGGTGTGGAAAAATTTAAGTGATGTTATGACTGGTGGTATTAGCATTGATGAAGAGAATTGGAGCAAAAGAAGTCAAAAAGAAAAGTTGTAGTGAAGAACCACCGAGTACTCGGTAGGTACGCAATTGTGCGAACTTGCGCATTTGAAGAAAAATGGCCAGAAGCTTGTGCATTCACCAAGTACTTAGTGGCCCAGTTTCGGATTTTTTAGTTTTCTTTTTTAATTAGGAGATTACAATCTTAGAGACTTTCTTTTAGGGTTGTCTTGTTCACCACTCTGTTTTCCTATATATATAGGAGTTTGGTGGCTAGGGTTTCATGTAGAAGGAATATAGAAGAACAAAAGTGTGAGAATAGGAAGGAGAGAGATAAAGTATAATTGGTTCATGAGTCACAAGACAAAGGTTATGATGTTATCTTTAGGTCAAATGCATGCATAGTAGAGAAGATGGAAAACAATTGTTCAATGCAAAGAGAAACGGAAATTTATATACTATGTTGCTATGTGAATTAAATGAACAAGATGTGAAGTGCTTTGTCACATCGAGTGAAAATTGTTGGTTATGGCATAGACGCTTAGGACATGCCAGTATGGACCTCATTCACCGTTTGTCTAAAAATGAATTAGTCAAAGGCCTCCCGAAGACTAATTTTTCAAAAGATAATATATGTAGTGCATGTCAAATAGGTAAGCAAGTGAAATCTTAATTCAAGAGAAAGAAAGATATCACCACTTCTCGACCCTTAGAGTTACTTCATATGGACCTCTTTGGTCCGGAGATAACGGCTAGCTTAGCCGGGAAACTCTATGTACTTGTTATAGTAGATGACTACTCTAGATTTACTTGGGTTCACTTTCTTGCTCATAAAAATGAAACTCACTCCATTCTTGATAAATTTTATAGAGTCATTCAAAATGAAAAGGATTTGAAAATCAAGAAAATTAGAAGTGATAGGGGTAGAGAATTTGACAATCAAGATCTAGAGAAATTATGTGATGAATTTGGTGTATCTCATGATCTCTCAGCTCCAAGATCTCCTCAACAAAATGGGATAGTTGAGAGGAAAAATAGATCTTTACAAGAAATGGGTAAGACTATGTTAAATGAACACAACCTTCCCTGAAGTCTTTGGGCTGAAGTAGTAAACACCGCTTGTCATGTCATAAATAGAGTTATCATCTGAATGAAATTAGGTAAGACTCCGTATGAGTTGTGGAATGGTCGGAAACCCAATATTGGTTATTTCAAAGTGTTTGGTTGTAAATGTTTCGTCTTAAATGATAAAGATAGCTTGGAAAAATTTGACTCCAAATCGGACGAAGCAATTTTCTTAGGGTATTCCTCAACTAGTAAAGCCTTTAAAGTCTTTAACAAAAGGACTTTAACCATGGTAGAGTCTATCCATGTTATTTTTGATGAATCACTACCTCTACCCTCACCTAAAGTTCACCTAGATGATGATGAAGTTGTAGGAATTGAGGATAATTTCAATAATCTCAATATCTCTAACTCATCAAGTAGGCAAATGGATAAGAGCGAAGTTGGAAATCAATCTAATGATGACTTGACTTGCTCCATTCCTAAATCTTGGAGGATTGTGCACAACCATCCTCTTGACCAAGTCATAGGTAACCCTTCACAAGGTGTTAGCACAAGATCTCAACTTAGAGACTTTTGCAACCACATGGCTTTTGTGTCTAATATTGAACCCAAGAACTTCCACGAAGATCAATGTGATGATTCTTGGATCATGGTCATGCAAGAGGAACAAAATCAATTTGAACACAATCAAGTTTGGCATTTAGTCCCTCAACCCACACATCAAACTATAATAGGCACTAAATGGGTTTTTCAAAATAAAAAGGATGAAGATGGATTGATTATTCGAAATAAAGCAAGATTGGTAGCTCAAGATTACAATCAAGAGGAGGGCATTGACTATGATGAAACCTTTGCACCCGTAGCTAGATTAGAAGCAATTAGAATGCTTCTTGCATTTGCATCATCTAGAAATTTCATTCTTTATCAAATGGATGTCAAAAGTGCTTTTCTAAATGGAACTATAGATGAAGAAGTGTTTGTAAAATAACCACCCGGTTTTGAAAATGAACTTTTTCCAAATCGTGTTTACAAATTATCTAAAGCCTTATACGGATTAAAGCAAGCTCCTAGAGCTTGGTATGAACGACTTAGTGACTTTTTACCTCAAAAAGGATTTTCTAAAGGCAAAGTTAACAACACTCTCTTTACAAAAACTGTCAAGAATGATTTGTTGATTATCCAAATATATATTGACGACATTATATTCGGTTCCACAAATACTTCTCTTTGCAAAGATTTCGCATCTAGTATGCAAAACGAATTTGAAATGAGTATGATGGGTGAGTTGAATTTCTTCTTAGGGTTGCAAATCAAGCAAAGCTTGGATGGCTTATTTGTTAGCCAATCTAAGTACACTAAAGATTTGCTATAGCGATTTGGCATGGAGGGAGCCAAACATGCCATTACTCCTATGAGTACCTCTATTAAACTCGACAAAGATGAAAATGGAAAATGTGTTGATATTACTGAATATAGAGGTATGATTGGAAGTTTACTTTATTTAACTGCTAGTAGACCGGATATCATGTTTAGTGTATGCTTATGTGCTCGTTTTCAATCTTGTCCTAAAAAATCTCACTTGCTAGCCGTAAAACGTATTTTTCGCTATCTTAGTAGGACGATTAACTTAGGACTATGGTATCCAAGTGGCACCACACTTGATCTCACTAGCTATTCGGATGCCGATTTTGCGGGTTGTAGAGTGGATAGGAAAAGTACAAGTGGTACATGTCATTTTCTAGGTCAGTCTCTTGTTTCATGGTCAAGTAAAAAGAAAAATTCGGTTGCCCTGTCTACAGCTGAAGCCGAATACGTAGCGGCCGGTAGTTGTTGCGCCCAAACTATTTATATTAAGCAACAATTACTTGATTTTGGACTTGTTTTTAATCTCGTACCTATTAAATGTACTAACACTAGTGCTATTTGTATCTCAAAGAATCCTACTCAACATTCTCGCACAAAGCACATAGAGATTAGGCATCAATTTCTAAGGGATCATGTAGCCAAAGGTGACATTGAATTGATTTTTATTGACACTAAAAATCAAGTAGCGGATATTTTTACAAAACCCCTCTCGGACGAACTGTTTTCAAAAATTCGTATGGAATTAGGAATGGCCATGGATTTTGAAGTAATTAGTTAAATTTTCACAAACTCTCGTCCATGATCTTGGCTTTCAAAATTTAAAATATTTTTCGAAATTTTATTTTTGAGGGCCAGTCGACTGGATCAACCACTGAGTTTTTCTGATTTTATTCATCTTCAGCCAGTCGACTGCCTCCTTCGGCCAGTCGACTGGGTCATGAGCCAGTCGACTGCCTCCATATGGCCAGTCGACTGCCTCTGCGCGAACCCAGTTTTTATTTCTTCTTTCTCTTCGTCTTCTCTCCACTCTCTCCACGATCTCTCCCATTTCTTCCTTCCTTCTCGCCATTTAATCACCTTTAAACCATTTCCCCACTACACCATGACCCTCACCTCCATTATCACCACTCTTTTCTTTATTTATAATCATATATATCCATATATATATATATACATATCTATATACCATTTTTTTCAGTTTTCTCTCTTCTCTCTCATTTTCTTCTTGACTTCTTTTCATTTTATTTTCAAAATGCTTTCAATCATCTTGGTTCTTCTCTCTCTCATGGCTCCCAATGTGGTGTGCATCAAGAAACGCGCCCGTAGGGGTGAAATCTCTTCGGCTGTACCTCCTGCACCTCCGTCCCCTATTCATGAGGCCACTGATTCCGAACCTGAATCTGGTACAATGTCTCTCTACCCTTCTTGGTGATGAAGATAGTGTTCGTCTTTTCGAAACTAACTTCATTCATCGCAAGTTTACTCGGAGTCGCATTGTGACTCAACCCTTGTGCGAAGAGATTGACGCTAATACGTTCAATCTTTTCCAAAATATTGGTTGGGACTTCTTCGTTTCGCTTGATGTTTTGAATTTTCCAAGAGCCGTCAAAGCATTTTATACTAATCTGGAGAATCCTTCTCAACTAAGTCCTCCCGCTCGCAAACTTTCCTCCACTGTTGCAGGCGTTTCAGTTGAGTTGACCGAAGTAGAAATTAATATTGTTTTCCGGCTACCTACTGGCGGTATATCGTATTTCTGCCCATCTATTTGGTCCTCTTCGAGTGATTTCGATCCTCTCGAAGCAATTCGGGCCATTTCGGTGAATAAGACCACCACTGCCACTTCTGAGTTTCCTTCTTCCTCGCTTACTCCCGAGGCTCGACTTGTGCAGAATATTATCACATATTCCATTTTGCCAAAGTCCGGAAGCCGGAGTCTTGTGTCGATCATGGAAGCCTTCCTAGTCTATTGTGTCATGACCGGTGGTAAGGTCAACCTTGCTTTTCTTTTCATTTCAGTTATTCTCGAGTGCCACAAGAAAAAAGGAGCACTTATTTTTCCTACTCATCTATCTTATCTTCTTGGTCGGTGTGGCATTCTGCTTGATGAAGAGCCTTCGGAGCATAATCCGATTTTTCTGGACCGAACGCATCTCAAGCAGATGCATATCGGTAAGAATGCCGATGGAGCGTTAGTCTCACTTCGGGTTGCTCCTTCTGCGGACCAGGCTGGTCCATCCGTTCCTCATCATGATGTTCCTCGTCCCGAGGCACCTCGCCCGGATGCTCCGACTTCTTCTTTTCCATCTCTTGGTAGCGATTTCGATATTCCAGATTTTGGGTTCGGGGGAAATCCCGAAACTCTTACCCAAATCTTGGAAATCATAAACCGCAATGAAGAGGCCCAAAAGCGCAATGAGGAGGTCCAAAGGAAGACGGCCGAGGATATGAAGCGTCTTAAGGACAAGATCGACCGCATCGCCACTGCCATGGACGCCTTTCGTCGTGACCCTCCGCCTTTTTGATGTCGTCAAAGGGGGATAATGTATTAGGGTGTTTGTGTTGGCCATAGGTCTATTTTATGTAGCATAGGACGTTACCTATGTTTTATGTTTGTTATGCTTCGTTTCATTTCTGTGCTTTACCAGTTTGCAATGTGTAGTAGTAAAACAACATGTACCGAACTCGCAAATTATGAATTGAAATATGTTGTTTCTATTATCTTTTCATGCATTACGCAAATGAATATCAAATTGCAAAATTTATTTCCTAAGGGGGAGCATGCAAATAAAAATGAAAGATGCACACATTGAGGGGGAGTATCTCTTGATACTTCACCATTTATGTGCAAACATGAAATGTTTTGTCAACATCAAAAAGGGGGAGATTGTTGGCTTTGAAATTCTATTTCAAGCAATAAATCTTATTTTAATATTAACAAAACATTCAAAACCGTGTTTGGTACTAATATAACTTTGAGCTAAATGTTTCAGCAAGTACAGGTAAATGATTCGGGAAGATCGCTAAAGCAACAAGCGATAAGGAAACTCAAGCGCAAACTCGAAGAAGGACAAAAAGATCAAAGAAAGAACAAAAGCTGGACTCAAGTCCTGGGGTAGATAGGTCGGGGTGAGAATATTGTAACAAGGTATCTTATGTGTTGATTGGTCTTATAAGCTCAAGTAATAAATTAAACGAACTAAAACGGATCAAAAACGGACCTTGAAAACAATTCTTGGAGTCACCCAGTCGACTGGCCATGAAATGGCAGCCGACTGATTGTGACCCAGTCGACTGGCCGTTAAGGACCCAGCCGACTAGATGAACCAGTGAGCTATAAAACGTTTTGACTGCATGAGGCAGTCGAATGGCCTGTCCAAGACAGTCGACTGACTGTGCCCAGTCGACTGGCAGTTAAGGACCCAGCCGACTGACTGAACCAGAGAGTTCCGAACATTTTTGATTGCTTGAGGCAGTCGACTTGCCTGTCCAAGGCAGTCGACTGGCCTTCTTAAGGTAGTCAACTGACCCTAGCCGTTGGGAAAAATATTTTAAATCTAAGCATGGAGGCAGTCGACTGGGTGCCGTCAGGCAGTCGACTGGGTGCTTCAGGATTTTAAGGAAAAGTATTTCTAAATAATATTTTTGCCCAAAAAGAAATGATTTTGCTTGATGATTTTCAGGTAAGATACACTCTCCAAACCCTAGTGTTACACTATATAAAGAAAGAGATATGGATTGAAATCTTAAGGTTCTTGTGTGAGAAAGTTTCTAAATATTGTTCATCTCTAATTTTCTCTCAAGCGTCTTCTGAAAAATCTTTTGATAGCAAGAAAGATCAAAATCTCGTTTTTCACTCTTATCATTTTGAAGATTTAAACTCAAGCCTTGAGCCTATTCTCTTATTGAAAATATATTGTGAGAATATATATATCTTGAGTTCTTGGAATATCACCTAAAAACACTTGAGCTTATATTGATCTGTCTTCCATAAAAGCCTTAGGGTTTTGAGTGTTTTTGTTTCTTGAGTGATATATTGATTGCATACACAAATTTGTGATCTTGGGTGAGTGAAGCCCATTGTATCAAGGGAGGATTGTTCTCTTGATTGTGTGAAGAGCTAGTTAGCTCTTTTGTAATGGTTTTGCTATTCCACCTATTGAAGGAAGAGCCATAGTGTGAGGATCGGGAAAGTCTCAAGGAAGGGGATTCTTTGAGCCGAGGAGTAGGAGTTACCGAACCTCGTAAAAATCATGGTGTCAATATCTCTATCTCTATCTCCTTACTTTATGTTCATGCATGGTTAATTTATATTGTTGTAAATAGCTTGTTGAATTTAAGTGAAATTATTCATTGCATATTTTACCTTGTAAATTAATATTGAACCTTGTTGCATGTTCTAGTAAGAATAAAAGTAAGTTAGAAATTATTTTTAAAACCCTATTCACCCCCGTCTAGGGTATTTTAGTGACTTACACATGCCTCTTTAACCTCTCACTTTCCAAACCAACCTCTCTGTGGGGGTAAACCGATTTAACTCTAAATTGTCCATCCCTTCTTAACCGGATCTTACCTGGAAACAATTTCAGTTTCGAATTACTCCGCCGTCCCTTCTGGCCGAGCTCAAGGAACTTAGTCGAACATGCTTAGCATGATGTACTCTTGTCCGAGCTATGTAAATTCGAACATCCTCATACACATAATTTTATATCCCCTCACACTCATTTCTTAATAAAAGAACTACGTTACTTGGCTAGAGTTTTGCTAGAAAAGCCTAGACACCGAGTTAGTTGGCCATAGTAGAAGGTGATTTCTGAAAATGTTGTTTTTGACCTCCGGGAGCAATTTTTGTCTCAGACTGCCTCTTTGACTCTCTTCTTAGATAGAAATAACACACACTTCAGTTAGTTCAACGAAGTTAGATCCATTTCTTAATTAAGCTCCTGTAACATGCATTAACACATAAACAACATAAAAATACCAAATAATGGAAGGAAAGAACGTAACAATAGTGAGTTAACGGGTGAAATGACTAATATTAGACACCTCACACTCCCAAACTTACATATTGTTAGTCCCTTAGCAATAAACTCAGGAAACTTTTCTTATGATGATCTTTTTACTCTAACTATTCTAACTAATCTAACTACTCTAACATAATCCCTTGCTTTCGTGAGGGTCGTCGATTACACTTAGCACGTGTAACAAGCCTTTTAAACCCCTAGGTTATCCGTAGTGGACGAGTGAAGTCTCATGAAGGTTTCCAGTGATGGTACCTACAAACATAATACAATGCAAAATACAGTATGGATGCAAATACTCATGTCATGAATGGTTCTCACTAAAGTGAATGATTTCGCTACTTTATACCTAAAATCCAGACAACCTTCCGTGATTTTGTGAACATTCAACTATGACATTTCAATTTCTCTTTTCGTACTTCATTAATCAAATTTTGCCATTTTTCGTAAAAACTCATCTTTCCATCTTTCCAATTTTATCCCGTTTTGCCTTTCTAAGTCTCCGGACTTTCTAGCGAGAATTTTTAGTCCCGACCAACTGTGTCCGAGCTTCTTCCATGGGATTTATGCTCATTTGTTTTGTCCCCTTTAAACGCGAACAGTGATATTCATAATATAATGGCCCGGTTACTCAAATCGAGAATTACTTTCTGCAATTTATTTTCTCAAAATAATTTTTTTTCAGTTTCATCCATTTCAACCATAACATCTCTCTTTTTCCCCTTTTATTGTGACAATTATTTTTTTCAACTATATAGTCAAAGATCAACTTATTTACCATATTGAATATGTGTTTGTGCTTATAGGTCAAAGTCGTCCTTCTTGATTTCAATTTCACATATTCACTCACCCATGTAAAACCACATCACTTCACTAACTCGATCTAATCATTACTCTCATGAATGGGAATATCACATTACATACTACTCAAGCATCATATACACAAAATCAATCAAATTGTAATGTAAAACATTCATGCGTGAAAACAAAGAATTGCTCCAAAATTTTAATTTTTAAAATTTTGTCTAAAATTTTCATTCCTTGTAATTCTATACCCTCACCCCCAAACATAAATGAGACCATGTCCCCATTGTCAAAAATAAATTATGAGAACAGATATAGTTACCCTTAAAGCTCAATTCTGGATTCCAAAGCAAAGCATGAATCCCTTCCCCCAAACTTGATTTGGATCACCTGTAGATATCATCAACAAAACATAAATACCAAATCCTAGGAAGAGAAAATAAATTTCATCATAGATATCCAGAAATCAACACATGTTTTCAAGAAATTAAAAAATCACTCTCTTTTTTCAAATGATTTGGCCTTAATGGCCTACAATCCTATAAATAAAATAATAATAAAATAAAATAATAAAATCAAAAACAAGGATAAAGACATGGCCTTAAGGGTCTATCGTCTCTAGGAATTTCAAAATTACATAAATTAAATGACCTACTATATTATAAACCTAGGCTAGAAACTAACTTTCACAGCCTAGGACCAATGTTTAACGTCGTCGGCATGACAGGATCACTCAAAGGGTTATCCAACACCCTTCCTCTCTGTAACACTTCTCCTACTCATAGGACAAAATGTAGGAAGTAACTCCCTCAGTGGTTTCACCTGTGAACAATTAGTATTATCTATGACATCAAATATAGAACAATAATCACCATATAAAGTACTTTATCTGTCACGTTCTAACTTCACCCCATATACAGGTAATGTGTCCAACAGATCCTCCTTCAACACCTTATGTAAGGTTCCCTCCACCAATTCATCATTCTCCATTAAACTAACAGATGCTATAAATTCCGATCCCGAATCAATCTCCTCATAAATCTTTAGCCGATGACCACGCCTCTTTAACCTCTCACTTTCCAAACCTACCTCTCCATGGGGGTGAACTGATTTAACTCTAAATTGTCCATCCCTTCTTAACAGGATCTTACCTGGAAACAATTTCAGTTTTAAATTACTTCACCGTCCCTTTTAGCCGAGCTCAAGGAACTTAAGTCCAACATGCTTAGCATTATGTACTATTATCCGAGCTATGTAAATTTGAACATCCTCATACACATAATTCCGTACTCACCATTGGAAAGTGGTCCTTAAGAGAGGTGGTATCCTTGGTAGGCTCTATGACAGTTCGTGGCAAATGCTCAACTCTAACATTCTTCACACCATTTTTATCTTTCAATACATCATCTCAAGAAGCATACTTTCAAACACCATATTTTTTAAAGGAATAAGTTGAGATTCAAGCGACTCTCTTAATGATCTCTCTAAAGGTGAGTACAACGCAGCTTCCAATGTTGCAATAACTTCCAAGTTTGATTGCTGTTGATCCTCCCAATTTTCAAAATTCACCTTCGATTTTTCATCACTAAGGTCTTCTCTCCACCTTCAGTGTCGTCATAAAACCCAATCTTATAATGTGAGTTGTCGGGCACCAATACTGCTAGTGACATAAATGGAGATTTAGGCGAATCTCTTGGCTCCTCCCCTGGTTTCAAACCTAGAGTTGTTTCAAATGCATTCGATCTTTCCACTATAAAATCCGTGTCATTTCTAGCTCAACTCTGAGATATCGGTTCTTCACAAGCCTTATTGACTTCTTCTAAATTAAAGCACTCAATCGGTGTTTTGATTTCATGACCGGTATAAAAAACATTCATTCTCACCTTCATATTCTGAAAGATAGATCCATCGCTCTTGTCCTACAATCGATATACACATTGGTTATAGCCAAGAAAGGTCTTCTGAATATCACTAGGATATGTTTCTTCAAGTCTTGAACAGGTACCGTATCGAGAATTAAGAAATCCACTCGAAAGTAGACTTGTCCACTTGAATGATGACATCTTCCAAAAGTCCCCTCGTTTGTTTAATCGACCTCTCTATAAATTGGAGCTCCACCGAAGTAGGACTGAGCTCTCCCAACCCTAGTTGTTGATAAACTGAATTCGGTAGTAAGTTAACACTCGCACCGAGATCAAGAAGAGCTTTACCAATTTCCTTGTCACCAATGACACATGGAATAGTGGGAGCACCAGGATCTTTCTTCTTAGGTGGTATGCTACTTAGAAGAAATGAACTCACTTGTTTAGTCATCATGATCTTCTTTGGAGTCTTTCCTATGTTTTTCCGCTTTTATATACAGAGGTGCTTGAAGAACTTAGCATAGTGTCACGTCCCGTTTTATGAGGTTACGCCACGTAGGCGCCACACAGGCGCCACCCAGACGCTTCGTAGGATCTTACTTGGCATCCTACTTGGCACCCGGAATATTCTAGACTTCTCCATACTTCTCCGGAATTCTCTAGAGTATTGTAGAGTAGTCTAGACTTGTATAGAATTGTATAGAATATACTAGAATTGTATAGCACATTCTAGAGTAGACTAGACATGGAGGATTCTAGAAATCTCTCCACTTTTCCTTGTAAGGCACTTGGCCTATAAATATAGGAAGGAGCTCATTTGCTCACCATCCAAGCAATCACACAAGTTCTCTTGAGTTAAATTGGCTTCTAAGCTCTCTTGCCTAGCTTTCTCTTCTTACACACTAGCTTCCACATCCACCTAGCTTTAGTTGCCCACTAAGCTAGAGACCCACAAAGGCTTACTTAGCACTTCTCAAGAATCGTAGAGGTGTCTAAAGCCGCACGGTTCCTTGGAAACACCAAGTCTGTGACAGTTGGTATCAGAGCACGTTTCGTGAGGGATCACAACCTACTTGCAAGAGAGTATGGCAGAGATAGATTCAACAATCACCCCAGCCATGGAGGAGCAAGAATGTGGCAGGGAGAAACAATGCCCACCCACTAACATAAAGGCAAGGTCGAAGTCCAAGACCAAGGACGCTCAACCAAGCCTTGAGATACGCATTGATGACATAGAAGGAACTATGGCCATCATGCAGGAGCGTATAGTGGAGACTCACCAACGCTTGGAAGAATATGAGTCCGATGACGCCGAATTCCAAGACACCATGAAAGGGAAACTCAATGCCCTTGATAGAGACCATCGCAAGGAGCTACGCTCTCTTCGTGATGAGATAGCCACCTTACGTGGTTACATGGATCATGAGCTTGGCAACATTCGGACATTCATGGAGGACATGTATGCCGATTGGGCCATTTGCAAACAAGCCGTAGCAAATGGCGCCACTGAAACTCGGGAGGCCGGAGCTCCTAGAATCGATGTCCCCAAGCCTAAGTGCTACAAGGGGGAACGTGTGGCCAAGGAGGTAGAGAATTTCCTATTTGGCATGGAGCGGTACTTTGATGCCAATGGAATAGTGGACGAGGCGACAAAGATCAACACCACCACACTCTACCTAGTGGATGATGCTATGCTATGGTGGAGGCGTAGACACGGTGACATCGATAGAGGTACGCTTTCCATTGATACTTGGGCAGACTTCCTTAAAGAATTTAAGAGGCACTTCTATCCTGAGAATGCCGAGGAAGAAGCTATGGGCAGACTTCGCCGGCTCAAGCAAACGGGGACCATCCGAGACTATGTCAAGGAGTACACTTCACTCACCCTTAAGATCCCTGAGCTCTCAGAGAAGGAGTCTCTCTTCTTCTTCATGGATGGCCTACAACAATGGGCCAAGACAGAGCTAAGGCGACGTGGAGTGAAGGACCTTGCCACTGCCATCACGGAAGTGGAGGCATTGATCGATTTCAGCTCCAAGAAAAACTTTGCCAAGCCCAAAGACAAGACCCGGAACTTCGGCAAAGGTAGGGGAGACAAGGGCAGCACTTCTAATGCCACCAACACTGCCCCTCACAAGGAAGGATTCCGGAAAGATGGAGGCAACAAGACCCAGAGACAACCGCCATCGCCCTACTTCATATGTGATGAGATGCATTGGACACAGTTTTTCCCAAAGAAGAAGACCGCCAATGCCATGACGCTCGAGCACCCAGAAACGCAGGAGGCACACATGGGTTCACTTCAGATCCTCAATGCCATCAAGGCTAAGATGGAGGCCCCCAAGGCAGCTCCAATAGGGCTCATGTTCGTTGAAGCAACCATAGGAGGGACGTCTACTAGAGCATTGGTAGACACCGGCGTCTCCCACAACTTCATAAGCATAGACGAGGCCAAGCGACTAGGCCTCAAGTATACCAAGGAGGACGGTTCCATGAAGGTCGTCAACTCAGCAGCTAAGGCCATATACGGCACTGCCCGAGGTATACATGCCCGCATAGGCTAATGGAATGGCCTCATCGATCTCTCGGTGGTACCCATGGATGACTTTGCCTTAGTCCTTGGCATAGAATTCTTGGACAAGGTAAAGGCCTTTCTCATCCCTTACACCAACACCATGTGCATCATGGAAGGCAATACCACATGCATGGTACCAGTTGAACAAGGTGCTAAGATTGAGTCTCGCTCCCTATCTGCCATATAATTCAACAAGGGGTATAAGAAGGGAGAAGTTAGCTACTTAGCCACCCTACTCGACTCACCAGAAGACCCCTCAGAGCCTTCCCCACATGAGGACATGTCCACAGAGATCCACTCAGTACTACTGGAGTACAATGATGTCATGCCCTCGGAGCTACTGAACAGACTACCACCCAGAAGGGAGGTAGATCACAAGATTGAGCTAGAACCAGGTTCCAAGCCACCATCGATAGCACCTTATCGCATGGCACCACCAGAGTTACAGGAATTGCGGAAACAACTCAACGAATTACTCGATGCAGGCTATATTCGACCATCCAAGGCCCCTTATGGCGCACCAGTCCTGTTTTGAATGCAAGAATGATGGGTCATTACGGATGTGCATTGACTATAGACCTCTCAACAAGGTGACCATAAAGAACAAATACCCCATTCCTCTCATCGCAGACTTGTTCGACCAACTTGGAGGAGCACGCTAGTTCACTAAGCAGGACTTGCGCTCGGGGTACTATCAAGTGCGAATTACGGCAGGAGAGGAGCCCAAGACCACATGTCTGACAAGGTATGGCTCTTATGAATTCCTAGTCGTGCCATTTGGTCTCACCAATGCACCGGCTCCATTTTGCACCTTGATAAACAACCTATTCCATCCCTACTTGGATCGCTTTGTGGTGGTATACTTGGACGACATCGTCATCTATAGCACCACCTTGGAAGAACACGTGCAACACTTGAAGACCATCTTCCAAGTTCTTCGGGAAAACGACCTTTATGTGAAGAGGGATAAATGCTCCTTTACCCAACAAGAGGTGATGTTCCTAGGTCATAAGATAAAGGATGGGAAGCTCTTGATGGATGAAAGCAAAGTGCAAGCCATACGAGATTGGGAGCCGCCCACCAAGGTGCCCGAATTGCGATCATTCTTGGGCATTGTCAACTACTATCGCCGTTTTATCAAACACTACTCAACACGAGCCGCCCTTTTGACGGACATGCTGAAAAAGGGATGCTCTTGGAGCTGGATGGAGGAATGCCAAACTTCATTTGATGACTTGAAGAAGGCAGTAATGGAGGAGCCCATACTTAGCCTACTGGACCACTCTAAGTCTTACGAGGTACACACCGATGCCTCAGACTTTGCCATTGAGGGAGTTCTCATGCAAGAGGGACACCCCATAGCCTATGAGAGCCGCAAGCTCAATGATGCCAAGCGGCGCTACACGGTGCAAGAGAAGGAAATGACCGCAATCATCCACTGCTTTCGCACTTGGAGACACTACCTACTTGGGGCACGATTCGTGATCATGACGGACAATGTTGCCACTAGCTACTTCCAGACACAAAAGAATCTTAGCCCCAAGAAAGCACGGTGGCAAGATTACTTGGCGGAGTTCACTTATCGCTTGGAGTACAAGCCAGACAAAGCCAATGTCGTAGCGGATGCACTTAGCCGCAAGGCAGAACTCGCGGCCATTAGTCAACCACAACATCCTCTTATGGATCGCATCAAAGAGGGACTACAGCATGACCCCCTAGCCAAGAGTCTCATTCAACTCACCTAGGATGGCAAGACACGACGCTTTTGGCTTAGGGATAATCTTCTCCTCACTACGGGCGACAGGCTATTTGTGCCTAAGTGGGGGAACCTGCGAAAGGAACTCATCAAGGAGTGCCATGAGACCCTGTGGGCAGGACACCCAGGAATGAGGCGCACATAAGCAATCCTTGAGGATTCGTACTACTGGCCCCGGATACGTGACGACGTCGAGGCCTATGTACGCACTTGTCCTGTTTACCAGCAAGACAAGATAGAGTAGCAGCAGCCGGCCGGTCTACTAGAGCCACTACCTATCCCAGAGGGTCCATGGGCAAGTGTCTCAATGGACTTCATCACGTGCCTACCCAAGTCTAATGGTTGTGGCAGCATCATCATAGTGGTAGATCGATTCAGCAAGTATGCCACCTTCATACCTGCCCCTGCAAATTGCACGGCCGAGCAGACAACAAAGCTCTTCTTTGACCATGTGGTCAAGCAATGGGGATTGCCACAAAATATAGTGAGTGATAGAGACCCACGCTTCACAGGCCGCTTCTGGACGGGACTCTTTCAGAAGATGGGTACGGATCTCAACTTCTCTACTAGCTTTCACCCCCAATCCGACGGACAGACGGAGCGTATCAGCGCGCTCCTAGAGCTATACTTGAGGCACTATGTTAGTGCCAACCACCGGGACTGGGGCAAGCTCCTTGGAGTAGCACAGTTTGCCTACAACTTGCAGTGAAGTGAGGCTACCAACCACAGTCCTTTCGAGATAGTGACCGGGCGACAATCTATGACGCCTAACGCTATGGCATCAAGTGGAGATGGCAAGAGCCCGGCAGCATACAGATTCACCAAGGGATGGCATGATTAATCCGACTTGGCTAGAGCCTACCTAGATAAGGCGGGCAAGAAAATGAAGAAGTGGGCTGACTCCAAGAGAAGGCCCCTAGAATTCATGGAAGGAGACTTAGTCATGGTCAAGTTGCTACCCCAATAGTTTAAGTCTTTGCGAGCAGTGCACAAAGGGTTAGTACGATGCTACGAATGTCCTTTCCCAATCATCAAACGAGTTGGAAAGGTCTCCTATATGGTGGAGCTACCACCAAAGCTCATGATTCATCTAGTTTTTCATGTCAGCATGCTCAAGCCCTACCACGAAGACAAGGGTGATCCAACTCAAGGCATATCACACCGAGCTCCTACTGTCGTGGTCACTTCCTTCGATAAGGAAGTAGAGTGCATCCTTGCCGACCGGCAAGTGAGCAGAAGAGGAGTCCCCAAGTACACAGAGTACTTGGTGAAATGGAAGAACTTGCCGGATAGCGGAGCAAGCTGGGAGCATGAAGACACACTTTGGCAGTTTGCAAAGAACATCCAGTAGTTCAAGCAGAACGCGACGAGGACGTCACGAACTTAGGTGGGGGAGAATGTCACGTCCTGTTTTATGAGGTTACGCCACGTAGGAGCCACACAGGTGCCACGCAGACGCTTCGTAGAATCCTTCTTGGCACCCGGAATATTCTAGACTTCTCCACACTTCTCCGGAATTCTCTAGAGTATTGTAGAGTAGTCTAGACTTGTATAGAATTATATAGAACATTCTAGAGTAGTCTAGACATGGAGGATTCTAGAAATCTCTCCACTTTTCCTTGTAAGGCCCTTGGCCTATAAATAGAGGAGGGAGCTCATTTGCTCACCATCCAAGCAATCACACAAGTTCTCAAGCAATACAAGTTCTCTTGAGTTCAATTGCCTTCTAAGCTCTCTTGCCTAGCTTTCTCTTCTTACACACTAGCTTCGGCATCCACCTAGCTTTAGTTGCCAACTAAGCTAGAGACCCACAAAGGCCTACTGAGCACTTCTCAAGCATCTTAGAGGTGTCTAAGGCCGCACGGTTTCTTGGAAACACCAAGTCCGCGACAATAGAGTGGTATTTGGTCTATAATGTCTTAGAGAGGCAGATTAATCTTGACATGTCAAAATGTTTTCAATATGTCTAACTCTATATCCTTACCATTTTTGGTTGGCTCTCTAAGACGTTGAGGAAACAGTGATTCCTCCTCATATGGTGCCCTTTCTAGCTCTTTATCTTTCTTTACATGAGATTTATCTTTCTGAACTTTGTCAGCTTCATTTATTCACTCTTCTTCAGCTTCCTTTCTTTGCGCTCGTTCCGCCTCCTCTCTTCTCTACAACCTCTCTTCATGTTTGTCCTCAACTCTACTCTCCACTTCCCTTACACTTCTCAGAGTCGTAATGGCTTGGACTGTTTCATAATTATGCTCAGCAAATGAACCACGATCCACTACTTGTTGACTCTTTGGATTAACCACTGGTTGCCTAAGAAATTTTTCCTCTTCATGCCTATTCACCACATTAGCTAGTTGCCCCATTTGGGTTTCTATCTGAGCAATGGATTGGGATTTAAAGTTCATTGATTGGATAGCTACCTGAAAATGATTAGATTGATTTTTTAACTCTCCAAAAACTTGATTTTTTTAACTTCTTCAAGGCGCTCATCACCTCTTCTTCAAAGCCATGTGGTCTTGGTGGTGAATTTTGAGTTGGATTTTGATGTTGGAGATGATGTTGAGGATATTGAAGATAAGCTCGATTTGGATGGAATCCTTGGATTTGGATTCCTTGAGGCTGAGTTTGGTAATTATATGGTTGGACAGCCTGATTAGTATTGAATGGTTGGTGAGCTTGAGAATTATGGGAGGGTTGGAGAACTTGAGAAATATTGGATGGCTGTCTAGGTTGGTAATTTGACTGAGGATTTCTAGCCATGATTGTTGGTTGTGAGTCAAATGATTGTTGATTATGTTGGAACTTTAGATGTGGATTCTCCACATTTGTAGATCCATATGATAAAATTGGGTGATTTCTGGCATTTGAGGTGTATGAATTAGTGAAATGAGATTTATTCATTATGTCCTGACACTCAGTTTGAGAATACTCAGCTTCTAATTCTAACATCTCTCTCATATGAGAATGACTTTGCTAAAGAAAGTTGTCAATTCTTTCTAATTTCTCTCCTATCAACGCCACTAAATCTCTTACATAATCATTATTCACGCTATAAGCTTTCTTAGATCTTCTATCCTATCCACCTCTAGCCCTCAACTCAGATTCATATTGAATCGTATTCTCACTAATATTATCAAACAAATCTAAGAGTTCTTTTACCGACTTCAGGATAAATTAACCTTGTGTTGACGCATCTATCAAAGTCTTATGAGTTTCACCAAGTCCCATGTAGAAATGTTTAGCAATATCTTGGTCTAAAAACCTATGATGGGGCATTTATACAAAATTTCATTATATATTTCCCATGCATCATGAAAATGTTCGCCAGGCAATTGTCTAAAGCTTTTGATTGTATCTTGTGCTTGCTTCTGAGGTTTTTTCTATTGGATAGTGCTTTTCTATGAATTCTCTCTTAAAGGCTTCCCAATAAATTTTTATTTCTTTTGCTAATTTGATGTACCATCTCTTAGCTCTCTCTTTCAATGACCAAGGGAATAATCTCACTCGCAAGTCATTTTCGGGCAAATTGTCAAACCAAACAGTAGAGGCTACCTCTAGAAAATCATTTATGTGCTGGTATGGGTCCTCTATCCTAAGGCCTGAAAATTTTGGAAGCATATTGATCATACTTGTCTTGATCTCGAAGTGTTTCGCTCCTTCTTCTTCTGGAAAATCAGCATAGGAATCGTACGCATCGGGTGCGTAATATCCTTTCAGTGATGTCTCTGGTGCCCTTTGCTGGTAGGCTCCTCAGTTGGCGATTACTTTTTCTTGCAAACGATGACATTTTTCAATAGATCAACGTAAACGATAGAGAGTCTTTTCGATCTACGGATTGTACTCGACTAACACAGTGCTTAAATTAGAACGGGTCGGTTTATCGGTCTTACGTTACTCAAACAACTATTTATTTATTTTTATTTTTTTAAAATTTTATCAAATAAAATCTAATCTAACTTAACTACTTCTACATGACAGAAATTAAATCAAGAATTAATATGCAAAAATCTAGGCAACTCAAACTCATAAAAGTTCCAGACGTAACATTAGAAGTTTCGATCTTCCCTTTCACGCATTTCAAATAAATTACTATAGCTATTGAAAAATGCTTAGTCCCCGGCAACGGCGCCAAAAACTTGAAGTGACATCAGGTGTGTTAAAATATGTAGTTAAAATGACACCTTAACGACGCTAGGTTTTACCCTTCGCAAGCACATGTATCAATTATAGAATAGCACAACGGCTTGAGTAAGGGATATCGATCCCACAGAAACTCAGATTGTTCACTTTAGCAATTCAAAAACACTGAATTACATTTCTGAAAATTGTTTGCTTTGGGTGGTCAAAGACCAAATTATCTATTTTAACTAATAATTATCTAAAAAGCAAGTAAATTGGTTGTGATTCAGATGAAAGAGAAAACTAGGGTTTTCATCACTCCACCACTAACTGCATAATATAGTTCATTTCTTTTTCAATTATAAGAGGATGATGCATAATTATGAATCAGGTCATATTGCAGATAGCTAAATACGACCCCAAAAAGGAGTATCATCAACCGGATCACGACAACCCGTCTCATGACAGACCTAACTAGTACATGCTAGCTACTATAATCTACTTCTAATGCATGAAAATAAACTAAAGCAAGTCTATATTAAATCGCCAAGGCACGACCTGTGTCAACCTAGGGTTTCAAGTTTCATTACCACTATTGTGTAGAAAACCATGATTAAGCATCCGAGTTCCAACCCATATTGAATAATCATAATTGTGCAAAAGAATATATTTATTCCATCTAAGACAAGAATTTAGAACAAACATATAATTTTATATTAAAAATCAGTACGGTCTCTTAACTACTACAATCATCACAGAACAATAAAAGAACTACATTACTTGGCTAGAGTTTTGCTAGAAAACCCTAGATACCGAGTTAGTTGGCCATAGTAGAAGGTGATTGCATCGTTGATGTAGAAACGCTCTCCATAGTCTTCTTCGTCGGATCTCTAGGTTTGAATATGGCTCTCAACAACAGCAAGTCTGAATGAATGACCCTCTTGAATGAACGTCTCAAAGAACCAACTAGCCTTTATCTATCACAACCTCCATAAAAATATATATCTCCCAAATCTCACGCCTAATGTATGGTCATGTATACATAGGCAATGGCATAGAGCGGCCATTTTCTGTCTTTTGACTCTCAAAACTCATCAAAACCCTAAATATAATTGTATATAAATGTATATAGAGGTCTGGAGTCGCGGGCACATCTTCCAGTTAAGCCCGGGGTGAAACAGGAAAATCACGCAGAAATCCTCAAAGTTGTCAAACTTACGCTTGGGGGCTACGCTTCAAGCGTAGGTCCAAGCATAGGTCCCAAACGTAGGTCCAAGCGTAGATTTTACAATTCTAGCCACTTTTGGGTACTGGAAGCGTTGGCACAAGCGTAGGATTTTTATGGAAAACCACTTTTCTCCGTTAATGCGCCAAAATGTCCGTCTCAAACCTACGATTCTTTTTTCTGAAGATGCGCCAAAAAATGCCGTTTTTGCCCTCCGGGAGCCATTTTTGTCTCGAACTGCCTCTTTGACTCTCCTCTTAGATAAAAAGAACACACTCTTCAGTTAATTCACCGAAGTTAGATCCATTTCTTCATTAAGCTACTGAAACATGTTTTAAGACGCAAACAACATAAAAATATCAAATAATGGAATGAAAGAACGTAACAATAGTGAGTTAAGGGGTCAAAATGACTAATATTTAACACCTATCACCTAGGTCGGTCAATCGTCACTCATGGCACTCACGTTAATACGAGATCCCTGAAATAAATCCCTCTAGTCCCCTACCAAGAATCATCAAGGGAATTAGCCCATAACGAATCCACAATATCACATCATATGGAAAACGCACACCTAATTATATATATCTATACATATATATATACATAGATACAATAAATAAGTACAAATCACGTTGTCCTAACCTCACGAGAGAACACTGTGACTAGTACCCACCAATCCAACAAAACATAGCCAATCACTCTAGGGCCATAATAATAACCATAGGATCCAAATGAACTAAGATCACCACGATGTCCATAAGAAGGAACATTCATAACAAGTACTAAGGAAACTCTCAAGTATTTACGTACCCACATAATCATCGTCAATGCATATATACACAATACACATACAACACCTCAATCTCTTCACAAAGGTGAACCACACTCACCTCAATATCACTACTGATGCCACAACATTAATCTCATGATACCATCCACAAGGGGATCAGTTCAATCACTAACATCCACACTATGAGCAAGGAAGGATAGCTACTCAACCACGAAGGCTACGTGCACACTACCCTCAAGAATGGCCACACAAGACCATGACATCAAGAAAGGGATGAAACTCTAATATTAACCAAAAGAATAATCGAAACATCTCGTTAAGATGGGGGGACATCCGCCCCTGACGAGGAAACATCACTATATATCTGCAATAAGCCACACACATTAAAATCGAAACTCAAATGGATGAAGGTATGAGATACACATATCGAGAGAAAGACATTATCAAGTCAATCGAACAATCCCAACTCTAGGATTCCTATGACGTCCGACGAGGATGAAGAAGGAACAAAGTAACACGCTAGAACCACGGAACCTAACATTCATTTCTAACCCCATGGATCAAATGATGACAAAAAAAATGAATGGGTCGGCATCACGCAGCGACCAAGACTAAACAAAGGTGGATCTAAGCCAATTCTTCAACCTAAGAAAACTCATCCCTAAAGACCACTAATCAATCCCTCAAGCATATTTGGAGAAGTGGTGAAGCAAAAGGGAGAGAACATAAAGAAACTCTCACTCTCCAAATTTCTTAGGACTTCAAAACCCGACCCTAAAAGCTAAGAGAGTCAATGTGGAAGTAAAAAGAAATGAAAACAAATGAAATATAGTCATCAAATACCCACACAATGGTAAAAACATCATTTCACGCCTAAACGATGTCAACAAGATCACTCGGGATCGAACTAGGAGTGAAACAAATCAACCGACGCCTTAAACGGGCCATTTAAACACCCCATGCTCACCACAGGGTAAAATGGTCATTTCAAGGGTAAAATAGTAATTTCAAGGTAAAAATATAAATTTTGGAGCTAAAATAATTCATAGGAACAAACGGAACTAAGTTTGAAGGTGCGACAAGGAAACTATGACATTTTCAAAATCGGGCGTCGTGACGTGTAAAGGTTCAAAACATATCATCACATTCAAACAACCATTATGCCCTCAAAAATGACTCGAATGAAGTGATTCAAAATCCTACCATCAAGAGCTTTAAGTCCTCTTTCTAAAACGCTAACGAAAACCTTCATCCAACACACGTAGCACAAGATATGAGCAAAATAGTAAAATAGGGTCAGAACGGGGCTGAACCAGAACCAACCAGTCGACTGGCTGATGACCAAGTCAACAGCCTTGAGTGACCCAGTCAACTAGCTCAAAGGACCCAGTCGACTGAGTGAGTCAAAGAGCTCCAAATATTTGCGGAAAACTCCTCTACTTCACCTTGTCGGCTGCCTCGACCAAGAAATCTCAAAATTGACTCCCATACAGTTCTAAACCCTTAGGAACTTGAAATAAAGATCTCAACTTGTTTTAAGAACTTTAAAAGTTAGAAAATGTCACCTAACTCGAAAACAAAAGATAAAATGGTTATTTTTATAAAAAAACCCTTCTTGAAAATCCGTAAAAATAACCGTCTTGCCCTCGGTCTCTGTTCTAACGACCACCGGTTTGTAGAAATCAAAATCTTTATAAAATGAGCTTAAATCATTTCTAAAACAAGGAATTATTTCGGGGCTATAGGGGTAGGCGAAAATGGATTTTTCCATTCAAAACAAAAAAGATTGGTTTGGAAACCTAGAAAAACGCCGACTTCGGCCAAACACCTCATAATCACATTCCATAGCAAATAATACAATTCAAATTCACAACTCCAAATGAAAGGATTTAATGTTTATATTATAGCGCTCTAAAGAGAAACATGCTACAATTTGTTCCAAAATACATATTTGCACAATCCGGCACTGAAGTGCACCAAAAGAATAAAATCCCCGAGCATAGTGCTCCAAGGGATCTACATTGATAATAACACCTTGGATAACGTGCAAGCCGGGTCAAAATAAAATAGTTTTTCACATTCGATTTACATGGAAAAAAGGAACATATAAATACATGTTTATCAACTTAATGCCCAACAAAATATAAATATGGTCCGCCACCCATGCATAAAGGGCGAACATAATACCACACGTCCACAAAAAGACTGCAAAACTCTCCCAACGGAATCATCACCTGAAAAATATATAAGGCGTGGGGTGAACTCACTAGCCCAGTAGGGGAAATGTCATTGCTTTAATCTCGGTAGTCCGATTGATACAACTCACCCAAGCTACATGAAACTAATCCTAGGTCGGTCTCTTGTTCCACATAGCTCTCACGCCAATCCGGAACACCATCAAACCCAACAAACAATTCCCTCAACATGCTCATATTATAATTCTTTAAGAATGTCGCATACATCAACATAGTTATCACAATTATACATATGACAATTTAAATGCAATGTGAACTGTTAGTCACTAATTTACCCTAGAGGGGGGGGGTGAATAGGGTGTTCAAAAATATTTCTACCTTTTTTCAAAATTGGAATAAATCAATAATCAAACTCAATTTCTTCAATAGTCAAGTGAATAATTTTAATTCAATTTAGCATACAAGATATTCAAGTAAATATAGTATGCAAATAATAAAATAAAGAGAAATAGATAGAGAGATTGACACCGTGATTTTTTTGAGGTTCGGTAACTCCTACTCCTCGGCTCAAAACCCCTTCATGAGACTTTTCCCGATCCTTTCACTATGGCCCTTCCTTAACAGGTAGAATGGCAAACCTTTACAACACAAGCCTCTCGAGATTATCTCTCAATCAAGAGAACAATTCTCTCTTGAACAATCGTTGGACTTCACTTATCCGAGATCACAAATTCGTATGTAATCAATAAAATCCCTAAAGAAGAAAAACACTCAAAACCCAAAGGTTTTTATGGAAGATAAATCATTAGAAACTCAAGTATTTTTGGTGATTTTTCAATAGCTCTAGAAATGTATTCTCAAAGGATATGATCAATGAACAATATTTGGAGAATAATAAGAGATACTAGAGGTTTCGATTTTCAAAGAATTTTGCAGAAAATCATATTTTTAAAGCTTGGTTTCAATGGCTTTTTGCAGAGTAAATTCTGTGGAAGTTGAAAGCTTTTCTTTCTCTTTGTTTTTCAATCTCTTAGCTTGCAATATACACATCTCATACTATATATATCAATGCTTTAGGGTTTTTAGAGTGAGTATTGAATTAGAGAAGTCAAGAGCCGTTTAAAAACAATTAAATATGATGCACAAAACATGGAAAATGTTTTCTGTCGAATCTGCAGAAAACATGGACCATTTACTCGACTACATTGGCTCATCTAGTCGACTAGATTGAGTTCTAGTCAACTACTTTGATGTGGATGAAAATCATGGTTGCTTCTGATTGTATTAGTCGACTACTAGAAAATACAAAGGGTTCTTCTAGTCGTCTATGACTTGAAAAATACTTGTTTAAATCATTTTTCTTTCCGCTTGAGTTCGGTAAATCATTTTTCTTTCTATTTGAGTTCAGTTAATTTTATACTTGAGCTCATAAAATAATATCGACGCATAAAATTACATTGTTACAATGATTGCTCCCCGACCTATCTACCCCAAATCTTAAGTCTTCGACTTCCGCCTTTTGCCGTTGAATATTTGAAATTCCATTTTCGCGCTTCAAATTCTTTCTCGGCTTTTCTCTTTTATTCAGGCTTTCTTTCCAAGCTTGCTTTTCTAGTGTTTTCTTTCCGAGCTTGTTTTCCGAGTCATTCACCTGTCTTTTGCTGAAAACATGAACTCGATAATTCATTAGTATCAAACACTCTTTAATGGTTTGTTATCATCAATTTTGGAATTGTTTGCCGAAACTAAATTTCAAAGTCAACATGAACCAACACACCTCAAGGTACACACGCCTAATCACACACCCTAGCTCTAAGGGTCAATGGATACACACTCTACCATTTACTCTGAGGATACTGGCTCACGATGTAAAGTAGAGTCCGCAACGATCATTCACTTGAGAGATATACACATACTGAACAAGGAATATCGAAACACAAAACACAGTCCGTGAAAACAGAGTTTGGGCCAAGTCCTCCCTCATTTCTCAATTTCTCAGAAGATTAGTTCCGCGGGAAGTGAGAAGTACCCCGTGGCCGGTTATGATCTAACACAAGTCAACTCACATATGGTTACACAGCCCACATAGACCAACACCTATATATTTGACACTACACGGTGTACTAAATATGCATCACGGTTTTCAATAACAACTATGCGTCATCACAATACATGCTTTTATCATTATGCAATATAGTGTATTCAATTTAACATCATGCTCATAATTTAACAATTTTAAGTAATAAATCAACAACAAGCATTAATATTACATAATCATGCTTTTCAAGGGGCCTAGTTCATCGTCTAAGTTGTCAAGACTCAACTCGCATCTATATATACGACATATATACACATAGACGCACACACCCTCGTACGAAAACTAAAATAACTCATTTTTCCCCTATCTCAATCCAAGCAAAACTAGTGTCAAGTGTTTCAAATGAGGTCCCAGCAAGCCACCAATCTAAAGTGTTCAAAGATAGCTTCTAAGAGACACTATTGCTAATTCACAATTCCTTCAAAACTATCAATACACCATTTAATGAAAGCAATATTACAATAGTGTTATCATAAGTCCAAAATAATCAAAAGTGGCTCCAACCACGTAACTTACACTCACCCTAATGATAGCTAAACTAGGGTTTCATGGAAAATAATTCAATTTAGTAGGATTTTTTGGACTTACCAATAAGTTCTTCACAAAATAAAACTTAGAGTCACCACAAGCAAACTCACTTGATGGTTGGAGACAATACATAACCTTCCACAAGAATGAACAATGGGAGAGCAAAAATTCAATACTAGCACATAAAACTCTAGAATTTGGAAGCTAGGATTCTTGCAACAAAACGCTAGAAGAAAGAGGGAAAGCTTACCACTATGAGCTCACGAACACCACACCAAGAGACCACCACAAGTGCTCACCACCCACCAAGCACGAAGAGTAAGAGATAGCAAGACTTGAAGCCAAAATTGAAGGAGAAACAAGGTGGCCGAAATTTGTGTGTAGAGATTTATGTGTGTAAAAGAGTGTGGGTTCTTTGTGAAAAATGAGAGAAGAAGAAGAGATGAAAACAATGATAGAGTTAGAGATAGGGTTGGTGTGTGGAGAATCATATCCAAGGGCTAGGAATGAAGATGGCAAGATAGAGTTGATCCAAGGGTCACAATGTTGACAACACTAAAGGTAGTTGTGAAATGCCCAAGTTACCCACCCCCTTACCACCTAATCACAACCCTTGCCATTATGAACCAAATTTACTAGTTTGCCCAAGTCTTTGACACAATCAAAATAGTGCCACTCAAACACCTTCCCAACACTTAGTCAATTATTCTCTATAAAACCCACTAACTCAATACATGTGAAAATACCAATTACCCTTCGGTCAGTTATTTTTCAAAACGGTTCAATACTTTTCATTATTCACGTAATCAAAATACAACATGTAACTTACAAATTTAATATCACATAAAAAAATGTAAGTCTTGCTAAGCACACAAACACATTAAGCACATAATAACATTAAACACATAATCACGTATGCATTTAATGATTAATAAAAAATTTAGATTATCACGGAAAAATACCGGACGTTATCACCTCCACACCTTAGGAGATTTCATCCTCGAAATTAAAAGTAGCTAAAGAAAGAAACAACTATGGTTTTTTTTTTCCAAACTTCACGCTAACGTTCACAAATCACTTCCTACATATCGTGATGGTGCCATGAGACCTTAACTAACAAAATGATTTTGCCTCACAAAACCCACTCTCGAGCAACTAATGTCCTCACGGTCGCTCCTCGTAGGACACGTCCTCGGCAATAATGACACCCGTCCAACTCAATACAACTTGTCACTGGCCCGTACATGAGAAAGATGAACACATGGAATAAGCACTGTGAACCCTGGTTATCTCCTAGAGTAACACACTAGATAGGCCACTACACCATAACAACCTAAAGTACGAAAGGACTAAGCCAAGGTCTAAAACTCAAATTAGGACTAAAAGTCTAAACAATCACTACTAATACTCTCATGACTATAATGAGCATACCTCCAGTCCATGCGCTATACTAATCCCGATAAAGAAGATCAAATATTCAACCTCAAGAGCACCAAAAATACTCATCACCTAGAAAGACATATGACAAGGCCATAAATAAAAGACATTAAATCCCCGAAATGAATTGTTATCCTTGGATCCATAACTACACTACTTATTTCACATTTGCAACCATAAAATACCAGATCATAATCACGATCACCGGTTATAATATCCATATAATGACCTCGAACAAATCAATTTCTCCACAATTCAATTCTATAATCATTATATCTTTGCTTTTCCTAAATCAATCATTTTGAACCTCAACTTCTCATTTGATTCCATTAACCTAGTATCTCATAATGCCACCTCATAATGCTAAGATTACACTTTGAATCTCCAAAGTCCAATCACAATTAAACCTCAATCGCGACCCACAGTCTTGTGGACAATCTACTATCAAACATTGATTACTCAATTCGTCAATCTATAACATATAGTAGTCTCCCAAGAATGCATCTCAATCTAATCCTTTAATTAATAGTCAATGACAATCGTATTGTAACACAAAATTCATACGTTGCCTACCATTCCTCTAAAGTTCCAACCACTTAGATGCTACCACAGACCATAGCACATCATATCTTACGACTTACTCTCTAATGTCAATAGACTTCATTGCACCATGAAACTGACTGTTTCAAAGTCATTCCTCCAACTCAAAAATTGAATGGTACATTTAATACTACCATAAGCCACACCTCAAATGGAAACACAAGTTGCATGACACTAAGGCCATGTTTGGTAGGCGGTCTTTGTGGTCTGGTCTGGTCTGGTCTAATCTGTTCCGGAAAAGTCTATTTGGTAAGCCGTCTGGTCTTACTATTTATTTATTATTTATTATAATATTTACTTATGTGTTATTTATTTATTTATTTATTATTTCTTCACTTTATAATATATTTTATTATTTATATTATTATTTATTAATTTATATATTAATTTATAAATATATTCTATTTATTTATTATTATTTCATTATTTAATTCATTTTATTTATAAATTATTTAATTCATTTTTAATTATTTAAAAATATATTTTATTAATTTAATATTAATTTATTATTATTATACTCATTTTTTATTGGTATTATGAAGTATTTATTCATTATTATATTTACTTATTATTTATTATTATATTTATTTATTATTATATCTATTTATTATTTTTTATTATATTTATTTATTATTATTATTTATTTCATTTTGTTTATTATTTTTATTATATTTTTAAATATGTTTTATGTAATTTATTATTTATTTTATTAATTTATTATTATTATTTATTATTTAGTCCATTTTTATTATTATTTTATTTATTATTATTGTATTCATTTTTTATTATTATTAGGTATTATTTATTTCATTTTTTTTATTATTTATTATTTATATTTTATTTTTAAAATATGTTTTATTTAATTTATTATTATTATTATTAATTTTTTATTATTATTTATTCATTTTTAATTATTTATAAATATATTTTATTAATAAGACCAGACCGGACCACCAGGAACCACCTTTTTTTTTTGTCTGAAATGAGGCCATTTTGGTCTGATTTGGTCTTACTTGGTCTAACCAAAAATTTGGGACCAATGCTACCAAACACGGTCTGGTCCCATAAAACGCAAGACCATACCAGACCACGTAGGACCAGACTACCTATCAAACATGGCCTAAGAATTCTTTACTAGATAAATAGGGTCACTAAAACGCACATCGGCGAAGTCCTTAATTCTCAATGAAAATGACCTTTACCTCTCTCGTACCATAAGAACAGTTAGAATAAATAACCAACCACTAAGTACGAAATAACCTCAACTCACGTAACGAGGCACATTACCAAAAACCCGTAGAAGTAAACCAACTACACAACCGCAAAGCGAGAAAGACCGTACTCCAAGTAAGTGATGAGGGAAATGAAGGAACATGACAGTTTCCTACTCATGGGAAGACACAGATACGTCAACGACTTAAATTACCAAGGAAATCTACCACGGTAATTCATTAATGCCAATGCCCATACTGTCACTCAACACCCGACACGTCAAGGGTTGACAGAAGAACCTACTCTCAATCCAACTCTAGGGACTCTAGTGATCAACTACTAATAAACCTCAAGGTTACAACTCATACATCCTTTCGAATAGAAACCGCAATCCTATACCAACAAAGATCCATTGCACTAAAATCACACTATTTCATACCTTAATCCACGGTAATCTTAACATCTTCAATTCCATGCCTTCTAGGTCAACAAAGGCCTAAACTCATGTTCTAACCACAACATAAACCATACCACACCAATAACTATTTATCAAGTCTGCAATCTCTTCGTGACAGATAATCACACTCATAAACTATTCCTTAAATCATGGTTCGATAATCAACACTCTCGTATACTAGCTAATAATCATGCCTCAAGGGAAACACCCAATTATATTTCCGGAATTAAAAGATTACATGGCAATTATTAACAACAACAATACTAAAATCAACATCAAGATCTTCAATCAAAATCAACACTAATAGTTGAGCCTAAATGTACACCAACCCTCAAAATTTTAACCATCACCTATTAACTAACAATCATTTCCTCAAACAGCATTCCTACTTTTAATAAATAAATCAAGACTTATACACAAGTCCACTTCTTACAAGCTAAAGAAAGTGCAAAATCACACATTTCATCTCTTAGTGTTACACAAACTTACAATCCACAATCAATGAATCACTACTCTTATACCTTAAGTCCATTGATAACAATGGAAGGACATGGTTACATCATAACCCCAAGTAAAACAACCTCGAACTACTTAGAATGATACTCCGGTAACACACATTGAATACCACAAAAGAAAATATCTACTAGCAATGGTTCCAATAAGGCAAGTTAACCTTACAATGCCTACACAATAACACCTAATTACAAAATCCCTTAATGGTTCAAGCGAAGGGAATACCAAAACTTAGAAGATACACCACTGAATCATCAATGACGTTTTATCACAACATAACTTGTCATAGTCGCGAAGCTCCCATAGGAAACCTAGTATGACACAAAGGAAAGAGAACTTGTCCTCAAACATAAAATGGTACCGAAGTGGTTCATCCTCGGATAACCAAACTACTCATCCATCTTAGGCATACACTCTCACGTGAAGCATCACTATAACAACATAACCAACGCCTCGCTAGGGTTAAGTTAAAACCAGAGACTTGGCCAATTGTATATTCACTAGAGGATAGCCTTTCACACTTGCCATCCCGCACGCACCTAATGCTCTACCGTGTAAGTCAAAATATTTCAGTCGCAAGGCACAAAAGAAAGTACCTAACAAGCGTCGGTCGTTAATCGCCCACTCGAGAAGCTATGAAACTCAAGACATTAGTCGATCGGTTCTAACTTAACACCGCTTTGAACTTTAAAATATTGACCAAGACACTACCTTTCGAAATAATACATGAATCTGACATACACAAGCTAAGCGCACGACACACCCCTCTAACTCATCAAACAAATGGTCTACAAGACTCATGGATGACGTCGGTGCCATCTGGTAAGATGCCATAACCAAAAATAGTCATGGTACACAGCCTAACCTAATATAAACTTTACATCACAGCGAGAATGTAATGAAAAAAAAGAAAAAAAAAATTAATCACCGGCAATGACATCCCAACACTCGGTACGTCGATAAAACCACCTACTTCTCCGTCGGCCACTCTTGCTAATAAGAAGCCAGGTAATTCACGATTTCCTCAAACCATGAAAAGCAACACAAGCGTCACTCCAAATGCCCACAAATGAAATACTCGTTATCTAGTGTACACATGGTTATACAACCCCTATCATAGTAGGAAGCAAAAGAAAAGTCATTGCGATTGCCAAAGAAAAGGAAATACTCACCCGAAGGCGGGTCCATGGACACAAGACCTCAAAACAATCAACTCGTACACGGAAGGTTCACAACCAATCTATGTCAAAAATGACATTGAGGCTCATCATGCTAAAGGGAATAAAGCCAAACATTAATGACCTTCGAGCAATCACGACGTCACAATCATGATACACTCGAGTAAAGTGCCCATTCCATCCACTATCACATAGATAGACCATGCATCGTCAAGAAATAAAAGCTAATGCCAACGATGAAACAAGGGAAAAGCAAAGGCGGAAGAAATAAAAGGATAAGAAAATCCTGAACCATAAACAAGTTAATCCAACTTTCGGAATCAATAAGAAAAGGATTAAAGCACGACAAATCCAAGGTACACCACTCAAAAATAATAAAGCCACGCTGACATACGCACGAGTAGACATGATAAAATAACTACCATTAGTAAGTGACAAGTCGTAAACGAAAGACCACGAAGCAAAAAGTGATAATGGCCCTCGCCCGTCGTTCCATAGAGAAAGAACATGCTCTGATACCAAGTTGTCACGCCCCAAATTTCCTAGGACTCCGAAACCCAAGCCAAAGAGCTAAGGGGCTGAATACGGAAGAAAAAAGAAACAAAAACAAATGATCTATAGTCATCAAATACCCACAAAAGGGTAAAAAAACATCATTTCACGCCTAAAAGATGTCAATAAGATCACTCGGGATCGAACTAGGAGTGAAACAAATCAACCGACACCTTAAACGGACCATTTAAATACCCCATGTTCACCCGATGCTAAAATGGTCATTTCAAAGGTAAAATAGTAATTTGAAGGTACAAATACAAAGTTTGGACCTAAAATATGTCATAGGAACAAATAGAACTAAGTTTGAAGGTGCGAGATGGAAACTATGACATTTTGAAAATCAGGCGTCACGACGGGTAAAGGTTCAAAACATACCGTCACATTCAAACGACCATTATACCCTCATAATGACTCGAATGAAATAATTCAAAATCCTAACATCAAGATATTTAAGTCCTCTTTCTAAAAAGCTAACGAACCCCTCCATTCGACACTCGTAGCTCGAGATATGAGCAAAATAGTAAAATAGGGTCAGAACGGGGCTGAACCAGAACCACCCAGTCGACTAGCTGATGACTCAGTCAACTGCCTTGAGTGACCCAGTTGACTGACTCAAAGGACCCAGTCGACTGGGCGAGTCAGAGAGCTCAAAATATTTGCAGAAAACTCCTCTGTTTTACCCAGTCGACTGCTCTAAAAGGCCCAGTCGACTGCCTCGATCAAAAAACCTCAAAATTGACTCCCATACAGTTCTAAACCCTTAGGAACTTGAAATAAATATCTCAACTTGTTTTAAGAACTTTAGAAGTGATTAAATATCAGCTAACTCGGAAACAAAAGGAAAAATGTTTATTTTTATCGAAAACCCTTCTTGAAAATCCGTAAAAATAACCGTCTTGCCCCCGCTCTCCGTTCTAAGGACCACCAGTTTATAGAAATTGAAATCTTTATAAAATGAGTTTAAAATCATTTCTAAAACAAAGAATTTTACTGGGGCTACGGGGTAGGGGAAAACGGGTTTTTCCATTCAAAACGAAAAGGATTGATTTAGAAACCTAGAAAAACGCCGACTTCGGCCAAACACCAAATAATCATATTCCATGGCAAATAATCCACTTCACATTCACAACTCTAAATGAAAGGATTCAATGTTTATATTATAGCGCTCTAAAGTGAACCATGCTACAGTTTGTTCCAAAATATATATTTGCACAATTCGGCACCGAACTGCATCACAAGAATAAAATCCCTGAGCATAGCGCTCCAAGGGATGTACATCGATAATAACACCTCAGCTAACATGCCAGCCGGGGCAAAATAAAATAGTTTTTCACATTCTATTTACATGGACAAAAAGAACATATAGATACATGTTTATCAACTTAATGCTCAACAAAATATTAATATGGTCCGCGACCCATGCACAAAGGGCGAACATAATGCCACACATCCAAGGAGAGACTACGGAACTCTCCCAACAGAATCATGACCTAAAAAATATATAAGGCGTGGGGGGAGCTCACTATCCCAGTAGGGGAAGCGTCATTGCTTCAATCTCGGTAGTCTGAGTGGTACAACCCACCCAAGCTACAAGCAACTAATCCTAGGTCGGTCTCTTCTTCCACATAGCTCTCACACCAATCCGGAACCCCATCGAACCCAACAATCAATTCCCCCAACATGCTCATATTATAATTCTTCAAGAATGTAGCATACATCAACATAGTTATCACAATTATATATATGACAATTTAAATGCAATGTGAACCAACATACCTCAAGGTACACACGCCCAATCACACACCCTATCTTTAAGGGTCAACGGATACACACTCTACCATTTACTCTGAGGATACCAGCTCATGAAGTAAATTTGAGTCCGAAATGATCATTCACTTAAGAGATAGACACATACTCAACTAGTAATATCGAAACACAAAACACAGTCCGTGAAAATGGAGTTTGGACCAAGTCCTCCCACATTTCTCAATTTCTCAGAAGATTAGTTCTGTGAGAAGTGAGAAGCACCCCGTAGCCGGTTAATTGCGACGATTCAACACAAGTCAACTCACATATGGTTACACAACCCGCATAGACCAACACCCATATATTCATCACTACACGGTGTACTAAATATGCATCACGGTTTTCAATAACAATCATGCTTCATCACAATACATGCTTTTATCATTATGCAATATATTGTATTCAATTTAACATCATGCTCCTAATTTTACAATTTTAAGCAATAAATCCACAACAAGCATTAATATCACATAATCATGTTTTTCCAACAACCTAGTTCATCGTCTAAGTTGTCAAAGACTCAACTCGCATCTATATATATGACATATATACACATAGACGCACACACCCTCGTACAAAAACTAAAACAACTCATTTTTCCCATACCTCAATCCAAGCAAAGCTAGTGTCAAATGTTGCAAATTAGGTCCAAGCAAGCCACCAATCTCAAGTGTTCAAAGAGAGCTTCTAAGAGACACTATTGTTGATTCACAATTCCTCTAAAACTATCAATACACCATTTAATTAAAGCAATATTACAATGGTGTTACCATAAGTCAAAAATAATCAAAAGTGGGTCCAACAACATAACCTACACTAACCCTAATGATAGCTAAACTAGGGTTTCATGAAAAATAATTCAATTTAGTAGGAATTTATGGACTTACCAATAAGTTCTTCACAAAACGAAACTTAGAATCACCATAAACAAACTCACTTGATGGTTGGAGACAATACATAACCTTCTACCAGAATGAACAATGAGAGAGCAAAACTTCAATACTAGCATATGAAACTCTAGAATTTGGAAGCTAGGATTCTTGCAACAAAACGCTAGAAGAAATAGGGAAAGCTTACCACTATGAGCTCAAGAACACCACACCAAGAGACCACCACAAGTGTTCACCACCCACCAAGCATGAAAAGTAGGAGAGAGCAAAACTTGAAGCCAAAATCCAAGAAGAAAAAAGGTGGCCGAAATTTGTGTGTAAAGATTTGTGTGTATAAAAGAGTATGGGTTCTTTGTGAGAAATGAGAGAAGAATAAGAGAGGAAAACAATGATAGAGTTAGAGATAAGGTTGGTGTGTAGAGAATCATATCCAAGGGCTAAGAATGAAGATGGCAAGATAGAGTTAATTCAAGGGTCACAATGTTGACAACACTAAAGGTAGTGGTGAAATGTCAAAGTTACCCACCCCCTTATCACTTAATCATAACCTTTGCCATTATGAACCCAATTTACTAGTTTGCCCAAGTCTTCTACACAACCACAATAGTGCCACTCAAACACCTTCCCAACACTTAGTCAATTAATCTCTACAAAACCCACTAACTCAATACATGTGAAAATACCAATTTACCCTTCGGTCATTTATTTTTCAAAATGGTTCAATACTTTTCATTATTCACGTAATGAAAATACAACATGCAACTTATAAATTTAATATCACATAGAAAAATGTAAGTCATGCTAAGCACATAAACACATTATGCACATAATCACATTAAACATATAATCACGTATGCATTTAATCATTAATAAAAAATTTAAATTAGCACGTAAAAATACCGGACGTTACAGAAACTTCACGAAATACATAAACAGGCACCTCCGAGTTGTACATCGAGTACTCAGTGAGTCTTCCACCGAGTTGTACACCAAGTACTCAATAGCCTTAGAAATGCCCAAAACACTCGGGCAAAAAATGAGGCTCGTGCACAAGTGCGCGAACTTACACACTCACCGAGTACTCGGTGGCCCCCAAAATAAAATGTCAAGGAACGAACTCGAAAGCCCTGAAATGACGTCAAACGACTTCGAGCTAACTCCAAGCACACTGAAACACCATGCGGAGTGACTCAACATCTGACATGAACCAAGAAGAACGAAGAATGTAGAAGTAAGTCCAAAAATAACAACACTTCAACAAAAATGGGAAAGAACAATCCACAACTCCATTCCCAACCGTGAACTCAATCCATTATCAAATCAACAACTCATCTTAACCACCTTAGGTGGTTAAGTTGAGAACCTCAAGAACACTTCTATTCTTAGGATATGAAAAGGAAGACCTAGTAGCCAAAACTCGGAAACTAAATAGGTTCAATTAAAACCACCTCTAATCCATTCAAACCTCAATTCACACTTAACATCACTTCTCTTAAATTACTAACGGAATCAAGAAATAGTTACCACACAAGTGACTAGGATCAATCCTCACCTCACTTAATCAACTTCAAACCTTGAAGTAAAATAGATGATACCTTCTTCAAATGCAAAAGAATTATCAAATGGTCATTACTACATAGCCAACCAAAATCCCAAACTATTAAGGATCGCACACCCCTCAATGGTGTAAAACCTTCATGTGGTCAATACCCCACTACCAACAAAGTTTACTAAACTATCGCCCGCCTTCTCAAAGGTCACAATTCACACTTAACTCTATAGTCAACTACCGACTTTACTTATCACAACAAAGCCGTTAAACCAACTCATATCACCACCCTAGGGTATATAAGTACATATCAACAAGTATAAACATTCATATCACGTTATACTTTAAAACATGGCATGCAAATCATGTTTTCATATTATCCAATTTCACTTGAGTATTTTAATAACACGTGAATTATATCGCAAAATTTACATTAAAACATGCTCCTCAATCACATTGAATAATATCATGATATACATGTCAAATGGAATCACATAAATGTTACGCAAATGTAATGTGACTCTTATACATATACACCTCAATACTACTAACACTGAAATCCTATATGTATACTTACACTTATACATATACACCTCAATACTTATATTCATATATATATGCATACAAGTATAATTCAACTTCAAAAGTCCACAACTCATAACCCATCTAGCATGCATCATATACCTATTTCATGGATGATATAAACATGGATTATAGCACATAAACACCAATAAACCCTAAATTCATATTCTCAAGTTTACATTTAGCAAAAATATATCTAGGGTTATAAAGTCCGGAAATGAAATTGTACACTCACGAATCAAAGAATGAGAGATTAGAGATGTTTTCCCCTACCTCAAATGAAGAAGAAGCCAACCTCCAAACAAGGCCTATGAAACCCTAGCTTTCACCTGAAACCAAAACCGAATAAACCAATCGGTGAAACGCTCCACCATTGCCTCCTAAGAATGAATCGAGACTCAAACCACAAGGAAAACATGAATCAGTATACGATTTGACAATAAAACCCAAAACTAGGGTTTAGGAAAATAACTCATGAAGAGAGAAAACCATCTACCAATCCACGGCTTAAATCGAAGGCAAGACTACCATGGCCAACTTCCGTGTTAAAACTGTAACCAAAACCAAGCCCAAATAGATAAAATAAGGCAAAGATTGCAAGAAACCAAGTGGGAGAGGAAGAGGCTGAGTTTGGAGAAGAAGAAAGAAAATTGAAATGTTTTTAGATCAACAATTCCTTATATAGGCAATATGTGAAAACTGCCAAGTTGTACCTCGAGTACTTGGTGGTCGTACTCTTTATGAACAGTTACCAAGTACTGGGTAACCCTAAAACAACAATTGCAAGAAAAGGCTCCAAGGCCCCCAAAATGACACCGAAAACTTTGAAATAATCCAGGACATATCCAAACACTCCAAAACACATAGGAAGACTGTCATACTTCCCCAACAACCCACACACAAGTGAAATACCAAGAATACCCCTCACTCTCAAACGTTCCAAAAATATAAATAAACACATAATCACATAAGTGTTACACCAAAACGTCTACCATAAACTAAGTAACACGTTCGAACACGAAACACGATCGCCGTTGCATCAATGAGAAAATCTACGATGAACCCACATAGTCGCCAACAAAACACAAATCCATGAAGCCGAAAATGAACTACCAAGAAGTCGTCCCACTAAGTCTAAAACGTAAACGCAAAAAATTTACATGTACCATGATTACACATGACGTTATGAATAAGTGACGTCACAAAACGTTAATACTTGAAAAAGAATTCCAGAAAAGAGAAAGGAAAACGAATGGCGTTACAACTCAATTGCGTCAATTTTCATGCTTCGCTAGAAATACCCTTCCCGTTGCAAATCTCAAAAGAGACTTACATCCATTTACCCATATATTTTCTCATGAGCCTTTTCTAACAGTTGATGTACTTCATTTATTGGCACACATTTGGCAAGTACCCATTTTGCTGTTTTGTGATATAGTACTCCTTTTATGATTTGATATCCTCGCCTCAAAATAGTACTATTATTCCTTAACAACGCTTATATATATCTCCCCTCCAGTCCTGATCTGAATAGGACTGTGGTTCAACTTTGTGACCGATAACGAAACAAGTTCTTCGCAACACCTGTAAGGTGGAACTTACCCCTTGGAACTGTAGTCGCGATAAAAGAGTCGTGAGTGCATCAGAGCGCTTGTTTCCTTCTCGTGGTTCATGTTAGAAGTCCACAGATACAAAGTTCATCAGCATTTATCGAATGAAGGTCCTGTAGGGCACGAGGTGGGGTTCCTTGATAACATATTCTCCTTTGATTTGTTTGATAATCAGCTTAGAATCCCCCCTCACATGCATAATCTTTACTTTTAGCTACTTGGCCATTATTAACCCTGCGTCAACCCTTCATATTCAGTTATATTATTGGTGCAAGGGAAATCAAACTTATAGGCCATGACCACTTCTTCCTTTGTTTCTTCATTTCTTAACACGAAACCTGCCCCACCCCCTGACCTGTAGAGGAACCATCAAACTTTAACATATACTCTGCACTCCGCGTCACATCTGCCACTCCCACACTTTCCTCCTTGGGTTCGGAATCACTGGGAAATAAAGCTAACAAGTCTAACAAGGCTTGGATTTTCACTACCTTTGGCCTGGAACAAGTAATCTCATATTCAGATAATGCCAACAGCTAGCGTGTTGTTCTCCCACTGAGTATAGGGTTCATGAGCAAGTACCGAATAGGGTCGCTCTTAGTCACCAATTCATGTGGATGGGCTAACAGATAATCTTGAAATTTCTAAGCTACAAATACTAAAGCCAAACAATGTTTCTCCAAAGCTGTGTATCGTGACTCCAACCCTCTAAGTACGTGACTGATGTACTATACTGGCTTTTCTTCTCCACCATTATCTTAGGTCAATAGTGCCCATACTGACTTATTCGTAGAGGTGAGGTACATTATCAACAGCGTTCCTAGGAGAAGCCAAAATTTGCTTGATTTTCTTAAAAGTTTCTTGCTACTTTGTCCCCCAACTATACGTGGCCTTTTCGTTTAATAGCGGTATGAGAGGATGAGAAACCTTTTCTAATGTTGGGATGAACCTTCTGAGGTACGATATCTTACCCATAAAAGTTTTTAACAATTTACGGGTCACGGGAGGAACCATTTCCAACACTACTTTAGCTTTTGTTAGGTCCAAATCTATACCATGTCGGTGTACCACATATGCCAAAAATTTCCCTTTCGGTACTCCGAAGGTACACTTTAGAAGGTTCATTCTCAAGTGATATTAGCAACACCTTTGCAACACTTTTCTCAAATTAACCGTAGGATCCTGAACTGCCCTGGACTTGACCACCAAATCATCCACATAATCTTCCATTATCTTATGCATTAAATCATGAAAGATAGCCATCATGGCACGTTGGTATGTGGCTTCTACATTCTTAAGCCCAAAAGGCATTACCGTATAGTGAAAATTTCCCATCAGAATGCGTAAAGTAGTTTTCTAAGCATCTTATGGTGCCATTTTGATTTGATTGTAACCACTAAATACATCCATCAGCGGAAAAATCTCATGTCCCGTGGATCCATCCACCAAAGTGTCAATATTAGGCAGTGGAAAATCGTCCTTTTGGCAGGCTTTATTGAGGTCATGATGGTCCACACAGAATCGAATATGTCTATTCTTATTCTTCATAGACACTATATTTGTGAGCCATGTGGGATGTTGAGTAGACTTAATAAAACCAGCTTTCAACAATTTTTTCACTTATGCCTTAATCTGAACTTCCAGGTCCGGATGGAATACCCATTGTCATTGTTTCCTTGGCTCTGACATCGAATGCACATTAAGGTGAAGACTGACTAACCCAGTACTGAGCCCTGGCATCTGACTATAATCCCAAGCAAAAACATCACAATATTCCTTGAGCAAAAATACTAAGGGTGTTTTGGTTTCTTGAGTCAAAACGTTGTTTATTAAAGTTGGTCACGGTGTTATTCAATCTCTGATGTCGACCTCTTCCAGGCAATGCTCTGGTCGCAAGTTTAGTTTTGATATCCCAGGGTCAGTGCCAATGTCACATGCCTCTAAACCCCAACCCCATCACAATTTGTATACCACACGACCATCAAGCCTTTTGACTCGCAACCAGCTCACCTTCTTCAGTTGTATTTTGAGCGGGACTCCATCTTCCAGTTCTTCCCATTTTAGTAATGGTGTGGCGTAGACACTACGACTAGCTTCTTCTCCATACTCTGAGAAGTAAACTACATATGCAAAATGAGCCTCTTAGGCACAGAATTGGTTACTGGATGCCTTGAGCGTCATTATTCCTTCTCCCCAGTTGGCCTTCATTACTTGATGATAAGATGATGACACCATGCCATACGTATACAATCACATCCTTCCCAACAATTGTAGCGTCCGATATTTTTACGTCCTAATTAAAAAAACTTATTATCACTTAAGTGTTTATGTGATTATGTGTTTAATGTGTTTATGTGCTTAGCATAACTTACATGTTTTATGTGATATTAAAATTATAAGTTGCATGTTGTATTTTTATTTTGAGAATAATAAAAATTATTGAAAATGATTTCGAGAAATAAATGACCAAATGGTGAACTGGTATTTTTATATTAAAACCACTTAGTGGAAATTGTATAGATTTAGCTAACTGTTGAGATATGAGTGGCATGTCGGTAAATAAAGAAGATGATAAGGGGTAAAAGGGTAATTGATAGTCATGATGACACTCTTGTAATTTATCCTAAGTTGAGAAGGATTTAGTCATTTCACACTTATAAGTGTTATCTAATTCTCCACCATTGATTCAAGTCTTCCACCTTTGCTCACAACCCTTGGATCATAAGGCCATGTTTGGCAAACAAATGGATTAATGTGTGTTTTGTATAGTCTTCCACTTTGCAAGACCAACTTTGGACCCTTGGATCTTTCCTTCATTTTCTAGCTTTAATGTACACCATTGGATTGTGAGAGGTGTGAGTGGAAAATCTCTACAACTCATAAGTCTTTCATTGCAAGACTTCTCTCATTCTCTACAAGACCATTTTC
The DNA here is from genome assembly GCA_963922005.1 of Cornus suecica. Classification (NCBI taxonomy): domain Eukaryota; kingdom Viridiplantae; phylum Streptophyta; class Magnoliopsida; order Cornales; family Cornaceae; genus Cornus; species Cornus suecica. The sequence continues at coordinate 30,489,209 of OY998246.1, read as the reverse complement.
TCTCTACCCTTCTCTTTTCCCTCTTCTACTTCATCACTTCTTCATTCATTTCATCTCCTTCCACTTGGAGTTTGAAAAAGTGTTCAACATGGGAATTGATTGGATTACTCTCCTCTTCATTTTGCTCTAAGTATTGGGGTAAGTTTATAGCTCTCTTGAGGTTTCTAACTTCAAACCCTAGAATTTCCATTCTTGAAGTTTTATGTTCAACTTTTGATTTTTAGTTTCCTTTTCTCTTGAATCATGTTAAGGACCATAAGTTGAACCTTTTCACTTATTTTTGGTTATTAAAATCTTGGAGTTCGTCTTGTGATTTTGAGCTCACTTTTGGGTTTGAGATTTTGGTAAGTGTCATAACTATCTCTTTCCTTTTGAGTACTCCATTCATGAAACCCTAGTCTAGATATCATTAGGGTTTTGGTTGATTCTTGTGGTTGGAGCCACTTTGATAATTTTCGGTTTATTGGGATACCATTATAATCTTGTTGTTCATTGAATGATGTGTTACTAGTTGGAAGTTATCCTTTTGAGCACTTGAATTGGTAGATTGGCATGACACTCTTTTGAGCATCCTTGTGTTTAGCTTGCTTGGATTGAGGTAGGGGAAAAATGATTTGTTTTAGTTTCTGGGGTCTAGGGGCATGGGAGTTGTAAGCGGGGCTCTCGTGCAACCGCTCTTCCTTGTTGAAAGTGTGAAGTGTCAAAAACACTTAGGAAGAATCGGTGCAGTACTCTACATTACTTGAAGAGTTTGTATCCTTAAAAGTAAATGGCCAGAGTGTGTATCCGTTAACCGTATCGGGCGCCGTGTGTACCATGTGTTGTGTTGAGTCATATTGCATTTAAAATATCATAGAAGTCATTGTGGTTTTGATGTTGAAGCATGCTATATTAATATGAGTATGATGTGAGCATGTTGGGGAAATTGATTGTTGGGTTTGATGGGGTTTCGGATTGGCGTGAGAGCCATGTGGGACAAGAGACCGACCTAGGATTAGTACCATGAAACTTGGGTGGGTTGTGCCACTCGAACTACTGAGATTGAAGCGATGACACTTCCTCTACTGGGCTAGTGAGCTCACCCCATGACTTATTATATTTTTCAGGTGATGATCCCATTACGGGAGGCTCATAGCCATTCGATAGGTTATGGCGTCTTGTCCGTCATTTTGTACTTATAGAGATGGAATTTACTATTTTGTGATGTGTATGTAATACATGTATTCACATGATTTCTTTTGCAAACATGTAATCCAAATGATGAACTAATTTTCTTTTAACGACTAGCATATTAGCCGGATGGGTGGTATTTTCATGTATTGTCCCTCGGAGCGCTATGCACAGGGATTCTTTTCTTTTGGTGCACTTCGGTATCGGCAATGTAAAACTACTATTTTAATTAAACTATGACATGTTTCACCTTTGTGCGCTTGAATGTAGTTTATGAATCCTTTCGTTTAGTGTTGTGTAGTGAATTCTCATTATTGAATGTGGTTAGTAGGTGTCTAGCCGAAAACGGCATTTTTCTAGGTTTCCAAACAAACCTTTTAGTTTTGAACACTCTCATAGACCTGAAAAATTATTTTGTTTTAGAAATGGTTTTAAACTCATTTTTATAAAGATTTTGACTTTTAGAAAACAACGGTAGTTAAAACGGATACCGGGGGCAAGGCGGATAGTTTTACGATATTTTAAAGAATCACTTTGTAAGAACATTTTTTAGTATTGATTATTTATGGCATATTCTAGACAATAACCATGTTGAGTGTTAGTTAGGTCATTTTGGTTTCAACGACATCTACAACCTTCGACAAAGGAGAAATCAAACATTGAAGTAGTGAAGTGAAAAACTTAGTGTATTGAGTAAATATGTCTCCCGGAGGGAGAAAACGGCATTTTCCAAAGTCGTCAATTCAAGCAAAAAGTATCGGGGAGTCAAGAGGGTCATTTTGACACAGTTACGGAGAAAAGTGATTTTCATAAAAAAGCCTACGCTCAAGCCTACGCCTACAGAAGCAAAAAAAAGCCAGAAAGTGGATATCTACGCTCAACCTACGCCTGAGCCTACGCCTAACCTATGCCTAAGGCGTAGTTGCGGCAAGAAATTTTTTAATTTCTGTTGCAATGTCGATTTTTCCCTGGTTTGATTCTATGATGCGTGGATGACTCCTACACCTTGGTATACATGCAATACAAATAATATACATCATAGATTAGGGTTTTGCTGAGCTGGATGTGAAATTACGGGAAATGGAAAACTTAGGGTTTCCCTCAGTTATGGTTTATAAATATCAAGGTCTTCTACACATGAAAGGAAGTCTATGAGCCATTGAGAGATCTCTGTAAGTTTTCTATAGATTTATATTATTATACAGAGATAGAGAGAGAAAATATCATTGAATGACTATATCTTTTACTACTCTCTTGAGTTAATGTTTGTTCAATTGTGTTTCTACATCGACAATCTTATGCACAATTGAATGACCTAGTTGCTGAAAAATCTACACAGCACCTTGTGCAATGTTGTTGCTTAGATCTGTTTGAGAACATAGCCGTTTGAGTGAAAAGATTGGAGAAGGAGGTTTTGTGGTGATTTGATCTATTGAGAAACAGAGCCGTTATAGTACGGAGCAAAGTGAGAGCTTCGTGGAGTGTGAGTGAATCTAGACATTCAGACGTTGAGTGAAGAATAACATATTACATCAGTTGTAAGTACTATTTTCATAGAGCATGTACAAATTCTCTGATTCATAGTTATCGATACTCGAGTGTATCTGTGGTTTTTACTTGGAGTCTTTCCAAGGTTTTCCACATAAAAATATCGTGTTTCTTCATTGCTTTATATTATGTACTTAGATTATTCATTGCATGATTTATCTTGATAGAGAATTTGATTAAAATTAAATTTTCCGCAATTATTATTAACTTGTCAATAAATCCACAAAAAGCCTATTCACCCCCCCCCCCCCCCCCCTCCTGGCAATTTACATTAATCGTCTAGGTAATTTCACACTTTTAGTCAAAGTTTGATTTTTCTGCATTTCCCAAGATTTCAGTGACTATTTTTGAAATCCGTACATGAAAAACTCACTTTTATAATATTTGTGAATTTTCGGGACCGGCGGCGTCAATAACAAAGGCTTGTTGCAAAAAGGCATTTTTTTTTGTGAATTTACTATAGGAATGCGAAGGCACCTTAATGACATCTTGCCAAGGATGACATGTCGCCAGTCTCAGTACGAAGGTACCTTGGGCGACATGTCGCCAACCTCAGCTTTGGTTGTATTTTTTTGATTTTCGAAAATTCATTTATCTCACATCGCACCTCCAAATTAGGTCTCGTTTGTTTCTATGGCTTGTCCTATGTCCAAATTCTTGAGATAAAATTTGAAATCATTTATTTTCAATTGAAATGACTATTTTACCATTGGTAAAAGGGGGGTACTTCAACTTTCTGTTTTAGTCGGTGTTGTCCGATAACGTTTTCCAAACTTCATATCTCTCGCCTCGTCGCTTTGATTTATGTTCTGTTTGTTTATAAAGCTTGTGCTAGGTCCAAACTTTGTATTTATACTTGGAAATTACCATTTTACCCTTGAGTAAACATGGAGTGTTGGAATGAAACATTTAGGGTGTCGTTTGAGTCGTTTCATTTCTTTTTTGATCCCGAGTGATGTTTTTGACATCTTGGGGATGTAAAATGACTATTTTACCCTTGAACGGGTATTTGATGGCTTAATCAGATTTTATTTTATTTCTTTTCACTTCCGCATTCACTCCCTTAGCTTTTAGGCTCGGGTTTCGGAGTCCTAGGAAATTAGGGGCATGATAACAATAGCTGATATGAGGGCTCCCCTGTGATGATATGAAACTTTGTGGGAGCCCTAATTCTCCCAACCTTGAGGTCCAACATTGCAAATTCCATAGTTGTTTACTGGTCCCCATTAAAGTTAGTGACTGAGATGACGTGAGTCACGATCTTGGTTTCAGAAAACTTGATCACTCATAGGGTTGCGAGCGGGACTAAGTTAATAGATGCTCTATATCCAAGAAGGCACACCTTATCTCGCTACCATTAACAGTAACCTGAATGTACAAAGACCGATTGTGAGGGAATATAACTTGCCTGTCAACTTCTGAAAATGTGATCTCGCCTGTGGCCTTTCCTTGTTGTGGGATAACAATGGTGTGATTGAGGGCAAAAATTGTTTGCTAGTTAAAGAATTCCTTCACATGCTACTGAATAGGGAGTTTGTTCAAGATGATAGGTGTTGTTGCTATGTCTTTACAATCCATTATTTGGTATTTTTATGTCATTTGTGCATTTAAGCGTGTTTCAGGAGCTTAATGAAGATTACGAGCTAAATTTGGTGAATTAACTAGAGAAATGCTTGTGTTTATCTAAAAGAGAGAGTAAAAGAGGTGTTTTCAGGAGAAAAGTGTCTCCTGGAGAGAAAAAACGTCATTTTTCGGAGCCGCAACTTCAAGAATCATACCGAGGGAGTCTGGTGGTTCAGACAGAGCAATTATCAAGAAAAGTTATTTCTGGGGGTTTTGATACACTTGAACTATGCTTTCAGTTGCAAAACGTAGCCAAAAAGGGAGTTTCTACGCTTGTCCCTACGCTTGGAAGGTACACTTAAAGCATAGGTGCAGAATGCTATAGTGTTTTCAGCTCAAAATTTCAGTCAATTTCGGGAGCTCATATTTCGGTCAAGAAATGTCCAAATTGGGTGGTTCTTGAACCTATCATTAAGAAATTGAAGTTAGCGTTCCAACGATATATTACACATCTCCATCCAATTTGTGTAGTGCCAGATATGATCAAAAGAATGAGAGGTGTCTTGCAGAAAACACTGGAAATTTAAGATTCGGGTTAGAATCCTATTTTGACCCGGATGACTTTAAGTTCGACCCCAACAGACACATGTGATATACACATATTATACATCATCTATTAGGGTTTTTCTTGCTTGGGTGTGAAATTACCAAAAAGGGTAATCCTAACTTATTTTCCAAGTTAGGGTTTCCTTCACCTTTGCCTATAAATACCAAGCTTTGCTAAAAATATAAGGGACTTCTCTTCACATAATTTCAGAGCTTTTATTCACATATCATTAAAAGGGAGGAGTCATTCAAGACCTAGAGATCCGAAGAAGAAGATCATGGAGGGCGTTTCTACATCAACGATGCAGTCACCTTCTACAATGAGCAACTAATTCGGTATCTAGGATTTTCTTGCAAAACCCTATCCAAGTAATATAGTTCTTATATTTGATTTCAATTGTAAGGAGGGGAAACTTTGACTATACTGTGATGATTGTTGTAGATGAGTGTTCGTTTTCATTTTTATATAGAATTCTATATTTTTTCTAAATTATGGAATAAATATATTATTCTAATCAATCATGATTATTCACTATGGGTTAGAATTCGGATGCTTAATACATGATTTTCTACACAATGGTTCTTAACACTTGAAACCCTAGGTTTACACAAGTCATGCCTCGGCGAGATGATATAGACATGCTTTTTAATTTCTGTTAGAAGGAGTAGTTTAAAGTAGATGCATGTACTAGTCATACCCTATCCGAAGATGGGTTGTAGCGAATCTGGTTGACGGTATCTCTTTGGGGGTCATATCCAACTATTTGCGATATGACTTGATTCAAAGTTATAGATCGCCCTCTTGCAATTGAGCAATTAGAGAATTATATTATGCGGTTGGTGGTAGAGCATGGAAATCCTAGATTTTGTCTCTATTGTTCTTGTCTTAATCTATCTTTACTTGTTTTATTAGTTAATTAGTTAATCAATCTCAAAATGAAAAACTATATTTTTATAGCAATTTAAAAGTATTATTTTACAAAAATTCAGAATACAACTTAGTCTCTGTAGGATCGATAACCTTTTATAAGCAGAACTATACTATAATACGATTTGTGCACTTGCGATAGGTAAAACCTAAGTCGTCATAAGGGACCATTTTTATCACATATTTTTAGCACACCCCGATGGACATCAGAAGAAAACTTCAAATCTGGTATACTCCACTATTCGTGAGAAGGCGAATATGGACATTTGATAGTGTCCGTCATTTCCTCAGTTACATAATGAGCACTTACCACTGCTACATGTGTGGGAAAAGGTTCATTGACAACATTCTTCTCCACTACATCCAAGGATCCTGGTGCTATTTGTTTGTGTACTATGCCACAAAATGCCCAGCATTTGGCCAAGGAATGTCGGATAGACCTGTGATAAGAGCAGTAGTTATTTTTCATCTTTTCTTCCCTCGTCAGTGTCCTTCGCACAAGAGGCAGTGATATAACATCATCAGTGATCCACTGATTGAGTATATTAACTAACTCCTTTTCTCCAAAAGGAAGGGGAGGTGGCTCAGATCTCTTGGCGCTATCTCCCCTCGTCCTTTCATCCTGTGTAGTTGTTATGGTTGCTACTCGCCTTGTGGTGATACTTGGCCACGTTGGTGGTGCCAAAACCTCTCCCAATCTTCGTGCATTATCAACGAGTGCAGCAAAATGTTTGAATTCGTGATTGACCAAGTGTACCTTGTATTACCGCAATATTCCCTCTATGTATATTTTGATCAATTGTATCTCGGAGAACAGCTCAAAGCAATGCAGAGTAGTCTTGCAAAATCTCCTGACATAGGTTGCAACCTTTTCCCCCAGGCGTTGCCTCTGCCTTGTGAACGAAAGCATTAACACTTCCTCATATGCCTGAAGAAACTTAGTGTAGAACTTGATCACCATGTCTGTCCAACTTGTCACTGAGGCCGAAACGAGGCTGGTGTACCAAGTATATGTTGTACCTATCATAGACTTGGAAAATTCTCTAAGTTTTAGATACTCATTGTTCCTGTGAGGTCCTAAAGCATCCACGAATCTAGAGACATGCTCTCTCGCGTTTCACTCTCTACCATCAAACTACTAAAAACTTGGCACCCCATAGTCTTCAGGGTATAGCAAGGACATGATGCTTGGATGATATGGTAGAGATATCTATACCTTTTCTACATCAGCTTTTATGTTCTGGATGGCTCGCAATTGTTCTTCGGTGATATAAGATTTCTTTTTCAGTGATTCTACTTGTGTGCTTGGCACTTCTCGTGGAACACCTTGTGTTGCTATTCTCGACAGAGCTTGATCTTCAGCCTGAGGTGGACTAAGCTTCGTGTTGATGCCTGTGAAGCCTTTATGAAGGTGAGAATATAATTCTAAGTTTCATGAATGCTAAGCAGAACTTGTAATATAACTAGTGGTATTTTCAGTGAATTTGGTGTCAGATCTACCACCGGAGGAACCTCTGCTCGTGCGGCACTAGTGGTTGCACGGTGGCACTGCCTATGTGCTGGTGGAGCTGGTTCAGGCTCCTGATTTTGTTCTGCACCTTGTTCTTCTTTTTGCTCAGCATGCCGTGTAGGTGGACGACTTCTCCGGCTTGGGTCAGCTGTGTAGAAGACATTTCCTCCCCAGCAGAGTCGCCTTAATGTAGGGGGTTCGTGAGGTAAATGATTTAGAAATTATTTCTATACACATTGAACAGAGCCAGAAATAAAATGATAACTTTATTGATTTTGGAAATAATGGTTACAAAACTGTATGAGAGGGAACAACTGTATAAAAAGATTGGAAAACACAACTCTCTCCCTCTCTAGAGCTTTCTCTCTCTCTCTCTCTCTCTATTATAAAGTCCTCCAAAATGAACCCTTAGTCTGGTATATATAGGCGTCGGGTTAGGCATAAGTTAGTGTCATGTCAGCACTAAGTTGCGAGGTTGTGAACCACCATCTCGCGACCCCCCGCCTTGCGACCCTACTCACGAGGTCCATTAGCAACGCAATCCTTCCGCTCGTGAAACATCCTTTCCCTTGGGTATTTTCATATCCTTTTGTTGATATCATAACATTTTCCCTAGGTCACAACCTTTTGTGCACGTGTCGTTTTTGTGACCTTTAGTGCGAGGGTCCTTCCTAAGGTACTTTGCATCCTGTGTGAGAATAAGTGAGGTCGTGATCCTTCACTTATCTTCTCAAGGAGTTCCCTTAGACTCTCCCCCATTTATTCCCTACACGAGTAGTACATAGGGGCTCTGGGTTTTGACCATTGCTATGCATCTGATCAAACCTCTCAAAGGTCACCTCTCTACAGTGCCACAACTCGCGTACTATCCCACCCCTGTTCTGGGCCTCTTCCCTGCCTTCGGTGCCTCCATTTTTCCATTTCCCAGCCTTATCCGTGTCTTTCCCTCTAGCTTGCGAAGTTCCACTTCGTGAGCTACCCATTATAGATCCTTACTCATTATACTGACCACTGTGAACCTTTTAAATCGCACAAAAAATCACTTTTTCATTCAAATTTGCGTAACAATTGTGGAGCAAGGAAATTATTTTTGATGCTTCAGAACTCATCTGCAGCAACCAAGCACATGGTGGCCGTTTTAGTCCGTTTATGAATATATATATATATATATATAGCCTTATTAATTATTGAACTAGGCTATTGAAGGTAGTCCATGCATGTCAATTTTTCTTATTCTAATCAGGTGAACCGTGCATTACACGGACCATTTTCTCAAATGAGTGATTCAATATCCTCATGAATGATTATATTAATGTACTGAAACAACTTTACAAACCAATCCAGTGTATTATATATGAAATGTGAAGCACAACTAGAACAATAATATTATACGTAACAATAAAAATGGTTAAATAAAATCCATGGTCATATTTAGCATTACAAAATATTATATAGTTTTTTTTTTTAAGTTGAGTGATAGGGTGAGATTTGAACACAGAAACTTCCTTATTTATTTCATGTTAATCATATAACTATTTTAAAAACTTAAGTTACTAGAAATGGTGCAATTTTAATATTTAATTTTTTAATAAAATGATACCAGTCTTCATATTTTTCATTTAATTTTTTTAAGTGCCAAAAAAGTTAATTGAAATGTGTCAAAGGTCCATTGAAACATGTTCAACTGACTACTTAAATGGTGAGACTTCACGTCCATCTTTTCTTAAGAAAATTCATTTACAAGCATTATTGATGTATATTGCTAAGGATGATAACGAGTGCGATTTTTGACGGGTATATCATCTTTGTCCATGCAATCGTTAAAAAAACTTCACTCCATTCTCATCCAAAAAATAGGGTGGAGATCACACCATTTATCTCCACCCGTCCTCGTCCCCATCACCGATGGATTCAAAAAACTCGCGGATGCCCGTAAATACTCGTTAATAATTGAAATTCATAGATATGTCACAATAAATTAAATAATCTCGCAAAATTATATCCTACCACCCATAAACACAAGACTAAATTGTATAGTACTATTATATGATTCCAAATTACATAGTTCATCTCAATTCATACCATATTATTTCATGAAGTTACATTATTTATTATTTATATATTTTTTTAAAGTTAAGCAACTCACATAATATGTCTATATTAAAACTCGAATCATTGACCTCCCATTTGGAAATAAGAACTTGGTATAACTTGATCATTAAGTCTTTGGTTTCAAGTCACATTATTGCATAATTCTTACTGAACCAAAAAATTAAATAATAGTAATTTAATTATACATAATCCTAGATTATATTAGTTGGTATATTCACAGTTCAACATGCAACCAGCAATTATTATAAATTCAATATTGTGGATTAATGTAGAATAGAAGAGAAAGGAAATACAAATATATATATATATATATATATTATATCGAAACATAGATCAATAATAATTAAGAAAGCTGACCCGCTGCGGTATTTTGAGGGTGGTTTTGGTGGTGTCTCTCAGCCCTCAGCCCACAATATCAAACCAAAACCGCTGTTGTCTCTCACTCACACTCGCACTCGCACTGGCACAGGACTTTTTGTCTTCTAATGTTTTGTTTTGTTTGTTATATCCTAATAGGTTTCAATTGCCACGTACAGAACTATACCCAAAAACAGTGTGTCCTCCTATTGTGAAAGAACTGTCAGTACTCTTCCTGACTTTCTTTTAACAGATCTACTATATATATATATATATATAGATATAGATATAGATATAGATATAGATATCGATATATATACATACACATACACGCACATATATATATGTTTGTATAATACTACTGTGACTCATCCATTCATGCATGTGTGTTGTCTCCTTTTATTTTCTGCTCCTCTGAGTCCTCTATGGTACGTATTTTTTCTGTTTAGTATTTTTTGTTTGGTAGCCTGGCACTTTACTAATCAAAAATAGGTTTGGCAAGCTATTTTATTTTGAACGGTAACAAATACTTTCACAAAATGTACAGTTCTTGTTTCCGTTTTCTGAAGAAGTAGAATTATATTTTTGATTCTTTAAGAAAAACAGAAAGTAAAATCTTGTTTACTAAATTTTGATTTTTTTTAGAAACAAAAATAAAAAACAGAAATTATGTTTACTAAAATATTTTTGTTCTTACTTTTTATTTATTTATTATATGTATTTTTTATTATTATTTATTTATATTTATTATTTATCATAAGTTTTATTTATTTATTATTAATTTTGTATATTATTTCTTATTTAATTATTTTTATTTAATTTATAAATATATTTAATTTATTATTATTATTATTAATTCATTATTTTTATTTAATTTATAAAAATATTTAATTTATTTCTTATTATTTTTTATTTATATTTATTATTTATCATAAGTTTTATTTATTTATTATTAATTTTGTATATTATTTAATTTATTATTTTTATTATTATTAATTATTTATTTTTATTTAATTTATAAATATATATATTTTAATTTATTATTTATTATATTTTATTTTATTTATAAAAATATTTAATTTATTTATTATTTGTATTTCTTATTATTTTTTATTTATATTTATTATTAATTTTGTATATTATTTAATTTATTATTTTTATTATTATTAATTAATTATTATTATTTAATTTATAAATATATTTTGTTTAATTTATTATTTATTATATTTTTATTTAATTTATAAAAATATTTAATTATTTATTATTTAATTTATTATTTTTATTATTATTTTTATTTTTATTATTAATTTATTATTTTTATTTAATTTATAAATATAAAATGTTTAATTTATTTATTATTTGTATTTCTTATTATTATTTTTATTTATTTATCATAATTATTATTTATTTATTATTATTATTATGTATTATTTAATCTATTTTATTATTGTTTATTTTGTTTATTATTATTTATTCATTTATTTTTATTTTATTTATAAATATTTTTTATTTATTATATATTTTTTAATTTATAAAAATATTTAATTTATTTATTATTATTTATTATTTATATATAATATTTAAATTTACTAGTACAAAAGACATGAAAGTCCTAATTTTACAATTTTGAAATTTGTTCATTTTGAAGGCGAGAGGAAACAAAAAGAGGAAGTACCATTTTTCTTGTTTCCTCTTTTCTTTACAATTAGAGGAAATGTTTCCTTAAGGGCAAAAGTAAAAATAAATTGGTAAACAAGATTTTACTTTTACTTCTTCATTTCAGGAAGTAAAAACAGGAAACATGAAATATTTCCTGTTAGTAAACACCACCAAATAAACTTCCCTTTTTTGTTTTGTTTTTGCACTGTGCATTCAAAATAAATGTGTGTATATATTTATATATATATATATATATGTATCTACAGTTCCAAAACCATCACCATCACCATCACCCTGGGCGTCTCAATAACATTTGAGGCCTTAGGCGAAAAGTATAAAATGAAAAATTAGAGGCCTTATGCAAAAAGTATAAAAGAGGCTTTTGGTGTATTATATATTATTTTTAGTAACATTTATTTAAAAATCAGATTCTTGTATTCAACTGTTGATAAAATTTCTTTTTCAATAAAAAATATAACCAATTTATTTAATCTTCATTACGACATTGTTGATCTTAGGAATGATTTTATCAACTTTAATTTTGAAAAACTCCCTTCTGCTGCAGCAACGGTTATCGATATTGTTAATAATATTCGGTAAGTAATGCATGCATTTGGAAAAGAATCTATTTTTTTTAATGTAGTTTAATATTTCAATTGAATTGTGCGATTCTATTAGTAAACTTTCTTTGGGAACTTTTAATTTTGAAAATAAATCAAAACCATAAATATCAGAAGACTTATTATGTTTTAAAACAATTTCTAAATCAAGACAATTTTTTTTAAACTATCATCACTTATTGATTTTAGATTTTTAGAATTAAACAAAAAACAAAATATATTTTCATATGTTTAAATTATTCAAATATTCTAGTATGAATTGAAGAAATAGCTTGGTCAACTATATACGTACAAAAAATAAATTGACCCTAAAAGTTTCTTCAGCTGATTGAGATAACATATCATCTACATTCTTATCAAGTTATTTTTTTTCCTACGAAATCCATGTTTTTCATGAAATACGGATTCTATTTCAATTTCATTAGCAATTTCTTTGGTTGTAAATCCATTCGGGAAATTAAAAAAACAACAACTTTTGGAGCATATATTAAAAAACGACAACATTCAAAAAGTAATTTAATGAAAAAGTTAGTATTCAAAAACAATTACGAAAAAAGGAAAACCACATTTTTTGTCTATATTGCCCTTAACCCACTTGCAATCATTTCCCTTAATATCCTTATCTCGTATTTCACTAAAAAAAATCTATTAAATCAAATTTTCTGAATCGACGTAACTACCCTTTCATCTCAAACAACCCTCATTCTCACAATCATCATCTCCATCAAGTATATATCATTAGGTAAAAAAAATTCAAGAATGTTATTGTAAAAGTTTATTTCATACGGTAAAACTGTTAACGCAATCTTTAATTTTTTTGACACAATAGGTAAAATCTTTTGCTCTAAATAAAAGGTACAAAGTGTAACGTCCAGTATTTTTACATCTAAATTAAAAATTTATTTTTGATTAAATGCTTATGTGATTACGTAATTAATGTGCTTAGCATGTTTTACATGTATTACTTATTAAATTAAATTCATAAATTGCATGTTGCATTTTTATTTTGTAAATAATGAAAAACGTCGAAAACGATTTCGAAAACATATTGACCTAAAGACATAATGATATTTTTTTTAATATAGAGATAGTGGAAAATCCTAAAAAATTGGCTAACGGTTGAAATAACACTTGAATGACATTGAGGTAAATAAAGTGAAAGACTTTGGTTAAATGAGAAATAATTGTAAGTGATGGGTTTAGTCATCTTTGACTTTAGTGACAAACTTTAGTGTTGTCACTCTCTCATCCTTTAGATCTCACCCACTTTCTCCCATGTTCAATCCCAACAATTGGATGTTAATGCTTTGTTTGGCAAGTGATTAAGAGTTATGCGTATTGATTCAAGTCTTCTATTTGTAAGACTCATTCTCACCCATTGGATCTCTTCTCTCCTTTCTAACTCAATCTTAACCCTTGGATTATGGAAGGTTGTGAGTGGAGGATCTCTACCATTTTGGTCTTCCTTTGCAAGACCACTTTGTGGCCCTTGGATCAAACTCTTTCTCTTTTTAGCTTTACTCACCACCATTGGATTACAAATATCTAATGGGTCTCACATATCTATACACCTATGTAGATATTACGTCTTCCTTTGCAAGGCCCATTTGTGACCCTTGGATCTTTTCTTCATTTTGTCTTGCTTAATCTCAACCCTTGGAAAAAAGTTGATGAGTGAGTGGAGAATCTCTACACACTTTTAGCCTCTCATTTGCAAGACTTCATCCATCTATCTCAAAACCTATCTATTATCTTTTATCTCTTTTCCCTCTTTTTCTTCTCCACACTTAGCTTGATTCCGTCTTCTTTTGCTTGGAAATTGGAGAAATGTTGAACATGAAAGTTGGAAGTGGTGTTCTTGCCTTCGATTTAACCTAAAGTTTGGTAAGTGATTCTCACTCTTTTGGGTTATCTTCTTTCCAAACCCTAATATTTCATTTCTTAAGATTTTAGTTCCAAATCTTAGTATGTTATTCATTTCTTGTATATATATGTCTATTCAAGGTGCAAGGTTTGGAACTTTCACCTATTAGGTGTTGTTGAAGTGGTTCTTGATTCCTCTTGAGTATGATTTTGGTAAGTTCACTCTTCCTTTTGAATTCTCTTTCAAGAACCCTAGATTTAGCTATCATTGTGGAGTTGTTCAATTCTTGTGATTAAGACCACTCTTGGTTAATTAAAGTTACAAATATCACTATTGTAACTCTTTCTTGAATATATTTTATTTTGCTAGCTTTGGGAAGGATTGTGTTGCTTCAAAAATCATCTCTTGGAGGCTTCTTGAAATCCTTGCTTGCTCCCTTTTTACTCTCTCGGAGTTGTCCTTGCTTGGACTTGAGGTAGGGGAAAAACGAGTTATTTTAATTTTTGTACGAGAGTGTGTGCGTCTATGTATACATGCAATATATATGCTTGTTGAGTCTTCATAACATAGATGAGAATTTAGGCCCTTAAAAAAGCATGATATTGTGATGATAATGCTTGTTGTGAAATTTTGCTTATATGTTTATGAATAGGAGCATGTTGGTATTTTGAGCATAATATGTTGCAATATGATGTATAGCATATATTATGATGATTCATGGTTCAATTGAGGCCCCTTTTTCATATTGAATACACCTTGTTGTGTTTGTACATTGGTCTCGGTTTATGTTGGTCATGTAACCATTTGTGAGTATACCTGTGTCAGATCGTTGCAACAACTGGCCAGGAGTTGTTTCCACAACCTACGGAACTAGTAAGTCTGAGAATTGTGATATAGGGATGGATCGTTCCACCCTCTCAAGTCGCGGGTCGTCTCGTGCATTCGATCTTCGGATCGTTCCACCCTCTCAAGTTGCGGGTCGTCTCGTGCATTTGATCTTTCTTATTGATAGTACACATCATCTTAAAGTGAACGATTTAGGTGACACTTATATCCATGACCCTAGTGGGTAGTGTGCATTGAGTCACATTACACTTAATTTGCTATATATGTGATTGAGATATTTATGTTGAAGCATGTTATATCTTTTAATGATGTTGATGTGAGCATGTTGGGAAAATTGCTTGTTGGGTTCAATAGGCTCCCAGATTGGCATGAGAGTCACATGGGACAAGTGATCGACCTAAGATTAGTAGCATGTACCTTGGGTGGGTTGAACCACTCTTACTACCGAGATTGAGACGATGACGCTTCCTCTACTGGGCCAGTGAGCTCACCCTACGACTTTAAACATTTTTCAAGTGATGATCCCGTTACGAGAGGCTTGTAGTCTTTCTGTGGACTTATGGTGTTTGTTCCATCCCTTTTGCACTTGTGGAGGCGGACTACGTTATTTTGTGGAACATAGTTGATATATATATATACATGTACTTCTCTTTTGTGAACTTGTAGTCAAATGATTAAACTATTTTTCCTTTTGCCAGTTAGCATGTGAGCTGGGTAGCTTACTTTATTGTACGTTCCTTGTAGCGCTACGCGCGGGGATTTTATTCTTTTGCTGCACTTCGGTGCCGAATATGTAAAACTATTTCCTTTTTGTGTCAATAGTATAGGTTTAAAAACTATTGTTGATATTAGGTTGTTTTTCGTGAACGGTGTTTTTGACGACTTATAAGTGGAATGTGTCAATTTTAATTTAAAGAAAAATCCATTTTCGCTCAGCCCCGTAGCCCCGGTAAAGTTTTGTGTTTTAGAAATGATTTTAAGCTCATCTTGTAATGATTTTAACTTTTCAGAGCCGGTGGCACCAAAAATGGAGACCGGGGGCAAGACGGATAGTTTTATGAAATTTTAAAGAAATTATATCTTCCATTTCTACGAACATCATGTTTTCTTTCGCTCTATGGTTTCGAATATTTTTCATCTCCTTATTAATGTTTTAAAACTATTTTAAAGTGGGTGTCGATGTTGAAAAGAGTCCGGAATGACCATAACCCACTTGAGCGAAATCTGAAGAAAACTTGATTTCTTGTAAGTTCCAGACCAAGGATCGAGCTCAGTTTTGAGGGATCGGTCCCACTATAGTCTTCTAATTTCTAATTTCACTTGAGATGATCTCGGCTCCCTAGGATTAATCTCAGTTTTTGGGATCTATCCAAGATGTCTCGACTATTTGCTATTTCCCTTTTTGGGATCCATCCCAGTTATTTTGGGATCTATCCTACTAGTATATATTGACCTGTATTTACCAACTTTTATGTTGCAACTCTGATTTTGAATCCGCTTGTTTCTATGGCTTACCCTTCATCTAATTAGACGACTTTAACTTAGAAATTACGATTTTGCCCTTGTGTGGGCGTTTTATAGCCAAATGTTCCGTTTCCCCTTTATTGGCCTTGAAATTCACTTTCGGCAAACAATATCTAATTTGATGAAAACAAACCATTAAAGTGTGTTTGAAACTAATGAAAAAAATTAAGTTACGTGTTTCAGCAAAAAGACAGGAAAATGACTAAAAAAAATTGCTTGGAAAGAAAAAGCGAAAAATGATAAAGAAATTGAAGCACAAAAATGGAAAAAGACTAAATGATTAACGAAAAGGTAAAATTCGAAGACTCAAGAATCGGGGTGAATAGGTCTGGGTGCGACCATTGTAACAAGGTATTCTATGTGTTAATATATCCTATAAGTTCAAGTGATAAAATAACCGAAGTCAAAATGGATAAAAAATGAACTCACAAAATCAGTTTTCTTTGGAGTCATAGTCGACTAGGACTTATCCCATAGTCGACTAAACCATGAAGTTTAGGTCTCATTTCAAATTGAGCTATAGTCGACTAAACACTTCATGTAGTCGACTAAACATCCCTGCAGTCGACTAAACCCATTGTTGTAGTTGACTAAAGCTTGACGAAGATAAACTGGAAATTTAAATTATCTTATAGTCGACTAAGCCTCTCTGAGTAGTAGACTAAAGCCATCCTTGTAGTCGACTAAGACCTTCTATGTAGTTGACTGAAGCAACATGATGATTTAGGATTCGTTCGAGAGAAATTGTGTAGTCCACTAAATACTTTTATATAGTCGACTAAGGCACTGTTTTCAGAATTAAATGTAATCTTTACAAAAGATTTTTCCCATCACTTTGAGCCAACTTTTTCAATCTTTTCAAATGGCTCTTGTCTCCTCTTTAAGAGTGAGATCCAATCTCAAAACCCTAATGCTTCCATATAAATTGAAAGAGATGTGGGTTTGTAAAAGAGGAGTTCTAGTGTGTGAGAAAATACAAAAACCTTCATCTTCCTCTCTACCACTCTTTGAAAAGTCATTGAAGGCAAGAAACAAAAAGCTTGATTTTCAACACAAATCTTTAAAGCTTTAAACTATAGTTTATCTTCTTATTCTCTCAAACTTATTCATTGAATTAATCATTTGAGAATACATATCTAGAGTTGTTGAAATATCACCAAAAACACTTGAGCTTATATTGATTTATCTTCCATAAAAACCATAGGGTTTTGAGTATTTTTGTTCTTGAGTGATACAATTGATTACATACCATTTTTGTGATCTTGGGGAAGTGAAGCCCAACATTTTCAAGAGAGGATTGTTCTCTTGATTGAGAGACGGGCTTATGAGCTCGTATGTAAAGGTTTGTCATTCCACCTGTGAAGGAAGGGCCATAGTGAAAGGATCGGGAGAAGTCTCAAGAAGGGGTTCTTGAGCCGAGGAGTAGGAGTTACCGAACCTCGAAACAATCATG
Source organism: Cornus suecica (assembly GCA_963922005.1). NCBI lineage: Eukaryota > Viridiplantae > Streptophyta > Magnoliopsida > Cornales > Cornaceae > Cornus > Cornus suecica. The sequence goes on along the minus strand of OY998246.1, from coordinate 30,471,449 downwards.
GTGTCAATCTTTCTATCTCTATCTCTTTATTTCAATATCTTGCATGCTATTATAATATTGTGATAATTTGCTAGATCAATTTAACTTAAATTTTTCATTGAAATATTTAATTGTTTCTTGAAGTAGTTGTCAATTTGATATAACTTGTTTGAATTTCCAAAAAGATTTAAAACAGATTTTTGAACACCCTATTCACCCCCCCATCTAGGATCAATTAGTGACTAACAATTGGTATCAGCGCCTAATCTCTATTTATTTTAGACTTAACCATCTTAGAGAACAACCATGGCCTCAAATTTAGTCACTCATGTTGAAGAACAATCTAACAATAGGCCCCCATGGTTTGATGGATCAAACTATAGCTATTAGAAGACTAGAATGATAGATTTTCTTCAAGCTATTGACTACCAAATTTGGCAAGTCGTCATTGAAGGTCCTTTTGTTTTAATCAAAGTTGTTGACGGAAAAATTGTTCCCAAATTACCCAATGAGTGGGATAATGATGACCGTAAGCTTATGTTCTATAATGCTAAAGCCAAAGTAAATTTAAATTGTGCATTGAGTCCAAATGAATTTAATCGTGTATCTACTTGTTCAACGACTAAATAAATGTGAGATAAACTAGAAGTAACTTATAAAGGAACATCTCAAGTACGAGAATCCAAAATTGATATACTCATGCATGAATATAAATTATTTGTCACGAAAGATGATGAAAATATAAATTCAATGATGTCTCATTTTACTAATATTTTGAATGGACTAAAGCATCTTGGTAGAATTATTCCTAGATCCGATGTGTCATGCAAAGTTCTTAGAAGCCTTCCAGCCAAATGTGATGCAAAAGTAACGGCGATCAAAGAAGCACAAGTTATCAACACCATGAGTCTTGATGAGATATTTGTGTCTCTTCTCACTTGGGAAATCACCTTAAAATCTCGTGAAGAAGACACCAAGCCGAGAAAAGGTGTAGCTTTGCAAGCCTCTACCAAAAGTGAAGCCAATGAGGCGGTTGAAGAAGAGGTGGATGAGGACATTGCATTGATCACCCAAAAATTCAAGAGATTCCTTAAAAGAAAGAAAGCCAACGGTGGAATATTTATAAGGAGAAATGAGCAAAGAGGCGAGTCTAGCAAAAGGGAATCCTTAACATGCTTCAATTATGGGAAGCCGGGGCACTATAGAAGCGATTGTTTCAAGCTCAAAAAGGAGAACGAAAAAAGGGCAAACAAGATGGCTATGAATGCTACATGGGATGACTATGACTCATGTGATTCGGATGAGGAAGAGAATGGTGAGGAAACGGAAAACATTTGTCTCATGGCAAATGAAGATGATGTACATTTAAATTCACATGCATTAGATAAATCCAAATTGTCGTATGATGAACTTTCTTCTCTTATAATGAATTGCAAGATGCATTTGAAGAATTGCATGATGAATTTGAAAAATTAGCTAGCAAACATATTCTACTTTAGAAAGCTAAATCTTCATGTAGTTCTACTAATTTCACCTTACTTGATTCATGCAAAATGTATGACAAAAGTATTGAGCTAGAAAAGGAAAATATATTTTTAAAATGGAATATAGATGATCAAATAAATGTCTTAGCAAAGTTTACAAAATGAAAAGAGAATCTATGCATTATATTAGGAAGACAAAGAAGATCATTTGATATTAGTGGTCTAGGGTATGATGCTTTTGACAAAGATGCTCTTATTTTGAAAAAGAGAAAATCATTAAGACATACATTTACAAGACAATCATCTCACACATCCTCAAATGATTATAAGCATATTACTTGCTACTATTGCAAAAGAAAGGGACACAAGGCAAATGCATGCTTTCATAGAAAGAAGAAAGTTATAACAAAAATGATTTTGATTCCAAAAGGAACTATTGCATGCTTGCGTAGGAAGGAAAATGTAGTAACAAAAATTATTTGGGTTCCAAAAGGAACTATTACATCTCTCTCTAACCTTATTGGACCCAAAATAGATTGGGTACCAATGAACATTACTTAAATTTGCTTTGTAGGTATGCTTGAAGTCCGCATCAAAGGAAAAATGATTTCTTGATAGCGGATGCTCAAGGCATATGATGGAAGACAAATCAAAGTTCATTTCTCTAAAACCCTATGAAGGAGGAAACGTAACTTTTGGAGACAACTCTAAAGGCAAAATTATAGGGATTGGTTCAATTGGTATATCCTCTTCTCTGTCTATAGATAATGTGTTTTTGGTTGATGGTTTGAAGCATAATCTGTTTAGCATTAGTTAATTGTGCGACAAAGGTTATGATGTTATCTTTAGGTCAAATGCATGCATAGTTAAGAAAGATGGGAAACAATTGTTCAATGCTAAAAGAAACGGAAATTTGCATACAATGTTGCTATGTAAATTGCATGAACAAGATATTAAGTGTTTTGTCACATCTAGGGAAAATAGTTGGTTATGGTATAGACGCTTAGGACATGCTAGTATGGACTTCATTCATCGTTTATCCAAAAATGGTTTAGTCAAAGGCCTCCCGAAGACTAAATTTTCAAAAGATAAAGTATGTAGCGTATGTCAAGTAGGTAAGCAAGTAAAATCCTTTTTCAAGAGAAAGAAAGACATTACCACTTCTAGACCATTAGAACTACTTCACATGGATCTTTTTGGTCCAGAGAGAATGGCTAGCTTAGCCGTAAAACTCTATGTACTTGTTATAGTCGATGACTACTCTAGATATACTTCAAGGTGTTCGGTTGTAAATGTTTTGTGCTTAATGATAAAGATAACTTAGAAAAATTTGACTCCAAATCAGATGAAGCAATTTTCCTAGGGTACTCTTCAAGAAATAGAGCTTTTCGAGTCTATAACAAGAGGACTCTAACAATGGTTGAGTCAATTCACGTTGTCTTTGATGAATCACCACCACCACCATCACTTAGAGTTGACCTAGATGAAGATGAAATTGTAGGGATTGAGGATAGTTTAAATAATCTCAATATCTCCAACTTATCAAGTAGCAAAAAGGAAAAGAATGAATTTGAGCATTAATCCAATGATAACTTGACAAACTCAATTCCTAAATCATGGAGAATTGTACACAATCATCCTCTTGATCAAGTCATAGGTAATCCGTCAAAAGGGGTTAGCACTAGATCTCAACTTAGAGACTTTTGTAATCACATGGCATTTGTGTCTCAAATCGAGCCCAAGAACTTCCACGAAGCTCAATGTGATGATTCTTGGATCATTGTCATGCAAGAAGAATTAAATCAATTTGAATGTAATCAAGTTTTGTACTTAGTTCCTAAACCCGAAAATCAAACTATAATTGACACAAAATGGGTTTTTTGAAATAAAAAGGATGAGAATAGAGTGATTATTCAAAATAAAGCAAGATTGGTAGCTCAATGATATAATCAAGAGGAAGACATTGACTATGATCAGACTTTTGCACTCGTAGCTAGATTATAAGCAATTAGAACGCTTCTTGCATTTGCATCAACTAGAAATTTAACTCTTTATCAAATGGATGTCAAAAGTGTTTTCTTAAATAGTGTCATAGAAGAAGAAGTTTTCGTAAAACAACCACCTGGTTTTGAAAATGTACTTTTTCCAAATCATGTTTTCAAATTAACTAAGGCTCTATATGGTTTAAAGCAAGCTCCTAGAGCTTGGTATGTTAGACTTAGTGGATTTTTGATTCAAAATGGTTTTACAAGAGGAAAAGTTGATAACACACTTTTAACAAAAATCATTAAGAAAAATTTGTTGATTGTCCAAATATATGTTAATGACATTATTTTCGGCTTAACAAATGATTTTCTTTGAAAAGAATTAGCTTCAAGTATGCAAAATGAATTTGAAATGAGCATGATGGGTGAGTTGAACTTTTTTTTAGGTTTCCAAATCAAGCAAAACTTGGATGATTTATTTGTTAGCCAATCCAAGTACACTAAAGATTTGCTAAAGCGATTTGGTATGGAGGTTACCAAACATACCATAACTCCTATGAGTACCACTATTAAGCTTGATAAAGATGAAAATGGTAAATGCGTTGACATTACGAAATATAGAGGCATGATCGGTAGTTTGCTTTACTTAACCACTAGTAGGCCAGATATAATGTTTAGTGTGTGCCTATGTGCTCGTTTTCAATCTTGTCCTTAAGAATCTCACTTACTTGCCATGAAACGTATTTTTCGCTACCTAAGTGGTACAATTACCTTAGGGCTTTTGTATCCACGTGGGACTTCACTTGATCTTATTAGCTATTCGGATGCCCATTTTGCGGGATGTAAAGTGGATAAAAAAAACACAAGCGGCACATCTCACTTTCTAGGACACTCTCTAGTATCTTGGTCAAGTAAAAAGCAAAATTCCGTTGCTAAAGGCGACGTTAAATTGGTTTTTATTGACACTAAAAATCAATTACCAGATATTTTCACTAAACAACACCCTGGCGAATCTTTTTCAAATATTTGTAGGGAAATCAGAATGGCTATGGATATTGATGTTTTAGCCTAACTTCATTCATAAATTTTTACGTTTAAAAATTTTCAAAATTAGTTTCAAAATTTTTAAAATTTTAATTTCTTTTTTATTTTTCAAAACTTTTCACAAATTGTAATACCCTGTATTTTTTATTTCTTTATATATATTGGGTATATTTAATTTAATTTAATTTAATTAATTAATTACAAGTTAATTTAATGGGCTATAGTATATTTTTGAGTTAATTAGTTGGGCTTATTAGCTAATAGGCTATATTATATTTATATAACTAAAATAAACCCTAAGTTAGTGATACGTTTCTGTCAGACGAGTCGAGGGAGAGAGCAGAATCGCGAGTCTAGTAGAAAAGAGAGGAGAGAGCATTGATCGACCTACAGTTCGTGTGTGATTTAGCCCAACAATTAGGCAAGTAGAATGTTCTTCTCTTCCCCTTTGAACCTCAAATTGTATCATCAATCCATTATATTTTCTATTTTAAATTAGGGTATGTGTATGTCTATGTTTATATTATGTTTTTGTATTTATTTTAGGAACTTATATGTGCAGTATGGATTCATGTAATTATATTATATATATATATATGTTGGACGCAATATATGTGTTGGTTTGCCATTGTAGTTAATAGGTGTTTAAAAAAAAATTGAAACTATGTTTGCGTCCCTGCGCATATAGGATAAATTCTTAGTTTATTTACACATGAAGGTCAATGCTTGTTTGATATATACGTGTATGTGTGTATATATGGGTATGTATTGGTAATTAGTTGACATATTGATTGTTGATATTGTAATTTATATTTTCGGAATGAAGATTGATTATATTGATGTTTACGTGCCTGTATGTGTATATATATATATATAGGTAAGTTTACGTAAATAAGAAAAGTTAGGTGATTAGAATTTGTAATAAGAATTAGGATGATTGGAAGTGTCTTTGTATATGTTTATGTACATATATGTGTATATATATATATATATGGGTAAGTTTTGTAAATTACAAAATTTGAATAGTTATAATGGTAATAATAATTTTTGTAATGACAGAGAATGGTCTCAGCTTTGACTTCGTTCATAAATATATTGTATATATGTGGTTATTAATTTGTGACATACCAATTAGCAGTGGATAATGATTTGAAGAACTCTTTAGCTTAAAAGGATGACACGAGCTTGAATTTAGGTGGACAACTGGAATAAATGAATTTTGTACTAAATAAAAATTAAAGAGTTTTTTTGGAGTGAATTAATTGTTAGGAAAAAAAATTATATATATGTAAATTGTATTGTATTAGTAGTGTATTAAAATTTATTTGTACGAATAGATTTTTGGATGTTTGTTTATATTTCGGTGATTGTGGAATGGAGGAAATCACGATGGACTGACTATTAACGCAGTTTCATCTGTACCATGACATGGAGTTCGGGTACATGGTTATGGTTCGGCATGGGTTAATTGCCTATGGACTTGTGGTTTAGTTATTGTATTATTTTATTTCCTTTGCCTATTGATTTGTGATTTGATTTTTGGTTGCGCTTTAGTTTTTGTTCTTGTTTATTTACTTATTATTTAATTATGATTGCACCTTATTTATTATGCCTATGTTCTGGAGGATATATATTTAAGTGTGGTACTTATAGGAATTTTAATATTACTCTTATATTTATAATGGGTAGATAATGGGATTATTGGTACTCTGTTTGGGATCATGTAGAGTCTACTTTACTCGTGGGTCTGACCCACCGTTGTTGTTTCAGGTGCTCAGCAGTTTCAGCCACAGGGTTGAGGTCTCTTATCATTTATTCGTGAGTTCTCCCATTTTGACTTCGGTTCAGTGTAGGGACTCAATTTAGTTATATGTTTTTTAGACTCTTGTTTTTTCTTCATTAAGGTTTAGGGGTCCATAGTTATGGATTCCTGAGTTGTACCTTTTGGGGTTTTTGATTTCTGAATTTGTTTATTCTTGAGAATAAAACTTTTGACACTCTATTATTCATTAAATATGTCTTTTGCTTCCGTGCTTGTTTATTATTGAGTGTGGATGCACCTTAGTTTTTCGGTATAGGCCTGGCCAACCTATGCATGAAAATTAGGGGGTATTTCAGTTGGTATCAGAGCGCTCTGGGTTCAAGTGTCCTAGGGATGTTTTCGCTAGCTTTTCCGCATTGCGTATTCTGATATTTCTAGAGCCTAAATTTAGGATTCGTTGTACTGTTTTAAGTTAGTTGTTGTGGTATTAACGATTCGTATTATCGTTATTTCAGTATGCCGCCTCGTAGGAGAAGGAATGCGAGTCAGGGTTAGGGCAATGCTCAGGATAACAATGTTAAACTTCCTCCTAATCTCATAGCTATCATTGCTCAGGCTGTTGCTGCAGGGGTGGGAACTGCTCTTCAAAATCAGCAGCCTCATTCTCCGCCTCCTTAGGAGGCTCTCGTTGTTAAGCATGCAGTACAACCTATTACATGGGAGAAAGTTAGGAATACTTTCACGAAAGGTCATCCACCAGAGTTCTTAGGGTCCACTGATGTAAAAGTATCTCACCAATGGCGGAAGGATATTGAGCAACATCTCCATATGGTTGAGTGTACAGAGGTCCAGAAGTAGATGCTTGCTGCTTTCAAGTTAGTTGGTGATGCTTTTGCAGTGGTGGGAGTCAGTTACCACCTTAGAGGAGAGGGCAACATTGACCTATGCTCAGTTCCAGGCTCGCTTTGACGAGAAATATTTCCCTTTTGCAGTAAGGGTAGCTAAGAAAATAGAATTTATTGATTTACAGCAGGGAGATAAGACTGTAGCGGAGTATGAGCTGGAGTTCACTAGTTTATCATTGTTTGCACCCGAGGAGGTCAACATAGAGGAGAAAAAGAAGAATTAATTTGTGCACGGTTTGACATGGTGCATTCGACAGATGATTGTGGGTAATCCAGCTTATACCACTTATGCTCAAGTGGTGGATGCAGCACTACAACATTGTCAGATCAAAAGGGACTACCAGAAACTAAGGGGGATAAACGCAGTGACAAGGACTCCACCAGTCAGGTAGTGGATAAGGGAAATGGTCAGAGTGGCAGACACAATGATAGGGGCAGATTCCAGGGGTATCAGCCTTGGAAAAAGCAAAAGGGTAGCAATGATACTAGTAAGGAGATATCTTCTCATCAGGGGGAACAAGGTGGAACACCTCAGATTGAACAGGGTCAGCAACATGGAAACTATCAAAGGAGATTTTCAGGTCCTTTCAAAGGACATTGTTATGGTTGTGGGGAGTATGGGCACTCTGCTAAGAGATGTCCTAAGGATACTCAAGGTCAGCACAGCCAGCAGGGTCAGATTGGTTAGCAAGGGCAGAGGCAACCACCACAATTACCGACACCACATATTCAATGTATCCAGGGCTTGGCGTACCCAGCTTTACCAACACTCCCACCACCACAGAGGCAGCCACAACAACAGTTGCATTATGGCAGGGTGTACAACATTATGCCTAATGATCCTCGGGTGCCTCAGGCTATTGAGGGTATGTTTCCTATTTATGGTAGACTCGGTCGAGTTCTTTTTTATACTGGTGCATCACATTATTTTGTGTCTCAGTTATTTGTCTCTTTATCTGGCTTATTGACTCAGTCTTGTAGTCGACCCCTCAATATTTCCACGCTAGTAGGTGTTGATGCGATTTTACGGGAGAGTTGTGGACAAGTCCCTATTGATATTGGCAGGCTTAGATTTATTGTTGATTTGTTAGTACTTGATATGCACTCTTATGATGTGATACTTGGGATGGACTGGTTATCTCACTACCATGCTCAGTTGGACTGTCATGGTAAGACATTAGTCTTTACGATACCGGGTCAGGAGATGTACTTGATTGTTATGCCTCTTCCACATAGAGGGTCTAGTACACATTTATTTTATATTGATACAGAGACCGAGGAGGAGATCACTGTATCCATGGATAGTATTCCCGTAGTACGTGATTTTCAGGATGTGTTTCAGGAGATTCCAGGGTTACCACCGAGTCGTGATATTGACTTTGTTATTGACTTAGCTCCAGGCACCAGGCCTATTGCTAAGGCACCATATAGGATGGCACCGATGGAGATGCGGGAGTTGAAGGAGCAGATTCAGCAGCTTCTTAGCCAGGGTTTCATTCGCAGGAGTACTTCACCCTGGGGAGCACCGATGTTGTTTGTGAAGAAGAAGGATGGTTCTCTTCGTCTTTGTATCGATTACAGGGAGCTGAAAAAGTCACAATCCGCAACAAGTATCCGTTGCCAATGATTGATGATTTATTTGATCAGTTGAGGGGAGCCACCTACTTCTCGAAGATAGATTTGAGGTCTGGTTATCATCAACTTCGTGTTAGGGAGCAGGATGTACCCAAGACAACATTTCTCACCAGATATAGGTAGTATGAGTTCCATGTTATGCCTTTTAGGTTGACCAACGCTCCAGCTATCTTTATGGATCTGATGAATAGAGTATTCAGGCCATTTTTAGATCAATTTGTTATTGTATTTATTGATGACATATTGGTCTACTCTCAGTCTGAGGAGGAGCATGCCAGACATCTACAGACAGTGCTACAAACCCTTAAAAAGCACCAGTTGTATACAAAGTTTGAGAAATGTGCATTCTGGCAGAGAAATGTGAAGTTTTTGGGGCATGTGGTGTCAGAGAAGGGGATTGCAGTGGACCCAGCGAAGGTCTCAGCGGTTCTGGAGTGGGGATAACCTACCTCACCTTCAGAAGTCCATAGTTTTTTAGGATTAGCAGGTTATTATCATAGATTCATTCAGGGTTTCTCTAAGATCTCCGGTCCGCTCACCAACTTGACTAGAAAGGGTGTGCCATTTGTTTGGGACGATCACGGTCAGACATCTTTTGATGAACTGAACACTAAGTTGACTTCTGCACCTGTTCTGGCCACTCACAGAGTGGGGTTCAGTATCTTGTCTACACCGATGCATCGTTACAGGGTCTGGGTTGTGTGTTGATGCAGGATGAGAGACCAATATCTTATGGTTCACGTAAGCTCAAGCCACATAAGCTTAATTACCCTACCCATGATTTGGAGTTGGCAGCGGTGGTTTTTGCATTGAGGATCTGGAGACATTACCTTTTAGGTGAGGCTTTCAGGTTATTCAGTTTTCAAAAAAGTTTGCAATACCTGTTTACGCAGAGGGAGTTGAATATGAGGCAGCGCGGATGACTGGAATTTGTGAAAGACTATCACTTTTCCATTCAGTATCATCCATGGAAGGCTAATGTTGTGGCTGACGCCCTCAGTCGTCGACCCTATGCTAGTCTTTCAGTCTTGTTTGAGACTCCGTGGAATGCGTTGAGGTCAATTGATGAGTTAGCTGACGCTTTTGCGGCATGTGTTATGGTGACACCTATCATCATTCGAAGAGTGATTGAGGCCCAACAGGTAGACCAACAGTGTATAGATAGAGTTGTAAAGTTGGCATCAGGAGAGATTCCCTTTTACTCAGTTGGTTCAGATGGGGAGTTGAGGTACAAGAGTCGATTAGTTGTTCCTCCTATCGATGACTTGAGGAGATATGTGATGAGAGAGGCTCATAACTCTCCATTTGCAGTTCATCCTGGAGGGGATAAGATGTACCAGGATATGAAATGCCAATTTTGGTGGGCTGGCATGAAGAAAGACATAGTTGTTTTTGTCTCCAAGTGTAGTATTTTCAAAATGGTTAAAATCGATCACCATAAACCACCAGGAGCATTGCAGCCACTTCCAGTGCCTGAGTGGAAATAGGAGAGCATTTATATGGATTTTATTCAGGGGTTACCTGTAACGCCCCACGTTTTCCTTTCACTTTTCTGGAATTCTTTTCCATGTGTTAATGTTTTGCGACGTCACTTATTCATGACGTCTTGTGTATTCTCGGTACGAGTAAATTTTTTGCGTTTAAGTTTTGGACTTAGCGGGACGACTTTGTGGTATTTCGTTTCCGGTTTTGTGGATTTGAGTATCGCCAACGACTACGAGGGTTCGTGCAACGTTTTCTCGTTGGAGCTTCGGCAATCGTGTTACGTTCTCGAAAGTTCTAACCTAGTTTAGTGTAGACGTTCGGTGTAGAACTTATATGAAATTCTTGTTATATTTTCGTGTTGTAACTAATGAAAATTATTAGAAACAATTTCGGGAAAGAAATGACCTAGGGGTATATGAGTAATTTCATATTTGGAGCAATTAGTGAAAATTATAGAGAATTGGCTAAGTGTTGGTGTATGGATGGCATAGTTGTAATTAGAGAGGATGACAAGGGGTAGAAGGATAATTAAGAGGCTTGATGGCACTCTTGTAATTAACCCCAACTTTTGGCATATTTTGGTCATTTCCACATTTTATGTGTTGTCTCATTCCTAGCCCTTGATCTCATTCTCCCATCTTTGTTTTAGACCCTTAGATCATAAGGCCTTGTTTGGTTGGCACTTAAATGGAATAATCCATTATTGTTGGTCATCCACTTGGCAAGACTTTTTGTCAACCATTGGATGATTAATTATTTCCCATCTTCATTCTAGGCCCTTGGATGATAAGGCCTTGTTTGGCAAATTAATGGGTTTTGTGATTTGTGTAATAAGTCTTCCACTTGGCAAGACTTATTCCTAGCCCTTGGATTCATTTCTTTTTCCCCATCTTTATTATGGACCCTTGGATGGTGAGTGGTGTGAGTGGAGAATCTCTACATATGGCAAGTCTTCCACTTTGCAAGACTTCATCTTCTTCTTCTCCATTTTCTCTCATTTTCTTCCTCTTTGTTCTTCTCCACTTATGGGTGGAATTCATCACCCTAAGTTGGGAGTTTGGTGTGGCCATCAACATAGAAGATGTTCATGGTGTCATTCTCTTCTGTTTAAGCTAAATATGGGTAAGTGTTCTTCATCCCTTGTGTGTTTCCATTTCAAACCAAGTTAGGGTTTCTTGTTATAACCACTAAATGTTTCTTGCTCTCTTCTTGTGTTGGAGCTTGATTCATGGTTGGGAGGTCATGGTGAAGCTTTCCACCGGTTTACTCCTTGGATTTTGATTGAGGAAGAGCTAGGGTTTCATGGGCTTTGCTTGGTGGTTATGGTGGTTTGCTCTTCAAGAGGTAGGGGGAAAACTTCCTAACTAGCCATCTTATGATTATGTAGTAGGGTAAATTTGATTCTAGGATTTCTAGCATTAAAATGAAATTGCTAAGTATTTCCTTGGAAATATGAAGTTAGGGTTTGAGCTTGTCGTGTAACTTAACCTTTGTGTAAAGAGTATTTTTGATAGTATTGAATAGGGTTATGAAGCATGCTAGCTATGTGGTTATTCTTGAGATTTCTTATATACAAGTGTGCTTGTATGCCTATGTATATGTGGATATATATATATATATATATATGTGGGTATTGTGGTGTGTATGTGTAAGAGTAGTTATACATATGTGCATGTGGGTGTTAGGGAGGTAGCCTTAGAATGAGATTAGGCTAGTTCCTTTGGTTAGTACCTTGGAGGTATTTTTGGACTTCATGACATGTTGAGAGGTGATATGTGAAAACTTGCTAAATTGAACTAAAAGCATGTTTAAAAGAGATTTCGAGAATTATATTGGATTCATATGGATATATATATATATGTGAGTTGGTCTTGATAGTTTAGACTATGAATTAGGCCATTGGGAACATGATTTGTGATATAAATTATGTTGTGATATATTGCTTAACAAATGTTAAATTGTAAGCCTTGTGAGAAATTGAACGCAATATAATGTTATTTGATAGAAGCATGTATTGTGATGGCATATGGTTATGATAAAAACCTTTATGCATTTTGGGGTACACCATGTAGTGTCAAAAACATGGGTGTAGGGTTTATACGGATTATGTATTCGTAAGTGTAAGTAGTCTTGTGTCGAATCGTCGCAACAACTGGCCAGGGGGTGTTCCCATCCTACGGAATAATGAGCCGTGAATGGGGTATAGGGTGAGTCGTCTCATTCTCGAAGTCACGGGTCGTCTCGTGCATTCGTTATACGAATCTTTAGGCACGGGTCGTCTCGTGCCAACCGCCTTCCTTGTTGAAAGTGAAATGTCAAAAACACTTGGGAAGAATCGGTGCGGTACTCTTTCTCGTTATAAATGAGTAGGGTATAAATTCGTTAACCTATATTGGGCAAGCGCATATTATGGGGTGTGTTGAGTTATATTGTACTTGAACTATCCCATATGTGTGATTATGATATTATTCCATGTGATGGAGGAGCATGTTTAAATATGAATTTTGTGAAATAATTCATTTGTTATTTAAAATGCTCAATTGGAATTGAAGGATGTGAAAAATGTAAATTCCATGACTTATTTAAAGTATAATGTGAGATCAATAATTATGCTTATTGCTATGTGCCTTTATACCCTAAGAGGAGGGGGGTGATATGAGTTGGTTTAAGGGCTTACTTGTGATAAGTAAAGTCGGTGTAGGTTGTGATCTTGGTTGATGGTGTATAATGACCTTATGATCTTGTTAGAAACCTAGGTGATGTGGTTTCGAATATGAAATTGAGGTTGAAAGAATCGGAAGGGGTTCTTGATTTGAAAACTAGTTGGTTCCGTGGCAACGGCCACTAGGTTCCCTTTAGCGGTCTTAAGGAATGGATTGTCGTCGGAGTTGTAGTCATTCCCGGTTAAGAGGGTGGTGAATTCGAATGTGAAGTGAAGTGTGGTTGAGTTAGAGTTAGTGCCTTGTGTATAGTCACTTGCCCTTATCTTCAAGTTGCTTTCGAACTTCGGTTCTTCATTCATTTGCCTCATTTGAGCGTCTCTAAAATCACTTGGTTTTCCGTTGGTTTCGGTTGTTCCCGAAAATGGATTGTTCGTAAGACTTGTGTTTTAGTCTATTTGGTCTTTGAGTGAAAAACCCATTTTCGCCTACCCCCATGATGCCGAAAAAAACTTTGAGTTTTGAAATGGTTTTAAAAATCAAGAAATAAAGGATTTTGACTTTTGAAAGTCGGTGGTATCCAAACCGGATACCGGGGGCAAGACGGTTAGTTTTACGGATTTTCAAGAAAGTATTTTTGATAAAACTAAACCGAGATTAAATGATAGTTTCTCATTTCTAAAGTTCCTAAATGAGTTGAGGACTTTTGTCTCATGATTCCTAAGGCTTTGAAGCTGTTTGGAAGTCATTTTTGAGGTTTTCTAACCTAGGCAGTCGACTGGCCCCTTCCAGGCAGTCGACTGGGCCAACTAAGCTTTTTCCCGTAAGAATTTTGGAACTCTCTGGTCCAGCCAGTCGACTGGGTCATCAGACAGCCGACGGGGTAAACTAGCCAGTCGACTGGGTCAGCATTGGGTGGATTTTTCCTGATTTTCAAAAATTCATTTCTCTCACCTCGTAACTCGGATTGAGGTCCCGTTTGTTCCTATGGCTCGTGCTAGGAACAAAATTTTTAGATAAAATTTAATATAATTTATTTAAATTCAAAATGACTGTTTTACCCTTGGAGAAAGAGGGGTACTTCAACTTTCCATTTGTCTTATCGGCGTTGTCCGATACCGTTTTCAAAACTTCATATCTCTTGCGTCAGGGCTTTGAATTTGATCCCGTTTGTTTTTATGGTTCAACCTATATCCAAATAGGTGGGGCAACCTTTGAAAGTACATCTTTGCCCTTGAAATGACCATTTTACCCTTTGGTGAGCATGTGACCTTTGATTGGTCGGTGTGATGGGTTATTCAATCCATTTCACTTCCTTTTGTTGTTGGGAAACCTTTGTGACTTACCTTAGGTTTACATGAATGTTTTACCCCTGTGTTGGGTTTATGGATGTCATTAGTGGCATGTGAAGTGATTGATAGTATGATTCGATAACAATTTGAGGTTTTGGAGTTCTGTATGCCTGTGGCCTAGGAACTATAAGTGTTATCATTCCTAGAGTGTTATGAATAGGAGGTTTACTCCCATGATTTAGTGATAGTATTGAGGTGATAGTGCTGTGTTGATTGTCAATGTGGGACTGACGGGTACGAGTCGTAGTGATCTACGACGGGGGTTGTACTACGTATCTGGTATTGGTTGTATATCCTTGTATGTATATATATATATACGTGCATATATATATATATAGGTGTGAGTTATTTCATGTTGTTGCGATATAGTTTCACTATATGCTATTTGCTTATTTGTGGATGCATGGTAGGGGACTAGTGGGATGTATTCCGGGGTCTCGTCTCGGCGTGATTGCCAAGTGGGATATTTGACTGACCTAGGGTAGATGCATGTACACGGGTTGGTTTTCATTTGATTTGAACGGTCGTAGGATGTGATGGTTATGATTTCTTTCTCCTACGGGGCTCAATGAGCTCACCCCGGCAGCAGTATGCCTGGTGGTTTACACCACCAGTTTGCAGGAAATGTTTCGGTTATGGACAACGTGGAGTGCAGGATGGTTCGTGGCACTGATGCTGTTGCGGGGTTTGGGACGCTATATATATAGAGAGTTGTACCTTTTGTTTCATTTCTTGTTCCCTGTATTGGGACCGTCGATGTTGTACCTCTTGGGAGCCAGTCTGTTGGCCTATCCCTTCCTTGTATTCAGTATTGTTACATCGTTGTAGAGATGTATTCTTTCGGCACTTAGACGTGCCTTGTGTATCATTTGGTTTAGCTTCCGCTTTGTTGTGTATGGAATTATTATTGATAATAAGATTCCATCCGGTTTATGGTTGTTTAGTATATTGATTGGTCGCTCATTTTACGGATCACGACCCGGATTCCTCGGATGTCCCGGTTTGGGAGTCTTAGGAAATTTGGGACGTGACATTACCTACCTCACATCGGAACCATAACTCTATTTGGGTGATAGTTGATAGACTTACAAAGTCTGCCCATTTTATACCTATTCACTAAAATTACACTTCGGAGCAGTTGCCAAAGCTTTACATTGCAGAGATAGTGAAACTTCATGGGATTCCATTGTCTATTATATTGGATAGAGATCCGAACTTTGTATCTGGGTTTTGGGCGAGCTTTCAGCAGGCTTTGGGTACAGAATTGCACCTAAGTACAACTTATCATCCACAGACAGATGGTCAAACAGAGAGGGTTAACCAGACATATATATATTTATATGTTGGACGCAATATATGTGTTGGTTTGCCATTGCAGTTAATAGGTGTTTAAAAAAAATTGAAACTGTGTTTGCGTCCCTGCGCATATAGGATAAATTCTTGGTTTATTTACACATGAAGGTCAATGCTTGTTTGATATATACGTGTATGTGTGTATATATGGGTATGTATTGGTAATTAGTTGACATATTGATTGTTGATATTGTAATTTATATTTTCGGAATGAAGATTGATTATATTGATGTTTACGTGCCTGTATCTGTATATATATATAGGTAAGTTTACGTAAATAAGAAAAGTTAGGTGATTAGAATTTGTAATAAGAATTAGGATGATTGGAAGTGTCTTTCTATATGTTTATGTACATATATGTATATATATATATGGGTAAGTTTTGTAAATTGCAAAATTTTAATAGTTATAATGGTAATAATAATTTTTGCAATGACAGAGAATAGTCTCAGCTTTGACTTCGTGCATAAATATATTGTATATATGTGGTTATTAATTTGTGACATACCAATTAGCCGTGGATAATGATTTGAAGAACTCTTTAGCATAAAAGGATGACACGAGCTTAAATTTAGGTGGACAACTGGAATAAATGAATTTTGTACAAAATAAAAATTAAATAGTTTTTTTGGAGTGAATTAATTGTTAGGAAAAAAAATTATATATATGGAAATTTTATTGTATTGGTAGTGTATTAAATTTTATTTGTACGAATAGATTTTTGGATGTTTTTTTATATTTCGGTGATTGTGGAATGGAGGAAATCACGATGGACTGACTATTAACGCAGTTTTATCTGTACCATGACATGGAGTTCAGGTACGTAATTATGGTTCGGCATGGGTTAATTGCCTATGGACTTGTGGTTTAGTTACTGTATTATTTTATTTGCTTTGCCTATTGATTTGTGATTTTATTTTTGGTTGCGCTTTATTTTTATTCTTGTTTATTAACTTATTATTTAATTATGATTGCACCTTATTTATTATGCCTATGTTCTGGAGGATATATATTTAAGTGTGGTACTTATAGGAATTTTAATATTACTCTTATATTTATAATGGGTAGATAATGGGATTATTGGTATTATGTTTGGGATCATATAGAGTCTACTCTACTCGTGGGTCTGACCCACCGTTGTTGTTTCAGGTTCTCAACAGTTTCAGCCATAGGGTTGAGGTCTCTTATCATTTATTCGCGAGTTCTCCCATTTTGACTTCGGTTCAGTGTAGGGACTCAATTTAGTTAAATTTTTTTTAGACTCTTGTTTTTTCTTCATTAAGGTTTAGGGGTCCATAGTTATGGATTCCCGAGTTGTACCCTTTGTGGTTTTTGATTTTTTAATTGGTTTATTCTTGAGAATTAAACTTTTGACACTTTTTTATTCATTAAATATGTATTTTGATTCCGTGCTTGTTTATTATTGAGTGTGGATGCACCTTAGTTTTTCTGTATTGGCCTGGCCAACCTATGCATGAAAATTATGGGGTATTTCACAAATTTTCAAACAATTTTCCAAAATTTTTCTCTCTTTAGTCGACTACCCATAACATCCCAAACTCACGCATTTTTCTCCTTTCTTTTGACCTGTCTTTGTCGACTAGAAACCTAGCCATAGTCGACTAAATGTTTTACATAGTCGACTCCACCATGCCTTAGTCGACTATGCCTCCTATTTTTACCTAACCCTCATTTCGTCTTCACCATTCTTTCGACTTCCTCTCTCACTCCTCCCTTCTCTCTGATTCTCATCCCCTCTATTTTACATTCATTCCCTCTCTATATTACATTAATTTCATTTACCCATCTCTTTTTATTCATCTAATTCCATATATATATTTCACCCAAATCTCATTTTCCACCCAATATCTTTCTCTCATATATACACCATTATATATCTATACATATATATATATATATATACGTACACTCTTATCTAACCATGGCACCCAAAACTCGTGGCTTGGCCCAGAAACGTTCACGCATTGATGGTGGCCAAAGCTCTACCGCTCCACGTGCTCCTCCCTCTCCACCAGTTGTTGCCGAAGAAGATGAATCAGACGCACCCATGCCTCTTAAGGCTCTTCTTGAGGCTGAAGGTGCTCAAAATCGTTTCATCAACATCTTTAACCATCATCTTTAACCATCATTTTTTCGCTTCCTGTTGACGGAGTCTGTCATTTCTCATAGCAGGATTGGTACACTTCTAATGATTTTGATTGCATTGAGGAGGTTCAGGCAATTTGTATTAACAAGGAGACCATGCAGACATCTTGTCTTCTCTCCTCCATGCTCCTACCCGAGGCAAGGTTTATTCATAATGTTCTAACCTATTCTATTTTGCCCAAAATTGGAAGTCGCAGTAGTGTGTCGCGTATGGAGGCCTTTCTTGTTTACTGTATTATGAAAGGAAAATGAGTGGATTTAGGTACAATTTTTTGCTCTGTTATTCTTACCTATCAGCGTAAGTCATCTGGTCTGCTTTTCTTTCCTGCCCATATTACCTATCTTCTTCAACAAGACGACTTCTCTTTTCCCAATGAGGTGTCAGAGCATCACCCCATTTTTCTCGACCCCACTCACGTCAAACAAATGAAAATCACATCTAACGCTGAAGGCAATTCAATTTCCGATAGTATGCCTCCTCCTTATCCTCGTCCAACCGCAGACACTTCAGCACCTCATAAAGAGGCCTCTTCCTCAGTCCCTTAGTTAGAAAGTGCTATTGTTCTACCTGATTTTGGCAATAGTGCTCATACTGATCTTCTTAATCAAATTCTTGGGGTTGTTCATAGCAATGCAGACATACTTAAGCGATGAGACAAAGTGCTTCAGGACCTTGATGAAGTTGTCATAAAGAATACGGAAGCCATTCAAAAGGTAAACGAGCCCCTACAAAATTTTGATCAGGAAATCCCTATCCGTATTTCTGGTCTCACCTCCTCTATTGATGATCTTTGTCTTGATCTCGAGGCCCCTCATCACCACGCCCCTCGACACTGACAAAAAGGGGGAGAAATTATGCTATGGTAGTAACCGCTTTTATCATCCACGTTTAGTAATTTCCATTTTTGTGTGGCTTTCTCGTATCACTATTGCTATTTTATTTTTCATTAGTGTAAAAGCTTATACTCAACTTGAACCATCTAGAAACGCTATTTTATTATCTCAAATGTTCCAAAACAGTAGTTGTATCGAAATGACCATAAATTTGCAAATTTTATGCACATGTTGAGGGGGAGCATCACTTGATGTTTCACCACTACCAAGCAAACACAAAATGTTTTATCATCATCAAGGGGGAGATTGTAGGCCTTGAAATTCATTTTTGGGAAACAATATATAATTTGATGATAAAAAACCATTAAAGTGTGTTTCAAACTAATGAAAAAATTAAGTTACGTGTTTCAGCAAAAAGACAGGAAAATGACTTGAAAATTTACTTGGAAAGGAAAAGCGAAAAGCGACAAAGAAATTGAAGCATTAAAAGGGAAAAGGACCAAATGTACAACGAAAAGGCTAAATTTGAAGACTCAAGACTCGAGGTAGATAGGTCGAGGTGCGACCATTGTAACAAGGTATTCTATGTGTTTATAAATCCTATAAGCTCAAGTGATAAAATAACCGAAGTCAAAATGGACAAAAAATGAACTCAAAAATCAGTTTTCTTTGGAGTCATAGTCGACTAGGACTTATCCCATAGTCGAATAAACCATGACGAAGTTAAGGTCACATTTCCAATTAAGCTATAGTCGACTAAACACTTAATGTAGTCGACTAAACATCCTTGCAGTCGATTAAATCCATTGATGTAGTCGACTAAAGCATGACGAAAATAAACTAGAAATTTAAATTATCCTATAGTCGACTAAGCCCCTCTGAGTAGTTGACTAAAGATTTTTCCCATCAGTTTGAGCCAACTTTTTCAATCTTTTCAAATGGCTCTTGTCTCCTCTTTAAGAGTGAGATCCAATCTCAAAACCCTAAAGCTTCCATATAAATAGAAAGAGATGTGGGTTTGCAAAAGAGGAGTTCTAGTGAATGAGAAAATACAAAAATCTTCATCTTCTTCTCTACCACTCTTTAAAAAGCCTTTGAAGGCAAGAAACAAAAAGTTTGATTTTCAACTCAAATCTTTGAAGCTTTAAACTGTAGTTTATCTTTTTATTCTCTCAAACTTATTCATTGAATTCATCCTTTGAGAATACATATCTATAGTTATTGAAATATCACCAAAAACACTTGACCTTATATTGATTTATCTTCCACAAAAACCTTAGGGTTTTTGAGTGTTTTTGTTCTTGAGTGATACAATTGATTACATACCATTTTTGTGATCTTGGGCAAGTAAAGCCCAACATTTTCAAGAGAGGATTTTTCTCTTGATTGAGAGATGAGCTTGTGAGCTCGTATGTAAAGGTTTACCATTCCACCTGTGAAGGAAGGGCCATAGTGAAAGGATGGGGAAAAGTCTCAAGAAGGGATTCTTGAGCCGAGGAGTAGGAGTTACTGAACCTCAAAAAATTGTGGTATCAATCTTTCTATCTCTATCTCTTTATTTCAATATCTTACATGCTATTATAATATTGTGATAATTTGCTTGATCAATTAACTTAAATTTATCTATGAAATATTTAATTGTTTTTTGAAATAGTTGCCATTTTGATATAGCTTGCTTGAATTTCCGAAAAGATTTAAAAGAGATTTTTGAACACCCTATTCACCCCCCTCTAGGGTCAATTAGTGACTAACACACTTCTTTTTATTCCCTACGTCACCCATTTAATTCTTAGGCTTGGTTTTCAGAGTTCTAGAAGTTTCAGGGCGTGACAACTTGGTATCAGAGCATATTCTTTCTCTATGGGATGACGAACGAGGGTCGTTACCACTTTTCACTTAGTGGTATTTTCTTACTACTTGTTTTCGCACTGGTTATCGTTTTCTTATGTTGTTGACTTGTGCATGTGTCAACATGATGTTATGGTTTTGTTGAACGTATTTTTGATTTATATGTTCTTTAGTCCTTCCTTTCTTTTTCTCGGATTGTTAGGGTTGTGTACTTGTTGATTCGGGAACTTCTCATCCTTTTATTTCTTCTGTCTTTGCTTCTTCCTTTGATTCATATTTGGGATTCACTATTTCTTCTCTTTTCGAGGCATTATGTGTCGACACGATAGTGGGATGTAGTGTGTACTTAACTCGAGTGTGTCGTGATTGTAAGGTCGCGATAGCGGGATGATCCTTAAAGTTTGACTTCATTCTCCTTGACATAACGAGCTTTGATGTCATTTTGGGAATGGATTGGTTATCAACCTTCCATGCATAAATTGATTGCTTTCGAGGTCGTATGTCTATGTGCACGCCTAAGGGTGAGTGCTTCCATTTCCTTGGTGGTCGCAACGACTCTCCTATTGCTTCATATTGTTTATGGAGTCATAACATATCTAGCTTTTTTTAGCAAGTTTATTGGCTGACGATGAGGTCCGGGGCTATGTTGGTGTACCTTGCGTTGTGTACAAGTATTGGGATGTCCTTCCCGATGATTTGAGTTTTGTTGCCTCTGCACCGCGATATAGAGTTTCTTAGGGTTTTTACACCCGCCCAAGAACATTGTTAGAAGTCGTGTGTACCTTCAAATTAGAAAAAGCACATGATGCGAGTCAGGTGTGTACAAAATATGTGGTTAAAAACAATACCTTAAAGATGCCCTACATTTTACCCTACTCAAGCGCACGTATCAATTGTAGAATAACAAATGGCTGAGTAAGAGATATCAATCCCACAGAGATAGAGATTGTTCACTTTAATAATTCAAAAAAAATACTGAATTATATTTTCTAAAATTTTTTTGTTTGGGTTGTCAAAGACAAAATTATCTATTTTAACTAATGATTATTTAAAAAGCAAATTAAATTGGTTGTGATTCAAATGAGAGAGAAAACTAGGATTTTCATTGCTCCACCACTAACCGCATAATATAGTTCCTCACTATATCAATTGTAAGAGGGCGATCCATAACTGTGAATCAGGTCGTACTAACAATAGCTAAATACGACCCCAAAAAGGAGTACCATCAACCGGATTGCGACAACCCATCTCATGACTGACCTAACTAGTACATGCCAATTATACTACTCTAATTTACTCCTACTGCATGAAAATAAACTAAAGCATGTCTATATTAAATTGCCAAGGCACGACCTGTGTCTACCTAGGGTTTGAAATTTCATTTCCACCATTGTGTAGAAAACCATAATTAAGCATCCGAGTTCTTGCTCATATTGAATAATAGTTGTGCAAAATAATACATTCATTCCATCTAATACAATAATTTAGAACAAACCCATAATTTTATATTGTAAATCAGTACGGTCTCTTAACTACTAGAATCATCACAGTATGGTCAACAGTTTCCCCTCGTTACAATTGAAAACAATGAAAGAACTATATTACTTGGCTAGGGTTTTGCTAGAAAACCCTAGATACTGAATTAGTTGTTCATGGTTGAAGGAGACTGCATCGTTGATATAGAATCAACCTCCATGGTCGTCGTCTCCGGATCTCTAAGTCTTAATGGTTCCTCCTTGGAATGATAGATGAATCTCGAAAAAATATTCTGAAAACTTATGTGTAGAGAATTCCCAAAATTGGGCGAAGAGGAGTCCCAAAATTCTGTAGCAAAGCTTGGTATTTATAGGCAAAGCAGAGGGAAACCCTAACATGGATAATAGGATTACCCTTTTTGGTAATTTCACACCTAACTAAGCAAAACCCTAATATCTGATGTATAATATGTGTATATTACATGCATAGAGGTGTTGGGGTTGAATTTAAATTCATCCAGGTCAAAATAGGATTTCAGCCCGAATTTGAAATTTTAAGCTTTTCTTGCAGGAGACCTCTCACTCTTTTGATCATATTTGAAACTACACAAGTTGGATGGAGTCATGTAATATATCGTTAGAAAGCTGACTTCAAGCTCTTGATGATAAATGTAAGAATCACCCCATTTGAACCTTTTTTGACCTAGATATGAGCTCGAAACGTTTACTAAAAGTTTGTGCCAAAAACACTATAGCATTCCGTACCTACGTTTCAAGCGTAGGGACAAGCGTAGAAACTCACTTTCTAGCCACTTTTTGCAACTGAAAGCATAGCAAAACCCCCGGAAACCACTTTTCTTGATAATTGATCTGTTTGAACTCCTTCGACTCCCTTGGTATGAAACTTGAAGTTGCGGCTCCGAAAAATGACGTTTCACCCTCCGGGAGACACTTTTCTATTGAAAAAACCTCTTTTGCTCTCTCTCTTGGATAGACACAAGCAATTCTCTAGATAATTCACAAAAGTTAGCTCGTAATCTTCATTAAGTTCCTAAAACACGCCTTGACATGCAAGCATAATAAAAATACCAAATAATAGAATGAAAGAACGTAACAATAGTTAGTTAAGGAGTCAAAATGTGTAATATTTGACACATATCACACCCCCAAACTTACATATTGCTAGTCCCTTAGCAATAAACTCAAGAAACTTTTTTTGTGATGATCTTTTTAATTAAACTACTATAACTAATCTAACCAATCTAACTGAATTCCTTGCTTTCATGAGGGTCGACGATTACACTTAGCACGTGTAACAACCCTTTTAAACCCCTAGGTTACCCTTAGTGGATGAGTGAAAACTCGTGAAGGTTTACAGAGATGGTACCTACGAACATCTCAGTTCTCTATAATCACGCAGTCATGAGTTCACACACAAGTTCAATTGAGTCATGAGATAATGTAAAAGACAACACGAATGAAAATACTCCCACTCACAACCGAATAATAATTATATCGAACTTCGTTTCATGAATGGTTCCCACTAAAGTGAACTATTTCACTACTTTCTACTCTAAATCCGGACAACCTTTTGTGATCTTGTGAACACTCGACTATGGTATTTCAATCTCTCTTTTCCTACTTCATTGATTAAAATTTGCCATTTTTCGTAAAAACTCATCTTTCCATCTTTCCATTTTTATCCTTTTTTGTCTTTCCAAGTCTCTGGACTTTCCAGAGAGAATTTTTAGTCCCGACCAACTAGGCCCAAGCTTCTTCCATGAGATTTATTCTCATTAGTTTTCTCCCCTATAAATGCGACTAGTGATATTGGTGATACCAAAGCCCAGTTACTCAGATCGAAGAATTACTTTTTGCATTTTATTTTCTCAAAGTAATAATATTTTTTCAATTTTTCCATTTCAACCATAACATCTCCCCTTCTCCCATTTTATTGTGGCAACATTAGTTTTTTAACTACATAGTCAAAGATCAACTTATTTCCCATAGTGAATGTGTGTTTGTGTTTACAGGTTAAAGTCGTCCTTCTTAATTTCAATTTCACTCATTCACTCACCCATGTAAAACCACATCACTTCACTAACTTGATCTAATCATTACTCTCATGAATGAGAATATCACATTACATACTACTCATGCATTATAGATAAAAACTCAATCGAATTCTAATGCAAAACATTCATGCATGAAAACAAAGAACTGCTCCAAAATTTTAAAATTTAAAATTTTGTTTTTCCCAAAAATTTTCATTCCTTGTAATACTATACCCTCACACCCAAACTTAAATCAGACCATGTCTTCATGGTAAAAAATAATATAGGAGAACATATGCAGTTACCCTTGAAGCTCAATTCTGGATTCCAAATCAAAACATGAATTCCCTCCCCAAAACTTGATTTGGATCACCTATAGCTATAATCAACAAAAGACAAATACCCAATCATAACAAGGGAAAAGAAATTTCATCATAAATATCCTGAAATCGACACAAATTTTCAAGGAATTAAATTTTTTTTTTCCAAATGATCTGGTCTTAAGGGCCTACAATCCTATAGAAAATGAAATTACCTAGACGATTGTGAAAACAACCTACAAGGGGGTGAATAGGCTTTTTGTCAATTTTATGATCAATTAAAATTATTTAGCGGAAATTCAATTTTAATTAGTCACAAATCCTAATTCTCAAAAACAGATCAATCATGCAAATATGAATATAAATGCATAAAATTAAATCATGACAAGGCACAGAGATTTCTACGTGGACAACTTTGGAAAGACACCAAGTAAAAATCATGGATACGTTCGGGTATCGATGCACTATGAATCACATAATTTGTATAGACTCTATGAAAACAACACTTACAACCGCAGTAATTTGTTGTTCTTCACTCGACGACTGAAATTCTAGATTCACTCGCGCTCCACGAAGCTCTCACTTCGATCTACGTACTCTGATGGCTCTGTTTCTCAATAGATCAAAATCACCATGAAGCCTCCTGCTACGATCTCCACACATAGATGACTCCATTCTTCAACGGATCAACGCAACCTCGTTGCTATAAATGGTGTGTGAATTGTTTAGCAATTATACCATTCAATCGTGCATAGAAATCGTCAATGTAGAAGCACGATTGAAGATGTCCAAAAATAAGAGAGAACTTGTGTTTCTCTAATCACTTAATAATATTCTCTCACCATATGTATATCTCTGTACAAGAAGAAGATGTTGTAGAAAACTTGCAGAGATTTCTTCAAGACGTGCCTCCTCTTGTTGTAGACTTGGGTATTTATAGACAATGATGATCTAAACCCTAAGTTTGCCCTTTCTCGTAATTTCACATCCAAACCCTATACTCTGGTGAATATATTGTATATTGAACGCACTTTGATGTATATAAGTCATGGTCATATCATAAAACCAACCCCTGAACAATTTGGACATCGCAGGAAAAATCAGCCAAAAGCTGAGCCTACGTGTCAAGCATAGGTCTAAGCGTACCTCCAAGCATAAAAATGTGTTTTCCAGCCACTTTTTGAAACTTAAAGAGTACGTATTTTTATCAATATGCTCACAACTACGCCAAAATGACCCTCTTGAACTCATGATACTTTTTGCTTGAAGTGACGACTTCGGAAAATGTCATTTTTTCCCTCCAGGAGACATTTTTCCTCAATATGCTCACTTTCGTGCTTCACTTGTATTTTTCATTACTTCAATGCTTGATTCTGGCTTTGATGAAGCTTATCGATGTCATTAACACCAAACTGACCTATCTAACACTCAACATGGTTATTGTCTAGAACATGCCATAAATAAACAATATACAAAAATGTTCTTACAATCTCTCCCTTGGCATTTCTGAGACAAAACCATGTTTTACAATATAGCCTCACAAGTAACAACATAACATCTATACCTATGAACACACACCAACAAACATAGATATAAACTGTCACCTTGCTTTCATGACGATCATGTTACAACAACACTGAACAAACCATTAAACGCAAGTGTTGAAAATAAATATAAACTAACATAATGATCATAACAACAATGCACACATAATGATCATCATTCTCCCTTGAGAAGAAACTTCCTCAACTCCCCCTTGCTAAAATACTTCTCCCTCTTAATCAATCAAACAATCTCTCCCCCTCACTTAATACTTCTCCCCCTTTTTGTCACTGAAATGTCAAGCAAAGAGAGTATACGCCATAGCAGCAATGTAGAGAAGGAAGTACTCAATGAAAAACACCAAGATATAGAACTCTATCAGATCATATTCAGATTCTCAAGGTAATAGAAATCTGTACTATGCATGACCCTAATACTAATGTATGAATGCAAAAATGTCATGAATAAGAATAAAATAAAATATTTTTGTTTTTCGAAATCTGTGAGCAAGGCAGTAGAGACAACAAGCAAACCATTTATAAATCATACTCTCAGATTTATCTCAGCCATTATACACACGGTATAGTAGAAAATCAACACACATACCTTGTAAACTCAAGAAAGCACAATTCAAGTTTTGCAAATAAATATATATATGAAGATTCTCATGTGCAAGCGCTAAGGCAACATGAAAAAATACATACTAAAGTTGATAATCTCCCCACCAACCGTGATGATAATTTAATCCAAGATCCAAACAAGAAGACAAAAAGAAAAAAATGTACTTTTTCTTTGTCACACAATTTCCTCATTTTCATCTTTTCAACTTTTTCACCATATCCATTTTTGTCTTTCTAAGCTTTAAACTTTCCAGCGAGGATTTTTAGTCCCGACTGGGCCTGTGCTTCTTCCATGGGATTTATGCTCATTAGTCTTCTCCCATTTTTAAACACTCAATGCTTATAGAGGCAAGAGGCCCGGTTACTCAGATTGAAGAACTATTTTTTACATTTTTATATTTTAAACATTTCATTTCTTTTCAACATCACCACAACATTCATACACATGCAAAAAAATATTTCATGGATAGACCAATCTAGCATAACTCATGAACCTTCATACCACTTCGGGTTAAATACAAAAATTAACAGATTCAGCAGACATTATAATCATCACCGAAGCAACTAGCACCTAAGATTAAAATTTTGTAATATAAAATAATCATGTCAAATGATCATTCAAAAAGCTTAGGATAGACTGATACCTCTACTTCACATTTGCATAATGAGAGAAGTAAATGTGAAAATAGAGTAAAATATGACAATTTTGTACTCTAGCCAAGCTCAACAATCTCAAAAAATTTATTTTCATGTATTTCAAAATCAAAAAGCATGCATGAATACCTATCAATTTTAGGAAAATAATGTAATGTGTTCCTAGAATGATAGATAAAAACATATCTTATTCCAAAGAAAGCATACCAATAGATTTCCTAAGACGAACATGATTTTGAAAATCTAATGGTTTTGTAAAGATATCTGCCAACTGAGAATCTGCGGATACGAACTTTAGAGACACTATACCATCTTCAACAAGATCACGAATGAAATAATGTGGAATATCTATATGTTTTGTCCTAGAATGTTAAACATGATTTTTAGAAATATTTATAGCACTTGTGTTATCACAGAACACAGTCTTTGTACCTTGAAAAAAACCCTAATCCTACAACATCTGACGCATCCACAAAACCTAAGTACAACAACTACCAACTGCTATATACTCAGCCTCAGCAAAGGAAAGAGAAACACAATGCCAAGCAACTAAGAAATTTCCAACATAAAAACATCCCCCTTTGGTACTTTTTTTTATCATCTACATTTCCAGCACAATCAGCATCAGAAAAAGATGCGATATCAGTATTAGTACCTGATGGATACCACAGTCCATAATTCACAGTCCCTTTAACATACATGATAATCCTCTTCACAGCAGTAATATGAGACTCCTTAGGACTTGTCTGGTAACGTGCACACAAACCAACACTAAAGCTATGTCAGGTCGATTGACAGTCAAGTACAACAAACTCCCAATCATACTCCTATAAAGTGTAGGATCAACATATTTGCCTTTAGTATCCAAGCTAAGCTTGACACTTGTACTCATAGGAGTGCGAACATCCTTTGCCTTTTCCAAACCAAACTTCTTCACCAATTTTAATGCATAACGAGTTTGGGAAACAAAAATCCCATCACTCAATTGTTTAACCTGGAACCATAGAAAGAAGTTGAATTCACCAATCATGCTCATCTCAAATTCATGTTTTATTTTATCTCCAAAATAATGAACAAGCTGATCAGAAGTGGAACCAAACACAAAATGATCAACATAGGTTTGAGCAACAACTGTATCACTCTCAATTTTCTGAATAAATAGTGTTTTGTCCACTCCCCCTTGGGCAAAACCTGTTCCCAAACAAAACCCTTTGGCTTGCTCCACATACAAAACCTTTACATCTATCTTTTTCAAAACCTTTTTCAACCTGTAAACATGACCCAGACAATGATGATCTTCAAACCCTTTGGCTTGCTCCACATATACTTCCTCATGTAGAATTCCATTCAAGAATGCACTCTTTACATCTATCTAATACAACTTGAATCCAAGATGACAAGCAATAGCAACCAAAATCCGAATAGATTCAAGCCTAGTAACTGGAGCGAAAGTCTCATCAAAATTAATACCCTCCATTTGAGTATATCATTGAGTAACAAGCCTAGCCTTATTCCTAACAACTGTACCATTTTCATCCTTTTTAGTCTTAAAAATCCACTTGGTACCAATCAGGTTTATCTCTTTTGGTCTAGGCACAAGATACCACACATCATTCTTAACAAACTTTGAAGTTCTTCCTGCATAACATTTATCCACTCACTATCTTGAAGAACTTCTTTGATATTTTTAGGTTCCAAGGAAGATGTATAGTATACATACGAAACCTCATTCCTAGCCTTTCTCCGTGTCACTATCATCTGATCAACATATCCTATAACATTATCCAAAGGATGGTACAACTCTACCCTTGCAGATGGTTCTTTAGAAGGAGTAGGCTGAACATCACAAATTTGATCATGTGATTCTGCAGATCTTGAAATATCATCATTAACCACATTATCCTCTTTCTTAACCTCAGAAGAATCATTATCCAATATAAAGAATGGCTTACTATCTTCCTTCTCAGCAGACATTGGAAACTCATCAACACACGAGTCATCAACCACTACATTCATAGATTCCATCATAGTTTGAGTTCTAAGGTTAAACACCCAATATGCTTGACTAGTTATTGAATAACCCAAAAATATTCCTTCATCACTCTTAGACTCAAACTTCCCAAGAGATTCACGATCTCTAAGAATATAACATTTTGCTCCAAAAACCTTGAAATATTTCACATTGTGTTTCTTGCCATTCCACAGTTCATAAGGAGTTTTTAAGGTGTCAGGCCTAAGATAAACTCTGTTTGAGGTGTAACACGCTGTGTTCACCGCCTCGGCCCAAAAATACCTAGGAACATTCGTACACTGTAGCATAATATTGGCCATTTCCTGAATAACCCTATTCTTTATCTCAACTACTCCATTTTGTTGAGGAGTTTTAGGTGCTAAAAATTCATGTTTTATTTCTCTCTCATCACAGAAAACTTCAATTTCTGAATTTTCAAACTCCCTTCCATGATCACTCCTCACTCTATAAATTGAACAATTCTTCTCAGTTTGAATTCTTAAACAAATCCTCTTAAAAATTTTAGAAGCTTTAGACTTTTCACTTAGAAATCCAACCCATGCAAACCTTGAGTAATCATCCACCATGACAAAAATATAATTCTTTCCTCATTTGCTCATGGTCGTAGTGGGACCCATTAAATCAATATGCAACAGCTCTAAAGGTCTAGAAGTACCAATGACATTTGTCGTTTTGTGCTGACATCTGACTTGTTTACTTTTCTAACATGATCCACACACAATCCCTTTTGTATAACCAAGCTTAGGGACTCCCTTAACAATTTCACTCTTAGTAATTTTTGTAATTCACGAAAACTAACATGTCACATCCGTTGATGCCAGATTTTAACTTTATCAAGTTTAACTCTATTGCATAGGAATTGAGAACTAGAAACAATGCAATAACAATTATCAGTTGAACGCATACCTTCTATCATGCAATTTCCAGAAGAGTCAATAATCGAACACTTATGAGGAGAAAAAGTGACTTTATGATTGTTATCACATATCTGACTTATGCTCAACAAATTTGCTTTAAGACCCTCTACATAAATCACATATTCTAGTTTAGGTGAACTGGGAATGACAACAGTACCTTTTCTTTTAACATTTGACTTTTTTCCATCGCCAAACGTTACTATCCCTTCATGACACTCCTCGAGAAATCCAAAAAATGAATTATCTCCAGTCATATGCCTAGAATATCCACTATCCAGATACCAAGAAGTAGATTTGCATGCTCTAAGAGCAATATGAACTACAAGAGAGTGTAGCTCACCTTTGCGAATCCATCCCTTCTTCATCTTCGGAGCTCCATCCACCAATGTTGACAAATTCTTCATTTCTTCATTCAGCATTCAAATTTGATCTTGAACATGATCTCCATGTTGAACTCTTTGTTCCTTCACTGACTTCAACACCTTCCCTCACAACTTAAAACACCTCAGTCGAATGTGACCTCTGACACCACAGTGGTGACATACATGAATAAACCTCTGAACTCTATCAGTCAACCTTCTATGATATCTAGCTATAAGAAAAGACTTGTTTTCAACAGGTCTTTTGACATAGGCATGAATACCAGGATTCCAATTTGAATTTCCTTGTGAAAAACTAGACGCTACATGGGAGGACTTTACAAAGGTGGTTTTTGCAACAACATTCGAATTCACAGTTACTCTAACAAAACCCAATCCATTTGTATTTCCTGCGGACTTTCCTACACTCAGCATATGAACAAGCTTAAGAGTTCCACTAGACCACTTCTGAATAGTTGAGTTAGCATCTTTCAGCTCTTTTTCCAAATATTTAATCTTAGTAGATTTCTAAACCAATTTCTTATTGAGACCATCTACTAACTTCAAAACCTCAGTCTTTTCAAGTTCAGACTTATTCAAATCCTCAATCAACTTGGCCTTTTGGGTTTGTAGAAGATTTAGAGTTTGAGAACTATTAACTAATTCGTCTTTTAAAGAATGCAATTATTTGTCCATGTTAAGACTTTTAGTCAACAGTTTGATGTGATTCTTGTGAAGTTGTGTCTTATCAAGTAATTTATTATAAGTCTCTTGAAGCGTTTTATCACAATCTTCATCACTCTCAGAACCTTCTTCTTCATACATCGCCAAACTTGAAACAACTTATTTAACCTCTTTACTCTGTACAACAAACACAGTGAAATTCTCAGAATCATCACCTACTTCTGATTCTGTCGCAACACTAGTTGATCCATTGTCAGAGTCATCACCCCAACTGACAGTTAATCTTTTGGATTTTTTCGAAGTGTTTGCACACTCTGCAGCTATGTGACCATATCATTGACATTCAAAACATTTTGGTTTCTTGCTTTTAGGATCAAACTTGTCTTTCCTAGTTTGAGTCTTATTTCTACTCTAGACTCACCCAACTTATCCCCAAATTTTTGTCCTTGGCTATTCTATTTAGCCTTAACAAATTTGTTCAACCTCTTAGCAAATATGAAATTATCATCCAGACTCAACTCACTTTGTTGATCAAATTCAACATGATCCTCCCTAGTGTTTTTGAAAGTTATGTTTTTCTCTTTTGTGCCACTAGCCTTCTTAGGAGGGTTTTTGAACATCTCCATCTCATACGATTTTAAATTTTCAGCCAATTCTTCAACTTTGATTTCTTTAAGACTCATGACCTTAGATATGACAGTCACCTTAGACCTAAAACGTTCAGGCAGACACCTTAGAATTTTTTTTAGTATGGTAGTATCGGGAATAGGCTCACGTAGATTATGACATAATGTCACAATATCAGTTAATATAGTCTCAAAGTCAGCAAAGACTTCATGCTCCTCCATCTTCAGCTAATCAAATTGAGAATTCAAAATTTGATGCTTTGATTGTTTCACCTTCGACGTTCCTTCATGAGTGACTTGGAGAATGTCCCAAGCTTCATTGGAAATTACGCACGTAGTAATCCTCTTGAACTCATTCAGAGTTACAACATTATCTAACCCATTCAACACCTTCGAGCTCCAATTCGCACTATTCGTCTCGGCAGCAGTCCACTCACTTGACGGTTTTGCTTTCATTTCATTAGTCGTATCATTTTTCACAATAGGAGGTCAATATCCTACTTCAGCAGCATTCCACGCTCTTTCATCTAGAGATTTTAAAAATGCTCTCATTCTCGCTTTCCAATATGAGTAATTAGAGCCATCAAACAAGGGGACCTAGATATGGAACCTCCTTCATGAGGCATCTCCATCGTTTAAGTACAGAATCTAACCCTAGGTAATTAACCTAAAAAGGGGCAACCATGCTTTGATACCAATTGAAATTACCTAGACGATAGTGAAAATAGCCTAGAGGGGGTGAATAGGCTTTTTGTCGATTTTATGATCAATTAAAATTATTTAGCAAAACTTTTAATTAGTCACAAACCCTAGTTCTCAATTTAATTCTCAAAAACAGATTAATCATGTAAATATGAATATAAGTGTAGAAAATTAAATCATGAGAAGACACAGATTTTTACGTGGAAAGCCTTAGAAAGACTCCAAGTAAAAATCATGGATACGCCCGGGTATCGATGCACTATGAATCAAAGAATTTGTACAAACTCTATGAAAACAACAGTTATAACCGCAGTAATTTGTTGCTCTTTACTCGATGTCTGAAAGTCTAGATTCACTCGCACTCCACGAAGCTTTAGCTCCGATTTCCGTACTCAGACGGCTCTGCTTCTCAACATATCAAAATCACTACGAAGCCTCCTACTTCGATCTTCGCACACAGATGACTCCGTTCTTCAACGGATCAATGCAACTTCATTGCAATAAACGGTGTGTGAATTTTTCAGCAATTATACCATTCAATCGTGCATAGTAATAGTCGATGTAGAAACACGATTTTTCAGCAATTATACCATTCAATTTGTCTTTCACTTGTACTCTTCATTACTTTAATGCTTGATTCTGCCTTTGATGAAGGTTATCGATGTCACTAACACCAAACTAACCTATCTAACACTCAACATGGTTATTGTCTAAAACATGCCATAAATAAACAATATACAAAAATGTTCTTACCAAAATAAAAATAGAAACAAAGACAAAGGCGTGGCCTTAAGGGTCTACCGTCTCTAAGAATTGAAATTGCAACGACTTGACTTTAAAAGGACTACAGACTCTAAGAATTAAAATTACATAAATTAAATGATATCCTATTCTACAAACCTAGGCTAGAAACTAACTTTCACACTCTAGGACTAATGTTTAACGTCGTCGGCACGACAAGACCACTCAAAGGGTTATCCAACACCCTTCCTCTCTGCAACACTCCCACTACTCATAGGATAAAATGTAGGAGACGACTCTCTCAGTGCTTTCACCTGTGAATAATTAGTATTATCTATGACATCAAATATAAAACAATAATCACCATATAAAGACATCATCTATCACGTTATAACTTCACCCCAAATACAGGTAATGTGTCCAACAGATCCTCCTTCAACATCTTATGTAAGGTTTCCTCCACCAATTCATCATTCTCCATTAAACTGACTTATCCCATAAATTTCTGTCCCGGATCAATCTCCTCATAAATCTTTAGCCGATGACCACGCCTCTTTAACTTCTCACTTTCCAACCCAACCTCTTCGTGGGGGTAAACCGATTTAACTCTAAATGGTCCATCCCTTCTTAACCGGATCTTACCTGGAAACAATTTCAGTTTCAAATTATGTCGCCGTCCCTTCTGGCCGAGCTCAAGGGACTGAAGTCGAACAAGCTTAGCATGATGTACTCTTGTCCGAGATATGTAAATTTGAACTTCCTTATACACATAATTCTAAATCCCCTCACACTCATTTCTTTCCCAGGCATACAGCTTGTCTACCTTGTTTATACTCAACACTCGCTCATTTGGAAAGGGGTCCTTAAGAGGGGTGTCATCCTTAGTAGGCTCTATGATAGTTCGTGGCAAATGCTCAGATCTAACATTCTTTATACTCTTTTTATCTTTCAATACATCATCCTCCCTAAACAACACCATCTCAGGAAGTGTACATTCAGACACCAACTTATGTGGAGGAATAAGTTGAGGTTCAAGAGACTCTCTTGATGATCTCTCTAACGGCGAGTACAACACAGCTTCCAATTCTGCAATAACTTCCAAATTTCAAAATTCACCTCTGATCTTTTCATCATTAAGGTCTTCTCTCAACCTTCAGTGCCGTCATACAACCCAATCTTATAAAGTGAGTTGTCGGGCACCAATGTTGTTGGTGACACAAATGGAGATTTAGGCGAATCTCTTGGCTCATCCCCTGGTTGCAAACCTAGATTTCTTTCAAATGCATTCGATCTTTCCATCACAACATCCAAGGCATTTCTTGCTCGACTTTGAGGTATCGGTTCTTCACAAGCCTTATTGAATTCTTCTACATTAAGCACTCAATCAGTGTATTGATTCGATGACTTGTATAAAAAACATTCATCCTTACCTTCATATTCTCGAAAGATAGATCCATCGCTCTTGTCCTTCAATCGATATGCGCATCAGTTCTATCCAAGAATGGTCTTCCTAATATCACTAGGATATGTTTCTTCAAGTCTTGAACAGTTTATGTATCAAGAATTATGAAATCCACTGAAAAGTAGAACTTGTCTTCCTGAATGATGATATCTTCTAAAACTCCCCTTGATTGCTTAATCAACCTGTTTGTAAATTAGAGCTCCACCGAAGTAGGACTAAGCTCTCCCAACCCTAGCTGTGGATAAACAGAATAGGGTAGTAAGTTATCACTCGCATCCAAATCAAGAAGAGCTCTACCAATTTACTTGTCACCAATGACACATGGAATAGTGGGAGCACCAGGATCTTTCTTCTTAGGTGGTATGTTACTTAGAAGCAATTAACTCACTTGTTTAATCATCATGATCTTCTTTGGAGTCTTTGTTCTATTTTTCCGCTTTTGCGTATAGAGGTCCTTGAAGAACTTAACATAAGGTGGTATTTGGTCTATAATGTCTAAGAGAGGTAGATCAATCTTGACTTGTCGGAATGTCTCCAACATGTTTGACTCTTTATTCTTATCATTTCTGGTTATCTCTCTAAGACGTTGATGGAATGGTGCTTCCTCTTCAAATGATGCCCTTTCTGGCTTTTCATCTTCATCCACTTGAGATTGATCTTTTTGGACTCTGTCAGCCTTCTTTCTTCGCTCTTCTTCGGCTTCCTTTCTTTGCACTCGTTCCGCTTCATTTCTTCTCTACAACCTCTTCATGTTCCTCCTCATATCTAATCTCCACTTCCCTTACACTTCTCAGAGTCGTAATGGCTTGGATTGTTTCATAATTATGCTCAGCAAATGAACCATGACCCCTACTTGTTAACTCTTTGGATTAACCACTGGTTACCTCAGTAATCTTTCCTTTTCAAACCTATTCACCACATTAGCTAGTTACCCCATTTGGGTTTCTATCTGAGCAATGGATTGGAATATAGAGTTCATTGATTGGATAGATGCTTTAAAATGATTAGATTGATTTTTTAACTCCTTCAAGGCGCTGATCACCTCTTCTTCAAAGCCAGGTGGTCTTGGTGGTGGATTTTGAGTTTGATTTTGATGTTGGAGATGATTTTGAGGATATGAAGGGTACACTTGATTTGGATTGAATCCTCGAGTTTAGTTTCGTTGAGGCTGAGTTATGTAATTATATGGTTGGACAGCCTGATTAGTATTGAATGGTTAGAGAGCCTGAGAAATATTGAATGGCTGGAGAACGTGAGAATTATTGGATGGATGTCTGGGTTGGTAATTTGACTGAGGATTTCTAGCCATGATTGTTGGTTGGGATTTGAATGATTATTGACTCTATTGGAATCTTGGATGTGGATTCTCCACATTTGTAGATCCATAGGATAGAAATGGGTGATTTATGGCATTTGAGGTTTATGAATTAGTGAAAAGAGCATTATTTGAATAGTTCTACAATGCCTTAGCATCGGTAGCCATTATGTCCTGACACTCAGTTTGAGAATTGATAAGTGCCAAATATTATATATTTAAACCCCTTAATTTACATCTTTTAGTTCTATAGTGATATCTTTTATTCAAGTTTTATGATATTTTTGTGTTTATCTTATTTTCTAGGTCTTCATGAAGAATTCAATCAATTCCATGCAAATTGGGTCATCAACTATGCATGAAATATATTCATCCTGACCACCCTTTAGTTAAATGCCTATAAATAATTCTGTGTTTTGATTCTGGAAATGGCATTGGTACCATTGGAAAGGTAATTCAGAGACCTTCAATTTGAGCACAAGAATGACCTTATTTCGATTTGAAATGAAGACGTTATGGCAGTTGCAAGTCAGGTTCAAAACTGCAGAATTGTGCAGAATTCAATGCGGGTTCGGGTTTACCAAAGGGTGATGCGAATTTTACATCTTCTTGAAGATTTACCACATTCATTGGATTATGATTTTACAAGAGTAAATCTGATCCATGTCAAGAAACAAAGGCACGTGGAAGAAACAAAGACACATGTAAAAAGAAGACAATGGGGTGGAAAGTAATGAATATTCAAACAAAAAGAAATCCAATTTCTCTTTTCTAGTTGTCATTTGATTCCATATTTTCCCTATAAATAGAGGTAGTCTTTCATTTGTAAGAAAAAGAAAAGGAGTGAAGAGAAACATAGTGATTTATACATTTGTAATGGAAGAGTAATTCTCTAGCTAAGGCTAGGGAATGAATTTAAAATGAAGAACCAAGTGTTTGCATATCCAAGTATTTAGTGCTTCAAGGTTAGTATTATTGATAATATATGAATCTAATAATTTTATTCAATGATTCTTTGCCTCTTTATGCCATGTATATTGAGTTCTTTGAATCAATGAATACACTTATATAATTACATCTAAGATTCATTATGCCATACAATGATATAAGTAATGCTCAACCCACTTTATGTGGTGTTCTTGATTTCTTATGATCTTACATAGGTATAATGAATACTTTGAATGTAATTACATCATCATAGTTCACAATTCTTATGATTCATATGTAATTAATAATACTACTTATTTAAATGAGATTTACTAGATCATTAGTATGTTTATTATTATTGCTAATATAGGCATGATTTGTAGAGTTGCTTCATTAGCGACCACTTTCTTGCCATAGCATTTATAATGAACATATAATGTTTCTATTAGTTAACTTATATAATTCATTTAGTATGTCAATTATTTATTGGTTATAGGCATGATTTGGAGAGTTGCGTTGTTAGTATGGATTATCCTACCAAGCGACCCCTTTCTTGCCATGCAAATATAATTAACATATGATGATTGTATTAGTTAACTTTTTATTACTTATTTGGATATGTGGTACACTTGGTTTCGACATTGTAAAGGAATTCCCAATGCCTTAGTATTTAATTTAATTCAAGAACACAACCAAAATCAATCAATCAAATCAATTCAAGGACAAAAATAAAATTCATTTTTCATACATCTTTCCGACTCTCCCTGAGGTTCGACACTTGGACTCACCGAAGACTATATTATAACTTGACTACCTATACTTGGGTATTGTAACGTGGAACACATTTCTAGACACGTCAAGTTTTTGGCGCCGCTGCCGGGGAGACGGCGAAAGAAGAAATTTGAGTTTTGTAATAAATTTATTTTATTTTATTTTATTTTCATTTTGTTTATGATTGTTTGGACACGAAATTCTGTAGGACGTGTTGAAAGAAATCTTGTAGTGGGTACATCTTTTTGTAATCCTTTGTATTCAGGATCATTGTGTTCAATGGAGGACGATCAAAGTGTGCATGGAGATAATGAAGAACATCAAATCCCAAGAGGAGTGGAAGTTCCTCCCGGTCCTCATGTCCGAACTATGAGGGATTATCTCCAACCACCGCGAAGCACTGCACCATCATGTATTATTCTTCCTCTTCATGCCAATACTTTTTCTTTCAAGCCAGGTATGATTCAATTATTACCTAGCTTTCATGGTATGGAATCTGAAAACCCTTATCTTCATCTCAAAGAATTCGAAGAGGTATGTTCTACTTTCCGAGATCGGGGGACTACTGAAGAAGTTGTAAATCTTAAATTGTTTCCCTTTTCTTTAAAAGACAAAGGCAAAATTTGGTTAAATGCACAAAGGCCTTGCTCCATTAGATCATGGCAAGACTTACAAGCGGAATTTTTGAAAAAGTTTTTTCCGGTTCATAGAACCAATGCTTTGAGACGACAAATTTCAAATTTTTCTCCCAAAAATAATGAAACTTTTTATGAATGTTGGGAGCGTTTCAAAGAACTTTTAAATGCTTGTCCACATCATGGGTATGAGAATTGGAGTATAGTGAGTTTCTTTTATGAATCTCTACCGGCTCATATGCGCCAATTTGTCGAAACCATGTGTAATGGAGACTTTTTAAACAAAGATCCCGAGGAAGCCTTTTTGTTTTTTGACCAAATAGCCGAAAGTGCCCAAACTTGGGACACTTGTCATCTTGATGAAAGAACTAAACTTCCGGGAAGGGGTGGAATTTATCATTTAAAAAGTGATGATGATTTAGGAGCAAGAGTAATGCATTTAACTAAGAAATTGGAAGCCTTAGAGTCCAAAAATGTGAATGGGGTTAATGCAATAGGAGAAGTAGTGTGTGGAATTTGTGATGAACTTGGACATTTGACAAATGAATGTCCGACAATCCCTGCATTTAAGGAAGTCCTTAATGCTCCGGTCGAAGTCAATGCTTTCAATACTTTCAAAAAACCACAGAATTCTCCTTACTCTGAGACTTACAATAGAGAATGGCGGAATCACCCCAACATTAGTTGGAGTAATTCTAATTTTCAACAAAGTCAACCCCAACCAAGGCCACAAGCTCCTTATGTTCCACCTCCCAAAAGAGATTTGGAAGATATTCTTGCACAATTCATTCAAAAAAATGATCAAAAGTTTGACCAAATTGTGCAGTGTACCAACCAATTCATGCAACACATGCAAAAGACTGACCGAGCCATTGATGATATAAGGTCTCACATATCAAAATTAACCCCCATGCTTTCACCTCAAGAAAAAGGTAAATTTCCTGCCCAACCTCTTCCTAATCCACAAGGCCAATTTATGGTCCAAAGTGGAGAACCTTCCCAAGTCAACATGGAACATGCCAAGTCAATCACTATCTTAAGAAGTGGAAAGGTGGTTGATAAAACTATTTCAAAGACCCAAAAGCCCGAGGAATTGGAACCTTCAAAGGAAGCTGAGAAAAAGAGCGAGAATGAGCAAGAAAATGAGGAAATTGAAAAAATCAAAAATAGTGTCACTGTTCCATTCCCACAAAGATTAAATCAATCTTTGTCGGCAAGTTCCAATGCTGAAATTCTTGAAGTCTTTAAGCAAGTAAAAGTCAACATTCCATTGCTTGATGCTATCAAACAAATCCCTTCTTATGCGAAATTTTTAAAAGACATGTGCACAACGAAGAGGAAGATGAATGTAAGAAAAAAGGCTTTTATGACTGAACAAGTAAGTTCCATTTTACAAAACAAGAGACCTTTAAAATTCAAAGATCCTGGTTGTCCCACAATCTCTTGTATCATTGGGAATTGTCATATAAAAAGAGCGTTGCTTGATCTTGGAGCAAGTGTAAACTTACTTCCATTTTCGGTATATGAACAATTGGGTTTGGGGGAACTTAAGGCAACTAATGTGACATTACAACTAGCTGACCGTTCAGTGAAAGTCCCTAGAGGAGTTGTGGAAGATGTTCTTGTTCAGGTGGATAAATTTTATTTTCCTGTGGATTTCATTGTGCTCGACACCCAACCAGTGTCCAACCCCTCGAGTCAAATTCCAGTGATTTTGGGAAGACCATTTCTTGCAACCTCAAATGCTGTCATCAATTGCAAAAATGGAATTGTGAAATTAACTTTTGGGAATATGACTCTTGAACTTAATGTTTTCTCCTTAAGTAATCAACATAAGGAGTATAATGAGGAAGAAGTCGAGGGGGTTAACTTCATTGAAACAGTTGTGGAAGAATATTTTGAAAAGTCTTTTGTATTAGATCCATTAAAAAAATGTTTAAATGAATCTAATACTTATTTACACAACATTGACTCATTACTTGATGATCCACAGGAACAGAAGATTGCAATGGGGATACACATGGTACATGAAGATATTGTCATCACAAGAGAAGAGCAAAACTTGGAATTTAAGCCATTACCGAGTGACTTGAAGTATGCCTTTTTGGGAAGCAACAATACTTACCCCGTGGTAATTTCATCCAAACTCGATGGTAAGCAAGAGGTAAGATTGATTAAAATTCTTGAAAAATATAAAAAGGCAATTGGGTGGACTTTAGCCGACCTCCAAGGTATAAGCCCTTTGGTTTGTACACACAAAATTTATCTCGAGGAAGAGGCTAAAGCAACAAGGCAACCTCAAAGAAGATTAAATGCACATTTGCAAGAGGTTGTAAGAAATGAAGTTTTAAAATTACTTGATGCAAAAATCATCTACCCAATCTCAGATAGTAAATGGGTAAGTCCTACACAAGTAGTACCCAAGAAATCTGGATTAACTGTAGTAAGAAATGAGCATAATGAACTTATACCCCAAAGAGTCACTTCAGGGTGGCGAATGTGCATTGACTATAGGAAACTAAATTCTGTGACCCGGAAAGATCATTTTCCCTTGCCATTCCTAGATCAAATGCTTGAAAGGGTTGCAGGTCATAGTTTTTACTGTTTCTTAGATGGCTACTCGGGGTATAATCAAATTGAAATTGATTTAGAGGATCAAGAAAAGACCACTTTCACATGTCCTTTTGGAACATTTGCATATAGAAGAATGCCCTTTGGTTTGTGCAATGCACCAGCCACTTTTCAAAGTTGTATGCTTAGCATTTTTAGTGACATGGTGGAACGTGATCTTGAAATTTTTATGGATGATTTTACTGTTTATGGATCCTCATTTGATAAATGTCTTACAAATCTTGAGAAAGTCTTGTGCAGGTGCGTGGAGAAGAATTTAGTACTCAATTGGGAGAAATGTCACTTCATGGTGACACGTGGAATTGTGTTGGGTCATATTATATCATCAGAAGGAATTGAGGTAGACAAAGCCAAAATTGATGTCATTACCAAATTGCCAATTCCAAAAACGGTAAAAGACATCCGATCATTTCTTGGGCATGCTGGTTTCTATAGGAGGTTTATTAAGGATTTTAGTCTTATTGCAAAACCCTTATGCAACCTTCTAGCCAAAGATACACCATTTGAGTGGAATGAAAAATGTGATAAAGCCTTTGTCAAACTCAAAGAAATGCTCACTACTACACCCATTATGCAATCACCGGATTGGAGCCTACCATTTGAGCTAATGTGTGATGCTAGTGACTATGCTGTGGGGGCGGTACTTGGCCAAAGAAAGGAAAAGAAACCATGTGTTATATATTATGCAAGTAGAACGCTCAATGATGCTCAAATGAACTACACCACCACAAAAAAAGAGCTTCTTGCTATAGTATTTGCACTTGACAAATTCAGGTCATACCTAATTGGTTCCCCAATTGTTGTTTTCACCGATCATGCTGCACTTAAGTATCTTCTTACAAAGAAAGATTCTAAACCCAGACTGTTGAGATGGATCCTTCTACTTCAAGAATTCAACATCCACATCAAAGACAAAAAGGGAGTAGAAAATGTGGTGGCAGACCATTTGTCCCGCCTTACTTTTAATGAATCTTTAGAACCCTGTCCTATTAAAGATTCATTTCCAGATGAGAATTTATTTTCTATTTCATCTGTACCTTGGTATGCTGATATTGTGAATTATCTTGTTTCAGGTAAAATGCCAATAGCATGGTGTGCTCAAGATCGGAGGCGATTTGTCCAAGAAGCTAAAAGGTTCTACTGGGACGAACCATACCTTTACAAGTATGGCGCCGATCAAATCATTCGACGATGCATCCCAGATGAAGAAATTGAAAGTGTGATGTCTTTCTGTCATAATGAGGCTTGTGGAGGTCATTTTTCTTCAAAGAAAACAACCGCAAAAATTCTTCAATGCGGACTTTATTGGCCTTCCATTTTCAGATACACCCACAACTTTTGCAAAGCCTGCCCAAGATGTCAAATGCTAGGGGGAATTACGAGACGAAACATGATGCCATTGAACCCAATCTTAATCCTTGAGATATTTGACTGTTGGGGCATCGATTTCATGGGACCATTCCCATCCTCATCTGGTAATTTGTATATTTTACTTGCAGTTGATTATGTTTCAAAATGGGTGGAAGCTAAAGCTTGCAAGGATAATACTCACAAAACTGTCGTGAAATTCTTAAAAGAAAATATCCTTGCAAGGTTTGGCATTCCTAAAGCAATCATTAGTGATAGAGGGTTGCACTTTTGCAATCGTACAATTGAGAAACTCATGCAAAAATATGGTGTTACACACAAAGTTTCGACCGCCTACCATCCTCAAACAAATGGGCAAGCCGAATTGGCTAATAGGGAGATAAAACAAATTTTAGAAAAAACGGTAAATCCAAATTGTAAAGATTGGTCATTACGTTTAAATGATGCACTTTGGGCTTACCGTACTGCTTTTAAAACCAATCTTGGAATGTCTCCCTATCGGCTAGTTTATGGTAAGAGTTGTCATTTGCCTGTAGAATTAGAACATAAATCTTTTTGGGCAGCTAAAATAATGAACTTTGATTTTGTTAAGGCAGGTGAAAATCGAAAATTGCAACTCGACGAACTGGAGGAATTAAGGAGGGATGCATATGACAATGCCAAGATATATAAGGAAAGGGCGAAAGCATTTCATGAGAAAAAGATTTTGAGAAAAGATTTTCAAATTGGGCAAAAAGTTCTTGTATATGATTCTCGTTTACATCTTTTTCCCGGAAAACTAAAATCAAAATGGAAAGATCCCTTTTTAATCAAACATGTGTATCCATATGGCACCGTGGATGTGGAAGATCCAAGTAATGGTTTTGTTTTTAAAGTTAATGGACAACGATTGAAGTCATTCTTTGAAATTCCAACTCTAAAAGAATCCATGTCTTTAGAAGACCCAACCTATGTGTAAAAACATTGGTTGTTCTTTAGAGTGTGTGTATATATATTGTTTTGTTTTGCAGATTTGTTTCCTCTTTTCTCATCACAGAATAGGTAAGATTTCAACCTTACAATCTCTTTATACATTGAGGACAATGTCCATTTCAAGTTTGGGGGTAAGGTGATTATATTTTGTTTTTATTTTGTATTATTATTTTGGGTGATTGTATTTAGTTTTTATTTTGTTTTCAATTTTTTTCAATTTGTGATGTGTTAAAAAATAAAAAATAAAAAAATTGAAAATTTTATTAAGTTCTTCATTCGAAATATATGATTGAGGTCAAGGATAAGTTAATTTGTGAACATGTTATGACTAGGAAGATAGTTGTATACAATTACCCCACTCATGAGTACGTAATAGTTTGATTAAATTGATTTTTAAGATGTGGTCCACATGGGTGAATAGATGAGTGAAATTGAAACCGAGAAAGATAGTTTTGACCTATAAGCACTTGCACATATTCTCTATGGGACGATTAATTGATCTTTGACTATGTAGTTGAAAAAATAGTTTTGTTTCAATGATAAGGGGAAAAATCTGGAAAAAAACAAATAAAAATGCAAAAAGTAGTTCTTCGATCTGAGTAACCGGCCCTTGGTATCACCAATATCATTGTTCGCGTAAAAAGGGGAGAAAACTAATGAGCATAACCCATGGAAGAAGCTCGGGCCCAGTTGGTTGGGATTAAAAAAATCCTCGCTGGAAAGTCCGGAGACTTAGAAAGACAAAAAGGGATAAAAATGCAAAAGTGATTTTGAAGTTGTGTCATGGCAAAACTTGATCAATGAATTAGAACAAGGGAGATTAGTCTACTATAGAGAATGTTCACAAAAACACGGGAAACTATGTGGATCGGATGTAGAAATTAGCAAGTTTATTTCACCACTGTGGGGACCATTCTTTTAAATTTAATTCATGAAAACTGTTATTTATGAGTGAGTGGGGATAATTTGTATGCATTCTATTCTTACGACATCATAGCATTACATGATTAATGTGTATTTGATTTCATGAGCATACAAGAATGAAGAATAAAAAATAATAATAATAAAAATAAAAAAAAAGGTTGTTTGTGGGTATCATTTCTGTTAAACCCTCACGAGACTTCACTCGTCCTACTAGGGATGCCTAGGGGTTTAAAAGACTTATCAATTTTAATTTTACTCTTTTTAATTTATGTTGGTATTACTAGGGACTAGTAATATGTAAGTTTGGGGGTGTTGATAAGTGCCAAATATTATATATTTAAACCCCTTAATTTACATCTTTTAGTTCTATAGTGATATCTTTTATTCAAGTTTTATGATATTTTTGTGTTTATCTTATTTTCTAGGTCTTCATGAAGAATTCAATCAATTCCATGCAAATTGGGTCATCAACAATGCATGAAATATATTCATCCTGACCACCCTTTAGTTAAA
The DNA here is from genome assembly GCA_963922005.1 of Cornus suecica. Taxonomy (NCBI): domain Eukaryota; kingdom Viridiplantae; phylum Streptophyta; class Magnoliopsida; order Cornales; family Cornaceae; genus Cornus; species Cornus suecica. Next base: position 30,426,713 of record OY998246.1, on the reverse strand, counting down.
TGCCTATAAATAATTCTTTGTTTTGATTCTGGAAATGGCATTGGTACCATTGGAAAGGTAATTCAGAGACCTTCAATTTGAGCACAAGAATGACCTTATTTCGATTTGAAATGAAGACGTTATGGCAGTTGCAAGTCAGGTTCAAAACTGCAGAATTGTGCAGAATTCAATGCGGGTTCGGGTTTACCAAAGGGTGATGCGAATTTTACATCTTCTTGAAGATTTACCACATTCATTGGATTATGATTTTACAAGAGTAAATCTGATCCATGTCAAGAAACAAAGGCACATGGAAGAAACAAAGGCACATGTAAAAAGAAGACAATGGGGTGGAAAGTAATGAATATTCAAACAAAAAGAAATCCAATTTCTCTTTTCTAGTTGTCATTTGATTCCATATTTTCCCTATAAATAGAGGTAGTCTTTCAATTGTAAGAAAAAGAAAAGGAGTGAAGAGAAACATAGTGATTTATACATTTGTAATGGAAGAGTAATTCTCTAGCTAAGGCTAGGGAATGAATTTAAAATGAAGAACCAAGTGTTTGCATATCCAAGTATTTAGTGCTTCAAGGTTAGTATTATTGATAATATATGAATCTAATAATTTTATTCAATGATTCTTTGTCTCTTTATGCCATGTATATTGAGTTCTTTGAATCAATGAATACACTTATGTAATTACATCTAAGATTCATTATGCCATACAATGATATAAGTAATGCTCAACCCACTTTATGTGGTGTTCTTGATTTCTTATGATCTTACATATGTATAATGAATACTTTGAATGTAATTACTTCATCATAGTTCACAATTCTTATGATTCATATGTAATTAATAATACTACTTATTTAAATGAGATTTACTAGATCATTAGTATGTTTATTATTATTGCTAATATATGCATGATTTGTTGAGTTGCTTCATTAGCGACCACTTTCTTGCCATAGCATTTATAATGAACATATAATGTTTCTATTAGTTAACTTATATAATTCATTTAGTATGTCAATTATTTATTGGTTATAGGCATGATTTGGAGAGTTGCGTTGTTAGTATGGATTATCCTACCAAGCGACCCCTTTCTTGCCATGCAAATATAATTAACATATGATGATTGTATTAGTTAACTTTTTATTACTTATTTGGATATGTGGTACACTTGGTTTCGACATTGTAAAGGAATTCCCAATGCCTTAGTATTTAATTTAATTCAAGAACACAACCAAAATCAATCAATCAAATCAATTCAAGGACAAAAATAAAATTCATTTTTCATACATCTTTCCGACTCTCCCTGAGGTTCGACACTTGGACTCACCGAAGACTATATTATAACTTGACTACCTATACTTGGGTATTGTAACGTGGAACACATTTCTAGACACGTCAAGAATACTCAGCTTCTACTTCTAGCATCTCTCTAGGAAGGGAATAAATTTACTGAAGAAACTTGTCAATTCTCTCTAACTTCTCTCCTATCAACGCTACTGAATCTCTCACATCATCATTATTCACGACATAAGCTTTCTCAGATCTTCTATCATGTCCACCTCTAGCCCTCAACTCAGATTCATATTGAATCGTATTCTCACTAATATTATCAAACAAATCTAAGAGTTCTTTTGCCGGCTTCAGGATAAATTGACCTTGTGTTGATGTATCAATCAAAGTTTTATGTGTATCTCCAAGTCCCATGTAAAAATTCTTAGCTACATCCTGTTCAGAGAACCTATGGTAGGGACACTTATACTAGATTTCACTATATCTCTCTCAAGCATTATGAAACTTCTCACCAGGTAATTCTCTAAAACTTTTGATCGCATCCTGGGCTTCCGAGGTCTTTCTTATGGGATAATGCTTTTCTATGAATTCTCTTTGAAGGGCTTCCCAATCAATATTAATTGCCTTATCCAATTTGACGTACCATTTTTTAGCTCTTTCTCTCAACGACTAAGGAAATAGACGCACTCGCAAATCATTCTTAGACAGATTATAATACCTAACAGTCGAGGCAACCTCTAAGAAATCATTAATATGATGGTATGGGTCTTTTATCTTAAGGCTAAAAATTTTTGGAAGCATATTGATAACGGTTGTTTTGATCTCGAAGTGTTTCGCGCCTTCTACTTCTAGGAAATCAGCATATGAATCATGCACATCCGGTGTGTAGTATCCTTTCAAAGATGTGGTTGGTGTCCTTAGTAGATTGGCTCTTTGGTCACCCATCTTCTCGAAATCCTTTTTTTTTTCCTGATAATCACAAAGTCGCAATTTTGAGGTCCTTAACGACGTATTTTGGCCTAAAATCAACTAGGCTCACTATATTGTAGTGAGTTTTGCTCAATGGCCCTTTTACACTCAATCGGAGTTTCTGACAGTTTATACAAAAACCTGCAGATTTTTTTTGTCCAGAAAATAAAACAAACTACTTTTAAACTCTTCTAACTATTAACAAAAACAAAGCTAAAATTATGTGAAAAATTAAGATAAACTAAAACTCATAAGAGGTCCAACGTCGTACCTTTCACTACTCCGCCAAATCCCTTTGTGTTTCTCAGAGTACCTCGTAAAAACACAAAAAATTCAACTTTAAATACAATACAATAACGTAATGTAAATAAACTACTAAAGCTAATGAAAAATGCTTAGTCCCCGACAATGACACCAAAAACTTGATGCGCGTCAGGTGTGTACAAAATATGTGGTTTAAAACAACACCTTAAAGAGGCCTTAGGTTTTACCCTACGCAAGCGCACGTATCAATTGTAGAATAGCAAATGGCTTGAGTAAGGGATATCGATCCCACAGAGATTGAGATTGTTCACTTTAATAGTTCAAAAAAAATACTGAATTATATTTTCTGAAAATTGTTTGTTTGGGTTGTCAAAGACAAAATTATATATTTTAACTAATGATTATCTAAAACACAAATTAAATTGGTTGTGATTCAGATGAGAGACAAAACTAGGGTTTTCATTGCTCCACCACTAACCGCATAATATAGTTCCTCACTGTATCAATTGTAAGAGGGCGATCCATAATTGTGAATCCGGTCGTACCGTAAATAGCTAATTATGACCCCAAAAAGGAGTACCATCAACCAGATTGCGACAACCCGTCTCATGACTGACCTAACTGGGGCATGCTAATTATACTACTCTAATTTACTCCTTCTGCATGAAAATAAACTAAAGCATATCTATATTAAATCGCTAAGGCACGACCTGTGTCAACCTAGAGTTTCAATTTTCACTGTCACCATTGTGTAGAAAACCATAATTAAGCATTCGAGTTCTTGCTCATATTGAATAATCATAGTTGTGAAAAATAATACATTCATTCCATCTAAGACAAAAATTTAGAACAAACATATAATTTTATATTGTAAATCAATATGGTCTCTTAACTACTACAATCATCAAAGTATGGTCAATAGTTTCCCCTCATTACAATTGAAAACAATGAAAGAACTACATTACTTGGCTAGGATTTTGCTAGAAAATCCAAGATACCGAATTAGTTGTTCATGGTAGAAGGATACTCCATCATTGATGTAGAATCTCCCTCCATGGTCGTCGTCTCCGGATCTCTAAGTCTTGAATGACACCTCTTTGGAATGATAGATGAATCTCCAAACAATATTCTTAAAACTTATGTGTAAAGAAGTCCTAAAATTGGTTGTAGAGGAGTCCCAAAATTCTGTAGCAAAGCTTTGTATTTTTAGGCAAAGCTGAGTGAAAACCCTAACTTGGAGAATATGATTACCCTTTTTTGTAATTTCACACCCAACTAAGCAAAAATCTAATATATCATGTATAATGTATGTATATTACATGTATAGAGGTGCTGTGGTCGAATTAAAAGTCATCCGGGTCAAAATATGATTTTTTGCCCGAATCTGAAATTTCCAGCTTTTCCTGCAGGATACCTCTCACTCTTTTGATCATATCTAAAGTTACAAAGATTGGTTGGAGATATATAATATATCGTTAGAAAACTCACTTCAAGTTCTTGATGATAGGCTTAAGAATCACCCCATTTGGACCATTTTTGACTGAGATATGATCTCCCGAAGTTGACTGAAATTTTGTGCTGAAAACACTATAGCATTCCGTACCTACGCTTCAAGCGTAGCTTCCTACACTTCTAGTGTAGGGATAAGCGTTGAAACTCACTTTCTAGACACTTTTTGCAACTGAAAGCGTATGTTAAGCGTAGCAAAACCCCTAGAAACCACATTTCTTGATAATTGCTCCGTTTGAACCCCCTCGACTCCTTCAATATGGCTCTTGAAGTTGTGGCTCTGAAAAATGACATTTTTGCCCTTCGGGGGACACTTTTCTCTTGAAAACACCTCTTTTTCTCTCTCTTTTGGATAGACACATGTACTTCTCTAGTGAGTTAATTCACCAAAGTTAGCTCGTAATCTTCATTAAGCTCCTGAAACACGCCTTAACACGCAAACACAATAAAAATACCAAATAATAAAATGAAATTACGTAATAATAGTGAGTTAAGGGGTCAAAATTTCTAAGATTTGACACATATTAGCACACAAACGCACACCTAACAATGGACACAAATATTTATAGTGATTCAACCAAAATAAGTCTACATCCACTGAAAGCACCGTTTCACTATTAATCAAAGAGATGATTACAAGGGGTTGATCAACAGATCAAACACACGCACACATACAGTGTATACTCACGCCTGTATCAGTGAAATAATATAAGCTTATACTATTCCTAACTGTCACGAAGAAGAATACTAGCATGTATCTCTTCTATTCTCTCTCTCTATTTGTGCACACAATATAATTGGAGATGCTCTATATTTATAAGGAAGGATATAGAGGTGGTTTTGCCTTTTAGTCAATGTGAAGAACTTTCAATACAAAGGAGTCACCCTTATATATCAAACAATCTCCTACTTGATGACTTTGCCACCATCAATCAACTCCATCAATGATTAGTGCAGTACGATGCCCTCATTCCTGTCTTCAAGCTTGAAGACCCACTGATGTTGCGCACAACTTCTGTTTCTCTGTTGTCACCACTTTGGTAAACATGTCGCCGTGATTCTTGGTTCCTTGAATCTTCTCAAGTGTCAACACTTCATCCTCTAGTAGATATCTGATAAAGTGATAATGAAGATCTATATGTTTGGTCCTTGAATGAAATGTTGAATTCTTTGCCAGATGTATGACACTCTGACTGTCACTGTGCAAAACACTATTTTCTTACTTAAATCCCAACTCTAGCAATAATCCCTGTAACTAAATCATTTCTTTGCTAGCCTCTGTCATGGCTACATACTCATCATCAATAGTAGATAACGCTATGATTTTCAGTAACTGCGAAACCCAATTGACTACTATAGTACCTACTGTAAATACATAACCAGTAGTGCTTTTTCTGTGGTCTATCTCACCAGCAAAATCTAAATCTAAATCTACATAGCCATGTAAATTCATTTTGCCTTTATGAAAACAAAGGCATCTGTGTGTGGTACATCGTAGATATCGTAATATCCACTTCACTGTTTCCTAGAGAGTCTTCCCTGGATTGGATATGAACCTATTGACTACTTCCACTGGATATGCAATATCTGGTCTAGTACAAACCATCACATAAATCAACCTACCAATGTCTGAAGCATATGGAACACTGGCCATGTTGTTCTTTTCTGAATCTGACTTGGGAGACTGCTCTTTAGATAATCAGAAGTGACTAGCAAACGGTGTGCTAACCGGCTTAGCATCACTCATGTTGAACCTCTTCAGAACCCGTTCAATGTAGTCAGCCTGAGATAATTGAAAAGTACCCTTCTGCTTGTCTTTATTAATTCTCATACCAAGAATCTGCTTCGCTGCGCCTAAGTCTTTCATCCCGAATTCATTTGCCAACTACTTCTTCAACTCACTCATTTCCGCAAAATCAGACCCAGCTACTAATATGTCATCAACATAAAGTAGGAGAATGATGTAACTTGTGTCAAACCTCTTGAAGTAGCAACAATGGTCAGTGTTTCACTTGTTGTAACCATGTCTCTACATAAATCCATCAAACTTCTTGTACCACTGTCTTGGAGCTTGTTTCAGACCATATAAGCTCTTTTCCAACTTACACACAAGTTTCTATTTTCCTTTCACTGAGAAACCTTACGGCTGCTGCATATAAATTTCCTCCTTTAGGTCACCATGGAGGAAAACAATTTTAACATCTAACTACTCTAGGTGCAAATCCTCTGCTGTAGCAATGCTAAGAACTGAAAGAATGGTATTCAGTTTCACAACCGTAGAAAATATGTTGGTGTACTTGATCTCTGCTTTCTGTTGAAAGCCTTTTACTACGAGTCTCGCTTTGTACCTCTTAGAACCTTCATATTCTTCTTTGACCCTGTAAATCCATTTGTTATGGAGAGCTTTCTTTCCCACCGACAGCTTTATTAGCTTCCATGTCTTGTTGGAGATAAGAGTTTTCATCTCATCTTCCATCGCAAGCTCCCACTGGCTCCCATTTGCTGCACTGCATGCTTCATCGTAGTATTCTGGTTCACCTTCATCTGTGAGCAACAAATAATTCATATATCTATTATTCGGCACATGTGGCCATGAAGACCACCTAGGTACAAAAATAGGAGTCGGAGACTGCGGTGTATCATCCTATTGAGTAGTGCCATCTTCAATCTGTTCTTCTGACTTAGTATTCTCACTATCTTGAACATCATTTAACTCAACACACACATGATCACTCTGTTCAATAGGCTCTGAGGTAGTTGTGTGTCTATCCTTGTACATCACTTTTTCATTGAACAATACATCTCTGCTTCGGATCACCTTTCGGTTCTGATCATCCCACATGTGGTAGCCATACTCAAAACATGTACATATGCAACACAACCGAAAATTTTTAAATGTGAAAGTGTTACCTCTTTACCGCTCCATACCTCTTCTGTTATTCTATTCTCCAATGTACTGATGGACCTCTGTTGATTAGATACGCTGTTGTACTAACTAGTTCTGCCCATAACTGTTTCGGCAACCCTGCCTAAATGTGCATGCTTCTGGCTCTCTCAGTCAATGCCTGGTTCATACGTTCTACTACGTCATTTTGTTGTGGTGTACATGGAACAGTCTTCTCTAATCTAATACCATTCTCATAGCAATTTTTTTTAATCCGGTGTCCTGATATTCTCCACCATGTTGGATCTTAACCTCTTTATCTTCAAACCCGTCTCATTCTCTATCATAGCCTTCCATTTCTTAAACACATCGTACACCTCACATTTATGTTTCAAAAAGTAAACACATACCTTTCTAAAATGGTCGTCGATGAAGTTGAGGAAATAAGAATTTTCAGTAATAGATGAGACATTCGCTGGCCCCCAGACATCAGTGTGAACTAGCTCAAGTTTCCCCTTTCTGATATCTCCACCACTTTTCTAAAAACTAACTCTCTTCTACTTACTGAATACATAATCCTCACAGAAGTCAATATCAATCGAATTTAGGCCTGGTAGCTTACCCTTTACGAGCATAAATTTGAGCCCCTTTTCACTCATGTGACCTAGCCTCTGGTGCCACAAATTGTGATCCTCCTTACTTTATGCAACTGCTATCAACATACTAGGTTTGGTGGTAGTGTACAACATACTGCTATTCTTTTCTCATGCTATAGTCATATCCCCTTTAGAAACTTTCCATTCTCCTACATTGAAAGTGGTCACATAACCTTCACTCGCCAACTGGCCTACTGAGATCAGGTTCTTCCTAAAGTCTGGAATGTGTCTAACATCCTTCAACTTCCATATCGATCCGTTGAGTCTGATATGTACTTCACCCTTCCCAACTCCACTACAGGGCTGATAATCACCTAGATAAACCTTACCAAGGTTTCTAGGTGTATAGCTCTCAAGAAGCTCTCGACTTGAGGTGGAATGGAATGATGCTCCAGAGTCCAAGACCCAAAGCTCTACTTTACTCTCCAAAGAGAATATCAACGCATCATCAGCTTCTTCTAAGACAATGTTTGCCTCAGTCTTGTTTTCCGTTACCTTCTGTGGGTATCTGCACTAGTTCTTGAGGTGACCAATTTTGCCACAATTCCAACACTCAATGGAATTTCGAGACCCCTGTCTCGACTTGTAACGGACACGTCCATTACTTTGCCTTTCCTGTTGTTCGAACCTATGCCTCTGGTGTGGACATTCAATGTTAAGCCACTGTAAGAAGGGTCTGACTGTCTTATAATCTGAGTATCATACTCACTATGGGATCATACTGTAATGGTTCTACCCCAGAAAAATTACAGATTCCACCCTTTATGGCACTCCAACTCTCTAGCAATTGGCTTAAAAGAAAAACCGCTTTCATTTTGCTTGTGATTGACATCTCAACCAATTCCAACTACTCAATAATTTCATTAACAACAATGATGTGTTCACTGACCTTCCCATTCTCGGACATCTTCATATTTACCAATCTAGTGATGAGATATACTGCATTCACTCCAGATGGCTGTTCATACATTTTTTGAAGACTATCCATGAGAGACTTTATTGTCTTCTCATTCTTGATGTTGAAGGCGATGGACTTTGACAACGTCAGTCTGATCATACCGAGAGCCTTTTAATATAGGACTATCCAATCCTCGTCTTTGATCGATTATGGCTTCTTCCCTTGTAATGGCAATAACAAATATTTCTGGAATAACAGATCCTCAACTTGCATCTTCCAATAGGCAAAGTTTTTATCGTCAAACTTGTTGATCATTGCTGCCTTTTCTTCTCCCATAGCTCCCACTGAGCCTATTTAAGGTGTTCAAAGTTAAATCACGTAAAACCAATCACACGATTACGTCCAGAACATTCCAAAACCTTAAGAATGCCTCTGATCGCGTCGAAAATAGGTCAAAAATGACTCTAAACAAGCAAACACAAATTTTAGCACAAAAGGACAAAACTGATGACATGGCAGTTTGACTTTACTGACGTGGCATTGACTGCTAACATGGCAGTCTGACCAATGATGTAGCATTGACGTATTGACGTGGCGCTGATGTCATCTTCTTCCCCCAAATTCTGGTCGCCGGACTAGTTTTCCCGATAAATGTTTCGGCCACCTTGTAACCTTTTTTGGCAACTTCTTCCTGCCACATGTGGGGGTGCATGCCAAATCTGATGGGGCTTATTGTTACGCCAAAACTTTCTTCTTTGAAAGATCTTTCCGTTGAAAGATTATACTCCTAGGTGCAATCAACGATGCTCTGCAAAATAGGCCCGAAACAAAACTACTACGCGTGGAGCCAAAAAAATCTATCTAGAACTTGCATCGGCATGTGGCGGCTTTTCTCACAACGTGTTTTTTAGTCCGGGCTTCATTTCGTTGAGACTAAATTCCTGGTGTGGTCGGTTTCTAATTTCGTGCAACTTGTTCGTTCGAATCTGGACCAGAACATATGAACTTCTTCTTTCCTTCAACATAAAGCTCTAATACCACTTGTTAGGGTTTTTACACCCACCCAAGAACACTGTTAGAAGTCATGTGTACCTGTAAATCAGAAAATGCACATAAACACACACCAAACAATGGACACAAATATTTATAGTGCTTCGGCCAAAATAAGCCTACGTCCACTTAGAGCATCGTCTCACTATTGATCAAAGAGAGGATTCAAGGGGTTGATCAGTAGATCAAACACACACACACACAGTGTATACTCACACCTGTATCACCAAAATAATATTACCTTATACTATTTCTAACTCTCACCAAGAAGAATACTAGCATGTATCTCTTCTATTCTCTCTCTCTATTTATGCACACAATATAATAGGAGATGCCCTATATTTATAGGGAAGGATATAAAGGTTGTTTTGCCTTTTAGTCGATGTGGGAGAAGTTTCAATACAATGGAGTCACCCTTATATATCTAACAGAGTTTTCTATTGGGGTTAAGCCGTGTATCATGCCTATTTCTGTGCCATCATACCAGATGACACCGATGTCATTCATGGATCTCGTAAACCACGTGTTTGACATGCTCTTGGAGCATGTTGTTTTAGATTGTAGTGTCTCGATCGATCTTTCAAAGATCAAAGCGATGTTGGGTTGGAACCGACCGACTAATGTTTTGAGGTTTGTAGCTACTTTTGTTTAGTGGGTAGCTACTGACAGCTTGTTAAATACTTTTCATGTCTTATGATTCTGATGACTTGAATACGCGGTAGAGTGTTAGGTTCATGTGCGATGATAAGTGTGAAGAGGTTTTCTCGAGTTGGAGACACGATTGACTACAACTCCAGTTTTAATCTTTCCCGAGTGAGGCATTGGTTAAATTATTTATTGTGATGCTTCATGTGGGGGTATGCTCCTAGGATTGATGTGCAATCTTGTTGTCCGCGCATGAGCCACTTTGGCATTATTTTTTGTTTGGGGACGAGTTTCTCTTTCCCTTGTGTCATTATAGGTCTCCTATGGGAACTTAGAGACTATGGCACGTTATGTTGTGATAACATTTCATTAGTGATTAACTGGTCTATCTCTTATGTCTTGGTTCTTTTCACTTTAGCCGTCACTGAGTTGGTGATTAGGTGTTCTTGTGTAGGCATCATGGTGTAGACTTACATTATTGGAGACGTCATTGGTAGGTACTTTCTCTTCTAGTATTGATTATGTGTTATCCCATATGATTAGTTGTTGTCCGAGGTTACCTTGCTTCGGATACGATGGATCCGTATCTTTCATTTGTTATCTATGGACTTAAGGTCTAAGGATAGTGATTTATAAATGATGAGTTGTCAATTTGGATGGCATTAAAGGATGTATTTTGTGGGCCTATGAGTGATTACTTGTGATGAAGAGTTGTGAATCACTATGTGTGACATGGAGATATGAATTATGAGCTTGGAGCATGTGTTGACATGTAAGTAGAGGACGCAAGTATGAATTTTGATTCATTTATTGAAAGTAAGAATGGTGATCAAGGAAACGATTTTTAGTTGTTTAACGATGGATGAATCTTTGGGATTAATATATATTTTAAGCCAATTTTTAATAATAATTTTTAGTTTAGAGGTTATGATGCATGTCGATTCCAGTAGGATTATGGCAATCATTGTTATGCAGGCTTTTGATTTCAAGCATAAATTTGGTGATTCACTTGAGGAATGATTGTTAACTAGGAGATGAAAGTCTTATTTATCAAAATGTGATTTGAGGAATAAACTAGGAGTATGGTTATCTGTCATTGCGGACTTGATAAATAGTTATTGGCGTTATGTGGTATATAATGTGGTTAAAGTGTGAGTTTAGGCCTTCTTGGACCTAGATGATGTGTATCGAGGTGTGTTTCAATTATCGATGATTGACGTATGATGTAATGTGTTTATAGTGCATTGAATGGTAGTTAGTGTACCACTTTATTCGAAAGCGGTATGAGTTAAGACTTTAAGGTGTATTTAAGGTTGATCCCTAGGATCTATGGAATCTGGATTCGAAATAAGGTCTTAGTCAACCCTTTTTGTATTGGTGTTGAGTGATTGTGTGGACATTAGCAGTGCTGAGGTACCGTACTAGTTTCCTTATTGTCTTCCACCTCGTTGATCATGTCTACATTTTCGCAAGTGTATTGGACAGTCATGTTTTCTCTTCCCTTCATTACACACTTAAGTGCGGTTATTCTCACTTATGGTCGTATAGTTTGAGTACTTCTACGGGTTTTTGGTGACGTTTTTTGTTGTGTGAGTTGAAGTTAATTTGCACTTATTATTTTGTTATTTAATTTGTGTGTACTTATAGTACTAGGTACATTAAGGTTGTTTTCATTAGGATGAAGAACTTCGTCGATGTATGTTGTAGTTGTCCTGATTGAATTAGAGGATCTTTGGAGACGTACGTTTTGTGTTTCCATTTGAGGTGTGGTTTAAGGTAGGAATTGTGGTACCATTGAGTTAGAATTATGAAATTGTATTGACAATGAGGTTTTAGTGTATGATGAATCTATTGACATTAGCAGATGAGTTGTGGAATAAGAAGAAATGTAGCTTGTGACAGTGTATAAATTATTTAGGACCCTAGACGGGTTGCAAGTGATATGTGAATTACTGAATTTTGTATGAGGTACGATCGTTATCAAAATATTAATTAAAGGATCAAGTTGGTAATACCTTCTTGGGAGACTCCTATATTTTATAGATTGAAGACCTCAGTAATCGAGGTTTTATCGTAGCTTATCCACAAGACTATTCGAGATTTGATTGTGGTTAAACTTTGGAGACGAAAAACTATACCCTTAGTATTAGGATATAATGAGTATTAACTAGTCCAATTGAGAATTTGAGGTTCAGGATGATTGATTTAGGAAAACAATGATATAATGATTATAGAATTGAATTGTAAAGAAATTATTTAAGGTCATTATATATATATTATAGACTAAGATCGTGAGTTTAGATATAATACTTTACCAGTTGCAATGGTGAACTGAATGGTGTAGTTATGGAGCCAAGGATAACCATTGATATTCGAGGATTTGGTGTCTTTGATTTATGGCCTTAGCATATGATTTACCTAGGTAGTGGATCTGTATTGTGCTATTGAGACTTAAGATTAAGTATTTGTTTACTGAGGTTAATGTGGTGTACGGACTTCAGGTATGATCATTGTAGTCACGGGTGTATTGATAATGATTGTGTAGGAATTTAGTCTTACATTGAGTTTTAGAATTTATATTGGTCATTTTGAGTTTTAGGGTCATTTGGGTTTTAGAGTCAGCCAGGGTTCGTAATGTTCCCATGTGCCGTTACTTCACAATGTTTTCCCATGTACCCATCTTTCGTAAGTACGAGCCGAATCCATCCCAAATCTTCATTTGGGTGGATGTCAATGTTGGGGAGCAAGTGTCTACGAGGAGCGGCCAATGAGGATCTTGGATGTGGGAGCGCAGGTTTTGCGGGATAAAATCTTTCCGTTAGTTGAGGTCTTATGGCACAATCGCGGCATCAAGGAAGCGACTTGGGAGCGTGAGCGTGAAGTTTGGGGAAAATGCCTGGACTTGTCTCCTTCTTTAGTTACGTATCGATTTCGAGGATGAAATCTCCTAAGGTGTATAGGTGCTAATGTCTAGTATTTTCATGTCTAAATTAAAACTTTTTTTTTTTTATTAAGTGTTTATGTGATCATGTGCTTAGCATGTTTTACGTGTATTACTTATTACATTAAATTCGTAAATTGCATGCTGCATTTTTATTTTGTAAATTATAAAAAGCGTCAAAAACGATTTCGAAAATATATTGACCTAGGGGCATAATGGTATTTTCACTAGTGTACAGATAGTGGAAAATCCTAAAAAAATGGATAAGTGTTGAAATAACACTTGAGTGACATTGAGGTAAATAAAGTGAAAGACTTTGGTTAAATGAGAAATAATTGTAAGTGGGTTTAGTCAACTTGAACTTTAGTGACACACTTTAATGTTGTAACTCTCTCATCCCTTGGATCTCACCCACTTTCTCCCATCTTCAATCCTAACCATTGGATGTTAATCCTTTATTTAGAAAGTGTTTAAGAGTTGTGTGTATTGGTTCAAGTCTTCCATTTACAAGACTCATTCTCACCCCTTGGATCTCTTCTCTCATTTCTAACTCAATCTTAACACTTGGATTATGGAAGGTTGTGAGTGGAGGATCTCAGCCAGATTAGTCTTCCTTTGCAAAACCACTTTATGGCCCTTGGATCAAACTCTTTCTCTTGTTAGCTTTACTCACCACTATTGGATTACAAATATCTAATGGGTCTCACATATCTATACACCTATGTAGATATTAAGTCTTCCTTTGCAAGACTCATTTGTGACCATTGGATCTTTTCTTCACTTTGTCATACTTAACCTCAACCCTTGGATGAAAGTTGATGAGTGAGTGGAGACTCTCTACACACTTTTATCCTCTCATTTTCAAGATTTCATCCATCCATCTCAACCCCTATCTTTTCCTTTTTCTCTCTTTTCCCTCTTCTTCTTTTCCACATTTGGCTTTATTCCATCTTCTTTTGCTTGGAATTTAGAGAAGTGTTAAACATGAACGTTGGAAGTGGTGTTTTTGCCTTCAATTTGACCTAGAGTTTGGTAAGTGATTCTTACACTTTTGGGTTATCCTCTTTCCAAACCCTAATATTTCATTTCTTAAGATTTTAGTTCCAAATCTTAGTATGCTGTTCATTTCTTGTACATATGTCTATTCAAGGTGCAAGGTTTGGAACTTTCACCTATTAGGTGTTCTTGAAGTGGTTATTGATTCCTCTTGAGTCTGATTTTGGTAAGTTCACCCCTCCTTTTGAATTCTGTTTCAAGAACCTTAGATTTAGTTATCATTATGGAGATGTTCAATTCTTGTGGTTAAGACCACTCTTGATTAATTAAAGTTACAAATATCACTCTTGTAACTCTTTCTTTAATTAATTGTTAAATTGCTAGCTTTTGGAAGGATTGTGTTGTTTCAAAACTCATCTCTTGGATGCTTCTTGAAATCCTTGCTTGTTCCTTTTTTTTCTCTCTTGGAGTTGCCCTTGCTTGGATTTGAGGTAGGGGAAAAACTAGTTATTTAGATTTTTCTATTAGGGTGTGTGCGTCTATGTATATATGCGATGTATATGCTTGTTGAGTTTTGACAATATAGACGAGAATTTAGGCCATTGAAAAGCATGATATTTTGATTGTAACACCCCACTCCAACATTTGGTATGATATTGTCTGCTCTGGGCCAAGCCCATACGGTTTTTCTCTTGGGCTCCTCCCAAAAGGCCTCATACCAATTGGAGACAACACTGCACATATAAGCACATCCACAGACCTCTACCCGGGCGATATGGGACATCACAATCACCCCCTCTTGGGACTCAGCGTCCTTGCTGGTCTTACCCATGGGCTTGTGCATGCACCCACACTTAATTCCGACCAGGCTCTGGCTCTGATACCAATTATAACACCCCGCTCCAACACTTAGTATAATATTGTCCGCTCTGGGCCCAGCCCGCACGGTTTTGCTCTTGGGCTCCTCCCAAAAGGCCTCATACCAATTGAAGACAACACTGCACATATAAGCACATCCCCAGACCTCTACCCGGGCGATGTGGGACATCACAATCACCCCCTTGAGATCCAGCGTCCTCGCTGGCAACCCACGGGTGATGTGCATGTTCCCACACTTAATTCCGGCCGGACTCTGGGTCTGATACTAATTGTAACACCCCGCTCCAACACTTAGTATAATATTGTCCGCTCTGGGCCCAGCCCGTACGGTTTTGCTCTTGGGTTCCTCCCAAAAGGCCTCATACCAATTGGAGACAACACTGCACATATAAGCACATCCCAAGACGATTACCCGGGCGATGTGGGACATCACATTGATGATAATGCTTGTTGTGAAATTTTGCTTATATGTGTATGAATATGAGCATGTTGGTATATTGAGTACACCTTGTTGTGTTATATACATTGGTGTTAGTTTATATCGGTTATGTAACCATATGTGAGTAGACTTGTGTCGGATCGTCGTAACAACTGGCCAGGAGGTGTTTCCATAACCTACGGAACTAGTAAGTCTGAGAATTGTGATATAGGGATGGATCGTTCCACCCTCTCAAGTCGTGGCCGGCTCATACATTCAATGTTCCTTGTTGAGAGTATATATCCTCTTTAAGTGAATGATTTCGGCGACACTTATATCCATGACCCTAGTGGGTAGTATGTGTAACATGGGCTGTGTTGAGTCACATTGCACTTAATTTGCTATATATATGGTAGAGATATTTATGTTGAAGCATGTTATATCTTTTAATGAAGTAGATGTGAGAATGTTGGCCAAATTGCTTGTTGGGTTCGATGGGGTCCCGGATTGGCGTGAGAGTCGTGTGGGACAAGAGACCGACCTAAGATTAGGAGCATGTACCTTGGGTGGGTTGTACCACTCGTACTACTGATATTGAGGCGATAATGCTTCATCTACTGAACTAGTGAGCTCACCCCACGATTTTAGACATTTTTCAGGTGATGATCCCGTTACGGGAGGCTCGTAGTCTTTCAGTGGACTTGTAGTGTTTGTTTCGTCCCTTTTGCACTTGTGGAGGCCGACTACGTTATTTTGTGGAGAATATATATATATATATACATGTGTTTCTCTTTTGTGAACTTGTAATGAAATGATTAAACTATTTTTCCTTTTGTTGGTTAGCATATTAGTCGGGTAGCTTACTTTGATGTACGTTCCTTGAAGCGCTACGCACGGGGATTTTATTTTTTTGGTGCACTTCGGTGCCGAGTCTGTAAAACTATTTCCTTTTTGTGTCATTAGTATGGGTTTAAAAACTATTGTTGATATTAGATTATTTTTCGAGGAAGACATTTTTTACAACTTTTAAACGGAATCATTTAATTTTTTTTTTAAAGAAAAACCAGTTTTCACTCACCCCCCGTAGCCCCGGTATATTTTTGTGTTTTACAAATCACTCTAAACTCATCTTGTAAAGATTTTATCTTTTCAGAGCCGTTGCCAACAAAAATGGAGACCGGGGGCAAGACGGATCGTTTTACAGATTTTAAAAGAAATCATCCCTTCTATTTCTACAAATTTCATGTTTTGGTTTGCCCCATGGTTTCGAAGATTTTTCATCTCCTTATTAAAGTTTTAAAACTATTTTATAGTGGGTGTCGATATTGGAAAGAGTCTGGAATGACGAAAACCACTTGAGCGAAATCTGAAAAAAAAATTTGATTTCTTGTAAGTTCCAGGCCTGGGATCGATCTCAGTTTTGAGGGATCGATCCCACCATAGTCCTCTAATTTTTTATTTCACTTGGGATCGATCCCAGTTATTTGCGATCAATCTCGGCTCCCTGGGATCGATCTCCATTTTTGGGATCGATCCCACATGTCGCGACTGTTTGCTATTTCCTTTTTTGGGATCAATCCCAGTTATTTTGAGATCAATCCCACTGTATGTATTGACTTGTACTTACCAACTTTTGAGTTGCAACTTCGATTTCGATTCTGCTTGTTCCTTTGGCTTACCATTCATCTAATTAGATGACTTTAACTTAGAAATTATGATTTTGCCCTTGTGTGGGCGTTTTATTGCCAAATGTTCCATTCTCGCATCATTTTATTCTTTACGTCACCCCTTTGACTCTTAGGCTTAGGTTTCGGAGTTCTAGGAGTTTCGGGGTGTGACACAAACTATGAGCACTTCTCAATTAACAAAATATATACACTACCAGAATTTCATGTAAATGTTTTGTGTCATTGAGTACAACTTTTAATTCTTGCTGTAAAACTTATATTTCCTTAGGTAAAACTTTTGACGCATGATATGAAACTTTTTTACTCTATATGTAAATTATTTTGTTTCACCGAAAATTATCGAGAGTGTTGTGCGTCAATCAGGATTAAAAATAATGGTTAAGAACGGTACCTTATGACAACAAGGTTTTATCTATCGCAAGTGCACGAATTGCTTTATAGTACAATTCGGCTTGAGAAAGGTTATCGTACCCAAGGGATCAAGTCGTATTCTGAACTCTCGTAAAGTAATACTCCTAAATTGTTATGAAAATATGATTTGTCATTTGTGATTGATTAACTAATTAACTAATAAAGTAAGTAAAGATAGATTAAGACAAGAACAATAGAGACAAAAACCAGGGTTTCCTTACTCCACCACTAACCGCATAATATAGCTATCTACTTGCTCAATTGCAAGAGGGCGATCCAGCACTGTGAATCAGATTTGTAAGAACATTTGTTCCTATTGTTTATTATTGTCGTGTTCTAGACAATAACCAAGTTGAGTGAATTATGAAGTCGGGTAAGTTTAGGAAAATCAATGTGGTTAGGCAAAGGCATCAACAAGTTTCGTTAAACTCAAATGAAGCTTAAAGGATGTGGAAAATGCAAAAGAGATGAAGAAGAAAAAAATTTGAGCGAAAAATGCATTTCGGAGGGCTTAATGATGCGACGTTAGGAGTATAAAAACATGTGGTTAAAAACAACACCTTAACGACTCTAGATGTTACCCTACACAAGCGCACATATCAATTCTAGAATAACAAATGGCTTGAGTAAGGGATATCGATCCCACAGAGACTAAGATTGTTCATTTTAGCAATTCAAAAACACTAAATTATATTTTTATAAAAATGGTTTGTTTGGGTGCTCAAAGACAAAATTATCTATTTTAACTAAAATTATCTAGAAAGTAAATTAAAATAATTGTGATTCAGATGAGAGAGAAAACTAGGGTTTTCATCACTCCACCACTAACCGCATTATATAGTTCATCATTGTAACAATTGTATGAGGGCGATGCATAACTGTGAATCAGGTCGTACCGTAAATAGCTAAATATGACCCCAAAAAGGAGTACCATCAACTGGATCGCGACAACCCATCTCATGACTGACCTAACTAGTACATGCATATTATATTACTTTAATCTACTCCTACTTAATGAAAATAAACTAAAGCATGTCTATATTAAATCGCCAAGGCACGACCTATGTCAATGATGGGCATCAGGCGTGTGCAAAAGATGTGATTAAAATGACACATTAACTACACTTTATGTTTTACCCTTCTACAAGCGCACAAATCAATTATATATAGTTTTGCTTGAGTAGGGGAATATCGATCCCACAAAGACGAGGATTGTTTACTTCAATGGTTTAAAAACACTGTGTTATAGTTTTTCGAAAATAATTTGATTTTGTGAATTAGCTAATATTAATGAAAATAAAGCAGAAAATAATGATAAATAATGGTTGTGATTCAGAGGGAGAGTAAACTAGGGTTCCCTCACTCCACCACTAACCGCATAATATAGTCCAAATTTTATTTCAATTGTAGGAGGGCGATCCATTGACTGTGAATTAGGTTGCACCGCACCAGACGTTTGACCCCAAAAAGTATTACTCTCAACCGGATTGTGACAACCCATCTCAAGACTAAACTTATTTGTGTATACCAACTACTAACAGAAAGTAAATTATAGCAGTAAATTAAAATAAAGCATGTCTATATCAGTTTGTCAGGGCATGGCCTGTGTCAACCTAAGGTTTTGAGTTTTATGACCACTATTGTGTAAAAAATCACAGATTAAGCATCTGAGTTCCAGCCCATAGTAAATAATTGTGATTGTGTAAGATAAATATATTCAAAAAGTCTAAGACAAGAATCAATTCAAATATATAAACTTGTATCACGAATAAAAACGGTCTCTCATCTACATAATCATCACAGTATAGTCACAATTTCCCCTCTCTACAATTGAATATAAAATCAGAACTACATTACTTGGTTAGGGTTTTGCGAGAAAACCCTAGATACCAAGTTAGTTGATCATAGCTGAGAGAATCTGCATTCTTGGTGTAGAAACACTCTCCATGGCCTTTTTATCCGGATCTCTAGATCTTCAATGGTAGTTCTCTTCAATGGAAGAACTCTATAACTGAATGTGCATGAACCAGCCTCCAAAAACTATATTAAAACTAGAACTAAAAACATAAGTTTTAAACTAAACCTAACCCTCTAGTATTTATAGACAAGTGAGGGAAACCCTAATGGTTGCCCTTTTATGTAATTTCATAATACATGAATAATCTCCTAAAATCATATGTAAATATGTGTATAAGCCTGTATGTGTGGACAAAACTGGAAGTTTCTGAAATAACTCCAAAACAACTTCAGCATGTAGAGGGATCACGTGACCAGAAGGTGAGATCTACGCTACTGACCTACACTTGGGCATAGGTATAAGGTGTAGGGCTATGCTTCTGACCTACGCTTGGGCATAGGGTCCAAAACCACAGCGTAGCTTAGGAGCGTAGGTTGGGTCCAATTTGCCCCTTTTCCTCTTTGACAACGTAGGGTATTGATAACTGCATAATTCATCCACGATTAACCTCCAAAAATATATTTTTTAGTCATTTATTTTAATTAATATGTGTGTTTTTAGATTTTTATAGGCTATTGATGATTTCTAGTACAAATGGGTTAAATCCATCTAAACAAGCCCAAAATCTATTTAGACCACGTCTTAGTATTTGGGCCATATATTTCAGTCCGTTTTTCGGATTGCTGTGAGCCTAATGTTCCCATAAATCTGATTCAATTTAAAGAATATTGGTATTTCACATAGAGACCCTAATTCTGAAGTTTAGAGGGTGAAAAAGACATTTTAAATCTGGCATACTATTTTGTACGAAAATCAGCATCAGCTTGGTAATATAATCACAGATTTTGAAGGAACAATCAGAATAGAGTGAAATCAAGGGCTGTGGGAAGAGGACTTGATTAACAAGAAAATAGTATCTGACCAATATCTTCCAAATTTACTCTCCAAATTGATCAAAAGTGGGCTGCAAGATATCACCAATTAGGAAAAGAAATATGGGAATATTGTATTCTCTTATTTAGTTTCCTAGATAAAACCTTGAGGACCCCTATAAATAGGGCATATGTGGATGCACAAAGGAGGGACGGCCAAGAAACAGAAAGGGAAAACTTGTGTGATCAACGAAGAAATCCAAGATGTCTTCCACTTATGATTTCGGGTTTTGTCGTTCTTGTTTTATTTTTCTTGTATAGTTAATTCGCTCGGCCAAGGCCGAGAGGAAACCCTAGTCATGTTCAATATTATAGTTTTCAATTGTAGACATTATTGAATATTTTGGTTAATGAGTTCTTCTTCTTATTATTATATATATGTTAATGTTTTCGATTTTATTTGCTTTAATTGAGACTAAAATTGAACGTATTTCATTCCTAACATATAGGTTACTTGTGTCTGACCACGAACATGTAATATACTTGGCAATTTAATAAGAAGATCATAAATTATAATTGTTTATGCCTGACCATGGATAGATAATTGTGATTTATATTTTCCTTCAATGATTTATTTATTATTTTTGGCCAAGATAATAAAATATTGAGTTGAACCTATGCCCTAACCCGGATAGACCATCTATGAATGTAATAATTATTATTATTTAGATGTGTGGAAATTAATTGGATATTTAATGAGTTTACAATTGAAAATCGGATTTGTGATGATTAGTTGTGGAATCAAAGCCTTGGTATTCCTTCTGTATTATTGTATTTATATTATTTTTTTAACAATCATCAATAATTTGTTGAATTAGTTAGATAGTAGTTTTTAGATTTAATTTGTCTTAATCAATCCTCGTGGGAATGACCTCGCAATACTTGTACTCTTTACTACTATGATTCGTATACTTGTGAGTAAAATGTGATTTGGGTTAATCTATCTTTTGGGTTACTCTAAATTTCACAACAAGTTTTTGGCGTCGTTGCCGGGGATTGTATTTGATACAATTAAATTTGAAGAATATTATTTATCATATTTACAATCATATGTAAATATGTGTATAAGCCTGTATGTGTGGACAAAACTGGAAATTTCTGAAATAACTCCGAAACAACTTCAGCACGTAGAGGGATCATGTGACCAGAAGGTGGGATCTACGCTACTTACCTACACTTGGGCGTAGGTATAGGGTGTAGGGCTATGCTCCTGACCTACGCTTGGGCATAGGGTCCAAAACCACAACATAGCTTAGGAGCGTAGGTTGGGTCCGATTTGCCCTTTTTCCTCTTTGACAACGTAGGGTATAATGCATTTTTGTTATAAAAACCCGTCTTCTTATATTTTAGCTTGACTAGTCACCTTTGCTCTGGCGCAATAACAATGTTGGGAAATGACCTTTTTTCTCTTCGGTGCAATAACAATGTTGGGAAATGACCATTTTGCCCTCCGGTAGCTCTTTTTTGCTCTGGCGCACCTCTTGATTCCTTTCTCGAGATAAAAATGTACCCGAACTCAGTTAATTCACCGAAATTAGCTATGTTTCTTCATTAAAATCTTGAAACATGCTTACACACATATACGAGTTAAAAATACCAAGTAACAAACAGTAAAGACATAACAAACGCAAGATAGGGGTAAAAAATGACCAATATTGAGCACCTATCAGTCAATCTAGGGTTTCAAGTCTCATTACCACCGTTGTGTAGAAAACCAAAACTAAGCATCCGAGTTCCTACTCCTGTTGAATAATCATACTTGTGCAAAATAATATATTCATTCCATCTAAGACAAAAATTTAGAATAAACATATAATTTTATATTGAAAATCAGTACGGTCTCTTAACTACTACAATCATCATAGTATGGTCAACAATTTTCCCTTTTTATAATTGAAAAAAATTCAATAACTACATTACTTCGCTAGGGTTTTGGTAGAAAACCCTAGATATCGAGTTAGTTAGCCATGGAAGACGGTGACTGCATCATTGATGTAGAAACGCTCTCCATGGTCTTCTTCTCCGGATCTCTAGGTTTGAATATGGCTCTCAACATCAGCAAGTTTGAATGAATGAATGTCTCCCAAAAACAAACTCTCAACAAAATCTAAATCAGAACTAGAACTCCACACCCACAAACACGTATCTGATATATGATCGTGTATATGTAGGCAATGGTATAGAGAGGCCCTTTTTAGTATTTTCACTCTACACTTTACGTAAACCCTAACTTATAATATAAATAAGTGTATATACATGTATATAGAGGTCTGTAGTCGCAGGCAAGTCTTCCAATCGATCCAAGCGTGAAAGAGGCAAAATCCATCGAAGTATGTCAAATTCTTGCCGCACTTACACTTCAAGCATAACAAGCCTACGCTTCAAGCGTAGGTCCCAAGCGTACCTCCAAGCATATGTCCAAGCGTAGAAATGTTATTTCTAGCCACTTTTTGAAATTGAAAGCGTAGACAAAAGCTTAGGTATTTTGTGGAAAATCACTTTTCTCCGTGAATGCACCAAAACAACCGTCTTGAACCCACAATACTTTTTGTTGAAGATGACGGCTTCTAGAAATTCCATTTTTGCCATGTGGGAGCAATTTTTGTCTCGAACTACCTCTTTGACTGTCCTCTTTGATAAAAGAACACACTCTTCAGTTAATTCACCGAAGTTAGCTCTATTTCTTCATTACGATCCTGAAACATGCCTTACCACGCAAACGCAATAAAAATACCAAATAATGGAATGAAAGAACGTAACAATAGTGAGTTAGGGGGTCAAAATGTCTAATATTTGACAACTATCACACCCCGAAACTTACATATTGCTAGTCCCTTAGCAATAAACTCAGGGTACTTTTCTTGTGATGATCTTTTTAATCTAACTACTATAACTAATCTAACCTAATCCCTTGCTTTCGTGAGGGTCGACGATTATACGTAGCACGTGTAATAAGCCTTTTAAACCCCTAGGTTACCCTTAGTGGACGAGTGAAATCTCGTGAAGGTTTCCAATGATGGTAGCTACAAACATCTCAGTTCTCTATAATCACACAGTCATGAGTTCAACCACAAGTTCAATTAAGTCATGATATAATGTAAAAGATAGGACGGATGCAAATACTCCCACTCACTATCGAATAATAATTATATCGAGCTTTGTGTCATGAATGGTTCCCATTATAGTGAATGATTTTGCTACTTTCTAATCTAAATCCGGACAACCTTCCACGTTTTTGTGAATATTCTACCACGATATTTCAATATCTCTTTTCTTACTTCATTGATCAAATTTTGTCATTTTTCGTAAAAACTAATCTTTTCATCTTTCCTCTTTTATCCCTTTTTGTCTTTCTAAGTCTCCTGACTTTCCAGCAAGGATTTTTAGTCCCGACCAACTGGGCCCGAGCTTCTTACATGGGATTTATGCTCAATAGTTTTATCCCCTTTAAACGCGAATAATGATATTGGTGATACCAATGCCCGATTACTCAGATCGAAGAACTACTTTTTGCATTTTATTTTCTCAAAATAATAATTTTTTTCAATTTTCTCCATTTCAACCATAAAATCTCCCTTCTCCCCTTTAATTGTTGCAAAATTATTTTTCAATTACATAGTAAAAATCAACCTATTTCTCATAGTGAATGTGTGTTTGTGCTTATAGGTCAAAGTCGCCATTCTTGATTACAATTTCACTCATTCACTCACCCATGTAAAACCACATCACTCCACTAACTCAATCTAATCATTACTCTCATGAGTAGGAATATTACATTACATACTACTCATGCATCATAAACATAAACTTAATCAACTTGTAATGCAAAACATTCATGCGTGAAAACAAAGAACTGCTCCAAAACTTTAAAATTTCCAATTTTTCCGAAAATTTTCCATTCCTTGTAATACTATACCCTCACCCCCAAACTTAAATCAGACCATGTCCTCATAGTCAAAAATAATATAGGAGAACAAATACAGTTACCCTTGAAGCTTAATTCTGGATTCTAAAGCAATGCATGAATCCCCTCCCCTAAACTTGATTTGGATCACCTGTCGATAGCATCAACAAAGTACAAATACCAAATCATAGCAAGGGAAAAGAAATTTCATCATAAATATCCATAAATCAATACATGTTTTCAAGGAATCAAAGATTCTATTTTTTTTATTATTATTAATTGTTTTTTCAAAAATAATACTACTAATAATAATAATAATAATAATAATAATTTGGCAAACAAAGATGTGGCCTTAAGGGTTTACCGTCCCTAAAAACATAATAAAATAAAAACATATATCCTAAACCTAAATCTAAATCCTAATCTTCCTCCTCTTCTTCATCACTTGACACAATATTTTTCAACCCTACCCCGCAGTCTGCAGTCTCTTTCAACTTTTCTAAATCTTCCCTCGGATATATCTTCATAGTCGTCCACCGTATCTCTTCCATCTCCTTCATCCTATCACCTAATTGCTCGGCAATGATCTTCGATAACAAAAACGGGTATGGAAGATAATGTTCAAATGTATTAGTACCTACGCATTCTCTACTCATAATTGCTCGGGCAATTGACATATCAGCCATGATCAATGTTGGAACACACACTTCATACCCATGAGTTAGGGCATACAATGTTCTAAGCATAGTGTGATCCCTTGCACTAGTCCGATTATTAGGACGAAATTGAGCCAAAATGACACAATCCAAATAAAGCAGATCTGACTTCAACCACCAATTATCACACATCCTATCTCTTAGATCTGATACTACACACAATTCCTGAACCATCTCCTTATCCGTATGTGGCCATACTTGAGGATGTTCCTTCAATATTCCTTATAAGTTTGTCGGAGTTCCGATTGATATATTCCACGCATTAGCAACACTTATCCTTCGTATTACTATAACAACACTCCACTAAGTCACTTTAGGCTTCATAACCTCAAATCCTGTCGATCCCAAAATTGTAATATTTTCATAGAATTTTTAAACCAAGCCCGGATACACCTTTTCTCCTGACGGTTTTTCTAAACTTTTCAATCCTCGTTCCTTAAGGATTTTCCTTCAAGTGTGTAATTAATACTCGGTTCATCCTCTCCAGATGAAATATCTCTTCAAATTGCAATATGCATTGTAGAAACGATTTTGGTGTGGTTCGACCTCCATTCCGACTCGTGGCTCCTTCATTCGAGTTATTCATATCCACTTATAGAGCTATACCTTCTACGAATTCCTCCGGGTCATAATAATCTTCATTAGCATTATCTATACTAACCCCCTCGAGATAGACAAAATAGAAGAAAAATAGAAGAAAAATATCTAACTCTAATGCTCAACCCTTGAGAATTGTGAATTGTGAATTGTGTCTACTCTATGGATGTATTTATATATGGATGTTGTAGAATCAAAGAGGAAAAAGGATTTAAAACCCTTAGCTGACTAGGAAAGTGGAAGCAATAACTAATCCAACTCCAACTTGTATTTGCATTCCTTTTCCTTGTCAGATTAGGATTACTCTAAAAAGTCTACATAAAATGTACAACAAATCCTAAAAATAACTTAAACAAATCCTAATACAAGTATATATACAATCCAGACCAAAACACCCCGCAAACGGGTCAAATTTTCTAAATTCAGAATATTACCTCGTGATAGCCTACGCTTCAAGCGTAGGCTTGGCCTGAATTTTTTATTTATTTTTAAATACACTCTTCCGATCAATCAAACATATATACACCCCCAAACTTAAACGCACAAATGTCCGCATAGTGCGATATAAAATTTTGAAAGAATTCAAACTATCAGCACATGTAAAATACGCGGAAAAATCCGGGAAAATATCCAACTTAATACGATTGATTTGTAAAAATTTCTATTTTATAAACTAATAAAATAACCAAAAACATTTTAAAAATAATCGTCGAAGCGGTCACATGAATCCCTATACAAAACTATCCACTCGACAATTTATCTCCAATGTAAAAAAAAATTAACTAAAAATAAAACAAAAATGGGCAGGTAATATGATGAACCCCGATCTCTGCCTCATAATAGCATCTCCATGCAATCGGGTCCAAACACCAGTCAACATCCCTCTAGCATACAGGGTACCCTCTCTGAATCTGTTCCGCTCACTCACATCCATCTCAATCCCGGTATCCAGCATAATCTTTATCACCAAGCACAGGAATCGAATGAAAAATAGACGCTGACAAACCTTGGTCTCCTTGCGTAGATGAATATAATGTGTATATAGGCCCTCCCACAAAATCCGTGGAATAGAAATCCACCGCCCGAACTCGAAAGCATAGTGGAGGCCAGGAAATGGCATATAACACATGGTGGTATGATTGTGCGGCAGAAAATGGGATCGAACTATCACATCCCAAAACCAAAGCATCGGGTGATAGTTCGCCTTCTTTGTGCAATTCTAATGTGTATCAGCCCATTGCCCCAGAGTCTGAAGTACAACAATCTCATAAATAAATGGGAGTATCTCGGGCATAGGTGGTAACGTAGCAGCTAGCACGGGTGGACACTCATCCGAAATACACCACGCCTCAGTAATAATCTGGGGAGTAATCTCAATCTGAGTACCTCGGAACACTATCCGTAGTCTCAACCCCCTGCTAAAATGGCACATGTGTTGCCAAAACTCCTTGATCATATCCTCACAAATATGCGAAGTAACTGGGGCAAGAATAGATAATAACCATTGGGCCCACAACCGGCCGATTGTTCAGGTGGGGACATGCTGTAATCCCTCAAATATCTGCAATAAGTCTGTACGCTCCTGATGATAACCCTTCTGGATCACCCGATCTAGTAAATCCTCAACTGATTCTGTCATCCTAATCGTCTAGGCGGGGACATGTAAAAATGTAGTCAAAACTCCGGGGTCACCCTCCACAGGTGGCTTTGGTACCCTCTCATCTGCTCGATCATCGCCCTGAGCGATGTCCTCCTCCTACTCAACAGCATCCCCCTGCGTCACACCATCACTCTCCGTATCCTCGTCCTGCAAATCAGGAACAAGTGACGTTGATGGTGCATGTGGATCGACTGGATCAACAACAAGTCGACCATGTGGCAAAAGGATGTCACGTCCCAGTGTGGATCCTTGTGGCACCTCTGCCTCAACAAACGAGGATGCTAAGTCGACATACTATAGTCTTCTGGCGCATGTACTTCGGCGGAGAATTGGGGAAAGTGCAGGAGATGGCGATCTCGACCTCTATCGCAGCGTGGATCAGCCATAACTGTAGCTTGAGCCACTCGTCTCGCTGACAACTTGGTCGTGCAATGCCTACAATATGGAATTTTTGAAAAGTAAGCGATAATGAACTGGACATCGAATCAAACTCAAACTATATCTAAATATATCCAATATGATGATTAAACAAGTTGTCATCCCAAAACAAATTTGATATTTAAGCCGATTTCTAAGTCGAAAAACTCAACTTTTAGAAAATGGATCAAAACACGATTTTGATCGGACTCGTTCATCAATACTAGTTTAGAATAGTTAAATAAGTCATATGAAATCAAAATAATCCGAATCGAAAGAAACGATGATTTTCCAAAAATTGAGTTTCGGAGACTTTTCGAGTTCTTTATGTGAATCCGGACGAATCACCAACTAATTTGGCTATCCGTTGGCAAAGAATGATGAGGAATCGGATGAGTAAATGGTAGAATCAATCCTCATAAATGTTAGTGGAGAATTGAGAGAGAAATAAGAGCTTGAATCGAATGGGGGGAAAAACGTTAATGGCTCCTATTTATAACAGGCCCGCTGCTACGCTTCAATCATAGCTGGACCTATGCTTGAAGCGTAGGTCCCCATAACCCAAATGTTTTTTTTCTTTTGTCGTCTTCTCATCCCATCTTCAACTCTATACATTCTCAATGCTTCCTAGGCTCAATTTACACTTCCTACTCAAATGATGATGGCCTTACGAGTGGATTTATTTACAAACTCGATCTTAAATACTGAAATAACTAAATTACCGTCTACAAGTACAAACTAGGCGTAAAAGCTACTCTTCTTCACCTAGTACCAATATTTAATGTCATTAGTACGACATTACTACTTCTCAATACTACGGATCAAGCTTATCCAGCTCGGGTGGTGGTTCAGTTAGATCGATCGTTTCTACCACACATTCAGCTGGTTGCACCTCTACATAATGCTTCAATCTTTGTCCATTTGTGACAAACTTTTTTCGAATGTCGGGATCATCGAGCTCTACGGCTCCATGGGGGAAAACCTTTGGAATCTTGTATAGCCCATCCCATCTCGATTAGAGCTTGCCAGGAAATAGCTTGAGTCTCGAATTAAACAGCCAAACCTTTTGGTCAGGCTCAAAAACTTTCTTTCTAATATGTTTATAATGAAACGCTTTTGTTCGGACCTTGTAAATATGAGAATTTTCATATGCATTATTTCTCAACTCCTCAAGCTCTTGCAGTTGGAGTTTTCGTTGTGCACTGAATTTCTTTATATCGAAATTCAATCTTCGAATAGCCCAATATGCTTGGTGTTCTAGCTCTACAGGGAGATGAAACGTTTTACCATACACAAGATGATATAGCGACATACCAATCGATGTCTTAAGCACAATCCTATACGTACAAAGTGCATCATTTAGCCTTTGAGGCCAATCCTTCAAATTCGGACGCACAGTGTTTTCCAAAATATTTTTAATCTCCCTATTAGAATCCTCCACTTGTCATTGTGATTGGGAGTGAAATAGCGTACCAATTCTATGAGTGATACCATACTTCTTACACATAGCAGGAAGAAACTGGTTGTCAAAATGGTTTCCACCATCACTGATCAAAACTCTTGGCATACCAAATCGTGAGAAAATGTTCGATTTTCTAAATTCTTCCACCACATCATTGTCAGCACGCTTTATGGCTATTGCTTCTACCCATTTCAAAACATAATCAACCCCCACAAGTATATACTCCTTATTTTCTTTTGAAAATGGTCCCATAAAATCAATATGCCACACATCAAATAATTCTACAATTAAAATCAGGGTTAAAGGCATCATGTTTGATCGAGATATGGATCCAACTTTTCACATTGCAGACATGCCTTGCAAAACTCAAAAGTATCCTTGAATATGGAGGACCAGTAAAATCCACTTTGTCAGTATGCTTTGCACCTCACTCTCGGGGATGCATTTTATGATAATCTGATCAGAGCAATACTTGTACAAATGCGGATTATCCCAGATATAAAATTTGACTTGGCTGAAGAATTAGTTTCTCTCATTCTTAGACCATCCTTTTGGAATTTGACATGTGGCTTTATAATTGACAATGTCAGCATACCATGGTATTGGTTCCATCACAGCCACATTGAACTGATGTTCATCTGGGAAAGAATCCTTAAGAGGAGTAATTTTCTTTGTGTATTCGACAATAATCCTTGACAAATGATCCGCAACAACATTCTACGAACCTTTCTTATCTTTGATTTCCAGGTTGAATTCTTGTAGCAACGGAATCCACCAAATCAGTCGGGGCTTAGAGTCTTTCTTCGTCAACAAATTCCTCAGAACAACATGATCCGAGTAAACAACGACATTGGTGCCCAATAGATATGATTGAAACTTATCCAAGGTGAAGACAACTACCAACAACTCCTTCTTGGTAGTTGTGTAGTTTATTTCAGCTTCGTTCAGAGTCCTACTGGTATAGTAAATGGCATACGGCAACTTATCTTTTCTCTGACCCAACACAACTCCTATGACATAGTCAGAAGCATCACACATGAGCTCAAATGGTAGAGACCAAATTTGGTGAACGGATAATCGGGGCTGATGAAAGTTGAGTATGCAATACCTCAAAAGCATGAAGGCTCTCTTCGTCAAATATAAAAGTTGCATCCCTAGCCAATAAGTTGCATAACCGGCGGGAAATTTTGCTAAAATCTTTAATAAACCTTTAGTAAAACCCGGCGTGGCCTAGAAAATAGTGTATCTGCTTAACATATGTGGGAGGCGGCGGTTTTGAAATTAATTCAACTTTTGCTTTATCTACCTCTATCCCCCGCTTAGATACAATATGGCCCAATACTATCCCCTCTTGAACCATAAAATGGTTATTTTCCAAACTTAGGATCAGATTTGTCTCCTTGCATCTCTTAAATACCAGTTCTAGATGTTTTAAACAGTCTTCAAAGGTTTTCCCAAAAATTAGGAAGTCATCCATGAACAATTCAAGAAATTTATCTACCATGTCAGAGAAGATAGACATCATACACCATTGGAATATTGCTGGCGTATTACACAAACCAAACGACATTCATTTGTAAGCAAACGTGTCATATGGACAAGTAAAAGTGGTTTTATCTTGATCAACATGATCAATTGCCACCTAATTGTAGCCAGAATATTCATCCAAAAAGTAGTAGTAGCTCGGCCCAGATAAGCTCTCCAGGATTTGATCAATAAATGATAACGAAAAATGATCCTTTTTAGTGTAAGGGTTAAGCTTTCTGTAATCAATACACACACGCCACCCTGTGGTCATACGTTGTGGAATTAGCTCACCTTTTCATTTTGGCACCACTGTGATGCCCGACTTCTTCGGCACCACCTGAGTTAGACTTACCTATGTGCTATCAGAAATGGGGTCAATGATACTCGCGTCTAGCAATTTCACTACTACGTTCATTACCACTCTTTCATATTTGGATTCAGCTTTCGTTTCATTTCTCTTGATGGCTTTGCATCATCCTCATGATGTACGCGATGCATCCAAATCGAGGGGTCTATGCCTTTCAAATCAGCAAAGCTCCATCCTATTGCCTTTTTGTTCTCACTCAGAACCGTGACTAGACTCGATTCTTGTTTTTTTATTAATTTTGAAGATATAATCACAGGAAGAGTCTCACCGGGTCCTAAGAAAACATAGTTCAGTTTTTCAGGCAGTTCCTTCAGTTCAAATGTAGGAGGAGTAGTTAAGGAGGGAATTGGTGGATTATTTGAAACTATCGGGAGTGGTTCAACCGGCTCCCACCATGGTTGAGTATATAAAGCAGTCTCCCTTGCATCCGACTCTTCATTTTGCATCCTCTAGTATGTCTCCTAATAAACAGCTTCATCATCTGGCCATTCTCCAGTCATAAATGACTCTAGCTCATCTCTCTCCAGGATTTGAGTTGAAAAATCTTCTATGATATCATCCAGTTCATCGCACTCATTAATCTGAAAACATTCCCTAGATTCAGGCAATTGGTGGCTTTATTCGAACACATTCATTCTGACCTTCATATTTCCAAAGGTCAGATCCATGGCTCCGGTTCTACAATTGATACATGCATTTTCCGTAGCTACGAATGGTCTTCCCAATATTACTAGAATGTTCTTCTTTAAGTCAGGGACAGGTTCTGTATCCAGGACTACAAAATCAACCGAAAAATAAAACTTGCCTACTTGAACAATGACATCTTTAAGCACCCATCTTGCTTAATTGATCGATCTGTAAATTGAAGTATGACCACAGTGGGGCTGAGTTCACCTAACCCTAGCTATTGGTAGACTGAATAAGGAAACAAGTTAATACTCGCACCTAGATAAAGAAGAGCTCTACTAATTTCCTGGTCACCAATGACACATGGAATAGTGGGAGCACCAAGATATTTCCTCTTAGGTGGAGTATCACTTAAAAGTAATGAACTCAATTGCTTAGTCAAGAGTATTTTTGTTGGATTCTTTGCCCTGCTATTTCGCTTCTTGGTGCAAAGATCCTTGGAAACCTTAGCGTAAGGCGGTATTGGTGCGATTACATCTAAGAGAGGTAAATTAATCTTGACTTGTCGGAATGTTTCCAACATATAAGATTCTTTCAACTTTTCGGATTTTGTCGACTCTCTAAGACGTTGAGGAAATGGTGGTGCCACCTCATAACTTGCCCTGTCTGGCTCTTGAAGTTCTGTCTGATTGACATTGTCTTCTACTGATGGTTGATCCTTCTGGACTCTCTCAACCTCTTTTTTTGTACCTTCTTTCCTTTGCTTTTCTTCAGCTTCCTTCTTCTACTTTTGTTCTGCCTCTTTTCTTCTTTGCAACCTCTCTTTATGCTCCGCCTCAACTCGACTCTCCACTTCCCTTCCACTTCTCAGAGTCGTGATTGCTTGAACCATTTCATTAGGTTCATTGACAAATGACTCGAGCGCCAGTGCTTGTTGTGTCCTTGGGTTAGCGATCGGCTGACTAGGTAATCTCCCTGGCTCTTTTACATTTCTCTCATTAGCTATTTTTCCTATTTGCATATGTAGTTGTGCGAATGATTAGGAATGAATTCCTAGCTTTTTTATGAATATCCAGTATAACTTGTTCTAACCTATTAGTCTAGAAACCGGGTGGAGGAGTTTGGCTTCTTGGAGGCTGGGTTTGGTAATTATATGGCTGCACAACTTGATTGTTATAGAATGGATTAAGATCGTGGGAATTATTGAATGACTGAAGATGTTGGGAATTATTGGATGTTCTGGGTTGGTAATTGGACTAAGAATTTCTAGTGATGATTGTTGGTTGTGATTCGAATGATTGTTGACTCTGATGGATCTTGGTTGTTGGTTATATGATTGTTCTCTCTTAGTAAACCTCGGTTGTGGGTTATATGACTGTTGTCTTTCTGTGAATCTTGGTTGTTCATTGGATGATTGCCCTTATTGGAATTTTGGTGGTGGATTCTCTACATTGGTAGATTTATAAGACATGAGTGGGTGATTTATGGCATTGGAGATGTATGAATTAGTGATAGAATCATTATTGGAATAGTTCCATGATGCGTTGGCATCAATGGCCATTATCTCCTAACAATCATGATGGGAATACTCAACTTCGACTCAAACGTCTCTCTAAGAGGGGAATGACTTTGCTGCATAAAATTTTCAATTCTATCTAATTTCTTTCCAAACAATGCCATGGTATCTCTCACATCATCATGCTCTACAACATATGATTTCTCAGATCTCCTATCCTTTTGTGCACCTCTAGACCTCCACTCAGATTGATATGAAATTGTGTTTTCACTGATATTATCAAATATCTCCAAAAGCTTTTTAGCTGGCTTTAAAATAAAATGACCTTGTGTGGCCGCATCTATTAAAGTCTTATGCGCCTCTCCATGTCCCATGTAGAAAGTTTTAGCAATATCTTGTTCAGAAAACCTATGGTGGGTATACTTATACAAAATTTCATTATATATTTTCCATGCATCATGAAAATGTTCACTATGTAACTGCCTAAAGCTTTTGATTGCATCTTGTGCTTCAAAGGTCTTTCCTATGGGATAATGTTTTTCTATGAATTCTCTCTTAAGGGCTTCCCAATCAATTTTAATTTCTTTTGTTAATTTGATGTACCATCTTTTAGCTCTCTCTTTCAATGACCAAGGGAATAATCTCATTCGCAAGTCATTTTTGGGCCAATTGTCAAACCTAACAGTAGAGGCTACCTCTAGGAAATCATTGATGTGCTGGTATGGGTCCTTTATTCTAAGGCCTAAAAATATTGGAAGTATATTGATCATGCTTGTCTTGATCTCAAAGTGCTTCGCTTCTTCTTCCTCTGGAAAATCAGTATAGGATTTGTACGAATCGGGTGCGTAATATCCTTTCAGTTATGTCTCTAGTGCCATTTATTGGTAGGCTCTTTGGTCAGTCATTGCTTCTTCTTGCAGACAATGACGCTCTTCAATAGATCGACATAAACAATGGAGAGTCTTTTTGATCTCAGGATCGTACTCGACTAACGCAATGCTTAAATTAGAATGGGTCGGTCTATCTGTCATACGCTACTCAAACAACTATATTTTTTTTTCTTTTCGAAATTTTTGTGAAATAAAAATTAACTAAATTAACTACTTCTATATTAAAAAAAAAATAAAGCAAGAATTAATTGCATTTATGTGATTCTATTTGACACGTAGATCATGATAGTATGACATGTGGATTTTGGAGCAGGTTTATTATGTGATATTATTACGTGTGGATTGTGGAACATGTTGA
Source organism: Cornus suecica (assembly GCA_963922005.1). NCBI lineage: Eukaryota > Viridiplantae > Streptophyta > Magnoliopsida > Cornales > Cornaceae > Cornus > Cornus suecica. The sequence continues at coordinate 30,392,291 of OY998246.1, read as the reverse complement.
TTATCTATATTTTAAATTAAATTCATATTTTTATAAAATGCTCAACTAAAATGGATAACGTGAAAATATGATTTACATGTAGTAAATGTTAAAGTATAATGAAATGTAAATTCTTATATTTGTGATTTTGTATTTTTATGCCCGTTGGGGGTTTAAGTAATTCATGTAGTGACCTCTTGGATAGTTGAGGTTAGTGATGGACTATAGAGGTTATTATGAGTTGAGGCCTTTGAGAAGACGGGTAATAGTCTTATGGTATTGGTTGTTTGTGTAGTACTGTCAAAATAGATGTTTCTTTCACACTTAGAGAAAGGTATCGTTTATTGTACTTTTGAGGTTATGCGTTGATTAGACGGGGTTATGATTGAACTTGTCTGGTTGCGTAGAAATGGTCTCTTGATTCTGTTAGCAATATAGAGAGTTAGTATCTATTGTGAATTTGAGGTTTGAATGAATCAGAATAGGTATTGATTGAAACTAGTTAGTTCCTTGATATCGGCAACTAGTTTTCCCTTGTTATGATCTTAAGGGGTCTAAGTGATTTTATTAAGTACTCAAGGCACTGTAGTATTGCAGCCTTGTTTCTTATGCTTAGTTTATTCACCTAAACATTCCTTGTACTGTCCTTTGTACACTAGTATATGTTTTTAACTCATATGTCACTCCTTGAGCCGTCAGTTACAGTGTGGTGTCGAACCTCTTCCTTATACTGTCATGTGATTTAGTAGGGTTGGAAACGGATGGTGGTGTTCCGTGGATCCAACGCGTTGTTATTTATTCATTGTCCTTTTGGACATTATAAGAACCCTTGGAGTTGTAGTCACTCTTATCTGGTTGTCAAGTTTTGAAAAAACAAACTCATTCGTATTTAAAAAAGAAAAACCCGTTTTTGCCTACCCCCATAGCCATGAAATGTTTTCATACTTTAAAAAGTGATCTTAGGATCTCTCTTAAAAGTATTTTTAACTTATAAAGGTCGGTGATGGAAAATGACGGAGACCGGGGGCAAGACGGTCATTTTCACTGTATGGATTCTTACAAGAAAAACCTATTTTTATAATTCTCGAGATTTAGAGATTCCGAGGCTTTTTTCTCAAGACCTCGACTTGTTGAGTTTTGAAAGGTGTTTTCTTGTTTCACCTTTGCTTCCGAACATTTATAAGTCTCGGGTATGAGGCTTGTTGTTTACTTCACACATGTAGTGTTTCCTTTCCTCTTCTTTTGATTTATTTTGTCCGAGTGTTTTCTCTAAACACTTGTGGTGTTCTTAACCTTCACATTGTTGTCTCGGTTATCCGTTGGTTAGCATTGGAACTATTTTCTCTTGCTTTGTTCCTTGACCCTTATGTGGTTGTTCATGAGAGTTGTGTTCATGTGATCTCCGTGATGTGATCGGTTAACATTCCTTATCCATATTGGAGATAGTATTATGAGATTCATATGGTGATATGTTTGGTGATTTATTGATCATATTGGAGATAGTATTATGAGATTCATATGGTGATATGCTTGAGGTGATTCAGTTCTTAAGATGTAGATTTTATCTAGGAATGGGATGGCGGTTCTTATATGTATATATATTGTACATATATATATATATATATATATATATATTTTGATGACGATTGTGTTAGTACGCAAAGACATGAGTGTTTTCTCTCTAGTGTTCTTGGGGAGTGGGTGGTGAGCATTCTTTGGTACTAGTTGTGGATTTTATTCCTGTGGATATTAGAGGTGAGTGTGATTCTCCCGGTTTAGATTCTCTAATTGGCATTGTGAGCACTTGGTGATTAGTGGGTTTGGACTTGTGTGTTGTGTACTTAACGTACGTTTTTGAGGGTGGTGTAGACTATCGGTGTTGGTACTTAGAGTACGAGTCTTGGTTGTACCTTGTAAGGCTGATTTTGTACTTATATATATACATATATATATGTACTCATATATCAGGATATATGATTAGTTACCTTTAGGGTATATATATATATATATAGTAGACTGTATTTTTTACATGGGTATGTCATAGTGATTTATCATTAGGATTGTATACTATGTTTCATGTCATATCGTGTTTCCCTGATATATATGACTAGGTTATTTGAGGGGTTGTTTGGGTTCTTGCATTGGCGTGAGTGCCGTGTGGGATAACATACTGACCTAAGGTAGATGCATGTACACGGGTTGGTTAGTACTACTTGGACGGTCAGAGGATGTGACGGTTATGATTGGACCTTCTCTTATTCTGCTTTGATGAGCTCACCCCGGCGTTCTTTTGCCCTGGTGCCACCACACCAGCTTGCAGAAATTGTTTCCGCTACAGATAGCATGCGGTGAAATGACACCTTTCATTTTTTTTCCTCATTACAGGTTTTGGAGTTATGCAAGGTGATGCGGTTACGGTTGCAGCGTGACTGGATTTGGGGACGATAGTTATCTAATGTCTTCTTTATCTTTTAGTTTATTTACCCATGTTATATGGGACTACCATGTATTTCTACTGGGAGCCAGTCTATTGGCATATCCCTATTGGTGTATCTTTATTTTCTTGTATTTATTATTCCAGGATGTCATTGTATCTCTTCGGCACTGCCATGTGTCTTTCTGTATTCTTATTCGAGCATTTGTGGCTTTGTTGATCATAGATGGTTGTGTAGGGGTAGCAGTGTATTCTTTCGACTACCTCGGCCCTAGTAGGATTGACGAATGTTGGGCAGTGAGTCATTTTTGTTATCAAATTATTATTGGCAGGTTATTCTGCTGTGGTTGTGTTTCTGGGATGTTCCATTTACAGACGGAACTTTACAGGATTTTTGTTGGATTCTACTGTGTATTTTTGTCATTCAGTTGGGTATGGAATATACCACTATTATCATTATTACATACGTTTTAATAAGTATTGATAGCTTAGTTGGTCACTCATTGTAAGGAGCACACCCCGGAATCCTCGGATGTTCTGATTCGGGAGTCTTAGGATTTTAGTGGCGTGACATAGAATCTTGCATAAAATAAAACATAATCACTCATCTACTTGTCCTTTAGTTTTCCCTTATAGAATAAAAATATGAAAGAGTCTACATTACTTGGCTAGGGTTTTGTTAAAAACCCTAGATACCGATTTAGTTGTTCATGGAAGTGATGGTCTGTATTGTTGATGTAGACACGCCCTCCATGGTTGATATTCTTTCCCAAATACCTAAGACTCCAATATAACGTACAAGATTTTTATTTCATTGTAGACACGCCTCCATGGTTGAGTACTCGGTAATTCTTCACCTTGTAAATTTTTATTTCATTTTCTTTACTCTGTTTCTTTTCTCGGATTCATTCCTCTTAATTCCTTTTGCATCCTTGACTTATTTTTGGTCATTCATAGGTCTTTTATCCATGGGTTCAGCTCTCAAACAATCTTGAGTCACCAATCCAGTTATTTCACCGAATTTAACTCATTTTATATGAGATGGCCTAAAACGTCTTAAATCACGAAAACCGTATAAAAGCACCAATATAATGATATTTGTAGACATAAAAATGTATAATTAAGAGCCTTAAATGTATAGTATTTGGCTCATATCTAGCCCCCAAACTTCAACATTGCAAGTCCCTTAGCAATGAATTAAATAGAAAATTTTCAAAATTCGTGATGGTTGTGTTTTTAACATAAGAAATTAAAACTAACGAACTAAACTATTCAACTAACTAATCATTTTCTTTCATGAAGGTGTACGATTACACTTAGCACGTGTAACAAACATTTTTAAACCCCTCTGCAATACCGAGTGGACAAGTGAAGTCTCGTGAGGGTTAAATATGCTATCCACAAATATTTTCATTATTCATTCTTGTATTCTCATGAAATCAAATAATCATTAATCATGCAATGCTATAATGTTTTCAAAATATAATGCATACAAGTTATCCCCACTCACTTATACATAATAATTTTCATTAATTAAATCTAAAAGAATGTCCCCACAGTGGTGAAATAAACTTGTTAATCACTACAGCTGATTCACATAGTTCTTTGTGTTTTTTTTAGCATTCTTTATAGTAGACTAATCTCCATTTTTCTACTTCATTGATAAATTTTTGCTATGACACAACTTTAATAAAATTTTCATTTTTATCCTTTTTTGTCTTTCTAAGTCTCCGGACTTTCTAGCGAGGATTTTTAGTCCCAACCAATTAGGCCCGAGCTTCTTCCATGGGATTTATGCTCATTAGTTTTCTCCCATTTTTACACGAAAAATGATATTGGTGATACCAAGGCCCGATTACTCAGATCGAAGAACTATTTTTTGCATTTTCAATATTTTTTTTAGATTTTTCTTTTTTCCCTAGTTCTTATATATATATATTTTTATTCTTTACTACTCCCCTTCTCCCCTTGTCATTGAAACAAAACTATTTTTTCAACTATATAGTCAAAGTTCAACTAGTTGTTCCATAAAGAATGTGTGCGTGTGCTTTATAGGCCAAGACTATCTTTTTCGGTTTCAATTTCACTCATTTATTCACTCATGTGAACCACATCTTAGAAATTCATTTTAATCAAACTATTACATACTTATGAGTGGGGTAATTGTATACATAATACCTTTCTAGTCATAACATGTACACAAATCAACTAATATCAAATCTCAATCACATATTTTGAATGAAGAACTTAATAAAAAAATTCAATTTTTTTATTTTTCTCATTCCCTTAAAGCATAAAATGACTAATTCCTCCCCCCCCCCCCCCCCCCCCTCCCCAAACTTAAAGCGAACCATGTCCTCATGGTCTAAAAATAAAAATAAAATAGGGAAGAAATTGTTACCACCCTTGAAGTGTAATGTCGTTTGGTTTTGTTATATTGGTCGTATCTCCCCTAGACTTGCTTTAGATGATCTATTAAAAAATAACACACTATGCAATACCCAACATCATATCCAATAGAGAGATAATAAATAAATAAATCAAAATATAAAACATGAAGCATATTTTTCAAGGGAATGGAATTTTATTAATAAGAGCACACATGATTTGGCCTTAAGGGCCTATAATCCTCAAAGTAAAATAAAATAAATGCAAAACATGGATAGAACCAATCCTAAACGGATTTGGTGGGAAAAATAATAAATCAAAAATAATTAAAAAGAAAATAGTAAGAGAGAGAATTCTACATCTATTCCCTATTCCTTTGAATTATTCTTTTATTCCATTCTAGCCACATTCAGTAAAGTCATCATTCCATGTGTTGAATTGTAACACCCCGTGTTATATTCCTTTTTCCTGAAATTATATTTATATTTAATTTCAGTAATGACGTCACTTGTTCGTGACGTATTATTTATTCTTGGTATTTGATACCTGTAAATTTTTCGCGTTTAGTTTAAAGTCAATTGGATGACTTTACGGTTTTTCTTTGACGACTACGCGAATTCTTATTCTCGACTACACGGTATTAGTACTTTTACTGATCCGGTGTGAAGCGTATTAAATTACCTTCTTGCTGTTCCGGTTGTTGGATTTCTAAACCGGTATAATTCTTTCGGACTAATTTGGTAAATTGGTGTTCCGTGTAATTTCCAGTTACCTAAATTACACTTGGGGGTTGGTCCATAATAAATTGGGATTTATTATATATATATATATATTTAATTATATATATATATATTGAAGTGGGGTTCATTTTGAGATTATAGAGAAGTTGGGGGTTAGTTGTGCAATTAGTACATAAATATGTATACATGTATACACGCAACAGACCTGTCTTCTTCAGTCTCTCTGCACAGACAACTGATACACGCTACCATCACTCTTCCTTCTCTTCACGCATGGACCGAGCTGCTCCTCACGTCTTCATCACCTCCATGGCCGGCGAGGGAAGGAGAGAGAGAGAGAGAGAGAGTGAACGGCCGGCTGGGCGAGGAGCTGCGCGACTGGTCGTCGCGCGTAGCAGCAGCGGTTCGGCAGCAGTTCGTGGCGGACGACGACGGCAGGGTCGGCTTGGGTGGCGGCGACCCATGGTGTTCGTCGGTTGGGCCAGGCGGCGGCGCAGGAGGCCGTAGCGGCGCAGGTTCGCGCAGGACGACGCACCAGGGAGCTTCGGCTGGGCTTCGGCCAATTTTTTCGGCAACCTTCCGGTGATCGGTTTGAGCCGATTTTCGGTGAGTAGCTCCGTATATTCATGGTATTCGTTATACATTAATTTCGTGATTTTAGGATGAACGATTTGCCCGGAAATCGCATTTATAGGTTATAGATTTCGTTTGGGGTATTTTAGATTTAACCCAATTAATTAACCGATTATTAATGGGCTTCATATATATCGTATAGGTTGTCGAGACGGACATTTCGATATATTCGAAATAGTTTTTGGACGATTTTGGTCGGCGGGCTTCATATTCGGGCGCCGATACTGTGCTGTTTCGGACTGTTCGGTAACGTATGAATTAGGTGGGAAACTTTATTTCTCACTCCACATTATTGAAGTAGTTTGGGGTGTGCAAACCCTTATTTAATTTAATATAGATATATTAAATCGTTAATTTAAATATCTATAATTCGTTTAGAATCCGAATTGGACTTAGGAATTAATTTAAGAAAATTAATTAAATTATTTCCTATGTAATTAAATAATTTTCTATATGAATCGAATAGGAATAGATGGCTTAGAATTTCCCTTGAAAATAAAATGAGTTAGTAGAGATTCGTGGAAACTTAGACGTTGTGCTAGGTTCCTTTGCGATACGTGAATTAATTGCTTTAATTTATTTTAAAGGCATGATAAGGGAATTGAAATATTTTCTAAAGAATTAAAGAAAATATATATTTTTAAAACATGAATTGTATATGAATTTGTTTTCATATGATTTAAATGTTTTATTGTATTTTAAAGCATGTAAGGAGATTATGAGATTATGTTGATAGTACCATGTGGGTAATTGCTTAGATATGATGCACTATATATTTATGTTGAGTACAGGGGTATGTATCCTGTAGGGACGGTTTTGTGTCGGATTGTATCCGTTAACCTGTGATGGGCGCCGTGTGAATTATATATGAATATTGTACATAAATATGATGCATTACATATTTATATTGAGGCATGATTGTCATTTAGACCTGGATGCATATTGAGTTGATATATGTGGGTTGTGAAATCATGTGGGGATGTCTTTGTGTCGAATCGTCGCAACAACTGGCCAGGTAAAGGTGTCTCCCACCTATGGAACTAAAAAGCCAGAAGGTGATATAGGGTTGGTTGCTGCCCCATCGTGGTGGTATGCGCCACTCTCGGGTCCTGAGTATATTGCAGGAAAAGGTGTCTCCCACCTACGGAATTTGGATATAGGGTTGGTTGCTGCCCCATCGTGGTGGTATGCGCCGCTCTCGCAGGGGAGTCGCAAGTAGGGCTCTCGTGCAACCGTCTTCCTTGTTGAAAGTGTAGTGTCAAAAACACTTGGGAAGGATCGGTGCGGTACTCTTTCTCCTTGTAAATGGGTGGAGTGCGTATTCGTTAACCACGTGATATGGGGAAAGGGTGGTGTATGAGTCACATTGTATTTGCATGGCATTTATGTGATTTCATTTGACATGTATACGTGATATTATTACATGTGATGTTGGAGCAGGTTTAATATGTGTTATTATTGCCTGTTGGATTTTAGAGCATGTTGTGTATGAATATTGCGAATTTAAAATCATATCTTTGTAAAATGCTCAGTTGATAATGATTAACGTGAAAGAAAATGATTACATGTGGTAATAAATCAAGTGTAATGAAATGTTTATTTTATACTTGTGAGTATATATACTTTCGCACCCTTGGGGGAGGTTAAGTATATTCGTGTAGTAATCTCTTGGGGATGATTATGGTTAGTCGTGTGACTGTGTTGGAGATTGGAGATTAGAGATTGATTTTAGTATCAGTTATGAATTAGGGCCTTGGAGAAGGTGGGTGATGAGATTGTGAGTTGTAGTATGGACCTTTAGGTGTCTTTCACTTTTGAGGAATAGGCTATCAACTGTAGTTGAGATTTTGATTGGTGAGAAGAGGTTATGGTTGAGTGACTTTATTAAGTACTCGAGGTACTGTAGTCGACAGACTTGGTTCTAGTGCTTAGTTCATTCCCTAAGCATTCCTTGTACTGTGTTTTGTACGCTAGTACGTAGTCGTTGACTTCTATGTCATTCCTTGAGTTGTCGGTTACGGCGTGGTGCCGAACCTCTTCCATGTGTGGTCATTTGATTTGGTGGAGTTGGAAACGGATGGTTGTCTTCCGTGAGTCCAACGTGTTGTACTTCCTTTACTGTCCTTTTGGGCATTATAGGAATTCATAGAGTTGTGTTTCTCTTATTTGACTGTCATTTCGAAAACGGTGTTTTCTAAACTCTTTGTATTTAAAAGGAAAAACTCATTTTCGCCTACCCCGTAGAAATGCAAAGTTTCAACACTTTATAAAATGATCTTAGGATCTTCTTTAAAAAGATTTTTAACTTTTAAAAGCCGGTGATGGCAACTGACGGAGACCGGGGGCAAGACGGTCATTTTTACTGTGTGGTTTCTTAAAAGGAAAACTATTTTATTACTTTTCTTGGGATTCTGAGATTTCGGGACTTCTTTCTCAATATCTCATCTTGTAGAGTTTTGAAAGGTGTTCCATTGTTTCACCTTTGCTTCGTATCATTTCTAAGTCTCGGGTATGAGGCTTGGTGTTGTTCAGTGCACACATACAGTGTTGCCCTTCCTTTCTTCTTGGTTTTGACGTCACCACTTAGGTGATTCGAGTTGTTCCACATGTTATGGGCATGGATACCGGGTGGATTGGGTTCCTTGTCCAGGTGTTCTCCTTAAACACTTGTGGTGTTTTAACCTTGACATTGTTGTCTCGGTTATCTGTTGGTTTAGCATTGGGAAGTCTTTTCCTTTGCTTCGTTTTGGTGACCCTTAGGTGGTCGTTCTTGTGAGTTGAGGTCTTGTACTCTTAGTGAATTGATCGGGTGGTCTTGTAGCTTATAGTGCAAGTGTTAGTGATTGATTTATCCTGTTGGTGACTTGTGGACTTGTTGGAGATAGCATTGAGGTTTTCGTATAGTGTGATGATGGGGTGATCCCATCCTTGAGGTACAGACTTACCCTAGGAGAGGGATGAGATTTGTTATACATATATATATTGTATATATATATATATATATGTATTGATGATGGTTGTGTTAGTACGCAAGGACGTGGGTGTTTTCCTTTTTGTGTTATCGGGGTGTAGGATTTGAGCCTTCCTTGGTACTATTGGTGGATTCTGTTTCCTTGTGGATATTAGAGGTGAGTGTGTTTCCCTCTGTTGGATTGGTGGTTAGCATGGTGAGCATTGATGATTGTTAGATTTGACCTTAGTGTCGTGTACCTAGTGTACGTTGGTGAGAGTAGTGTAGACTACTGGTGTTGGGTACTTGGAGTACGAGTTTTTTGAGACTCATGTTGTGTATTTATATATATATATATACGTGTATATATATATATATTCCCTATATACTTATGTATACTCGATTACGATAGTATATGAGCGTGTGACTTGGGTTTGCGTGGATGGGACTAGTTGGGCTATATTTATATCTTATTAGACGGTTTAGCTTTACCTAAACTATCAGAGGATGTGGTAGTTAGGATATCTTTTCCCACTGAGCTTATTTGCTCACGGAGGGAATTTCATTGGCCCCCCTGGTATTCCACGCCAGGTTGCAGGAAACATACGGCTATGAGCAGGATGCAGTGCAACGGCAGTTTTCTTTTGTTTCCTTGTTACAGGTTTTGGAGTTGCGTTGGGCGATGCGGTTACGGTTGCAGCACGACTGGGTTTGGGGACGATAGGTATCCGCTTCCAGTTTCTCTAACCATTGTTATGGGATTGTTATGTATTTCCTTTTGGGAGCCAGTCTGTTGGCATATCCCTGTTGATGTATTCTTTATTTCCTGTAATTATTCTTTCAGGATGTATTGTATCTATTCCGCACAGTTAGGTGCTCTTCTGTATTTTTATTCGAGCATTTGTGGCTCTGTTGATGTTAGAGGGTTTGGAGGGGTTTCGGTTCCTTTCCACTACCTCGGCCCTATTAGGATTGATGAATGTGGGGCTTGGAAGCCATTGTGATTATTGAATTGCTATTGGCAGGTTCTTGTGTTGTGATTGTTGTCCGGATGTTCCATTTACAAATGGAACTCTGCCGGATTTTCGTTAGATTCCGCTGCTTAGTTTTATTAGTCATTTGGGTATGGAATATACCATTTCTATCATTAATGATGTCTTAGTTGGTCATTCGTATTAAGGATCACATCTTGGATTCCTTGGATGTCCCAGTTCGGGAGTCTTAGGGATTTAGGAGCGTGTCTGTTGGTATCTGAGGATACTCTTGTGTTTTTAGTATTCGGGTTGGCATGGAGTATATTCTTATTGTTATTCCATGTACTTCTTTGTTATTGTTGACTCTAGTAGTCGCTTGGTTTGCGTCATTCTTTAGGAGCGTGACAGCATGGTATCTGGGCATTCATTGCAACCCTTTATGGGTGTTTGATGACTGAATGTCTCTTGGTTTTCGTTTCTTTTTACTTCCGCAATCACTCCCTTAACTCTTAGGCTCGGGTTTCGGAGTCCTAGGAATTTGGGGCGTGACATGAATCCCTTTTACCACCACTTTATTTGCTTATAAATGGATGATTTCCCAACGAATTGATCATGATCAATTTTCTTAGCATCCGTATGCATCGGTTTTTCAGTCGCATCCAGAAATTCACCCAATTGATCCTTGATTAGTATCGTGATGAGGAAAGGAAAGAACAACTTCACATCCATATGTATTGAGGCACATGAATTTTGCTCAAGAGTGTGCCAACACTCCATCATCTTATCATAAATCAATTATGGGATAGAAAACCAAAATCCCTTCTTAAAGCAGTAGAGCGTATACACCATCTCTCAATATAAATATCTATCTTTATCCCTTGGACATGCTTGTTTATCAAAAATCCCATCAATATACTAAAGCTCCAGTTCTAACTCCGCCTTTTTATCCAAAATTGAATTGGTGGATAGTCAAGCCCATCACAAATCTCTCTAACCATATCATGAAAATACTGAATAGGATGTGGAATAAGTCAAAACTTACCGTCAAGATCAGAGGGTAATTCGTGGGGAAGTCCCCATGATTTTGCAATAGCCTCAGGAGTCACGTTAATTGACCTTGAATTATATAGTATACTTGTATGTGCGATTAAACCTCCTTCACCTTGAACATCATACCACATATTGTAGTAGAAATCACGCACAATATTAGGAAAAGCTCGATCCATTATGATCTCTAATGGATCGTACGTGATATGCTTATAGAATACGCGTTTGTACTTGATCTTATAATCTACCAGAGGATCACCCTTAGGGGTCGCATCTTTGATCTCTTCCTCCGTCAAACTTCCAATGGCCATACTAGCTTTAATTGTCTAATAGTTTTGAAAAAGATGCGAAAGAAATACTAGGGGAGGCCCTATATTTATAGATCTTAAATCAAGTCCCTTTTAAGGGAGGAATGACTCAATTTACAACATAAATTTGGAATAGAAATCATTTAGCATGGAAAGTATTGAAATGGTAATTAGATTTAGCACAAAATTTCCCTAGTTGAAAAGGATTTCATATTTATGGAAATTTTCAAAAAATTCTATTTTCTTTATTAGAAGCTATTAAAACTATATAATGTATTATTATATTACAGTCAAAATCCTAATTTGAAAGAAAAATCAAAATACATTTATATATATATTAATTTTAAATAATCAGAAAAATCTAATTTTTCGAGGATTCATCGAGTACTCGGTGAGGAAACTTCCGAGTACTCGGTAGTCTAGGAATTTATGTATAATACCAGGATTCAATAATCATAGAAATTTCTAGTCATCAGATTGTTGATACCAAAAAATTTTCAAAAACTACTTTTTCTCAATATATATATAAAGTTGTACATAGAATATATAAGATGTTAGTAAATAAACTTAAATAAAATATTTAAAACAAAAATAAAATAACTAGATATCTAATACATAAATATTTATCACATTGTAATCTGGGGTATGCCCCTTAGCACCTTGTAAGACTGTAGCTTTTTTTATATTTATACATCATCTTACCATTCAAAAACAAATATTTATATAAAATTAATTAAAATATAAAGTATTTATTTATATAAGTTAGAATTTAATAAAAAATAGTTTTGAAAAATCGTTCCCTACCCCCAAACATATATCGTTATATCCGTATAAATGAAAAAATAGATAATATCTAAAGAATTTTCTCGATAATATCATTAATTTTATAATATTTTTCGTTGGAGATCGAGTACCAAAACGCAATTAACAAAATAAAGCAAAAAGTACAAAATAATGATTCATGGCTTGGCCTACGGCAATATCTAGAACATAATTTTATGCCGGCACATGATCGACTAATCTCTCTAAACCCTAAGACTCGATCTGTGGTGGTGGTGGTGGATGAGAAGTTGATGCGGAGTCTATTCTTATCAACGAATCGAACTTCATAGTTAGGACCTCCAATTTCTTCATTATCCCCTATATGGTTGCCATGATTGTCAAGTATTGTTCATTAGTTATCGGCATTTTCTCTCATTCTTTCTCTCATTTAAAAATTAAAGTGTGGAGTAATGAGAAATGAGAGCACTTGGGTAGAGAGAGAGAAGTGAAGAATAAACAAAAATAATTCTGACCCGTTTTATCACTGCTCCTCCACCGAGTACTCGGTGAAAACTCTACCGAGTACTTAGTAGTTAATTTCTACCACTTTTTGAATTCTTTCAAAATTATCTCGTGGAACCATCTCTGATTCTAAACTTATAGTAAATAACTATAAAGACAATCACAATAATAAAAATAAAATAAAATAAATAAAAAAACTAAACGTATTTCTTATACATACCCATTTAAGAGAACATGAATTCTCCCTAATGGTGCCTCTTTTTAACGTCGTTGGCCCGATGTTTGTAGTTTTTATTAATCTTTATCATACGTGGGTTCTAAATTCTAATAAATTGATAGAATATATATCTTCTAGTTCATGGTTAATCTCTACGAAGCTTTCCACTTATTGACCATATTTTTTATATCACATTCTTTTCCTCAGACCTTCAATTTTTAACGTACTAACACTAAATAATTGCTCATCCGGGAAATAATCCATTAGCGGAGTATTATCCACTGTAGATTCAACCACTATTCTTGATAGATGATTTGCAACTACATTTTCCGTACCTTTTTTATCATGTATTTCAATATCAAATTCTTGTAATAATAATATCCATCTAATAAGTCTGGGTTTGAAATCTGTTTTTGTTAATAAATATTTTAAAGTTGTGTGGTCAGAGAAAACGACTACCTTGGTTCCCAATAAATATGATCTAAATTTGTCGAAGGCGAATACTACAGCTAGCAGTTCTTTTTCAGTAGTAGTGTAATTGATTTGAGCATCAGCAAGTATTTTAATAGCGTCATAGATTGCATGTGGTAATTTATCTTTTTGTTGTCCTAATATTACTCCTATGGCATAGTCAGATGTGTCGCACATTAATTCAAATGGTAAAGACCAATCTGGTGGTTGCATTATTTGGGCAGTCGAGAGTAAATTTTGCAACTTCTCAAAAGATTCAAGACATTCTTTATTGAAATCAAAAGTTACATCTTTAGCTAAGAGGTTGCATAAAGGCTGAGATATTTTGCTAAAATCTTTAATAAATTGTCTATAAAATCCAGCGTAACCTAGGAATGATCTAATTTATTTAATAGATGTATGAGGGGTAGATTAGAAATTAATGTGTCCTAGGACTATACCCTCTTGAACCATAAAATGACTTTTCTCCCAACTTAATATTAGATTTGTCTCTTTTCATCTTTGTAATACAAGTGTTAGATGTTTTAAACAATCTTCAAAATTATTTCCAAATCGAAAAATCATCCATAAATACTTCTAGGAAAATTTCTACCATGTCTGAAAAGATTGACATCATACATCTTTGAAATGTTCCAGGTGCATTGCATACGCCAAAAGGCATTCTTCTATATACGAATGTACCGTAAGGATAGGTAAATATGGTTTTCTCTTGGTCTGCTAGATCAATTGTTACTTGGTTATAACCGGAATATCCATTTAGAAAACAGTAATAACTTTGCCCAGCTAGACGTTGTAAGATTTGATTAATGAATGGTAGTAGACAGTGATATTTCCTTGTGTGCGAGTTTAGTTTTCCATAATCGATACACACACGCCACCCGGTCGTGCTTCGTTATGGGATTAACTCACCTTTTAAGTTTGGCACGACTGTGATATTGGATTTCTTTGGTACCACATGTGTTGGACTAACCCATGAGCTATCAGATATGGGGTATATAATACCCGCATCAAGTAATTTTTCTACTTCAGTCTTTACCACTTATTTCATATTAGGGTTTAACCTACATTGCATTTCTCGTGTTGATTTTACATTATCTTCTAAGTTTATTCGATACATGCAAATTGAAGGATCAATTCCTTTTAGGTCAACTACACTCCATCCAATTTCTTCCCTATGATCATAAAGAACTTTCAGTAATTGCTCTTCCTGTTGCTTAGTAAGGTATGAATAAATTATTACGGGAAGAGTATTGTCTGGACCTAAGAAAACATATTTGAGTTGTTTAGGTAATTCTTTAAGTTCCAATTTTCGTAGAGATGTAAGTGATGGAATAGGTGGAATACTTGAAATAAGAGGTAATGGCTCATGTGGTTGTTTCCAAGATTCTCCATATAATGCGGTTTCTATAATTGCAATGTCCTCATTTTTAAATTGTACTAGTTCATCTTTATCAGTGTCCTCTACCTCAGTCATTATTATTTCCAGGTTATATTTTATTAATATTCCATTCGTCATTTCTTCCACTAATTCATCTATCTCATCAATGTTAAAACAATCAGTTTTTTCTGGAAGTTGGTTATTTGTATTATACACGTTTAATGTTAGTTTCATATTCCTAAATGATATCTCCATTACTCCTGTTCTACAATTAATGCACTTATTCGTTGTTGCTAAGAATGGTCATCCTAAGATTACAGGTATGTGTTTCTTTGGACTATGAACAGGTTCGGTATCTAATATTATAAAATCGACAAGGAAATAGACTTTGTCTACTTGAACTATCACATCTTCAACTATCTCTCTTGGCTGTTTGATTGATCTATCTGGTAATTGAAGTATAACCGTAGTAGGGTTTAATTCTCCTAATCCCAATTGTTGGTAAACTGAATAAGGTAATAAATTGACACTGGCACCTAAATCGAGGAGAGCCCGTCTTACTTCTTGATTACCAATTATGCATGATATTATAGGCAGTCCTGGATCTCTGTATTTGGGTGGTGTATCATTTAACAATAAAGAACTCACTTGTTCAGTCAACACTATCTTTTTAGGTACTTTAGCTCTACTTCTACGCTTCTGCGTATATAAATCTTTCTAGAATTTTGCATAAGGTGGGATTTGAGATATAGTATCAAAAAAAGGCAAGTTGATTTTTACTTGTTCAAGAACTTCTAAGATTTCATTATTTTTATCGCCTTATTTGCCATAATAGTTTGATCCTCGGACAAGTTGAGGGAATGGTGCTTTTGGCTCATATTCCTTCTCCGTTGGTTTTTCAAGTATTTCCTTAACTGGTTCATCTTCTATTGGATGTGATGTTTCTTTAGGAATATTTTCCAAGACTTCTTCTTGTGCTAATTTTTCTTTAAACTTTTCCTACCACTCCTTAAGGTTGTGATTGATTGAACAACTTCATGCGTAGGTTCTTGTAAAGTTCCTAACTCAATCATGTGTTACTCTTTAGGATTCATCACTGGTTGGTTTGGTAATTTACCCTATTCTCTTTTACTAAGCGTGTTAGCTATTTGTCCTATCTGCACTTCTAGTTTTGAAATAGCTTATGAATGTGTATGTAGAAGTTGGGTATTAGCTTTTAAGTTACCAAGGGTTGCTAAGACTTTATCCTCAAAACCAGGTGATCTTTGTGGTGGATTAGGGTTTTTAATTTGATTCCTAAATTGAGGTTGGTTTGATTGAAAACATCGAAATCCTTGTCTATTATTTTGAAAATTTTGAGTCCTATTGAATTGTCTTAGATTTTGATTGAAATTCTGAGTATTATTGAATGATCTTGGATTCTAATTGAAATTTTGAGCATGGACAGGATTTTCTACGTTCTAAGAACGATAAGATAAATATGGATAGCTTTAATTATATAATGAGATGTTGTTTCGCCTGTTATTATAATGTCCACTAGTGATTCGAAATTAGAAGGTGTGTAATAATCATTCAAGGAACCTAGTGGTTGTACTTAAGGCTCACCCATATCATTAAAATTTAATGTATCTTTTTCAATCCTTTGTTTATTAGTTCTTAAATTTTTACGATAAGTTCTATCAACTTCAGGATCAAAAGGAAAAAGTTCTTTAGATATGGAATGTTAACTACTCATACAATGATAAAACAAATTTTTATAAAAATAAACTAATCTAAATAATAAACTGAAAATAAAATAAAATAAAAAATAAAAGAGAAATTAAATAAGAAAATTCAAGATAAGATTGAACAATAATTTAAGATACTACTAAAACTAACAAATGGTCTAGTAAAGCAATTGTTACCGCTTTTCTGGTTCCTTCTGATAAATTTATTGTACCTATCAAAAATCACACAATCTTGTCTCTTAAAAGAATAAAATAAAAAATAAAGCAATTAAATAATCTAGCTATAATAATTATTTAAAAGTATAGAAAATTGTTAGTCCCCGGAACGGCGCCAAAAACTTGATCGGTTTCCAAAGCTCGATTCGTTTAGGACTACTACTCTTAGGTAATAAATAATAATAATAATAATGTTGTGTGCAAATAAGCCCTTAAAGTTGTCCTAATTTTTCCTATCGCAAGTGCACCAAACAATTGTAATATAGTATAGATGAGATAGGGTATATCGAATCCACAGAGACTATTGAATTCACAACTTCTTTATAATTATTGTAACTAAATTATGAAAGATAATTTGTTTGTTTGGTTTTCTAGAATTAATTTGACAAGAAATAAAGTAACATAAAAGTAAAGATAGATTTTGGTTTTGGTTGAGAACAATGGAGATAAAGATCTTGGGTATCTCTAACTCCACCGTGATAATATATCCTCCTAATCATTTAATTGTAAAGGGCGGTTCAACATATGTGAATGAGATATAGGGTCACAAACATTAGAAAAACCCTAATCCTAAAAAAGGAACAATTAATCTATTATTGACACAAACCATCATTAAACAAGCATAACTAGTACATGCATCTACTCTAAACTACTATTACTAACATAAATTAAAAGACTGTCACTCGTTATCTTTTCTTATGCATGGTTTGTCTAAATCAATATTGCATGTTAATTACCACCATTGTGTAGAAAATCATGAGTTAAGTATCCGAGTTCTAGCCCATATTGAATAACTATGATTGTGCAAGATAAAACATTCATTCAAGCTAAGAAAAGATATATAATAAACGTAGAATCTTATATAAAATCAAACATAATCACTCATCTATACAATCATCACATACGTGTCCTTCAATTTCCCTTTATACAATAAAAATAAGAAAGAGTCTACATTACTTGGCTACAGTTTTGTTGAAAACCATATATACCGAATTAGTTGTTCATGGTAGTGGTTGTCTGCATTGTTGATGTAGACACGCCCTCCATGGTTGATATTCTTTCCCAAATCTCCAAGACTCCAATATAACATACAGTTTCAACACCAATATAATCTATATCTAATTGTAAGGGAGACCCCTCACTTTTATAGAAAAAGAGACGTCTTTGTTTGGTAATCTGATTGTTTCACAGTTAAGTCAGGATTGTGTATTGAGATATTCCTTGAAGAATGGTATGAAATCTCATCAAATATGGTCAATATTGTGTCCAAGATAGCTTAGAGATCATCCCATATTGATTGTGGCCGAAATATACAAGTTGCTGATGTGGCTTGACCATTTTTTGTCTCACCGAGTACTCAGTAAGAATTCCACCGAGTACTCAGTAAGAATTCCACCGAGTACTCGCTAGCTCCAAAGTGTTGCGCAAACGGGCGCAAGTGCGTAATATGTTCTAGTCATTTTTCGTATTTTGCACAAGTGCGCTCACCTTCGCCTCTACCGAGTACTCGGTAGTTTTTCACCTTATAATTTTTTATTTCATTTTATTTGCTCCGTTTCTGTTCTCAACTTCATTCATCTTCATTCCTTTTGGATCCTTGACTTATTTTTGGTCATTCATAGGTCTTTTATCCATCGTTTCGGCTCTCAAACAATCTTGAGTCACCAATCTAGTTATTTCACCAAATGTAACTCATTTTACATGACATGGCCTTAAACGTATTAAAACACGAAAATCGTATAAAAGCACCAATATAATGATATATGTAGACATAATAATGTATAATTAGGATCCTTAAATGTATAGTATTTGGCTTATATCATGTATGTAGGAGTTGCGTAGCATTTTTAAACTTGTTCAATACACTCCTAATTTCTACTTCAAACCCAGGTGGTCTCATAGGTGGTGTATTGTTGGGATTTCTAAAAGGTGGCTTATTAGGATTTTGATTAAAGGAACGAAATTGGTTGGATTGTTGATTAGGATTTTGGTTGAGTGTATAATTCTGAGTTTAATAAGAGAAATTAAGATGATTATGGCAACCCGAATTATAGCTATTTTGTCACGCCCCTAAATTCTTAAGACTCCTGAACCGAGACATCCGAAAAATCCGGGGTCATGATCCATATAGTGAGCGACCAACTAACAATATAAACATCTATAAAATAAATACAATTACGCCAACAACTAAGACTCCATACATAATCAAGCGGAAGCTAAACCAAATGATACAGAAGGCACGTTTAGGTGGCAAAAGAATACATTTCTACAATGATACAACGATACCAAATACAAGGAAGGGATATGTCAATAGATTGGCTCCCAAGAGAAACAACAACAGTCCCAATACAGGGAACAAGCAAAGGAAACTAGAATGGAAGAACACTACACACGAACGTCCCAAATCCCGCAACAACATCCGTGCTCCGAGCCATTTTGCAAGAAAACCTGATACCTAGCCGAAACATCACCTACAAACTGGTGTAGACCACCAGGGCAAACGAATGCCAGGGTGATCTCATCAAGCCCCGTAGAAAAAAGGAAATCCTAATCGTAACGTCCTCCGACCGTACAAACCTAGTTCAAACCAACCGGTGTATATGCATCTATCCTTGGCTGATTAATCGTCCCACATAGCACTCACGCCAATACGAGACCCCTGTAACATATCCCTCTAGTCCCCTACCATACATCATCAAGGGTAACTAGCACATAATGCAACCATAATATAACATCATATGGAAAATGCACACCTATATATATACGTGTATATACATAGAGACAACAAATAAGTACAAGGTACATAGTTCTAACCTCACGAGAGAACACTATAACTCGTACCCATCAATCCAACACTAGTAGTCTACACTACTCAACATACCCCAAGTACACAATACCCTAGTGTAACATAGCCAATCACTCTAGTGGCCACAACAATATCCATAGGTGCAGAGGAACTAAAATGACCATGATGTCCATAAACATCCATAACCAGTACTAAGAAAAACTCTCAAGTCCTTACATACCTATATAACCATCATCAATGCATATATACACAATACAGATACGACACATCAATCTCTTCTCAAAGGCAAACCACACTCACATCAATATCACTACTCATGACACAACATCAATCTCTTGACACTATCCACAAGGAGATCAATTCCATCACTAACATCCTCACTATGAACAAGGAAGGATAACTACTCAACCATGAAGGGTACGCAAATACTACCCTCAAGAATGGCCGCACAAGACCATGAAACCAAGCAAGGAATGGAAACTCCAATGCTAAACACATTAATAACCGAAACATCACGTCAACATGGGGGGGACATCCACCCATGACGAGGAACACCACCACTATGTATGTGCACTAAGCCACACACCTCATAACCGAACCTCAAAATGAATGAAAGTATGAGACACACATACCGAGAGAAACACACTCTTAAGTTAATCGAACAATCCCAACTCTAGGATTTCTATGACGTCCCACGAGGACGAAGAAGGAATAAAGTAACACGCAGGAACCACGGAACCCAACATCCATTTCTGACCCCACAAATTAAATGATGATACAAATGAGTGGATCGCTATCACACCGTCACCAACAATCAAGAAAGATGGATCTAAGCCAATCCTTCAACTCAACAAAACTCATCCCTCAAGACAATTAATCAATGCCTCAAGCATAGGAGAAGAAGGTGAAACACATGAGAGAGAACAGAAATAACCTGCAAGAAGTACACAAACAGGTGCTACCAATTTGTACATCGAGTTCTTGGTGGTGGAAGTTTCGAGTACTCGGTGGAACTTCCACTGAGTTGTACACTGAGTACTCGATAGACATACAAAGGTAAAAAATCTCTGGTAAAAAATGAGGCTCGCGCGCAACTGCGTGAACTTACGCACTTCACCAAGTACTCGGTAGAATCATCACCGAGTACTCGGTGGCCCCTAGAATAAAATGTCAAGGAATGAACTCGAAAAAGCCCCGAAATGACATCGGACGACTCTGAGCTAACCCCGAGTCCACCGAAACACCTACAACACCATGTGGAGTGACTCAACATCCAACATGAACCAAGAAGAACGAACAATGAAGAAGTAACTATGAACTCAATTCAACTCTCAATGAGCAACTCATCTTAACCACCTACGGTGGCTAAGTTGACAACTGCAAGAACACTTCTATTCTTAGGATGTAAAAAGGAAACTCTAGTAGCCAATACTCTGAAACTAACTAGGTTCAATCAAGATCACTTCTGATCCGTTCAAACCTTAATTCATATGTAATATCACCTCTCTTAGATTACAAACGGAATCAAGAAACCATTACTATACAAGTGACTAGGATCAATCCTCACCTCACTTAATCAACTTCAAACCTCGAAGTAAAATCGGCGATACAATCCTCAAATGCAAAAGATGTATTAAATGGCCATCACTACATAACTAACCAAAATCCTGAACTATCAAGGATCGTACAGCCCTCAAAGGTGCAAGAACATCAAGTGGTTAATACCCCACTACCAATAAAGGTTACTCAACTATCACCCACCTTCTCAAATGTCAAAATTTACACTTAACTCCATAGTCCACTACCGACTTTACTTATCACAAGAAAGCCGTTAAACCAACTCATATCACCACCCTAGGGTATATAAGCACATCATAACAAGTATAAGCATACTTTAAAACAAGGCATGCAAATCATATTTTTCACATCCTTCAATCCGGTTGAGCATTTTAATAACAAATGAATTTTATATATTTCAAATTCCACATTTAACATGCTCCTCAACCACATAGAATAATTTCATGATCCATATATCAATATAAATCACATGTTAGCAACTCAAATGAAATGTGACTCACACACCTCATGATACACACTTTGCCCAAAGATCCGACAGTGGAGCCTACCACCATGATATGGTAGCAACCAACCCTATATCCCCATTTTCCGGTTTTTCTCTTTGCCGTAGGTGGGAGCTGAGAGTGGTGCATACCACTATGATGGGGCAGCAACCAATCTTATATGCACCAACACAAATATGTATCTCATAATATTTATGAACAACATTTCCAAAATGTCAACATGAATGCTTTTCACTTTTCACCATTCAACATGCTTTTAAATCTCATTTAAAGCAATAATCAACCAGGATGTTTTCTCATGCACCATTCATGATCCCAAATCGTTAAGTTATCCTTTAATACACAAAGATAACATTTTCATTCATTTAACATGCTTAATTGTCAATTAAAGCATTTAAATCACAATGACACATTCTCATGCACAAGTAATGTTCGATATCCTCTAGTTATCTTTTAATTCACAAAGATAACTTTACCTTTGATTTAACATGTTTTTATCTTAATTAAAGCAATATACACATTAACTCATTTTCATACACAAATTTAATGTCAAGATAGCAACTTCTAGATTAACAATAATGGGGGAACTAGAATAACGCTTTAAATTTATAATCCCATAATCCACTAATCATCTACATCCGCATCCCAAATCACTATCCAAGGTAGCTAGCCTACTTACGTTATCACAGCTACACAACCAAAATCTCTAATCCTATATGTATAATTACACTTATACATATACACCTCAGTACTCATATTCACATATATATGCATACAAGTATATTTCAACTTCAAAAGTCCACAACTCATAACCCATCTAGCATGCATCATATACCTTATTCAAGGATGATATAAACATGGCTTATAGCAAATAAATACCAATAAACCCTAAATTCATATTTCTCGAGTATACACTTAGGAAAAATATCTCTAGGGTTATAAAGCCCGAAAATAAAATCGCACAGTTATGAATCAAATAATGATAGATTAATAATGCTTCCCCCTACCTCAAATGAAGAGCAAATACAAACCACCAACCAAGGCCTATGAAACCCTAGCTTTCAGCTGAAATCGGAATCGAATAAACCAATCGGTGAAAAGATTCGCCATAGCCTCCTAAGAATGAATCAAGACTCAAACCAAAAGGAAAGCAATAATCAACATATAGTTTGACAGGAAAACCCAGAACTAGGGTTTGAGAATAAAACTCACAAAGAGGAAAAACCACTTAACAATCCACGGCTCAAATCGAAGCTGAGAATACCCCGACCAACTTCCGTGTTGAAGCCATCACCAAAATCCAAGACCAAATAGATGATATAGGTAAAGATAGAGAGAAAAACCAAGTGGGAGAGAGTAGACTGAGTTTGGAGAAGAAGAGAAGAAAAAGTGAAATGTTTAGGTCAACACTCACTTATATAGACAATTTGTGGAAACTGCCGAGTTTTACCTCGAGTACTCAGTAGATTAATAGTTGAGTACTCGGCAAACAATCGACCGAGTTATACATCGAGTACTCGGTAGCCCTGAAACAACAATTGCAAGAAAAGGCTCCAAGGCCCTAATATGACACCGAAAAACTCCGAAACAATCCGGGACATATCGAAACACTCCAAAATATATAGGAAGACTCTCATACTTCCTCATCAACCCACACATAGGTGAAATACCGAGAATACCCCACACTCTTAAAAGTTCTAAAAATAAACATAAACACAAAATCACTTAAGTGGTACACCAAACGTCTACAATAAACTAAGTAACACGTTCGAGCACAGAACATGATTGCCGAAACATGCACAATAAAATGTTACGATGAACCCACATGGTCACCAACGAAACACAAATCCACAAATCCAGAAACGAAATACCATGAAGTCGTCCCGCTAAGTCCGAAACATAAAAGCGAAAAATCAACACGTACCAAGATTACACAAGACGTCAAAAATAAGCATCGTCACAAAATGCTAACACTTGGAAAAGAATTTCAGAAAGGAGAAAGGACAATGAAGGGCATTACATATTCGAAAAATGGATCATTATTGGGATTGGTAAATGTGGCATTAACATCCTCAGTGATATACTTAGGTTCTTGTTGTATTTTGGGACAGTTATTAGCATAATGTACAGGACTGGCACACACTGAACAAACTTCTTGAGGTATGGGATTCACGTAAGTGTTTCTCATTAATCGATCAAACTTTTTTATTTACCTCATCCACTTTCGATGTTACTTCGTACATTTGACTTATTTCAAATGCATTATCCGTTCTTTTAGGATTAGAAATGATAGTTCATAGAGCTCTAATGTCAGACATATTCTGTCGTGAATATTCACTGAGATTCTTAAAAATATCCCGTAAAAAGTCTATGGGTTTTTGTGTAAAGGTTCCTCCACAGGCTGCATCGACTGTATTTTTATGGCCCTCTCCTAGTCCTATATAGAAACTGTTGGCTTTGAAATTTACTTTCGGCAAACAATTCCAAAATTGATGATAACAAACCATTGAAGAGTGTTTGATACTAATGAATTATCAAGTTTATATTTTCAGCAAAAGACAGGTGAACGACTCTAAAAATCAAACTCGGAAAGAAAACAACTCGACAAGCAAGCTCGGAAAAAAAGCTTGATTTAAAGCGAAAATCTATGAAAGAAATTGAAGTGTAAAATGGAAAATCATTTAATTCAACGGCAAAGGCGAAAGTCGAAGACTCAAGACTCGGGGTAGATAGGTCGGGGAGCGATCATTGTAACAAGGTAATTTTATGCGTTGTTATTATCGTATAAGCTCAAGTATAAAATGAACCGAACTCAAATGGAATGAAAAATGCTTTACCGAACTTAAACGGAAAGAAAAATATTTTTTAAAGTTGCAGTCGACTAGAATCACCCTGTGTATTTTCTAGTAGTCGACTAAAACAATCAGTAGCTACAGGTTTTTAATCCACATCAAAGTAATCGACTGAAATGAGCTTGAGTTGACTAGACTACATGTTGTAGTCGACTAGAACTCGATCTAGTCGACTAAATGAAGTAATGTAGTCGACTAAAGCAAGAAGTAGTCGTCTAGTTGATCCCCATAACCTGCAGATTGTTCAGAAAACATTTTCCTTGTTTTGTGGAATGTGTTCAATGGTGTTCAAACGGCTCTTGTCTTTCAAATACAATATTCATTCTTCTTAACCATAATAGAATGCTATATATAGAATGAGATATGCATATTGAAGACTAAGAGATTGAGAAACAAAAGAGAAAGAAGTGAAATCACCAAATATCATTTATTGATCATATCCTTTGAGAATACATTTCTAGAGTTATTGTAAAATCACCAAAAACACTTGAGCTTATATTGATTTATCTTCCATAAAAACCTTTGGGTTTTGAGTGTTTTTGTTCTTGAGTGATTTTATTGATTACATACGAATTTGTAATCTCGGACAAGTGAAGTCCACCGATTGTTCAAGAGAGGGTTGTTCTCTTGATTGAGAGACAAGCTCGAGAGGCTTGTATTGTAAAGGTTTGTCATTCCACCTGTGAAGGAAGGGCCATAGTGAAAGGATCGGGAAAAATCTCAAGAAGGGGTTCTTGAGCCGAGGAGTAGGAGTTACCGAACCTCGAAAAAATCACGGTGTCAATCTCTCTATCTATTTCTCCTTACTTCATTAACTTGCATGCTATAATCACTTGAATATCTTGTATGCTATAATTTTTCTTGATAATTGTTAGAGAATTGCAATTGAATCATCCACTTGTCTATTGAGAAATTGATTTTTGGTTATAGCGTATTCCAATTTTGAAAAGAGTTAGAAATATTTTAGAAAACCCTATTCACCCCCCCCCCCTCTAGGGTTATTTAGTGACTAACAATTGGTATCAGAACCTAATCTCTATTTATTTTACACTTAATCGTCTTAGAGAACGATCATGTCATCGAATTTAGTCACTCATGTTGAAGGACAATCGAACAATAGGCCCCTGTGGTTTGATGGATCAAATTATAGCTATTGGAAAACTAGAATGATAGATTTTCTTCAAGCTATTGATTACCACATATGGCAAGTAGTTCTTGAAGGACCATTTGTATTAACTAAAATTATTGATGGGAAAACCGTCCCCAAATTACCCAATGAGTGGGATAATGATGACCGTAAACTCATGTCGTACAATGTTAAAACCAAAGTAAATTTAAATTGTGCTTTAAGTCCAAATGAATTTAATCGTGTATCTACTTGTTCAACGGCAAAAGAAATGTGGGATAAAGTTGAGGTAACCTATGAAGGAACATCTCAAGTACGAGAATCTAAAATTGACATACTTATGCATGAATATGAATTATTTTCCATGAAAGATGATGAAAATGTGAATTCTATGATGTCTCGTTTTACAAATATTTTGAATGGACTAAAGCATCTTGGTAGAATTGTTCCTAGATACGATGCGTCACGAAAGGTGCTTAGAAGTCTTCCGGCCAAATGGGATGCAAAGGTAACGGCAATCAAAGAAGCTCATGACCTCAACACCATGAGTCTTGATGAGATTTTCGGCTCTCTACTCACTTGGGAAATCACATTAAAATCTCGTGACGATGACATCAAGCCAAAAAAGGGGATAGCTTTGCAAGTCTCCACCAAAAATGAAATCAATGAGCCGAGTGAAGAAGAAGAGGATTAAGACATTGCCTTGTTCACTCAAAAATTCGAGAGATACCTTCGAAGGAAGAAAGCCAATGGTGGAAGATTCATGAAGAGAATAGAACCAAAAGGCGAGCATAGCAAAATAGAACCGCCAACGTATAATTGTGGAAAGCCGGGACATTACTAAAGTGATTGCTTCAAGCTCAAAAAGGAAAATGAGAAAAGACCAAGCAAGACGGAAATGAATGTCACATGGGATGACTATGACTCATGCGACTCAGATGAGGATAAAAATGGCGATGAAACGACAAACATTTGTCTCATGGCAAATGAAGAAGAGGTACATTTAAATTCATATGTTGTAGATAAATCAAAACTATCATATGATGAAATTCTCCTTGATTATAATGATTTACAAGACGCGTTTGAAGAATTACATGATGAATTTGAAAAATTAGCTAGAAAATACATTATTCTCAAGAAAGCTAAAACCCCATGTAACTTCACTAGTTCAAACATAGAAATTTCTTGTAATGACAAAAGTATTGAGCTAGAAAAGGAAAATAATCGGTTGAAAAATACTATAGATGATCAAATAAATGTCCTAGCTAAATTTACAAAAGGAAAAGAGAACCTTAGTATTATGTTAGGAAGAAAAAAAAGATCATTTGATAAATGTGGTCTAGGACATGATGCCTTTGACAAAGATGCTATCATTTTGAAAAAGAGAAAATCACTTAGCTCTATATTTACTAGATAATCATTTCATGCATCTTCAAATGATTATAAACGTGTTACTTACTACTATTGCAATAGAAAATGGCACAAAGCAAATGTATGCTTTAATAGAAAGAAGAAAATTATGTCAAAAATGGTTTGGATTCCGAAAGGGACTATAGCATGCTCACATAGAAAAGAGAATGTTATAACGAAACAAATTTGGGTTCCAAAAGGAACTATTGCCTCTCTATCTAATCTAAATGGACCCAAAACAGATTGGGTACCAATAAAAGTTGCTTGAACTTGTTTTGTAGGTATGCTTGAAGTCCGCATCAAAAGAAAGGTGGTTTCTTGATAGCGGATGCTCAAGGAATATGACGGGAGATAAATCAAAGTTTATCTTACTAAACCCATATGAAGGAGGAAACGTAACTTTTGGAGACAACTCTAAAGGTAAAATTATAGGAATTGGCTCAATCGTTATTTCATCTTCTCTCTCTATTAATGATGTGCTCTTAGTTGATGGTTTGGAGCATAATTTATTTAGTATTAGTCAACTATGTCACAAGGGCTATGATGTTATCTATAGGACAAATGCATGCATAATCGAGAAAGATGGGAAGCAAATGTTCAATGCCAAACGAAACGGAAATTTGTATACTTTGTTACTATGTGAATTACATGAACAAGATGTTAAATGTTTTGTCACATCTAGCGAAAATAGTTGGTTATGGCATAGACGCCTATGGATCTCATTCATCGTTTATCCAAAAATGACTTAGTCAAGGGCCTCCCAGAGAATAAATTTTCGAAAGATAAAATATGTAGCGCATGTCAAGTAGGGAAGCAAGTAAAGTCCTCTTTCAAGAGAAAGAAAGACATTACCACTTCTAGACCTTTAGAGTTACTTCACATGGATCTTTTTGGTCCGGAGAGAACGGCTAGCCTAGCCGGGAAACTCTATGTACTTGTTATAGTTAATGACTACTCTAGATATACTTGGGTTCACATTCTTGCTCATAAAAATGAAACTCACTCAATTCTTGAAAGATTTTATAGTCATTCAAAATGAAAAAGATTTGAAAATCAAGAAAATTAGAATTGATAGAGGTAGGGAGTTTGAAAATCAAGACTTAGAGAAATTATGTGATGACCTCGGTGTTTCTCATGATCTCTCGGCCCCTAGAACCCCTCAACAAAATGGTGTAGTTGAAAGAAAGAATCGATCTCTACAAGAGATGGCTAGAACCATGTTAAATGAGCACAACCTTCCCCGAAGCCTTTGGGCGGAAGAGGTAAACACCGCTTGCCATATAATTAATCGTGTTATTATTCGGATGAAGTTGGGGAAGACGCCTTATGAGTTGTGGAATGGTCGAAAGCCCAATATTGGGTATTTCAAAGTTTTCGGGTGTAAATGTTTTGTGTTAAATGATAAGGATAACCTTGGAAAATTTGACTCCAAATCGGATGAAGGAATTTTTCTAGGATATTCTACAAGGAGTAAAGCCTTTCGTGTTTTTAATAAAAGGACTTTGACTATGGTTGAGTCTATTCATGTTGTCTTTGATGAATCACCCTCATCACCATCACCTAGAATTGACCTAGAAGACAATGAGGTTATTGGGATTGAGGATAATTTAATTACTCTCAATATCTCCAATTCATCAAGTTGCCAAAAGGAAATGAGGGAAGTTGAGCATCAATCCAATGATGACTTGACCAACTCAATGCCTAAAGCATGGAGGATTGTTCACAATCATCCTCTTGATCAAGTCATCGGTAATCCATCAAAAGGGGTTAGTACTAGATCTCAACTTAAAGATTTTTGCAACCACATGGCTTTTGTATCGCAAATCGAACCCAAGAACTTCGACGAAGCTCAATGTGATGATTCTTGGATCGTAGCAATGCAAGAGGAACTAAATCAATTTGAACGCAATCGAGTTTGGAGTTTAGTTCCTAGACCTAAAAATCAAACTATAATTTGCACAAAATGGGTTTTTCGAAACAAAAAGGATGAGAATGGAGTAATTATTCGAAATAAAGCAAGATTGGTAGCTCACGGATATAATCAAGAGGAAGGCATCGACTACGATGAGACCTTTGCACCGGTAGCTAGGTTAGAAGCAATTAGAATGCTTCTTGCATTTCCATCTTATAGAAATTTTACTCTTTATCAAATGGATGTCAAAAGTGCTTTCTTAAATGGCGTCATAGAAGAAGAAGTATTTGTGAAGCAACCACCCAATTTTGAAAATAATCTTTTTCCAAATCATGTTTTCAAATTAGCTAAAGCTCTATATGGTTTAAAGCAAGCTCCTCGAGCTTGGTATGAGAGACTTAGAGGATTTTTGACTAAAAATGGTTTTACAAGAGGAAGAGTTGACAACACACGTTTTACAAAAACCATCAAGAATAATTTGTTGATTGTCCAAATTTATGTTGACAACATCATATTCGGCTCAACAAATAATTCTTTATGTAGGGAATTTGCTACAAACATGCAAAATGAATTTCAAATGAGCATGATGGGTGAGTTGAATTTCTTCTTAGGGTTGCAAATCAAGCAAAGCTCGGATGGCTTATTCATTAGCCAATCCAAGTACACTAAAGATTCACTAAAGCGATTTGGTATGGAGGCTACCAAACATGCCATAACTCCTATGAGTTCCTCTATTAAGATTGATAAAGATGAAAATGGTAAATGTGTTGATAATACTAATTATAGAGGCATGATCGATGGTTTGCTTTATTTAACCGCTAGTAGACCGGATATAATGTTTAGTGTATGCTTGTGTGCCCGGATTCATTTTCGTTATCTAAGTGGTACAATAAACTTAGGGCTTTGATATCCACGTGGAATTTCAATTGATCTTATTAGTTATTCGGATGCCGATGTTGCGGGATGTGGAATTGATCGAAAAAGCACAAGCGACACTTGTCATTTTCTAGGACACTCACTAGTATCTTGGTCAAGTAAAAAGCAAAATTCCGTTCCATTATCTACGGCCGAAGCCGAATATGTGCCAGCCGGTAGTAGTAGCGCTCAAAATCTTTATATTAAGCAACAACTACTTGATTTCGGACTTACTTTCTCTCACGTGCCTATTAAATGCAATAATACGAGTGCGATTTGTATTTCAAAGAATCCTATTCATCATCACGCACCAAGCATGTAGAGATTAGGCATCATTTTTTACGTGATCATGTTGCTAAGGGTGACGTTGCATTGGTTTTTATCGATACTAAAATTCAATTGGCGGATATTTTTACAAAACCACTTGCGGATGAATCATTTTCTAAACTTCGTCGAGAAATCGGAATGGCCATGGATTTTGATGTTTTATCTTAATTTCTGTCATAATCTTTATTTTTCATATTTTTTCTATTTTTGTGTATTTATTTCTTGATTTTTTTTTACATTATTTTTATCATTTTTCTTTCTAGTCAACTCATTCTGTGTAGTTCAAACCATTCTAGTCGAGTACTTTGGTCTGTAGCTTCACCATTGCATGTTATTCACCTTCTAGTCGACTACATTAACCTTTAGTCAACTCATTTGTCATTCTAGTTGACTCAAACATTGTTTTAGTCAGCTACTTGGTCTTCCTAGTCGACTCAACCCAATCCTAGTCGACTCAAACCCTGTTCTAACCGACTCAACCCTCGCCCTAGTAGACTCAACCCCTTTAAAACCTAAACCTCTTCTCTTTCTCTCCATCCGCCTCCTTCCATCTTCACACACCTTCATTTCATCCCATCTCAATACCTCTCATATTCCCATTTCTACCTTCAAATCTTTAAAAATCCTTCATTTATTTTGCATTTCTACCATCATTCACCCATTTCCTTCACTTATTTTCATCACTTTCATCATCTTCATCACATTTTTATATTTACACATTCATATATCTATATATATACACCATCATATATCTATATATACACCATCTTCTCTACATTTTTGTGTATTATCATCCACAATGCCACCAAAGACTCGAGGCCTTTTTCGGAAACGTTCCCGCATTGATAGAGGTCAAAGCTCCACCAATCCAAGCATTCCTACGGCTGTTGACGAAGAGGAGTCGAATGAACCTCTTCTTCTTGAGGTACTTCTTCTTGATGATGATGATAGAAATAAATTCATTACTATTTTTGATCATCGCGCTCCTACTCCTTGTCATATTGTCACACAAGTTTTATGCACTGAAATTATGGCTCGAACTTTCGAGTTATTCCGAGCCATTGGTTGGTATTTTTTCATCTCTCTCGATATTCCGGTACTTCCGTGAATTGTCGAATCTTTTTATGCTTCTCTTGACAATCACAAAGAGAAATTCCTCCCTCATCTTCATTTCAATTTGTGTGGTAATGAGGTATCTGTTGATGACGGCGATATCAAACGCATTTTCTCCCTTCCGACTGATGGAATTCGCCATTTCTTTAAGGATTGGTATAGGGCTGATGGGTTCTACTGTATTGAAGTAGTTCGAACTATATGCGTCGATAAGGACATCTCACAAGACGCCGGTATTCTCTCTTCTATGCTACTACCTAATCCATAATGTCATTACTTACTCTATTTTGCCTAAAAATGGTAGTCGTAGTAGTGTATCTCGCATGGAGGCTTTTTTAGTTAACTGCGTCATGACAGGAACCCGAGTTGATTTAGCGTATATTTTCCGTTCCGTCATACTTACCTATCAGCGCAAGCCATCTGGTCCACTTTTCTTTCCCGCATACATTACATATTTAGTGCAGCGAAAAGGTTTTTCATTTCCGAATGAAGTGTCTGAGCATCACCCTATTTTTCTTGACGCCACTCATGTCAAGCATATGCACATTTCCTCTGATGCGAAAGGGAATTTTATTTCTGAGCATGTATCTGCTCCTCGTTCGCACCCTGCTCCTAGTGGCTCTACACCATGCCAGGAAGCCTCTTCGTCGGCTCCTTAGTTCGACAGTGCGTCTGCTTCTCAAACGGCTCTTCTCACCCAAATTCTTGGGGTTGTTCAGAATAATGCGGAGACTCTTCAGTGCCTTGATGCATCCGTGAACACAAATACGGAAGCAATTCGATTGATCAACAAGCGCCTTGTTCATATTAATGAGGAAATGTCTAGCAGTATAAATGGTCTTGTCGGGTCACTTGATGATCTTACTCTTGGGCTCTCGCACCCTCGCTCCCGCACCCCTCGACGCTGACAAAAAGGGGGAGAAATAATGCTATTGTACTATCATGTATTTCATTATCCGACAATAGCAATAGCAATTTCTGTTTTGTGTGGCTTGTTATGTTTTTATTTGTGACTTATTTTTTATTTCCGTGTTTTCATTAGCTTAAACAACTTGTATTAAATCGAACCATCTATGGAATGCTGTTTCTTTTATTATCTCAAATATGCATCTATTTATATATTGTATCCAAATGCCCATTAAATTGCAAATTTCATTTACCAAGGGGGAGCATTTGAACAAAATATTATGCACATGTTGAGGGGGAGCATCACTTGATGTTTCGCCAATTACCAAGCAAACACAAAATGTCGTGTCATCATCAAGGGGGAGATTGTTGGCTTTGAAATTTACTTTCGACAAATAATTCCAAAATTGATGATAACAAACCATTGAAGAGTGTTTGATACTAATGAATTCTCAAGTTTATATTTTCAGGAAAAGACAGGTGAACGACTCTGAAATCAAACTCGGAAAGAAAACAACTCGAAAAGCAAGCTCGGAAAGAAAGTTTGATTTAAAGCGAAAAGCTGTGAAAAAAATTGAAGCGCAAAATGGAAAATAATTTAATTCAATGGCAAAGGCGAAAGTCGAAGACTCAAGACCCAGGGTAGATAGGTCGGGGAGTGATCATTGTAACAAGGTAATTTTATGCATTGATATTATCGTATAAGCTCAAGTATAAAATGAACCGAACTCAAATGGAATGAAAAATGCTTTACCGAACTTAAACGAAAAGAAAAATATTTTTTAAATATTTTTTCAAGTTGCAGTCGACTAGAATCACCCTGTGTATTTTCTAGTAGTCGACTAAAACAATCAGTAGCTACAGGTTTTTCATCCACATCAAAATAGTCGACTGAAATGAGCTTGAGTCGACTAGACTACATGTTGTAGACGACTAGAACTCAATCTAGTCGACTAGATGAAGTAATGTAGTCGACTAAAACAAGAAGTAGTCGACTAGTTGATCCTCAGAACCGGCAGATTTTTCAGAAAACATTTTCCATGTTTTGTGGATTGTGTTCAATGGTGTTCAAACGGCTCTTGTCTTTCATATACAATATTCATTCTTCTTAACCCTAATGCAATGCTATATATAGAATGAGATATGTATATTGTTAGAAATATTTTAGAAAACCCTATTCACCCCCCCCCCCCCCCCCTCTAGGGTTATTTAGTGACTAACAGAAACTATGAACTAACTTGTGACTAGGGAATCCGTGATGAGGGCATTTTCACAAATTTTCATTAAATCGCTTCAAAGTCTCACAGAACTGCTCATCGGATATTTGTGAGAACATTAAGATAGTTTTACGGGTCTTGTGATTTTTTCCTACTGGGAAGAATTTGTGTAAAAAC
Organism: Cornus suecica; assembly: GCA_963922005.1. Lineage (NCBI taxonomy): Eukaryota > Viridiplantae > Streptophyta > Magnoliopsida > Cornales > Cornaceae > Cornus > Cornus suecica. The sequence continues at coordinate 30,358,703 of OY998246.1, read as the reverse complement.
TCTTTTTGGAACTTCTTCTAACTACTTTTAATATCTGTCGGTATTTTACCATACCATATTTTTACTTTATTTTTTAAGGAATGAGAGAATAATCTAATTTTAAAATCATCATTAGTACATCCCTTCATACGTATAGTAGAGCAGACCTCTAAGAATTCATCTATGTGATGATAAGGGTGTTCTTGAGCATGTCCATGAATCTTAGACAAAATATTTATTATCGTAAGTTTAATTTCATATCAGTCTGCCCCAATTGGTATCGCGATTTCTAACGGGGAAGTATATTCTTGAGGAGTATAGAAATCTTTAAAAACTGCGGGCGGAGCCACGACTACATTATCCCCAATTTTTATATTATTTAAATTATTTAAATTCTTTCTTTTATTTATTTGGTATGATCGATCAATGTCAGGGTTAAATGTTTCAAGGGAACTATTAATTAATTGAACGACGTCCAAGCGTAAATAGTTCAATAATAATATTTAATAAAACAATCAAATATAATAATTAAAGAATACAACAATGATATATTTGTTTAGATAAATTATGATATATAATAAGGTTATTTAAATCATTAAATATTTATTTTTTATATATTTTATTTTTCCATATTATTTAATAATAAATTTTAAAGAATACAACAATGATATATTCTTTTTATTTTATGAAAAATTAAATTTTTGTTTGTATATATATTTTTTTCTGAACTGTGTAAAAGATGCAATTCAATTGTGCAATTTATGTTTATTTTTGTTATCGCACGAACATAAGTTGTTTCGATCGATCACTAGTCAACCCGAATGATCAAAATAAGCTTCGATCGATCAGAGAACTTACCGAATGATCGGCTAAATTACTGATCGATTGTTGATGCTATCGCTCAATCGATGGCTAAAATTCGTGAATGGTTTGAAAAATTACAATTTTGGCAGTGGCTGAATATTTGCAGGAAAAAAAAGAAAATAAGTAAAACAAATAAAAAGAAATTGAAATTAATACAATAACTCAAAGAACTTAAATACAATAATCTGAAATATCCGTTTGATCTCGAGTAACGGCACCAAAAACTTAAATACAATAATCTGAAATAGTCGTGTGAAAATAAAAGTGTTTAAAATGAAGAATTAACACGATCTAGTTTTATCTCTCAGTCGCAAATATACGAGTAGTATATAGTATAGTTGGGTAGAGAAGGTATCGAATCACAGAGATCAAAGTCGTATTTCAAAAAATTATAAAGTAGAAAATTGAATTATATTATAAATGCTGTTTTGATTGGTTGTTTTATAAACTACTAAACATAAAATAAATAAAAGGTTTTTGTTTTGGTTTTAAATCAAGATAAACAACTCTGGGGTTTTGATCCAACTCCACCACTAGTCTCATAGTATAGTCCTTTAATCTTATTATTGCAAGAGGGAGATACATCTTATATGAATCAGATTGGTAACGCTGCAAGCAGTTGTTTAATCCCCAAAGAGATGCAATCGGTCCGATTAACTACAATCCATCATCGATTAATATGATTGTTTCATGCATCTATACTACAACTACTACTAAAACATGAAATTAAAAGTATGCTAATAACCATCTTCTCTTAGCATGGACTATGAAAACCTAAAACTTTATCATGCCAATTAAGAACCATTATGTAGAAACCATTATTAAATATTCGGGGTTCTAGCCCCTATCAATAAAACATAGTTGTTCAAGATTAATTATTAATTCAATCTAAGACAAGAAGAGAATTAACAAAGAATCTTATTTATGTTATACATTCGGTCTCTCACTACATAATCATCATATAAGTACCCTTTAGCTTCCCACTTTGCAATAAAATAAATTATAGTTCTACATTACTTGACAAGGGTTTCGTTAGAAACCCTAGATACCGACTAGCCGCTCATGGAAGGTAAAGACTGCATCACTGATGTAGAAATCATCTTCATGATTGGTAGTTGGTTCTTGAGTTCTTGAGATGAGCCTCTCTAGAGAGAGACTTTGTATTATGTATATCTCTCTATTGACAGATGGAAGATTAAGGATCTAAGATTAAAAGATATCTTCTTTTCATGAAGTCTTCACATATTTATAGACAAAGGTTGGTGTAATCATGGCATGTCTTTCCTTGCACTACAAGAAGACTTGGTGTGAGGACCAAGTAAAAGCTGTGAATGGACCAATTTGCCCTTCAATACACTTGTACAAGGAGTCAGAATTTTGCCAGTATGTTTTCGCACATTTTCGAATGTCGGTGATACTGATCGATCGAATAGTCCATAGATCGATCGATGGTCCCTAAATTTTGATATTTATTTATTCTGTGTAATACCCCGTATTTTTATTATTTATATTGATTGGGTAAATTTAATTTAATTAATTAATTATAAGTTAATTAAATGGACTATAGTATATTTTTGAGTTAATTATTTGGGCTTATTAGCTAATGGGCTATATTATGTTTTTGGGCCCATCGGAAGGATTAAATAAATAAATATATATTATATATATTTATATAACTAAAATAAACCCTAAGTTAGGGATACGTTTCTGTCAGACTAGTCGAGGGAGATAACAGAATCGCAGTCGCGTAGAAGAGAGAGGAGAGAGAGCATCGAGCAGCCTACAGTTCCTGCGTGATTTAGCCCAACGATCAGGCAAGTAGAATGTTCTTCTCTTCCCCTTTGAACCTGCAATCACATCTTCTATATATTGCAATCTTGTTAAATTTGTGTGCATACATATTTATATATATATATATATATATGTGATATATTCGAATCTGTGTTTAAGCGCTCATATATATATGTATAGAATCGTGCGGTAATATATATATATATATGTTGTCTGCTAATATGTATGTTTCATAAAATTGTGTCGCTGTAGTCTTTCATGTATGCCATATTTGTATTTTGTGCAACCGACTTGTTACTACTAGGTGATGGATTGATATGTTGGGTGGTCTGTGATGGATTGATATGCTCCTACTTTCAATTTCAATGATCAGATTAGTTTATAGATATATGCACGTTCATATCTCTAGGTGTGTGGAAAGGTTGTTGACTTTGAATTTTCTAACCAAAGTTATAAAGAAATTAAATTATATAATAAGAATATAACCTGAGAATGGAGGCTGAGTTTGGCTTGGTGATGGGCAATGGACTTTCACGTGGTATAACATTGTCATATACAGCTAGTTGTATTCATATTGTTATTATGTATATAGGAATGCTTCTGTATATGGTAATATACATATATATCTAGTAGCTTATTAAAGGTGAGATGATAATAACAGGAAGTTATATATATATATATATATAATGATAATAAATAATAAATTATAATTATAATTATAAAATAAAACAGGATAGAATAAAATGGAAAATGTCAAATCCCTTAACTTTTCATCTAATGGGAGTCAATAGTAACCACAATGAACAGTTTGATTTCCTTGGATTACCTTTGAATAAATTGGTTACGAAAAGGCAATTGGAATTATTGTTGGCAGATCAATTAAGTATGATAGATATTTATTATTAAACGTGGACATGTTCTGTAAATCGATCTTTTATAAAATGCGTGGGTATATATATATGACATGCGTATATTTCTTTTGATGGGTGAAATTGGTTCAAGTCTCAAAGATAAAATATTGAGATATTGAGATGGTGATCTAGTGTATAATGTGAAAGAATTAATAAAACCTTTCACATGCGACATAAATGGTGTTTATTAATCTATTTATTTATTTTTATTATTATTAGTATTTTATTGTGGAATGGAGGAAACCACGATGAGCTGACTAATAAGTCGGTCTCATCTGTACCATAGTCGACTAGTCATGGATAAGTTGTCGGGTACGTGGTTATGGTAAGGCATGGTTAAGTTGCCTATTGACATGTGATTTAATTTTGGTTGCACTTTATTTGTTTTGTTTTATGCCTTGTGGTTGCACTTTGTTTGTTTATGTGTTAGTTATTTATTTATTTTTATTTTATTTGGAGGATATTTATTTAGGAGTGGTATTTAAAGTTATAGTATTACTCTTATTTTTGGTTGGGTAGATGATGGGATTATTTGGTACTCTGTTTGGGATCATGTAGAGTCTACTCTGCTCGTGGGTCTGACCCACCTTTGTTGTTTCAGGTTCTCGGCAATTTCAGCCACATGGTTGAGGTCGCTTATCATTTATTCACAAGTTCATCCATTTTGACTTCAATTCAGTGTAGGGACCCAATTTAGTTATATTTTTTTAGACACTTGTTTTCATTAAGGTTTAGGGGTCCATAGATATGGATTCCCGAGTTGTACCCTTTGGGAGTTTTGATTTCTGAATTTATTTATTCATGAGAATTAAACTTTTGAGACTCTGTTATTTCTTAAATATGTCTTTTGCTTCTGTGTTCATTTATTATCGGGTGTTGATGCGCCCTAGTTTTCGGTATAGGCCTGGCCAACCTATGCACGAAAATTAGGGGGTATCACATTCTGCGATTTTGTGTTTCAGCTGCTTGTACTCTGCTTCCCTCACTTGTACTTTACTCTGAAGCAAGTGCTTTCATCTTCTAAGTATTATTCCGGATTAGGTATGTTTGCTAAAAATTAAAATTGAACTTAAATTTGCATTAAGGCCCTGAAACATGCTTAAACACGCTACTTAGATAAAAATATCTTATTAATAAAATAAAGAGACTAACAAAGGGTTAATTAACGCCCAGATATTCGAATATTTTGGTCTCATTAGTCTTCAATTATGGAATAGAAATCTTCAATTCGGGAATAAGATTTCTTGATCACCAAGTCTTTTTCTTGTCTTCCATGTAACGCCCCGTGTTATATTCCCCTTTTCTTGAAATTTATTTTCTGATTTAATTTTGGTTGTGATGTCACTTGTTTATGACATTTGTTTTAATTTTGATAATTCATATGTGTAAATTTTTCGTGTTTAGGTTTCGGATTTGGCGAAATGGCATTTTCGCGAGTTCTTGTTGCCGACTACATGGTTTTATTTTGAGGTTAATGTTCGTACTTTAACTGAGTGATGAAACGTGTTATTGTTCGACGTTTGAGTTTTCGACTCGGTTGTTTCAGTGACGACATTAGTGTTTTTAGGGATTTGACGTAACGCTCGGTGTTTTACTTGCTCTGTTTGATTATTCTTGAAATTCGTACTTATTTTTGCGTACGTGTGTATTTTCATGATGTTGTTTAGTGATCTATTCGATAAATGTTAATGTTTAGTTATTTTAGGAGTTTCGGTAGGATCGGACTAGTTAGGTGTTCCGGCGATTGGGTTTTATACTCCGAGCTATCTATTTCAATTTAAATTGTTGTTTAGTGTTTCGGTGGCTGGGTTTCATACCATGGAATTTTTTATTTAGGCTTATATTAATTATTTGGCCTCCATCGGACGTTTCGGGTTTGGTGTTATTATCAGGAGCTTCCAGTATTTTTTTAAATTAAATATATATATTATAAATAAATTATAATATATATTGGGTAATGACGGAGATCGGGGGGGCAAGACGGTCATTTTTATGGTGTAGAATCTTAAAACAAAACCTACTGTTTAACAATTCTCGAGATTGCAAGGCTTCTTTCTCAAGATCTCGATTTATAGTGTTTTGAAAGGTGTTTTCTTGTTTCACCTTTACTCCCGATTATATCTAAGTCTCGGGTATGAGGCTTGTGTTGTTTAGTGCACACACGTAGTGTTGCCTTTCCTTTTCTTTTATTTTCTTCGCTCGGGTGTGTTCCTTAAACTCTTGTGGTGTTCTTCACCTTGACATTGTTGTCTCGGTTATCCATTGGTTAGCATTGGGATCTCTTTTCCCTTGCTTTGTTTCTTGACCATTTTGTGGTCGTTCATGAGAATAGTGTTCGTGTGCTCTCCGTGATTTGATCGGCTGGCATTCCTCACCTATAGTGAGAGCGTTAGTGATTTGATTGACCTTTTAGAGGATAGTATTACGAGGATGATGTGATGATATGATTAATGGTATTGATGATGTGATAAGATTGAGGGGATTAGTCCTTGATGTATAGATCTTCTCTAGAAATGGGATGATGGTTTTCATATATATATATTGTACATATATATGTATATATATATCTACTGATGATGATTATGTTAGTATGCAAGGACGTGAGAGCTTTCCCTCCTGTATTCTCAAGGAGTGGGTTGTGAGCCTTCCTTGGTACTAGTTGTGGATTTATCTTCTTTTGGATATTAGAGGTGATTGTGATTCTCTCTTTTTAGATCCTATGGTTAGCGTAAAGAACGCTTGGTGATTAATCAGTTTGGACTGGGGTATTGTGTACTTGGTGTACATTTGTTAGAGTAGTGTAGACTACTAGAGTTGGTACTTAGAGTACGAGTCTTAGTTGTACTTTGTGAAACTCATGTTGTGTACTTATATAAATATATGTATATATCCCCTATATACTTATATACGGTAATATATGAGTGCGTGCCTTATGATTCATGGTCAGGATTTGTAGTGTACTATGTAACTTGATGGGCGGTTTAGCGTTACCTAAACAGACAAAGGATGTGCTAGTTAGGATTTTATTTTTTCCATTGAGCTTATTTGGTCACGGGTGTTTTATGCCCCTGGTATTCCACGCCAGTTTGCAGGAAATGTTTCAGCTACGGATAGCATGCGGTGCAACAACACTTTTCTTTTGTTTTCCTTGTTGCAGGTATTGGAGTTTCACAAGTTGACGCTGTTATTGTTGTAGCGCTATTGGATTGGGGATAATAGTTAGCTACTGTTATCTCATTATTAGTCTTTTGACCCATGTTTTATGGGATTGCCATGTATTTCTCTTGGGAGCTAGTCTGTTGGCATCTTCCTTATCGGTGTATCTTTTATTTTTATGTATTTATTATTTCGGGATGCCATTGTATCTCTTCGGCACTATAATAGGAGTCAAATATTAGTCATTTTGACCCTTAACTCACTATTGTTATGTTTTTTCATTCCATTATTTGCTATTTTTAAGTTGTCTGCGTGTTAAAGCATGTTTCATGAGCTTAACGAATAAATGGAGCTAACTTCGGTGAATTCACTGAAGAGTGTGTTTTTTATATCCAAGAGGATAGTAAAAGAGGCATTACGAGATAAAAATGGCTCCCGGAGGGCAAAAACGGCATTTTCAGAAGCCGTCATCTTCAGTAAAAAGTATCATGGGTTCCAAATGGACATTTTAGTGCATTCACGGATAAAAGTGGTTTTTCATAAAAACCCTACGCTTGTGCCTACACTTCCAGTACCAAAAAGTGGCTAGAATTGTAAAATCTACGCTTGGTCCTTACGCTTGGACCTACACTTGGACCTACGCTTGAAGCATAGCCTCCAAGCATAAGTGCGGCAACTTTGAGGATTTCTGTGTGATTTTTCCTATTTCACCTCGGGCTTAATTGGAAGACGTGCCCACGACTCCATACCAATGTATAGATGTATATATACTTATATTTTGGGTTTTGATGAGTTTTAAGAGTGAAAATACTAAAAAGAGCCTCTCTATGCCATTACCTATATATACAAGACGATACATCGAAGTTCGGTCTTTGGAGTTGGAGAGTTCATACGTGAGTTTTTGGAGGCTGTTCATTCATTCCGATATGTTGCTGTTGATTGCCATATTCAAACCTAGATATCCGAATAAGAGGATTATGGAGAGCGTTTCTACATCAACGATGCAGTCACATTCTACCATGGCCAACTAACTCGGTATCTAGGGTTTTCTAGCAAAACCCTATCCAAGTAATGTAGTTCTTTTATTGTTTATAACTGTAAATGAGGGGAAACTCTGACCATACTGTGATTATTGTAGTAGTTAAGAGACCGTACTGATTTGCAATATTAAATTATATGTTTGTTCTCAATTCTTGTATTAGATGGAATAAATATATTATTTTGCACAATTATGATTATTCAATATGGGCTGGAACTCGGATGCTTAATCATGGTTTTCTACACAATGGTGGTAATGAAACTTGAAACCCTAGGTTGACACAGGTCGTGCCTTGCCGATTTAAGATAGACATGCTTTATTTTATTTTCATGCATTTAGGGTAGATTAAAGTAGTATAATTGACATGTAGTAGTTAGGTCAGTCATGAGACGGGTTCTCACGATCCGGTTGATGGTACTTCTTTTTGGGATCGTATTTAGCTATCTGCAATATGACTTGATTCACATTTATGGATCGCCCTTTTAGAGTTGAAATAGTAATGAACTATATTATGCGGTTAGTGGTGGAGTGATGAAAACTCTAGTTTCTCTCTCATCTGAATCACAACTAATTTACTTGTTTTCTAGATAATTTTAGTTAAAAAATATAATTTGGTCTTTCAACCACCCAAACAAACAAGCTTTCAGAAAATATAATTCGGTGTTTCTAAATTATTAAAGTGAACAATCTCAGTCTTTGTGGGATCGATATCCCTTACTCAAGCCACTTTGCTATTCTACGATTGATACGTGCACTTGCGTAGGGTAAAACCTAGAGTCGTTAAGGTATTCTTTTTAACCACATATTTTTGCATACCATACGGCCGCATCACACTACCATGTTAGTTTCTGTATTCTTATTTGAGCATTGTAGCTCTGTATATTATCGAGGGTTGCATAGAGGTAGTGGTGGTTTTCTTTCCAATACCTTGGCCCTAATAGGATTGACGAATGTTGGGTTGTGATCCATTGATATTATAGCACTTGTTATTGGTAGGTTATTCTGTTGAGTTTGTGTTTCCGGGATCTTCCATTTACAAACAGAACTCTATCGGATTTTCGTTGGATTCTGTTGATGTATTTCTACCATTCAATTGGGTATGGAATATATTATTTTTATCAGTATTCTATATGTTTTGTTGTTATTGGTTTTCTTAGTTGGTCGCTTTATGTATGAATCACACGCCATAGTCCTCGGATGTCTTGGTTCAGGAGTCTTTGGATTTTAAGGGTGTGACATTCTAAGTCTTTTTCTTGACCTCCAAGTCTTGGTCTTGTTACCATTAAATTCTCAAACTTTAACCAAAATACCTAATCTAACCAACATGGTTATTAACTAGACATGCCAATATAAAAATGTTCTTACAATCTCCCCCTTGGCATTTCTGAGTTAAAACCTTGTTTTACAAAGATATCCCCAGGAGATATAAAATAAAATCATGACCTATGAACACACACCAACAAACATAGACCCATACCAGTATCTTGATCTCATGACGATCTACCAATTCTTGCAACCACAACACTGAGCAAACATACCGTGAAAATCAAGTGTGGAAAATAATTAACAGGAATAAACAAATACAATGATCATAAGAATAATATCAACATCAATAGGCATAATGATCATAACAGTGTAATCTCTTTAAAAATAGACCAAACAGGCATATTCAAAATATTACTTAATCTTCTCCCCATGAAAACATACTCCCCCTCAACAATTAATCTCTCCCACTTGACACATAATCGCTCCCCCTAAATAGATAATTTATCCCCCTTAATACATATTCTCACCCCCTTTTTGACGCTGAAATGACAAGCAAAGTAAGATTAGTATAAACTAAAATTGCAACCAATGGGAAAAAGAGGTAAAGAATTACTCAATCTGTAAACAAAGGGGAAAACAAGAAGAGGAGACTCGGGAATCTAGGTAACTAACAATATAGACATAGGACTTTACAAGTTCATATCCTGATTCTCAAATGACAACCATCTCTACAATGCTTTACCCTTGTTGACCCAAGGTTTTTCACTATGGGTAAACATGACATTTTGATGATAACAAGCAATTGAATGTGGTGAATTAAATATCTACTTGAGTTGTGTTTAATAGGTTGTTGATTCAAGATAAACTCAAGAGAGCTAGTAGATTCATGAGAAGATCAAGCAAAGGTGCTCAGAACTCAAAAGACATTGAAGAAATGGGTAAATTAGGCTTAGGTGAGTGCTATATTTAATGTAAATTTATTTTTGAAATAACTTACTTGAAAGCTCAACTCATGACCATATAGCATATAAGATCATGCGTATCATTCATGAGTCCTTGCATCATTAGTATTAGATTATGAATATCATTTAGTCTTTGTTAAAGTTGAGTTAGTTCAAGCTTTCATAAGCTATGGAAGACCTCAACAAAGATGTTGTACTAGAACCATTAACTTAATGCATATCACATGAAATGGATTCTAGATGCATATTAAAGCTTTGAACAAGATTGTTAAACCATGAAAAGCTTTTGTCTAATATTGAGAATTTGTTTAAATTGGAAAACAATTTTATGATCTCAATATTGACTTTAGGCATGTTAAGGACCTTAATAAGTTTCTAAGACATCCTAGGAGTGTGTCTAAGTCATTTCGGAAAAATCCTAAAAGATTTCACGAAAAACCATCAAGTGGGTTAGAAGTTCGAAATGAAGCGTAACATTCAAACAACCATATCACACTCAAAAATGGGTCAAATGGAGTGATTCAAAGACTAAAATCAAGAGCTTCAAGTCTTTGTTTCGACAAAAGGTTAAAGAACTCCTTCATCCAAGTTACGAAACTCCAGTTATGACTAAAAGAGTGGCGTGTGTCAAAACTGGGCTGAACAACCCAGTCGACTGGGTAACCACCCAGTCGATTGGGCCAAGAAGGTCAGTCGACTGGCTTAGTCAGAGAGCTAAAAATAAATTTCAGAATGAATTTTTGAAGACACAGCCGATTGCCCCAAAACAACCAGTCGACTAGTTTCGAATCCAAAGTGGTCTAAAACTTCTCGAAACACCCCCAAACAGCAATATTGTGTTCCCATACTATATATATGCCTTATATGAGCCAAAAATGGTCAAGAGAAGAGAGGGAGATAGGAGTATGAAAAATCTATCATTTGTGCTTCAATTTTGAAATTATTTTTGGGTAGAAAACTCCTACATAAATCACCACATGAGCATCATTCATATTTTCTTGTTCTGATTCATTCTTCATACTGGAGTTGAGATTTTCAATTGATTATTTCATTTATGACTCTAAGTATGTGACGAAGTGAGCTTTGAATTTCTATATCCATATATTGAGAGATATGTTGTAAACACTCAAAAGTCAATTCCTATTCTTTATGAGTGAAAGACAAAGTTATCTTGGCTTCGGATGGGCTTGTTAAAGATTGTATGGGTTTTCTATTTACTCGAAAAGAAGGAAGCATGTATGGGTTTACTCATTCACCCGAAAAGAAGGAGATGTGAGGGATTGCTTTTTACCCCTATAAGAAAAGCACGATAGTGGAATCCTTGGGAGGTTATCTCAAGGCATGGATATAGACAAAAGATTTGGTTAAACAATGTAAAAATCTGAGTGTCTATGGTGTTCGTTTTCTCTAACCCTTATCTCTTTACATTAAAAGCAATTATCATTTATAATCTTGAGCTTTATATATCAATGCTATGGAATTGCTTGTGTTCATGTATTAATGAAAATGTTAGGAAAATGCATAGTTGAAGTGGATTAGATTGTAGACATGAAAGGATTATAGCTTAGACTACAATCTCATTTTATTTAGATATAATCTATATGCACCCCAAGTGTTTGACTAAATGCATATTCAATATGAAATTCTAATTGAGAGTTTATGTTTGAATTCAGGATTTGATAAATTGTCATAAACTCTACAAGACATTCCTCATGACTAATAGTACTTTACATTATGTCTTTATAAATGAGGAAAGTTTTATTACATGCTTAGTTGAATTACATACTTGGGTGTATAAATTATTTCATATTCTACTTGAATCCATTATGTATATAAAATGTAATGAAAATCATTGTTCATGATTCAAATTATGAATTGAGGTAGACACTTAAGAAGTCATATTATTCACTAGATGTTTGACAAGAGCCAATTGAAATATAATTTTGATAAATTTAAGTCAAATCGAAAAAGTCTCAAAGTTTGTAATTGACCCTATTCATCCCCCCCCCCCGTAGGTGTCAATATGTGGCCAACAATTGGTATCAGAGCCTCTGCTCTATTCTTGCTTTAACTGGCTTAGAGTTGATCCATGACAAACTTTGAAAGATTTTCCCCTACGTAGGGTTATTTGACATTTTATTCTCCTATGATGTTTACAAGTTAGTTATATGCATTTAAAGGCCAAAGGAAAATGTTCTTATAAGGAGAAGTGCTTTTAGATGATCTCTACTGCCCAATGACCATTAAATATGTACATGCCATAAATGAAATTTTTTGATGATGGTATGCATTATTTGAGATGTCTAGATGAATTGTGTAAATTTATATATTGTATTGACTTGATACTTCTATTCATCTATTCATTGATATATATAAATGTGTTTTATGAATGTATTCATTAATTGATGAATAATCATTATTCATGCATCACATTCCTTGAATATCTTTGAACAAAATTGTTAAACCATGAAAAGCTTTTGTCTAATATTGAGAATTTGTTTAAATTGGAAAAATACAATAAGTTTCTAAGACATCCTAGGAGTGTGTCTAAGTCATTTTGGAAAAATACCAAAAGATTTCACGAAAAACCATCAAATGGGTTAGAAGTTCGAAATAAAGCATCACATTCAAAGGACCATATCACACTAAAAATTGTGTCAAATGGAGTGATTAAAATCCTAAAATCAAGAGTTTGAAGTCTTATTTCGACAAAAGGCTAAAGAACTCCTTCATCCGAGTTACAAAACTCCAATTATGACCAAAAGAGTGAACTGTGTCGAAATTGGGGCTGAACAGCCTACTCGACTGGGTAACTACCGAGTCGACTGCCTGTTGACCCAGTCGACTGGGCCAAGAAGGCCAGTCGACTGGCTGAGTCAGAGAGCTAAAAATAAATTTTGGAATGAATTTTTGAAGACCCAGCCGACTGTCCCAAAACACCCAGTCAACTGCCTCATCCGGAATTTGAATTCTAACGACTAGTTTCGAATCCAAAGTGTTCCAAAACGTCCCAAAAAACCCCCAAATGGCTATATTATGTTCCCATACTATATATATGCCTTACGTGAGCCAAAAATGGTTAAGAGAAGAGAGGGAGATAGGTGTGTGAAAAATCAATCATTTGTGCTTCAATTTTGAAATCATTTTTGGGTAGAAAACTCCTACATTAATCACCACATGAGCATCATTCATATTTTATTCTTGTGATTCATTCTTCATACTTGAGTTGTGCTTTTTAGTTGAGTATTTCATTTATGACTCTAAGTATGTGAGGAAGTGAGCTTTTAATTTCTATATCCATTTATTGAGAGATATGTTGTAAACACTCAAAATTCAATTCATATTCTTTGTGAGTGAGAGACAAAGTTATCTTGGCTTGGGATGGGCTTGTTGAAGATTGTATGGGTTTGTTATTCACCCGGAAAGAAGGAAGCATATATGGGTTTTCTCATTCACCCGAAAAGAAGGAGATGTGAGGGATTGCTTTTTACCCCCGTAAGAAAAGCACGATAGTGGAATCCTTGGGAGGTTATCTCAAGGCATGGCTGTAAACCAAAGATTTGGTTGAACCATGTAAAAATCTCAGTGTCTATGGTGTGCATTCTCTCTAACCCTTATCTCTTTACTTTAAAAGCAATTGCCATTTATAATATTGAGCTTTATATATCAATGCTATGGAATTGCTTGTGTTCATGTATTAATTAAAAGGTTAGGAAAATGCAAAGTTGAAGTGGATTGGATTGTGGACATGAAAAGATTATAGCTTAGACTACAATCTCATTTTATTTATATATAATCTCTATGCACCCCAAGTGTTTGACTAAATGCATATTCAATATGAGATTCTAATTGAGAGTTTATGTATGAATTCAATATTTGATAAATTGTCATAAACTCTACAAGACATTCCTCATGACTAATAAAACTTTGTATTATGTCTTTATAAATGAGGAAATTGTTATTACATGCTTAGTTGAATTACATACTTGGGTCCATGAATTATTTCATATTCTACTTGAATCCATTATGCATATAATTGGTAATGAAATTCATTGTTCATGATTCAAATTATGAATTGAGGTAGACACTTAAGAAGTCATCTTATTCACTAGATGTTTGACAAGATCCAAATGAAATGTAATTTTGATAAATTTAAGTTAAACCGAAAAAGTCTCAAAGTTTGTAATTTACCCTATTCACCGCCCCTCTAGGTGTCAATATGTGGCCAACAACCCTAATACTAATGCATGAATACATAATGTCATGAAGAAAATAAAAATTTTGTTTAAGAAACATGTGAGCAGGGCTTTAGAGACAATGAGCTAATAATCTCCAACAAAACCACATTCTCAATATTGACTTATCCTTTATACACATAGTAGTTGGAACGCCCCGCGTTTTCCTTTCTATTTTATAGAATTCTTTTCAAAGTGTTAACGTTTTGTGACGTCATTTATTCATGACGTCTTGTATATTCTCGGTACGTGTAAATTTTTCGCGTTTGAGTTTCAGACTTAACGGGATGACGTCGTGGACTTTCGTTTACAGCTTCAGGATTTATTGTTCGTTGAAGACTGTTAGTCACTAATTAACCCTAGAAGGGGGTGAATAAGGTGTTCAAACATATTTCTAACTCTTTTAGAAATTGGAACACGTTATAACAAAAAACAATTTCTCAATAAACAAGTGAATGATTCAATTTCAATTCTCTAACAATTAATCTCAAGACAAATTATAGCATAGAAGATATTCAAGTGATTATAGCATGCAAGTTAATCAAGTAAGGAGAAAGAGATAGAGATCTTGACACCGTAATGTTTTCGAGATTCGGTAACTCCTACTCCTAGGCTCAAGAACCCCTTCTTGAGACTTTTCCCGATCCTTTCACTATAGCACTTCCTTCACAGGTGCAATGGCAAACCTTTACAACACAAGCCTCTCGAGCTTGTCTCTCAATAAAGAGAACAACCCTCTATTGAACAATCGGTGGACTTCACTTGTCCAAGATTACAAATTCGTATGTAATCAATAAAATCACTCAAGAACAAAAACACTCAAAACCCAAAGGTTTTTATGGAAGATAAATCAATATAAGCTCAAGTGTTTTTGGTGATTTTTGAATAGCTCTAGAAATATATTCTCAAAGGATGTATCAATGAATAATATTTGGAGAATAAGAGGAGAAACTAGAGTTTTGTTTTTTCAAAGATTCTGCAGAAAATCAGATTTTTGCTTCTTGCCTTCAATGGATTTTGCAGAAATATTTCTGTAAAAGATGAAGCCTTCTTTTCTATTTGATTCAACTCTCTTTCTCTTCAATGAACTAATATTATTCTATATATAGCATTGTATTAGGGTTAAGACATTGAGTATTTAATTAATAGAGTCAAGAGCCGTTTGAAAACCATTAAGCACGATCCTTAAGACATGGAAAATGTTTTCTGATAAAACTGTATGTGTTAAGGTGCAACTAGCCGGCTACTCTTTCCTTTTAGTCGACTACAATGCATCATCTAGTCGACTAGATTAAGTTCTAGTCGACTACATTGATTCATCTAGTCGACTACTTCTTGTAGTCTAGTCGACTCAAAGTTCTTTTAGTCGACTACTTTGATGTGGATGAAAAACCTGTAGCTACTGATTGTTTTAGTCGACTATATTGAAATACACATGGTGATTCTAATCGACTACAACTTGAAAAAATTTGATAAAAATATTTTTCCTTCCGTTTAAGTTCGGTAAAGCATTTTTCATTCTATTTGAGTTCGGTTCATTTTATACTTGAGCTTATACGATAATATCGACTCATAAAATTACCTTGTTACAATGATCGCTCCCCGACCTATCTACCCCAAGTCTTGAGTCTTCGACTTTCGCCTTTGCCGTTGAAATAAATGATTTTCCATTTTGCGCTTCAATTGCTTTCACAGCTTTTCGCTTTAATTCAAGCTTTCTTTCCGAGCTTGCTTTTCGAGTCATTCATCTATCTTTTGCTGAAAATATAAACTTGATAATTCATTAGTATCAAACACTCTTCAATGGTTTGTTATCATCAATTTTGGAATTGTTTGCCGAAAGTAAATTTCAAAGCCAACAAAGACTACAAGGGTTCGTGCAGCGTTTTCTCGTTGGAGCTTCGGCAATCGTATTGCTTTCCCGAAAGTTCTAACCTAGTTTAGTGTAGACGTTTAGTGTAGCACTTATGTGAATTTTTTGTTATATTTTGGTGTTGTAAGTAAAGAGAATAATTAGAAATGATTTTGGGAAAGAAATTACCTAGGGGTATATAAGTATTATCATATTTAGAGCACTTAGTGAAAAGTGTAAAGATTTGGCTAAGTGTTAGGGTATGAATGACATGTTAGTAATTAGAGAGGACGACAAGGGGTAGAATGGTAATTGAGAGGCTTGATGGCACTCTTGTAATTAACCCTAAGTTGAGAATAATTTGGTCATTTCCCTATTTCAAGTGGTGTCTCATTCCTAGCCCTTCATTTCATTCTCCCATCTTTGTTTTAGATCCTTGGATCATAAGGCCATGTTTTGTTGGCATTTAAATACAAAAATCCATTATTGTTGGTCTTTAACTTGGAAAGACTTTTTATCAACCATCGGATGGTTAATTAATTACCATCTTCATTCTAAGCCCTTGGATGATAAGGCCTTGTTTGGCAAATTAATGGATTTTGTGAGTGGTGTAATAAGTCTTCCAATGGCAAGACTTATTCCTAGCCCTTGGATCCATTTCTTTTTCCCCATCTTTATTTTGCACATGCTCCCCCTCAACATGTGCATAATATTTTGTTCAAATGCTCCCCCTTGGTAAATGAAATTTACAATTTAATGGGCATTTTGATACAACATATAAATAGACGCACATTTGACATAATAAAAGAAACAACATTTCATAGATGGTTCGATTTAATACAAGTTGTTTGAGCAAATGAAAGATACAGAAATAACAAACAAGTCGCAAATAAACATAACAAGTCGCAAATAAGCATAACAAGCCACACAAAAATAGAAATTGCTATTGTCGGATAATGAAATACATGACAATATGATATCATGATTTCTCCCCCTTTTTGTCAGCATCGAGGGGCGTGTGAGCAAGGGTTCCTGAGTCCAAGAGTGAGGACATCAAGTGACCCGGCCAGATTTGTAATACGGGTAGACATTTTCTCAGCATGAAGAACCAGGCTCTCATTGATCAATCGAATGGCTTCCGTATTCTGGTTCACGGTCGTATTAAGGCGCTGAAGCACTTGTTCCTGTTGCCTAAGTAACTCCGTATTGCCCTAAACAGTCCCAAGAATTTGTTGCAGAAGACCAGCCTGAGAAGCCGATGCACTGTACAACTGAGGAGCCGAGGAAGAGGCTTCCTGGCGCGGTGAAGAACTGCTAGGAGCCGGGCGCGAACGAGGAGCAGGTGCACTTTCAGAAATGAAATTTCCTTCCGCATCAGAAGAAATGTGCATATGTTTGACATGAGTGGCGTCAAGAAAAATAGGGTGATGCTCAGACACTTCATTTGGAAATGAAAAACCTTTCTGCTGCAGTAAATATGTAATATGTGCGGGAAAGAAAAGTGGGCAGGATGGCTTGCGCTGACAGGTAAGTATGGCGCAACGGAAAATATATGATAAATCAACTAGGGTTCCTGTTATGACGCAGTAAACTAAAAATGCCTCCATGCGAGATACACTACTACGACTACCAGTTTTATGCAAAATAAAGTAAGTAATGACATTATGAATTAATCTAGCCTCGGGTAGTAGCATAGAAGAGAGAATATCGGCGTCCTGCGAGATGTCCTTGTCGACGCAAATAGTTCGAAGTGCTTCAATACAGTCGAACCCATCAGCCTTATACCAATCCTTAGAGAAATGGCGGATACCGTCAATCGGAAGTGCAAAAATACGTTGGATAACACTCATCAACAGATACATCATCGCCACACAGATTCAAATGAAGATGAGGGAGGAATTTCTCCTTGGGATTGCTAAGAGAAGTATAGAAAGCTTTGACAATTCGCGGCAGTACCGGAATGTCAAGAGAAATGAAAAAATCCCAACCGATTGGTCGAAACAACTCGAATGTTCAAGCCCGAATTTCAGTACACAAAGCTTGTGTGACAATACGGCAAGGTGTAGGAGCACGATGATCAAAAACAGTGATGAATTTATTTCTATCATCATCATCAAGAAGAAGTACCTCAAGAGGCAGAGGTTCATTTGACTACTCTTCGTCAATAGCAGCAAGAATGCTTGGATTGGTGGAGCTTTGACCTCCATCAATGCGGGAACGTTTCCGAAAAAGACCTCGAGTTTTCGGTGGCATTGTGGATGATAATGCACAAATATGTAAAGAAGATGGTGTATATATAGATATATGATGGTGTATATATGAATGTGAGAAAGATGATGAAAATGAAGAAATGGGTGAATGATGGTAGAAATGCAAAATAAATGAAAGATTTGTGAAGATGGAAGGAGGCGGATGGAGAGAAAGAGAAGAGGTTTAGGTTTTAAAGGGTTTGAGTCGACTAGGGCTAGGGTTGAGTCGGTTAGATAGAGGGTTTGAGTCGACTAGGCAAGGTTTGAGTCGACTAGGAGTGGACTCAGCAAGATTTGAGTCGACTAGAAGAGGGAAGTAGTCAACTAAAAGGCAATTGAGTCGACTACAATGAGAAAATAGTCGACTACATGAAAAGAGTGCCAAAGGTGAAGCTACGGACCAAAGTAGTCGACTAGAATGATTTACACTGCACAGGATGAGTCGAATAGAAGGTAAAAAAAATAGATAAAAAATCAGGAAATAAATACACAAAAATAGCAAAAATATGAAAAATAAAGATTATCACAGAAATTAATATAAAGCATCAAAATCCATGGCCATTCCGATTTCTCGACGAATTTTAGAAAATGATTCGTCCGCAAGTGGTTTTGTAAAAATATCCGTCAATTGATTGTTAGTGTCGATAAAAACCAATTCAACGTCACCCTTAGCAACATGATCACGTAAAAAATGATGCATAATCTCTATATGCTTGGTGCGTGAGTAATGAATAGGATTCTTTGAAATACAAATCGCATTCGTATTATTGCATTTAATAGGCACGTCAGAGAAAGTAAGACCGAAATCAAGTAGTTGTTGCTTAATATAAAGAGTTTGAGCGCAACTACTACCGGTTGCCACATATTCGGCTTCGGCCGTAGATAATGAAACAAAATTTTGCTTTTTACTTGACCAAGATACTAGTGAGTGTCCTAGAAAATGACAAGTGCCGCTTGTGCTTTTTCGATCAATTCCACATCCAGCAAAATCGGCATCCGAATACCTAATAAGATCAATTAAAGTTCCACGTGGATACGAAAGCCCTAAGTTTATTGTACCACTTAGGTAGCGAAAAATGCGTTTGACCGCAAGCAAATGAGATTCCTTAGGACATGATTGAAACCGGGCACATAAGCATACACTAAACATTATATCCGGTCTACTAGCGGTTAAATAAAGCAAACTACCGATCATGCCTCTATAGTTAGTAATATCAACATATTTACCATTTTTATGTTTATCAATCTTAATAGAGGAACTCATAGGAGTTATGGCATGTTTGGTAGCCTCCATACCAAAAAGCTTTAGCAAATATTTAGTGTACTTGGATTGGCTAATGAATAAGCCATCCGAGCTTTGCTTGATTTGCAACCCTAAGAAGAAATTCAACTCACCCATCATGCTCATTTCAAATTCATTTTGCATGCTTGTAGCAAAATCCCTACATAAAGAATTATTTGTTGAGCCGAATATGATGTCGTCAACATAAATTTAAACAATCAACAAATTATTCTTGATGGTTTTTGTAAAAAGTGTGTTGTCAACTTTTCCTCTTGTAAAACCATTTTTAGTCAAAAATCCGCTAAGTCTCTCATACCAAGCTCGAGGAGCTTGTTTTAAACCATATAGAGCTTTAGCTAATTTGAAAACATGATTTGAAAAAAGATTATTTTCAAAACCGGGTGGTTGCTTCACAAAGACTTCTTCTTCTATGACACCATTTAAGAAAGCACTTTTGACATCCATTTGATAAAGAGTGAAATTTCTATATGATGCAAATGCAAGAAGCATTCTAATTGCTTCTAATCTAGCTACCGGTGCAAAGGTCTCATCGTAGTCGATGCCTTCCTCTTGATTATATCCTTGAGCTACCAATCTTGCTTTATTTCGAATAATTACTCCATTCTCATCCTTTTTGCTTTGAAAAACCCATTTTGTGCCAATTATAGTTTGATTTTCGGGTCTAGGAACTAAACACCAAACTTGATTGCGTTCAAATTGATTTAGTTCCTCTTGCATTGCTACAATCCAAGAATCATCATATTGAGATTCGTGGAAGTTCTTGGGTTCGATTTGCGATACAAAAGCCATGTGGTTCCAAAAATATTTAAGTTGAGATCTAGTACTAACCCCTTTTGATGGATTACCTATGACTTGATCAAGAGGATGATTGTGAACGATCCTCCATGCTTTTGGCATTGAGTTGGTCAAGTCACCATTGGATTGATGCTCAACTTCCCTCAATTCCTTTTGGCAACTTGATGAATTGGAGATATTGAGAGTATTTAAATTATCCTCAATCCCAACAACCTCATCGTCTTCTAGGTCAATTGTAGGTGATGGTGATAAGGGTGATTCATCAAAGACAACATGAATAGACTCAACCATAGTTAAAGTTCGTTTATTAAAAACACGAAAGGCTTTACTCCTTGAAGAATATCCTAGAAAAATTGCTTCATCCGATTTGGAGTTAAATTTTCCAAGGTTATCCTTATCATTTAACACAAAACATTTGCACCCGAAAACTTTGAAATACCCAATATTGGGCTTTCGACCATTCCACAACTCATAAGGCGTCTTTCCCAACTTCATCCGAATAATAACACGATTAATTATATGGCAAGCGGTGTTTACCACTTCTGCCCAAAGGCTTCGGGGAAGGTTTTGCTCATTTAAAATTCGTTCTAGCCATCTCTTGTAGAGATCGATTCTTTCTTTCAACACACCTTTTTTTTTAGGGGTTCTAGGGGCCGATAGATCATGAGAAACACCGAGGTCATCACATAATTTCTCTAAGTCTTGATTTTCAAACTCCCTACCTCTATCACTTCTAATTTTGTTGATTTTCAAATCTTTTTCATTTTGAATGACTCTATAAAAATTTTCAAGAATGGAGTGTGTTTCATTTTTATGAGCAAGAAAGTGAACCTAAGTATATATAGAGTAGTCATCAACTATAACAAGTACATAGAGTTTTCCGGCTAGGCTAGCCGTTCTCTCCGGACCAAAAAGATCCATGTGAAGTAACTCTAAATGTCTAGAAGTGGTAATGTCTTTCTTTCTCTTGAAAGAGGACTTTACTTGCTTGCCTACTTGACATGCGCTACATATTTTATCTTTCGAAAATTTAGTCTTTTGGAGGCCTTTGACTAAATCATTTTTGGATAAACGATGAATAAGGTCCATACTAGCATGTCCTAGACGTCTATGCCATAACCAACTATTTTTGCTAGAAGTGACAAAACATTTAACATCTTGTTCATGTAATTCACATAGCAACAAAGTATACAAATTTCCATTTCGTTTGGCATTGAACATTTGCTTCCCATCTTTCTTGATTATGCACGCATTTGTCCTAAAGATAACATCATAAGCCTTGTCACATAGTTGACTAATACTAAAAACATTATGTTTTAAACCATCAACTAAAAGCACATCATCTATAGAGAGAGAAGAGGAAATACCGATTGAACCAATTCCTATAATTTTGCCTTTAGAGTTGTCTCGAAAAGTTACGTTCCCTCATTTGTATGATTTTAGAGAAATAAACTTTAATTTATCTCCCGTCATATGCCTCGAGCATCCGCTATCAAGAAACCACTTTTCTTTTGATGCGGACTTCAAGCATACCTACAAAACAAGTTCAAGCAACTTTTATTGGTACCCAATCTGTTTTGGGTCCATATTGGTTAGATAGAAAGGCAATAGTTCCTTTTGGAACCCAAGTTTGTTTCGTTACAACATTCTCTTTTCTATGTGAGCATGATATAGTCCCTTTCGGAACCCAAACCATTTTTGACATAATTTTATTCTTTCTATGAAAGCACACATTTGCTTTGTGTCCTTTTCTGTTGCAATAGTAGCAAGTAATATGTCTATAATCATTTGAAGATGCATGAGATGATTGTCTAGTAAATGTAGAGCAAAGTGATTTTCTCTTTTTCAAAATGAGAGCGTCTTTGTCAAAGGCAACATACCCTAAACCACATTTATCAAGTGATCTTCTTTGTCTTCCTAACATAATACTAAGGTTCTCTTTTCCTTTTGTAAATTTAGCTATGACATTTATTTGATCATTTATAGTATTTTTCAACCGATTATTTTCCTTTTCTAGCTCAATGCTTTTGTCATTACAAGAAACTTCTAAGTTTGAACTAGTGGAATTACAAGGAGTTTTAGCTTTCTTAAGAAGAATGTATTTTCTAGCTAATTTCTCAAATTCATCATGTAATTCTTCAAACATATCTTGCAATTCATTATAATCGAGGAGAAGTTCATCATATGAAAGTTATGATTTATCTACAACATATAAATTTAGATGTACCTCTTCTTCATTTGTCGTAAGGCAAATGTTTGCCATTTCCTCGCTAATTTGATCCTCATCCGAGTCGCATGAGTCATAGTCATCCCGTGTGACATTCATTGCCATCTTGCTAGGTCTTTTCTCGTTTTCCTTTTTGAGCTTGAAGCAATCACTTTTGTAGTGTCCCGACTTTCCACAATTGAAACATGTTGGGGGTTCTCTTTTGCTAGGCTCCCCTTTTGGTTCGATTCTTTTCATGAATCTTCCACCATTGGCTTTCTTCCTTTGAAGGTATCTCTTGAATTTTTGGGTGAACAAGGCAATGTCCTCATCCTCTTCTTCTTCACTCGGCTCATTTATTTCATTTTTGGTGCAGGCTTGCAAAGCTATTCCCTTTCTTGGCTTGATGTCCTCTTCACGAGACTTCAATGTGATTTCCCAAGTAAGTAAAGAGCCAAAAATCTCATCAAGACTCATGGTGTTGAGGTCATGAGCTTCTTTGATTGTCGTTACTTTTGCATCCCATTTGGCCGGAAGACTTCTAAGCACTTTTCGTGACGCATCGGATCTAGGAACAATTCTACCAAGATGCTTTAGTCCATTCAAAATATTTGTAAAGCGAGACATCATAGAATTTACATTTTCATCATCTTTCATAGCAAATAATTCATATTTATGCATGAGTATGTCAATTTTGGATTCTCGTACTTGAGATGTTCCTTCATTGGTTACCTCAAGTTTATCCCACATTTCCTTTGTCGTTGAACAAGTAGATACACGATTAAATTCATTTGGACTTAAAGCACAATTTAAATTTATTTTGGCTTTAGCATTGTATGACATGAGTTTACGGTCATCATTATCCCACTCATTGGGTAATTTGGGGACGGTTTTTCCATCAACAATTTTAGTCAATACAAATGGTCCTTCAAGAACTACTTGCCAAATTTGGTAATCAATAGCTTGAATAAAATCTATCATTCTAGTTTTCCAATAGCTATAATTTGATCCATCTAACCATGGGGGCCTATTGTTCGATTGTCCTTCAACATAAGTGACTAAATTCGATGACATGATCGTTCTCTAAGACGGTTAAGTCTAAAATAAATAGAGATTAGGCTCTGATACCAATTGTTAGTCAGTAATTAACCCAAGAGGGGGGGTGAATAGGGTGTTCAAAAATATTTCTAACTCTTTTAGAAATTGGAACACGCTATAACCAAAAACAATTTCTCAATAAACAAGTGAATGATTCAATTTCAATTCTCTAACAATTAATCTCAAGACAAATTATAGCATACAAGATATTCAAGTGATTATAGCATGCAAGCTAATCACGTAAGGAGAAAGAGATAGAGAGCTTGACACCGTAATTTTTTCGAGGTTCGGTAACTCCTACGCCTCGGCGCAAGAACCCCTTCTTGAGACTTTTCCCGATCCTTTCACTATGGGCCTTCCTTCACAGGTGGAATGGCAAACCTTTACAAAACAAGCCTCTCGAGCTTGTCTCTCAATCAAGAGAACAACCCTCTATTGAACAATCGGTGGACTTCACTTGTCCGAGATTACAAATTCGTACGTAATCAATAAAATCACTCAAGAACAAAAACACTCAAAACCCAAAGATTTTTATGGAAGATAAATCAATATAAACTCAAGTGTTTTTGGTGATTTTTGAATAGCTCTAGAAATATATTCTCAAAGGATGTATCAATGAATAATATTTGGAGAATAAGAGGAGAAACTAGAGTTTTGTTTTTTCAAAGATTTTGCAGAAAATCAGATTTTTGCTTCTTGCCTTCAATGGATTTTGCAGAAACATTTCTGTAAAAGATGAAGCCTTCTTTTCTATTTGATTCAACTCTCTTTCTCTTCAATGAACTCATATTATTCTATATATAGCATTGTATTAGGGTTAAGACATTAAGTATTTAATTAATAGAGTCAAGAGCCATTTGAAAACCATTAAGCACGATCCTTAAGACATGGAAAATGTTTTCTGATAAAACTCTATGTTTTAAGGTGCAACTAGTCGGCTACTCTTTCCTTTTAGTCGACTACAATGCATCATCTAGTCGACTAGATTAAGTTCTAGTCGACTACATTGATTCATCTAGTCGACTAGAATGAGTTCTAGTCGACTACTTCTTGTAGTCTAGTCGACTCAAAGTTCTTTTAGGCGACTACTTTGATGTGGATGAAAAACCTGTAGCTATTGATTGTTTTAGTCGACTATATTGAAATACACATGGTGATTCTAGTCGACTACAACTTGAAAAACATTTGATAAAAATATATTTCCTTCCGTTTAAGTTCGGTAAAGCATTTTTCATTCTATTTGAGTTCGGTTCATTTTATACTTGAGCTTATACGATAATATCGACTCATAAAATTACCTTGTTACAATGATCGCTCCCCGACCTATCTACCCCAAGTCTTGAGTCTTCGACTTTCGCTTTTGCCGTTGAAATAATTGATTTTCCATTTTGCGCTTCAATTGCTTTCACAGCTTTTCGCTTTAATTCAAGCTTTCTTTCCGAGCTTGCTTTTTGAGTCATTCATCTGTCTTTTGCTGAAAATATAAACTTGATAATTCATTAGTATCAAACACTCTTCAATGGTTTGTTATCATCAATTTTGGAATTGTTTGCCGAAAGTAAATTTCAAAGCCAACAAAGACTACAAGGGTTCGTGCAACGTTTTCTCGTTGGAGCTTCGGCAATTATATTGCTTTCCCGAAAGTTCTAACCTAGTTTAGTGTAGACGTTTAGTGTAGCACTTATGTGAATTTTTTGTTATATTATGGTGTTGTAAGTAAAGAGAATAATTAGAAATGATTTTGGGAAAGAAATTACCTAGGGATATATAAGTATTATCATATTTAGAGCACTTAGGGAAAAGTGTAAAGATTTGGCTAAGTGTTAGGGTATGAATGACATGTTAGTAATTAGAGAGGACGACAAGGGGTAGAATGGTAATTGAGATGCTTGATGGCACTCTTGTAATTAACCCTAAGTTGAGAATAATTTGGTCATTTCCCTATTTCAAGTGGTGTCTCATTCCTAGCCATTGATTTCATTCTCCCATCTTTGTTTTAGATCCTTGGATCATAAGGACATGTTTTGTTGGCATTTAAATACAAAAATCCATTATTGTTGGTCTTTCACTTGGAAAGACTTTTTATTAACCATCGGATGGTTAATTAATTCCCATATTCATTCTTAGCCCTTGGATGATAAGGTATTATTTGGCAAATTAATGGGTTTTGTGAGTGGTGTAATAAGTCTTCCAATGGCAAGACTTATTCCTAGCCCTTGGATCCATTTCTTTTTCCCCATCTTTAGTTTGGACCCTTGAATGTTGAGGGTTGTGAGTGGGAAATCTCTACACATTGCAAGTCTTCCACATTGCAAGACTTCATCTCTTTATCTCCATTTTCTCTCATATTTTTCCTCTTTGTTCTTCTCCTTTATGGGTGGAATTCATCACCCCTAAGTTGGGAGTTTGGTGTGGCCATCAACATAGAAGATGTTCATGGTGTCCTTTTATTTGGTTTGAGCCAAGAAGTGGTAAGTGTTCTTCCATCCTTGTGTGTTTCCATTTCAAATCCTAGTTTAGGGTTTCTTGTTAAACTATTTGATGAATCTTGTTTCCCTCTTGTATTGGAGTTGGATTCATGGTTAGGAGGTCATGGTGAAGCTTTCCACTAGTTTGCTCCTTGGATTTTGGTTGGGGAAGAGCTAGGGTTTCATGGGCCTTTCTTGGTAGTTGTTGTGTTTTGCTTTTCAACAGGTAGGGGAAATATTCCTAACTAGTCATCTTATGATTGTGTGAGTATGAGCTTGATTCTAGGATTCCTAAACCTATATATATTTTTGCTAAGTGTATACTTGAAAAATATGGATTGGGGTTTTATGTATTAATGTGCTATAATCCATATTATGTTGTACTTGAGATAGATATGATGTATGGTAGATGGGTTATGAGTTTTGGAGATGGAAGTATGCTTGTATTACTATATGTATATATATGGAATTGATGTATATATGTATATGAGTAAGTATACATATAGGGGTTTGAGTATAGGTAGTGTACCCTTGATAACGTATATAGGTTAGCTACTTTGTTGATGGAGTTGGAATGTGGAACTTAGAGCGTCATTCTAGTTTTCCCCATTCTTGTGAATTTGGAGATTTCTATATTAAACATTAAACTTATGTATGAAAATGAGTTAATGTGTTGATTAAATTGATTTAATGAGAATAAAAGCATGTTAAATGGAAGGTAAAGTTATCTTTGTGTATTAAATGATAATTTGATGATTTGGGATTATGAATGGTGCATGAAAAAGTGCCTTTGTTGATAGTTGCTTTAAATGAAATTTAAAAGCATGTTGAATGGTGAAAAACATTCATGTGGACATTTTGGGAATTTTGATATAAATATGATGTGATACATATTTATGTGATGCATGGGTCATTGAGGACATGGTGCATAGGTTCACCTTTTGTTTTGAGAACTTAATTGGTGTTTGGCTATGCCCGGTCGTGTAACCTTGGGTGAGTAGTCTTGTGTCGAATCATCCTAACAACTGGCCAGGGGGTGTTCCCCACCTATGGAAATAATGAGTCCGAGAATGGGGTATAGAGTGAGTCGTCTCATTCTCAAAGTCATGGGTCGTCTCATGCATTTGGTCTCTGGATCAAAAGTCGCGAGTTGTCTCGTGCATCCGATCTCTAGATCTTTCGCCACGGGTCCCCTCGTGCAACATCCGTTATCCGGATCTTTCATCACGGGTTGTCTCGTGCAACCGTCTTCCTTGTTGAAAGTGAGAAGTGTCAAAATCACTAGGGAAGAATCGGTGCGGTACTTATTTCTTGTTATAAATGAGTAAAGTACGTATTCATTAACCTGTATTGGGGCAAAGTCTGTAATATGAAGGGTGTTGAGTCACATTGCACTTGAACTATCATATATGCGTGTAAGTCACTAAAATACTCTAGAGGGGGGTCAATAGGGTTTTAAAAATAATTTCTAACTTCTTTTTATTCTTACTATAACATGCAACAAGGTTCAATATTAATTTACAAGGTAAAATATGCAATGAATAATTTCACTTAAATTCAACAAGCTATTTACCACAATATAAATTAAGCATGCATGAACATAAAGTAAGGAGATAGAGATAGAGATATTGACACCGTGATTTTTACGAGGTTCGGTAACTCCTACTCCTCGGCTCAAAGAATCCCCTTCCTTGAGACTTTCCCGATCCTCACACTATGGCTCTTCCTTCAATAGGTGGAATAGCAAAACCTTTACAAAAGAGCTAACTAGCTCTTCACACAATCAAGAGAACAATCCTCCCTTGATACAATGGGCTTCACTCACACAAGATCACAAATTTGTGTATGCAATCAATATATCACTCAAGAAACAAAAACACTCAAAACCCTAAGGTTTTTATGGAAGATAGATCAATATAAGCTCAAGTGTTTTTAGATGATATTTCAAGAACTCAAGATATATATATTCTCACAATATATTTTCAATAAGAGAATAGGCTCAAGGCTTGAGTTTAAATCTTCAAAATGATAAGAGTGAAAAACGAGATTTTTGATCTTTCTTGCTATCAAATGATTTTTCAGAAGATGCTTGAGAGAAAATTAGAGATGAACAATATTTGGAAAATTTCTCAATCAAGAACCTTAAAGTTTTAATCCATATCTCTTTCTTTATATAGTGTAACACTAGGGTTTGGAGAATGTATCTCACCCTCGACAATGTCGAGAGTAGGACCTGAAAATCAGCAAGCAAAATCATTTCTTTTTGGGCAAAAATATTGTTTAGAAATACTTTTCCTTAAAATCCTGAAGCACCCAGTCGACTGCCTGATGGCACCCAGTCGACTGCCTCCATGCTTAGATTTAACATATTTTTCCCAACGGCTAGGGTCAGTCGATTGCCTCAAGAAGGCCAGTCGACTACCTCATGAGTCAGTCGACTGCCTTGGATAGGCCAATCGACTGCCTCAGGCAATAAAAAATGTTCGAAACTCTCTGGTTCAGTTAGTCGGATGGGTCCTTAACTGCCAGTCGACTGGGCACACTCAGTCGACTGCCTTGGAAAGGCCTGTCGACTGCCTCATGCATTCAAAATGTTTTATAACTCTCTGGTTTAGTTAGTCGGCTGGGTCTTTAACGGCCAGTCGACTGGGTCACAGTCAGTCGGTTGTCATTTCATGGCTAGTCGATTTGGTGACTCCAAGAATTGTTTTCAAGGTCCGTTTTTTATCCGTTTGATTTATTTCTTGAGCTTATAAGACCAATCAACACATAAGATACCTTGTTAAAATATTCTCACCCCGACCTATCTACCCCAGGTCTTGAGTCTAGCTTTTGTTCTTTCTATGATTTTTTTGTCCTTCTTCGAGTTTGCGCTTGAGTTTCCTTATCATTTGTTGCTTTA
Organism: Cornus suecica; assembly: GCA_963922005.1. Lineage (NCBI taxonomy): Eukaryota > Viridiplantae > Streptophyta > Magnoliopsida > Cornales > Cornaceae > Cornus > Cornus suecica. The sequence goes on along the minus strand of OY998246.1, from coordinate 30,329,627 downwards.
GCGATCTTCTCGAATCATTTACCTGTACTTGCTGAAACACTTAGCTCAAAGTCATATTAGTACCAAACACGGTTTTGAATTTTGTAAATATCAAAATAAGATTTATTGCTTGAAATAGAATTTCAAAGCCAACAATCTCCCCCTTTCTGATGTTGACAAAACATTTTATGTTTGCGCATAAATGGTGAAGTATCAAGTGATACTCCCCCTCAATGTGTGCATCTTTCATTTTTTATTTGCATGCTCCCCCTTAGGAAATAAATTTTGCAATTTGATATTCATTTACGTAGTGCATGGAAAGATAATAGAAACAACATATTTCAATTCATAATTTGCGAGTTCGGTACATGTTGTTTTACTACTACACATTGCAAAATGATAAAGCATAGAAATGAAACGAAGCATAACAAACATAAAACATAGGTAACGTCCTATTCTACACAAAATAGACCTATGGCCAACACAAACACCCTAATACATTCTCCCTCTTTGAGGACATCAAAAAGGCGGAGGGTCACGACGAAAGGTGTCCATGGCAGTGGCGATGCGGTCGATCTTGTCCTCAAGACGCTTCATATCCTCGGTCGTCTTCCTCTGGAACTCCTCATTACGTTTTTGGGCCTCTTCATTGCGCTTTACGATTCCCAAGATTTGGGTAAGAGTTTCGGGATTTCCCCCGAACCCAAAATCTGGAATATCGAAATCGCTACCAAGAGACGGAAAAGAAGAAGTCAGAGCATCCGGGCGAGGTGCCTCGGGACGAGGAACATCATGATGAGGAACAGATGGACCAGCCTGGTCCGCAGAAGGAGCAACCGAAATGGCATCTGCTTGAGATGTGTGCGGTCCTGAAAAATTGGATTGTGCTCCGAAGGCTCATCATCAAGCGGAACGCCACACCGACCAAGAAGTTAAGATAGATAAGTAGGAAAAATAAGTGCTCATTTCTTCTTGTGGCACTCGAGAATAGCTGAAATGAAAAGAAAAACAAGGTTGACCTTACGACCGGTCATGACACAATAGACAAGGAAGGCTTCCATGATCGACACAAGACTCCGGCTTCCAGACTTTGGTAAAATGGAATATGTGATAATATTGTGCAGAAGTCGAGCATCGAGAGTAGGCGAGGAATAAGAAAACTCAGAATTGGCAGTGGTGGTCTTATTCACCGAAATGGCCCGAACTACTTCGAGAGGATCGAAATCACTCGAAGAGTACCTAATAGATGGACAGAAATATGATATACTGCCAATAAGTAGCCAAAAAACAGTATTAATTTCTGCTTCGGTCAACTCAACTGAAACGCCTGCAACAGTGGAGCCAATTTTGCTAGCGGGAGGACTTGGTTTAGAAGGATTTTCCAGATTTGTATCGAACGCTTTGACGGCATGTGGAAAAGTCAAAACATCAAGCGAAACAAAGAAGTCCCAACCCATATTCTGAAAAAGATTGAACGTATTACCGCCAATCTCTTCGCACAAGGGTTAAGTCAAAATGCGACTCAGAGCAAACTTGCGATGAATGAATTTAGTTTCGAAAAGGCGAACACTATCTTCATCACCAAGAAGGGTAGAGAGAGCCATTGGACCAGATTCAGGTTCGGAATCAGTGGCCTCATGAACAGGGGACGGAGGTGGAGGAGGTGCAACCGAAGAGCTTTCACCCCTACGGACGCGTTTGTTGATGCGCACAACATTGGGAGCCATGAGAGAGAGAAGAACCAAGATGATTGAAAGCATTTTGAAAAGAAAATGAAAAGAAATCGAGAAGAAAATGAGAGAGAAGAGAGAAAACTAAAAACAATGGTGTATAGATATGTATATATATATATGGATATATATGATTATAAATGAAAAAAATAGTGGTGATAATGGAGATGAGGGTCGTGGTGTAGTGGGGAAATAGTTTAAAGGTGAGTAAATGGCGAGAAGGAAGGAAGAAATGCGAGAGATTGTGGAGAGAGTGGAGAGAAGACGAAGAGAAAGAAGAATTAAAAACTGGGTTCGCGTAGAGGCAGTCGACTGGCCATATGGAGGCAGTCGACTAGCTCATGAACCAGTCGACTGGCCGAAGGAGGTAGTCGACTGGCTGAAGATGAATAAAATCATAAAAACTCACTGGTTGATCCAGTCGACTGGCCATATACGAGGCAGTCGACTGGCCCTCAAAAATAAAATTTCAAAAAATATTTTAAATTTTGAAAGTCGAGATCGTGGACGAGATTTTGTGAAAATTTAACTGATTACTTCAAAATCCATGGCCATTCCTAATTCTCTACGAATATTTGAAAACGGTTCATCCGAGAGGGGTTTAGTAAAAATATCCGCCAGTTGATTTTTAGTGTCAATAAAAATCAATTCAATGTCACCTTTGGCTACATGATCCCTTAGAAAATGATGCATAATCTCTATGTGCTTTGTGCGAGAATGTTGAGTAGGATTCTTTGAGATACAAATAGCACTAGTGTTATCACACTTAATAGGTAAGAGATTAAAAAAAAGTCTAAAATCAAGTAATTGTTGCTTAATATAAATGGTTTGGGCGCAACAACTACCGACCGCTACGTATTCGGCTTCAGCTGTAGATAGAGCAACCGAATTTTGCTTTTTACTTGACCATGAAACAAGAGAGTGACCTAGAAAATGACATGTACCACTTGTACCTTTCCTATCCACTCTACAGCCCGCAAAATCGGCATCCGAATAGCTAGTGAAATCAAGTGTGGTGCCACGTGGATACCATAGTCCTAAGTTAATCGTCCCACTAAGATAGCGAAAAATACGTTTTACGGCTATCAAGTGAGATTCTTTAGGACAAGATTGAAAACGAGCACATAAGCATACACTAAACATGATATCCGGTCTACTAGCAGTTAAATAAAGTAAACTTCCAATCAAGCCTCTATATTGAGTAATATCAACACATTTTCCATTTTCATATTTGTCGAGTTTAATAGAGGTACTCATAGGAGTGATGGCATGTTTGGCTCCCTCCATGCCAAATCACTTTAGCAAATCTTTAGTGTACTTAGATTGGCTAACAAATAAGCCATCTAAGCTTTGCTTGATTTGCAACCCTAAGATGAAATTCAACTCACCCATCATACTCATTTCAAATTCGTTTTGCATACTAGATGCAAAATCTTTGCAAAGAGAAGTATTTGTGGAACCGAATATAATGTCGTCAACATATATTTGGATAATCAACAAATCATTCTTGATAGTTTTTGTAAAGAGAGTGTTGTCAACTTTGCCTTTATAAAATCCTTTTTGAAGTAAAAAGTCTCTAAGTCGTTCATACCAAGCTCTAGGAGCTTGCTTTAATCCGTATAAGGCTTTAGATAATTTGTAAACATGATTTGGAAAAAGTTCATTTTCAAAACCGGGTGGTTATTTTACAAACACTTCTTCATATATAGTTCCATTTAGAAAAGCACTTTTGACATCCATTTGATAAAGAATGAAATTTCTAGATGATGCAAATGCAAGAAGCATTCTAATTGCTTCTAATCTAGCTATGGGTGCAAAGGTTTTATCATAGTCAATGCCCTCCTCTTGATTGTAACCTTGAGCTACCAATCTTGCTTTATTTCGAATAATCATTCCTTTTTCATCCTTTTTATTTCAAAAATTCCATTTAGTGCCTATTATAGTTTGATGTGTGGGTTGAGGAACTAAATGTCAAACTTGATTGCATTTAAATTGATTTAGTTCCTCTTGCATGGCCATGATCCAAGAATCATCACATTGAGCTTCGTGGAAGTTCTTGGGTTCAATATTAGACACAAAAGCCATGTGGTTGCATAAGTCTCTAAGTTGAGATCTTGTGCTAACACCTTGTGAAGGGTTACCTATGACTTGGTCAAGAGGATGGTTATGCACAATCCTCAAAGATTTAGGAATGGAGCAAGTCAAGTAATCATTAGATTGATGTCCAACTTCGATCTTATCCATTTTCCTACTTGATGAGTTAGAGATATTGAGATTATTGAAACTGTCCTCAATTCCTAAAACTTCATCATCATCTAGGTGCACTTTAAGTGAGGGTAGAGGCAGTGATTCATCAAAAACAACATGGATAGACTCTGCCATGGTTAAAGTCCTTTTGTTAAAGACTTTAAAGGCTCTACTAGTTGAGGAATACCCTAAGAAAATTGTTTCGTCCGATTTTGAGTCAAATTTTCCCAAATTATCTTTATCATTTAAGACGAAACATTTACAACCAAACACTTTAAAATAACCAATATTGGGTTTCCGACCATTCCACAACTCATACGGAGTCTTACCTAATTTCATTCGGATGATAACTCTATTTATGACATGACAGGCGGTGTTTACTGCTTCAGCCCAAAGACTTCGGGGAAGGTTGTGTTCATTTAACATAGGCCTAGCCATTTCTTGTAAAGATCTATTTTTCCTTTCAACTACCTCATTTTGTTGAGGAGATCTTGGAGCCGAGAGATCATGAGATACACCAAATTCATCACATAATTTCTCTAGATCTTGATTGTCAAATTCTCTACCCCTATCACTTCTAATCTTCTTGATTTTCAAATCCTTTTCATTTTGAATGACTCTATAAAATTTATCAAGAATGGAGTGAGTTTCATTTTTATGAGCAAGAAAGTAAACCCAAGTAAATCTAGAGTAGTCATCTACTATAACAAGTACATAGAGTTTCCTGGCTATGCTAGTCGTTCTTTCCGGACCAAAGAGGTCCATATGAAGTAACTCTAAGGGTCGAGAAGTGGTGATATCTTTCTTTCTCTTAAAAGAAGATTTCACTTGCTTACCTATTTGACATGCACTACATATTTTATCTTTTGAAAAATTAGTCTTCGGGAGGCCTTTGACTAATTCATTTTTAGACAAACGTTGAATGAGGTCCATACTAGCATGTCCTAAGCGTCTATGCCATAACCAACTATTTTCACTCGATGTGACAAAGAACTTAACATCTTGTTCATTTAATTCACATAGCAACATAGTATATAAATTTCCGTTTCTCTTTGCATTGAACAATTGCTTTCCATCTTTCTCAACTATGCATGCATTTGACCTAAAGATAACATCATAACCTTTGTCACAAAGTTGGCTAATACTAAACAAGTTATGCTTTAAACCATCAACTAAAATTACGTTATCTATAGCAAGAGAAGGAGATATACCAATAGATCAAATTCCAATAACTTTGCCTTGTGAGTTATCTCCAAAAGTAACACTTCCTCCTTCATAAGATTTTAGGGACATGAATTTTGATTTGTCTCCCGTCATGTGCCTTGAACATCCGTTATCAAGGAACCATCTTTCTTTTGAGGCGGACTTCAAGCATACCTACAACACAATGTTACGTGACTTTTATTGGTACCCAATCTATTTTGGGTCCATCATGGTTAGAGAGAAATGCAATAGTTCCTTTAGGAACCCAAAATGATTTTGTTACCAAATTTTCTTTTGCACGTAGAGATTCAATGGTTCCTTTAGGAACGCAAAACATTTTTGAGACAATTTTCTTCTTCTTCCTTAGAAAACATGCATTTGCTTTGTGACCTCTTTTCTTGCAATAATAGCATGAGACATGATTATGATAAATAGAAGGTGAGAATGAAGATTGTTTTGAAAAAGTATGTTTTAATGATTTTCTTTTCTTCAATAAAAGTGCATCTTTGTTGAATGCATCATATCCTAAGCCGCATTTGTCAAAAGAGTTTCTTTGTGTTCCTAGCATGATGCTCAAGTTTTCTTTTCCTTTTGTGAATTTTGCTAAGATGTTTATTTGATCATCGATAGACTTTTTCAATAAACTATTTTCCTCTTCTATCTTCATACTTTTATCATTTTTAGCATTTACATTAACTATGGTGTGACAAGTAGAATTACATAAAGATTTAGATTTCTTGAGCAAACTATGTTTCTTAGCTAGTTTTTCAAACTCATCATACAAATTTTCAAATGCATCTTGTAATTCATTATGAGAAAATAAAAGCTCATCATATGACAAAATGAAATTATCTAATGCATATAAATTTAAATGTACCTCATCTTCATTTGCCATGAGGCAACGATTTGCAATCTCCTCACCATTTTCTTCCCCATCCGAATCACAAGAGTCATAATCATCCCATGTTGCATTCATGGCCATTTTGTTTGGCCTTTTCTCGTTCTCCTTTTTGGGCTTGAAACACTCATTTCTATAGTGTCCCGGTTTACCACAATTGAAGCAAGTAATGGACTCCTTCTTGCTTGTCTCTCCTCTTGGTTCGTTGCTCTTTAAGAACCTCTGACCTTTAGCCTTCTTTCATTGAAGAAATATCTTGAATTGTTGAGTGATCAAGGCGATGTCTTCATCAACCTCTTCTTCGATTCTTTCATTTGCTTCACTTTTAGTTGAAGCTTGCAAGGCTATACCTTTTCTAGGCTTGGCGTCTTCTTCACGAGATTTTAAGGTAATTTCCCATGTAAGGAGTGACCCGAAAATCTCATCAAGACTCATAGTACTAAGATCATGTGCTTCGTTAATAGCCGTCACCTTTGCATCCCATTTGACCGGAAGGCTTCTAAGAAATTTGCGTGCCGCATCGGATCTAGGAACAATTCTACCAAGGTGTTTTAGTCTATTCAAAATATTAGTAAAACGAGACATCATAGAATTGATATTTTCATCTTCCTTCATGGCAAAGAGTTCATATTCATGCATAAGTATATCAATTTTAGATTCTCTAACTTGAGTAGTTCCTTCATAAGTAACTTCAAGTTTATCCCACATTTCTTTGGCCGTGGAGCAAGTAGATACACGGTTAAATTCGTTTGGACTTAAGGCACAGTTTAGAATAACCTTAGCTTTGGCGTTAAATGACATAAGTCTACACTCATCATTATCCCATTCGTTGGGCAATTTGGGAATAGTTTTTCCATCAACCACTATGGTAATAGTCCATCAACAATAACTAGCCAAATTTGATAATCAATAGCTTGAAGAAAATCTATCATTCTAGTCTTCCAATAACTATAGTTTGAACCATCAAACCATGGGGGCCTATTGCTTGATTGTCCTTCTACATGAGTGACTATGTTTGAGGCCATGATAGTTCTCTAAGACGGTTAAGTCTAAAACAAGTAGAGATTAGGCTCTGATACCAATTGTAAGTCACTAAAATACCCTAGAGGGGGGTGAAGAGGGTTTTAAAAATAATTTCAAACTTCTTTTTATTCTTACTAGAACATGCAACAAGGTTCAATATTAATTTACAAGGTAAAATATGCAATGAATAATTTCACTTAAATTCAACAAGCTATTTACCACAATATAAATTAAGCATGCATGAACATAAAGTAAGGAGATAGAGATAGAGATATTAACACCGTGATTTTTACGAGGTTCGGTAACTCCTACTCCTCAGCTCAAAAAATCCCCTTCCTTGAGACTTTCCCGATCCTCACACTATGGCTCTTCCTTCAATAGGTGGAATAGCAAAACCTTTACAAAAGAGCTAACTAGCTCTTCACACAATCAAGAGAACAATCCTCCCTTGATACAATGGGCTTCACTCACCCAAGATCACAAATTTGTGTATGCAATCAATATATCACCCAAGAAACAAAAACACTCAAAACCCTAAGGTTTTTATGGAAGATAGATCAATATAAGCTCAAGTTTGTTTAGGTGATATTTCAAGAACTCAAGATATATATATTCTCACAATATATTTTCAATAAGAGAATAGGCTCAAGGCTTGAGTTTAAATCTTCAAAATGATAAGAGTGAAAAACGAGATTTTTGATCTTTCTTGCTATCAAATGATTTTTTAGAAGATGCTTGAGAGAAAATTAGAGATGAACAATATTTGGAACATTTCTCACACAAGAACCTTAAAGTTTTAATCCATATCTCTTTCTTTATATAGTATAACACTAGGGTTTGGTGAGTGTATCTCTCCCTAGACAATGTGGAGAGTAGGACCTGAAAATCAGCAAGCAAAATCATTTCTTTTTGGGCAAAAATATTGTTTAGAAATACTTTTCCTTAAAATACTAAAGCACCCAGTCGACTGCCTCCATGCTTAGATTTAAAATATTTTTCCCAACGGCTAGGGTTAGTCGACTGCCTCAAGAAGGCCAGTCGACTGCCTCATGAGTCAGTCGACTGCCTTGGATAGGCCAGTCGACTGCCTCATGAGTCAGTCGACTGCCTTGGATAGGCCAGTCGACTGCCTCAGGCAATCAAAAATGTTCGAAACTCTCTGGTTCAGTCAGTCCGCTGGGTCCTTAACTGCCAGTCGACTGGGCACAGTCAGTCGACTACCTTGGACAGGCCAGTCGACTGCCTCATACAGTCAAAATGTTTTATAGCTCATTGGTTCATCCAGTCGGCTGGGTCCTTAATGGCCAGTCGACTGGGTCACAGTCAGTCGGTTGTCATTTCATGGCTAGTCGATTTGGTGACTCCAAGAATTGTTTTCAAGGTCCGTTTTTTATCCGTTTGATTTATTTCTTGAGCTTATAAGACCAATCAACACATAAGATACCTTGTTACAATATTCTCACCCCAACCTATCTACCCCAGGTCTTGAGTCTAGCTTTTGTTCTTTCTTTTATCTTTTTTTCCTTCTTCGAGTTTGCGCTTGAGTTTCCTTATCGCTTATTGCTTAAGCGATCTTCCTGAATCATTTACCTGTACTTGCTGAAACACTTAGCTAAAAGTCATATTAGTACCAAACACGGTTTTGAATGTTTTGTAAATATCAAAATAAGATTTATTGCTTGAAATAGAATTTCAAAGCTAACAATGCGTAATTATGATATTGATACTGAAGCATGCTATAATTGTGAATATTTATGATGCGAGCATATTTAATGTGAATTTTGATGTATAAAATTCATATGTTGTTAAAATGCTCAAGTGAAATAAAAGGATGTGAAAATATGCTTTGCATGTCTTGTTTAAACGATAATGTGAGATAAATGATTATACTAGTTGTTATTTGCTTATATACCTTACGGGGGTGATATCAGTTGGTTTAAGGACTTTCTTGTGATAAGTAAAGTTGGTTGTGGCTATTGAGTTGAATGTGGATGGAATCCTTGAGAAGGCGGTTGATAGTCTTGTGGTATAGTTAACGTCGGTGTAACAACATGGCGTAAATCGTGATATTGATGTTTCAGTTGTGATAGATGAGTTTATGAATAAACCGAGTCAACTGTGTATTGATAGTCAATGAATTTTGTTAGAAATCTAGGGGATGTGGTTTAGAATGTGAAATTGAGGTTTGAAAGAATCGGAAGAGGTTCTTGATTTGAAACTAGTTTGTTCCATGGCAACAGCCACTAGGTTCCTTTAGTGATCTTAAGGAATGGAATGTCATTGGAGTTGAGGTCATTCTCAGTTAAGTCGTTATAGGGTTTGTGAGTTTGAAGGTGGAGCGAAGTGTGGTTGGGTTAGAGTTAGTGCCTTGTGTATAGTCACTTTCCCTTTCCTTCGAGTCACTTTTGAACTTCGGTTCTTCATTCATTTGCTCCATTTGAGCGTCTACAAATACGTTTTGGTTTTCCCATTGGTTTCGGTTTGTTTTTCCGAAAACGGATTTTTCGTAAGACTTATAATTGAGTTCATTCGGTCTTTAAGTGAACAACTCATTTTCGCCTACCCTCGTGATGCTGATAAAAACATTGAGTTTTGAAACGGTTTTAAAGTCATAAAATAAAAGATTTTAGCCCTTTGGAGGTCGGTGGTGTCCAAAACAGATACCGGGGGCAAGACAATTAGTTTTACGGATTTTCAAGAAAATGTCTTTGATAAAGCGAAATCGAGAAAAATGATATTTTTATCATTTCAAAAGTTCCCTAATAGTTTTGAGGCTATCCTTAGTGTTTTATACGGGTTTAAAGTGGTTTCGGGTTAGTTTTTCAACTTTTAGGACCCATGTAGTCGACTAAGGCTTCAAATCTCCATTTCCAGAACATTTTGAAAATCTTCTTCCTTCTGTAGTCGATTAAAGGCCTGGTGTAGTCGACTGAAGACTTCAGTGTAGTCGACTAAAGCCTCCTATGTAGTCGACTCTTGGAAATTCAGCATGTTTCGACCGTTTTTTGAAAATTCATTTCTCTCACCTCGTAACACGGATTTAGGTACCGTTTGTTCCTATGGTTGTTGATAGATACAAAAGTTATAGATAAAATTTAAAAAAGTTATAGATAAAATTTAAAATAATTTATTTACATTTGAAATGACTATTTTACACTTAGTGAAAGAGGGGTACTTCAGCTTTCCGTTTATATCGGCGTTGTCCGATACCAGTTTCAAAACTGCATATCTCTCACCTTGTGGCTTTGATTGAGGTCCCGTTTCTTTCTAGGGCCTGAACTTTGTCCAAATATTTGATATAAAACTTAAAATCATTTTATTTTCATTTGAAATGACTGTTTTACCTTTGGTGAAAGAGAGGTACTTTAACTTGTTGTTTGGATCGGAGTTGTCCGATGCCATTTTCAAAATTTCATATCTCTCGCGTCAGGGCTTTGAATTTGGTTCCATTTGTTCCTATGGTTCAAACTATGTCCAACTAGGTGTGGTAACCTTTTAAAGTACATCTTGTCATTGAAATGACCATTTTACCCTTGGGCAAACATGTTACCTTTGAGTGGTCGGTGTGAGGGGTTATTCAATCCCCTTCACTTCCTTTTCTTGTTTAGAAACCTTTGTGACTTCCCTTAGGTTGATGTGATTGTTTTACCCTTGTGTTGGTTTTATGGATGTCGGTAGTGACATGTGAGGTGATTGAAAGTATGAGTTGATACTGATTTAAGGTTTTGGAGCTCGGTATGCTCGTGACCTAGGAAGTGCGAGTGTTATCCTTCCTGAAGTGTAATGAATAGGAGTGTTTCTCCCGTGATTTGGTGATAGTGTTGTGTTGATTGTCAGTGTGGGACTGATGGGTACGAGAAGTAGTGATCTATGAGGGGGTATGTACTACGTATCTTCTATTGGTTGTATATATCTATATGTATATATATGTAGGGGTGAGTTATTACATGTTGTTGTGATATAGTTTCACTATGTGCTAGTTGCCCTATTTGTTGATGCATGGTAGGGGATTAGGGGGATGTATTTTTGGGGTCTTGTATTGGCGCGATTGCCATGTGGGACATTTGAATGACCTAGGATAGATGCATGTACACGGGTTGGTTTGCACTTAACTTGAACGATCATAGGATGTGACAATTGAGATTTCTTTCTCCTATGGGGCTCAATGAGCTCACCCCGGCAGTGGTATGCCTTGTGGTGTATCCATACACACCATTAGTTTATTGGAAGTGTTTCAGCTATGGACAACTTGGAGTGTAGAATGGCTCGTGGCACTGATGATGTTGTGGGATTTAGGACGTTATTATGTAGAGTTAGTCCTTTTGTTTCATTTGCTTATTCCCGTAGATGGCGTATATCTTGGGAGCCAGTCTGTTGGCCTATCCCTTCCTTGTATTTAGTATTATTGCATCATTGTAAAGATGTATTATTTCGGCACCTAGACATGCCTTCTGTAGCATTTGGTTTAGATTTCGCTTTGTTGTGTATGGAATTATTATTGTTAATAAGATTCCATTCGGCTTATGGCTGTTTAGGATCTTAATTAATCGTTCATTTTATGGATCACGACCCGGATTCCTCGAATGTCCCAGTTCGGAAGTCTTTGAAAATTTGGGGCGTGACAGTAGTGAAGGAAAATAACACAAATACCTTGTAGACACAAGATTTTACAAGTCATGTTTTATTTAGCATTTTTATATATGAAAATATTTAGTTGCAAGCACACAGGTAAGGTGAGAGTAATACACACTAATTCTGATAATCTCCTCACCAACCCTGATGATAATTTAGTTTAAAAGCATAAGCTAGAAGTTAAGTCTTCTACCTGAACCTTATTGCAATTTAAGGAAAAAAAATTCCCTTTTATTTTTTTTAAAGCATAGAACTTTCTAGTGAGGAATTTTAATCCCGACCAACTAGGTTCGGCCTTATCTCTCTTTTTTCTCTTTTGGAGAAGGTTATTTTCTCCTTTTTTGCTTTTTCCACTCTTTTTCTTTTTGAGATAAGATTTTTTTACAAATATTGTAAATATTACCGCAATATTCATAAGCATGCAATAGGTATTCAAAAGCATGGATCAATCTAGCCTTGCTTATGAACTTACAGATCACTTTAGATTAAGTGAGAAATGATAGGTGTCACATGTTAGACATTTTGACCACTTAATTCACTATAGTTACATTCTTTTCATTCCATTATTTGGTGTTTTTATGTCGTTTATGTGCTTAATCATGTTCCAGGAGCTTAATGAAGAAATACAGCTAACTTTGGTGAATTAATCAAGTACACGTTCGTTTCTATCCACGAGGAGAGTCAAAAAGGTGTTTTCAAGACAAAATTGCCTCCCGGATGGCAAAAACGGCATTTTCTGAAGCCGTCACTTTGAGCAAAATGTCTCATGAAATCAAGACGGTCTTTTTGGCACAGTTGTGGAGAAAAGTGATTTTCATGAAGAAGCCTACGCTCAAGCCTATACCTACAGAAGCAAAAAGTGTCCAGAAAGTGAGTTTCTACAATCAAGCCTACGCTCAGGACCTACGCCTAAGGCGTAGCTGTGGCAGGAAGTAGGAAATTTATTTCCTACTGCTGCAATGTCGATTTTGCCCCTATTTTAATTCCATAAAGTGTCTATGACTCCCATACCTTAAAGTACGTGCAAAACACCTATTATTTATCAGAGAGTAGGGTTTGGATTGATTGATGGTGAAATTACCAAAAAGGGTGAACTTAGGGTTTGCCTCTACCTTTTTCTATAAATACAAGGCTTCACATCAAAGTTAAGGGGTTCTTTTAGAGAGTTCTTCCACGTTTACATTCAGAATTGTTGCTGTCATTAATGGGTGGAGATTCCATTCAGTAGAGATCTAAAGATGAGGATTATGCAAGTCAATTCTACACCAAATATGCAATTCACCTCAGCCATGATCAACTAACTCAATATCTAGGGTTTTCTAGCAAAACCCTAGCCAAGTAATGTTGTTCTTATTTATTTTCAATTGTAACGAGGGGAAGCTGTGACCATACTGTGATGATTGTAGTAGATAAGAGACCATTTTTGTTCTTGATACAAGTTCATATATTTATTTTGATTCTTGTCTTAGATTGAATGAATGTATTTATCTTACAGAATCCTGATTATTCACTGTGGGCTTGAACTCAGATGCTTAAGTCAAAATTTTCTACACAATGGTGGTAATAAAACTTGAAACCCTAGGCTGACAGAGGCCATGCCTTGGCGAGTTTATATAGACATGCTCTAGTTTAGTTTTATGCATTAGGAGTAGATTAGAGTAATTTAATTGGCATGTACTAGTCAGTTCAGTTATGAGATGCGTTGTCGTAATCTGGTTGATGATATTCCTTTTTGGGATTATACTTAGCTATTTGCGGTATGACCTAATTCACTGTTATGGATCGCCCTCTTGCAATTGTTACATTGATAGAACTATGTTATATGATTAGTGTTGGAGCGATGAAAGCTCTAGTTTTCTCTCTCTTGAATCACAAACAAATTTACTTTATTTTTTTAGAATAATTTAGTTAATTTAGATAATTTGGTCTTCGACCACCAAAATAAACAACTTTTCAGAAATATAACTCATTGTTTTTGAACTGTTAAAGTGAACAATCTTGGTATTTGTGGGATTGATATCCCTTACTCAAGATGTTGTTATTTGACAATTAATAAGTGTGCTTGCGTAGGATAAAACCTAGCATCCTCAAGGTGTCGTTTTTAACCACATATTTTGTACACACCTGGACCACGTCAAGTTTTGGGCAGCATTGTCGGGGACTAAGCATTGTTCAATAGCTTTAGTAGTTTATTTACATTGTGTTATTGTATTTGTAGCTAAAGTTAGATTTTCATGTGATTGACAGGTACTCTGAAAAACATAAAAGGAGAAAGTAGAGCTTCTGAAGTTGCGACAGGAACCATTTGTGATTTTTAGTTTTGCCTTAATTTTTGCATTGAAATCTAGCTTTATTTTCTGTTCATAGTTAAAAATAATTTAGAATTAGTTAATTTAGTTAGTATTTATTTCATAAAATTTCAAAAAGGAAGAAAAAAAGAATAGTCATTAATATAGCATATAACCGATAGATCAACCTGTTCTAATTCTAGCACTGAGATAGTCAAGTATGATCCTAAAATCGAAAAGAATCTTCATTGTTTACATCGAGCTATTGAAGAGCGTCATCGTCAGTAAGAAGAAAAAACGATGGATGGCCCAAGAGCCAACCTACCGAGGGTACCGGAGATGTCACTGAAAGGATACTACGCACCAGATGTGTATGTGTAACGCCCTACGTTCTCCTTTCTGGAATTATTTTCCATGTGTTAACGTTTTGTGATTTCACTTATTCACGACCTCTTATGCAATCTTGGTACGTGTTGATTTTTCGCGTTTATATTTTTGACTTAGCGGGACGACTTAGTGGTATTTTGTTTCTGGCTTTGTGGTTTGTGTTTCGCTGGCAACTACATGAGTTCGTCATAACGTTTTCTTGTGGATGCTTCGGCGATCGTGTTTCATGCTCGAACGTGTTACTTAGTTTATTGTAGACGTTTTAGTGTAACACTTATGTTATTATGTGTTTATTTTTATTTTTGGAACTTTTGAGACTGAGGGTAATTCTCGGTATTTCACATTGGTGTGGGTTGTTGTTGAAGTATGAGAGTCTTTCTATGTGTTTTGGAGTGTTTGGATATGTCCCGGATTGTTTCGGAGTTTTCAGGTGTCATCTTGGGGCCTTGGAGCCTTTTCTTGCAATTGTTGTTTCAGGGCTACCGAGTACTCGAGGTACAACTCGGTAGATTGGTTACTGACTACTCGACCATTAATCTACCGAGTACTCAAGGTATAACTCGGTAGTTTCCACATATTGCCTATATAATTGAGTGTTGACCTATAACATTTCATATTTTCTTCTCTTTTTCTCTAAACCAGCCTCTTTCTCTCCCACTTGGTTTTTCTCTTTATAGTTGCCTATATCATCTATTTGGGCTTGGATTTTGGTTACGGCTTCAACATGGAAGTTGGTCGTGGTAGTCTTGCCTTCGATTTGAGCCATGGATTGGTAAGTGGTTTACTCTCTTTGTGAGTTTTATTCTCAAACGTTAGATTTGGGTTTTCGTGTCATACCATATATTGATTCTAGTTTTCATTTTGGTTTAAGTCTTGATTCATTCTTAGGAGTCTATGGCAAAGTTTTTCACCGATTGGTTTATTTTATTCTGGTTTCGGGTGAAAGCTAAGGTTTCATATGCCTTGTGTGTTGGTGTGGTTTTGCTCTTCATTTGAGGTTGGGGAAAGCATTCTTAATCTCTCGTTCTTTGATTCGTGAGGGTGCGATTTTGTTTTCGGGCTTTATAACCCTAGAGATATTTTTGCTAAGTGTTTACTTCAGAAATATGAATTTAGGGTTTATATATGTTTATGCGCTATAATCCATGTTTATGTTATCCCTGAAATAGGTATATGATGTATGCTAGATGGGTTATGAGTTGTGAAATTTTGAAGTTGAAATATACTTGTATGCATGTATATGTGAATATGAGTATTGAGGTGTATATGTATAAGTGTAATTATACATATAGGATTATGGGTTGTAGTTGTGTGGCCTTGATACCGTAAGTAAGCTAGCTACATGGTTAGTTAATTGAGATGTGGACCTAGATGATTGGTGGTTTATGGGATTATGAACTTAGAGCGTTATTCTAGTTTCCCCATTCTTGTAAATCTTGAAGTTGTTATCTTGACATTAAACTTGTGTGTGAAAACTAGTTAATGTGTATAATTTCTTTAATTGAAATAAAAGCATGTTAAATGGATGGAAATGTTATCTTTGTGTATTAAAGGATAACTTGATGATTTGGGATCATGAGTGGTGCATGAGAAAGCATCCATGTTGATTATTGCTTTAAATGAGATTTAAAAAGCATGTTGAACGATGAAAAACATTCGTATTGACATTTTGGGAATGTTGAACATAAATATGATGTGATACATATTTGTGTTGGTATATGACGCATTGAGACATAGTGCATATGGTGTTCACCTTTTGTATTGAGAACTCAATTGGTGTTGGGCTACGCCCAGTTGTGTAACCATGAGTGAGTAGTCTTGTGTCAGATCGTTGCAACTACTGGCCAAGAGGTGTTCCCCACCTATGGAACTAAATATCCAAAAAAATGTTGATATAGGGTGGGCCGTCCCATTCCCAAAGTCGCGGGTCATCTCGTGCACTTGATCTCCGGATCCTAAGTTGTGGGTCGTCTCGTACAACTGATATTCCTTGTTGAAAGTGAAAGAGAGAAAAATCACTTGGGAATAATCGATGCGCACTTTACATTCCTTTGCGAGCTAAGAGTGAATGGTAGAGATTCTGGATCCGTTGACCCTTAGAGTAAGGTGTGTGGTCGTGTGTGTACCATAAGTGGTGTTGAGTCACATTGCATTTGCGTAGCATTTATGTGATTCCATTTGACATGTATATTATGATATTTTTCAATGTGATTGAGGAGCATGTTTAATATGGATTTTGCGATATAATCCATATGTTATTAAAATTCTCAATTGGAATTGAATAATGTGAGAATATGATTTGTATGCTTATTTCAAAGTATAATGTAAGATAAATGCTTATACTTGTTGATATGTGCTTATATACCCTAGGGTGGTGATATAAGTTGGTTTAACGGCTTTCTTATGATAAGTAAAGTCGGTAGTGAACTATGGAGTTAAGTGTGAATTGTGACCTTGAGAATAGGGTGATAGTTTTGTGACCATTGGTTGGTGGTGTGGTATTGATCACTTGATGTTATTGCACATTTGTGGGATGTATCATAGGTGATATTGTGGTGATCTTTATGGTTATGTAGTGATGGTCATTGGATACTTCTTCCGTATTTGAGGAATGTATCGTCCATTTTACTTCGAGGTTTGAAGCTGTTTAAGTGAGGTAAGGATTGATCCTAGTCACTTATGTGGTAACTATCTCTTGATTCCGTTAGTAATCTAAGAGAAGTGATGTTAAGTGTGAATTGAAGTTTGAATGGATTGGATAAGGTTTTGATTGAACCTAGTTGTCCCATAGTTTTGGCTACTAGGGTTTCCCTTTTCACGTCCCAAGAATACGAGTGTTCTTAAAGTTGTCAACTTAACCACCCTAGGTGGTTTAGATGAGTTGTTCACGGAGAGTTGAATTGGGTTTTCGATTGGGAATACAGTTGTGGGATTGTTCTTTCCCATTTTTGTTGAAGTGTTGTCATTTTTGGACTTCATTTTTCATTCTTCGTTCTCCGTGGTTCATGTCAGATGTTGAGTCACTCCGCATGGTGTTGTACATGTTTCGGTGTGTTCAGGATTGGCCCGGAGTCATCTGATTTCGGTTCGGAGCTTTTGGGGTTCATTCCTTGACATTTTATTCTAGGGGCCACCGAGTACTTGATATGTGTCAAATATTAGACATTTTGTCCCCTTCACTCACTATTGTTACGTTCTTTCATTCCATTATTTGGTATTTTTGTTGAGTTTGCGTATTAAGGCATGTTTTAGGAGTTTAATGAAGAAATTGAGCTAACTTTGGTGAATTAACTAAAGAGTATGTTTTTTCTATCCAAAAAGAGAGTCAAATAGGAAGTCTGAGACAAAAATGGATCCCGGAGGGCAAAAATGGCATTTTTAGAAGCTGTCATCTTTAGTAAAAAGTATCGTGGGTTCAAGACGATCGTTTCGGTGCATTCACGGGGAAAACTGATTCTCTACAAAATACCTACGTTTTTGCCTACGCTTTCAGTTTCAAAAAGTGGTTGGAAATCACATTTCTAGAAGTTGTCATCTTTAGTAAAGACCTACACTTAAAGCATAGGCCTGCTACGCTTAAAGTGTAGGACATCTATGCTTGAAGCGTAAGTGCGATAACGTTTGGTGGTTTTTCATGGATTTTTCTTGTTCCACCCCCGGCTCAATTGGAAGACGTACGTGGGACTCCAGACCTCTATATACATGTATATACACTTATATATATGAGAAGTTAGGGTTTGCATGAGTTTTAGAGTGAAAAGACTGAAAATGACCTCTCTATACCATTGCCTATGTATACACGATCATATGTTAGATTGAAGGGTTATTTTTGGTGAGACATTCGTAGAGGCTGGTTCAAAAGTTCATTCATTCATACTTGTTACTGTTAAGTGCCATATTCAAACCTAGAGATCTGGAGAAGAATATTGTGGAGAGCATTTTTACATCAACGATGCAATCACCATCTTCCATAGCTAACTAACTCGGTATCTAGGATTTTCTAGCAAAATCTTAGCCATGTAATGTAGTTCTTTCATTGTTTTCAATTATAAAGAGGGGAAACTGTTGACCATATTGTGATAATTATAGTAGTTCAGAGACTGTACTGATTTGCAATATAAAATTCTATGTTTGTTTTAAATTATTGTCTTAGATGGAATGAATATATTATTTTAAACAACTATGATTATTCAATATGAGCAGGAACTCAAAGGCTTAATTATGGTTTTCTACACAATGGTGGTAATGAAACTTGAAACCCTAGGTTGATATAGGCCGTGCCTTCGCGATTTAATACAGACATGCTTTAGTTTATTTTCATGCATTAGGAGTAGATTACAGTAGCATAATTGGCATGTACTAGTTAGGTTAGTCATGAGACGGGTTGTTATGATCCGATTGATGGTACTCCTTTTTGGGGTAGTATTTAGCTATTTGCGGTATGACCTGATTCATAGTTATGGATCGCCCTTGTACAATTGATACATTGAGGAACTATATTATGCGGTTAGTGATGGAGTGATGAAAACCCTTGTTTTCTCTCTCATCTGAATCACAACCAATTTAATTTGTTTTCTAGATAAAATTAGTTAAAATAGATAATTTGGTCCTTGACCACCCAAACAAACAATTTTTAGAAAATATAATTCAGTGTTTTTGAATTGCTGAACCAAACAATCTTAGTCTCTGTGAGATCGATATCCCTTACTCAAGTTGTTTGCTATTATATAATTAATGCATGCACTTCGTAGGATAAAACCTAGAGCCATTAAGGTGTTATTAAGCACATATTTTTGAACACCTGACGTCGTATCAGTACTCTGTGATGATTCTACCGAGTACTCGGTGAGTGTGTTAGTTCGTACAACTCGGTGGAAGAGCCACCCAGTAATCGAAGCTTCCACCACCGAATACTCGATGTACAACTCGGTGGAACCTGTTTGTGTACTTCTTACAGCTTCTTTCTGTTTGCTCCCTTATGCTTCATCACTTCTCTTGCTATGCTTAGGGCATTGATTAGTGGTCTTTAGGGAGTAGTTTTGATTAGGCTGAAGAATCGGTTTAGATTCACCTTTTGGATTCCGCAGTTTTTCTTTCGTGATTAGTTATCGATTGTGTCATCATTCGATCTGTGAGGTTAGAAACGGACGTTAGGTTTCATGGTTCTAGAGCGTCATTTTTCCTTTTTCATCTTCGGGGCATCATAGGAACCCATGAGTTGTGGTTGTTTGGTTAACTTAAGAGTTTATTTTCTCGCTATATGTTTATCGTACCTTCTTTTATTCCGAATTTTGGTTATGATGTGTGTGGCTTAGTGCACATACACAGTGGTCTTTTCCTTGTCCCGGGAGGATGTCCTTCCCTATTGACGTGATGGTCCAGTTATTCGTGTGTTAGAGTTTCCATTCCTTGCTTGGGTTTATGGTCTTGTGTGGCCATTCTTAAGGGTAGTTTTCATGTACCATTCGTGGTTGAGTAGTTATCCTTCCTTGTTCATAGTGAGGATGGTAGTGATGGAATTAATCTCTTTACGGATAGTATCATGAGATTGATGTAGTGGCATGCGTAGTGCTATTAATGTTAATAAGGTTCGCCTTTGTGTATAGGTTGATGTGTTGTATGTGTATTGTGTATATATACATTGACGATGGTTATGTTAGTATGCCAGGACGTGAGAGTTTCCTTGGTACAGGTTATGGATGTTCCTTTTATGGGCATCATGGTGATTTTAGTTCCTTTGGAGCCTATGGTTATTGGTGTGGTCACTAGAGTGATTGGCTATGTCATTCTAGGGTATTGTGTACTTGGAGTACGGTTATGTGAGTAGTGTAGACTACTAGTGTTGGATTGGTGTACGAGTTATAGTGTTCTCCCATGAGGTTAGAAGTACGTGACTTGTACATATTTGTTGCCTCTCTATATATATATACGTGTATATATATGTATATAGGTGTGTGTTGCCATATGATGTTATATTATGGTTGGATTATGTGCTAGTTGCCCTTGATGATGCATGGTAGGGGACTAGAGGGATATATTTTAGGGGTCTCGTATTGGCGTGAGTGCCATGTGGGACGATTGACTGACCTAGGGTAACTGCATGTACATGGGTTGGTTTGCACTCAACTTGGACGGTCGAAGGATGTGATGATTAGGATTTCCTTTTTCCTATGGGGATTGATGAGCTCACTTCGGCATTGGTTTGCCCTGGTGGTCTACACCAGTTTTCAGGTGATGTTTCGGCTAGGTATCAGGTTTTCTTACAAGATGGCTCGTGGCACGGATACTGTTGCGGGATTTGGGAAGTTCGTACGTAGAATTGTTCCTTTTGTTTTCCTTTACTTGTCCCCTATATTGGGACTATTATTGTATTTCTTGGGAGCCAATCTGTTGGCATATCCCTTCCTTGTATTTGGTATCATTGCATCTTTATAGAGATGTATTCTTTCGGTACCTAGACGTGCCTTGTGTATCATTTGGTTTAACTTCCGCTTGATTGTGTATGAAATTATTATTAATAATATTCCATTCATTTTATGGTTATTAATGATCTTAGTTAGTCGCTCATTTTATGGATCACGGCCCCGGATTCCTCGAATGTCCCAGTTTAGGAGTCTTTGGAATTTTGGGGCATGACAGTATGATTCATATGCTGATTTTTCAGAAGAAGAAGGTGCAAAGCACTTTGAAATTAAGACAAGCGTTATTAATATGTTTCCTAAATTTTCTAGACTTCGAATTGAGGACCTATACCAACATAAATGATTCCTCAGAGGTAACCTCTACTGTTAGGTATGATAATTTATCCAAGAATGACTTGCGAGTGCGATTATTTCCTTAGTCATTAAGGGATGGGGCTAAAAGATGGTATATCAAATTGGCTAAAACAACTAAAATTGATTGGGAAGCCCTTAAAAAACAATTCATAGAAAAGCATTATCCCGTGGGAAAGACGTCAGAAGCACAAAATAAGATCAAAAGTTTTAGATAATTGTCTGGTGAGCAGTTTCATGATGATTGGGAGAGATATAGTGAAATCTTGTATAAGTGTCCCCACCGTAGGTTCGCTAAACAGGATATAGCTAAGAATTTTTACATGGGACTTGGAGATGCACATAAGACTTTGATAGATGCCGCAACAGCAGGTCAATTTACCCTGAAGCCAGCAACAGAACTATAACACCCCGTGTTATTTTCCAAATTTCTTGGAATTATTTTCGATTTACTTTCGGTTGTGACGTCACTTGTTCATGACGTCATGGCTATTCTTAGTATTTCACGTGTAAATATTTTGCGTTTAACGTTTGGAGCTGACTGGGCAGCTGGGAGACTCTATGATTTCTCCTGAGGACTTCGTGGACTTTCGTTGGTGATTATGTGACTTGATGTGACAGTAGTGAAACGTTGATGTGAATTCTTATTGTCGACGTAGTGGATTCGTTTTGATGTTTAGCTTTTAGATCTTCGACTAGATGGCGACATGTTTAGTATGTCTGATGTTTAAGGCTCCAACAGTGTTGTTAGAGTTCGGCATTTAGTGCTTTAAGGGATCGACATTTTGTTTTATCTTGTAATGGGATTAGTATGTGCTTTATTTGATTGACATGCTCTGTGTTTGTAAGTGTGTGCCCCTATGTATTGTTTGATTTATGTGCTTAGGGGTATTTGCATTGCTTTGCATATTCTTTCATAGTTATTCTTACGTGACGCGTAGTCTTAGACTTTTTGGGTTAACTTTTGGCATTTTCTTGTTTTAGGAGTTTCAGTGGGTTATGTACGTAACCGGTGTTTTGGTTATTGGATTTTTACGCCGAGCTAGTTATACTAGTTATAGTAATTATTGGGCATCCAGTTTATATTTACAGGCTCGTGTGATTTTATTTGGGGGTTCACGGTACATTTTCGGGATTAATTATGTATATATATATTATTATTTGTAATATATATATATGGGTGTTTAATAAATAAATGGAATTATGGGTATTTCTTAGGTATATATATATATTTAATTTTATTTAAATATATGTATGAAATACATGAGATATAAATATATGTATATCGTGAGTGTGTGGCGGAGAGGAGACCATCATCTTCGTTCTCCTTCCTCTTTAGTCATGTAGCCTTTCTTCACCTCCATCACCATCATCATCATCGTCTTGTAGATGAGAAAGAGAGAGAGAGTAGCACATCGCAGTTGGGAAAGAGGAGAGAAGGTCGCAAAACTAGAGGCGCGACCTGGTTGCTAGTTCGCCAGAGCCTTTAGACGACGACAATGGCGTGGCTGTGGGGAGCATGTACTGTGTGGTGGCGCGAATTTGGGTTTCGCGCGGGAGGAGGATGCGTCTGGTGGAGGGACGCGACCTAGGGTTTGTGGTCACCTACCCAGGTGCGGCGATGGTTAGCAGAAGACGGCGACAACGAGAAGCAGCGGCGCAAGAGTTGCTGATGAAATCGCGACCTGATGTGGGGAAGGTCGTTGTAGATGGGGTTCGACCTAGGGTTTCGACAGGGGTAGTGTTTTGACGGCAATCGGCTATGGCTAGGGTCGTTGTTGATGCACGATGGCATGGTGCTAGTGCTGGTTCACGCCGTGGTAGAGCGAGATGACCAGTGGTAATAAATAGTGACGAGTTCGTCCAGACCGAGTTGGGTGAACTCGGAACCGATTCGGGTGAACTCGGAACTGATTCGGGCTTCGTTTGGCATGAATTTTTAAGGATAGCTTGCTCCCGATGTCGTACACGATATATCCGAATTTGGTGCGAAACCGTTGAGCGGTTCACCGAGAATTTCAGATTATATGTACGATTTTTCGGTTTGGTTTTCGTTAGATTTATTTAAATTTGTTTATTGATTGCTAATGGGTTTCAACTATATTGAATAGGACGGTAAGGCGGTCGTTTCGGTCCGAGTAGGAAAATGTTTGGACAACTTTTGTCAGCGGCCCATTTACGGGTGCCGACACTATTCACGGCGGGCAGTTTTGGGGTTGTACTGTAAGCTTTATTTTAGGTGGGATATTTTTAAAAAGATATCTAACTATCACACTCGTGGCGTAGGGAGCCGTAGATTTTATTATTATTATTTATTGAGCATGCTTTAAATGTTTAGGACATTTTAATTTTTCATGTTGTTGTGTATTGCTAGTATGTGATGGCATGCTTTGTGTTACTGGTTATATACGAATTTAGGAGTATTATAAACTCGGTAATGGAGCGCCTCTAAGTGAGCTAGAAAAGGGGCGGAGGATAGTAATTTACTCGAGAAATTAAAATGATTTAAAACCTACTTAAATTGGATTAAAACATGCGGTCTAGCATCCCTTGGAGTTGAAGTAGGTTAGTGAAATTTGTGAAATTGGTATGTGAACTTAGAACACGATATTAGCTCCCCTGTTGCTTATGTTTTACTGAAATTAAAAACAAGTTAGGGGATACGTGAAATCGAGGGACGTGGAACCTTAGACGCAATCCTAGTTCCCTTTAATATGTTTGTAAATTATAAAGAAGTGAAATTACGAACTAGATGTCCCTGAGGTGGATTTATTCGAAATCGATTATTGAAATTTAATTATAAGCATGCGGATACGTAAAATTTATAAGAGTTGGGTAATTAAAAACCAGGGTAACTTTCTAGATGGAATTGTAGTGATTTACTACTTTAATTTAATTATAAAGCATGCTTTAAATGAAAATGGTTATATTGTGAACTTGTTATGTAACAAGGACTGTAAGACAATTATAAATCATTTGAAAATGTTGTATATTGATATTGACTCACTGTTGAGGCATGATATGAATATTGTATACACCATGACCATATTTGCATTGGGTGTGGTTTCATGTCTCATTCATTTACCTTTGGTGTGAGTGAGTCCTCGGGTTGTCGCAACAACTGGCCAGGCAGTGTCTCTAGCTACCGGCGGACTAGTACTCCGGGAATCAGGGAGGCGTGTGAAGACGTGGTCCAAACACGGTATGTATTTCACGAGTCGATAAATTCCTCGTGGTTGTGTTACTTTGGCGACATTATACCCGGATGTCCCTTGTTAGATAGGGTGCATTGGCATCCATATTGATCATTCTATTTTCATATGGTTATTTGTTGAGCTTTCATGATATTATTGTTTACTTATAGCGAACAGGTTGGAATTGAATTATATTAAAATGTATATTATTCCCTTAGGCGTTACGGCGCAGTGGTTGTGATCGTGATGGTATTTTTAAATTCCTGGAAAATGATAAATAAAACACTCAATGTGAATGAAGATTTAAGAACTTAAAGTTAGGAAATAAAAACTATAATACTAATAAGAACCAGGGTAAATAGAGCCACGATTGACATGTATTCGAGGTGGTTAAGTGAAACTAAGTAGAAAGAGGCCGGATTAGCGTAATGTTTCCCCTTGAGTCAGGATTGTATGCATAGGTTATCCTTAAATGGAAAGTTATGATAAATGTGTTCCCTTGGGCTAGAATAGTGGCCTAGAGACGTAGTTTTGACCGTGAGTTCTAAGTCATTTAGAGGGATAGTTGTAACTTATGTTGGGCATAGACACGTATGTAGTAACGGCTAGGTAGGCCCTTGAGTATTGGTCGGTGTATGAGGTTATGGAGTGGTCGGTATACTACTCTAGTTGATATATAAGAATGGTTGATTTGAGGTCTAACCGGGTATGATAGGTTAGCATTATTTCTTTTCTCTGGACTAGAGTTGTTTTAACTCTACATATTATTCAGCATCACATCCGTAGTTAAATGTTGGACTATCATGTGTCTTAAGGATCCTTTGAATGTAAATTGAGTTACTCATAATGGTTTGAGTTGTCACACTCTCGAGTGGATGCTTGTTAGTAGTTTTGAGGACTGGGTTGATCCTTTATTTACAGTACAGTAATATTAAGATCTTAGAGCATTATTGAGATCTTATGGTGATACTGGCGGGTATGGAATTGATTACCTTTTAGTGCATACATAATGCACACTTTGTTTTTATAGTTTCCTTGTCTTAGTCTCGTGTAAGAGACATGATATTGATTAATGCACACGTACTGTGATTTGTTGTACTTTGGGTGGGTTCGGAGACATTTGAACTAAACAGATTTGACCGGGTCCTAAAAGTTTTCTTAAAAACAGGTTGAATCCTTCGGGGTTCAACATCTTTTCAATAAAAACCCGAGGGACTCGGCATCCATTTGGAACTAAATGATTCTGGTACCCCTTTAGTGTGCCTCGATAGGCGGTATGAATAGGAGATTGTCTTTTAATTGTCGAATCTGATTCTGTGGTAGAATTTTCCACATGTGTTACATTTTAGGTTTAGATTATGGCGGTGTGTCCAAGCCATATGACCACTAGTTGATTTTATAAATTCTCTTTACTATAGGGGGCTTTAGAGTTATCCTTTAAGTGAACGGATTATTTCACTAGTTATTGTGGATAAGAGGACAGGTTTAAGGTTAGAATTATGAGAGTGAGACTCTCTAGGAATGATTTGATAGTGGTGCAGTGTAGGCGTTGTGGTTTAGTTGTAGGCGTGATTATGGTTATTCCTATTCGGTAGTCTTAAGGAGTGACCTATGTACCTCCTAGGAACCTCGAGCGGCGTGCTTGGTGCACGGTGTGATAGATAGTTAGTTACTGTAGTATTTATAGACGAGAGTGCGTATTAGACTATTATGTACGCCTATGCGGATATGATCAGTTATTTACGGGATTTTACTTGTGTACATGTTTATATTTATGTTGTTTCCACCTGTGTATATAGGTTGGTGATATTTTTATTGTTCTGTGTTATCTTGATATGATCTGGATTATCTGTGGGGTTGTTTTGGGGTCTCGGATTGGCGTGGGTGCCAGGTGAGACAGCTGACTGACCTTGGATAGATGCATGCACACGGGATGGTCAGAGGTTCCTAGCGACTAGGGGTGTGTTTGTTAGGGATATTTTTTGTGAGCCCCCGAGGTTGTGCTCACCCCCACGCAGATTGCAGGTTTGTAGGTGGATGAAGTACGGCATGTTCAACGGCGATGCTACGGGTAAATTGGGACACTTTTACTTAGATTTGCTCATTTTATCCGTATTTATTCTGGTGTTTTCTTATTTCTCTTGGGAGCCAGTCTGTTGGCATAATCCCTTTCGTTGTATATTTCATTTCGGCTATTTTTTTATTCGGGGTGCCATTATACTTTTTCGGCATCACTATCTGATTTTCTTTATAATTTCATTTGAGCATTTGGCGCTCTATCGATTTTAGAGGGGTTGTGTAGAGGTAGCGGTGTTCTTTTCCACTACCTCGGCCCTAGTAGGTTTTTGGAATATTGGGCTGCATGCTATTGATTCTATTTCTATTGTTATGGGCAGGTTATTCTGGTTTATTGTTTTTGGATTGTCCAGATGTTCCATTTATAAACGGAACTCTGCCGGATTTTTATTAGAATTCATTTCTGAATTTTTATCACTCAGGTGGCATGGAATACTTTATTTTCATTCTTATTTCATGTATTTTCTCGTTATCGTTGATTCTATTGGTTATTTTCTGTGACATCATACCTCGGGATTCGTGATTCTCCTTATTGAAGTCTCTGGAATAACGGGGCCTGACAGGAACTCTTAGAGAAGTTTGACAATATTAGTGAGAATTCGATTCAACATGCATCTGAGTTTAGGTCTAGAGGTGGAGAAGATAGAAAATCTGAGAAAACTTATGTCATAAATCATGATGATATGAGAGATTCAATGACATTGATAGGAGAGAAACTAGAAAGAATTGACAAGTTGTTTTAGCAAAGACATTCCCTTCCTAGAGAAATGTTAGAAGTAGAAGTTGAGTATTTTCAAAATGAGTGTCAAGACATAATAGTTGTCGATGCCAATGCATCATGGAACTATTCAAATAAGTCTCATTTCACTAATTCATACACCTCAAATACCATAAATCACCCACTTCTGTCCTATAACTCTAGAAATGTGGAGAACCCATAACCAAGGTTCACTAAGAGACAACAATCGTTCAATCCACAACCAAGGTTCATTGAGAGACAATAGTCATATAATCCACAACCAAGGTTCCAACAGAGTTAACAATCATTCGACTCCTAACCAACAATCATGACTCGAAATCCTCAGTCAAATTACCAATCCAAACAGTTATCCAATAATTCTTAGTTATCCAGCTATTCAATAATAATCAAGCTATCCAATCATATAACTACCAGACCTAACCTTAAATAAGCCAAACTCCTCCACCCGGTTTCCATAATGATAGGCTAAACCAGACCTTAATAGGCATTCAGAACATGCTAGGTGTTCATACTCAAGCATTGGCACAACTGCACATCCAAATTGGCTAAATAGCTAATCATATGAATATAAGAGAACTAGCAAAATTCCCTAGTCAGCCGATTGCTAACCCAAAGTAGCAACAAGCACTAGAGCTTGGATCCTTTGTTAAGACTCGTCATGAGACAATCCAAGTAGTCAGAATTTTGAGAAGTGGAAAAGAAGTGGATAGTAAGGCTGAGGAGTAGCATGAGGAGAGGCTGAAGAAGCAAAAGGCCAAAGAAGTTTAAAGAAAGGTAGAAGAAGAAGCTTAGAAGAAAAAGGCTGAGAAAGTTCAGAAAGATCAACCTCAAATGGAGGAAGATCAAAAGCCAGAAAGAGAACCATATGAGGAGGAAACACCATTCCCTTTACGTCTTAAAGAGATGACCAAAAATGGTAAGAATAAAGAGTCAGACATGTTGGAAACATTCCAACAACTTAAGATTAATCTGCCTCTTTTAGACATTATAGACCAAATACCACCCTATGTTAAGCTCTTTAAGGACCTCTGTACGCAAAAGAGGAAAAACAGAGCGGAGACTCCAAAGAAAATCATGTTGACTGAACAAGTGAGTTCATTACTTTTAAGTAACATATCGCCTAAGTGGAAAGATCCTGGTGCTCCCACTATTCCATGTGTCATTGGAAACTAGGAAATTTGTATACCTCTTCTTGATCTGGGCACGAGTGTTAACTTACTACCATATTCAGTTTATTAACAGCTAGGGTTGGGAAAGCTCAGTCCTACCTCGGTGGAGCTCAAATTTGCAAACAGGTCGATCAAGTAAGCGATGTAACTTCTGGAAGATGTCATCGTTCAAGTGGACACGTTCTACTTCCCAGTGGATTTCGTAATTTTTGATACAGAACATGTTCAAGACTTGAAGAAACATATCCTAGTAATATAAGGAGATCGTTCTTGGCCACAGCCAATGCGCATATCGATTGCAGGACAGGGGTGATGGATCTATCTTTCGGGAATATGAAGGTGATGATGAATGTTTTTGATACAGGTCATCAAATCACTACACTGGTTGAGTGCTTTAATGTAGAAGAAGTCAATAAGACTTGTAAAAAACCGGTACCTCAGAGTCGAGCAAGAAATGACCTGGATGCTGTGATTGAAATGTCAAATGCAAAGTTTGACACGTGGGGGGATCAGCACCGCTCTAATTTAGAAGTGATCACTGCATTTGAAAGAGCTTAAGGTTTCCAACCAGGGGAGGAGCCCAGAGATTCGCCTGAATCTCTATTTGTGTCACCAGCGGCATTGGTGCCCAACAACTTACTTTATGAGATTGGGTTGTATAATGGCACTGAAGTTCAAGAGAAAAGCTTAGTGATGAATAAGCAAGATGTGGAGGCCGTTAGAGATGATCAATTATCACGCACTTTTAGAGAACCTATTTCGGTTGACCCCCCTCTTAAGGACACCATTCTAGATGAACCAGTAGAAAAGCTATATGCCTGGAAAGATCCACGATTAAGAGATAAGTATGAGGGGATACAGAGTTATGCGTATAAGGATGCTCGAAGTTATATAGCTCAAACAAGAGTACATCATGCTAAGCATGTTCGTCTTAAGTTTCTTAAGCTTGGCCGGAATCGTCAATGTAATCCAAAGCTGAAAGTGTTTCTAGGAAAACTCCGACAAAGATGGGATGGACCACACATAGTTAGATCGGTATACCCCCATGGAGAAGTAGGATTCGATAAAAGGTTTGGGATACATGGGCAGAGACTGAGATATTATGAGGAGATTGATCCAAGACTGGAATTTCAGGCATTTTTCAGATTGATATATTGCGACGATGTGGGTTAAAAGCAAATGGAAACCTCGCGCCAACGATGTTAAACATTGGTACTAGGTGATAAAGATTAGTTTTTGACACTAGTTTGAAATTTGTAGATTATAGTTCAGTCCAGACCAATTTATTTTTAATTTTTAGAGGTGGTAGGCCCTTAAAGCCAGCCTTTTGCAATTTTTATTCATAGGATTGTATGCCCTTAAGGCCAGATAATAAAATAAAATTCGATCACTTCTTGGATGATTTTCGGATAATTTTAATGAATTCGTTTTCCTTTGCTATGATATTGGGTATGTTTGCTCTGTTGTGCAATTTTACAGGTGACTTGGTTCGAAAAGAGGGGAGAGACACTATGGAAATCTGGATCTACGCTTCAAGGGTAACTATATCCGTTCTCATACACTATTTTTTACGATGAGGATAAGGTCTCATTTAAGTTTGGGGGTGAGGGTATATAGTTACAAGGAATGATTTATACAAAAAAATTTGAAAAAAAAATACTTGTAGTTCTTTGATCTCATGCATGACTATTTTGCATTACAAGTTTATAATAGTATGTTTTTTATCTATGAGTAGTATGTGATGTGATATTCCCGCTCATGAGAGCAATGATTTGATTGAGTTGGTGTAATGATGTGGTCCACGTGGGTGACTAGATTGGTGAAATTGAAACTGAAAAAGGCATTTTAACCAATAACACACAATGCACATATTCACTGTGGGAAAAATGGTTGACCTTTGACTATGTAGTTAAAATATTAGCTTTGCCGCTATTAAAAAGGAGAGATGGGGTTAGATATGGAGGAATTTAAAAATAAATAAATAGAAATTAAGAGAAAAAGATGAATCTTGAAAAAAGGGGAGTTAGAAAAAAAAATGCAAATGTTAGTTTTTCGATCCGAGTAACCAGGCATTGGTATCACCAATATCATTGTTCGCGTCTAAAGGTGAGAAAACTAGTGAGCATAAATCTCATGGAAGAAGCTCGGGCCCAGTTGATTGGGACCAAAAATCCTCGCTGGAAAGTCCGGGGCTTAGAAAGAGAAAAAGGGATAAGTGATAAGATAGAAGGAAGTTGTTTTTCATTCAAAAAGGCAAAGTTTGATTAATGAAGTAAAAAAAGGGAGATTGTAATACCATAAGAGGATGTTCACAATTACACGGTGAGTAGTTTAGATTGGGAGTAGAAATTAGCAAAGTTATTTACTTTAGTGGGGACCATTCATAACATAAAACTCGAGATAGTTGTTGTTCGGTATTAAGTGGGATGGTCTGAGTATGTACTATCTTATACATATTTTACATGACTTAATTAATAAGTTTGTGAATGCATAATTGTTTGAGAATAAAAGAACTGAGATGTTTGAGGGTACCATCATAGTAAACAAAGGGGAAAATGAGAAAAGAAGACTCGGGAATCTAGGTAACAAACAATATAGACATAGGACTTTACAAGTTCATATCCTGATTCTCAAATAAAAACCATCTCTACAATGCATGACCCTAATACTAATGCATGAATACATAATGGCATGAAGAAAATAAAAATTTTGTTTAAGAAACCTGTGAGCAGGGCTTTCGAAATAATGAGCTTATCACCAACACAACCACATTCTCAATATTGACTTATCCTTTATACACACTGTAGTGAAGCAAAACCACACAAATACCTTATAGACACAAGATTTCACAAGTCATGCTTTATTTAGCATTTGTATATATGAAAATATTTAGGTGTAAGCACACAGGTAAGGTGAGAGCAATACACACTAATTCTAATAATCTTCTCACCAACCCTGGTGATAATTCAGTCCAAAAGCTTAAGCTATAAGTCAAATCTTCTACTTATTTTTTTTAAAACATCGAACTTTCTAGTGAGGACTTTTAATCTCGACCAACTGGGCTCAACCTTATCTCTCTTTTTACTCTTTTGGAGAAGGTTCTCTTCTCATTTTTAATTTTTCCACTCTTTTTCTTTTTGAAATAAGAATTTTTTACAATTATTGTAAATATTACCCCAATATTCATGAACATGCAATAGGTATTCAAAAGCATAGATCAATCTAGCCTAGCTTATGAACTTACAGATCACTTTAGGTTAAGTGAGAAATGATAGGTGTTACATGTTAGACATTTTGACCCCTTAACTCACTATACTTACGTTCTTTTCATTCCATTATTTGGTGTTTTTATGTCGTTTGTATGTTTAAGCATGTTTCAGAAGCTTAATGAAGAAATAGAGCTAACTTTAGTGAATTAACCAAGTACACATTCGTTTCTATCCAAGAACCATCCTGGACATTAAACCCTATCTGCTTCTCGCTGCCGCAAAATTCAATTCACCATCACTACCGGACTCTAAATTCCAATTCGCCTCTCTCTCCTTTTCTATCTGATCCAGGTATACATGTATACGCATATATATATACTATAATATATATACATATATATATACATGTATGTGTGGACAAATTTATGTGAGTAAAAAATTGTAGTACATGTATCCATGCATACATATGTTTATATATGCGTATATATATTGTAGTATATATAGATACGTATAGATGTATACTTAGATCGGATAGAGAGGGAGAGAGAGGCGAACTGGAATTTAGAGTCCGGTGGTGATGGTGAATTGAATTTCGCAACAGTGAGAAGTAGTTAAGGTTTAATGTCCAGAATGGTCTAGAGTCTAAATTATTATTGTATTTTGTTTTGTTTATTTTATTGAGAAAATTACTGCCAAAATAATTTATTATTTTGTATACTCTCCGCAATACATATATTTCTATAATATATATTAAATCTAAAAAATAATCGATAAGTGTTAAGTAGTTGTAGATGTCATAAATCACATATGAATGTCAGCATAATTTCTGGGCTGGATTTATGGCCCAAAAACTCAAGTGTCTCTCTCTCTAAACCTTCATTTGTTTCCCAAATCACATTTTTGCCATTTAGTTTACGAGTTCTGGTTCACGGGGACTCCCTCATTTGTATGTATCTCTCTCCGCCTCTAAATATGTGTATGTAAGATTGTATATATCTGTGTGTGTATAATGTACTAATATATGTATTTATTCTCTACTAAGGCCTGGTAAAGTCTAAGGACTGATAATGTACTGGATTCATATGTGAATTTTCTGAATTATTGAAATTCTAAGCTCTAGCAGTGTGATTATTTACTGGAATTTACTGATTTTAGATTTCATAGCACTATAAGTTGAGAAATTATTGAGTGTTGAGTAGTTGATTTTTTTTTTTTATGAATTGTTTTTTTTTTTAAGTATGAGTGAGATCTTACAAAAAAAGTACAATGGGGTATGGCTTAGAATTGTCAGGTAAATTTGGGATAAATTATTTAGGCATTGTTCAGTTAGATGGAAATTAATGGTGGAAAATGAAAGGAAGTGTGAAATATATTTCTCATTGTATCGGTTCGGCATGTAAAGTTCTTAAGGAAATTATGGAAGTTACCATTTTTATGGTTTGAATAGCATAAAACCTACTAAAAAGAAAGAACATTTTTATGGGTTCGTAAAGCTACATCAAGAAATTAAAGTATTTTGTTTTTGTGTATGAATGTTTTACATGAAATTCGTTTTCCATAAGAAAAAAAATTCTTTTGGTGCTAACTGAATTAAAAATGGCAATTATGTTTCTAGCAAATTTCTCAGTGACTGAACTTCTCTTACCAATATATGTTGCCTATGCCGATCTCATGATTAAATATAGAGGGAATAAGTTTTAGTATTTTTATAAGTAAGTTGAGGGTGTCATAGAAAAGTACGATCCAATTTCCTTAAAAATCGTCATGCAAATTTGGGAGAAGTCACTTGGAAATATTTTTATTTTTAAGGGGTTGTTAAGAACAATTTTCTAGCAATATAGATAAAGAAAAATGCTCTCTCACAACATTAAAATTGATATGACATTCCAAAGATCTTATGACCAATATTCTTAAGCCTTTCGCTTGTGAATTAGATTACATAATTCATCCTGGAAGCAATGTGTCATCTGGTGACTTATCGCATTTAAGGATCTAACTACATAGACAAGATTATTGCCTCTATGGGCTGTAAACAAGCCAACGCGAACTGAAGTGCTTTGTTACTCATTCAGCCAAAAAAAACCGTATAACCTTTGGGTGTTACTTACACTGTTCAAAACAATGTTCGCCATTTGAAGGATGGTCCGGTTCAGCGATTCTGGCCATAAATCTTCTCCCCAAAATTTGGGTGGGGAGGTTGATATAGTTATAAAATGCTAATGCCCATCCAGAAAAGAAGCATCTCAATTTGGGAAAGGGATAATTGAATGGTTTCTATATTTATCTTGTAAAAAATGGGCCCATCCTTAAATTTATCTTTCTTACCTAGTCCTACCATCGTAAGTTAACCAACTTATCACCAAACACAACCATACTTTTACCTTATCAGCAATCCATCTATCATATATTTGATCTTTGTTGAGTTGGAAATCACATCCTCAAATCTAATGGAATACCCAACTTTTTGACCCAACTCAAACCCACATTCCTCAGCTACCCATTTTGCAACAGTGACAGCTGCAACACGTCTAGGTTGAGTGATCCCAATGATTCTCCCATCATCACATAGTCCCCCATTAAATAGAAACTGTGGTAGTTCTGCAAAAATAGGTCAAGTTAACATTTAGTAGGAAAGAGAAAGAACAACTCCTTATGTGCAAATTGTAGAGGGGCAAAGTATGACAGGTAAGAAAGAAAGGGAAACTGACAGATTCTTTTTCTTGATGAATATTGGAAATCTATCAGTTTCCCTTTCTTTCTTACCTGTCATACTTTTCCCCTCTACAATTTGCACATAAGGAGTTATTCTTTCTCTTTCCTACTAAATGTTAACTTGACTTATTTTTGCAGAACTACCACAATTTCTATTTAATGGGGGACTCTGTGATGCTGTGAGAATCATTGGAATCACTCAACCTAGACGTGTTGCAGTGGTCATTGTTGCAAAACGGGTAGCTGAGGAATGTGGGGTTGAGTTGGGTCAAAAAGTCAAGTATTCCATTAGATTTAAGGATGTGACTTCCAACTCAACAAAAATCAAATATATGACAGATGGATTCTTGCTAAGGTAAAACTATGGTTGTGTTTGGCAATAAGTTGTTTAACTTATGATGGTAGCACTAGTCAAAAAAAGAAAAACAAATTCCTATAACAGCATTGATGGTAGAATCGTTCAGTTTGTAGCCTTGGTCTGTCTATTTAGAAGATGCTCTTGTTAGTAGAAGCACCTACGGATGTGATATACTTGAGAACCCTGCTCTCTCTAGAAGAGTAGAGGGGAGAGGATATATGGGAACTTTTACTTTTGTTCTCCACTGTATTTTGGATAGATTTAAAACATCGAAAGTATCGCTTTGGTGGGAAATTAGATGCCTTAGACATCCACGATAATAGGCCATCTTTAACTTGTACTATTAGATGTCTGCACTATTTAGATTTTTATATTATTGATTGGGTTTCATTTTTTTTCCATTCTACTTTTATTTTTCTTTCATCATGGAATATTATGGCGTGCAAACTGAAGCAAGACTGCTTGCAAGGAAGCACTATTGGATGAATACTTATCGAATTATTCAGTTATTATTGTTAACGAGGCTTGATCGATGGCTAGACCTTAATTAGTTTAGCCTACTAGAAAGGGATGATAAATAATGATAATAATAATAATGTATGCAAATAAACCCTTATAGATAACCTATTTTTTCCTCTTGCAAGTACACGAATCAGTTATAGTATAGTACCAACGAGATAGGGTATATCGAATCCACAAAGACTAATTATTCTTCAACTGTTTTATAATTACTTCTAACTAAATTATTAAGGATAGTTTGTTTGTATTGTTTTCTATAACTAATAAATATAAAATAAATATGAGAGATAATTGGTTTTGATTGTGAATATTGTAGATAAAGATTTAGGGTATTTCTAACTCCACCACTAACCATTTAATATATTCTCTAAATCATTTAATTGTAAAGGTCGATCCATCATATGTTAATCAGATATTGAGTCGCAAACATTAGCAAACCCTAATCCCAAAAAATGAACAATTCATCCATCATTGGCATGGACCATCTCTGTTTGTCATTTATTAACCCTAGAAGGGGGCTGAATAGGGTGTTCAGAAATATTTCTAACTCCTTTCGAAAGTAGAACAAGCTATAACAATTTCTCAATTACTTCAATAGTTAAGTGAAAGATTCAATTCAATTTATCTAATAAATTATCACAAGACTAATTATAGCATACAAGATATTAAGGTAAATATAGCAAGCAACATAATGAAGTAAAGGGATAGAGATAGAGAGATTGACACTGTGATTTTTACGAGGTTCGGTAACTCCTAGTCCTCGGCTCAAGAACCCCTTCTTGAGACTTTTCCCATTCCTTTCACTATGGCCCTTCCTTCACAGGTGGAATGACAAACCTTTACAACACAAGCCTCACGAGCTTGTCTCTCAATCAAGAGAACAATCCTCTCTTGAAAATCGTTGGACTTCACTTGTCCGAGATCAAAAAATTCGTATGTAATCAATTGTATCACTCAAGAACAAAAACACTCAAAAACCCAAAGGTTCTTATGGAAGACAAATCAATATAAGTTCAAGTATTTTTGGTTATTTCTCAATAGCTCTAGATATGTATTCTCAAAGGATATATCAATGCATAATATTTGGAGAATAAGAAGAAATACTAGAGTTTTGAAGCTTCAAGGATTTTGCAAAAAATCTGTATTTTGCTTCTTGCCCTTGAATGGCTTTTTCAGAAAAATGTATATGAAGATGAATACTTATTTTTCTCTTCTTGTTCATTATCTTACATGTAAAATACATATCTCATTCTATATATATGTAGGGTTTAGGGTTTTGAGAGTGAATATTGTACTAGAGAAAACAAGAGCCGTTTGAAGACCATTAAACATGTTGCTCAAAAGAGGGAAAAATGTTTCTGTCGAATCTGCAGAAAACATGGAGCATTTAGTCGATTACTTGGAGTCTTTAGTCCACTAAATGGACTCTCTTAGTCGACTAGATGGCATGCCTTAGTCGACTAGTTGAGGACTTAGTCGACTACAACAATGGTTTAGTTAACTCAATGAAATGGAGAAAAACTTGTTAACTTCTCATTGGTTTAGTCGACTACTTCAGATGGTCTAGTCGACTAGGGCTTTGAAGAACACTTGTTTAAATCATTTTTCCTTTCATTTGAGTTCGGTTTATTTTATAGTTGAGCTTATAAGATAATATCGACACATAAATTACCTTGTTACAATGATTACACCCCAACCTATCTACCCCGATTCTTGAGTCTTTCACTTTCACTTTTCCATTGAATAATTGATTTTCCATTTCCGCGCTTCAATTTCTTTCTTGCAATTTCCTTTTTAAGCAAGCATTCTTTCCGAGCTTGCTTTCCGAGTCATTCACCTATCTTTTGCTGAAAACATGAACTAGATAATTCATTAGTACCAAACACGCTTTAAATGTTTTGTTAATATCAAAATATGATTTATTGTCCGAGAATAAATTTCAAGGCCAACAATCTCTAATCAAGCATAACTAGTACATGCATCTATTCTAAACTACTCCTACTAACATAAATTAAAAGCACGTCACTAGTTATCCCTTTCAAGCATGGTCTGTCTAAATCAAGATTACATGTTAATAACTACTATTGTGTAGAAAATCATGAGTTAAACATCCGAATTCTAGCCCATATTGAATAACCATGATTGTGCAAGATGAAACATTCATTCAAGTTAAGACAAGACATAGAATAAACATATAATCTTATATAAAATAAAACAAAATCACTCATCTACACAATCATCACATACGTGTCCTTCAGTTTCTCCTTATACAATAAAAATAAGAAAGAGTCTACATTACTTGGCTAGGGTTTTGTTAAAAAATCCTAGATACTGGTTTAGTTGTTTATGGTAGTGGTTGTCTGCATTGTTGATGTAGGCGCTCCTTCAATGGTCTATTTTCTGCTCCAAACTCGAATATAACACTAAGACAAAGCTCCAACAACCCTCATTTGTTATAGGGGAGACTCCTCTCTTTTATAGAAAAA
Organism: Cornus suecica; assembly: GCA_963922005.1. Lineage (NCBI taxonomy): Eukaryota > Viridiplantae > Streptophyta > Magnoliopsida > Cornales > Cornaceae > Cornus > Cornus suecica. The sequence continues at coordinate 30,291,984 of OY998246.1, read as the reverse complement.
GAGGCGTCTTTATTTGGTAATTTTATTACTTCCCGGTTAAGTCATGAATATATCTTGTGGTATATATTGAATAATGGAATATAATCTCTTCATATATGGTCAATATTGTATCTAAAATAGCCTAAATATCATTCTATGTTGATTTGGGTTGAAGCGGGTCCCGCAGATGTGTATACAGATTTGTTAAAATTATTGGCCACATTAGGGTTTACCGAGTACTCGGTAGACTCTAGGTCTCGCAAAAACGAACGCAAGTGCACTAAAATCTCGGACATTTTTTCCTTCCTCCGTGCAAGTGCACGGACTTTCACACTTTACCAAGTACGGTGAAGGGTTTATCGAATATTCGGTAGTTCATCACTTTGAATTTTGTACTTCATCCTATTTGTTCCATTTATTTTCTCAGCTTCATTCTTCTTCAGTTCTTTTGTATCATTGACTTGTTTTTTGTCTTTTATAGGTCTTTTATTTATGATTTTAGATCTCGAACAATCTTGAGTCACAGATCCAGTTAATTCACCGAATTAAACTTGTTTTACATAACATTGCCTGAAATATCTTAAAACACAAAAACCGTATAAAAACACCAATATAATGATAAGTATAGACACAATAATGTATAATTAGGAGCCTTAAATATATGATATTTGGCTCCGATCAAGGCTCCTGAAAGAACTGTGCACATCAATGTGTTGCTGGGCTTGTTGAAGGGCGTGCAAAACAAATGGTCACGATGTGTCAATGAAGACCTTAATATCGATCATAGAAAGGCAAGCAGTGGTACACTGTTGGAGAAAGAAAATGGTGCTCAATCTGTTGGGATTCTTAAGAAATGTCGAGGCACAAGACCCATTCAATTGAAGTTAATCATCGTGTCTGCTAGTTTGGATGCACAAGCTTTTTCATAATTTTTTGGTGGGGCAAGAGTTGTTCATGTTCAAGGCGGACAGTTTCCTGTGGATATACTCTACACTCGTAATCCTGAGCCAGATTACATAGATGCATCACTAATTACTATATTTCAGGTTGTTGAATGACCCTCCATTTGGTGGTTTGAATGCTTACTTTTGTTGGCCCAATATATTTGTAATATTTGTTACTCATTTTTTTTTTGAAAATATGTTAACTCACTTTCTTACTCATTGATAAGTTAAGTAGATAGTGTAAGAGTATAAGCGTGTCCCGATATTTTTTTCATGGAGGTGTTACATGGATTTTTGTGGAAATACCAATCTATTTCTTTAGTCTGAATCAAGTTGGCTCTGTAATTATCAGCTATTTAGTTATTTGGTTGTCCTCACTAAAATCCATTTTTGTAGCTCTCCATTGCTCATCCTGATTACTTCTCTTGTTAGATACATTTGGAGGAAGGTCCTGTGATATACTTGTATTCCTTACTGGCCAAGAAGAGATTGAATCTGTTGAGAGACTTGTCCAAGAGCGACTTTGACAATTACCCAAAAGCAGTCAGAAGCTCATGACATTTCCTTTATTCTCATCCCTACCATCAGAAAAGCAAATGCGTGTTTTCATGCCTGCTCCATCTGGATTTCGTAAGGTAGTTGGGAATACTTTCTTCGTTAGTGTGTTTGAGCTATATGCATTAAAAATGTGTTTCGGCTTTATTAATCTTTTATTTGATGCTCCTTGTATTAAAGTAATAAGTTTCTGTTCAAGTGTGTAATGATATTGTATTTCTGTCATGTCTGACCAGAAACTTACTTTCTGATCCAATTTCCTTGGTATGAATAGTTTCTAGAATCTTAAGTAGTCTCAAATTTTACCATTTCATATGTTGACTCCTCAAATAAGCGAGAGCGGGAACATTGGTCTTTAAGTGCATCCTTCATATGTTCTTGGTACTTAAAATGCATATGTGATCTAACATGGGGAAGTGGTGCTAGTGAGATTTCATGTTGAAGATGTAAACACTACTCAGATGCACGAGCCAGAGAAATATGTTGGATAAGGGAAATGATAGATGAAATTGAAGCTAATAATTTAATTAATTTGTAATTGGGGATTCTAAAGTTTAGATTATTTTGTATTTTCTCATGTTTGGTTTATTTAGGTTGGCATATGATTTTATTAAGGTTTAAATATAAGGATTTTGTATTTTGTTTTATGATTAATTGAGCACATTAACACAGTTTTTTTGGCTTTAAATTCTTGTTCTTCTTCCCAATTATTCTTTCTACCTCTATCTGTCTCCATTTATTTGGTATCGAAGCATGTTACTAGGTTATATTACCGCATCAATCTTTTCAACATTGAATGCTATTCTTGGAGATGGTATACTGTTTTCTCAGACGCCTTAATGTGTCTCTGACTCTCTGTTGATGTACACATAGGTATGCTTAAGTTTGGGCTGAGTTCAGTTTGGTGCTGGTTATTTGTTTTACCGTATTAATTTTAATTGCTGGTATACATCTGTGGATAAAATGGAATTATATGCTATAGCGTGAACAAAATTGAAGTTTCTTGTAATCATCTCATGTTAGCAGTTCCTCAAAATGTTGTATGGTCTTCCGTGTTTAGCTAACAATAATATGCATGTGTGTTATGTTTAGGTGACACTGGCAACTAATATTGCTGAGACATCCGTGACAATACCTGGAATCAAGTATGTTATCGATCCTGGAGTGGTAAAAACTCGTGACTACTGTGCTCGCACTGGGGTGGAATCGTTGATTATTGTTGAAACCTCAAAAGCTCAGGCTCTTCAGAGGAGGTAAACACTGATTTAAATGTGGCGGAATGTCTAAATTAAATATTTGACACATAAATACAGGTTGGCTACTTTATTTAGTGATACTTGAGAGGATTCAGTTTTTATGCTCAAGAGTATTCAAGTCAATTTAGTAGCTAGGAGATTGTGTATGTCGTTTGTGGTTAAACACTGTAAGCGGTCATTTTACATCAACGTCTATATTGTAGGGTTGTATGGCTATAAATGTAAAAATAGAGTTATCACCCATTAGCTTGACTCACTCTGTAGTGTGATCATTTTGAATGTGTTTCTACTCACTGTTGTAAATCACTAATGGTGATTAAACTACCCAGGATCAACACAATATTGAGAGAAAACGAACTTATATTTTAAAAAACTCACACTCTTTCAAAATACAAACTTTTCTCTCTTTTTCTTTCTCACACCTCTATTTTTATGGTCTAGCTTCTACTTCTATAACTACCATACACTCTGTATATATAGAACTGAAGATTACACAAGACAAAAACACAAATCTTGATTTGCCATTATTCTTGACTTTGATGGATAGGCGTGCTATTCTCACGCATGGTGTTTGGTGGCAGCCAACTTGGCCTTTGCATGCATGTGGATCAGCTTCAATGGATGATGTTTATCCTAGCATCTTGACCCAATCTTCATGCATGCATGAAACAAGTTTATTTTCAACATTCCCCCTTAAACTTGATTCTACATACTTCTGCATTCCTAACACCATCTCCAGTCTTGTGGACTTATTTCGGAATTTCTGCATTCCTTGCAACAGTCTTTGCCTCTCTCTCGTCCAGTTTTGCACAGAGATGGTTGACTCTCTTCTTCATAGTCAAGTCCACGACTAGCGACAAGCACCTCGAACTGAACCGAGTCGACCTGCCTGAACTCTGAAGAGATACCATTTTCTTTCCCTGCACTTCCTTTCCTGGAACTATTACTGAGACATTACATTGCCTGACTTCACTTTTCTTCCTTTGTAGTCTTTCATGAACAGGCGAGTTTCGCCTTTTCCATTTCTCGTCTTATGGACGCACTTCAACCCAGTTGACTTATGATCTTCTGGTGGACTACACTGCTTCTTCTCTATGGTGAACTTCTCTTCATCCATATCTATCTTCCATTCCTTCTCTTGAATGGCTTCGGTGAAGCTAACCGGATCTTCTTCTGACTTCTTCCTGGTCCAGTATCTTTCACCCGGATCCATATCTGACTTCTTTCTGGTCCAGTATCTTTCACCCGGATCCACTTCTGACTTCTTCTTGTCAGGAACGGGAGCAATTTGTGTCACTTTTGGTGGCACTGCTTCAACTTTATCTTGTGGCACTGTTGGTGACACTTCTTCTGCTTCATTCTCTTCTTCTTCAATCACGAGCTCCTTGGGCTCCGTTTCTTCTTCAAATATCCAGCTAACAGGATTCCTATATTGAGCCATCAATAACATTCCGTTTAGCTCATCTGTGTCTTTCTCTACAAAGTACACATGTTCGTCATTTTCATCTTCTTCTGTTAGATCACTTCTGCATTCACGGGCATAGTGGCCGTATCTGTTGCAGTTATAACACTTCACTTTTCTTTTCCCATCTTCACCTTCTCGTCCTTGATAACCACGACCTCTACCTCGACCTCTTTGTGAATTTCCCCATTTCTCTTTCCTGGCTGAGAATTTTGACTACAGTACTCGCTCGTCCTCTGGAATACTTGAGATATTCTTCTTGTCGATTCGCTGTTCATGGATTTCTAGAGTGGCTTGTAACTCGTCAACCGTCATGCCATCCAAATCCTTCGATTCTTCAATGGCTACCACCACGAACTCAAATTTTGAATTGAGCGATCTCATTATTTTTTCGAGCACACGTACATCTTCGATCTTTTCTCCACATCCTCTGATCTGATTCACAATTGTCAATATTCTGGTAAAGTACTCAGAAATTGACTCTCTTTCTTTCATCTGCAGCAATTCAAATTCCCCCCTTAGACCTTGAAGTCTAATTTTGATCGTCTTTTCAATTCCTCGATTTGCTTTTCGAAGAATTTCCCAAGCTTGCTTGGCGGTGTTGGCAGTGTTGGCGGCGGAGATCTTCTCAAAACTTGCTTCATCTACACTCTGATAAAGCAAATATAACGCATTCTTGTCCTTTCGTTTTTCTTCTTTAAGCTCGGCCTGTTGGACCTGGCTTATATTCTCTACTTCTTCGGGTTCGTCATACCCGGTATCAATCACATCCCACAAATCTTGTGAGGCTAGAAGGACTCTCATCATGATACACCACTTCTCGTAATTATCTTTATTCAGTCGCGGAAGCTGGGGCTGAAAGAAATTGCTGGAGGACGCCATCGGATTTACTTAAGCACTTGAGGTGCTTATTTCTGAAAATCGGTGAAGAATCTGGTTAAACCGATTTCACGGTTGCGTCCGGAGCGTTCCGTTTAGTCAAGAACGACTCTTCGTTTGCTCAAATCGGAGTTAAAATGAGCCCGGAACGGACAAAATACCACTTAGGGGCAATTCTGTAATTTCCAGAATATTTGCTGACGTGGATGCTGACGTGGCAGTGACACGTGTCGGCTCCTGATTGTGCCACGTGTCGGCTGGTGGTTGGTGCCACGTGTTGGCTGGTGGTTGGTGCCACGTGTCAACTGGTGGTTGGTGCCACGTGTCTGCTTCTTATAGGGCCACGTTTCAACTGATGGTTGGGACGCGTGGCTGCTGGCGTCACGCTAACGTGGCTGGGCGCGTGTGGCGCGTGTGCGCGTGGCTGCGCGTGGGAGCATGCGCTGGTTGGAGGTGGAAGATGACCTCGCGCGTGTCTGAGAGCGGGCTTCACTCGCCGATATTCCGGTCGCGCGTGAGGGCGCATCCTTCAAGATCTTCGCCTGATTTCGTCGGGGATACGTTCCTGCTGGAACGGAGAAGCTAGGTATGTGTTCAAAATTGTGTTTTAAACACCTATGATTCACGAATATGCTTTGAAAGGTTCGGCTCTGTTTTGTTTTTTTTCTTCCGGGCTTTCTCAAGCTTCACCAAGCTCTAATACCATGTTGTAAATCACTAATGGTGATTAAACTACCCAGGATCAACACAATATTGAGAGAAAACGAACTTATATTTCAAAAAACTCACACTCTTTCAAAATACAAACTTTTCTCTCTTTTTCTTTCTCACACCTCTATTTTTATGGTCTAGCTTCTACTTCTATAACTACCATACACTCTGTATATATAGAACTGAAGATTACACAAGACAAAAACACAAATCTTGATTTGCCGTTATTCTTGACTTTGATGGATAGGCGTGCTATTCTCACGCATGGTGTTTGGTGGCAGCCAACTTGGACCTTTGCATGCATGTGGATCAGCTTCAATGGATGATGCTTATCCTAGCATCTTGACCCAATCTTCATGCATGCATGAAACAAGTTTATTTTCAACACTCACGAGTGGCCCCCCATAGCCTTGGAAGCCTTAATATAACTAAAATTGATGAGCTACAACCAGAAGAGCTCAATCATCTTGATATGGTGTGGAAGGTCGAGGTCAAGGCAGGCAAAATCTAGCTTTAAATCTTATACCTCTTTTATTTCTGGCAGTGGACGTGCTGGGCGTGAAGGACATGGGAAATGCTACCGTCTTTATCGAGAGATTATATTTGATAAACTTAAAGATTCCACAGATCCAGAGATCAAATAGTGCAACCTCTCAAGTGTCATTTTGCAGCTTAAAGCTCTAGGTGTTGATGATATTATTGGGTTTGACTTCATGGAAAAACCACCAACGTCAGTAAACCAATAAGACTTGATTATTTAACCTTCTGCACTTCTGTATGTGAATATGTTTTTTGATTACTTCATATGTAAACTTAAGGCCCAAGGGTTAGTTACATCTTTTTTTCTTCCGACTCCACCTAGGTTCTTTTATTTTGTTATTTCATGTTCCCCTTTTGGTAAAGTGAATCACATTCCATTTTATCTTCTAGTTTAGTTTTGTTCTTCTTGTTGTTGCAGAATTCAATTCACATGTTATCATTCAACTACTTATCATGTAAAAACGTAGAGGAGTAGTTTGGAATGCAGTTGAATTCATGGTGAGAAATATTGAAGTAAATGATCGGTCTACTTATTTCAAACATTAACCTACTGTAGTAGGTTGAATTGAGTGGGCTTGGTGGTCCGGGGTGGTTCTTTTTTGCTCCAATGCAGGGCAGAATGAATATGATCCCTATTACATCAGAAGTATTTCTACACCTTTTGCTGAATTCAAATTCCTCCTAGTCTAGGTGGACAGTTGTGAAACCTTAGTACCACAAATCTGGTGTTGTACTTCCTAAATAAATTTTGATTTTAAAATGCAAGCTTCTTGTTGTGATAAATAAGAATACGTCCTTTCCCTGTGGGTCCTCTTTCAGTGGGCGCTATATTTTCAGACCCAAAAGGATACTTATGTTCACTGCTTGCTCAATGCTCATCAGTATCATTTGAACAAAGTGCTCTAGGAGACATTGCTCAACTTCTCTGTTTGATGGGACTCTACTACATTAAATCTCTTCACTTTTGAGTGTTTCCTTTTAAAATGGAAATGGATATTCAACTCTTATGTTATATTTTCGGGAGTGGTACTAGAAAATATTGGGAAGCAATTTATTTATGCATGAGCGTGCAGTATTTATTTTCTTTCTAAGAATTTTAAGTTTGGCTTTTCTGCCGATTGTTCTGCTTTTTTACATTGGTTCTACCAAAAGACTATCGTTCAACCACTAGGATATGAGAAAATGGCTTATAGTGTTAGCCAGCTAACTAATTATTGGTCATTTTTATTCTTTGCTACTAGTTCAACTTTTGTTGTTTGTTCTCTTCTTTTTGCTACTATCCTAAGGAGACTGAAATGTTTACAAGTAAATCATTGGTATTTTACATTTAATTGTAGAATGAGCATCTGTTGTTAAAAAAATGTTTTTTAATAGATTAATGATTTGTGTTCTATTCATTTGAACATGATGACTATTATGAAATCATTGGAGTTATTGGTCTTGCTAGGTGCTCTTACGGAGGAGTACAAACTTTCGGATCAAATAGGGCATCAAATGGCTCCACTGCCATTCGAGCCTATTCATTCCAAGGCTCTCATTCTTGCTAGTTAGTTCAATTGTTTGGAAGAAATGTTAATAATTGTCGCTATGCTCTCTGTGGAATCTATTCTCTATGCTCCACGTGAAAAGTTAGAAGAGGTATGCATCTATGATTTTAAATAGTGCTAATTGTGTTCTCATAGCTGTTAGGTTTACGTTGTTTACCTTTCTCAGAATGTATGAAATAAGTCAGTTGATGAATAAGTTGAGCAAGAGATGCTATGATTACTCAATTTAAAATGGGGATTTTTAATTTGAATAGGCATGGTGGAGGTCAAAAATGGTGTAATAAGTGTAGGGATCGCTCGGGGAATTGAATTTATGTTTGGATATATTTCTAAAGAAAACTAAAGAATGATAACATTCTTGTTTGGAAAAGGTAAAGGAGAGCAAAGAAAATAAACTATTTTAACGAATTTACTATCGTATCCTCATTTTAAAATGGAACTCAATATCTTTTAGATTTATTATTCTGAAATATAAGGGTTATTTTCGGTATTATGAAAGTGTCACTTAAGTTGTTATCCTTTCCTTCCAAATGTTCTCATTTTTGGAAGTACAACATATTAGCATATAAGGAATTTGGAGGGATAAAGAGGGACAAACTATTTCTCCAAATCTTTTTTCTTCTCTCCTTAAACATAAAAATCACTATTCCTTCCTTTTTTCTTTTCCTTTCCTTCCAATTATTTCAATCCAAACGGAGCCTTAAAATGAGATGTGCTAAGTACAAATCTAATTCTGGATTAGTAATTAATCCCTTTTAACCTACGAGTTTAAACCTTCAATTTTTGGAAACAGTTGTGACAGAAGCCATACACTTTGGCTATATTACAAGGACCTGGACCGGATACCTTATTAGTTGCAGGTGCATATCTAAGCATCAGAATAGCCTAATCTCCAAACTAAAGGACCAAGGGACACTGCTCATAATCATATCATTTGATATTTTAATTTATTTTATAGTATAAAATATTTATTAAGGGGTGGGACTCTTTTGCTCCTTTCATCAGATTTAGGATTAGTGATGGCCGCTATATGGGCTTCAGGTCTGACAGATGGTGTGGTGAGAGCTCTTTAGCTTCTTCATTTCCCCAGCTGTATAGGATTGCTTGTGATCGTCATGCTTCAGTAGTTGACTGTTACTCCCTTGATACTGGTAGGCTAATGTGGGATATTCAATTCGTGCGCCCGTTTCAGGATTGGATGTTGGAGGAGGTCTTTGGGTTGTTGGAGCTTTTGTATGCTTTGTCTTGCATTAGCGTTGGATTGGAGGTGTTTATGTGGTCTCCTTCCCCTCTTAGGAGATTCTCTGTCTCTTCATTCTTTGGATGCCTTTCGCCTTTGGCCGGGTCGTCCTTTCCTTGGAAAGCGGTTTCGTGCTCAAAGCATCTTCCCAAGGTTGCTTTCTTTACGGGTCGGTGGCTTGGGGTCAATTCTCACCTTAGATATTTTGAGGAGACAGGGTATCATTGTGGTGAACCGATGTTTTATGTCCAAGAATGATGGTGAATCAATTGACCATCTTCTCTTACATTGTCTGGTGGCCTATGATTGATGGAATCTCCTTTTGGGCCATTTTGGTATGCAATGGGTAATGTTGTCTTCGGTTCATGATGTTCTTGACATTTGGAGGAGAGGATTGGTTGGGCCTCATGCTCGTTCTATTTAGAGGGTGGCTCCCCTTTGACTTTAGTGGAGTTTATGACTCGAACGGAATAGACGTTGCTTCAGGGGTATTGAATCCCCCTTTGGGATCATAAGGGACCATTTCATTTCTAACTTCTTTTATTGGGTGGAGGGTCATTGTTGTAATTCAAAAGATGAGAAGATAGATTTTTTGGGGTCTCTTGGCCCATAGGTTTTTCCTTTGTTCTATGGGATGCACTCCACGTTTGAGTGCCTTTTATACAATTTTTTACTTATCAAAAAAAATATATATATTTATTGCAGCTATTTTAAAGGAATAATATATCAACAGGAACATAAGAAAATAGTTTATATACAATTATATATTAAACTTGAAATTTGTAGATACACTTCCAAACATTTTGATTTCCGACACTTGCACATCACACATTTTTGAAGAGCCCGTATAATTTGGTTCTTTCGGACTGAACATGTCTTAAAATGATTATGGCTGGTGATGTTATCCTTTGTGACTATATTAGGAAAGTTAAATTAGACATTAGTACTAAATGTTAGAGTAGTACTATGCGGAAGAGTGGCATGGTCCACTCTCTTTTTCTTTTTTTGTAAGTACATCAAAAACAGCATAAGCCATGAACAGTACAAAAGCAACGAAAGACCTTAAGGAACCAAATATCCCAAAATATCTATTTTCTCATCTATAGATATACAAAATCTACCCAAACCCCAACTAAAAAGTGAAGAATTAAACAAATCTTTTATACTGCTTATCGATGACTCAACCCCCTCAAAGCATCAATTGTTGTGTTCTTTCCATGCCACACTCCCCATTAAAAGAAATATATTATTTAAAAGTAAGACTGAAAATTTGTAGTTGGTTGAGGTATTAAGATGATATTGAAATTACCTAAACGATCAATGAAAACAGCCTAGAGGGGGGGTGAATAGGCTTTTCGTGAATTATTGACAAAGTAATAATAATTGCAGAAAAGTCAATTTTAATCCAATTATCTATCAAGATAAATCATGCAAAGAATAATCTAAGTGCAGAAAATAAAGCAATAGAGACACACGATACTTTTACTTGGAAAACCTTAGAAGGAGAGTAAAAATCACGGATACACTCGGGTATCGATGCAATATGAATCAGAGAATTTGTACAGACTCTATGAAAACAGTACTTACAACCGATGTAATCTGTTATTCTTCACTCGATGTCTGAAACTCTAGATTCACTCGCGCTACACGAAGCTCTCGCTCCACTTCGTACTCTGACGGTTCTATTTCTCAACAGATCAAATAACCACGAAGCTTCTCGCTCCGATCTCCGCACTCAGATGGATTGATTTCACAAACGGATCGACGCAACTAAGTTGTAATCAGCGGTGTGTATATTTTTCATAATCTATATGATTTAATCGTGCATAAGATCGTCTGTGTAGTAGCACGATAGAATCAACTCCAAAACAAGAGAGAACTAGAAGAATCACTCGATGATATTTTCTCTCTATATATCAATATCTCTATAGAATAATATGAACGATAAAATACTGCAGAGATCTCTCAAAGATGTGCCTCCTCTTGATGTAGACTTGGGTATTTATAGACAAAGATGATCCAAATCCTAAGTTTGTCCTTTCTCGTAATTTCACATCCAACCCTGTTGGCCACATATTGACACCTAGAGGGGGGGTGAATAGGGTCAATTACAAACTTTGAGTCTTTTTCGGTTTGACTTTGTTTTAACAAAAGTAATCTTTGTAGAGCTCTAGTCAAACACTTAGTTAGATAGATGATCCTTAAGTGACTACCTCATTTCATACTTTGAATCATGAATAATAAATTGCATTACCAAATATATACATAATGGATTCAAGAATGAGAACTAGTTCAAGCATTCATTACAACTTAATATGTATAAGCACTTTTCTCACATATGTATAGAAATGATGCAAAGTGTTATTTGTCATAAAGAATACTTTGAAGAGTTTACAAAAAGTAATTAAACATTTTGTGCATATAAACTCTTAAGAAGAATGATATATTCAATATGCATTGTGTCAAACACTTGGGGTGCATATGAACATATTATGCTAAGGTGTGTTGAATATGAATTTTATCAAACACTTGGTGTGCACATGGATTATATCTAAATGAGAAGGTAGTCTAAGATATAATCTAATCATGTTTACAATTTTAATTCATTTCAACTATGCATTTTCCTAACCTCTTCATGGATACACAAACACAAGCAATTCCATAGCATTGATATATATAAATCTCAAGATTATAAATGGAAATTGCTTTTAAAGTAAAGAGATAAGGGTTAGAGAAAATGCACACCATAGACACCGAGAGTTTTACATGGTTCAACCAAATCTTTGGTCTACTCCATTACTTGAGATAACCTCTCAAGGATTCCACTATCGTGCTTCTCTTTCCGGGGATAAGCAAACCCTTACATGCCTCATTCTTCCGGGTGAATAGCAAACCCTTACACGCTCCTTCTTCCGGGTAAAGAGCCAACCTTGCTCACTCTTGCGGGTGGAGAGCCAACCTTCGAACACTCTTGCTTCCGGGTGAAGAGCCGACCTTTGCTCACCCTTGCGGGTGGAGAGCCAACCTAATCCTCTCTTTTCAAGGTAGAGAAAAACCTTTACATAGCTTCAACAAGCCCAACCCATGCCAAGACAACTTCTTGGTCTTTCACTCACAAAGAATATGAATTGAATTTGAGTGTATACAACATATCTCTCAATAGATGGATATAGAAATTCAAAGCTCACTTCCTCACATACTTAGAGTCATAAATGAAATACTCAATTGAAAAGCTCAACTCAAGTATGAAGAATGAATCACAAGAAGAAAATATGAATGATGTTCATGTGGTGATTCATGTAGGAGTTTTCTACCCAAACATAATTTCAATATTGAAGCATAAATGATAGATCTTTCATACTCCTATCTCCCTCTCTTCTCTTTACCATTTTTGGCTCATATAAGCCATATATATAGTATATGAACATAATATAGCCATTTGGGGGTGTTTGGGGAAGTTTTGGAACACTTTGGATCCGAAACTAGCCGTTAGAATTCAAATTCCGGATGAGGCAGTCGACTGGGGGTTTTGGGGCAGTCGGCTGGGTCTTCAAAAATTCATTCCGAAATTTATTTGTAACTCTCTGGCTCAGCCAGTCGACTGGCCTTCTTGGCCCTGTCGACTGGGTCAACAGGCAGTCGACTGGGTGGTTACCCAGTCGACTGGGCTGTTCAGCCCAGTTTCGACACAGTTCACTCTTTTGGTCATAACTAGAGTTCCGTAACTCGGATAAAGCCTTTCTTTAGCGTTTTGGAAAGAAGACTTCAAGCTCTTGATTTTACGAGTTTGAATCACTCTATTTGACCCATGTTTGAGTGCGATATGGTCGTTTGAATGTGACGCTTCATTTCGAACTTTTAACCCACTTGATGGTTTTTCGTGAAATCTTTTGGGATTTTTCCGAAATGACTTAGACACACTCCTAGGATGTCTTAGAAACTTATTAAGGTCCTTGATATGCCTAAAGTCAATATTGAGATCATAAAATATTTTTCCAATTTAAACAAATTCTCATGTTTTAACAATTTTATTCAAAGCTTTAACATGCATCTAGAATCCATTTCAAGTGATATGAGTTAAGTTAATGGTTCTAGGATGACATCTTTGTTGAGTTCTTCCATAGCTTATGAAAGCTTGAACTAACTCAACTTTAGCAAAGACTAAATGATGTTCATAGTCTAATGCTAATGATGAAAGGACTCATGAATGATATACATGATCATATATGCTATATGATCAAGAGTTGAGCTTTCAAATAAGTTATTTCAAAAATAACTTTACATTTAATCTAGCACTCACCCAAGACTATTTTACCCATTTCTTTGATCTTCAATTCCTTTAAGCTTTGGGTTGATGTCTCCATCCTTGTCTCCAATGTCTTTTGAGCTCTAAGCACCTTGCTTGATCTTCTCATGGATCCACTAGCTCTCTTGAGTTTATCTTTAATCAATAACCTATTAAGCATAACTCAAGTAGACATTAAATTCACAACATTCAATGGTTTGTTATCATCAAAATGTCATGTTTACCCATGGTGGAAAACCTTGGGTCAACAATCTCCCCTTTTTGATGATGACAAACATTGATGTGTGCCAATAAACAATTTAGGACATTTTATAAATGCTCCCCCTATCAATATGCAATTAATGAATATAACAATAGCACATATGCATAAACTTTGGGATTTCTTCCCTTATCACCATGTTCTAAATGATGTTAACACCTAAACATGTAGCATGTGATCATTTCAAGGAGCAAAGCTCCTCCTAAGAATGTGCATACAACATATACACATCATCTAATCTTTCTCCCCCTTTGACATCATCAAAAAGAATAGATACAATTAAGTACAAGGAGAAAATCAAGTTGCATAAATGAATTGTGATCATAGAATATATCATTTAAAGTAACACAATCTCATATTGTCCATACATTTCATGAATATGCTTAAGATGATACCAAATTGCAAACATAGCTTTGCATTCATGATGGCAAAAAGGACATGCTAGCACGTGTAATCAATGATGACTAAATCATTTGCTTGCTTTTCATAGACAAATAGGATACATGATCAAAATAGATTTTCATACATGAAACACATGTATCAAGTGAATGACACAAACGGAAAGTGACTTAATGTTCAAGTGTGTGTGTTTGAATGAAAGCTCAAATCATAAGTATTCAACATACTATATGCAAACAAGGAACACTCAATCACTAGATTATTTAAAATCACATAGTCATGTATGAGGATTCACTTAACATCACATATGAGCATTTAAGAACGAGTCAACACTACCTCCATCTCAACCATTTGAAATTCAATAACCACATATGCAATATCTAATCATAGAATGTAATGTGAATAAATTAAAAATCATAATGATGACTAAGAGATGAGTATCCTAAAATAAGCAAGTGAAAGAGACACAAGATATATGCTAACACATTAATATTCAAAGACATTTGTATTTCTCTATGAATTTTACAAAATAAGTTCTCTTGGAGAAAATTGGTGAGAATATTGACGAAGAATTTTATAATCATGAAAGTGATCTCAATATCTCTCATAAATACATGTCTTTGTAATGTAATGTAATGGCAATGTATGCATTTTTCTCAAGTGCTAGAAGATAATTAACACAAAATATATCTCTTATATATTTGGTAAAAGTACTTATCTAAAATAGTAATAGATGAACAAGATAATGAATGTATATATATATATATATATAAATAAATAACACATAATATATACTTTTATTTATGTTACTATAATCATCTAAGTCCAAGGGTAGTCAACCAAGGAAACCATAGAGTCCCTAAACCAAAGTGTCAAAAAGTATTTGAAATTATGTTCATGACACTTAAATGGATTTTACCCAAAAAGGAAATAAGTTCATCTATCATGCTCATTTTGAAATAGTTTGCATATTGGTGATAAACTTATTTGCACAACACATCAAATATTGGTAAACATAATACTCCAATGTGAATCTTATAACCAATTTGATAAGTTATAAATGATAAACAACAAAAAGAATGTTTATCAATATAGGTTCTAAAATAACCTTCATCCATAAGAAAATCACTTAAAGCCATTCAAAACATCCTCTTGGAGCGTATTTCAAGTTAAGCACGACTTATGATAGTTTTAAAACCCATTGTCTAAAACTTATACATTTCAAAGCATTGTGATTTTCTACATGAAAATTTTTCATTTCAAAATCATATGAGAATGCATTAGATAAAAACATTTCATGCAAAGAGGCATGTGGCATTCTTAGAAATTTAATTCCATTCACATGTGCAAAGAATAATCTATATCCTTCTTGGTTAAGATCTTGGGATAATAATGGTCAAAACCTTAGGTCATCACACTTAGTCATTGATGACAAGAAATAATGCATTATAGAATATACACGAATATGCATGTACGATAAATATATAAAAATATAAAATATTGGAGATTAAAAACATTATATATATATATCATTGAAAAACTTATATAAAGATAATAATTATATAAGATACAAACACAATAAAAATGTATGTCTTTCATGATATATGCACATAAGACTCATGATTCATGCTTATCAATACACATTCAAGATATCCACATATAAGCACAATATTTCCTCTTATCAACATGCTTCCTTCAATGACGGACTCTTGGTCCCTTTTGCATCATAGTGATCCAAGCATGACAAATTTAGCATCAATAAATATTTCAATTTGAAACACAAATGCTAAACATTATATTGATAAGACATTAAGAGGATCACATACAAACATCTTTAGAATGTTCACCAAAATAAATTTCCAAAATAATGGTGGTGCAATATTCTACAAGTCTTAGGAGCCTAATAGGTAATTCTTATTTTCATTTTCATGAATTGGATTTTCCAAAACGAATTAATCTATCTTGAGGTTTACTAGTGTGGACTTATTTGATTACTCATTTATTTCAAGCCCATCTTCATTTCACTTCAAGTTCAAACACCTTAATTCAATGTGCAATATATGATATCAAGAAGATTTAGATAAAGCACAAAACTCATGGAAGCACATAGACAAATATCAAGAAATAACTACTCAAGAAATCAATCAAATTCAAGTAAAATAGCTTTGATGGTCTAGAGGTGGTCATGACTATATTCTTTAAATTTCATGCATGATCAAGACTTTCAATCATAAAACTAGTCTTTGAAAAATATTGTCTCAAATGTACTTGAAAGGACAAAAGACTAATATTATGACATCATATATCCAAATCTCATTTCAAAGCAAGCTACTATCAAGAGATCATAAAAAAAATATTCAATTTCATGTACCAACTAGCCAATTACTCTCATTACCAATCATCAAATTTGTTCCATGATATATCAATAAAGGTTCAACATACTTTAATGAACATATTTATGTCATGCTTGATTTCATCCAAGAAAGCACATTAGTAATTGAGATTAGAAAGTATGTACCACGGTGCTAGCTCTACACATTTTTACTTGGAGTTGCTTGTGGATGATTTACATTCTCCACTCATCTTGTGAGAGACCTTGATTTCATCTTCCCTTTTGAGTTAACACATTACTATTGAGGAACCAATAGTTCTTGAGTAAGGAATCAATCCAAACCTACAATACACTCAAATAGTTTCTTTGGTACCCATTTGCTATTGGGTCCATTTGTGTTAGCACGATTATGGGCATAATTCATTATAAGCACATTAGCACAAAAATGAATGATCTTCTACAACCACTATGCTTCAATTGAATTTATCAATCAAGAACATTATCATGAAGTGCATTTGTCAATTCAAATACTAAGATATGCTCATAGTTATTTCACAAAAAAAAATGAACCAATATGAAATTAATAATATGAATGAAACTCTATTTCATATATGGATCATAGTAAATAACCATATGCATCATTCATGTTCAATTTTCAAAAATTGACAAGAAAATCAATGTAACTTCCCTTGATTAGCAAAAATAAATTATATGCCCCTTTTCAAGATTTGTAAAGCTTTAGCACATAGGAAGATTCATTTCTTTTTCATTTCAAAATTCTTTGAACATTTGAAAGCACAATGAAAATATATTTTCATAAGAGAGTCACCCTTTTGAAATAATTTCTCTCTAAATCAATGTGTCACCCTTCTCATGCAATATAAGATAATCAAAATAATGTAATGCATGAACAACGAGTATTCATCAATCAATGAATACACTTATAAAACAAATTTATATATTAATGAATAAATGAATACAAGTATCAAGTCAATACAATGTATAAATTTTTCAATTGCACATAGATGTCTCAATCATTGCATATCATCATCAAAATTCTCTTTTTATGACATGTGTATATTCAATGGTCATTGGGCACTATAGATCATATAAAAACACTTCCCCTTATAAGAACATTCTCCTTTAGCCTTTAAATGCATATAACTAACTTGTAAACATCATTGGAGAATAAAAAAGTCAAATAACCTTACGTAAGGGAAAAACATTCAAAGTTTGTCATGGATCAACTCTAAGCCGGTTAAGGAAAAAATAGAGCCGAGGCTCTGATACCAATTCTTGGCCACATATTGACACCTAGAGGGGGGGGGGGGTGAATAGGGTCAATTACAAACTTTGAGTCTTTTTCGATTTGACTTTGTTTTAACAAAAGTAATCTTTGTAGAGCTCTAGTCAAACACTTAGTTAGATAGATGATCCTTAAGTGACTACCTAATTTCATACTTTGAATCATGAATAATAAATTGCATTACCAAATATATACATAATGGATTCAAGAATGAGAACTAGTTCAAGCATTCATTACAACTTAATATGTATAAGCACTTTTCTCACATATGTATAGAAATGATGCAAAGTGTTATTTGTCATAAAGAATACTTTGAAGAGTTTACAAAAAGTAATTAAACATTTTGTGCATATAAACTCTTAAGAAGAATGATATATTCAATATGCATTGTGTCAAACACTTGGGGTGCATATGAACATATTATGCTAAGGTGTGTTGAATATGAATTTTATCAAACACTTGGTGTGCACATGGATTATATCTAAATGAGAAGGTAGTCTAAGATATAATCTAATCATGTTTACAATTTTAATTCATTTCAACTATGCATTTTCCTAACCTCTTCATGGATACACAAACACAAGCAATTCCATAGCATTGATATATATAAATCTCAAGATTATAAATGGAAATTGCTTTTAAAGTAAAGATATAAGGGTTAGAGAAAATGCACACCATAGACACCGAGAGTTTTACATGGTTCAACCAAATCTTTGGTCTACTCCATGCCTTGAGATAACCTCTCAAGGATTCCACTATCGTGCTTCTCTTTCCGGGGATAAGCAAACCCTTACATGCCTCATTCTTCCGGGTGAATAGCAAACCCTTACACGCTCCTTCTTCCGGGTAAAGAGCCAACCTTGCTCACTCTTGCGGGTGGAGAGCCAACCTTCGAACACTCTTGCTTCCGGGTGAAGAGCCGACCTTTGCTCACTCTTGCGGGTGGAGAGCCAACCTAATCCTCTCTTTTCAAGGTAGAGAAAAACCTTTACATAGCTTCAACAAGCCCAAACCATGCCAAGACAACTTCTTGGTCTTTCACTCACAAAGAATATGAATTGAATTTGAGTGTATACAACATATCTCTCAATAGATGGATATAGAAATTCAAAGCTCACTTCCTCACATACTTAGAGTCATAAATGAAATACTCAATTGAAAAGCTCAACTCAAATATGAAGAATGAATCACAAGTAGAAAATATGAATGATGCTCATGTGGTGATTCATGTAGGAGTTTTCTACCCAAACATAATTTCAATATTGAAGCATAAATGATAGATCTTTCATACTCCTATCTCCCTCTCTTCTCTTTACCATTTTTGGCTCATATAAGCCATATATATAGTATATGAACATAATATAGCCATTTGGGGGTGTTTGGGGAAGTTTTGGAACACTTTGGATCCGAAACTAGCCGTTAGAATTCAAATTCCGGATGAGGCAGTCGACTGGGGGTTTTGGGGCAGTCGGCTGGGTCTTCAAAAATTCATTCCGAAATTTATTTTTAACTCTCTGGCTCAGCCAGTCGACTGGCCTTCTTGGCCCAGTCGACTGGGTCAACAGGCAGTCGACTGGGTGGTTACCCAGTCGACTGGGCTGTTCAGCCCAGTTTCGACACAGTTCACTCTTTTGGTCATAACTAGAGTTCCGTAACTCGGATAAAGCCTTTCTTTAGCGTTTTGGAAAGAAGACTTCAAGCTCTTGATTTTACGAGTTTGAATCACTCTATTTGACCCATGTTTGAGTGCGATATGGTCGTTTGAATGTGACGCTTCATTTCGAACTTTTAACCCACTTGATGGTTTTTCGTGAAATCTTTTGGGATTTTTCCGAAATGACTTAGACACACTCCTAGGATGTCTTAGAAACTTATTAAGGTCCTTGATATTCCTAAAGTCAATATTGAGATCATAAAATGTTTTTCCAATTTAAACAAATTCTCATGTTTTAACAATTTTATTCAAAGCTTTAACATGCATCTAGAATCCATTTCAAGTGATATGAGTTAAGTTAATGGTTCTAGGACGACATCTTTGTTGAGTTCTTCCATAGCTTATGAAAGCTTGAACTAACTCAACTTTAGCAAAGACTAAATGATGTTCATAGTCTAATGCTAATGATGAAAGGACTCATGAATGATATACATGATCCTATATGCTATATGATCAAGAGTTGAGCTTTCAAATAAGTTATTTCAAAAATAACTTTACATTTAATCTAGCACTCACCCAAGACTATTTTACCCATTTCTTTGATCTTCAATTCCTTTAAGCTTTGGGTTGATGTCTCCATCCTTGTCTCTAATGTCTTTTGAGCTCTAAGCACCTTGCTTGATCTTCTCATGGATCCACTAGCTCTCTTGAGTTTATCTTTAATCAATAACCTATTAAGCATAACTCAAGTAGACATTAAATTCACAACATTCAAATGTTTGTTATCATCAAAATGTCATGTTTACCTATGGTGGAAAACCTTGGGTCAACAAACCCTATATCTGGTGAATATAATGTATATAGAATGCACTTTGATGTATATAAGTCGTGGTCATATCATAAAACCAACCCCCGAACAATTTGGGCATCGCAAGCAAAAATAGGCAAAAACATGCCAAAGTTACGCTTCAAGCGTAGGTCCAAGCATACCTCCAAGAGTAAAAATGTGTTTTCCAGCCACTTTTTGAAACTGAAAGCGTAGGCTACCGCGTAGGTATTTTTGTCAAAACCACTTTTCTTTACAACTACGCCAAAATGGCTCTCTTGAACCCACGATACATTTTTCTTGAAGTAACGACTTCGGAAAATGTCGTTTTCGCCCTCCAGAAGACATTTTTCCTCAATATACTCACTTTCGTGCTTCACTTGTATTCTTCATTACTTTAATTCTTGATTCTGCTTTTAATGAAACTTATTGATGTGATTAACACCAAACCAACCTATCTAACTCTCAACAAGGTTATTATCTAAAACATGTCATCTATAAATAATTACAATAAATGTTCTTACAATCTCCCCCTTGGTATTTCTGAGACAAAACCATGTTTTACAATATAACCTCACAAATAACAACATAACATCTATACCTATGAACACACACCGAAAAACATAGATATAAACTATCACCTTGCTTTCATGACGGTCTACCAATCCTGTAACCATAACAGTGATCAAACCATTAAACGCAAGTGTGGAAAACAAATAAAAAATGATCAGAATAAAAACACAATATCCATGTAAGCATAATGATCATAAAACACATACTTTTTTTCCCCTTACTCAATACTTCTCCCCCTTAAACAATTACTCCCCCTTACTCAATACTTCTCCCCCTTAAATCATTACTCCCCCTACTCAATATTTCTCTCCATTTTTGTCACTAAAATGACAAGGAACAATAAAAACAAACAAAACACATGAGAGAAACAAGGGAAAGCCTCAAGATGAAAACATAGGGAAAGGATCACATATGAGACTCTAGAGATTCTAAGGCAAGCACTAAATACTAAGATAAAGTATTCTAGAATATTATATCCAGATTCTCGAGTAACAAAAATCTCTACAATGCATGATCTTAATACAAATGCATGAATTCAAAATGCAAAATAAAATTTTTTTTTGTTTTTAGAAACATGTGAGTATGGCAGTATAGACAATGAGCTAATTATTAACACATCATATTCGTATATTTGACTTAGCCACTATACATTTGATAGTGAAGAAAATCAGCATACGTACCTTGTAGTCATAAGTAGTCACAAGACAAGCTTTACATAGCATTTGCATACATGAAAAAATATTCAGGTGCAAGCAAACAACTAAGATGAAAGCAATACGTACAAATTCTAAAAATCTCCTCACTAATCATGATGATACATCAGTCCAAAACCTAAGCTAGAAGTCAAATCATTAACTTGGACCTTATTGCTTGTTAAAAAACAAAATACCCCATCATCACACAATTTATTCCTTTCATCTTTTCAAATTTTTCGCCATATCCCTTCTTATCTTTCTAAGCTCCGGACTTTCCAGCGATGATTTTTAGTCCCGACCAACTGGGCCTGAGCTTCTTCCATGGGATTTATGCTCATTAGTCTTCTCCCCTTTTTACGCAAACACTCAATGTTTACTGAGGCAAGAGGCCCGATTACTCAGATTGAAGAATTACTTTTTGCATTTTTATATTTTAAACATCTCATTCTTTCATCTTTTCAAGATCACGACGATATTCATAAGCTTGCAAAAGGTATTTCAAACCATAGATCAATCTAGCATAGCTCATGAACCTATATATCACTTCAGATTAGATGAAAAAAAATAAAAGTTTCAACAAGTTTTACATTCATCTCCGAAGTAAACAAGCACCCAAAGTTACTGAGTTCTAAAAATAATACTTAAGCATATCAAGTGAATAACTCATATCTTCAGGTCAGACTAACAACTCCAATTCTCATAAGCATAACAAGAAAAGTAAACATGAGAATATAGTGAAATATGATAACCATTTATACCGTTAGCCAAGCTCAACAAGCTAAGAATTTTTCTATTTTATAATTTTTTTTTTGTCATAATGATGCATGCATGAATAATCCTAACAGTAGAAAACCATGATGCATGCATAATAAAATAAAATAAATAAACATGGAAATAATACAAAATGCATGATAATGTATCAATTCTAGGATGAAAGATAATGCAAGATATTCCTAGAATGATACATATGAAGACATCTATCCTAATGATAACATGCCACCAGATTTTCTAAGATGCATATGCTTTTGAAAATCTAATGGTTTTGTAGAGATATCTGTTGACTAAGAATCTGTGGATATATACTCGAGACCTTTCTCAGAATTAAAGTCATGTGCTAGACATGAAGTATGAGAAATCAAACAATGAAATTCATCTTTTCTAACCATCATTTGTTTAATTTTCGGTGCTCTATTTGCTAGCCTAGTCAACCTCTTCACCCCTTCACTCAACACCCGAATTTGACTTTCAACATTAGGCCTTCTCTGATTTCAATGTTACACTTCTTACCTTTGAACACACAGGACGAATGTGACCTTTCACTCCACAGTGATGACAGACAGGGATAAACCTTTGAAAACCATTGTTCGAACCCTTATTGACTCTAGAAGTAAAGGGAGGCTTACCCTTAACAGGTTTTCTGACATAAGATCGAGCATTAACATTCCTATCAGACTTACCTTGAGAAGAACTAGATATTACTTGGGAAACCTTAACAAAGGTTGTTTTAGAAACAATGTTAGGATTACTCATTCCTTGGTTTACTTTCACCCTCTTCATCCGACTCACTTGAACCCTCCTCAGTGATTTTCGAAGCTATGTCCTTCGCTTTTTTGCTACTTGACTTTTTAGAGGATTGAGCACATATCTCCATCTCATATGATTTCAAATTACCCGCCAACTCTTCAAGTTTAATTTCCTTGAAACTCGTGATTTCAAATATGATGGTAACCTTAGACCGAAAATGTTCAGGCAAAGATCTAAGGATTTTCTTCACAATGGTCGTCTCGCAAATAGGCTCTCCTAGATTGTGACAACTAGTTTCTATGTCAATTAACCTAGCCTTAAAGTCACCAAAAACTTCATCCTCCTCCATCCTAAGCTATTCAAATTTTGGATTTAGAATTTGGAGTTTAGATTGTTTAACTTTTGAAGTTCCCTCATGAGTTACCTGAAATATGTCCCAAGCTTCTTTAGCAATCTCATATGTGGCTATTCTCTTAAACTCACTCATAGTCACCGCATTATACAACGCATTCAAAGCTTTTGAATTCCAACTAGCACTATTTAATTAAGCAGTAGTCCACTCACTCGATGGTTTTACCCTAGATTTATTGTTAACAACATCTTTCATAGTAGGTGGTGAATATCCTACCTCTATGGCCAGCCAAGCTCTCTCATCTAGTGATTTAAAAAACGTCATCATTCTCACTTTCCAATACGTGTAATTTGAGCCATCAAACAAAGGAGACCTAGATATAGAACCTCCTTCACGAGCTACATCCATCGTCTAAGTTCAAGATCTAACCATAGGTAGTTAAGCTAAAATGGGGCAACCACACTCTGATACCAATTGAAATTACCTAGACGATCAATGAAAACAACTTAGAGGGGGGTGAATAGACTTTTTGTGGATTTATTGACAAATTAATAATAATTGCAGAAAAAGTCAATTTTAATCCAATTATCTATCAAGATAAATCATGCAAAGAATAATCTAAGTACAGAAAATAAAGCAATAGAGACACGCGATATTTTTATGTGGAAAACCTTAGAAATACTCTAAGTAAAAACCACAGATACACTCGGGTATCGATGCACAATAAATCAAAGAATTTATATAGACTCTATGAAAACAGTACTTACAACTGATGTAATCTGTTATTCTTCACTCGACTTCTGAAAATTTAGATTCACCGCGCTCCACGAAGCTCCCGCTCTACTCCATACCTTGACGACACTATTTCTCAATAGATTAAATAACCATGAAGCTTCTTGCTCTGATCTCTGCACTCAAACGGCTCCATTTCACAAACGGATCAACGCAACCAAGTTGCAATCAGCGGTGTGTAGATTTTTCAGAATCTATATGATTCAATCGTGCATAAGATCGTCGATGTAGAAGCATGATAAAATCAACTCCAAGCAAGAGAGAACTAGAAGAATCACTCAATGATATTTTATCTCTCTATATCAATATCTCTGTAGAAGAATATGAACGATAAAATACTGCAGAGATCTCTCAAAGACGTGCCTCCTCTTGATGTAGACTAGGGTATTTATAGACAAAGATGATCCAAATCCTAAGTTTGTCATTTCTCATAATTTCACATCCAAACCCTATATTATGGCGAATATAATGTATATAGAACGCACTTTGATGCATTTAAGTCGTGGTCATATCATAAAACCAACCCCCAAACAATTTGGATATCGTAGGCAAAAATAGGCAAAAACTTGCCTGCATGGCTTACGCTTCAAGCGTAGGTCCAAGCATACCTCCAAGTGTAAAAATGCGTTTTCCAACCACTTTTTGAAACAGAAAGCGTAGGCTTACGTGTAGGTATTTTTGTTAAAATCACTTTTCTTCACAACTGCGCTAAAATGACCCTCTTGAACCCACAATACTTTTTTTTTGATGTGACGGCTTCGAAAACTGTCATTTTCGCCCTCCAGGAGACATTTTTACTCAATATGTTCACTTTCGTGCTTCACTTGTATTCTTCAATACTTCAATACTTGATTCTGCCTTTGATGAAGCTTATCGATATTATTAACACCAAACCGACCTATCTAACACTCAACATGGTTATTGTCTAGAAATGCCATACATAAACAATTACAATAAATGTTCTTACAAATATGGTAGCATGTAGTTTATTGTTGTGGTTCTAGACTAGGCAGGATGAGATGAAGGTAAGGTTTACCTTGAGATGATTTCATTTGCTTAGCAAAGGAAATAGGAAAATTGCAGATAGAAGTAAAGGCTCAACATGATAGTCGTGACTGGATTATTTCTCATGAAAACCAAAGGTGAATTAGCTAAGTGTAGAGTTATACTCATATCTTAAGGATTTTGCAAAATTATACATTGTTGGAGGCTATAAATATTAAAGCTACACCAACAACTTGTTAAGCTTGTAGAGTTGATGGTAGTTTAACATGGTGACACAGTAGGTGAGGCCCTATGTCGTACCTTGCTGCCATTACCATAATTAAAATGGAAATACGCGTTGAATCAAAAGAAGGCCCCACATGAAGGGCGTGTTGAATAATTTAAAATTTAAAGTTACAACTTCTCTAGCAGATTAAATTGTTATCCTTAGTAGTATTTAACAAACATAAAGGAGCTAATACCCATCCAAAGAAAGGAAGAATTTTCAAGATGTCATATTTATGACCAAACCAAGCCTTTACTACCCCTTCACGTTCTTATGGACCTCTCCCTAAATGCTCCATCCTTGACATAACAAAGCCTCCTGCTATGTATTTCTAACCTTCAACTGATTAGATCTATCCTCCAAGGCATCATCAAAGACCTAGAGAACTGCAAAAAGTGAGAATGAGAATGGTCAACATTAAACCCAGGACAGTTTAACCATTGTGTTATTTTTTATAGTTTTTAGGGGGGGTGGGGTGTTATTTTAGAAAGCATTTTTTTTCTTTTGAATTCTGTACTATCAAGATGAGATAGCACATTAATTTTATGGCCATAATTTCTTTTGTTTGCCATGTACGAACTGCAATAAAATGTTTCTCAAGTCCAGAGGAGGACCATCTAACTTTGAGTACTCTATATCGGACTTCTGATGAGTTCTTGGAGAAGAATAAGATTTGAAACAATAGAGAGAAAATGGAAATAAATCTGAGAAAATGTTGTAAGGAAAATTTAATAAATAGTCGCTCCTTGAAGCACGCCCGTTATATTCACAGGATGACTATAAACTT
The DNA here is from genome assembly GCA_963922005.1 of Cornus suecica. Classification (NCBI taxonomy): domain Eukaryota; kingdom Viridiplantae; phylum Streptophyta; class Magnoliopsida; order Cornales; family Cornaceae; genus Cornus; species Cornus suecica. The sequence goes on along the minus strand of OY998246.1, from coordinate 30,265,796 downwards.
ATTGTCGGGTTTAAAGCAGTATATCTAAATCCCATGTGTTCTTATTTAGATTAGTTAGTCCTATCATATTTTGTTTTACCTCGTATTGTTATTGAGAAGAGGGAAGTGCAAGCGTGTCATCACATCCGGACCCCTCAAAATTTGTTTCATCTTTTATTCGACACTAAATAAGATACCTAAAACTGGGTCTCTATGTCATTCTCTAACTGATAGTGATATATTTTTTAGATTCTCTACATGTGCATTCTATTTATTTTCTTACACTTGTTCCAGTCAAATTTGGTGAACATTATATTATTTTTTCAATATATTTTTTAAAAAAATTATTTTTTCTTGCAGTCAGATTCGGGCAAATGTTGAACAAATGAGTCTACGTGTTACTTATTGTGGAGATGACATGCTGCAGTTCCGCAGATGCCTTACTGATGCCTTTTTCCTTAATGTTGCTTTGGAGGGCTTGGAGTTTCTCTAGAGCTTGGAGGGCATGCTACTTAAGATCTTCATTTGGGCATTAGGGAACAAATCATGCTAAGGTATACTTCACGAACAGAGCTAAGTTGGGCATCAGTGGATCCTCTAGTTAATCCTTATACCGCTTTCACCAAACCTACTAGTACCTTCAAGAAAATTGTTACCAAATTACTTCACAGCCCTCGACCTTCCTCTCTTAAAGAATATATCCAAGCCTTCCGATTTGACCAATATTTTATTCCTGCTACGGAACAAGAATAACTTTTTCCTTTGAAGTTACCTCTAGATCTCCCTAGCCAATGGCAACAACAAGGTTTTACTCACCTTCACTTTGGAGCCATTCAACTTGCTCTTTCCTTCCATGGGTGAAAAGGCCTTCCAAATACTTCTAGGATTGCCTTGATTGATACCCGATTTCACCACTATCAACATGTTTGTATTGCAACTGTCCAAACCACCTTGAACGCAGGTACTGTTGTGTTCACTTTCTTCCCAAATTTCAATATGCCGTTAGCAGATCCCCATCTGTTAAGCGCCTTGAAATTCCAGATTCAGATCGGTGGAGCCACCCAGGTTTCCACAACATTTGATACTACCCTCCATTGCCAAATGGCTTATAGACTCCAAAACCATGCTATGGATATGTTTATCCACTCCTCTGCTTCTGAAGATGCCCTTCTGATTACCGTAAACACTTCCCACCAAGCCACATGTTCCCACATCCCAAAACAGTTATCCCGACAAGGCCTTCTTAAGCTTCTCCCAGACTCTTGGGTTACAGCTTATGAGAAAACCCACCAACAGCCAAAACCTATATAGCCCACTAACCCCACTTTCATCATCAGATCTGATAAAACTGTTCAGATCTCTTTTCCCAAAGACCAAAACCATACTACCTCTGTATCCACTGCACTTCCCATCTTTTCTTCAAGACTCCCTAAGATCTCTATGATTTATCCTTCCAACTTTAAATCCAAAGTCCCTATCAAGTTCATCCAAGTCTCATGTGTTCCGATCTATTACTTCCAAGATCCAATCACTGGTCACAAATTCTTCGATATTTGTGATTGTGATGATTGCCTCTATGCTGAAGAAGATGATGACCAGCCCAAAGGTAAATCTAAAAGGAAATCTTCCTAACAAGCCCTTCGGGAAAGATACGAAGCAGGCGATCCAAATGTTGATCTCCTTGGAGAACCATCTGGTAAATTTGATTACTATGTCCAATATGGTAAATCAAAGATGCAACCAAAGATCATGCCTTCCTCTTCTAAGCCTCTTCCTAAACCAATGGAACCTCCTTCACCACCTCCTCCTCTTTATTACATGTTCTCCCATTCTTCCTCTTGGAATGAAAAAGATTTTCCCCCGCTCCACTTCCATGATCATAATGAGAAAATTACCCACCAATACAAAATCCCAGATCCTAAGATTATTTAACCTGATGGATCTATAAAGTCTATTTATGTAACAGAAGCAGCCATAAATTGGCAATCCGCTAACTCCTTGCCCCAGAAGGATTAAAATTAAAAAACTACTTCCTTCCATGGATTACCTAGCCAAACATGTTCTCTATTGAAAGTTTGGCTACCATCAGATAGGCTATTATCCAGTCTTCATGTGCCGAATCTCATACCTAGTTCCTTACTAAATGTAATCATCCTCTTTGGAAGAAACCCAACTCCCTGGTCCAATCAGTGCACCTCAGCAGTTCTCCACCTCAAGGCTATCTCCAAAACGTTTCCCCCATTGAACATTCTTGTTGATGGTAAAAGAATCCACTAGACTGATGCTTCTGATTATTTATGGGGAGCCATTCTCCTTGAGGAACTCTCTGATTAGAAAATAAAGATCTGCGGACACAAAAGTGGTGCATTTTCTCAAGCGGAACTCCATTATCACTCCACTTACAAGGAGATCCTTGCCATCAAATGAAGCATTAAGAAGTTTGAATTTTATTTAATTGGCCATCATTTTTTAATTGAAACTAATTTAATGAGTTTTCCTCACATGCTTCAGTTTAAACAAAAACACCTTCCCAAAGCCCAACTCCTTCGATGGACAAATTGGTTTTCTCAATGGTCGTTCGATGTCGTTCACATTAAAGGGAAAAATAATATCCTCCCAGATTTTCTGTCATAGTTGAAAAAAGAAATCAATCATGTTTCTCCTAGCCTATGTTTTCCTATGATCCCGTGTTCCGAACCTAGTAATTTGAGTCGTCTGAGTCAATCTGAGTCATCTTCTGCGGAATTGCCAGTATGGAAATGGTTTAGGTGGACTCTGTAGGTAGGATGATCTGGATAGTCCGGGTACTAGGAGTATTCAGGGTGAAATTTATTGAGCAAATAGCGAATGCAGAAATGTCAGTCTTCTAGATAGGCTTCAGAAAACCTAGGCTAGGAAAATGATGCAGGGGGATCCGAGTCAGACGATGCTGAGCTGTCAGATTGCTCATTGATGGCGCTGGATTACCTGGAGAGGGAGGATCAGCGCAAGGATGGCAAGAAATCGTGATCTAGCCTAATTTGGGCCAGTTTCCGTGCATGCGTCCGTTTTTTGGCCATAACTAGAGCTACGAGTGTCGGATTTGCTCCCGTGACCCCAATTCGGAAAGCTAATCTCGACGCGGACGTCGTGGCCACCGAGCTACGCTCTGTGCACATCGTTTTGAGCCCCAAATCAGCTGTTTTACTTTTAAAATCTTTAATTTTTGTTAATTTTTGTTATTTATGGTAATCTTTTATTTACCAATTAGGAGGTGATTCTGAACCCGATTTGGGCCAGATTTTTGACAATCTTTTTATTTTTTTTCGTATTTTGTTTTGGTAGGACTTTTAGGTTTTGCTATTTTTGGCAAAAATCCCATTATGGTTCGATTTTCAGTTATTTAAACCCGGCTTATGGGTTGTTTTTTATTCATTCTTGATTATAAACAATTATATAAAATTCCAGAGTGTTCTCTGAATTTTTGGGTCGAAATTCTCTTGTTTTTCCCTTGCAAAATACCTATTGCATTAGCCTACAGAATAATCTCTATTTTGTCCGGCATCAATTGGTATCAGAGCTCAGCATATTCCTGAGGCGGTATTTCCATCAGTTTTCGATGGCTAATAATCGTGGTCGTGGTCGTGGTGGTCGTCGTGGGAAAGTTCCGATTGAGGAAATCCCGTACCGTGATCGTAACGTTCAGGATGTTATGATTGAGGATTTGCAGAGGCAAGTGGCATAGTTAACCCAGCGCCTGGCGGCGCAGGAAATCGGTAATCATGATGTGCAAGATTTTGATACCGACAATTCCACCTTCGAAAATCTGTATCACAATCAGTACCGTCATAGAGATCTCGGCTTCAAAGTAGACCTGCCCGAGTTTTCTGGCACGTTACAAGCCGATTGCTTTATTGATTGGTTGAATGAAATAGAACTAATTTTCAATTATAAAGAGGTCCCGAATCGTGTCAAAGTGAAATTGGTGGCCATCAAACTCAAGGGTAGAACATCTGCGTGGTGGGAGTAGTTGAAACGTTCAAGAAACAGGCAGGGCAAGGCCAAGATCACTGATTGGGAGAAGATGAAGAAGAAGATAAAGAGTCACTTCCTTCCCTTTGGCTATACCCAAACCCTGTTTCAGCGACTTCATTCGTTGAGACAAGGGATGAGATCCGTGGAAGATTATACAGAGGAGATTATCACTCGGAATGATCTAACTGAGACAGAAGAACAGATGGTAGCCCGATATTTGGGGGGTTTACGACAACCTCTCCTGGATGCCCTCAGCCTTCACTCGCTGTGGACAGTTTCTGAAGCCTACCAACGTGCCCTTGCTATAGAGAAACAACAGAATAGATGACCCGTCATCATTAACGACCAAAGCAGTAGGCCATCTCGCCCTCAAGAATCCCATCCTCCACAACAGCCACCAAAGGGTAATCCTAACCCTTTTATTAAGTGTTTTCGATCTGGTGAACAGGGGCATATAGCAACCCATTGCAGGAAGCCTGCCAGTCAGACGGGCAAAAATCTACTGCTTGAGGAAGGCATGGAAGATGAGACCGAGGAGGTTGGAGAGCCAGTGTATGACGAAGAAGGAGATGAGGATGTGTTATATGGAGACGGCCATGAAACTCTGGTCATTCGTAAGAGCCTACTGACTCCCAGAGGCGATTCCGAAGATGACTGGTTGAGAACCAATATTTTCCACACGACCTGCACCGTGGCCGATAAAGTCTGCAAGATGACTAGTGACAGTGGCAGTTGTGAGAACGTAGTCTTTGAAGACACTGTCCGAAAATTGCAATTGAAGACAGATCGTCACCCCAAGCCGTACAAATTGTCCTGGCTGAATAAAGGAAGTGAGGTAACAGTAGATAGACGATGCTTAGTGTCTTTTTCTGTTGGCAAGAAATATTTCGATAATGCTTGGTGTGATGTAGTGTCCATGGATGCGTGTCATATACTGTTAGGCAGACCTTGGCAATATGATCGAAGTGTGGTACATGACGGACAGAAGAATACATATTCCCTTAGCATCAAAGGGAAAAAGATTGTGTTGCCACCTCGTCGGGAAGGACCCAATCCCACCCCGGTTGTCAATAGTAACAATTTGTTTTCTATGTCCAGGTTTTTGGTTGAAGTTGAGCGTGAACATGTAGTTTATGTTTTACTGCCTTGTGGAAATAGTGCAAGAGGTGAGGTTCCAGAATTACCCACGGAGATCCAACAGTTGCTTTCGGAATTCTCTGATTTGATGCCAGAAGACCTTTCTCCTGGACTGCTGCCTATGAGAGATATTCAGCATCAGATCAACCTAATTCCGGGCTCGAGTTTGCCCAATAGACCAGCATACTGCCTCAGCCCAAAGGAGGCTGAAGAGTTGCAGCGACAGGTAGTAGAGTTGCTGGAGATGGGCTACATCCGTGAGAGTATGAGCCCATGTGTCGTTCCTGTCTTGCTGGTGCCAAAGAAAGATGGTTCCTGGTGCATGTGTGTAGACAGCAGAGCCATCAACAGAATTATGGTGAAGTATAGGTTTCCCATTCCCCGCCTGGATGACATGCTAGATCAACTGTCCGGTTCAAAGGTCTTCTCCAAAATTGACCTTAAGAGCAGATACCACCAAATCCGAATAAGGCCTAGAGACGAGTGGAAGACGGCGTTTAAGACGCAGCTTGGGTTGTATGAGTGGATGGTCATGCCATTTGGACTGTCCAATGCGCCCAGCACATTCATGAGATTTATGCGTCAAGTTTTAGAGCCTTTCATGCAGAAATTCGTGGTAGTCTACTTCGACGATATCCTTATTTATAGCCCTATATGGGCCTCACACTTTGATCACCTCCGTGCAATTTTTGACATGCTCAGGAAGGAGCGCCTGTTTGTTAATCAGAAGAAGTGTTCTTTCTTCACTACTACTGTAACTTTTCTGGGTTTTGTTGTGTCTACTGATGGTGTTCATGCAGATCAGTCGAAGATAGATGCAGTCTTGGAGTGGCCCCAGCCAAAAACCTTGCATGATGTCAGGAGTTTCCATGGGTTTGGCATCTTTCTACCGCCGCTTCATCCGAAATTTTAGCACCTTGATTACTCCTATCACAGAGTGCCTCAAGGGACGTGATTTCCACTGGTTTAAGGAGGCAGAAGCCAGCTTTCAACTAGTCAAGCAGAAGATGACAGAGGCACCGGTGTTGGCACTCCCTGATTTTTTGACAAAGTGTTTGAGCTGAATTATGATGCATCTGAAGTTGGCATTGGTGGTGTTCTAATTGAGGAAGGGCGACCCATAGATTTTTTCAGTGAGAAACTGTCGGGATCCAAGAAGAATTACTCCACCTACGACCTAGAGTTCTACGCCATCGTTCAGTCCTTTAGTCATTGGTGTCATTACCTTGTGCATAAGGAATTCATCCTTCTTACTGATCATGAGGCCCTGAAGTACATCAATGGTCAACACAAGCTGAGCAGACGACATGTCAAATGGGTGGCGTACTTACAAGAGTTCACTTTTTCCCTGACGCACCTATCAGGGAACCTGAACCGTGTTGCAGATGCCCTTAGTAGTCGCACTTTACTCCTCACCACCATGAGTACCTGAGTCACAGGATTTGAAACTTTCACTGATTTGTATGCCACAGATCCTTCCTTTGGAAAGATCATTCAGGAGGTAACATCTGGTCATCGTCATGATTTCCTTTTATATAATGGTTATTTGTTTCGTGGGCTACAATTGTGCATTCCAGATTGTTCGCTAAGGCAACAGATTATTAGTGAACTTCATAATGAGGGTCACTTCGGGCGAGACAAGACATTGGCCTTTATTGCTTCTAATTATTATTGGCCCAAATTGACCAGTGACGTGGCTCACTTTGTGGAACGTTGTTATGTATGCCAAAGGTCCAAGGGTATTCTCACCAATGCAGGCCTTTACACCCCCTTATCGGTTCCTGTAGCTCCTTGGTTCAATGTCAGCATGGACTTCGTGTTGGGCTTACCCCATACCCAACGGGCCTGTGATTCTATTTTAGTTGTGGTTGACAGGTTTTCCAAAATGGCCCACTTTGTACCATGCAGGAAAACCATGGATGCTGCCCGAATAGCCCATCTTTACTTCAGGGAGATTGTGGGTCTCCATGGTGTTCCTCGATCCATCACTTCAGATCGAGACACCAAGTTCATCAGTAATTTCTGGAGGAGCTTATGGGGAAAGCGGGGCTCTTAGCTGAATTTCAGCAGCGCTTTTCACCCCCAGACGGATGGTCAGACCGAAGTGGTGAATCGGAGTCTAGGCAATCTGTTGAGGTGTTTAGCAGACACTAAACCCAAGCAATGGGATCTGGCATTACCTCAAGCAGAATTTGCCTACAACAGGTCAACGAGCAGAACCACAGGAATGAGTCCTTTTGAAATCGTCTATGGTCAGAATCCATCTGGAGTAATGGACTTAGCGCCCATTCCATGTGTGGGCCGTTTGCATCCTAGGGCAGATGAGTTGGCCCAACATCTTCGAGACATCCATGAGCAGGTGAAACTGGCCATTCACGAGAGCAATGACAAGTACAAAGCTCGAGCGGACAGTCATCGTCGTCAGGTATTTTCTGATGTTGGTGATTTTGTTTGGGTTGTATTAACTCATGATCGTTTCCCTGTTGGCGAGTATAATAAGCTTAAGGAGCGGAAGATTGGACCCTGTGAGATATTGTAGAAGATTAATGACAATGCATACAGGTTGCGTCTCCCTAGTCACTTGAAGACTTCTGATGCTTTTAATGTGAAACACCTGACTCCTTGCATTGCGGATTCTGCTGATGCTGCCATGAACTCGAGGGCGATTTCTTTCCAACCCTAGGTGACTGATGCAGGGGGATCCGAGTCAGACGATGCCGACTGTCAGATTGCTCATTGATGGCGCTGGATTACCTGGAGAGGGAGGATCAGCGCAAGGATGGCAAGAAATCGTGATCTAGCCTAATTTGGGGCAGTTTCCGTGCATGCGTTGGTTTTTTGGCCATAACTGGAGCTACGAGTGTCGGATTTGCGCCCATGACCCAAATTCGGAAAGCTAATCTCGACGCGGACGTCGTGGTCACCCACCTACGCTCAGTGCACATCGTTTTGAGCCCCAAATCCGCTGTTTTCCTTTTTAAATCTTTAATTTTAGGTAATTTTTGCTATTTATGGTAATCTTTTATTTGCCAATTAGGAGGTGATTCTGAACCCGATTTGGGCCAGATTTTTGGCAATCTTTTTATTTTTTTCCGTATTTTGTTTTGGTAGGACTTTTAGGGTTTTGCTATTTTTAGCAAAAATCCCATTAGGGTTCGATTTTCAGCTATTTAAACCCGGCTTGTGGGTTGTTTTTTATTCATTCTTGCTTATAAACAATTATATAAAATTCCAGAGTGTTCTCTGAATTTTTGGGTCAAAATTCTCCTATTTTTCCCTTGCAAAATACCTATTGCATTAGCCTACAGAATAATCTTTATTCTGTCCGGCATCAGAGAAACATGATTGATTTCTTCTTTCAATCAGGACAGAAAATTTGGGAGGATATTGTTTTTCCCTTTAATGTGAATGGCATCAAACGATTATTGAGAAAACCAATTTGCCGATCGAAGGAGTTGGGCTTTGGGAATGTGTTTTTGTTTAAACTGAAGCATGTTAGGAAAACTCATTAAATCAATGTCAATTAAAAAATGATGGCCAATTAAATAAAATTCAAACTTCTCAATGCTTCGTTTGATGGCAAGGATCCCCTTGTTAGTGGAGTGATAATGATGTTCCGCTTGAGAAAATGCACCATTTTTGTATCCGCAGATCTTTCTTTTCTGATCAGAGAGTTCCTCAAGGAGAATGGCTCCCCAGAAATAATGAGAAGCATTGGTCTGGAGGATTCTTTTACCATCAGCAGGAATGTTCAATGGGGGAAGGGTTTCGGAGATAGCCTTGAGGTGGAAAAACTGCCGGGGTGCACTGAGGGGACCAAGGAGCTGGATCTTTCTTGAGAAGTCTTGACAAAGGTTTTTTATATTGAGCAAGGTTTGGGATAAACTTAGCCATATAATTTACAATTCCTAAAAATTGTTGAATTTGTTTGGCCGAAAGATTATCATTAGGGAAATGGTCGAGTTGGGAGGCAATGTGATAACCTTTTTTGATACCGGTGCTTCATGCTCGATTATGAATCCATCCATCCTTCCTCACTCCTATTGGGAATCAGTGGATCCTAGAAACTCGTTGTGAAGGACATCAATAAATGCTGAGATGGTCGGGGCTTGGAACAGTTGAAGATTTTGATGGTATATACAGGTGCTAGCAACCCCTCATAGTGTTCTAAATTGCCAGTATTCGTGGCTCTTCAGCTATTATGCTTTTTGATATAGACTATTGCCGTTCATTTCTATGTTTTTTAAATTTGTCGCTCTCTCTTATCTAGTTTCACTTGAAATATGCTCAAATTTGTATTGCTTTAGATATTTAAAAGATCACGTTGTTGTTCCCTTCTCAATACAGCTCACCGTTTACCAAAATGGCAGGGTTTTGTTAAGTGGCCAGGTGGTGCAGATCCACCCTTCTTCTGTGTTATTTCGGTCAAAACCAGAGTGCATAATTTTTGACGAGATTGTTAGAACTAATCATAATTACATCCGCAATGTTACTCGAATTGATTATATGTGGCTACCTGAACTGGCTCCTCAGTACTACGCCGTTCAGGAGTAAAAACCTCTGGTGTCACTTCATAGGGGCAAGTAAGACTTATATTTAACCACTACTACATTTCATTGCACTGTAGTAGTTGATTGTAGACTAGTTTACTGTTACACTTGACTAGAATGCTAGCATGAAAATATTCTTCATGAGGTCTCTCACCTTGTTATGCATGAATATTGTCCTGGCTAAAGTAAAGTAGTTAGAAGCCGACTCTATCAGTATAAGTAGTTTGCTAGTGTGGGTTGCTACCTCCTGTTTCGATTTTATTAGCGTGAAGATGTTTGTCTTATTCAGATCTACGCACTAATCTAATCACACTATCCTGATTTAATATATTGAATCCACTAATATTCTGTATCTGCCAAAAACAATGCTATAGGGAAAAGAGGTATTTTGAGCACTGGTGACTTATGCAAGGTGTTTGAAGGGGGCTGAAGATAACATAGCGAGAGCTGGACTTTTTGTCAATGAATGCGATTGTGCTCCGTTATGTGTGTTACAGGTGGGGAAAGAACATCGGAATTTTGACAAGCCTCAGTGAAATGTTTTGTCACACCCCGCCATTCGTAAACCCAAATAGAGTCCACAAGTAGCGACACGCGACACCAAAAATAGATAAGGTTCAAAATAAATAATTTCTTAGACCACTTTTTAGAAAAAGAATATATTTCAAAATTCATATTAGGGGTAAAATAGTCATTTCAGACTTGAGAAAGTTATAAAAGTCGTTGAAATTCGAAAAGGAGTGAAAAGAATGAAATGGTGCTTCAAACGGACCATTCCAACGCCTCATGTTTGCCCAAGGGTAAATCAGTCATTTCAGGGGCAAAATCAAAATTTCAAAGATCGCCTATCTAAACCCGACATAGGAGAGATAGTAGGATCAAACGGAACGTGATTTGAGCCAACGAGGTGAGGGATATGAATTTTCAAAGTTGGGAAGAAAATCTGCAAAAAACTGATGGAAGGTGAACGGTAGCCTTACGGCTACTGGTCTGCTGCAGATTTGAGAAGTAAAGCTTTGAGGCAAAAATGTGATTTTTCGCATACGGCCTCTATTTTCGATGCTACAGGTCCCAAAATTTCATAAAAAATGTAAAAGTGAGTTTTTAGTTTTCAAAAACCGAAAATAGTTGTCGGGGCCCGGTGAGGCGCTGAAAATGTAATGTTCTCTAAAACATTTGCGAGGATGAGTTTGGAAAATGTATAAAAACTGAATTTTTTTGAGTCAAGACTCACATAACACGTGTATTCATATCCCAATCTCATCACTCGGTTTGAAAATTTAAAACCGAAACTCAAAAACTTGTAAAACTTAAATATTTAAAGAAAACTACATTATTTAGTCAAATAAACACAAAGTTTTATCGAATCTCCAAAATATACATGTTTTGTAGTTAAGGCTAACACCCTAGCCCGCCAAGATAGTAGATACATGCCCTTGTTCACTTTAGATACAAAAGTATACAAAATATAGCGTACTTTGGGCTAGAAAAACACTAAGCGTTCAAAATACACAAAAAAAGACTTAATGCTTCCGTCGCCAACCCGGATCTCCTAAAATCCATCCTTCGCAACGTCATGACCTGAAAAATATTAAATAAGGGGTGAGCTTCAACTAGCTCAGTAGGAGATGCTTCCCCACATCGATCTCGGCCGTCCGAGCGGTACACACCCAACCCCGTGTGCATGCTACTATCCTAGGTCGGTCCAATTGTCCCAAATGGCACGTGTGCCAAATCCGGGACCCCAATCATACCCACAAACAACCCCAAGCATGCTTGCAACATTTATCACATAAAATCGAAATAAATAAAATAAATAGTAAAAAGGAAAAAAAATCACAAAGCATAGCGATGTAAATGATATGCCAAACAATGCAACTCTAGACTTAAGAGGGTGACCGGGTATATTGTCGCCATAGTACTATCAACCACGAGGATTTTATCAACTCGTGAAACAACACCGTGTTCGGATCGAGTCCTCCCACGCCTCCCTGATTCCCGGATTACTAGTCCGCCGGTAGGGAGAGACACCGCCTGGCCAGTTGTTGCGACTACCCGAGGTTACTTACAAGGCAAACCGAGACATGTGACTGATAACAAAATAAACTTAATGTAGCAAGGGGTGTTTGAAACTCAACGTGCCTCAAAATACAATCAATGTTCAACATGAATGCATCAACATATATTAATGTAAACTTTAAGCATACTACTCACAACTTCACTAGATAGCCCAACTAGTAACAATATCAACATAGCAGGCAACATATCAACATATTCAAAGTATGTTTCTAAGTTATACCAACTCAAGTTCGCGTCATTAAACGCTCACTTTGACGCACACACCCACGTAACCGAAAAAGAAAGTGGTTCGTCATTCCCCTACCTCAAGTCCAACGCCAACTAGTCCGCAAGAGCAAGCAAACGAGTTCCCAAAAGCTAACCAAAAAGTCTCCTACAGGCTGCTCCAAATCTGCAAAATTGCTTCAGATTACCAAGTATCAATCAAGGAAACTAATTAGGCTCAAGAATATGGAATTGCCAAGATTTATCAAGGTTGGGAACCAAAGCCTTTCATAAAGATTTATGAGTACAAAGTGAAGGTTTGAAATGGATAATAGCTCAAAGTGACTCAAGAACTTTCAAGAAGATTTCATTAATCATCCAAATGAACAATAGAATAAGAATTTTCAAGAATAGTGTCAAGCTACCAACATGTCAATAAATAAGAAGATTGTGATCAATGGTAGGGTCTTTATTAAAAACAATAACAATTAAAAACTAAAACCAAATTCAAAGGCTTACAAATGAATTCTCAAGGAATATGGAATTTAGGATTTATAATGAAGAAAATCTCAAAATGGCACAAAATTTCCCCAAGCTACCAATAATCATTATAGTGGGAATGGAGTCACAAGAATATATTTCAATAAGCATTATCATCAATGGAAGCAAATTTTCAAAGCTTGTAGAGAATTTCCAAAGTTTCACAAGTTAGGGTTTATGAGAATAAAAGCTCAAAATCAATGGAACTCACCAAATAAAGCTTCCAAGAATGTGTTGTTGCAAAGGAGAGCTCACCCGTTCCTCTTTTCAAGATCTTTAGGAAGAGAAAAATAACAATCCAAAATTAGCCACGAGATTTTCAAATAATGAAATTTATGAAATTTCTTTGAAAGAATGCTCATAAAAAGAGAGATCCCTTGGAGTCAATAGAAAGACTAGAGAATGAGGAACATTTATGTAGTTGAAGCTTTCTTCAATTTCACAAGCAAAAGGAATAGAAAGTTGCAAAACTTGAAGATAGGAAGAGAAAGCTAAGGGGCTACCGAACAGGGGTGTATGGGAGCTGCAGAACAGGGGTGTTTGAGAGGGGGATGAAGGGTCTTGCAAAGTGCCAACAATCATCAATACACGTGTCTATATGAATGTCCAAATTTCCATCATTTACCCTTTCCATCCAAGGGCCACAATTGAAGGAGAATGAGATGAGATGGTAGGGATTTATGTGGTGTTGACACATCACCTCTCTCTAGATTTCTCTTCACAATTCTTCTCTAAAATGACCTATTTTGCCCCTTGACCAAAGTAGCTAAGGAAGAGAGGTAGGGAGAAAAAAGACCATCCACTCTTTATACTAGTCTAAGTTACCCCAACAAGATCAACTTATTTACCACTATGACATGCTCTTATAGCCAATTGTTTTGTAGGATAAACACTTAGAAAAATTTTCATAAGTCTCCACATAACTCTTAAACTTTAAATTAATCCCCACGATCAATCGTAAGCTCAAAAATCACGAAACAAATTTCTAAATTCCTTATTTGGTATAACGAAGTGAATGCAACTTTCGGTTTCAAAATCCAACACTCCGGGGACCTGTTTCCACTACACGCTTTTTCTAGGTTCCCGGGTTGTCAGATAGCGAAAACATTAAAATGAAATCAAATCCGTTTTCTAAAAATTTCCAAAATTTAAATCTAACATATACGGCATATAGGAAAGCATTTAACACTATTTCTTATAATAAAATAAAATAAAATAAATATTCGCGAAAAATTAACTCATAATTTCAGGAAAATTAACGGGACGTTACATGTTTTTTGTCCGCTTATCATTATTGCAGTTCAATGCGAGAGTATTGTTGGTAAACTATGTTTACACTGGAAGACCAATGGTTGTTCTTCATTACATATTCATATCTTATTTTTCTATGTTAAAGTCTGATAATTTTTTATTTCTTTCTATGTCAAAGTCTGATGATTTGTAAATATGTTTTGGTGAGGGGTGTCCAATTTCTTGCAGCTCTGGCAGAGTTGATGAATTGGTATATTTTTCAAGCCTAAAGGAGCAATATGAGATTGTTATTCATCATTATATTCAGGTGTTTCTCTCCATTTCTTTTGCTCTCTTTGGATAACACTGTTAATGTATCATCTGTTGTCACTGCTCATAATTTTCTCCTTAACGGCTTCAATTTAATTTGCTCCTTACTAGTGTTATTGTCCAGCATTTAAATTTCTTCAATCAGTGATACAACTCTTTTGAAGACTTTTGTTGATCACTGTTGTGGTCTGTTGATGGTTGTCTTATGTAAAAAATGGGAAATCGGGTATGAATGGATGATATTGCAATAACAAAAGGATTGGTCTGTCAAGTTTGAAGACCCACATTTTAGTTTGAGTGCAGCCACTTCCAATAATAATGCCCATTGCGCAACGTCAAGTGTATACCTTCTGCATGTTGATGCCAGCACTTGCCAAGTCTTCTTTAATGGTTGTCTGTGTCTGGATTACAACTTGCCTTTTGGAGCGAAACAGTTAGTATATGCATCTCATATGTTAGGTGTCCGTTATTCCCTAGAAGTAATTGTACATGGTGCTTTAGGGCGCTATAGTAGTGATTTTGTGACACAGGGCCTAGATAAAGGTCATATTGCATTCCCATTAAAATAGGAGTATATGCTTTAATATATTGGGGAAGAAAGTGAATACTATCGTGCCAGCATTTAAGGTAGTTTGGACAGTCGCTATGAAGTAAGCATTTCAAGAAATGGAAGCCCAAGAGGTTGAGGTCTTCATTTTTCTTTAAAGGAAGGGTAATGAAGAACTCTGGGTTTTTCCACAAGGGATGGTCACATTTGGTAAGGAAGTGAGTGTGTGAATCAGCACAGGAAGTTAAAAGCTTGCAAGATGACACTTAGAAGAACCACACAGGAATTATGACGTTTGTCTTGCATTTTCTGAGAGTGACTTTTGCCTTATCTTTTAGTGCAAAAATGGGGGAATCGGAGTAAAACTAAGGAATTAATTGTTGAAAAATCCCTAATGGTGATTCTATATACCAAGGATTAACACTTATATGAGAGAAACAAACTTTTATTCAAAACTCACACTTTTCAAATACAAAGTTTTCTCTCAATTTTCTCACACCCCTCTATTATTTTCCTAGCTTTTAGCTTCTTATTCTACAACTACACAACGCATCTCTATTTATAGGCATACAAAAATAATAAAGAAGCTTTGAATGTTCAACCTGTACGTCTGAACATTTGACAACTTTCTTAGCCACCATTCTTGAATATTCATAGCAGCCTTTAGTTAGTCTTCAATGACTGCTTCTAGATGACTTCTTGATTTCCTTGTTTCACATTTTATTCTTCATGAATCAAGTTTACCATTATTTTCAACATTCCCCCTTAAACTTGATTCGGGGATCTTCTGCATTCCTTGCAGCTTCTTCAGTCTTATGGACATGTCTTGCAATTTCTGCATTCCTTGCAATATTTTAGATCTTATGGACCTGTCTTGAACTTTATGTTTTATCTTGCTCCTGGCTCTGCCTCTTTCGTCCAGTTTTGCACAGAGATTGTTGACTCTCTTCTTCATAGTCAAGTCCAAGACTAACGACAAGCACCCGAACTAAACCGAGTTGACCTGCCTGAACTCTGAAGAGATACCATTTTCTCCCCTGCACATCCTTTCTCTGGAATCATTACCGAGGAATTACATTTCTTCCTCAGACTATTGAACTTGTCTGGTTTCACTTTTCTACAGTTCTTCACAATGTTGAACGCATCTAGTTAAACTTTTCTTCTCTTGTAGCCATTCACGAACAGGCGAGCTTTGTTTCTCTGAACTTTTCCTCGTCTTATAGACGCACTTCACCCCAGTTGAGTTATGGCCTTCTAGTAGTCTACACTGCTTCCTCACTAAGGTGAACATCTCTTCATCCATATCTGTCTTCCATTTCTTCTCGTGAATGGCTTCGGTGAAGCTAATCATATCTGCTTCTGACTTCTTTCTCGTCTAGTATCTTCCACCCGAATCCACATCTGACTTCTTCTTGGTCCAGTATCTTTCACCCGGATCCACTTCTGACTTCTTCTTGGTCCAATATCTTTCACTCGGATCCACTTCTGACTTCTTTCTGTCAGGAACAAAAGCAATTTTTCTCACTGTTGGTGGCACTGCTTCAACTTTATCTTGTGGCACTGTTGGTGACACTTCATCTGTTTCATTCTCTTATTCTTCTTCAATCACGAGCTCCTTAGGCTCCGTTTCTTCTTCAAATTTCCAGCTAACAGGATTCCCATATTGAGCCATCAATACCATTCCGTTTAGCTCATTTGTGTCTTTCTTTGCAAAGTACACTTGTTCGTCATTTTCATCTTCATTTGTTAGCTCTTTTCTGCATTCACAGGCATAGTGGTCGTATTTGTTGCAGTTATAAAACTTCACTTTTCTTTTCCCATCTTCACCTCTGAATTCATCTTCTCATCCTTGATAGCCATGACATCTACCTCAACCTCTTTGTGAACTTCCCCATCTCTCTTCTCTGACTGAGAACTTTGACTGCAGGACTTGCTCTTCCTGTGGGGTGCTTGAGGTATTCTTCTTGTTGATTCGTTGGTCATGGATTTCTAGCGTGGCTTGTAACTCATCAACTGTCATGACATCCAGATTCTTCAATTATTCAATGGCTGCAACCACGTACTCAAATTTTGAATTGAGCGATCTCATTATCTTTTCAAGCACATGTACATCTTTGATCTATTCTTCATATCCTCTAATCTGATTCACAACAGTCAATATTCTGGTAAAGTACTCAGAAATTGACTCACTTTCCTTCATCTGCAGCAATTTAAATTCCCCCCTTAGACCTTGAAGTCTAATTTTTATCATCTTTTCAATTCCTCGATTTGTTTTATGAAGAATTTTCCATGCTTGCTTGGTGGTTTTGACGGCGAAGATCTTTTAAAACCTTGTTTCACATACACTCTGATAAAACAAATATAATGTCTTCTTGTCATTTCTTCTTTCTTCTTTAAACTCTGGTTGTTGGGCATAACTTAGATTCTCTACTTTTTCGGGTTCGTCATACCCGATATCAATCACATCCCACAAATCTTGTGAGGCTAAAAGGACTCTTATCAGGATACACCATTTTTCATAATTATCTTTATTCAGTCGCGGAAGCTGGGGCTGGAAAAAATTGCTGGAGGACGCCATCGGATTTGCTTAAGCACTTGAGGTGCTTAGTCCTGAAAATCAGTGTAGAATCTGGTGAAACTGACTGCACGGTTGCGTCGGGAGCATTCCGTTTAGTCAAAAATGACTCTTCGTTTGCTCAAATCGGAGTTAAAATGAGCCCGAATTGGACAAAATACCAATGAGGGGCAAACTTGTAATTTTTAGAATATTTTTGATGACGTGACACTATGCTGACATGGCGGATGATGTGGAAGGATCTAGGAATGACACGTGTCATCTTCTGATTAGGCCATGTGTCAACTGGTGGTTGGTGCCACGTGGCTTGCTGTATTGATGACACGTGTCAGGTAAATGATATGTGACACATGTAGCGTTGTGATGGTGACACGTGTCAGATGATGTCACGTAGATGTGGCAGCACATGGCTGCGCATGGTATTCACGCGCGTCCATAGGTTGAAGATGACTTGGCGCATGGGCATCACTCGCCAATCTTATGGAGGCGCGTGCAGAGGATTCTGGATGTGTTCTTTTCACCATTATGTTCCTGATGGAACGGAGAAGATAGATCTATGCTCAAACTAGTGGTTTGAATACCTATGGCTCACGAATATGTTTTGAAAGGTTCGGCTCTGTTTTTGTTCTTCACTTATGGGCTTGCTCAAGTTTCACTAGCTCTGATACCATGTTGAAAAATCACTAATGGTGATTCTATATACCCAGGATCAACACTTTTATGAGAAAAACAAACTTTTATTCAAACCTTACACTTTTCAAATACAAAGCTTTTTCTCAATTTTCTCACACCCCTCGAAGTTTTGAATGTTTAACCTATAAGTGTGAACATTTGACAACTTTCTTAGCCACCATTCTTGAATATTCATAACAGCCGCTAGGTAGTCTTTAATGGCTGCTTCTAGATGACTTCTTGATTTCCTTGTTTCACATTTGATTCTTCATCAATCAAGTTTACCATTATTTTCAACATTAATAACATGGGGCTAGCCGAGAAACAAATTATGAAAATTAATATAGAGCTCTATAACAGAACAAGAGAACATGGGAACTGGGAATTCTGGGGTTTCAATGAGATCCATAGTGACTTCTAGTTTCTAAAAAGAACCTAGAGCCTTTACGAATGTAAAATTATTGTCAAATTGCAATTTTTAACCTTATACTTGAACCATGTTAAAACCTTGAGTCCCTATGTATAAAGTATATCTACTACTCTAAGTGATTCATGTGACCATCCCTTATTTATTCGACTGTGAAGAGACAAATAACTACCACTGTTTATTTAGCTTCGGAAAGTCATCAGTGGATAAGGTCCTAATTATAGAGTCAATGCGAATTTAATAAATATTAAATGGAAATATCAGAATCTGATTAGTGTGTGTAGGGCCTTCTTATGCCTCTTAACGACTTTTGAAATTATGTGGTTTAGGTCAAGAAGACTTGGATTTTCAAGATACTATTAACAAATTCAGCTCGTAGTTATTGGTCGGTCTTCTTCAGCCACCAATGTAATTCCTCTGAAATTATGTGGTTTAGGTCAAGAAGACTTGTAGTTTTGGTATGCAATAGGAAAGGAAAGAAAAAGTTCAGCCAGTATGAGACATGTAAAAGCTTAAAATTATATTTCCAAGAATCCTTTCAATTTTATTCCGAATTTCGTACTTCTTTAAGCAAATGAGTGTAATATAATATTGATGCACTGATATGATTGGAAGTGTTCAAGCAAAGCTTCATTTAGGCAAGTGGTTACTGAATTATGGTATCGAGAGAGATACTCTTTTGGAACAAAAACCTGGCAAGGAAGTATGGGGTTGATGAGGTGGGTGGTCATCCAGAGATGAGAAGATAACATGGGGTGGGCTTCTAGAATAGTGGGGTGAAATTTGACCATTTATCTACTTTGCCAAAAGATTCCTAACCAATTATATATATTGGCATGATCTATAGATGCTTATATATGTAAGTGGTTGTGTGGAGCTATGCAATAGAGAGAGATTCCCTTTGTCAAAGGATACTGTAGGGGAGTAGGTGGAACTACTTCTTATTGAGGGTGCTTCAGATATAACATGGGCTAGATGGTGGAAGACTGGAAAGCACAGACACTTCTCCGGAGGTCCCTTGTCGGGTCCCGATACACTTAGGTCACACTCGGACATGTGTCCGATACTTTGTATTAGTATCCGATTTTAATTTTATTTTTTTTAATTTTGGACACGGCAAGACACACCTAGGATACGGCCAGGACACTGCAAATTGTTTTTTTTGTTTAAACAAAATAATAAACAACTAAATAATTTGCTAAAAATCTACCTTCATATCATGTAATAGAATGTGACTTTTAAATTGCTAAACTACCGGTTGTAATGTCATTTGTTTCTCAAATATATAGCTAATATTTTTGTAATGAAATACGGTCGTTTAACCCTTGTTTATAAAGGAAGCTATGAACATATAATTTATATATCTAAATTAATGAATGATTGAATGGTGAAATTTGATATTTAATGTGTGATGATATCATATCTTGTGTTTAATTTTTCTTAGTTTATTAACATTGTATATAATACATTGATATTTCTCATATTATAAAAAAATTGATAAAATTATTTGTATTTTCTTACATAAATTTATTATTTATTTTTTGTCGTATCCCACGGTACATGTGTCCTTTGTTTTGAGATTTGTTGTATCCTCATGTCATAGGTGGAAGAGATTCATGTAGGGTGTGGTGAATGCTGGTGCTTTCTCTACCTTGCAGTAGGATAGAAGGAACAATCTTAATATTTTGGCACAAGTTGTAAGGTGTAAGATATCCTTGCAGGACAGATTGTCAGTTGGTTTACAACTGATAAACATGTTTTATCTGGGTTTTTATTTTTATTTTGTTATTTTATTTTATTATTATTATTAATTTTTTTTTAAGAAATAAAACTTTTGCTTCATTTGCTGCCGATGTGTTATGGTGGTGAGGTTTAGGGTTCCCTTGTCATGTTTTTGGCAATAGAGTTTATGGTTATGTTGGAAAGTCTTGATTCATTTTCCTATATCTAAGACTGCATGCACAAAATAATGGAGCACTACTCCATGTGATTTAAAACTTATCCAGTGGGGTTTAATTAGAAATGAAGAGCTTGATTTAACATCAACTATTCCTGGGCGCGTGATTTAGCCGAAGGGAGTAGTCTGTTAGTATAAATTACGTAGAACACAAGCTGTTTGCATAGCTAAGCCTTTATTGATAGCCAATTTGATGCAAGGGGATCCGAGTCAGACGATGCCGAGCTGTCAGATTGCTCATTGAAGGCGCTGGATTACCTGGAGCGGGAGGATCGGTGCAAGGATGGCAAGAAATCGTGATCTAGCCTCATTTTGGGCAGTTTCCGTGCATGCGTCGGTTTTTTGGCCATAACTGGAGCTACAAGTGTCGGATTTGCGGCCGTGTCCCCAATTCGGAAAGCTAATCTCGGCGCGGACGTCGTGGCCACCCAGCTACGCTCGGTGCACATCGTTTCGAGCCCCAAATCCGCTGTTTTCCTTTTCAAACCTTTATTTTTAGTTAATTTTTGTTATTTATGCTAATCTTTTATTTGTCAATTAGGAGATAATTCTGAACCCGATTTGGGCAAGACTTTTGGCAATCCTTTTATTGTTTTCCGTATTTTGTTTTGGTAGGACTTTTAGGGTTTTGCTATTTTTGGCAAAAATCCCATTAGGGTTCGATTTTCAGCTATTTAAACTCGGCTTGTGGGTTGTTTTTTATTCATTCTTGATTATAAACAATTATATAAAATTCCAGAGTGTTCTCTGAATTTTTGGGTCGAAATTCTCCTATTTTTCCCTTGCAAAGTACCTATTGCATTAGCCTACAGAATAATCTCTATTCTGTCCGGCGTCAATTGGTATCAGAGCTCAGCATCTTCCTGAGGCGGTATTTCCATCAGTTTTCGATGGCGAATAATCGTGGTCGTGGTCGTTGCGGTCGTCGTGGACAGGTTACGATTGGGGAAGTCCCGTACCATGATCGTAACGTTCAGGATGCTATGATTGAGGATTTGCAGAGGCAAGTGGCAGAGTTAACCCAGCGCCTGGCGGCGCAGGAAATCGGTAATCATGATGTGGAAGATTCTGATACCGACAATTCCACCTTCGAAAATCCGTATCACAATCAGTACCGTCATAGAGATCTCGGTTTCAAAGTAGACCTGCCCGATTTTTTTGGTACGTTACAAGCCGATTGCTTTATTGATTGGTTGAATGAATTAGAATGAATTTTCGATTATAAAGAGGTCCCGGACCGTGTCAAAGTGAAATTGGTGGCCAACAAACTCAAGGGTAGAGCATCTGCGTGGTGGGAGCAGTTGAAACGTTCAAGAAACAGGCAGGGCAAGGCCAAGATCACTGATTGGGAGAAGATGAAGAAGAAGATAAAGAGCCACTTCCTTCCCTTTGGCAATACTCAAACCCTGCTTCAGCGACCTTCATTCGTTGAGGCAAGGGATGAGATCCGTGGAAGATTATACAGAGGAGTTCGATCAGTTGATCGCTCGGAATGATCTAACTGAGAAAGAAGAACAGATGGTAGCCCGATATTTGGGGGGTTTACGCCAACCTCTACAGGATGCCCTCAACCTTCACTCACTGTGGACAGTTTCTGAAGCCTACCATTGTGCCCTTGCTATGGAGAAACAACAGAATAGACGACCCGTCATCAGAAACGACCAAAGCAGTAGGCCATCTCGCCCTCAAGAATCCCGTCCTCCAAAGCAGCCACCAAAGGGTAATCCTAACCCTTCTATTAAGTGTTTTCGATGTGGTGAACAGGGGCATATAGCAACCCATTGCAGGAAGCCTGCCAGTCAGACGGGCAAAAATCTACTGCTTGAGGAAGGCATGGAAAATGAGACTGAGGAGGTTGGAGAGCCAGTGTATGACGAAGAAAGAGATGAGGATGTGTTGTCTGGAGACGGCCATGAAACTCTGGTCATTCGTAAGAGCCTACTGACTCCCAAAGGCGATTCCGAAGATGACTTGTTGAGAACCAATATTTTCCACACAACCTGCACCGTGGCCGATAAAGTATGCAAGATGATTATTGACAGTGGCAGTTGCGAGACTGTAGTCTCTGAAGACGTTGTCCAGAAATTGCAGTTGAAGACAGATCGTCACCCCAAGCCGTACAAACTGTCCTAGCTGAATAAAGGCAGTGAGGTAACAGTTGATAGATGATGCTTAGTGTCTTTTTCTGTTGGCAAGATATATTTCGATAATGCTTGGTGTGATGTAGTGTCCATGGATGCGTGTCATATACTGTTAGGCAGACCTTGGCAATATGATTGAAGTGTGGTACATGACGGACGGAAGAATACATATTCCCTTAGCATCAAAGGGCAAAAGATTGTGTTGGCACCTCGTCGGGAAGGACCCAATCCCACCCCGGTTGTCAATAGTAATAATCTGCTTTCTATGTCCAGGTTTTTGGTTGAATTTGAGCGTGAACATGTAGTTTATGCTTTATTGCCTTGTGGAAATAGTGCAACAGGTGAGGTTCCAGAATTACCCACGGAGGTCCAACAGCTGCTTTCGCAATTCTCTGATTTGATGTCAGAAGACCTTCCTCCTGGACTGCCGCCTATGAGAGATATTCAGCATCAGATCGACCTAATCCCGGGCTCGAGTTTGCCCAATAGACCAGCATACCGCCTCAGCCCAAAGGAAGCTGAAGAGTTGCAGCGACAGGTAGTAGAGTTGCTGGAGATGGGCTACATCCGTGAGAGTATGAGCCCATGTGTCGTTCCTGTCTTGCTGGTGCCAAAGAAAGATGGTTCCTAGCGCATGTGTGTAGACAGCAGAGCCATCAACAGAATTACGGTGAAGTACAGATTTCCCATTCCCCGCCTGGATGACATGCTAGATCAACTGTCCGGTTCTAAGGTCTTCTCCAAAATTGACCTTAAGAGCGGATACCACCAAATCCGAATAAGGTCTGGAGACGAGTGGAAGACAGCGTTTAAGACGCAGCATGGGTTGTATGAATGGATGGTTATGCCATTTGGACTATCCAATGCACCCAGCACGTTCATGAGATTTATGCATCAGGTTTTACGGCCTTTTATGGGGAAATTCGTGGTAGTCTACTTCGACGATATCCTTATTTATAGCCCTACACGGGCCTCACACTTTGATCACCTCCGTGCAGTTTTTGATATGCTCAGGAAGGAGCGCCTGTTTGTTAATCAGAAGAAGTGTTCTTTCTTCACTACATCTGTAATTTTTCTGGGTTTTGTTGTGTCTACTGATGGTGTTCATGCAGATCAGTCGAAGATAGATGCAGTCTTGGAGTGGCCCCAGCCAAAAACCTTGCATGATGTCAGGAGTTTCCATGGGTTGGCATCTTTCTACCGCCGCTTCATCAGGAATTTAAGCACCCTGATTGCTCCTATCACAGAGTGCCTCAAGGAACGTGATTTCCACTGGTCTAAAGAGGCAGAAGTCAGCTTTCAACCGGTCAAGCAGAAGATGACAGAGGCACCAGTGTTGGCTCTCCCTAACTTTGATAAAGTGTTTGAGCTGAATTGTGATGCATCTGGAGTTGGCATTGGTGGTGTTCTAAGTATGGAATGGCGACCCATAGCTTTTTTCAGTGAGAAACTGTCGGTATCCAAGAAGAATTACTCCACCTACAACCTGGAGTTCTACGCCATCGTTCAGTCCCTTAGTCATTGGCGTCACTACCTTGTGCATAAGGAATTCATCCTTCTTACTGATCATGAGGCCCTGAAGTACATCAATGGTCAACACAAGCTGAGTAGACGACATGCCAAATGGGTGGCGTACTTATAAGAGTTCACTTTTTCCCTGAGGCACCTATCAGGGAACCTGAACCATGTTGCAGATGCCCTTAGTCGTCGCACTTTACTCCTCACCACCATGAGTACCCGAGTCACAGGATTTGAAACTTTCACTGATTTGTATGCCACAGATCATTTCTTCGGAAAGATCATTTAGGAGGTAACATCTTATCATCGTCATGATTTCCTTTTGCATAATGGTTATTTGTTTTGTGGGCTACAATTGTGCATTCCAGATTGTTCGCTAAGGCAACAGATTATTAGTGAACTTCATAATAAGGGTCACTTCGGGCGAGACAAGACATTGGCCCTTATTGTTTCTGATTATTATTGGCCCAAATTGACCAGTGACGTGGCTCACTTTGTGGAGCGTTGTTATGTATGCCAAAGGTCCAAGGGTGTCCTCACCAATGCAGGCCTTTACACCCCCTTGTCGACCTG
Organism: Cornus suecica; assembly: GCA_963922005.1. Classification (NCBI taxonomy): domain Eukaryota; kingdom Viridiplantae; phylum Streptophyta; class Magnoliopsida; order Cornales; family Cornaceae; genus Cornus; species Cornus suecica. Next base: position 30,241,323 of record OY998246.1, on the reverse strand, counting down.
AAGTTCCTTGGTTCGATGTCAGCATGGACTTCGTGTTGCGCTTACCCTGTACCCAACGGGCCTGTGATTCTATTTTAGTTGTGGTTGACAGGTTTTCCAAAATGGCCCACTTTGTACCTTGCAGGAAAACCATGGATGTAGGGAGATTGTGCATCTCCATGGTGTTCCTCGATCCATCACTTCAGATTGAGACACTAAGTTCATCTGTAATTTCTGGAGGAGCTTATGGGGAAACCTAGGCTCGAAGCTGAATTTCAGCAGCGCTTATCACCCCCAGACGGATGGTCAGACCGAAGTGGTGAATCGGAGTCTAGGCAATCAGTTGAGGTGTTTAGCAGGTACTAAACCCAAGTAGTGGGATCTGGCATTACCTCAAGCAGAATTTCCCTACAACAGGTCAACGAGCAAGACCATAGGAATGAGTCCTTTTGAGATCGTCTATGGTCAGAATCCATCTGGAGTACTGGACTTAGCGCCCATTCCACGTGTGGGCCGTTTGCATCCTAGGGCAGATGAGTTGGCCCAACATCTTCGAGGCATCCATGAGCAGGTGAAACTGGCCATTCACGAGAGCAATGACAAGTACAAAGCTCGAGCGGATAGTCATCGTTGTCAGGTACTTTTTGATGTTGGTGATTTTGTTTGGGCTGTATTAACTCTTGATCGTTTCCCTGTTGGCGAGTATAATAAGCTTAAGGAGCGGAAGATTGGACCCTGTGAGATATTGCAGAAGATTAATGACAACGCATACAGGTTGTGTCTCCCTATTCACTTGAAGACTTCTGATGTTTTTAATGTGAAACACCTGACTCCTTGCTTTGCGGATTCTGCTGATGCTGCCATGAACTCGAGGGCGAGTTCTTTCCAACCCGGGGTGAGTGATGCAGGGGGATCCGAGTCAGACGATGCCGAGCTTTCAGATTTCTCATTGATGGCGCTGGATTACCTGGAGCGGGAGGATCAGCACAAGGATGGCAAGAAATCGTGATCTAGTTTAATTTGGGGCAGTTTCCGTGCATGGGTCGGTTTTTTGGCCATAACTGGAGCTACAAGTGTAGGATTTGCGCCCGTGACCCCAATTCGGAAAGCTAATCTCGGCGCGGACGTCGTGGCCACCCAGCTACGCTCGGTGCACATTATTTCGAGCCCCAAATCCGCTGTTTTCCTTTTCAAACCTTTATTTTTAGTTAATTTTTGTTATTTATGGCAATCTTTTATATGTCAATTAGGAGATGATTCTGAACCCGATTTGGGCCAGATTTTTGGCAATCTTTTTATTTTTTTCCGTATTTTGTTTTGGTAGGACTTTTAGGGTTTTGCTATTTTTGGCAAAAATCCCATTAGGGTTCGATTTTCAGCTATTTAAACCCGGCTTGTGGGTTGTTTTTTATTCATTCTTGATTATAAACAATTATATAAAATTCCAGAGTGTTCTCTGAATTTTTGGGTCGAAATTCTCCTGTTTTTCCCTTGCAAAGTACCTATTGCATTAGCCTACAGAATAATCTATATTTTGTCCGGCGTCACAATTACTTGGATGAAATAATTATTATTTTTTGTTCGTACACCATCCTCCATAACAACATCTTTTAGGATTGAAAGCTCCATATTACTCTCTCCTGAATTATGTTTTTCTCGAGATGCAGCCTTCAACTGGTCTCTTTGTCCTACTTGCTTTGGGTCTTGACGTCCAAACTCTACGTCAAGGTTTCAAGACCTGACAGAGGAAAAAAAGGAAGGATTGTAGGAATATTCAATGATTTCGTATTTTATGTTTGCTGCAATGCTTGGTTGATTATTTGTTTTCTATGCACGTCGAGAGGATGTTATTTTCTGCTTTGCTTTTGATTGCTATTGTCACAGCTGCATCTAAGTCATGAAACTTATATCTACGATTGGTTGACAATGTCTAATTTACCATTTCATGAATACACAATATATGGATATAGGATTTTAACTGGATTTGTCGTATGCAATTTTCTGTTATTGATGAATTATAGTGTTTTCTTTTTCCTGAAGCTCTTGTAACAATCATGTTTCGCGGTAACGGCTGTGACGTAACGGGTTTTTGTATGGCCGATACAGTTACGGGTTGTTACAGCGGTGTTAACCGATTCCCACAGCCTTAACGGCTGTTATGGGCCGTTACAGTGGCCGTAATCTCGATTCTTACCGGTTCCGAAAATACCGTAATGGTTAACACAGTTGAAGTTTTTAAAAAAATTCGGTTAAAATTATTTTTGTTATGTATATGATATGATAAATATTTCCCCATTATTGAATTATTGAAAAGTAAAATAAAATAAAAATAATGTATAAATCTACATGTCCTGGTATGTTATTGATATTTAAATTCACTTTTTTTCAAAATAATGATTATATTTTAACTTTGTATTTTTCAGCTGAATGATGGTTATTATATGGTACCGATGCTCTAGAGCTACGAAAGATAGCAGTCAAAATTTTGAGTCAAACAACATCATCATCTAATTGTGAACGCAATGACACAGTAATCATCAAAGTGATGGTTCTTCTTCAATGATGCGTAGCTTTAGTGAGTTTTCATTGTGGCAGTCACCAAGCTCACAGTATGGTACAAGTCAAAGCTATCATCCGCCACAACCTTATGGATTTTTTCATGTAGAGGAATACCCCATTGTTCCTCCTCAACCTCAGATGTCTTATGGATATTATGGACAAAGACATAGCATCAGTACAAATCAGTCTAGTAATTCATCGGGATATACTCAAGTCTGAATCATCCTTATCAGTTATAAAGAAAAAATGATCTACTAATGATGAATCAAATGTCCACTGAAGATACAGCTCAAAATTGGCAATTCTTTCATGAACCCTAACCAGAGCAACAAGATCCACCACGAAATTCATTTTGGTGGTGAACCATGTACCTTTTTTAAAATTATTTTACATTGTTGAAAATAAATTATATGTTTTGTGATTTCAATTTTTTATTTATTTAACTTTAAATTTAATTTAATAATATCATAACAAGTATATCATAAACATTGAAATAACGACGACATCATTAAATTTATTAATAACCCATTTTTTATATTAAAATTCTTTAAAAAGTTAAACAAAATTCACTTAAATCTACCCAAAAATCATCTTTATTCATTCATGTTGCCAAAAGTATCTAATTAGAACATTTTGGGTCAGATGCGCAAGATTTTAAAAAATTCACGATTGTGATAACCGAGTCCCGTTACGTAACCCCAATATTGACCCGACTCCGTTACACCAATATCATTACCATTACAGTGACCGATATCGTTACGGTGAACCATGGTAACAATAAAACATCATTTATCATGTAACAATTTTTTTGCAATTTTGTTTTCCTTTTTCCTTTTTTAGGGTATTGGATTTAGCAAGGAGAAGCAAAGAAAGCATTAGAAGTGCTTCAGAAACCTGCCGTTCCTCTTGAGCTTCAGGTATTGAGCATGGACAGACCATGAGGTTTCTAAATATTGCTTGAACAAATAATCTTCCCTTTTCTGCAGCACAACCACCAGTATCACTCTCAGAATTATTTTGTTTTCCCGTCTCTTTCTTACTGCCTAAGATGGTTGATTTGTAAAATACATGCTACTTCATATAAAGGTATTTTCTTTTGGTTACATTGCAGTACAAGTTTGCACCAGACCTTATCATGCTTGATGCGTATGAAACTGTTGAGTCATGGATGACTACAAAAAACCTGAATCCCAGGAAGCTGATTCTGGCAATGATGCCCAATGCGAAGTAATGCACATCTCCTTGATATCCATGTGCCCCTTGTTTTAATAACTTACTTTCAATTCTGCCCTAGAACAAGAGGGAGCTAAGGGCGACTCTAACTTTTAAAAATATTACTAAAACCAAAGATAAAAATATAGACTTCATTTGATACTGAAATTTATCAATCTAAGTCCTATTGACATAAGAATTCCAACATAAGGCAAGACTGCTTTTTGGTGGACTCCAACTATTCAAAGTAGATTTGACATTTGAGAGATCTTTTTGTCTAGCGAATAAAATAATTTATTCTTGTATTTTCATTTGTTTTTTAGAATTTTTTTCATTGATATCTCTTTCTACCATTTTGTGCAGGAATGAAACACAAGAAGTGATAAAATTTCTGGAATTTTGTGTTCACCGGGTGCTGAATGAAGATCCTGGTGTTCACAACTTATTACTGTCCTTGTATGCAAAGCAGGTTGAGTAGCTGTCTCATGAATTTCACCTTGTTCTTGTCATTACATATTTATACTGAAGCTGCATTTTTCTTCACCTTGTTCATATACACACATCTCTTTTACTGCTAATTGTCATGCCCTTAATCCAAAGACCTGGTATAAATGAGAAAACTGGAGACGGACTCCGAAATCTAACATTTCATAGCGATCCGCCATGAACAAAATGCAAAAAGTATAAGGCATAAGTTTCGATCCACCCATGGAATCCTAAAAGAAGATCTCATGTAACTCATATGATGTGAGATTGACCTCACTTGACAGCCACGTAAGAAGGAAAGAAAACTGAATGGGCTCTAACTGCCCATTTGCACCCTCAAAATCACCGTAAAAATTGGTCAAAAGAGGTCTTACAATCACCCCCAATGAATCCTCTCAAAGTCCCGCGAAAATGGCCCAAAATAAAAAAAATAAAAAAACGAAACAAAAGAATTTTACTAATCATGGTTACTCTTCACACATAGCTGAGTATGTGGAGAAAGCTAATTTCAGTCTACTGGTGGTCATTGTTCATGATTACTATTCACCAGTCGACTAAAGAATTCCACCGGTTGCCTGATGAATAGTACCGAACAATTTATAAAATGCCTCGCGATCATTGGTGGTGTATTTTCAGATTATCCATAACCAGAGGGAAATGGTCTGGGCTCAATATAGACCACTGATGTGAGCTTGCAATAATTGAGAGTATACTTGTTTTGCTACAGGTGTTCGAACTAAAGTCACTCAACCATTGTACATGCCCTTGATTGCGTGAATGTATTTCTATGTGAGACCATTTTTCTAGAACCCTCCATAATAGATTTTAGCTACCCTTTCATTGGTTTTTCCCAGATCAGTCTAAATGATATGTTTATCTCTCTTTTGCTCTTTATATCTTTCCATTAGTCCCCTCAATAAGCAAAGAACCTCCACTTTTGACCTTCCCGGTATGAATCCAAATTGGTTCTCCAGCACTTCTATCTGTCTTCATAGGCGTCCTTCAATGACTCTCTCAATGTTTCATAGTGTCTCTTTTTTTAATACCTGCATTATTGTTACAACTTTGTTAGGTCCCCTTTCTCTTTAGATGTTACCGCTAGAATACTTTGGCTCCACTCATCTGGCATTTTTCTTAGTTGTTATCATCTCATGAATTTAGGTAGTTGGTTACAATGTTATTAAAATTGATTTTATTCCCAAAAATACTATTTATATGTTACTTTCTGCTGAGCTATGAATAGGTGGGTGCATGCAGCAGTGAGTGTATGCACTAATGCTATTAAAATTGATTTAAGATGATGCTTAAATCATGAAGAGAGATAAAAGAAAAGAATACCTGTCAAGATATACTGAACTTTTCTATTCCCTTCTGTGCTAGCATCTAGCCTGGGTTTGTCTTCCACTTCCAACTGATTTCAAAAACTTCACATGCTTCCTTTGTATGGTAGATATTGTCTTAAGATGGTTCGGTTAGCATGTGGAATACTGTTTTCAAGAGTATAGACCGATGTTTCTGGAGCACTAGCAGATGGACTTATAAAAAAATTCTCATTGTATGTATGGTTCGAAATTGAGCCAGGATGATGTTGAATTGTAAACTTGATCTAGAAGTAGCCTTTGAAGACTATCTAAAAGCTGCTTTCAATAATCAATAATGGTGGCTGCCTAACTTTGAATTTTGCTACACTTGTTTGACATGTGATTATTGAATTCAAAGACTCTACATTGTTCTATTAAGGCTATAAATAGACATGTATGTTTAGTGTTGTAATATAGAAGTTAGAGTTAGGATTGAGAGAAAGAGAGTAACAGAGTAGAAGAAATCCTCTGTGTTTGTTTTTGTATTTGAGTTTCAATAAATATATTGTATTTCAATTCTCTCAACCAACACCATAAGTGTTGTGTACTCATCTTCTACCATCATCAGTGATATCAGAGCCAAGTTAGTAAAGCTTGGAGAAACCCAGAACAGTTTTTTCAAAAACAGAGCCGAAGTTTCCAAGCTCTATTCGTGACACACCGGTGCTCAAACCAAAGTTTTGAACGCCGATATAGCTTCTTCGTTTCCCCAGAAACGTCTCTGAAGAGAATGCATCCAAAAGACTCCTCATAAGCCCACACGCCAAGTCATCTTTAACCTCTGGATGCGTGTGTGCCCCACGCACAGCCACGCACCTACCACATCATCAGTGATGTCATCCCCCTCGCCACGCCAGCTGCCACGTCATTCGGCCACGTTATATTTGTCATGACACTCAGAAAAAATAGTTAAAATTCGACTCCAAATTCTAAGGGGTGAATTTGAACTATTGCAAATGAAAGACACGTAGTCAATTTCTGAGTACTTTACTAGAACATTGACTATTGTGAATCAAATAAGAAGATATCGCTACAAGATTGAAGATGTTCGTGTGCTTAAAAAGATTATGTGTTCCCTCAACTCAAAGTTCGAGCATGTAATTGTTGCTATTGAATAATCAAAGGATCTCGATACAATGATAGTAGATGAGTTGTTGGCCACGCTAGAAATTCATGAACAAAGAATCAACAAGAAGAACACATCAAGTACTTTAGAGCAAGCTCTTCAGTCAAATCTAACATTTAAAGAAAATAAAGAAGAGTGATGGGGAGGTTTGCAAAGAGACTGAGGTAGAGGTCGTGGCTATCGAGGACGAGGTGCTAGATCCAGAGGCAGTGGTGGAAGAAATAATTTCAATACCGAAAGAAATAATCAAGGTGGAAGAAATCAATCTTTCAGAAGATGAGGACGAGGCCGAGGCCGTGGAAACAACTTTAGTAATTGCCAGACTTATGACAAAAGCAATGTGCAATGCTATAACTGCAACAAGTATGGACACTATAGCAGCGAATGCAGAGGAAAGGCAGTGGCTGAAGGAAGCAAACAAGTAAATTTTGCTGAGAAAGAAAAAAATGAGCCGAGATCAATGCTATTGATGGCTCAAAATGAAATACTGATGACGAAGGTATATGGTATCTAGATTCAAGAGCCAACAATCATATATGTGGAAACAAACACATGTTTGTTAAGCTTGACGAGACTAGGCAAGGGCAAGTCTCGTTTGGTGATTTCACAAAAATCCCAGTAAAAGAAAAGGGCAATATTCTGATCAAGCTCAAGAATGGAGATCATGACTTCATATCCAATGTTTACTATGTTCCAGATATGAAGAACAATATTTTGAGAAAGGCTACGACATCAGCATAAAGGATTTGTGTCTAACAATTAAAGATACAAATGAAAATCTCATTGCCCGGATAAAGATGTCAAAGAATAGGATGTTTCCTATTCACACCAGCACGATGCAGCGAAGTGTTTAAATGCAGTTGTTGAAGACAATGACTGGCTATGACATTTGAGATATGGACATCTCAACTTTGAGGGCCTAAAGTTGCTCGCAAGCAAGAAGATGGTGAAGGGACTACCCTACATCAACCATCCTATTGAAGTGTGTCAATGTTGTGTACTTGGGAAACATCACAGTCTGAGCTTTGCTAAAGAAATCTGATGACGATCAACAAATCTGCTGAAACTCGTTCACACAGATGTGTGTGGTCCATTGAAGCTAATGTCATAAGGATAAAGCAGGTATTTTCTTACTTTCACTGATGATTATAGCAGAAAGACATGGTTGTACTTCTTGCAAAACAAATCAAAAGTATTTGATAAGTTATAGGAGTTTAAAGCTCTTGTTGAGAATTAGAGCGACTATAATATCAAGATGTTGCGGTCAGATCAAGGAGGAGAATATATGTCAAATGCATTCCAGAATTACTGCAAAGAGCACGACATCCGACAACAAACAACACCATCCTATACACCTCAGCTAAATGGTGTTTCTCAAAGGAAGAATCGCACGATCTTGGACATAGTCAGAAGTATGCTGAAAGGAAAGTCAATGCCCAAGGAATTTTGGGCTGAAGATGGTATCTTGTGTTATCTATCTACTGAGTGTCCAATAAGAAGACTCCAGTTTAAGACACCTAAAGAAACCTGGAGTTCATACAAGCCGAGTGTTAATCACCTCAGAATTTTTGGATGTATTGTTTACACCAAGATTCCAAAAGCCAGAAGAACCAAGCTCGACGACGAAGGACAGAAATGTATCTTTATAGGCTATTGTGACAGAACAATGGGATATAAGTTGTTTAATCCCATCACCAAGGAAGTAATTATGAGCAAGGATGTGATCTTTGAAGAAAATGAAGCTTGGAGCTCAGACAAGAATAAAGATGGAAAAACCAAGGAGCTTGTACTTGAAGAAGATGAAGAAGTAGAAAAATAAGTTGCAATGGAGCCGCAAATTCTACCATATCAATCTCTTGTACCTGCAAGAAATGATCCTTCATCGTCATCATCACTAGATAAAAGATCTAGTGAAAGACCCAGAAAAGTGAGAAGCCTGAGGGAACTATTTGAAGCCAGTGATGAAGATAAATACCAGAATTTGCTATGTCTATTTCTTGATAGTGATCCTGTCAGCTTCACAGAATTCATCCAAGAGAAGAAGTGGAAGTCAACAATGGATGAAGAAATCAGGGTCATAGACAAGAATGACACATGGGAGCTATGTAGTATACCAAAAGGTCAAAATCCTATTAGAGTCAAATGGGTCTACAAGACAAAGAAGAATGAAAAAGGAGAAGTTCAGAGATACAGAGCTCGCCTGGTTGCAAAATTCTACAAACAGAGATAGGGACTAAACTATGGTGAAGTATTTGTTCCTGTTTCCCGATTAGAGACAATCAGGATGATGATATCTATTGCTGTTCAGAATAGATGGAAGTTGTACCAACTTTATGTGAAGTCAGCATTTCTGAACGGATTTCTAGAAGAAGAAATCTATGTCGAACAACCACTAGGATATACAAATGATGGACATGAAGACAAGGTGTGCAGGTTGAAGAAAGCTCTTTATGGACTGAAGCAAGCTCCATGTGCATGGAATACAAGAATTGACAAGTATTTCCATGATAATGGCTTCGAGAAATGTCCATATGAGCATGCATTGTACCTGAAGAAAGGTCCAGAAGGAAGCATACTCTTTGTAGGTCTGTATGTTGATGATTTGATCTTCATAGGAAACAACTCATCCATGTTTGAAGAATTCAAGAAAACCATGATTCAAGAATTGGAGATGATAGATATAGGTCTAATGTCACACTCTCTTGGAATTGAAGTGAAGCAAAATGCTGAACAAAACTCGATCTGCCAAAGTAGATATGCAAAGGAGATTCTCAAGAAGTTCAGAATGGAATTATGCAATCCAGTATCAACTCCGGTGGAAAGCAACGTGGAACTCATAAAGAATGAAGGCGGATGAAATGTTGATCCAACATACTTCAAAAGTTTAGTTGGAAGTCTTCGATACCTTACTTGTACCAAACCAGATATACTCTACGGAGTTGGACTGATCAGAGATACATAGAGGAACCAGATAAGTCACATCTAAATGTTGTAAAGAGAATACTCCGCTACATCAAAGGTACGATCAATGATGGCTTGCTATATACCTCAACTGGTGAATTAAGATTCACTGGTTATTCAGATAGTGATTGGGGTAGAGATTTAGATGAAAGAAAAAGCACAACTGGATTTGTGTTTTTCATTGGAGATACAACATTCACATGGTCATCCAAAAAACAACCGATAGTGACTTTATCATCATGCGAAGCTGAATATGTAGTAGCCAACGCGACTGTGTGTCATGCTATTTGGTTGAGAAATGTATTAGAGCATATGGGATTTCCACAAGAAAGACCTATAGTGATATTTATCGATAATCGTTCAGCAATTGCACTTGCAAAGAATCCAGTCTTTCATGAACGAAACAAGCATATTGATACACGGTATCATTCCATCAGGGAGCATGTGCAGAACAAAGAAATGGAATTAATATCTTGCAAGACGAATGATCAAATTGAAGATATTTTTATAAAGCCATTGAAGCAAGACATCTTCAACAGATTGAAGATGATGTTGGGAATGCAGAGCATCAAGTTTAAAGGAGAATGTTGAATTGTAAACTTCATCTAGAAGCAGCCTCTGAAGACTATCTAGAAGTTGCTTTCAATAATCAACAATGGTGGTTGCCTAACTTTGAATTTTGCTACACTTGTTTAACATGTGATTGTTGAATTCAAAGACTCTACATTGTTCTATTAAGGCGATAAATGGAGGTGTATGTTTAGTGTTGTAATATAGAAGTTAGAGTAGAAGAAATCTTCTGTGTTTGTTTTTGTATTTAAGTTTCAGAGTAGAAGTTAGAGTAAGAATTGAGGTGATTAACATGCCCAGGATCAACAAGATATTGAGAGAACAAAACTTTTATTTCTAAAACTCACACATTTTAAAAATACAAAGCTCTCTCTCTTTTTCCTTTCTTTTCTATGCTCTAACTTCTAGCTTTTGATTTACTACACTACCATACAATCTCTATATATAGACATGAAATATATAAGCTGACAAAACACAAATCTTCATCCGCCGTTATTCTTGACTTCGGTGGATAGGCGTGAACTCTTCACGCATGGTGTTGGTTGGTGAACTCACGCATGGTCTTGATAGCATGCATTCCTTGACTTCTTATGCATGCATGTGTAGCTATCCTTATCAAGTTTATTTTCAACATTCCCCCTTAAACTTGATTCTCCATACTTCTGCATTCCTAACACCATCTTCAGTCTTGTGGACTCGTCTTGGAATTTATGCATTCCTTGCAATTGGCTTTACATTTCTTGTCCAGTTTTGCACAGAGATGGTTGACTCTCTTCTTCATAGTCAAGTCCACGACTAGCGACAAGCACCTCGAACTGAACCGAGTCGACCTGCCTGAACTCTGAAGAGATACCATTTTCTTTCCTTGCGCTTCCTTTCCCCGGAACCATTACCGAGGCATTACATTTCTTTCTCAGACAATTGAACTTGTCTGGCTTCATTTTTCTTCCTTTGTAGTCTTTCACGGACAGGCGAGTTTTATATCTCTGAACTTTGCATTTTCCACTTCTCGTCTTATGGACGCACTTCAACCCAGTTGACTTATGATCTTCTGGTGGACTACACTACGTCTTCTCTATGGTGAACATCTCTTCACCCATATCTGTCTTCCATTTCTTCTCTTGAATGGCTTCGGTGAAGCTAACCGGATCTTCTTCTGACTTTTCTCTGGTCTAGTATCTTTCACCCGGATTCATATCTGTCTTCTTTTTGTCAGGAACGGGAGCAATTTGTGTCACTGTTGGTGGCACTGCTTCAACCTCATCTCGTGGCACTGTTGGTGACACTTCTTCTGTTTCATTCTCTTCTTCTTCAATCACGAGCTCTTTGGGCTCCGTTTCTTCTTCAAATATCCAGCTAACAGGATTCTCATATTGAGCCATCAATATCATTCTGTTTAGCTCAATTGTGTCTTTCTCTACAAAGTACACATGTTCGTCATTTTCATCTTCTTCTGTTAGCTCACTTCTGCATTCACGGGCATAGTGACCGTATATGTTGCAGTTATAACACTTCACTTTTCTTTTCCCATCTTCACCTTCTCGTCCTTGATAGCCACAACCTCTACCTCGACCTCTTTGTGAATTTCCCCATTTCTCTTCTCTGGCTGAGAACTTTGACTGCAGGACTCGCTCATCCTCTGGGATGCTTGAGGTATTCTTCTTGTCGATTCGTTGTTCATGGATTTCTAGCGTGGCTTGTTACTCGTCAACCGTCATGCCATCCAAATCCTTCGATTCTTCAATGTCTACAACCACGAACTCAAATTTCGAATTGAGCGATCTCATTATCTTTTCGAGCAAACGTACATCTTCGATCTTTTCTCCACATCCTCTGATCTGATTCACAATTGTCAATATTCTGGTAAAGTACTTAGAAATTGACTCTCTTTCTTTCATCTGCAGCAATTCAAATTCTCCCCTTAGACCTTGAAGTCTATTTTTGATCGTCTTTTCAATTCCTCGATTTGTTTTATGAATAATTTCCCATGCTTGCTTAGCGGTGTTGACGGCGGAGATCTTCTCAAAACTTGTTTCATCTACACTATGATAAAGCAGATATAATGCCTTCTTGTCCTTTCGTCTTTCTTCTTTAAGCTCGGCCTGTTGGACCTGGCTTAGATTCTCTACTTCTTCAGGTTCGTCATACCCGGTATGAATAACATCCCGAAAATCTTGTGAGGCTAAAAGGACTCTCATCATGATACACCATTTCTCGTAATTATGTTTGTTCAATCGCGGAAGCTAAGGCTGGAAAAAATTGCTGGAGGACGCCATCGGATTTGCTTAAGCATTTGAGGTGCTTATTTCTAAAAATCAGTATTGAATCTGGTCAAACCGATCATACGGTTGCGTCCGGAGCATTCCGTTTAGTAAAAAACGACTCTTCGTTTGCTCAAATCAGAGTTAAAATGAGCCCGGAACGGACAAAATACCAACTAGGGGCAATTTTCTAATTTCATAAACTTTTGCTGACATGGCAGCTGACATGGGACTGACACATGTTAGTTTCTGATTGCGCCACGTGTCGGCTGATAGTTGGGCCACATGTCGGCTTTGGACTGGGCCACGTGTCGGCTTTGGACTAGGCCACGTGTAAACTGGTGATTAGACCACTTTGCTGATGACGTGGCCAGGCTGATGACATCACTATGACTTGTCAGGCGCATGCACGCGTGGCTGCACGTGGTGTCACGCGCGGCTGGAGGTTGAAGATGACCTCGCGTGTGGCTTAGAGTGGGCTTCACTCTCCAATCTTCAGGCGGCACGTGTGGGCGCGTGCCTTGGAATTTAGACTTGATTTTTTCGCGGTTACGTTTCTTCTGGAATGGAGAAGCTAGATTTGTGTTCAAAATTGTGTTTTGAACACCTATGATTCACGAATAGGCTTTGAAATGTTCGGCTTTGTTTTATTTTTTCACTTCTGGGTTTGCTCAAGCTTCACCAAGCTTTGATACCATGAAGAAATTACTTGAGGTGATTAACATGCCCAGGATCAACACAATATTGAGAGAACAAAACTTTTATTTCTAAAACTCACACCTTTCAAAAATACAAAGCTCTCTCTTTTTCCTTTCTTTTCTATGCTCTAACTTCTAGTTTCTGATTTACTACACTACCATACAATCTCTATATATAGACATGAAATATATAAGCTGACAAAACACAAATCTTCATCCGCCGTTATTCTTGACTTCAGTGGATAGGCGTGAACTCTTCACGCATGGTGTTTATTGGTAAACTCACACATGGTCTTGATAGCATGCATTTCTTGACTTCTGATGCATGCATGTGTAGCTATCCTTATCAAGTTTATTTTCAACAGTTCTGTGTGATACATTTCGCAAGATATGCACTCGGTAAGCATATCAAATAATTGCAGTTTATTATTATTATTATTTTAATGGAGCAATATATTCCTCATTCTCTTATGTGTACTAAACATGAAAAGAAGATGAACCTCATCGTAAGCTTCAGACTGCTTCCGATGATGACTTGCTTGATGAAATACAGAAAAAGCAGAATCCTAGTTTGTTTGATTAATGAACTGGAGAATGATGAGGGTCATGTGTTAAGCAAGCTAAAATTCATAGAACAAGAACTAAAATCAGTATTCCTAAAGAAAATTGAAGACTTAGAGAATGATTTGTAATTTATAAGAAACTAACTAAATTTACTCGAGGGACACAAAAATTTAGACAAACCAATTAGAACTTCTAATGGCAAAACTCAACCGTCTTCTTTAGCACCATTGACAGCCTTCAGTGCCCAAATGACCACCAAACTCAACCCTAACCACCATCAGAATCAGCCCCTCTGTTGGCTCCATCATTGTGACACATTCCATACACATGAATGCACTTCATGCAACTCTCAGCTGGTGTTATCTTCATCAACATCAACCATCACCATCAATGAAGTCAAGAAAGATAGCTTCATACGTGAACAATTTTGTTACTCCTTTGCTAGCACATAGAGGTTGTCAAGTTGAGTTTGTTCTCTCTCACAGCTCTATATATATATATGAGCTTCTGTATGTGAGATAATGTGTGGTAGAAAAGATATACAGATATATATGGTTGTAATATATAGAGTGAGATATACAGTTGAGAGGTATACACGAGAGATAATAGAAACCTTGTGAGTTTCTGTGTGTGAGTGAGAGTGTGTACTGTTGAGTCGAGTCGATACCGGTTGTCGTATCCTCCTCCCGAACACCTTGTTTTCAAACCGAAATTATTGAAACAATTCTCAAAGTGGAGGTACCCGTGTTTTTGGGGAACCACTAGAATATCTTGTGTCATGTGTGTGTGTATTTGTGTTTCGAATTGTTTATCCGCACAACAAAGAATGAATCGGACCATTATGGACAGAGCCAGAAGCATGATCAGTATGGCTAAGTTGTGAAAGCCATTCTGGGGTGAAGCCGTTAGAGCCGCTGTTTACCTGATCAACATATCACCATCAGTACCGCTCCAGTTCGAAGTACCGGAAAAGGTATGGACTGATAGAGATCCCTCATATTCTCACCTGAGAGTATTTGGGTGCAAAGCATTTGCACATGTATCCAAGGAGCAAAGACAGAAGCTCGGTCTGAAATCAAATCCATGCATCTTCATCGGATATGGAGACGAAGAATTTGGATACAGACTATGGGATCCAGAAGCGAAGAAAGTCATCAGAAACTGGGATGTTGTGTTCCAAGAGAACCAGACATACAAAGACACTGAAGAAACCACAGAGTCCAGTGGTGCGAGTTCCAGTGTTACAGGTATCATCCCAGATCCTGTACTAGTACAGTTCATCCCCGAAAATGAAGAACTGCAGCATGAAATTCCAGAAGCAGAGGAGGAACCTGAAGATGTTGAGCAGGGGGAGCCACTAACCCCTCCACCAGAAGCTACAGAACCAGAAGTAGCTCCTCTAGAGCCTCAGACAAGGAGATCTGAAAGAGGCCGACCTCTGATTCCGTCGACGAGATATCCGGAGTCAGACTACATTTTGCTTACTGATGAAGGAGAGCCAGAATGCTTTCAAGAAGTAACTACCCATACAGACAAAGGTAAATGGGTAGAAGCTATGCAAGAAGAGATGAGTTCCTTGCAGAAGAACCAAACTTATGATTTGGTGAGACTTCCAAAAGGCAAGAAATCATTGAAGAACAGATGGGTGTTCAAGCTAAAGAAAGACTCCAACGGAAAGGCGATAAAGCACAAAACCCGATTGGTCATCAAAGGATTCCAACAGAAGAAAGGCATTGACTTTGACGAGATTTTTTCACCAGTTGTGAAAATGACCTCAATTCGAGTGATACTCAGATTGACAGCTAGTCTGAATCTTGAGCTTGAACAGATGGACGTCAAGACAACATTCCTCCATGGAGATCTACAGGAGGAAATTTACATGGACCAGGCAGAAGGTTTTCATGTTACAGGGAAAGAGCATATGGTTTGCAAACTGAAGAAGAGTCTCTATGGCCTCAAGCAAGCTCCGAGGCAATGGTACATAAAGTTCGACTCATTCATGGTGGGTCATGGGTACAAGAGAACTTCTACAGATCAATGTGTCTACATTCAAAAATTCCCGGATGGTAATTTCGTTATTCTATTGATGTATGTTGACGACATGTTGATAGTTGGACAGGATGCTAATATGATTAGCAAGCTGAAGCAAAATTTGTCCAAGCCTTTGATATGAAGGACCTAGGCCCATCTCAACAGATATTGGGTATGAATATTGTTCGTGACAGGAAAGCCAAGAAACTGTGGTTGTCACAAGAGAAGTACGTTGAACAGGTGATTGCAAAGTTCAACATAGGAAATGCCAAGCCAGTCAGTACTCCGCTGGCTAATCACTTCAACCTGAGCAAGAGATCGTGTCCCTCTTCTACGAAAGAAAAGGAAGAGATGGAATCAATTCCTTACTCTTCAGTGGTTGGAAGCTTGATGTATGCAATGGTCTGCACCTGACCGGATATAGCTCACGTTGTAGGCGTTGTGAGCAGATTTCTCTCGAATCCAGGCAAAGACCATTGGGAAGCACTCAAGTGGATTCTGAGGTACCTGAAGAGTACATAAAAACTATGCTTGTGCTGTGGGGGAGCATAACCAATCTTGGAAGGCTATACAAATTGAGATATGGCCGGCGACATTGACAGCAGGAAATCTACATCGGGATTTCTCTTTACTTTTGCAGGGGGAGCCGTGTCATGGCAATCCAAATTGCAGAAGTGTTTTGCCTTATCTACAACAGAAGCAGAATACATTGCTGCAGCGGAAGCTGGAAAGGAAATGTTGTGGGTGAAGCGGTTTCTCCAAGAACTAGGTATTATTCAGAAGGAATACAAAGTACATTGTGACAGTCAGAGTGCTCTGGACTTGAGCAAGAATTCAATGTACCATTCCCGTACGAAGCAAATTGACATTCGCTATCACTGGATACGCGAAGTGATGGAACAACAATTACTAAAGATTGTTAAGATCCATACAGACAAGAACCCTGCTGATATGTTGACTAAAGTTGTTACTCGAGATAAGCTGGAGTTATGCAGAGACATAGCCCAGATGGACATCAACTGAAGCCCAGCGGGAAACGTTCTCCTCCGATTTGTATGGAAGAGGGAGAATTGACACATCCATACACATGCATGCACTGCATGCAACTCTCAGCTAGTGTTATCTTAATCAACATCAACCATCACCATCAATGAAGTCAAGAAAGATAGCTTCATACGTGAACAATTTTGTTACTCCTTTGCTAGCACATAGAGGTTGTCAAGTTGAGTTTGTTCTCTTTCACAGCTCTATATATATATATGAGCTTCTGTATGTGAGATAATGTGTGGTAGAAAAGATATACATATATATGTGGTTGTAATATACAGAGTGAGATATACAGTTGAGAGGTATACACGAGAGATAATAGAAACCTTGTGAGTTTCTGTGTGTGAGTGAGAGTGTGTACGGTTGAGTCGAGTCGATACCGGTTGTCGTATCCTCCTCCCGAACACCTTGTTTTCAAACCGAAATTATTGAAACAACTCTCAAAGTGGACGTACCCGTATTTTTGGGGAACCACTATAATATCTTGTGTCATGTGTGTGTGTATTTGTGTTTAGAATTGGTTATCCGCACAACACATTGTTCTCTTCTGATCAATACATCAATACCATGTAAACACCATTAAATCAGTGGATTGGAGTTTAGCGGAGGAGGATTCTTTCTTTCGCTCCTCCTTCACTGCTTTGTTATGACATCTTCATTTGTCTTGCACAAAACACTAGTAAGAGAAGATTTCCTTTATAGAACCCACATCTTACCAGCTTGAAATTTTACTAAATGTTATAATGATGCAACCCTGGGCATAGTTCTCACCAATTGGTTGCCTCTACCGGGTTCAAGTTCATATCTAGTTATGCCAACTAAAACTAATTTATGATTTTACATTATCGTTTGGCATATTCATTTACTGCTAACACTGGCACACTAAATTGGTTGCCTCTACCGGGTTCAAGTTCATATGTATTATGAATAACATTTATGTGATTCCATTTGACATGTATATCATGATATTATTCAATGTGATTAAGAAGCATGTTTAATGTGAATTTTGCGATATAATTCATATGTTATTAAAATGCTCAAGTGGAATTGAATAATGTGAGAATATGATTTGCATGTTTGTTTCGAAGTATAATATGAGATGAATAATTATACTTGTTATGTGCTTATATGCCCTTAGTGTAAGTTGTTAATCACTAATTGACCCTAGAGGGCGGTGAATAGGGTGTTCAAAAATCTATTTCAATCTTTTTTGAAAATTAAAGCAAGCTATATCAAATTAACAGCTCCTTTAAGAAACAAGTAATTATTTCAATGATAAATTCAATTTAAGAGATCTAGTAAATTATCACAAGATTAATATAGAATGCACAATATTTAAATAGAGATAAAGATATAGAGAGATTGACACCGTGATTTTTTCGAGGTTCGGTAACTTCTACTCCTCGGCTCAAGAACCCCTTCTTTAGACTTTTTCCGATCCTTTCACTATGGCCCTTCCTTCACAGGTGGAGTGGAAAACCTTTACAACACAAGCTCATAAGCTCGTCTCTCAATCAAGAGAATAATCCTCTCTTAAAAAATGTTGGACTTCACTTGCCCAAGATTACAAACATTGTATGTAATCAATTGTATCACTTATGAACAAAAATACTCAAAAACCCTAAGATTTTTATGGAAGATAAATCAAGATAAGCTCAAGTATTTTTTATGATTTCTCAACAACTCTAGAATTGTATTCTCAAAGGATATAATCAATGAATAATATTTAGAGAAAGAGGAGAGAAACTAGAGTTTGAATCTTCAAAGATTTTTTGCAGAAAATTTATATTTTTGCTTCTTACCTTCACTGGCTTTTTCAAAGAGTGTTTTTAGAAGATGAAGACTTGTACTTTTCTCACATGTAAAAGCACACTCTTACAAACACCCATCTCTTTCTATTTATATGGAGTCCTTAGGGTTTTGAGATTGGATATCACTTTTAAATAGGGGATAAGAGCCGTTTCAAAAAGGTAGAGAAAGTTGGCTCAAGTGATGGGCAAACGTTTCTGTAAAGATTCAGAATAATAATGCTTTAGTCGACTACACAGAAGCCCTTAATCGACTATACAGTTTCTTCAAATAATTCATAAATCATCGTCTTGCTTCAGTCGACTACACAGCGGGTCTTAGTCGACTACAAAAGGACTTCGTCGACTATATGGTTGACTTTAGTCGACTATAAGAGGACTTAGTCGACTACATGGATGTGATGAATTTTCAGTTTATCTTCGTCATGATTTAGTCGACTACATCAGAGGGTTTAGTCAACTACATGGTAGCTTAGTCGACTATATGATGTGTTTAGTCGACTATAGTTCAAATTGAAATGAGACCCTAACTTTCGTCATGGTTTAGTCGACTACATGATAAGTCCTAGTCGACTATGACCTCAAAGAAAACTGGTTTTGAAATCATTTTTCATTCATTTTGAGTTCAGTTAATTTTAATACTTGAGCTTATAAGATTTTACCAACACATAAAATACCTTGTTACAATTATCGCACCCCGACCTATCTACCCCGAGTCTTGAGTCTTCAAATTTCTCATTTTCGTTGATTATTTGGTCCTTTTCCGTTCTCGTGCTTCAATTTCTCTTTCGCTTTTGTTTAAGCTTTCTTTCCGAGCAAATTTTCGAGTCCTTCTCCTGTCTTTTGTTGAAAACATGTAACCTGATTTTTAATTAGTTTCAAAGACACTTTAATGGTTTGTTATCATCAACTTTGGTATTGTTTGCCGAAAGTAAATTTCAAGGCCAACATAAGTTATGTGGTTGGAGCCACTTTTGATTATTTTGGGCTTATGGTGACACCATTGTAATATTGCTTTAATTAAATAGTGTATTGATAGTTTTGGAGGAATTGTGAATCAACAATAGTGTCTCTTAGAAGCTCTCTTTGAACACTTGAGATTGGTGGCTTGGTTGGACCTCATTTGCTACACTTGACATTAGCTTTGCTGGATTGAGGTAGGGCAAAAATGAGTTATTTTAGTTTTTGTACGAGGGTGTGTGCGTCTATGTGTATATATGTTGTATATATATATATGCGAGTTGAGTCTTGACAACTTAGACGATGAACTAAGCCCCCTTGAAAAGCATGATTATGTGATATTAATGCTTGTTGTAGATTTATTGCTTAAAATTGTTAAATTATGAGCATGATGTTAAAATTGAATACAATATAATGCATTAGGATAAAAGCATGTATTGTGATGAAGCATTGTTGTTATTGAAAACCTTGATGCATATTGAGTACACCGTGTAGTGTCGAGTCTATGGGCGTTGGTCTATGCAGGTTGTGTAACCATGTGTGAGTTGACTTGTGTCGGATCTTCATAATTAACTGGTCAAGGGGTGCTTCTCGCTTCCCGCGGAACTAATCTTCTGAGAAACTGAGAAATAAGGGAGGACTTGGTCCAAACTCCGTTTTCACGAACCGTGTTCGTGTTTCGATATTCCTTGTTGATAATATGTCTATCTATTAAGTGAATGATCGTTGCGGACTCTACCTTACTTCGTGAGCCTGTACCCTCAGAGTAAATGGTAGTGTGTATCTGTTGACCCTTAGAGATAGGGTGAGTGATTGGGCGTGTGTACCTTGAGGTGTGTTGGTTCACATTACATTTAAATTTTCATATGTATAATTGTGATAACTATGTTGATGTATGTTACATTCTTGGAGAATTATAATATGAGCATGTTGGGGGAATTATTGTTTGGGTTCGATGGGGTTTTGGATTGGCGTGAGAGCCATGTGGAACAAAAGACCGACCTAGGATTAGTTGCATGTACCTTGGGTGGGTTGTACCACTCAGACTACTGAGATTGAGGCAATGACGCTTCCTCTTCTAGGCTAATGAGCTCACCCCACACCTTATAAATATTTTAGGTGATGATTCCGTTGGGAGAGTTCCATAGTCTCTCCATGGATGTGGGGCATTATCTTCGCCTTTTGTTCATGGGTGGCAGACCATATTTATATTTTGTTGGACATTAGGTTGATGAACATATATCAATATGTCCCTTTTGTCTATGTAAATAAAACGTGTAAAACTACTTTATTTTGATTTGGCTAGCGTGTTAGTCGATGTGTTATTTTCTATGTACATCCCTTGGAGCGCTATGTACGGGGATTTTATTCTTTTGGTGGACTTCGGTGCCGGATTGTGCAAATGTGTATTTTGAACAAACTATAACATGTTTTGCCTTAGAGTGCGATAATGTCATTATTGAATCCTTTAAATTGGAGTTGTGAATGTGAAATGGATAATTTCCATGAAATGTGATTATTAGGTGTTTGGCCGAAAATGGCATTTTTCTAGGTTTTCAAACCAATCTCTTTCGATTTGAATGGAAAACAAAACCCATTTTTTTCTACCCCCATGACCCCAGTAAAATTCCTTGCTTTAGAAATGATTTTAAACTAATTTTAAGAAGATTTTGATCTTTATAAACCGGTGGTCGTTAAAACGGAGACCGGGGGCAAGACGGTTACTTTTACGGATTTTTAAGAAGAGTCTTGATAAAAATAACCATTTTTATTCTTATTCCCGAGTTACGGGATATTTCCTCATTTATAAAGTCTCAAGAACAAGTTGAGATCTTTATTGCAAGTTCCTAAGGGTTTAGAGTTGTATGGGAGTCAATTTTAAGGTTTTCTGGTCGAGGTAGTCGACTGGCCCCTTTAGGGCAGTCGATTGGGTGAAACGGAGGATTTTTCCACAAAACTTTTGAAGTCTCTACCTGACCCAGTCGACTGGGTCATTGAGCCAGTCGACTGGGTCACTCAACCAATCGACTAGGTCACTAGCCAGTCGACTGGGTGGTTCAGCCCCGTTCTGACTCTATTATACTATTTCGCTCATATCTCTAGCTACGGGTGTCGGATGGAGGTGTTCTTTAGCTTTTTAGAAAAAGGACTTAATGTTCATGATGTTAGAATTTTGAATCACTTCATTTGATTCATTTTTTAGGGCGTAATAGTCATTTGAATGTGACGATATGTTTTGAACCTTTACAGGTCGCGACGCCCGATTTTCAAAATATCGTAGTTTCTACCTCACACCTTCAAATTTTGTTCTGTTTGTTCCTATAGCATCTTTTAGGTCCAACCTTTGTGTTTATACTTTGAAATTACTATTTTACCCCTGAAATGGCCATTTTACCCTTGAGTGGGCACGGGTGATGAAACGGTCTGTTTAAGGTGTCATTTGTTTCATTTCACTCCTAGTTCGATTCCGAGTGATCTTGTTGACATCTTTTAGGCGTGAAATGATATTTTTACCCTTTTGTGGTTATTTTATGACTATAGGTAAAAAAAATTGTTTCTTTTTACTTCCGCATTCACTCTCTTATCTCTTAGGCTTGGGTTTCGGAGTCCTAGGAAATTTGGGGCGTGACAGGTTTTCTGACATAAGATTTAACATTGTGATTCTTATCAAAATTACCTATAGAAGTACAAGATGCCACTTGGGATTCCTTAACAAATGTAGTTTTGGGAACATCATCAGACTTATGAGTTACTCCTATGAATCATAATCCCTTTGTATTTCCCAAACATTTTCCTACACTCAATATATGATCAAGATTAAGAGTTTCACTAGACCATCTATGAATAGTTGAGTTAGCATCTTCCAAATTCTTCTCCAAATCTCCAATTTTCACAGATTTCTCAATCAAATTAGATCTTACAGCTATTAGTTCCTTATTGATATCTTCTACACTCTTTAAAACCTCATGTATTTATTTTTCAGACTTTCTCAACCTTTCAAGATTAAATTCATGGGTAATGCTGGTTAATTCTTCTACTAAAGATTTTTTTTCCTTGTCAATACTTTTAAATCTACCAATAGACTTTGAAAAAACGTCGCTAAGATGAGTATACTTATCATGCAATTTATTGTATTTAGCTTGAAGTGAATCATCACAATCATCATCACCCTCATTATTTAACCTATCAACTATAGGGGACCTATCGAGGAAACCTCGTTCACGAAGAAATTCCATCATCTAAGTTTAAGATCTAACCCTAGGTAGTTAACCTAAAACAGGGCAACCATGCTCTGATACCAATTGAAATTACCTAGACGATCAATGAAAATAGCCTAGAGGGGGGTGAATGGGCTTTTGTGGATTTAATGACAAAGTAATAATAATTGCAGAAAAGTCAATTTAATCCAATGCTCAAATAAGAAAAATCATGCAAAGATTAATCTAAGTGCAGAAAATAAAGCAATAGAGAAACGTGATATTTTTACATGGAAAACCTTGGAAAGACTCCAAGTAAAAGCCAAGGATACGTTCGGGTATCGACGCACTATGAATCAAGAAGTACACAGACTCTATGAAGATTTAGACTTACAAATCCCTCCAGATTTTCCTTTCTCCACTTGACATCTGACAAACTTGAATCACTCACACTCCACGAAGCTCTTGCTCCGCTCCGTACTATGACGGCTCCGCTTCTCAACGAATCAAATAACCACGAAGCCTCCTTCTCCGATCTCAGCACTCATACGGCTCCTTTCTTTAACGGATTAACGCAACCACGTTGTAATAGACAGTGTGATGATTTTTTAGCCACTAGATCATCCAATTGTGCATAAGATCTTCAGTGTAGAAGAGAGAACTCGAATATATATGATCACTCAATGATTTTCTCTCTCTTTGTATATCTATGTAGAAGAATATGAACGATAGAAAACTACAAAAATCTCTCACAAACTGTAGCCTCTTCTATTGTAGACCTTAGTATTTATAGGCAATTGTAAAGGAGAAACTCTAATCTTACCCTTTTGTGTAATTTCACACTCAACTGAGTCAAACCCTTCAATATAATGTATAATATGTGATATACACGTGCTTATAGGTGTTTGGGTCAATCTCAAGTTCATACAGATCAACACAGATCAATCTGAGTCAAAATAAAATTTCAGCCCGATTCTGAAATTTCCAGCCTTTTCTACAGGACACATCTCGCTCTTTTGATCATATCTGAAGATACACATATTGTATGGAGGCGTGTAATATATTTTTGGAAATATGACTTCAAGATCTTGATGTTAGGCTCAAGAATAACCTCATTTTGACCTTTTTTGACCTAGATATGAGCTCCCAAAGTTGACTGAAACTTTTGTTGAAATCACTGTAGCATTCCGCACCTAAGCTTTAAGCATAGGCTTAAGCGTAGGCTTAGGTGTAGGCTAAGCATAGAAACTCACTTTCTCGCCACTTTTTGTTTCTGTAAGCATAGGCTTGAGCGTAGGCTTTTTCATGAAAATCACTTTTCTCCGCAATTGTTCCAAAATGACCCTCTTGACTCCCCGAGACGTTTTGCTTGAATTGACGGCTTTGGAAAATGTCGTTTTTGCCCTCCAGGAGACATTTTTACTCAATACACTCACTTTTGCACTTAACTTGTATTATTCACTACTTCAATGCTTGATTTCGCCTTTGTTGAAGCTTGTAGATGTCGTTGAAACCAAAATGACCTATCTAATACTCAACATGGTTATTTTCTAGAACATGCCATAAATAAACAATACTAAAAAATGTTCTTACAATCTTAAATCATGAGTTTCAAAGATATTAAACTTGAAGAATTAGAAGGGAATCTGATATCATATGAGATGGAGATGTGTGTTCAATCCTTTAAGAAGTTTAGCGACACAAAAGAGAAAAGCATAGCTTTTAAAACCACTAAGGAGGATCCTAGTGAGTCTGATGAGAAAGGTGAGAGTAGACCAAGATAAATTGACATGATCATAAAACAGTTTCATAAGTTTTGACAAATATATAGTTCAATTTAAAAGTGTTGACAAAGAGAGACAATCCCTAAGAGATGAGTTAGCAAATAGTTCTCAGACCTTAAATCTCATGCAAACCTAGAAAGCTCAATTGTCTGAGAAATTGGTTGAGTCTGAACAAGAAAGGAATCAGGCATTGAAGACTGTAGATGATCTTAATAAGGAATTAAGCACTCTAAGATTAGAATTGAGTGAGAAATCTACAAGTGTAGATACAATATTTTGCACAACATAAAGATCCCTTTCTCATTACTCTTCATTGGATTATATACATTTTCCCAATGGGCCTTTGGCCCATTAGGGCAACATTTTCAACTTTTTCATAATATCTTACTTTACACGTCAGCTATGTAGCCCCTATACCATGCCATTGCCTTGAGCTGCATGTATCTTCTACAACCTTCGAGTTCCTTCTAAAATGCTTTTCGGGTCGGGGCATAAAATGGATCTGATAGTCGGGCTAAGATACTTCTCGGACCACGGGGCTGATTTGTCAGTCGAGTTACGACACTGGGTCTTTCATGGATCGATCTGGTCGGGATGGTCTTTTTCATGGGCCGGGAAAACTCACATGTACACAGGCCCTCTTTTAGCTCATAGGCCTGCATTCAATGGGCCCATTAAGTGAAAGAATCTTAAGGCCCATGAAAATTCCTCGAAGTTGGTGCGCGGGACATGTGCCAAATGATGCGGGGACGCGTGCCGAATGACGCGGCACGCATTTAATGCTACAACTGTCACCATCATTGTAATTTTGAACTGGTGGCTGAGATAGTATAGATTTGCGTGAGATGGGCCGGGTCATGTCGGTTCGATACCCTGACCCGGGCAGCAGAAACGTCATACTTATCTATATAATCCAAATACGTCACACTTGCTCCACTTTTGAATTGCTCTTCTTTCATTACTTTCTGCCATACACTCAAGCATTGTCTGTGAACTCAAATCCACTATCAAATCTACAAAATCCCCAGATTGCCTTATCACCTTCTGCAAATCTCAGCGATCTTGGTCGCATTTTGCACTGTGTGGAGTGTTTCGATCCCTACTGCGGAGTGTTTGACCAGACGCGCCCATCTCTGCTTATTGGTACAGTTGCCAGTTTCTGCAAATCATTTAGCTGGAGGAAATACACAAGGGGAGACTGTCGGAATCATCTCTACCTTTTTGTAAGTTGTTCTTCTCAATTTTCTACCTTTCGTCAAATATGTCGGGGAGTGATGATACTAGGTCGGTTAGCAACCTGCAACTGACAGACACTGACCTGACCATCACTGATCCCGAAGTCTCAGTGAGCACCACATCCGTAAAGATTACCCGAGTCACTAGGTATAGTCCACCAGAAGTTACTCAGGACGCAGGGGGTCGGGTTGTAGAGGGTGATGCTGGGACGGGTCAGGATCAGGACGTTGAGGAGGAGGAGAATTTCTATACTAACCCTTTCCCAGCCAAATACAGGAAAGACGCTCAACTTAGGAGCCTCGGGGTTCCCGGAGGGGTTAAGGTTAGGCATTACCCTCGGGACAAAGACTTTAGGATCGGTGAGGGGCTAAAGGACGGGGAGATACTGCTTTCCTCATTTCACCTTGCCATACTAAAGTTTCCCATTCATCCTTTCTTCCTCCTAGCACTGGCGACTTTGGGTTTGGCCCCCCTTCAAGTTGGTCCCAATTTTTATAGGATCCTGGCCATGATCTTACTGATTAATAAGGAATTGAACCTAGACTTAGGTTTGGCGGAGCTCCTGTTTTCGTACAAACTTCAATAACAGAAAGATAATAGGGGTCAGTACAACCTAACCTCTTATGTCAAGAGAAAGTTGTGTGACAATGTCCCGACCTCCAATAAGGGATGGAAATAGAGGATGATAATAGTGAGTGGTCAGTGGAGCTATCCCGACGCCATAAACATCCATGTCAACTATGTTTTCCAGACAACCCGATTTCCCGAGTTTAAGAGTTTTCATACCCGAGCTTCTTGCCACTGCGAACTGTGCAACGATAAGTTAGGTATGCTAGTGATGGATTTCCTGCAGGCTCTTCAGGAGAAAAGGGAGGTCGGGTATATAAGATCCCGATTTGAACTGTTGCGTGCCAGAGTATGGAGTCAGGATTTAAGGGATAGCCAGAATTGCCTAACCAGATCTGTATTGCAGGAGCTTGCATCGGGAGCATCTGCACTGACGATCACCTCGGGTTCTGCAGCGACCACATCAAGGTCAAAAAAACTGAAGTCCAAGTCATCAGGAGTAAAAAAACTCAAAAAGAGTATGTCTGGGGGCCAGCAGAAAAGGAAAGCGGTTACCATGCCCAAGCTTTCAATCAAGAGGGCCAGAAAGGGTGATATCGGTTCCACGTCCTTCATTTGTGGGGTTGATGTCCCTCCGGTCCCTGAGAATCTTGCAAACAGTCAATTAGCAGGACCGACTAGAGGCCTTGCTGCCACGCCCCCTCCTCCTCCTTCGGCAAAGCATCCTCCGGTCATGCCCCCGCCTCCGCCATCTCATGATCCGCAAACGGGTGCATCGAATGTGGTCGAGGTCGGGGGTGATCATGCTCTGGTCCCGAGCTCAGTAGGTTTGGATCATAATCCATCTCGGGCCGCCCTTTCAGTCAAACCCAGCTCTAGCCGAAGTGTAGCACTAGGTGTTCCTGCCTCAGTGTCGGATGTCCGAGACTTAGGTTCTGATGACGAGGATCAGGGTCAATCCCGACCTTTAAAGCTCCACACTGCTATCTCCACAAATTTCAGGAAACAAGATAATAGGGAGATCGAGAAAGCTGCTGAGAGTGGGAAAGATATCCCCCATGGCCCCCGGTTCAGGCTGGATACTAGGAAGGGCCATCCATATCTTTTTGTGGGAGACCAGACGATCGGGAATTCAGAAGCTCTCCGGGAGATGGCCCTGGGGGTATGGACCCCGGCCGATAGGTTGGCCATGGGGCGGTACGACAGGATGAGCGTAGCTTTGAACGGGCCCGAGCTTGCAATGATGGTAATACATTCTTTATACATTTTGTACTTAGCTTCTATCATGCCCCTTATCTTTTGTGTTAACATTCTTTTTCTTTCAGATGTTTCACGCTACTCAGGCGTACAATTGCAAGCTTGAGGATGATGCCCGGGTCATAAACGCCCTGAATCGGGATGTTCAAGTCCACAAAGCTGGGTGTGCCAAGGCCTTGGAGCAGGTCAAGAATGCCAATGATAAGATACAGTCCCTGACATACAGGGATGTCGCAACTGAAGAAGGGCTCGCATCCGCCAAGGGGACGATCTTAGAGCTTGAGGTAAAGACTCGGGAGGCTGAACAGATGGCTAATCGGGAAGCCCAGGCTCGAGAGGCCCTAACTCTCCAAGTGCAGGCCCTGACCGAAGAAGTCGAGAAGTTAAAGGCTTCGGGGCTGCAGTCGCTTGAGGAGAAGGTCGAGATCGAGAATGCATTAGGCGTGGAGAGGTCTCGGGTAGAGATTTGCCACAAAGGTGGTAAACAGATGATCTCCCGTTTTGAGCTAACCTGCAAGTACCGCTATGAGCAGGGCTGGAGGGAATGCATAGAGGAACTTCAAAAGCCTGAAGAGGAAACACAGATCTCGACTATTGAGGATCTTGACTTCAGCATTGGAGTTGGGCCTCCGTATGATGATCCTGAGGCCGAGCCTAAGGACCTGGCCTTTGGTGAGTTCCTTCAGGACGACTTGCCCGCTCCGCCTTCTCGCTCTGGCATGGCTAGGCCTGAAATCACAGAAGAACAGTCCCTCGGGACCAAAGCCTCAGGTGGTGATGGGGATCCTCCCGTGGTGGAATAGGGTTACCTTTTCTTTAGCTTTTTGCCTCTTCCCCTGTTTTTCTTTTATCCTGTGTTTGTAACAACTCGACAATGCTTTATTGTATCGGCCTTGGCCACCAGGGCCTTTTCAATATAAATGAGTTTGCTTATTCATATTTTGTTGGGAATATGTATGATCCAACGCCTCATTGATGTTAATAAAAATCGGGACATTGAATTGTAACTTGGTAAGAATAGCAACAACACTAGTCAATAACAGTCGGGTTTTTTAATTGGGTCATGCCTGTGGTGATATTTTGGAAAACCCGACCACTGGTGGGTCTGTGAAAATCTCTCGGGCGCTTTGGGCCCTTGGAGAGGATTCAACACTTAGGTTTTGAAACTGATTTTTGTAAAACCCGACCACTGGTGGGTCTGTGAAGAACTCTCGGGCACTTTGGGCCCATGGAGAGGGTTCAACACTTAGGTTTTGAAATTGATTTTTGTCAAATCCGACCACTGGTGGGTCTGTGAAGATCTCTTGGGCGCTTTGGGCCCATGGAGAGGCTTCAACACTTAGGTTTTGAAACTGATTTTTGTAAAACCCGACCACTGGTGGGTTTGTGAAGATCTCTCGGGCGCTTTAGGCCCATGGAGATGGTTCAACACTTAGGTTTTGAAATTGATTTTTGTAAAACCCGACAACTGGTGGGTCTGTGAAGATCTCTCGAGCGTTTTGGGCCCATGGAGAGAGTTCAACACTTAGGTTTTGAAACTGATTTTTGTCAAACCCGACCACTGGTGGGTCTGTGAAGATCTCTCGGGAGCTTTGGGCCCATGGAGAGGGTTCAACACTTAAGCTTTGAAAGTGATTTTATCATGGTGATTTTGATACTCGTGGAGATGATAGGGGAAAAATGGAGCTTCTATTGTAATCTTTTGGGCTCTAATGGCCTTCTTTTACAGCAGTCGGACCAAAGTATTTCTAGGGATAATACCTCTTAAGTCGGGATGCATTCTGTGTGTTAGGTTCCCTTCTGTTATCAGAGTTTCTGAGTAATCGGTAGGCCCCTCGCCCTATCACTTCAGTGACGGTGTAGGGTCCTTCCCATGGCTCTTGGAGCTTACCCACGTGCCCGATCTTTCGTCTAAGGACCATGTCACCGACTTGGAATCCTCTTCTGTTCACCCTTCTATTGAAATGATTTCTGACCCGTTGTTGGTAAGCTGTCAGTCGTATCCCGACAGTTTCTCTCCTTTCCTCCAGCAGGTCGAGCTTGTGAGCCAAGCGTTGATTATTTGTTGTCTCGTCCCAAACCACTGATCTCAGCATCGGGACGGCATACTCCATCGGGATTACGGCCTCTTCCCCGTACGCCATGGCGAAGGGTGTCTCACCGGTTGGTTGTCGGGGAGTGGTTCTATATGACCATAAAACCTCGGGTAATTTGTCCAACCATGCTCCTTTGGCCTTCTCAAGTTTCTTTGCCAGGGTGCTGAAGATGGAGCGATTGGTCCTTTCGGCTTGTCCATTGGCTTGTGGGTATCCTACCGAGGAGGTATTCTGGTTGATTCCATGCTCGGCCAGAAACGTCCTGACCGGTTCACAGTCTAAATTTATGCCATTGTCCATCATGATGGTCCGAGGCACCCCGAACCTACAGATGATGTGATTCCATATGAACTTGACTATGTGGCTGCCCTTTATAGAGGGATAGGCCTCGGCTTCAACCCATTTGGTGAAGTAGTCGGTGGCCAGGAGTACGTGGGTATTCGACCTGATGGCTTTTGGGAGTGGTCCGACTATGTCCATCCCCCACCTGGCAAAAGGATGCGAAACTATTGTCGGGTTCAGAAATTCTGGTGGTTGAAGTATAGCGTCACCGTACATCTGACAGGCTTTGCATTTACGTATATATTCCACTGCATCCCGGGACAGGTAGGGCCAAAAGTAACCCTGGAATAAGATTTTGTGGGCAAGAGACCGGGCTCCCGAGTGGTTTCCACATGCTCCGTCGTGTATCTCTTGCATTACGGTCTCTGCCTCGGAAGGGGTTACGCACCTCAGATACGGACCCAAGAAAGATCTTTTGTATAGCTGTCCCTGGATTATTAAGTATCTAGCAGACTTCATCCTGATTTTTCTTGCCTCTGCCTTATCAGTGGGTAATGTCCCGACACTGAGGTAGTCGATTATGGGATCCATCCAACTAGGCTCTCGGGGAACTAGACATATCAGTTCGTCGGGCTCTCGAATGCTCGGTATAGTGATCAAGTCGGTTAGTACTACTCGGGTCATATCCTCACCAGCTGAAGATGCCTGATTGGCTAAGTGATCAGCAGAGGTGTTTTCTTCCCGGGGGATTTGACTGAATGTTAACCTTTGAAAACCTTCGGACTCCTTCAGTACTACCGCTTTGTAGGATTCCATTTTGGGATCCCTGGTTTCATACTCTCCGGTTATTTGCCTGACTATCAGCTGGGAGTCACTGTAAACGGATAGGGATTGTATCTGCAGGCTCCTGGCCAATCTCAGGCCCGATATGATGGCTTCGTATTCTGCCTCGTTATTAGTGGCTGAGAATTGCAATTGCATCGAGGCTTGTAACTTAGTTCCGTCGGGAGTATGGATTTCCAGCCCGACACCGGCTCTATTGGCGCTAACCGACCCGTCTACGAATAATTTCCAAATCTCTAACTCGGCGGGTTGATCGGCTTCCTCGGTTTCTCCTTCTAATAGGAAATCGGCCACGGCCTGCCCCTTGATCGAGATTCTGGGAATGTAGGTTATATCATAAATGCCCAGCTCAATGGCCCATTTGGAGATCCTTCCGGAGAGGACGGGCTTTGTCATGAGCACACGAATAGGAGTGATAGTGGGGACAATGATCTGGTGAGCTTCAATGTAATGCCTGAGATGTCGTTTGGCATTGATTAAGGATAGAACTAACTTTTCTTGTTTGCTATACCGGGTCTCGGGATCGGCTAACGCTTTACTTGTATAGAAAATGGGCATCTAGAGGCTCCCGTCCTCTCTGATGAGTACGGCACTCGTTGACACTGATGATACTGCCAGATACAAGAGTAAGACATCATCGGGCTCGGGCGTTGCAAGGATGGGAGGCTTGAGCATGTATTCTTTCAATCGGGATAGAGCTTTGGTTTGCTCGGGTCCCCATACTTTTCCCTTCTTTGCCTTTATCGCCTGAAAAATGGGTCGGCATCTGTCTGTCAGTCTTGCAATGAACCTGCTTAAAGCTACAACCCTTCCGGTTAAAATCTGGACTTCTTTGTGAGTGGTCGGTTCTTTTGTTTCGAGCAAAGCCTTCACTTGAGTCGGGCTTGCCTATATGCCTGACCGATTGACAATGTGACCAAAGAACTGACCCGAAGATACCCCGAAGGAGCATTTGGCCGGATTGAGTTTCATTCCATGTTTCCTCAGGGTATGGAACACTTTTTGGAGATGCTCTAGGTGGTCAATTCTCTTTCTGCTTTTGACTACTGTATCATCAATGTAAGCCTCGACCACTATGCCCATCATCCCCTTAAAGATCCTATTCACCAGTCTTTGAAATATGGCTCCTGCATTTTTTAGTTCGAAAGGCATAACTTTAAAGCAATAAGTACCTGTCTCGGTAATGAAGGAGGTCTTTTCTTCATCGGTCAGGTCCATTGGGATCTGGTTGTATCCCGAGTAAGCATCCAGGAAAGTTAATCTCTCGTAGCCCACGGTAGCGTCTACCATTTGGTCTATTTTGGGTAAGGGGAAGCTATATTTCGGGCAGGCTCTGTTTAGGTCGGTGAAATCGACGCAGACTCGCCACTTCCTGTTCTTTTTCTGTACAACCACCACGTTGGCTAACCACTCAGGATACTGAACCTCCCTGATGAACCCTGCTTCGAGTAACTTTGACACCTCGTCAGCTATGATCTGGTTTCTTTGACCTCCCATTCGCCTCTATTTCTGTCGGACAGGTCTTACGTTTGGATCAACATGCAGTATGTGTCGGGCTATGGAGGGGTCGATGCCGGGCATATCAGTATGTTCCCACACAAAGACATCATGATTATCCTGTAAGAATGTTGTCATTTCATTTAATTCACTTGTGGTGAGGCTTGTACCTGCGTAGGTGACCTTGTCGGGTAGGTCGGGCCTTACGGATACCGGTTGCAGAGGTTCTGTGATGATTGGGGGACCCGACTCCCCGTCCTGTAGTTATTATTTGGGTTGTGGGTCCAGATCCTGATCCTCTTCTCGGGATCTCTTTCGGTCTGGCTTATCCTTCATTCCTTTAACAGTGACGGCATAACACTGCTTAGCCGCTACCTGATCCCCTTTGATATCAATTATGTCATAACCATTTGGCCCGACGCACCTCATCATTTGATGGAGAGTTTATAGTACGCCTTGCATCCTGTGAATCCATCCTCTTCCCATAAGCAGATTATAAAAGGGCTTCACGTCCACAACTACAAAGGTCTCGGACAGAGTTCTCTGGGTTGCGGACACGGGCAGGTTGATCTCCCCGAGGGGTTCGACTTGCTTTCCGTCGAACCCGACAATTGGACTTCGGGAATTCAAAATATCCCTTGGGTTGATTTCCAATTTATCGAAAGCCCACTTGGTCATGATATTGGCACTGCTTCCTGGATCAACCATGACCCTCCAGACAAGACATCCCGAGACCATCAGAGTGATGACTAATGGGTCGTCGTGTGGGACTTGGACGTCCCGGAGGTCCTCCTGGGAGAAGAGTATCTGAGACTGCCCTGTTCGGTGGTGGACTTCGTTTATCCCGGCTATCCTGTTGACGTGATGTGCTCTTCTCATTTGTGATCGTCTGGATTCTTCTCCACCTCGTGGGTCAGGACCACCATGGATCATGTTGATGATTCTGACCGGGTGAGCAGGGGCTTGATTCCGTTGATTGTTTTGTGCGGGTTGATGGGTTCTCGAACCATCCCTCTGGACATAGTCCTTCAGCTCTCCTCGGGCTATCATCGACTCGACCTGATGCCTTAGGTTCCGGCAATCATTTGTCGTATGGCCGAAATCACCGTGGAGGGCGCAGTGCTTTGATCTATCCCCCTGGTCGAGTGGTTGCCTGATTGGGGGAGGAGTTTGGAAAATTCCCTTGGCCTTATTTTCCTGGAAGAGTTTGGCGAGGGTTACTTTCAAGGGAGTGATCTTCTCTTAGAATCGGGCACGCCTCTCGGGCTGCTGTGGAAACTGAGATGAAGAGGGGATCGGGGGATTTGAGCGTTTGCGATTGCTCATCTATCGGGATGTATCAAAAACTTTATCCTTAGATCTGATTTCTACATTGACCAGTGCCGCTCTCTTCTGTCGGGTTGCCTCCTCCTCTTCGATTCTCAAGTGGCCCTAAGCTCTAGAATTGAGTTCTCCAATTCCCGAGGGTGGTCATTTCACAAATGATTGGTGGAACTTGGTCCCCGGGATCAGTGTCATCCTGAAGGCCTCCACGGCAGAATGCTGGTCGCAGTTGTCGATGGAGGACGATTCGACGTTGAATCTGGACAGGAAGCTCTTGAGGGATTCTCTTTTTTCCTGAGTCATGGTAAAAAGGCTCTAGATGGTCTTCTTTTGCCTCTTGTTTCCAAAATATTGAGCCACAAAGAGGTCGGATAGTTGCTGCCAATGGATCTCGGCGGCTGTTTCCTGAACCAGAGGAGTGGTGCATCGATAAGACTAGTCGGGGATACTTTGCATAGCAAGGCTTCATTCTCGGCATACATGGTCATTTTCTGATGGATCTGGTAAATGTGTTCCTCGGGGATCCTTCGTTCCGTCGTAGGGAGTGAATCTGGGCATGACGAACTTCCCGGGGAAGGGCTCCCGGGTGATCTCTGAAGTGAACGGCAATTGAACCGAGTCGGCACAGGCTCGGAGGGCCTAGTCATCGGTAGATCGGGCCCTCAAATCCTTCATGACCTTCTTCTGAAACTCTGCCATCATCTCCTGGAGCTTCTGTGATGTCAGAGGTTCGTCAGTGACGGGAACATCATCAGTGGCCGGGGCCTTGCCTTGTTGGTGAAAGGTTTCACCGTGCTCTTCCCGTGGTTCGGCTTCTCCTTCGGCCTGTGATTGATCAGGAACTACCGGTGGGATAGTTGCCTGATTCAATCTGGCCAGAAGCTTCTCGCTCCTCCTCTCCGCCACCAGGCTTCTCGCCTCGGCGGCCTGGCTACGTTTCTCGGCTTCGACGAGCTGGCGCAGGAGGTGTTCAATCGTCGGTGGAGCACTCGGTTGTCCGGTGCCGGGGATCTGTGCTTCCGAGTGGGATCTGGTCACCGGCATGGTTATATCTGGGCAGGGAGCATAGTACTGAAGGTGTGGGGGGTGTATCTGGATTTCGCTCAACTTTTTGAGGTAGGAAGATAGTCGGTGAAAAAGACCTAAATTCCCACAGACGGCGCCATTGTGTAGATACAATATTTTGCACAACACAAAGATCCCTTTCTCATTACTCTGCATTGGATTATATACATTTTCCCAATGGGCCTTTGGCCCATTAGGGCAACATTTTCAACTTTTTCATAATATCTTACTTTACACGTCAACTATGTAGCCCCTATACCATGCCATTGCCTTAAGCTGCAAGTATCTTCTAGAACCTTCGAGTTCCTTCTAAAATGCTCTTCGGGTCGGGGCATAAAATGGATCTGATGGTCGGGCTAAGATACTTCTCGGACCACGGGGCTGATGTGTCAGTCGGGTTACGACGCCGGGTCTTTCATGGATCGATCCGGTCGGGATGGTCTTTTTCATGGGCCGGGAAAACTCACATGTACAACAAGGATTGAGGGTTTGGAAAAGGAATTGAAGGATGCTAAATCAACTATCTATAAATGATTTAGTGGAACTCTTAAGCTTGATCATATGTTGAGTATGGGAAAATCTGCAGAAAATACAAAGGGGCTGGGATTCAAAGGAACAATGAGTAAGTCTAACATAGTTTCCAAAACGAATTTTGTTACAGCTACCCAAGTAGCATATAGTTCTTCTCAAGGTAAGTCTGGTAGGAATCTTAATACTCAATCTTATGTCGAAAAACCTGTTGAGAGTACTCCCGTTACCTCTAGATTCCATAAGGGTTCGAACAATGATTTTCAAAGGTTTATCCCAGTTTGTCATCACTATGGAATGAAAGGTCACATTCGACCCGTGTGTTCAAAGTTAAGAGGAGAAACTTTGAAATCAGAGTGGAAACATAGAACTCAAAACAGACCCAATGTTGAAGATCAAATTTGGGTGTTGAGTGAAGAGGTGAAGAGTCTGTCTAGGCTGGCAAATAGAACTCCGAAAATTAGACAGACGTGGGTTAGAAAATGTGAGCTACATTGTTTGGTTGCTCATACTACATGTAGAGCGCGTGACTCTAATTCTGAGAAAGATCTTAAGTATATATCCACATATTCTCAGTTGACAGACATCTCTATAAAACCATTAGATTTTCAAAAGCATGTAAGTCTTAGAAAATCTAGTGGTATGTTGTCATTAGAATAGATGTCTTCATATGTATCATTCTAGGAATATCTTCCATTATATTTTATGCTATAATTGATACATTCTCGTGCATTTTTATTTGCATTTTTATTTTTTTTTATCATTATGCATGCATCATGTTTTGCTACTAGTAGGATTATTCATGCATGCATCACTATGACAAAAATGATAAACAAAAATTAATTTAAAAATTCTTAGCATATTGAGTGTGGCTAAGGGTACAAAGAGTTGTCATATTTTACTTTATTCTCATATGTACTTATCTTATTATTCTTATGGGAATTGGAGTTCTTAGTCTGACCTGAGGATATGAGTTATTCACTTAACATGTTTAAGTATTATTTTTAGAACTCATTAACTTTGGGTGCTTGTTTTACTTCGGAGATGAGTTTAATACTTGCTGAAACTTTTAGGGTGCATTTGGAAACCAGTGTTTTCGTTTTTGTTTTTTTTCTCTCAAGAACAAAAAAAATTCTTATTCTTGTCCTAGGGGTAATCCGGAAACAAAAACATGTTTGGTTGAAAATTTTGTCTAAAAAATTTTTGGGAACAAAAAACAAAAAAACACGTTTGGCAGACCTTGTTTTTTCAAAATATCTGGGAACAGAAACAGGAAAACATGTTTGGCAGCATCTGTGTTCCCTGGATTTCTGAGAACAGAAACAGAAAAACATGTTTGGCAGAGTTGAATTATTTTTTAAAAGATTTTACTGAAATTTTGGCTTTAATATATTTTTTTAAATATTTGTTTTGTTCAGTGATAAGTTTAATGTCATTAATTTGATATTATGTCTATTTAAATGAGATTTAATTCCATTAGACCAATCCACTTAATTTAGACAAGTATTCAACTTTTAATGAATTAAGTAAATGAATAATCAAATGGATATGAAGACATTAATTAACAAAATGTCTTTAAATCCAAAAGAAAGGAAAAAAATAAAATGTTGTTTGTGTGTCTAACAAAACGATCATGTTATCACACCAATTCCACATCTAGTCTCACCCCAACATTCATATGTGAAGTGAACCATTATTGTGTTATTAACAAAGGGTATGTAATAAATATGCTCATCAATCTAAACTAGAACAATATAATTGCAAACAATATGCTTAAGAAAAACACAGAAATCAAATCAACCAAGAGAAGGGAATTGTAAAGGACAACAACAACCAGAAACTTAAATAAATAATAAAATTGAGTTTTTCATGAAAACTTTCTAAATTTTGCAGTCATGCCTCTGAAGCAAATTTCTCATTCAATCAAGAGTTTAAATATAACTAATATAGATTCTAATAATACAAGGGAAAAAACATAAACACAAGAAGACTGACTCTAGGCACAAGAACCCACATCAGCTAAACTTTCTTATTCAGAGCTGATATTATAGAGATATTTAGGTCATTTGCAAATACTAATACTCATAATTAACCAAACCCTCCTCTCTCTCCATTTTTTACGAGAACATGACACCTATCTTCTCTGCAAAATCATCCCCATCATCATCATCGTCGTCCCCATATTCATCTTCCTTGTCTACGTGCTCGCCTTCCTCTAGATTGAAATCTTCCCCATCAACCTGCTCGTAATCAGAGTCCCCATCCCTCTGATCATAGCCTTCAGCGCCCTGATATTCCATTATTTCATCGACTACCATACCATTTTTTGTCTCAAGTTAGCTCACGATACGTTGTGGCGAGAACTAACCATCAGGTGATTTTCCTTTTCCTCTAAGGATTGAACCATCTTCTTTGAAACCACCATTGTCAGTTGTTGCCATAATTCATTCCGTATATGGTGAAAGGAATGTAACACATAATTTCTAGGCGTAACTCATTCATTATACCCCTCATAGGCGTAACTCATAATCTAAGATTGCAATTATGAGTTTTAACTGTAAGATTTGCACATAATGTACTTTCTAAAAACATAAACCACAAATGAAACAAGCCCAACAAGAGTTCAACTACAAAATTTGTGTTCCTAAATCATCACCATATATGACAGTTCAAACTACTCCTTCTTCAACAACATACCCCCAATACTGTGTCGGAGAATGTAGACTTTCTTTTAGTTATCAATTGATTAGGTGAACCCTCGTCAAAGAGACCGGAGAAGAGTAATATATAGAGATAAGCAGTCGCCACAATGAGTGCGTGGAATGTAGAAAACCCCTGAGCAGTGCAAGCAACATCATTTAAGCTGTTAAAACAACTCAGCAAAGACAATGACCACGAATATTTATGGAAACACAACAAAAATAAAAAAAATAAAAAAAATAGTAAAACAGAACAAAAACAAAAAAGCAGCATTGGGGCTTTGTGTTTACTTTTTAACTTTGAAAAATGAAAAAATAAAAAGATAAAGACAAAAAATCAGCACTGACATGAATTAAGAACATTACCGATTGTTCCATTCAACTTTCTGGGCATTGTTGAGTTTGCTATATACCTTGAAGAACATAACACTGACTACACCTGTTAATTGATACACCTTCATCAAGAAAATTAAATAAACAAATAAAAATCCCTGTTAATTGATAAACCTCTGTCGAAACAAAAAATTGGAAACATCAGCGATAAAGCAGTTTTTGTTTATAATCCCAGGAGGGAAATTGTAAATTATGACCTAAAATGGAAAAAAATAATAATAACAACACAGACATATAGAAGAATTTAAATCTCCTAATTTTATTAGGTTTCTATTTTTCAGAAAAGGATATATCTGATAGAGTTCTTCTAGGAATGTCATGATTAAACAATGAATTGCATTCCTTATCCAACAACAGAACTGGTTTAGAAACGTCCACGCCTCCAGATACATAGGCAAGTTAGTGTCTGAGACTTGAAGGAAAGTCTATAAGAATGTCGACTCACAAAAGAGCCCTACAGGTATTTTAAGGCTTTTACCTCATTCGCTTGGTAGCGATTCAAGTACTAATGACTGATTTAGTGTTAGATACTCTCTACTTCATAAATTCCCCATAGCATACACAGTTTCTCTACTTCATAATTCCCCTATAACATCACAGTAGATTGTCCTTTCCAACCTGTGGATGTAGTTGAACCTCGTAGCTCTTGTGTTGTGTAATCGTTCATTGTTTACTGCTATAACCGAACATATTACTGCAAACATAAGTGGTAAAAGAAACTATGCCGGCTCAACCTATATGGGCCAAATTACATTTCTCTCTCCAGTCCATCTCCTTCCCCGTCTACTCTCTCACTCTCTCGGTATGTCTCTCTCTCATTTCTCGGCTCTTCCCTCTCTCCATATCTATGTGATGATACATGTGAGAGATTCCTATGAAGGTGTATGGACATATATAGATATGTATATATTAGTATACATGAGAGGATCACAGACACAAATATATATTTCATGACTAATATTGATTTGAAACTGTGAACA
Organism: Cornus suecica; assembly: GCA_963922005.1. Lineage (NCBI taxonomy): Eukaryota > Viridiplantae > Streptophyta > Magnoliopsida > Cornales > Cornaceae > Cornus > Cornus suecica. The sequence continues at coordinate 30,201,953 of OY998246.1, read as the reverse complement.
TGCTCAGAAAGCTACATATCGTAGAACGCTACATTTGGCAATGGTCTCTTAAATTCCTTCTCAATCATTTTCGTAGAATAACCCAAAATGGCTTTTTTCACAAAACTTTACTAGGATTTAATTTCAAAGGACAAAATGTTGGAGACGACAAATTGTCAAACGAAGCAAGCTAACCGTGTTCCTTACTATCTCCTCAGTTGTATTCGTTCATTTACTATGCACTATCATATTTCACTAATATGGTCATCGAAATCCCCCACAATTCCAAGTGGGCACAATCCAAAAGGGGAAAGTGAAATGGCATGTATATATATTCACCCTTCAGCTCCTATTTTTAAACTTCCAATATTCACATAATGCATTTTATAACTCAAGTAAATTCTAGTTCATAACTCAAATAGACTAGTGCAAAAAAGTCACAACCACATCTGTCCATGGATCAAGAGACAAATACTCATCTTACCCACTATAAGTCCAGTTTCAACTTACAACAAGAAATAGCAAAATAAGCTATGCCAACACAAACAAACAAGAATACTCACAATTGTGCACATTGATATGCCGGCAAAGACTGGCCACGGAAAATGCAATTCCTTGTTCGGACTCTCAATGCCAGTGAGACCCATCAAACCAATGGCAATTTCCAGATCCAACATTAACTGCTAATGAAAACAAAAACCATTTTACATATAATTCAGTTATATATAAAAATACATAAATAAATAAATCAAAATTTAAGCTCTTGAAATCAATGGGGATTTCGGGACCTAACATTTTATCTGGAAACCAAATTGCTCAAAAAAAACACACACACAAAAAAAAAGAGTAAAGTACATACGATTCAGTGATATATATATATCAATCATAAAACAAAACCAAAAATAAAACTTGAAGGTGTTCTATGAATTACTTGTTCATAAGTTACAACCATAGAAGAAGAAATAAAGAGTTAAACATAAAGTGAATCAAAATTAGAAAAAAAAAAGGGTGAAATAAAGCAGGAGGGGCAATACATACCTATATATTTATATATACACACAATACCTTGTGAATAGAGTTGGGAAAGCAGAAACTGGTAGAAAAGGAGGAAATGTAACAATCTGTGGATTGTAAACAAAAACAAAAAAGGGTATTATGAGAAAGGCCTTTGGGTGTTGATAGAACTTGAAACGGAACCAAAACAATAGTAAATAAAAAAGGGTATTATGAGAGAGGCTTTGTGGTGTCGATAGAACTTGAGACGGAAACAAAATAAGAGTTGGGTATGAAACAAACTCTGGAGAAGTTCAAAAATTCGACATGGCAAGGGGAGTGGGATTACATAGACACATGCATATACACACACATACGCAGCTATAGATACAAGATACGCAAAGAAATGAACCTGATTTGAGCTTGAAGAGGAAGTGCGATTCCCAAATCGAAGCTAGTGTTGTCCCGAAATGGCGCAAATCAAAGCCCTAGAGCTGTCACGAGTTTGAGAGATGTGTGGACCTGGATTGCCGGCAGCGGAACTAGGAGGGCCATTAACGACCTTGAAGGGGCGTTTGAGGACAGAAGGGAGGGGCAGAGAGTGATCCAGATGACTGTTCTGTACTTCTCTGTACACCGACACCATGCGGCCAGGGGCGACGGAGTTTGCGGCGGCGATGTCGTCGTTAGCCACCAACGGAGGGGCCATGAATTATTTAGAGAAAGAGAAACCAATGACGGAGACGCCTGGGTTCATGGAAAGAGAAGCGACGAGAGAAGAGAGAAGAGTTTTGAGTTTTCTATTTTTGGGAAATGATTCTCAAACACGGTTTTTGCTTTGTACCAGCTACAGTGCAAAGAACTCAAAAGAACATCATTTTGATGTTCTCATTTTAGACTCAAATGAGAGTGATCTTTTTTTTACTGTGCATGGAAATAGAATTGGGGCTTTTACTTACCAAACACGTTTTTGTTCTCAATTGGGGAACAAAAAACAAAAACAAGAGAAAAAATCATCTATCCAAACGCACCCTTAGTTTTTCTCATATAATCCGAAGTGATATGTAGGTTCATGAGCTATACTAGATTGATCGATGTTTTTGAATACCTTTTGCATGCTCATGAATATTGGGGTAATTTTGAAAGAAGAAAGAGAATGAAATAATGAAGTATATGATTGTCTCTTCAAAACCCCCTAGAGCAATGGTTCGTCTACTATGTAACCAGGTCTCGGTACCTCAGCAAGTATTGAGTATTCGCGTAAAAAGGCAGATGTGATTATCTCAAATTTTTCAATCTGAGTAACTGGGCCTCTTGCCTCAGTAAGCATTGAGTGTTCGCGTAAATAGGGGAGAAAATTTTAAAAATATATAAATTAAGGGGTGCAAAAGAAAAAATTTGAGACAAAAATAAAAATAAACTGTATTTCCCTTAACTTATAGCTTAGGTTTTGGACTGAAGTATCATCATGGTTAGTGAAGAGATTATTAGAATTAGTACATATTGTTTTCATCTTAGTTGTTTGCTTGTACCTAAATATTTTTCATATATGCAAATGCTATGTAAAGCTTGCCATGTGTCTGCTTATAACTACAAGATTTATGTGCTGATTTTCTTCACTATCGTGTGTATAATAGCTAAGTCAAATATGCGAATATGATATATTAATGATTAACTCATTGTCTCTATTGCCTTCCTCACATGTTTCTAAGAACAAAAATATTTGTTTAAGTTGAGCATTTTGCATTCATGCATTTAGTATTAAGAACATGCATTGTAGAGATATTTGTTACTCGAAAATCTGGATATAATCTTATATAGTACTTTATCTTACTATTTAGTGTTTGGCTTAGTTTCTCTATACTTGCCTCTGTTATCTTTTCTTTATTTTTACATGAGGTTTTCCCTTTATATTAATCATATATTTTGATTGTTATATCATTGCTTGTCATTTCAGTGACAAAATGGGGAGAAGTATTAAGTCAGGGGAGAGATTGTTTGGTTAAGGGGGAGTATATTCTCAGGGGGAGAATGAGAGAATGAGTATTTTTGTCTATGATGATCATTATGCTTGCATTGTTAGTATATTATTCATATGATCATTATATTGGTTTATATCTATTTTCCACACTTGTTTTTTTATGGTATTGTTCAATGTTGTGGTTGCAGGATTGGAAGATCGTCATGAGGAAAAACTAATATTCTATATCTATGTTTACGGGTGTGTGTTCATAGGTATAGATATTATGTTGTTGTTCGTGAGGATATCTTTGTAAAACATGGTCTTGTCTCAGAAATGCCAAGGGGGAGATTGTAAGAACATTTGTGAGTATTGTTTGTTTTTGGCATATTCTCGAGAATAATCATGTCGAGCGACTTGTGAGGTCGTGTAGGTTTAGGAAAATTAATGTTGTCAAGCAAAGGCATCAACAAGCTTCGTCAAATTCAAATCAAGCTTAAAGTAGTGAAGAGGGAGCAAGTTTGAGCAAAAAATGCATTTTGGAGGGCATAAACGACATTTTTCGGAACCAAAATTTCGAAAAACATATCAACGGAGTTGAGGGGGTTCAATTGGCCCTATTCCCAATAAAAATTGGTTCCAAGGGTTTTCCTACGCATGACCTACGCTTCCAATAGCTAAAAGTGGCTAGAAAGTGTTGTTTTAACGCATCACCTACGCACGGCCAAAATGGCCCTACGCATGACCTACGCACCATGCGTAGGCCTAGCCTACGCATAATGTGTAAGGGTCTAACTTGGTTAAGTGATGAAAATTACAAAATTAACCCTGACTTGTTTTCCTTTGTGGCGACTGCGACTTCTACACCTCGATACACGTGTATAAAGGATATATACACCAATATTGGTCAAATTGACTCAAAATTACAAGAGGATTAAATAAGGGAGGAATTCTAGTTCAAAAGGATACAAGTTTACTCAATATAAGATTCATCTCTCTATAAATAAAAGAAGCCTCTACAGATTTTTGGGGTGGCTTTTATGAGATCTCTGTAATTCTTCTACAGTTCATATTATTCTGCAGAGAGAGAAAAAAAAAGATTGCTTGATTATTCTATATCAAGGGTTTCTCTAGTTTTTTATGTTTAACCAATTGTGCATCTACATCGAAGATCCTTATGCACAATTGGATGATCCGTTGTTGAAAAATCATCACACCACCTATTGCAACATGATTGCATCAATCCATTGAGAATGGAGTCATCTGAGTGCGGAGATCGAAGTAGGAGGCTTCATGGTTCATTGATCCGTTGAGAAGCGGAGCCGTCAGAGTACGGAGCGGAGCGAGGGCTTCATGGAGCGCGAGTGATTCAAGTCTATCAGACGTTGAATGAAGAAAGATAGATCATGAGTGATTTGTAAGTCTAAAACTTCAAAGAGTTTGTGTACTTCTTGATTCATAGTGCATCGATACTCGAGCGTATCCGTGGTTTTTACTTAGAGCGTTTTCCAAGGTTTTCCACATAAAAATATCGTGTGTCTCTATTTCTTTATTTTCTACACTTAGATTAATCTTTGCATGATTTATCTTGTTAAAGAATTTGATTAAAATTGACTTTTTCGCAATTATTTTGAATTTGTCAATAAATCCATAAAAATCCTATTCACCCCCCCCCCCCCCCCCCCCCTCCAGGCTATTTTCCTTAGTCGCCTAGGTAATTTCAATCAGGAACCACTTTCTTCCACTTAGCATGCAACCGTCTTCTTCTAGGTCATTACTTATTCCAAGTAGCTGAGCTCCATTTTGTCAATTCACTATCTAAGTGTCACGTGGCCGAATAATAGGCCATCACATGGTATGAAAAATTTGGGCGTCAACAACTGTTCGCTCCAAAAAATATTCATCGGCCGAATAGCAGGGCCGGTAATATTCTTCTTTGTTTCCGTAGGGTGCGAGGGTGCCAGAACCGGTGACGGAGTTCAACCGCTTCAAAAGGAATGTGTTGGCCAAAGGGTCAATCAAAGAACAATTATCCGTTTTGATGATAACAAAATGTTAAGTACGTGTTTTGTACTAATGTGTCTATCCAGTTGAGCATTACAGATTAACAGGATATTTATCGAAAGCTAAAGAAAGGACAAAAAGATCAATTCACGCTTATGCTTCAAAAGATTGACGAATCAAGAATTGGGGTAGATAGGATGGTGAGCGAATTGTATCAAAGGGTTTATGCAAGGATTTCACACTTATAAGCTCATCCTAATTCAAAAGAAATGAAATGGCAAAATCAGACGACTGACCATGCAAATCAGTCGACTCAATGCACTGCCAGTCGACCGACATTAACACGTCAATCGACCGACCTCGCCAGAGAGTTTTAAGGCTATTTTCCAGTCGACCGACATTGAAAAGTCAGTCGACTGACGAACATTCAGTCGACCGACATTAACATGTCAGTCGACCGACCTCGCCAAAGAATTTAAAGGTATTTGCCAGTCGGCCGACTTTGAAAAGTCAGTCGACCGACGAAGTCACCAGTCGACCGACAGTTCATGCCAGTCGACCGACCTGGACAGAGAGAATTTTGGTTATTTGCCAGTCGACCGACATTGTAATATCAGTCGACCGACCAACAAGAATCAGTCGACCGACGAAACTAAAAACGGCCATATTCAGAGCATTGATGGCTCTCACCTGTCCCTAGCTACCACTACTCTCAGTTCACTCTCCTAAAGTGAGTCTCACTCTCCTAAAACTTGCCCTAGCTATATATATGTAGAGATATTGATTGAACCAAGCATCTCTCTTCATTATTCTGCAGAAAACGTTGTCCTTCATCCTTATTCTCTCTGAAATATTACTCTTCATTCTCATTCAATAGCAAGCAAAGCTTGAGCATTAAAAGCTAGACTCCTCTCATTTATTTCCAATCATTTTCTTTGTGAGAAGCTAGTGAGATAAGATATTTGTTCCAACTCTTGAATCGTTGATTCCTAGAGTGTGTAAGATCTTGAGAGAACCAAACACTTCACATTAAACACTTGAGCTCATACATTGTGAATCTTTCATAAACCCTAAGGGTTTTGAGTGTTTTTATTGAGTGTATCCTTTCATTATAAAAGGAGAAGAGATCCTTGAGTGAGTGAAGCTCATTGATCCAAAAGAGGGGTTTGTCCTCTTGTTTCGTGCGACGGGCTCGTAAGCTCGTGTGTAAAGGTTTGCTATTCCACCTGCAAGGAAAAGCCATAGTGTGAGATTGGGAAAGTCTTAAGGGGGGATCCTTAAGCCGAGGAGTAGGAGTTACCGAACCTCGTAAAAATCGCGGTGTCATCTCTCACTCTCTCTCTCTTGCTCTTTCATTTGATTATTTGCATGCTTACCTTATCTTGATTCATATTATTTGATAATTGTTTTCACTTGGAAAAATATCTATTGTCATCTTCATAAGTGTTCATTAATTCTTTTTTTTTTCAAGTTTAATCAACTTGTTAAAGTTAAGCTAAGTTAAACAAAAAAGTTGGAAATATTTTTTATATCCCTATTCACCCCCCCTCTAGGGCTAATTAGTGACTTACATAATGGATTTTTGTCTCTTTTGAACATGTGAAATAGAATCAGGCGATTTATGTGAGAGAGAACTCAACTCACACGAATAGGTTCTGATTGCCTCAACAAAGAGGACTTTTCGTAACCAAAAGAAAAATTGTGAAAGAGATAGAAAATAATTGAAAGTGCGAAATAAGGAATTTAAAGATATTGTGAATTGAAAGTAATTGAAGGGACTGTTGCAAGAAAATAAATGTATTGGAATTTAAATAGTGCAAGAAATTAAATGGCAAGGAAAATAAAGATATTGAAAGGACGATAAAAAGAGTAAAATATAATGGAAGATATTTTTGTGTTGGTCGGGGACCCCTAAAACAGAGGTCTTCTATTCTATTAATACTAAAAAATTGAAGTGCTCCACAAGAAATTAAAATCTAATCAAATCAGTATCCTAAATAGATACGATTTCTTTCCTAACCTATCTTTTCCTAAAGAAACTAAATCAAAAACAAATCCTAACTCTATTAGAAATCTTCCATAAGTGAACTTCGGCTTTCTTGGTCACTACTCTTCCTCTCGGTCCACTTCAGCTTCAAATCGGCCAAATCAGTTGGAATAATTAAATATTGGTCTGCTCTGTTGAAATCGGCATGTTGTCATTTAGCCACATCATCACTAATTCCCATGTCAGCGTTTGCTCATTTTGGGTGCAAACAATGCCCCCCAATTCCAACACCATTTTTGCTAAAAAATATGGGCTGTTGGAATTTTTCTTTAGCCCAAAATGATGTTAACATCGATTCTTTATATAGGCCATTTTTATTTCCAACAGCCACTCTTCATTCCTCTTCCCACAACTCCCAGTAAGTAATAGTGTATATATATATATATATATATATATATATATATATATATATATATATATATATATATATATATATCAGTATCCATATATATCAATATCAAAACCAACACGTCACTTTCTTCTTTCCTAAACAGAGCCCTCAATTTCCTTTCTTCCTCTACACTCAAAATTCAGTCTTACCATTCAGCCATGACTCAAAATTGGGCAAACACCATGGCACCTCCGAACCTAAAACTTCATGCCCATAACTCCCAAGCCTATCACGTCATCATCAACACACCCAAAAATCGAGCGTTGTCTCAATCCTTTGCCTGTCAACGATGTTTGCGGCCTTGGGACAATCTTTGCTGAATTTTATTCTTTAAAATCGGCAACAAACATCACCAAATTGCGAGAATGGGTGAAATGGCAATCCCCAATTTTTTTTTAAAGCACTAGTTGTGAATTCATGGCTACTAACACCAAAACCACTTTCGGTTCCTCGGTACCCAATGAACCAAGAAGATATTTAGAAATTCAAAGCATTCTAAAAGTTGTCGCTATGGCCGAACGATTCCTTTCTAACCTCTATTTCTTCTTTAAAAAAATTAATTTCTGGCCACTCCAAAGTGGCCGATATTCTTTGATTTTCTTGCCCCCCGAGTCTAATTTGGAGCTAATAGCCAAAGTCAATCCTTGGAAAGAAAACTAATGAATTAGTTTTGTTGTTTATTCCTTGAGGGCCAACAATACAATGGCCTTTATTTAGCAAAATCCTAATCTTAAATAAGTAAAAGGTCCATGGTTTTCATCGACCCTAGATCAATGAACTGGTACAAACCCCCAACAATTGAACTTTGTAATTCATCTAGTGGAGGGTGAACACAATCGACCGGAATCAAGTTATGGTGCAACGTCATATTAGCCAACCTTATTGTCGGTTCCATTCGAAGAACATCACAATACCCATGAAGGTTTTTTGCAGCAAGTACTCTTGAAAGTTTATACCTTTTATAATTTTAGTTGTGTCAATTGAAATTATATAAAACGAAGTTTCGTTCTCGGCCAATTTGGGTGTAGCCGCTTCATCTTTATAGGCTGAGAAAATATTGAAATCGGCCACTTCAAAGCTAGGATTAACAATTGTAGTTTTGGCCACTTCACATCTCCCATCGGCCGCTATAGTTTCGATCATTATAATGCTTCTATCGACCTCTTCAAATTTAATATTAGCCGCTGGGATTTCGGCCACAACCAATTCAATATCGGCTGTTGTTAAAACGACCAGATTGATTATGGTAGCTTCACTTGAAACAACAGAAATTTCCTTAGTCACCTTAGGAACAATTTCGGCATCCTCTTCACCACTAATCGAAATATCAATACTTGGTGGAAGAATTATTTTGGCATCAACTTTTGTTTCTGCTACAGTGGCTTTTTTCTCAACTAGTGGGGGTTTATGCATGTTAGTTGTCGGCTGCCCCTCGTGTCTCGAAGAATGTAGTGGCCGACTAGATGAGGAATTTGCATACCTTTTGTTCTTAAGCGTCTAGATCTACTCCTGAAATGCTTTCTCTTCAGCAAGATATGTTTTCATTTTAGCATAAAATGTTTGTGTTTCAGCAGAAATCGTTCAACGTTCGTCGGCCATTACCCTCAACTATTGTAGGATTTCACCCGCAAGTGCGGCGATTTCACCCATAAGTGCGGCCTTTGAGCCTTGTGGTGGCATGTCGCAATTCTCTCGGCTACCTAGTGGCCAAGAATATTTTGTCTCTTTTGAACATGTGGATTAGAATTAGGCGATTTGTGCGAGAAAGAACTCAACTCACACAAATGGGTTCTGATTGCCTCAACAAAGAGGACTTTTCGTAACCGAAAGAAAAATTGCGAAAGGGATAGAAAAGAATTGAAAGTGCGAAACAAGAAATTTAAAGATACTGTGAGTTGAAAGGACTGTTGCAAGAAATTAAATAGACTAGAATTTAAATAGTGCAAAAAATTAAATGGCAAGGAAAATAAAGATCTTGAAAGGACAATAAAATGAGTAAAATATAATGAAAGACATTTTTGTGGTCGGAGGCCCCTAAAACAGAGGTCTTTTATTCTATTTATACTAAAATGGGTGAAAGGCACAAAACCCCCCCTACACTATCAGGAATGTGCAAATAATCCCCCTATAGTTCAATTTGTGCAATTAAGTCCCTATAGTTTGGCAAAAATGTGCACAAAGACCCCCTGCGACACTGTTCAGGGAACTTTTTCGGCCAAAAAAAAGGCATGTGCGTTTCACATGCTGTTTAGTTTTGTAAATACCCAAAATGCCTTTGTATTGTTACCAAAATGCCCTTCATTTAAATTATATATATGTATATGGTTTTAATATTAATGTACACAATATACATTTTACCAAAAAAGGCATGTGAATTTTTTAAGACTCACAAATTCCCCATCCAAATCACCAAAAACCAAGATATATATTTATATACACATTTTACTTTATTTCTTCTTTTTTAATAAAGTAATATGATCGTTAAAAATAAAGAAAAGGATTAAATATTTTTAATTTACCATAATCCAAATTACCAATTTTTTTACTATAATCAAATTTATCAAATAAAGAAAATTCATATTTCTATAAACCAACGTTAAAATCAATGACCTTCTTCAATTTTTGTGGAATTGAGAATCAGTAATTTCTTTTTTTTTTAAAATTAAAAAATAAATCAACACTTAGCATACTACATGAATTCCAGTTGAGAAAACAAATTCCTAATTGAAGAGCTCCGCCGTTTCTGCCCAAATGGAAGAGCTCATCTTGAACAGTGACCATCAACCTCATCTCCTTCTCCACAATCATCCACACTCTCTCTCACTCCAGCCAATATTCCCATGCCCTAACCCTCAAAATTTTCGAAACCCTCATCAAAATCTACCGATTCACCATCTAGGGTTTGGATGTTGCCTTCCACCTCCTCGCCAGCGTCGCCTTTGATTCCTCACCAGCAGACGCCCTCCACCTCTTCGCCGGCGTCGACTCCGGACGCCATATATACGTGCATATATATATATATATATATATATATATATATATACAGTGCAATGCATATATATATATATGTATATATCAGTTAATATATCAGTCATGTCCCAACTCCCCTAACCACTTCATTCACAAATCAGAACCCCTAAAAATCTGAGATAAAGAGTTACAGAGATAGAAGAGAAAGGTAGAGAGAGAAGAGAGTTACGAAACGGTACCGTTTTGTATATATGGCTTTTTTCGTCATTTCATATTTACCCCATTCATTATATTTAATTTAAAAATAAAATAATAAGGGTATAATAGTAAAAGCACAAGTCCGTCTCCGGAAAATGGCTTAGAGGGGTCAAAGTGCACGTTTTATAAAGTATGGGGGTGTTTTAAAACTTATAGGGGGGTTATTTGCACATTCCTGATAGTGTAGGGGGGTTTTGTGCCTTTCACCCATACTAAAATATTGAAGTGTTCCACAAAAAATTAAAATATAATCAAATCAGTATATTAAATAGATACGATTTCTTTCTTAACCTATCTTTTCCTAAAGAAATTAAATAAATAAAAAAATTAACTCTATTAAAAATCTTCCGTAAGTGAATTTTGGCTTTCTTGATCACTATTCTTCCTCTCAGTCCACTTCGGCTTCAAATCGGCCCAATCATTTGGAATAATTAAATATCAGTCTACTCCGTTGAAATCGGCATGTTGTTGTTCGGCCACATCATCACTAATTCCCATGTTAGCGTTTGCTCATTTTGGGTGCAAACCACACAATGTACACACAAAATTTAACGAGTTCTGATGTGAATTGTTTGAATTCCTAGCACTCCAGTATTGCGAGATTAGGCACACGCAATCCTTGTACCTGGAAACATTGATATGGACAAGCATGCATATATATACATATATATGTTGTGTAAGAAGTTTGTATCCATCGATAAAAGTAGGATGCATGGAAAGAGAAAGTGAAGAAATAAAATTATTTTTTCAAAATGTATTTACCTAGAAGAAAAATATTCAAAAACTAATTTGAGAAAACTATTTTATCTGTTCAGTTAGTATGAATGGAAAAAAATATTTCGTATTTTCAAAATTAGCCTTATGCTTTAAATACTCAATATATAAAAAGTTTTCCGCTTAAGAAATATAATCCTTAATTATTTTACATATACATGTATATTATATAATTTGCTAAAAAGTATTTATATTTATAGCTAGGCTCTATAAGATTTTCTTAAATTGAATTAGTAGTCTAAACTTGAGGCGAAGCAAGATCAAATAATAGTTAGTGGAAAGAAACTAAAGAAACTGAAAATAAATCACGAAGTGGTATGTATCTTTCTTTTCTTTTTCTTTTTTCTTATATGTTGTGGGATCTATCTATTCATGTGTAAACCAAATTCTAACTACTGTAATTCACAATAAGCACCAAGTTTTAGTAAGAAGAAATATATCAAATGCTCAAATTAAAAAACATATATCACTTGTTAGTACTAATTATTCTCATTGACAGAGTCTTTAATATAACAAGTACAGAAAATAAATAGGTACAAATCCAAAATTTTCATTATTAAAGTATATATCTTCATGCCGCAAACTAACTTAAAATATTTAATCAATTAGTGAAAGGACCATTTTTGTGATAGTTTTCTGATTGATAACAAAAAGATTATCCCTGTACGATTCCAAATGATTTATAAAATGTTTATTCTTTTCATTTGCATAAGTTAATCTTGTCATGTTATTGGAAATGACAGTACTCATTATTTCAATAACACTCTTCATGGTCCGCGGTATCTCTAAACTACTTTTGATGAACTCGAAGGTTTGATAAACTCGAAGATCAATGGTTTTCTTTACATCCAGTTAATTGACTGCATGCATTACCTATTTTATTTTGTATCTATATATAAATAAATAGATACAAAAATATATGTACAAAAAATGCCTTTCAAGTAGGGGCAAAGCAAAGTACAAATATATCATTCGCGACAATATTGCATGTCACATGTCTTAACTTGTTAATTAGCTGAATAATCTCTAATTATATCACCGACACCATCCATATTAACATCACTGAAAAATATATACATCTTCAGTGTCACTCATTAGTATTGACTTCTTAGTTGCATAATCATTGCTACAAATTATAGCTAATTCATCAATCTTGTCAATCCTCTTATCACGTGAATATTTTATTTGAGAGTTCGCCTAGTTAATGAGTCAAATAATAGAAAAACCAAAAATACATATGAGTTCATGCAAGATAATCATATCGCTATTATAGAAATATATTGTATAGAAATTTTAAACAAGTGCCATAATAGACACTATAAATCTACAACAAATGTGAATTTTTGGGACAAAATTTTACCGACTTAACATATTTGGTCAGCAAAACTAGTAGTTTTGACCACACGCTTTTTACTTAAACTATTAAAAATAATTTAAAAGCTATCGTGAAATTCACAAATATATATATTTATATATATATATAATAGAAGTCTAATGAGGTTGAATTACTTTCGAAATGAAAGTTTCTATATCGTGCCACACTTTCAATCCAGTCCTTGAGATCAAATGGGAAACCATTCATCGTAGTTTTCTTCAACCCCCTAGTCTTTTTTGTTCTTCCCTTTCGAGATAGGGATAAATTTGTAATTAAAATTTATTATTGTAAAGGGAGATTCGCGTTGATATAATCTGCGAATTCAGGGGTATGATAAGGAAAAGTTGGAAAAATGCCAACAGGGTGTAAAGGGGGATTCGCGTTAATATACTCCGCGAATCTAGGGATCCGACAAGGGAAAGTTGGAAAGAGGCTAACAGGGTATCTTTGGATGAGATCGGGTACGCGATAATGCTCTACAAAGAGGCAATCGTTGAGGACTGACAAAGTGGGTCATAGCCAAAAGTCAACCTCGCGACCCTATGAGCTTCGCGTAGGGAGTGCTATTTCACTGGCCTAGGGAAATACTTTGGGATGGTGAATAGTAGGTCACGACCTTATTCATCAAAATCACTCAAAGTAAAGTATTTGAAATGCGTCAATTAATGCTCAGTCATGTAAATGGAAAATATGCATAAATGACATGACCCAGAAAACTATGACAACAAATAAAGGAATTCGCGAATTGGTAACATCTTGGATCGCGGATTGACTAATGTCGCGGATTGGTATTACCACGGATTGAACACTGCGACTTGGGTAAATTATGGAGGCTGACCGCGGATCTACATCACGAATAATCATGATGACGTGACAATAACTTATGCCTGAATCAGTGCCTATAAATAAGGGGTCAATGATTCAATTGGGAGGGGAGAGACTTAGAGAGAGAAATGGTTAGAGAGAGAAAGAGCGATTCCTAAATCTTTTGATTATGTAATTGCTCTTATCTTTCATTCTCTTTCTAGATTTATGTAAATCGCTTCACATTCAATAAAAGGTGTCATTTTTGTCGAGTATTAGAGTGTGTAGATACTATTTCTAAATCACTTTAAACAAAGAACCCCAACAGTTATTTAAAATTAGTGAGAAATGAATTTCAAAAGTAAGTTTTTCAGGCTTATTCAGAACGGACTTTATAGAAGTTTCACTTCTGCTAGAATTTCTTTTTAATATTTCTCCGAACACTCACATTTTCGTGAAAAAAAGGGTTTCTTGCACTTGGAAGCCCATTTCAAGCCCCAAAAATTTCAGCCAAACAGGCCCTTAACTTCGCATCTATCATCAAAGTGCTTAGTTCTAATATCTCTGGTATTCTTTAAAAAATACTGTTTTTTGTATGTTTAAAACTTTAAACAATTAAGGCCTGTTTGGTTGGGGTGTTTTTGTGTTTGTTTATGTGTTTTGTGTTTATAAACTTGTTTGGTTAGTGTTTTTGGGATATGTGTGTTTAAAAACACTTTTTCACTTTAGGCAAATTTTAGGCATATGAGAATAAATATGAATTTGGTGTTTATTGGGGTGTTTATCACTTACACTTTCTTCACTTTATAATATATTTTATTATTTTATTATTTATATTATTAAATTATTATTTATTCATTTATATATTAATTTATAAATATATTCTATTTATTTATTTATTATTATTTCATTATTTAATTCATTTTATTTATAAATTATTTATTTATTTTTAATTATTTAAAAATATATTTTATTAATTTAATATTAATTTATTATTATTATTATGAAGTATTTATTTGTTATTATATTTACTTATTATTTATTATTATATTTATTTATTATTTTTTATTATATTTATTTTTTATTATTATTTATTTCATTTTGTTTATTATTTATTATTTTTATTATATGTTTAAATATGTTTTATGTAATTTATTATTATTATTTATTATTTAGTCCATTTTTTATTATTATATTTATTTATTATTATTGTATTCATTTATTATTATTATTATTATTATATTATATTATATTTATTATTTATATTATTAAATTAGTATTTATTAATTTATATATTAATTTATAAATATATTTTATTTATTTATTTATTATTATTTCATTATTTAATTCATTTTATTTATAAATTATTTATTCATTTTTAATTATTTAAAAATATATTTTATGAATTTAATATTAATTTATTATTATTATACTCATTTTTTATTATTATTATGAAGTATTTATTTGTTATTATATTTACTTATTATTTATTATTATATTTATTTATTATTTTTTATTATTATTTATTTCATTTTGTTTATTATTTGTTATTTTTATTATATTTTTAAATATGTTTTATGTAATTTATTATTTATTTTATTAATTTATTATTATTATTTATTATTTAGTCCATTTTTTATTATTACATTTATTTATTATTATTGTATTCATTTATTATTATTATATTTTATTTTATTTATTATTTATATTATTAATTTTTAAATTTTCAATTTCAACCCAAAAAACATCCCTACCAAACATACTTCTGTTTTTGGATGAATAAACAAAAAAACAAAAAATATATTTTTTATTTATTTCAACACAAACACAAACAAAAACACAAACACAGCTTTACTAAACAGGCGGGAAAATATATATATATATATATATATATATATAATCGTGTGGGCTATGTGGCATTGGAGTCTAGGCCCAATATATTTCTAAATTTCGTTACATCAGTTAGAGGCTAAGCAAGTACCATTGAGGTGTGGGCTAATAACATTTTAAGGCTCCAAAAATTAAATCCCAGAATGGCATAAGAATAAAATTCATAGAAGGCCCAGCTTATTTCCATATCAAATGTTGGTTATTATTTGGCGGGTGATTTTGTAATCCCGAAGAAGGGGTACAACTTGGGCGGGCCGCCCAGCCCAATCCGGACTCAATCCGGAAATTTCAGGTTTGGGTTGGGTTCGGGCTCAATTTGGGTCAGCACGGATTGGGTTTTATCGAGTCAATGTTTAAATTGGGTTGGGTTCGGGTTAAATCCAAATCCAACCTAAAACCCGATGTTATTAAAAAAGAATGATCTGAACCGTTGTTATATACAATTCAACGGCTGAAATTGGGTCACCTAATTAACCCTAAGATACCTTCACTCTTCTGAGTCCGGTTAGGGTTTGGAGGGACATGATTGGAATTGGTCAATGAGAACTCGCAGGTGTACAACAATATACATAAACGCACAGAAATTTATATATATGTATAGATACTGATACAGTGATACACCTATTGATATCAACAAAGCAAATCTAAACTGCAAGCCCTAATCTACCTCTGTTTCTCTCTGATCTTCAGCAAATCCGTTCATTGAGAATGGACCCGAAGGCGGACAATGGTTTCCCCAACAGCCAATAAAGCAAGGTATTGGCCCATTGAGAATGCATTTAAAAAAAAAGTGTCAATAATGAGAATGAATTTGATAAATACATCGACTGTATTACTAATAAGAGTTTAGGAAGATATTTAATAAAATTGAAAATTGTACTAAAATCTTCTAATATTTTTCAAATTATTGAAGATTTTGAGTGGTAGGTAAAAAATTTGTATCTTTTAATATATTTATGTATTTTGAGTCTTCAGATCTAGTGATAAATGATTACTCCATTACTTAAGATTTTAGGTCATTTTGTGTGGCATTTAATGTATTTTTTCAAATATGTACTTTATTGAATAAGTATTGTGTTCAAATTTAAGTAGTGACATCTCTATCAAAGAATTCTCCACTAAGAAGTCACTAATAGATCCGGAATGTATCAAATATGAATAAACTATGAATATGCTCACGAAGATGCTCAATTAGACAGCCACCACCCATCTCTGATTATATTCTTTCATGGTTAGGAACTATAGACATGTTTATTTCCACGTGCAAAAATTAAACTTAAATATATAATATTCTACTACAACAAAAAGAAAAAATAGTAATCATGACAAAAAAATTCCAGTTTACAACCTTTTCATCTTATAGAAAAATAGTTTTCATCGCGTTGGCAAATAACTCTCATACTACTCAAAATTTTAAGTATTGTTGTTTGTTTTTCTTATTCAAAAAATAAAAAAAGGTATTTATGTATTTAATTAGATTGTCATTCTTAGCAAATCAAATTACTCTTATAAAAAAAGAAATGAAGGGATTCATTTTGATATCATGATATTGAGTTATTTTATTGTAGATTGTAGAGAACTCTTGACTCAATTTCGATTTTCATAGTTTGCCTTTAATTTATTAATTAGATTTTGTAATTGAATATTAAGAAGCGAGTATTTGTAATTTAATGAAATTAGTTACAAATTCTGATTTAGAGATCCATAACATTACATTAGTGGTCCACATACCATTTTTCTCTTTCAAATGAAAAATTATATGATTCGAGTATCCCCCAACTTATTATGAGAATTCTTCCATGCTACCGACGTCATTCTTTCAAACTACTGAATTTATATATGTTGGAAATAGTTTAGAAATAACAGTAATTAAACCCAATTTTGAGCTTAAATAATTATGGGACCCGAACTCCGAATTTAACGGGACCAAGCACTAATGTGTTCTCCTTGGTGAGGAGATAAAGTTGGTATAATTACATGTTCAAAACTATTAATTATTGAATGAAAAATTATCTCTCAAAGAGACCCATTTGAACTTGGGTAATAATATTTATCCCACATTGGAAATAAAGTAAACTTTAAAGGTGTTTATATATGGTTGCTTTAGATGGATGACTTGAAAATCTAGAAGCATGGGAAGAGAGCTAGACCATGCATGAACAATGCTAGTCTTAGATTAACCACACGCGTGCCGCTCGGTCCGGGCCGCGGTCGCGGTGCTTGGGTCATTGGTTCTACCTATTTTTATTTTGGAAAAAACTACAATAAAGTGGAATGGATGCTTACACGGTTGAAGTGTCTCTCTATTCTCTATAATAGGCTGTTGCATTTCATTGAGACAAATACTTCATATTTTTCATTTATTTCAGAAATACAAACTCTCTCTACATTCGCATATACATATAGATAGGTCTGCTGCAACTGTGAAGGCGAAATCCATTATATCTTGGGAGACATTTGTTCAGAATCCTTGAGCACCGTAGAGAGAGCAATATTGCCTTAAGGAAATTGTAGAATCACACAGGGCTCGGATTTTCTCTACTTCTTCTTGAATTTGTATTACGGGTCAGTTTCCTGTTTATTGCAATATATATATACAGTTGTATGCATGATAGATTTTTATATATATATATAACAGAATAACATGTTTAGTGAATAACAATCTTAAGGCAATATTGATTTTGATTCATATATATTCGGTTATATTTGTATAAATATATTTCGTACATATATATATATATATATATATATATATTATTCCGTACATATATATATCGTTCTGTTTGTGTCTATATATATATCTTTCCGAAAAATATTTTGAAAGATAGATATATATTCGTTATATATATATATATTATTTCATATATAGATTTAGATATATATATAAATATATTCTGGTGAAACGTTTTTACGTACATGTTCAATATTGTTTCGTTTTTGTGATATTGTTTCAAGGTGGCAACGTTTGACTACATTTGTATACATATATATATATTGTTCAGAAATTTTGATTACTGTTGTTATTTGTCAGAATATTTTACTATTGTGTTGTCTCATTAGTCAGTGGTTGATTTGCGTTATAACTATAATTAATGTAGTACTTATCTATCTCTTTTAAGCCACAGACTTTTGTTCTTTTTGTTTATTGGTTTTGCTATTTATTCCGTGTAGTACTCATTTCTATTATATATATATATATATATATATATATATATATATATATATATATATATATCTTGTTAAATTGTATACTTATATATATATATTCTGTATATATATATCTATTATATATTAGGTTTTATATATATATATATATATATATATATATATTATATTCTGAAAATAGTTTTTATATATTTAATTATATAAACTGTTAATATAATTATATATATATATATATATATATGTTTTGAATAAAATTTTATTATATATTGTGTATATATATATATATATATATTTTACTGGACTTTTACTTCGGAATTATATATATATATATATATATATATATATATCATTCTTGTTAGTTTTATTATATTAGTGTGACATTGTTATTATATTATTGTGTGGGAATAATTAAACAGTACATAAAGTAGATTTCTGTTTTTGTAACATAAATGGCTACTGGTAATCCAACCACAATCTCTGTCCCACATGGGAGAAGCCTGAAAAATTCAATGGCTTCGATTTTAAGCGTTGGCAACAAAAGATGCTGTTTTATCTCACTACTTTGAATCTGGCCAAATTTTTAATGGAAGCAATTCCAACAATGGTCGAGGGTGAAACTGATAAAGATAAACTGGCTGCAGTGGATGCATGGAAGCATTCTGATTTCTTGTGCAGGAACTATATCCTAAATGGATTAGATAACACACTGTATAATGTATATAGTGGTGTGTAAACTGCAAAGGAATTATGGGAATCATTGGATAAAAAGTATAAAACTGAGGATGCTGGCACGAAAAAATTCATTGTTGGCAAGTTCTTAGATTTTAAAATGTTAGATTCCAAAACTGTACTCAGCCAAGTGCAACAGCTTCAAGTGCTTCTTCATGATATTCATGCAGAAGGTATGTCTCTTAGTGAGTCATTCCAAGTGGCGGCTATAGTTGAAAAACTACCACCACTTTGGAAAAATTTTAAGAACTACCTGAAGCATAAACGCAAGGAGATGACTCTTGAAGAGTTGATAGTTCGCCTGAGGATTGAAGAGGACAATCGTAAGTCTGAAAAGAAAAGTGGTGTATGGCATCCTATGGAGTCAAAAACAAACATTGTGGAGGAAGGATCAACTTCAAAGACTAAAAAGAGAAAGTTTAGTGATGAAGGTCCAAGTAAAGGATCTAAGAAGTTCAAAGGCAAATGCTTCAATTGTGGAAAGCTGGGACATCTCTCTAAAGACTGTCGAAAGCCAAGGAACTTCAGAAACACTAGACCCCAAGCGAATGTGACTGAGGCAGATCGACTTGCAAATGATGTAGGCGATATGAATCTTGCTGATGTGGTTTTAGAGTGCAATTTGGTGGGCAATAACAAAGAGTGGTGGGTGGACACTGGTGCTACTCGTCACATCTGTGCCAATAGGTGGATGTTCACTACTTATCAACCTATGAAAGATGGAGAACAACTCTTTATGGGTAATTCTTCATCTTCTAAGGTAGAATGTAGTGGAAAAGTGATCCTGAAAATGACTTCTGGAAAATAGGTGACTCTAAATAATGTGCTACATGTGCCGGATATTCGCAAGAACCTGGTGTCTGGATCTCTGCTAAGCAAAAATGACTTTAAATTAGTCTTTGTGTCGGATAAGTTTGTGCTTACAAAGAATGAAATGTATGTAGGAAAATGATATCTTAGTGATGGTCTGTTTAAGCTAAATGTAATGACTGTTGTACCCACATCTAATAAGATTAATAACATAGTTTCTTCTGCTTATATGCTTGAGTCTTTTGATATTTGGCATGCTAGATTAGGCCATGTTAATTATGATACTTTACGTAAATTAATTAATTTAAATGATTTGCCTAAGTATAAAATTGACCCAAATCATAAATGTGAGATTGTGTAGAATCAAAATTAACAAGAAAATCCTTTCAAAAGGTTGTAAGATGTACCGAGCCTCTAAAACTAGTACATACTGATATATGTGATTTAAAGTTCTTGAAAACTAGGGGAGGAAAAAAGTATTTTATTACTTTTATAGATGATTGCACTCGATATTGCTATGTTTATTTGCTAAGAAGCAAGGATGAGGCTATTGATATTTTCAAACAATATAAAACTGAAGTTGAGAATCAACTTAACAGAAAAATCAAAGCTATAAGAAGTGATAGGGGTGGTGAGTATGAATCTCCTTTTGAGGAGTTCTGTAAAGAACATGAAATTATTCACCAAACTACAGCTCCCTACTCACCTCAATCGAATGGTGTAGCTGAAAGGAAAAACCGAACTTTAAAAGAAATGATGAATGCAGTTTTGCTAAGTTCGGGAGTACCACAAAACTTGCGGGGAGAAACTATACTTTCTGCTAATTACATTCTTAATAAACTGCCTCAAAAGATAACTTTTAAAACCCCATATGAGTTATGAAAAGGTTATAAGCCTTCCTATAAATACTTAAAAGTATGGGGGTGCTTACCAAATGTGGCAATTCCTAAACCTAAAAAGGTGAAAATAGGACCAAAAACCGTGGATTGTGTATTCATTGGTTATGCCCACAATAGCAGTGCATATCGGTTTCTTGTTAATAAATCTGAGATTTCTGATGTACATGTAAATACGATAATTGAATCAAGGAATGCCACATTCTTTGAGAATGTATTTCCATATAAAAGGACATCAGATTCAAGCTCACAGAAAAGGTCATTTGGTGTTATGACTCAAGATAGTCAGGAACATATAGACGAAGAATCTATAGAACCTAGACGAAGCAAAAGAGCAAGAATCACTAAGTCATTTGGTCCAGATTTTGTTATCAACCTGGTAGAGAATGAACCTCAAACTTATAAGGAGGCCATATCTTCACCTGAAACAGTTTATTGGAAAGAAGTTGTGAATAGTGAAATTGAGTCCATTATGCAAAATCATACATGGGAACTGGTAGATCTTCCACCAGGAAATAAACCATTGGGATGTAAGTGGATCTTCAAGAAGAAGATGAAGGCTGATGGATCAATTGACAAGTATAAGGCAAGACTTGTAGCTAAAGGCTATAGGCAAAAGGAAGGGTTGTATTATTTTGACACTTATTCACCAGTTACTAGAATAACGTCCATTCGCATGCTAATTGCTATAGCAGCGTTAAATGGTTTAGAAATACATCAAATGGATGTAAAAACAACATTTCTAAATGGTGAATTAGATGAAGAAATATACATGGAACAACCCGAGGGGTTCATTTCTCCTGGCCAAGAGAGAAAAGTGTGTAGACTTGTAAAGTCATTGTATGGACTAAAGCAAGCGCCAAAACAATGGCATGAGAAATTTGACAGTGTTATCATGTCAAATGGGTTCAAAATAAATGAATGTGACAAGTGTGTTTATGTCAAGAATTATCATAATGCATATGTCATTTTATGCCTATATGTGGATGACATGCTTATTATCGGCAATAATAATGATGTAGTCAATACTACTAAGCAAATGCTAAAGAGTAGATTTGACATGAAAGATCTTGGCATAGCTGATGTTATTTTAGGAATTAAGATTTCTAGAACATCAGAAGGACTTGTGTTATCTCAATCTCACTATATAGACGAAATGTGTGACAAGTTTAAGAAGTATGGGATAAGTCCAACACGAACACCTGTGGATGTAAACGTTAAACTTTCTACGAACAAAGATGAAGGTATTTCACAATTGGAATATGCTCGGATCATAGGAAGTTTAATGTATGTTATGAATTGTACTCGACCTGACATAACATACTCTGTTAGTAAGCTGAGTCGATACACAAGCAACCCAGGTAAATTTCACTGTAATGCAATACTAAGAGTTTTGGGATACTTGAAGTATACTCAAAATTATGGTTTGCATTATACTAGATATCTAATTGTACTTGAAGGATATAGTGATGCTAATTGGATATTTGATTCCAATGATTCAAAATCCACTAGTGGATATATTTTTACTCTTGGAAGTGCAGTTGTGTCTTGGAAGTCCTCAAAGCAAACATGTATTGCTTGGTCCACAATGGAATCTGAATTCATTGCATTGGACAAAACTGGAGAAGAAGCAGAATGGCTTCGTAACTTTTTAGAGGACATTCCAAACTAGCAAAAACCAGTGCCAGCTATTTGTATACATTGTGATAGTCAATCCACGATTGGAAGGGCTCAAAATCACATGTATAATGGTAAGTCTATACATATCTGTCGTAGACATAATACCGTAAAACAATTGCTCTCAAATGGTATAATATCCATTGACTATGTAAAGTCTAAGGATAATATAGCGGATCCGTTAACTAAAGGTTTAACAAGAGAGCAAGTTGAAAGATCATCGAGGGGAATGGGTTTGAAGCCTCTGAGTTAAAAGACACCATAATGGCAACCCAACCTATTTGACTGGAGATCCCAATATCTAGGTTCAAAGGGACAACCGAATTATGCGTGACTTAGTTAAACGCACTGTGGAGATTAAATTAAAACTCCTTCCTATTCCTATGATGAGACAGTGCATATTTTAGGGTAAGCTATGATTTTAATGATGTCTATGACTTGGACAAATCTAACTGAGGAAGAATTCCTAATATAATCACCTATGTGAGTAGAAGGGGCCGCTTCTAGGAGGATTTTTTTAAGGCAGAATTATCTGACAAATACTCTTGAAACCAAGGGGTGTCCAAGGCCAAAATGGACACAAACGTGAGAACCAACTATGTTCGAAGGGGAACTGTGTGAAGTCTATTGTCTTGGTTTACACAAACAGCTGACAGTTCAAGGCATCACGTCCACTGATTAGCTAGTAAATCCGATAGTCTTTCACAAGGGAAAGTTCAAGGCTCTAAGGCTACTTATCCTGATACAGTAACCTTTCATTGTACTCGAACTACTGTCTGCATATTCATCTGCATTGTGAAATGCTAATTTCCATTCATGTGGGGGATTGTTGGAAATAGTTTAGAAAAAACAGTAATTAAACCCAATTTTGAGCTTAAATAATTGTGGGACCCGAACTCCGAATTTAACGGGACCAAGCACTAATGTGTTCTCCTTGGTGAGGAGATCAAGTTGGTACAATCACATGTTCAAAATTATTAATTATTGAATGAAAAATTATCTCTCAAAGAGACCCATTTGAACTTGGGTAATAATGTTTGTCCCACATTGGAAATAAAGTAAGCTTTAAAAGTGTTTATATATGGTTGCTTTAGATGGGTGACTTGAATATCTAAAGGCATGGGTAGAGAGCTAGATCATGTATGAACCATGCTAGTCTTAGATTAACAACACACACGCGTGCCGCCCGCCCGCCCCGGCCGTGGTCGTGGCGCGGTGCGGGTGGGTGGGTGGGTCATCGGTTCTACCCATTTTTATTTTGGAAAAAACTGCAATAACTTTTCTTAAGAGTTGCGTATACAATTTTGTTGTATCAACCATCACCTGGATAGTTTGTATGCCTGTTGGAGTGGAATGGATGCTTACACGGTTGAAGTGTCTCTCCATTCTCTATAATAGGCTGTTGCATTTCATTCAGACAAATACTTCATATTTTTCATTTATTCCAGAAATACAAACTCTCTCTACATTCACATAAAAATATAGATAGGTCTGCTGCAACTGTGAAGGCGAAATCCGTTCTATCTTGGGAGGCATTTGTTCAGAATCCTTGAGCACCATAGAGGGAGCAATATTGCCTTAAGGAAACTGTGGTATCACACAAGGCTCGGATTTTCTCTACTTCTTCTTGAATTTGTATTACGGGTCAGTTTCCTGTTTATTGCAATATATATATACAGTTGTATGCATGATAGATTTATATATATATATATAACAGAATAGCATGTTTAGTGAATAACAATATCCACTTTTAATATTTATATTTTGTTAATGCTTTGATGTTTAATGTTTGAAATATTAAAAACTAAGTTTTTGAAATTTTCAGTGCTAAAGTTGATAAAGTGTTAAATGAGAAATGAAATCAATAGTATTTTTTGATTTGTCAAAATTTGGTCATTCATGATAAGTGTGTTTTTATGAGTGATGATGGGTCTGCTTGGTTTGTATCTCTGAAAATTATTTTTGAGAATTCTGAGAACATGAAACAGTTTTTCGAGAACAATAAAAATTAGTTATCTGAAAACAACTATTTTTACAACTGAGCTTTCAGAAAACTAAATTAATCACACTTTTTTTTTACAGTTTTCTGATTTTTCAGTTTCCAAAAAATAAAAAATTATTTTCAGAAATGCAAACCTAGCAGACTTAAGTATTAGATGCACAATTTTATTACTCCTTCCTCCGTCTCAATTCAAGTGTCCACATTCACTATTCAATTCATTCCAAAATAAGAAAAGTCAATATCACTTTATTTGATTAATTTACTAATTTACTCTTCAATCATTCAAGTTATAAAATATCTAAACTACAAACTTGACATCATTTGATGGGACCAAAGATAAAATTAGTTTTTCACTTATTAATACACTAATAAAAATTATTATCGTAAAAAATTAAAATGTTCAATAGGTACTTATAATTTATGACGGAGGGAGGATCATTTTCGAAACATGAAATGATTTATAATTTGTGACGGAGGGAGGATCATTTTTGAAACATGAAATGATTTTCAAGATATTAGTGATGTTGCACATATCCCAAAAAAGGTAAAAGTTAAGGCAAATCAGTTGCCAAATTGACACGGATATGCATTCAGTAAGGTTACTCTCTTACTGGAACGGTCCAGTCAGCCCAGTCAGTAGCGGTGGGTCCCACATGCAAAGCTTGTTTTGTATAATTTCTACATCTGTATAATTGAACAGTATCCGTATAATGAAATAGTGAAAGTCAACTTAGACCCACAAGTGCAAAACCCATTCCCGGTTTAAATTTAAAATTTCGCAAAAATTCAAAAATCCCACCAATTTGAGATTTAGGTCAACAGTGAGGAGGAGGAAATAAATATATATACATGTCTGAAAAATAAAGAAAAAACTTTCTCAACCAAAATCCAATCCAGGAAGAATCAGATCCAATCCAATCCAAACTTCATGAACGTTGCAGATGAGATTCATAATGCCCATTTTCGGACTGTTGAGACATTCCAGTGAAATGGTTGCCACTTTCCCCAATTGCTTTATGCTGAAAATCAATAATATGATTCTCTCCACCATACCCATTTGAAAAATTCCCACTCTGTCCAGTTGGGTTCTGCTGTTTTTCTTCATCCTCCGCCGTAATACTATGTGAGGGCAAATTTGTCCCCCATAATTCAGCTACACCATACCCACCAAAAAAATTCCCCATTTGTTCAACTAGGTTGAACTGAAATTAATTTATAGGGTTTTGTCCACCAACCCCTGTAGAGCTTTGCCTCAACCCAGTTGAATTTCCTCCATAAAATCCATCCGAGTGTGGCTGAAAATCTTTATTATTTCCTCTAATACCCCAATCTCGAGCATACCCATTTGGTTTTTGATCCAAGTCTATTATAGGGCTCTGGTTGTTAGCGTAAAAGTCAGTATGGTTTTGCTGATATTGTACATCAGGGTTTTGGAACATATCAGTGGAATCTATACAATATTGTCAAAGAAGGAGTATCGACCTAGCTCCTAATGAGAGATGAGATTTGTCGAGTCGCAAGCTAATCTGAGTATGAAGTTTGGTTAGTGTTTATTTGTTTTTGTAGTGCAATTAATTCCTTGTAGATTGGGTTGCAATTAATTGATATTGTAGTTTAGGGTTTTCTTGTAGATTAGTTAATTGGTTTGTTCATGAACTCTTCACCCCTAATTATATTCTTCTTCGTTTCAGATTGATGTTATATATTTTTTATTGAGAGTGTAGAAACTTGAAGTTGTGGTTTTCAGATTCGTTCCAGGTACTGTTGTCCGTTTCGTTCATATGTTTGATCAGTGTGGGTTTTTGTTTTTTCTGTCTATGGTAGTTGTTGAATATGAATATTATTGATGAGCGTCGTTCTGCCTATGGTTGGTGTTGAATATGAATATTAGCGATGCCTTATAACATTGCACGTATAATTTACAGAAGTTGTTCATTTTATATTACAACTTTACACAATCTAATTGTTCAAAAGAAATATTTATGTTCTTTGATTTGGATTTGTTACATGTTGTGGGTTTTTATGTTTTTTGGTTACTTTAGGGTTTGTTTGGTTAGTGTGATCCCCTAAAACTGTCGATAATTTTTGTCATATTAAACGCTTGAAATTTTGACTATTCCGTGAAAGTTATCCATTTTGAAGATGAAATTACGGTTGTGAGCTTAGTTACTTATTTATATAATCTTAGATTCATTCAATTGTAGAACATCATAAAGGTGAAAAAGACTAATAGCTCATTAAATTACAGAGGGATAAAAATTATTCTGATAACATTGCACGTATAATTTACAGAAGTTGTACATTTTCTATTACAACTTTACACAATCTAATTCTTCAAAATAAATCTTTATGTTATTTTCCTATTGATTTGAATTTGTTAAATGTTGTGTGTTATTACGTTATTTGCTTACTTTAGGGTTTGTTTGGTTAGTGTGATGTAAAAAATATTGTCGAAAATTATTTACATATAAAACCATCGATAATTTCACCATTCCTTGAAAGTGATCTATTTTGAAGATGAAATTACGCTTGTGAGCTTAGTTATTTCTTTATATAGTCTTGGATTCATTCAATTGATAAAATACGTCCTTCATGATGATTCAAGTGTGTGTCTTAGTTTGTTTGATTTGTGTGGATTATGTTTTTTTTTTCTGTATGGTTGTTGTTGAATATGTATATTATTCATATTGAATATGAATATTATTGATGAGTGTCGTTCTGCCTATGGTGGGTGTTGAATATGAATATTAGTGATGAACAAGTGTTGAATATGAATATTAGCGTTGCCTTATAACATTGCACATATACTTTACAGAAGATGTGCATTTTCTTTTACAACTTTACACTATGTAATTCTTCAAAAGAGGCTATTGTTTGGATTTGTTAAATGTTGTGTGTTTTTATGTTTTTTAATTACTTTAGGGTTCATTTCGTTAGTGTTATCCTGTAAATTTTGTCAACAATTTTCCACATACAATACGCTGGAAATTTATAGTCTTCCGTGAAAGTTATCCATTTTGAAGATGATGTTATGGTTGTTACCTTAGTTACATGTTTATATAGTCTTGGATTCATTCAATTGTAGAACATCATGAAGTTGAAAAAGACTAATACCTCATTATATTACAGAGGGATAAAATTATTCTGATAACATTGCACGTATAATTTACAGAAGTTGTTCATTTTCTAATACAACTTTACATAATCTAATTTTTCAATAGTGAAATCTGTATGTTCTTTGCCTATTGATTTGAATTTGTTCAATGTTGTGTGTTATTACGTTTTTGGGTTACTTTAGGGTTTGTTTGGTTAATGTGATCTAAATAATATTGTCGAAAGTTTTTTACATATAAAACCATCGATAATTTCACAATTCCTTGAAAGTGATCCATTTTGAAGATGAAGTTATGTTTCTGAGCTTAGTTAGTTCTTTATAAAGTATTGGATTCATTCAATTGATAAAATACATCATTCCTGATGATTCAAGTGTTTGTCTTAGTTTGTTTGATCTGTGTGGATTATTATTTTCTCTGTGTATGGTTGTTGTTGAACATGATTATTATTGGTGAGCGTCGTTCTGCATATGGTGGGTGTTGAATATGAATATTAGCGATGCATGAATAATTTAGAGAAGTTGTTCATTTTCTATTAAGGGGGAGTTTGGTTAGCGTGATCCCCTAAATGCTGTATAAAATTTTTGACGTATAAAACCCAAAACAATTTGACTATTCCTTGAAAGTTATCCATTTTTTAAGATGAAGTTACACTTGTGAGCTTAGTTACTAATTTATATAGTCTTGGATTCATTCAATTCAAAAAATACGTCATGCCGGATGATTCAAGTGTTTCTATGTTGATATGTTTGATCAGTGTGGGTTTTTGTTTCTTCTATCTATGGTTGCTGTTGAATATGAATATTATTGATACTGAATATGAATATTGTTGATGAGCGTCGTTCTGCCTATAGTTGGTGTTGAATATCAATATTAGCGATGACTTATAACATTTCACGTATAATTTATAGAAGTTGTTCATTTTATATTACAACTTTACACAATCTAATTGTTGAAAAGAAATATTTATGTTCTTTTATTTGGATTTCTTAAATGTTGTGGGTTTTTATCTTTTTTGGTTACTTTAGAGTTTGTTTGGCTAGTGTGATCCCCTAAAACTGTCAATAATTTTTGTCATATAAAACGCATGAAATTTTGACTCTTCCATGAAAGTTATTGATAAGTCCATTTTACATACATATTTTATCCCCAAATGTATATTTGTTAGTAGGTAAAACTATTTATTTTAATTAATTTAGAAGTGTAATAATGATAAATGCATAAAACTTAATTTATATAATAAAATTGTTGAATAAATCATTTTCAATGTCATTAAATTACATCTACATTTATGTCTTTCATTTATAGGTGTAAAGTGAGAAATGAATCAAATGCACATGGATGAAAGTTGGATGAATCAAATGCACATGGATGAAAGTTGGATGATTCAAATGCACATGGAAAAAGAACAAAATGTGATGGAAAGTGATGAAAAAGAAAAGAAAAGAATATTTCATTTCTCTTTACAAGTTGTAATTTGATTCCAATATTTCTCTATAAATATGGATACATCTTGAAGAGGAAAGGAAACAAAAGAGGAAGAAGAAGGAGGAGAGCAAGAAGGACACCAAAGAGGAGAAGAATTCATCTTCAATTCCGGGTTTTATTGTTCTTACTTTGTTATTTTCTTTTTAAGCATGTGTAACTAAATCCTCAACTAAGGTTGAGGATGAAACCACCATTTATGAAATAAATTCCTTTTAGTCTTTTATCAATTTCCATGTGTATGGTTTAAATGCTTATGATTTTCGTTTCATAGTATTAATTGTTTTAAATTCATTTCACTATAAATATCATGTATTTATAGTAGTTAAGAATTCTTATCACAATTAATCAAGCTTGGATTTGATGAGTTTATAAGTAAAAATCTTTGATCTTATGTGATCCATTAAATTGCATACATAGGATGCTTAGAATTTTACACTTTAAAGCGAAAGAAAATCTATTTCTTGAAAATATATTTCATTAGTGCGTTATTGTTAAATCTTGAGAAAGTAATAAGATTGATTTCTAAATTTCTACTCTAAAATTGGAATTGATAAAGGAATAATTAGAAGTTTATGGATTAGTGGTAGTAGATTCCGATACCTTAGTATTTTCTCCCTATTATTCTCGCTTTAATTATTTGTATTTCTATATTGCATGTTTAGTATAAAAATCACTTCAACAAACAAACTTTGAGAAACTAGGTTAGTTTTAGATTAATTTGAGTTTAATTAAGTTCTCCTTAAAGCATTCCCTTGGGTTCGACCTCGTTCTTGCATAACCTAAATTACAATTGATTCGTGCACTTGCGAGTAATATTTTAAAACACACCAGTTATCCATTTTGAAAATGAAAATACGGTTGTGAGCTTAGTTACTTATTTATATAATCTTAGATTCATTCAATTGTAGAACATCATGAAGGTGAAATCGAGTAATATCTCATTAAATTACAGAGGGATAAAATTTATTCTTATAACATTGCACGTATAATTTACAGAAGTTGTTCATTTTCTATTACAACTTTACACAATCTAATTCTTCAATAGTGAAATCTGTATGTTCTTTGCCTATTGATTTTAATTAATTAAATGTTGTGTGTTATTACGTTTTTTTGGTTACTTTAGAGTTTGTTTGGTAAGTGTGATGTAATAAATTTTGTCGAAATTTTTTTACATATAAAACCATCGATAATTTCACCATTCCTTGAAAGTGATCCATTTTGAAGATGAAGTTATGCTTTTGAGCTTAGTTACTTGTTTATATAGTGTTGGATTCATTCAATTGATAAAATACGTCCTTCCTGATGATTCAAGTGTTTATCTTACTTTGTTTGATTTGTGTGGATAATTGTTTTTTTCTAAATGGTTGTTGTTGAATATGAATAATATTCATTTTGAAGTGTTGTTCTGCCTATGGTAGGTGTTGAATATGAATATTAGCGATGCATGTATAATTTAGAGAAGTTGTTCATTTTCTATTAAGGGTGTGTTTGGTTAGTTTGATGCCCTAAATGGTGTTGAAAATTTTTGACGTATATAACCCAAAAAAATTTCACTCTTCCTTGAAAGTTATCCATTTTCAATATGAAGTTACGCTTCTGAGCTTAATTACTTATTTATATAGTCTTGGATTCATTCAATTGATAAAATACGTCATGCCTGATGATTCAAGTGTTTCTCTTAGTTTTCATCTATCTTGTGGATTTTTGTTCTTGGTGTTTATGGTTGCTGTTGAATATGAATATTATTCGTATTGAATATGAATATTAGTGATGAACAAGTGTTGAATATGAATATTAGCGTTGCCTTATAACATTGCACGTATACTTTACAGAAGATGTGCATTTTCTTTTACAACTTTACACAATGTAATTCTTCAAAAGAGGCTATTGTTTGGATTTGTTAAATGTTGTGTGTTTTTATGTTTTTTAGTTACTTTAGGGTTCGTTTCGTTAGTGTTATCCTATAAATTTTGTCAACAATTTTCCACATACAATACGCTGGAAATTTATAGTCTTCCGTGAAAGTTATCCATTTTGAAGATGATGTTACGGTTGTTACCTTAGTTACATGTTTATATAGTCTTAGATTCATTCAATTGTAGAACATCATGAAGTTGAAAAAGACTAATACCTCATTATATTACAGAGGGATAAAAATTATTCTGATAACATTGCACGTATAATTTACATAAGTTGTTCATTTTCTACTACAACTTTATACAATCCAATTTTTCAATAGTGAAAATTTGTATGTTCTTTGCCTATTGATTTTAATTTGGTAAATGTTGTGTGTTATTATGTTTTTGGGTTACTTTAGGGTTTGTTTGGTTATGTGTGATCTAAAAAATATTGTCGAAATTTTTTTACATATAAAACCATCGATAATTTAACTATTCGTTAAAAGCTATCCATTTTCAAGATGAAGTTTTGTTTGTGAGCTTAGTTACTTGTTTATATAGTCTTGGATTCATTCAATTGTAGAACATCATGAAGGTGAAAAAGAATAATACCTCATTATGTTGTATATGGATAATAATTATTCTTATAAACAATGTTATTGACGTTAGAATTATGTACAGCCTAACCTACGAATGTTATTTTAGTTTAGGTATTTCATATATTTAGTACACTCTTCGACATTAACATTCATATAGTAACCTCAGTGGCTGAATTTTTTAGTTATATTATATTTTATTTTTAGCTATTCCACGCTTTATTTACATGTTTCTTTGAACTAGAAATTTATATAAAGTTTTTATCGGCTTTATTTTTTAGCAAAATATTTTTTAGGGATACATATCATATATTATCTGATTAGGGTTTATATGTGCAAAAATTAGTGACTAAAATTAATTAATTGATCATGTATATAAAGCCTTTATCCTGTTATTGTCTTGGTTTTGAGGAAATTATTTATATGACTTATACATGCTTATGAGATATATCTGATTACAAAATATATGTGAAAAAATTAATCAAGTAAATGTATTAATTGATCATTCAATAAAATGATTTTTTACAAAAATTTTGAAAAATATAATGCGTAATTTAAAGGGTC
Organism: Cornus suecica; assembly: GCA_963922005.1. Lineage (NCBI taxonomy): Eukaryota > Viridiplantae > Streptophyta > Magnoliopsida > Cornales > Cornaceae > Cornus > Cornus suecica. The sequence continues at coordinate 30,169,570 of OY998246.1, read as the reverse complement.
TTTTTCATATGTATAATCACTTTGTTTTCACTTTTATGGTATGGAAGACAAAATTAAATTCTTACTGGTTCATTGCATTTGTTTCCATTTAATCTAATGAAATACATGCTGGAAAGTTAGTTTTCGTCTTCTTTTCGTTTAATTTTACAGTTTTAATTTCCATCATATTTCCGTCTATCAAACGGTCCCATAACATTTTAAATTGAGTTTTTATTTCCTCTTGAGAGCGATGGTTTACCTTTATATAACCTCCCATTTACCTGCCTCTTTTTCTTATTATATATATTGCTCCTATATTCCGTATCGAAATTGTTCAATATATGTTGACATATTGAGAATATACGGTTTTTGATTTTTGTACTCCAGTTGTAACTAATACAGTTATAATTGATTGTTCCTGGATGAAAAAATGGATGATCGTGGCCAATAAGAATTGGTTAATGGATGAAAAAATAAACAGAAGCTTTTCATGCCTTTAGATTAAGAATCTTGTACATCTAACCTTTTCTTTCGGCCACTCATATTCCCTGTATGCCTCTTTCTTTCGCATTGTTCAATATACTTTGACAATATTTATTACACGTTAAAATTTATTGCAGTTTTAGTTGTAACTAATATGATTCGGTTATATATTTCATTGTTGCAGCTCCTAATTTAGTTGAGTATTGTTGTGGGAGATAAGAGTTGGATAATGGATGAAGAAATCAACAGCCAGGTTAATGTTGTTGAACAAGTAAATAGGGCTGATCTTCTGGATGGTAAACCATGCATCGGAATGTGCTTTGATTTCGAGCAGCATGCATATGACTTGTACAATGCTTACGGAGGTAATATAGGATTTAGTATCCGTCGCGAGTGGGGCAATCCTAGTAGAAAGGCCGGAGATCAGGGGCCATAATCGAAAAGGAAACTGACTTCAAGGTTATTTGTATGTTCAAAGGAGGGTGTAAGAAGAAGTGCGAAGGCACGGAAGAAGAAGAGTCTTAGAGCTGATACACGAACGGACTGCCTTGCACGCATGGGTATAAGCTGGGATTCTAGTTTAGGGAAGTATGTGGTCCATAAATTCATTGAAGAGCACAACCACGATCTCATACCGAGCAATTTGACCCACATGTTGCGCTCTCAACGGAAAATCAATAGTGTGCAGGCAATTCAAGTTGAGATGGCTGCAGACTGTGGTATACCCTTACGGCAATCTTTTGAATTATCGTGCAGACAATCGGGTGGGAGAGAATCTGTGGGGTTTTTCAGGGTTGATGTCCAAAATCATTTAAGGACAAGGAGGCAGAAGGATCTGTGGGGTTTTATGCACGCTGTCCAGCTCGATGTTGCTGACATGATAACTAATATATTCTGGGCAGATTCGAAAATGGTATCCGACTATGCTGCTTTTGGAGATGTTTTGTCCTTTGATACCACTTACAAGATTGTGCAATGTAACAGACCATTTGTTGTGTTCATTGGCTTAAATCAACACTGTCAGACAACGGCTTTTGGTGCTGCATTGATGTACGACGAGACAGCGGATTCCTTTGCATGGTTGTTCGCTACATTCTTGCAGTTCATGTGCGATAAAGCTCCGAAGACCATTTTTACCGACCAAGACGCAGCAATGGCCAAGGCATTGTCGCAGGTCATGCCCCAAACCACCCACCTTCTCTGTTGTTGGCACCTCATGCAAAACGTACACAAGCATGCGGGTGCGAAACAGGTGGATAAATTTACGGTTAAGGAGACAATTTCTCATTTAATGTTTGGGGTGGAGGATGTCAAGGAGTTTGATGTGAAGTGGGATGTGATGGTCAAATTGTTTGGATTGCAGAACAATAAATGGATTGCAAATATGTATGATTTGAAGCATGTTTGGGGAAAGGCATATGTAAAGGGTGTATGGACTGCCGCAATGCATAGTACTCAAGTTAGCGAGAGTTTCAACGGTAGGCTGAAACAGTACCTTGCTCAGCAATATGCGTTACCCGAATTCTTCCAACATTTTGACACATTGTTGTATGACAAACGTTATAAAGATCTGGAAGCAGAGTATGGGCTGTTGTAAAAGCTTCCCAACATAGAAAATCCATGCATGCTTCTGACTGAAGCCGGAAAGGTATACACGAGTAAAATTTATGACAGAGTCAAGGCAGAATACATGAAGGCTTGCATGAATGCTCAGATTGACACTGCGTTCCGCGATGACGAAAAGGGGTGTTGTCTTTATGAAGTTGGTCAATCTGATAAACCAACCAAACATGTGGTTATGAGAATTCTGCTGAATGACCACCTAATGTGTTCTTACATGAAATTTGAATCCGAGGGTATTATGTGCATACATACCCTCAAAGTGATGAAAGATATACTAAGAGTGCACAAAATCCCACAACGCTACATTTTGAAAAGGTGGACCATAATTGCAAAGGAGGGCAACCTATAAGAACTCGTTCGAAATGTTTGTACCGATGAAAGACTGGAGAAACAAAGAAGGCATAAAATCCTTTGTCGGTCTATGATTGAAGTAGCCAACATTGCCAACGTATCATCTGAAGCTTTTGAAACTGTTATGGCCTTGGTTTTTAAGATGAAAACAGTTGCTGAACAGAGTCTTGTATGTCGCCACACCCACCCACTGGCCATTCCACCCACTAATGTTGGTGTCAACATATCCAAAAAATTTCCTGAGAATTCCCATGCCAATACTTCCACCGTTGCTAAAGCGAAGGGTATAGCTATCAAAGACAAAACTAAAGGGCAGAGACGGAGGCTAATACCTACCATTGAGAAGGTTATGAAGAAGAAAAAATAGCCCGTAGTAGCGAAGGTACGTATTCATATCTTATTGCATGAAATTGCAATAAGATCGAGTATTAGTAGAGGGAAATTGTCATTGTCGTTTAAATATCTTTTGCAAATGGTAGTTTGTGAATATGGATTTACGGAAATTGGTAATTATATCCAGGTTTTAGTATAACATGCTTAGTTCTTGTAATTATATCCATTACTTGATAAAATATAATCCTGTTGCATCAGATATCAAGCCCTGACATCGCTTCCGGCACATCGGATTTCTTATCCAGCTTCAACTCACCATCATCTGAGTTCACAAAACTTACCAAAGTAATTCTTATATTTTCCTTCTATGCATGTCAGACCTCATATTTATTGCTTGCATTATCTCGGTTCATGTAGTTTTGTAGAAAATATTTCCCTCTCTAATTATGTTGAGGTTATCTTCTTCCCCATTTTAGGTTACGGAGAATCCAGATTATTCATCTAACCCCTTTTTACAATTTATGGCCTATGGACTTCCCTCGCTTCCACCTACTCCATCGGACACTCCCATCGATGAATCAATTCCTTTAACCACGGGACAAGAGGTGTTTTTCAATAATGTATTGGTTTCAATTTGCATATTATTTATAGTGGCATCACTTACAGATTGTACCGTTTGTTTTCTCATTTTCGCGTCATTGTTTTCCCTTTAAGGTCAATGATAATCATGTTAGATTAGAAAAACGTATCGAAACCAATTTCCCTCTTGTTGTTCATGTCACGCCCCGAATTCCTAGGACTCCGAAACCCGAGCCTAAGAGCTAAGGGAGTGAATGCGGAAGTAAAAAGAAACGAAAACAAATGAAAACCAATGACTGAAGGTCATCAAACACCCACAAAAGGGTAAAATGCTCTAATACCATGCTGACACGTCCCTAAATTCCTAAGACTCCCGAACTGGGATATCCAAGGGATCCAGGATGTGATCATTATAATGAGCAACTAAGATATCATTAACCATGAAAACGTATGGAATAATGATAGAAAATGGTATATTTCATAACCAAATGAATAATAAACAAAGCAGCGGAATCTAACGAAAATCCGGCAGAGTTCCGTTTGTAAATGAAACATCCGGACAACAACCACAACACAAGAACCTGCCAATAGCAATTCAATAATCACAATGGCTTCCAAGCCCCACATTCATCAATCCTACTAGGGCCGAGGTAGTGGAAAGAAACCAAAACCCCTCTAAACCCTCTAACATCAACAAAGCCACAAATGCTCGAATAAAAATACCGAAGAGCACCTAACTGTGTGGAATAGATACAATACATCCTGAAAGAATAAGTACAGGAAATAAAAGATACATCAACAGGGATAAGCCAACAGACTGGCTCCCAAAAGAAATACATGGCAAACCCATAACAAATGGGTAAGGAAAACTGAAAGCAGATACCTATCGTCCCCAAACCCAGTCGTGCCACAACCGTAACCGCATCACCCAATGCAACTCCAAAACCTGTAACAAGGAAACAAAAGAAAGATGTCGTTGCACTGCATCCTGCCCATAGCCGTATATTTCCTGCAACCTGGCGTGGAATACCAGGGGGCGAATGAAATTCCCCTGTGAGCAAATAAGCTCAGTGGGAAAAGATACTCTAACTACCACATCCTCTGGCAGTTTAGGTAATGCTAAACTATCTAGCAAGATATATATATAGCCCAACTAATCCCATCCACGCAAAACTCAAGGCACGCTCATATACTACCGTACATAAGTATATAACGGGGATATATATATATATACACGTATATATATATAAGTATAAATACACAACAAGATTCTACAAGGTACGACTAAGACTCGTACTCTAAGTACTCATACCGGTAGTCTACACTACTCTCACCAACGTACACTAGGTACACGACACCCAGGTCAAATCTAACAAGTTCTCAAGCACTCACGACGCTAACCAGAAATCTAAATAGAGGGGAAACACACTCACCTCTAATATCCACAAGGATCAAAATCCATCACTAGTACCAAGGAATACTCATAACTCACTCCCCGATAACACAGGAGGAAAAGTACTCACGTCCTTGCGTACTAACACAACCGTCATCCATATATATATATATATATTGTAAATGTACAATATATATATATATATAACAAACCTCATCCCATTCCTAAGGAAAATCTACCTCTCAAAGGCTAGATCACCTTAATCATATCACCATACCATAAATCATATCGACCTCATGATACTATCATCAATAGGGTCAATCACATCACTAACACTCTCACCTTAGGTGAGGAAAACCACCCAATCAAATCACTAAGAGTACACGAACTCAACTCACAAGAACGACCACCTCAGGGTCACCAAAGCAAGGCGAAGGAAAAGACTTCCCCATGCTAAACCAACAGATAACCGAGACAACAATGTCAAGGTTAAAGAACACCACAAGTGTTTAGTGAAAACACCCGAACAAGGAAACCAAAGCGAGGGGAAAGAAGTCCTAACGCTAACCCAACAGATAACCGAGACAACAATGTCAAGGTTAAAACACCACAAGTGTTTAGTGAGAACACCCGGACAAGGAACCCAATCCACTCGGTATCCATGCCCACAACATGTGGAACAACTCGAATCACCTAAGTGGTGACGTCAAAAAAACAAGAAGAAAGGAAGGGCAACACTATATGTGTGCACTGAACAACACCAAGCCTCATACCCGAAACTTAGAAATGATAGGAAGCAAAGGTGAAACAATGGAACACCTTTCAAAACTCTACAGGATGAGATATTGAGAAAGAAGTCTCGAAATCTCAGAATCCCAAGAAAAGTAATAAAATAGTTTTTCTTTAAGAAACCATATAATAAAAATGACCGTCTTGCCCCCGGTCTCCGTCAGTTGCCATCACCAGCTTTTAAAAGTTGAAAATCTTTTCAAAAAAGATCCTAAGATCAGTTTATAAGTATTAAAACTTTTCATTTTACGGGGGTAGGCGAAAACGGGTTTTTCCTTTTAAATATAAAGAGTTTGTTTCAAGGTTTAGAAAACACCGTTTTCGAAATGACAGCCATATAAGAATGAACAACTCCACGGATTCCTATAATGCCCAAAAGGACAGTAAAGGAAGAACAACACGTTGGACTCACGGAAGACAACCATCCGTTTCCAACTCCACCAAATCAAATGATACCACGAGGAAGAGGTTCGGCACCACGCCGTAACCAAGGAATCTAGGAATGACATACAAGTCAACGACCACGTACTAGTGTACAAAACACCGTACAAGGAATGCTTAGGGGAATGAACTAAGCACAAGAACCGAGACTGTCAAGCTACGGTACCTCGAGTACTAAATAAAGTCACTCAACTGTAACCTCTTCTCACTAATCAAACTCCCAACTACAGTTGATAACTCATTCCTCAAAAGTGAAAGACACCTAAATGTCCATACTACAACTCACATTCTTATCACCCGCCTTCTCGAAGGCCCCAATTCATAACTGATACTGAAATCAATCTCTAACCTCCAATCTCTAACAATGTCACACAGCTAACCACAATCACAAGACCATTAACCACATTCTCTAAGGCCTCAACTCAAAATCAAGTATACGGTCCACCACTAGCCTCAACTAGCCACATAGATCACTATATCAATACACTTAACCTCCCCCCCCCCCCCCCCCCCCCCAAGGGCACAAGGTATACAACAAGTATAAAGATTACGTTCCATTTATACTTTAACAATTTTCCCATTTAAAGTCATGTTTCACATTATTCATTTTCAACTGAGCATTTATAAAATATGAATTTAATTTCACAATATTCATACATAACATGCTCCAAAATCCAACAGGCAATAATAACACATATTAAACCTGCTCCAACATCACATGTAATAATATCACGTATACATGTCAAATGAAATCACATAAATGCCATCCATATACAATGTGACTCCTACACCACCCTTTGCCCACATCACGTGGTTAACGAATACGCACTCCACCCATTTACAAGGAGAAAGAGTATCGCACTGATTCTTCCCAAGTGTTTTTGACACTACACTTTCAACAAGGAAGACGGTTGCACGAGACGACCCGTGACCAAAGATCCGTATAACGGATGCACGAGACGACCCGCGACTTCGAGAATGAGACGACTCACCCTATACCCCATTCACAGCTCATTATTCTGTAGGATGGAAACACCCCCTGGCCAGTTGTTGCGACGATTCGACAAAAAGACACCCCACATGATTTCACAACCCACATATATCAATATCATGATTTAACACTACATGATATTCTCAATATGCATCCAGGTCCAAATGACAATCATGCATCAATCATAAATATGTAATGCATCATATTTATGTAAATACCCACAGGGTAATATATAAATCTTAAAATCTCTTTTCATGCTTTAAAATACAATAAAGCAAGTAAATCATATGAAAACAATTTCATATACCATTCATGTTTTCAAAATATATATTTTCTTTAATTCTTTAGAAAATATTTCAAATTCCCTTATCATGCCTTTAAAATAAATTAAAGCAATTAATTCACGTATAATAAGAGGAACCTAGCATGGCGTCTAAGTCTCTCACATCCAACGTTTACAAATCTTTCTAGCCCATTTAGTTCTCTAGGGAATTTCTAAACCGTCTATTCCTATTCGATTCAATTAGGAATATATTTAATCTCGTACGAAATAATTTAATAAATTTTCTTAAATTAATTCCTAAATCCAATTCTGATTCTAAACGAATTATAGATATTTAAATTAACGATTTAAAATATCTATATTAAATTAAATAAGGGTTTTACACCCCTAAACTACTTCAATAATGCGGAGTGAGAAATATAATTTCCCACCTTATTATACGTTACCGAACAGTCCGAAACAGCACAGTGCCGGCGCCCGAATATGAAGCCCGCCGACCAAAATCGTCAAAAAAATATTTCGAATATATCGAAACGTCCGTCTCGACAACCTATATGATATATACGAAGCCCATTAATAATAGGTTAATTAATTTGAGTAAATCTAAATTAACCCAAACGAAAATTCGAAACTTCAAATAGAAATTTTCCGACAAACCGTTCAACGAAAAATTACAAAATTTTTACACGTCGTACCTGGCATCGAGACGAAGCTACCCTCCGAAAATCAGCCCGAACCGAGGTCGGGAAGTCGACCGAACAAATGGTCGAAGTTTCGGCCAGACTGCACTGTTGCGCGAACTGCTACAGTGCGCGTCGCCTCTGCGCGAGCCCAGCTGATGCGCCACCACCTGCAGCTCCGGCGACCCTTTCACGACGCCGCCATGCCGTCGCCGACCACCGCGAACCGCCGTCTGCAACTCCTTGCTCCAGCCGCAGCTGCTGCTGCGGCAACCCGTCGCCTGGCCGTCCCTCTCTCACGACCGACTCTCTCTCTCTGTCCTTCCCTTGCCGGCCATGGAGTAGGAGAGGAGCTGTTGTGGCATAAAGAGAGAAGAAGAAGGAGGCGCAAGTCGTGGAGAAGAAGGAGAGTGATACGCAGGTCTGTGTATACATATACATATATATATATATGACCTAATTGCAAAAGCAACCCTCTAAATATCAATAATTGCGAAATAACTCCACTTCCATATATATATATATAATTAAATATATATATATAATAAATCCCAATAAATACCGGGAGCCTCTAAATAATGTCGCGCGACCCCGAAAGTTCACGGGACGCCAAATAACTAAAATAGTCCGAAAGAAATACACTAGGTTAGGACCCCAAACGTCGGAACACTAAACAAGTCCGATCAATTACAACGTGTCGTCAACCAGTCGAAACACTAAACATTAATTGATCGAAACAAAACCGCGTAGTCGATAACAATAATCCACGAACTTGTCAAAACGAAACCGTAATGTCGTCCAGTCGACTTTAAAACTAAACGCGAAAAATTTATAGGTACGAAATACCAAGAACAAACAATACGTCAAAAACAAGTGACGTCATTACCGAAATTAAATCAAAAATAATTTTAGTAAAAAGGATTATAACACGGGGTGTTACAGTTCATGCCCCTTTAGCCCCTCCATCGTGCGTTGCTGTTTTGTTATCAGATCACTCAATTGTCGTACCAGTTGGAGTAGAGGTAGTATTTCCTTCTATCTCTTTCAGCATATGCTTTGCTGTACATATATGCAATATTTTCTTCTTCAACTATGTTTGCAACCCAAATTTTTATGACCTTAAAATTTTATCGCTCTCTGCTGTGTTTCAGGATACCCAATCTCAGTCTAATTCAAAGTCAATTCAAAGCAATTTATTTGGTCGTGGGTTTCGAAGCCCTAGCTCCAATGGCACAAACATTCCAATCATTTTTACTGATGAGTCAATGGGTGTTAACAACCTGCATCAGGTATTACCGCCATTACATTTCATGTTTGCTTATTTCTGTTCCTTCACGTTTTTATATGAAGCTTGTCGTGCTGCTCTACTTAAATGATTTATCTTGTATTTTTTAAAAAACTAATTCAGGCTGCATTTTCTAATTTTGTGTGTTGTTACAATGAACAACAATCTGCTTTAGGATTGACCCTTCTAAGCACTCCCTCTTCTTTCGAAGGGTCGACAACCCTAAATCATGTAAGTAATTTCAATCCGAAAATTTTCTGTACACAGTCCCCTTCGAAATACTAGTATTTTCTACATTGACTCCCAATCATATATGTGGATATTTATTTCATCCAGGGTCCCCTAATCTGAATAACCTTTGGCGGTAAAACTTCAATTTTCCCGGACACCATGATCATTCACCCAACCCTAAATCATATAAGTAACGTGAATCCGATACTTTACTGTTCATAATTCCCTCCAATATACTATCTTTTACATTGACTCCCATTTATTATGTGTTCATATTTGTTTTCAGCTAGGGTCATGAAATCTCAACGGCCTCCAGTACTAAAACTTCAATTTATCGGACACCATTATAATTCACCCAGCCGATGACAACCGGGAGCACAGAATAAATGTTTGATTCACCGGATATATGAATATATAATAGTTCTATTGTAACAATTTACTGTAAACTATCATATCCCTAGGTAGCCATGAGTTTAATGAATTAATAAATTTCAATCACACCTGAAACATGACCTAGGAGGATTGAAGCTTTCATAAAATCTGTAGATTGACTTCTCTGTAAGGTTTGAATTAACTATTTATTCAGTACACATTGGATTTTATTCAGTACAAATCTGGTTTTGGACAACCATATTCTACGGAACTGCACTAAGAGCGGTTCCAATGCATATTTTATGAAGGTGAGTATATAACAACGATTGATAGTCTTCAAATAATTGCCTACAAATACCATATCTCATTAAAAATGTTTAAGGAATCTATGACCATATCATATTATCAACACTCTACCGTTATCAATCACTCAAGTTTGTTTTTGCGACTACATTTGTTTCAACTTGTTTCTTCTGGTTTTCATTTTCTCTGCATTACATGTTACACGGGAAATATTTAAATAATGTTATATATATATATATATATATATATATATATCAGAAATAATGTATACTTGGGAAAAAGTATTTATATTTTGGGAAAAAGTATAGATTTGGTAAAATAACAGATACTCATGACAAATATAGATATTTTTCCCACAATATATATTTTGGAAAAAATATATATATTTCTCCTAAATATGTGTTATTTTCCGAAATCTATACTTTTTCCGAAATGTAGATATTTTTCCTTCCAATATAGATTTCTTAAGATAATATATATACGTATATATATTTATTCGGAATTATTTTCATTTTTGTCGAGATATATATTTATTTCTTGAAATATATGTTTTTTTGAAATATATATAATTGAAGTACGTTGCAGTGAGGTTTTTTGTTTTACACAATATTTACAAAGAATTCTGAATTATTATACAGTTATTTTAATTACAATACATATATATATAATTAATTATGATTAATCTCGATTTACTTAAATACATGAAATGAGATTAAGTTAAAATTACACTTACGATAATATTTACACTTGATAGATAATTTATAACAATTCTAAAATATCTCATAAGAAGTATTTAGAAAACTATACTATGACTATTTATGAAGATCGATTAACACTGTATTAATTTTATTTTCATTCTTTGTTGTGCACTTGCGCGGACACTATATTGCACTACAATAAATGATATTGCTTATAATATCTCAAATATGTGATCCATAAAAGGGAAAGCAAAAAAATTTCACTCTTGGGTAGGTGGGGAGAAATCTGAGTTATAGAGATATGCGTGGTGTTCTGAAAGTCTGTTTGGTAAAGGTGTCTGGTCTAATGGTCTTATGGTCTTATTCAAGTTGTTTTGTCTTATGATTGGAAAATAATACAAAAAATAAAAAAATATTATATAAAATTCAAAAACTATATTAAGTATGAAAAATATATAAAATTTGAAAATAATATAAGAAATTAAAAAATAATATATTTTTCAAATTTTATAAATTATTTCGCCATCTGATATATATTTTTTGAATTTTATATATTATTTTTTAATTTTTATATTATTTTCAAATTTTTTATATTTTCTCAAATATATATATATATATATATATATATCTAATTTTGTATATTATTTTTGAATTATATATTTTTTAGAAATTTTATACATTATTTCAAAAAATTTATATTATTTTTCAAAACTTATATATTATTTTTTAAATTATATATATATATATATATTTAAAATTTTATATATTAATTTTTATTTTTATATATTGTTTTCAAATTTAATACATTATTTTAAAAAAGTTATATTATTTTTCAAATTATATATATTATTTTCAAATTTTATACATTATTTTTTATTTTTTCTATTATTATGGAATTTTTTTATTTTCCAAAATTTTAAATATATTTTTTGCATTTTATATATTAATTTTGAATTATAAATATATATTTCAAATTTTATACATTATTTCAAATTTTTTATATTAATTTTTTAACTTTATATATTATTTTCAAATTATATATATATATTTTTAATTTTATATATATTTTTCAAATTTTATGATCTCATGTATTAAGATAATTGTATATAAGACCACTTAAGACCATCATTTTTTACTGTCTTAAATTACCCCTTTTGGTCCCAAGTGGTCCTTGTTTTTTTGGAACCGTGTTGTCAAACAGTGTCCGGTCTCAAAAAAACCATTATGAGACCAGATCACATGGGACCGGAGCGCGAACCAAACAGGGCCTAAGGTATTAATTGTCATGTTATTAGTGTACTGTATTGTAATACTTGTGGGGCTAATATTGGACACGTGTATGTTATTGTACTATTTTTTAGTGCAATGTTCTTTTATTTCCGGTACAATATATCACAAGATATCGTGTATTGTACTGGACTAGAGTTCTTTTCATCGTTATATGGTTAATATATATCCATTTATTTTAATTACACTGTGTAATTAATTTGTACCGTGTGCTCATTTCGTCAGGTCATCAGTACCAACGTCATTAGGTAGGGCATTAGGTCCTTGGATATGGTGCAATGAAGTATGCAGAGATATGGAAATATCTTATGAGTTATCATCACTACCAATGTATCAGTTGAAAAGATATGTCCTTAGATTATGTTGGCCCAAATATGGAGACAAACTTGTGTTGTCATTATACATGAGTGGATGGCCATATATATCTATAATGTGGAATAAATCATTACCTATATATAGTAAGGTAATGATTGTATGAAAATAAAATTTAAAAGTATCAGGTATTTGTTCTTAGTTGCACATAGACTATAGTTTTTACATGCTTAAAAATCTATTTTAGGATTTATAAAGAGATGATAAGTATGTGACATCTGCAAACCAACTTCTCCATTACATTATCGTGGGGCATGCAAAGCACACCCTACATTTCATTACATTACATTACTAGCTTCTACATTACATTACATGACCAAAATATACGGCGACAAAGCCACTATCCGGTAAGAAAACCAAAGAAAGAGACTTCAAGGTGCAAGAAAAGCATAAGAAAAAGAACTCCACTTGACAGTGGAGAAACCCAACCCCAACCTAGTCACCCTTCATCATATGCTCGGATACACTATACGCACCATAAAAGGTTCAAAACAGGTGCCAAATAACCGCCCCCCTGAACAGCTTCGGGGACTTCATCGAAGTTCGTCTGACCCATCATCATCAGAGCTATTAGTGGAGATGATGACGGTACCGGAGTCCTCGCCATCAGTGTCCTCAACGTTCCTTCGGCTTTGGCCTGCCACATTTGGGGGTTGTGTCTTCTGGATGTGCTGGTTGAGATGTGTTCCTATGTCTCTCACTTCCATACTGAGCCGCTGGAAATGGATATAGACCTCTGCCATCTGCTGCCGGTTGCGTTCCTCAATTGCCGCGACTTGCCTTCCAAGTAGTTGTACCTGTTGTACAAGGTCATTGTAGGAGGGCAAGGCTGGAGGGGGAGGTATGGGCGCCTGTGGAGGAATGTTGATGGATATCCCACCACGGCTTTTAGGTATTGGGCTTCGCAGCCTAGAGCGTTGTAGGACGTGCATGCGAACGCTGGAAGAACCTCCGGAATTTGACCCAACTGAACTTTCCATAACTTCAGAACAAAGCTTGAAGGAGGCTATAATATAGTAGAACTTCCCATAACAAGAGCAATGACCTGCGTTTTATAGGAGTAAATGAAAATGCTTCAGTAATTTAATTTGTTTGGAAGTGGTTGTTAGGTCATTTAATTGTACTTTAATTTCATGTGAAAAGTAAATATAGTTAATAGCCCTGGCAAGTGGAGGTTAGATTGCACTTATTATGCAGTGAAATATTATGTGAAATTGTGCAAGTATATAATCGTGTGCTGGTTAAAACAATTATTTATTCATCAGTCTAAATATTTAAAGGACCCCTCATCATTATACATCACAATGTGCGATGTAACTGGAAACAAATTAACTATGTAAGACAAAGTTATAGTACAATGTAAGATAAATATGTCAGCCATCAGTATACAAATATGTTGACTCTTCGAGCCATTAAAATGAAGAGATTATTTTTTATTTCGGATGATTGTATATGAACGTTAAGCTCGATATTTCCAGCAAAATTAACAGTGAATGTGGAATTATTCGTCAATGTTTGAGTCCTCATCGATAATCTTTAAACTTGCAAACATTATTCTATTTATATGTGCAATGTAAGTGTATAGAAATGAACAATGTTACATTTATTTTATGTGCATTGTTGTCGGGTGTATACTCCAGCCTTCCCCCATGTATAAACTATACATAGAGGACAATTGTGTGAAGGATGGTATAGAAGAGCGACAAGGAGGATATAACCATTTGTCGTATTGAAATATGTTGAAGATTTTGTAACACAAATATGTGAGCCAGGAGTAGAAATAATTAAGTTCACCTTTTGACCAAATAGAAAGAAGAGATAATGTTTGAGGTGCCGATGATTGTAGAGGAACCTGTACGTCCATACGTCCACCAATTGAAAGAGTGAACGTGGAATTAATCAATCGTCAAAGTTTATTATTTCTTGGGAATCTCTGTACTTGCAAGCATTATTATATTTATATGTGCAATGTAAGTGTATAGGAATGAGTAATGTTACATATATTTTATGTGCATTGTTGTCGGGTGTATACTCCAGCCTTCCCCCACGTACAAACTATACATAGAGGACAATTGTGTGAAAGAGGGTATAGATGAGCGGCAAGGAGGATATAACCATTTGTCGTATTGAAATATGTTGAAGATTTTGTAACACAAATATGTGAGCCAAGAGTATAAATAATTAAGTTCACCATTGGACCAAATAGAAAGAAGAGATAATGTTTGAGGTGCCGATGATTGTAGAGGAACTTGTACGTCGATATCTCCAGCAATTGAAACTGTTCCTTGGAATTAATCGTGAATGTTTACTCCTCATCCGAAATCTCTAAACTTGCAACCCTTTTTCTATTTAGATGTGCAATATAACTGGATAGGAATTAACAGTTTTACATATATATATTGTGCATTGTAGTCGGCTCTTTCATCGACCCTTCCCTCACGTACAAAATTTACATATAGGACAACTGTGTGAAATAAGGTATAGAAGAGTGGTAACGGGGCTATAGAAAATTTAATAAGTAAAATATCTTCAAGATTGTTATTCCGTATTTTCCCAGATATGTAAACCATCAATATATTGTAATTGTTGGACAAAACCTCTAATAAGAGATAAGTTGTGAGTTCCGAACATTGCATATGAACGTTTACCTTGATATTTCTAAAAAAAAAAAAAAAACGAATGTAAAATTATACGTCATAATTTTTTTCAGCATCCAAAATGTTTAAACTATGAAGCCTTTATTTTTTTTTTTTGTTGTGTAGCTTCAAAGGAATTAACTTTGGAAGAAACAAATATTGTGTATTGTAGTGGTCAGCTGATAAATTTTACAATATCAACACTTCAACCGGGTCGATTAACGCAATTATAACAACTGTGGTAATGCCTCAGATCTTTAAAAAGTAGATCATATCATCATTGTGCTTTCTATACAGGACTTCACATAGCATTGTGATGTAAAAAATAGATCAAAACCCTAATCCATCATATATGGAATGGGAAAGAAAATTACTCGCTAACGACTAAAATTACGTTGCCAACCAAAATTCTATTAACACTACACATTACAGTCACAGAAAAAGGACCCCCAAAGTTTTACAACCATCGAAGCTCAGAAAAAATAATTGTTTCTGGTTACCGTCAATACATTTCCTTTAACTTAGTCCTTAAATATTCCATTTGTTGGTTGTTGGGGTCGTCCATCAAATTAAGCAGAAACTCCGAACGCAAGTAGACTGAATCGATCTGTATTCATTAAAAATAAAGATGTTAGGATCAAAAAATAGAGGGGTGATGGAAGGGTATAGATTTCTGTGGACAATTCTGAAAACCCACCGAGATCAAGTCTCCAGCCAAGCATTGGCCGTTCCAAGCCTCCATATTTTGCATGGAAAAGGTACCACATGAGGACCTGGTCATAAGAGTGTATTACGTTGTGCATTTGTATGCTTATTTAACCATATAACTCAAAGTGGAATAGAATAATCGGTTGCCTCTTACCCGTCCTTTGATATGGGTATGTTTTGGACCTTTGTGTAGACGTAGTTGCTGAAGTCCTTTCCGAATACAAACCCCGCAAAGTCACACTAAGAGGTTGTTTTACATTAGACAAGAAATAATTGTGGTTGTACCCTATATATAAAATAAACCTTTTAAAATTTGTTCGAAGGTACCAGTGTTTTCATCAACGGACGGTATCTGAATTGTTTTCCCCCCGAGCAAAGGTAATCGACGGATTTGCGTCGTTGGTTAACAACTAATAGAAACCAATGCCGATCTACGCAAGCTGGGAAAAAAAATCTTAAACAATAGGCAAGGTAAGCAGAGATAAGAATATGAGATGAATGAGTAATATGAAATATTAAATAATCATGGCAATTAAGAATCATAATGTACCAGCTCGGCATCCTTCACATTATCCAAATACGGACATGGTGAGACTCTCTTATAGTAAGTAAACAGCTCTTCAGGAGTCATTGTCGAAGGGTGAGCTTTTTTCTTCCTACCGCAACCGCCCATTGCTTCTATCTTCACAACGACTTGGGATTTGAAATAGTATTTCCCTCGTCTTTCTCCTTTTTCCCTCTGGTTCAGCTTCTCAGCAAATACATTAAGTACCCGTGTTCAATCCGAGAGTGGTATATTTACGAAAAAGTTTATTAAACTAATCATGGTCCATCCCCAAAAATATTTCACTTGCATTTAAAGAGTGTAATATGAGTGGAGAAAATGCTTTGTGAATTGTTCAAGGAAATAATGAGCGATGAGGATGAATTAATCACCGAATTATTGTAAATGAAATAAAAATTATTATAAATTACAACTCATTAGTATGGAAACCGTTACATAATTTTCGCATTTGAATTTCATGTATAAAATATTATTGTTCGCATCACTCACTTTTTCCAACATTATTTTCTGATTAATTAATTAGTTTTTCCTTCTATGAAAGTCATTGGGAATGTACGAGTTCACTTACAGTGTCAACAAGCCATTGTTTTTCGAAGAGAGTCTGAAGGTGTCAGCGCTCCACATTTTGGTTTCCATACTTGACCAAAACCTCCCTGATATAACAAACAAAATAGTACGATTAATAGTCGGCAACAAAGTAGTATTAGAATGTAGAGAAAAAAAGAGAAACTGTTACCAGTTTCCTCACACACCTTTCATCGCAACCTTCCATCGAGGCATATTCCATGGAGGCATAATGGAGAAGATCCAACTGGTAATCGGAGCGATTGGTTACTTCCTCTACAGTTTGAATCCATGGCGAGTACGCGTAACGTCCAGGCCTCTTGCTCCTTTTTCCCCTTCCAGCATTTTCACAGTCTCTCATCTTCCTTTTTCCACTACCGCCCCCTTCTGAGATTGTCTTCGAAGATGAAAAGGATACCCGTCGCGCCTTCCTAAGCGCTGGAGTAACTTCAGCTGCCACCATTTGATATTCCTCTTGGATGGAATGTCCAATGTGTTCTTTCGCCAGACTATACACAAGGCCTGCAAGTTGACCATCTCCATCTGAGTCAGTGGCTTATGCTGCTACACTTTCACCTTCTGTATATCCTTCACCTATCCCATCATCAATATTTGGCACAACCATCTTTGACATTACTGCTTCTCGATTTCCTGCTGCACCATCGACTTCTTTGCTACCTCTTCCTTCTCCTACAGTCATTTGTCCTCCATATACAGTTGTTTCTTCTTGTACATTTGATTCCAATACACCTGCTCCAAATTTTTCAGACCCCAGGGCCTCATATGAGTCTGCATGTAGGGGTGTGTGTTCTCCCTTGCTTTGTTCTTCTTCTACTCCTTCATCCACTGATAGAGCCTCTCCTCTTGGCAATTATTCATCTTCTCTATACTCTTCCTCTTGATCATTTTCTTCCGAATCAGAATCAGATTCAGAGTGGGAATCTCTATACTCTTCCTCTTCTTCTGTGTCTGAATCGTCGGACTTTATTTCCGCTTCTTCCTTTACTTCTTCAACAACACACTTGCCATTTCCCTTGGACATATCTCTGACCTCGGCACTCTCCACGCCGGCTGTCCTCCTTTTATGTCGCTCAACAACATTAACCTCAGTTCTGCCATCGACCTTCTTCTTGTTCTTCTTGCTCTTTAGTTTCTCAAGCTTTGAAGCTTTATTTCTTAGTTTTTTGGCGCACTCATCAGCAGTAGCTAGAATCTGTGAAGCTACATACCTCATGCGATGAATAACTTCCTGCAAATATTCACAAAACCGCAAATAATTTAGGCAATAGCTTTGGAAACATAAATACTAAAGAAAATGCAACATAAATACGTAGGCATTAACTTACATCAGCTTCGACGTCCACCGAGTCCTCCATGTGCACATTGCGTGCTCTCTCGCTATTTGCCGACGTATAACCAGTGGAACCAATGGTTGACAGACTGATATTGGTGCTTGTAGTAGCAGCACCAACCGGGATCAACTATGGACATATTAAACACCATTAATTTATGAAGAAACTTTACAGCTAAAACATAAATATAAAGGTCATGTCTTACCTTGTGTGTGCCATATGCGCCCATACCCTCATCCCATTTAATTCTGCGGCGTACAAAGTCCGCCGTCCAATAGGCAAGGGTTTGAATGTTGCCTTGCGGGTAATGAAATTGGACAGACTTAAAATGCATATAGTATAGAAGTTGTTGTAAAGGTAAAAAAAAATAATAACAATTCTTACATTCAGTGGATAACAAATATTCTCAAACATGACACACAATACCTGCAAAAACAACAAGCATCCACGATAGGCAGTCTTTAACGGCCCCCCTGATCCAGGCCTTATAGCTTTCACAAGCACATCTACAACATATTTTGCCCAGTTGTACGTGGCAATGGCCTCGACTTTGGTAACAGCAGGCAACACGGACAAGTACAATCATCACGGCACGTTGGTGTTAGCACAACAGCATAAGCCAATACAATAAACAGTCGTTTGAATTGTTCGTTTTCTTCCTTTATGACTTTTTCAGCAACCTTGGATATCTTCAAACCATCAGGCTCGTAAAGACCGACTGCCACCATCCACTCTGCCCTTTCAAAATGTTGTTTTGTAGGCACTTTGTGTAAACCAGTGGGTATTCCGAATACATTGCCCACTTCACAGCCATTGACATGAAGCTCTCCGACATGAGGAAGTAAAACTCGGTTGCTTCTACAATCGAAGATAGAAATCAAGTACATGGTTAAATCTTTGCCTATCACATTGCAGTTGAGCTCCAACAGCTTTCCAAACCCAATATTCTCGACCATTTTCCGTTGGTCAACGGAGAGCTAGGACACGGTATTGATAAATAGTTTCAAGTGTGACCGTTGGAACCCAGTTCTCTTCTCTTCTTTACCTTCATCCCTATTTCACAATGAACTATAAATTTTAAAAAATTCAAAGCAATCAACCAAATCATTCCAAATCCTCTTATATACAAGGTTAATGGACAAGATAAAATATAATCAAAGGCATCCCCGACCCAAGATACGAGGCCGGGCCTAGAGGACATGAACACTTTCAATCAAGGGTACTCTCACCTCATACTTTATAACAGAGAATTAGTTACTTTGGAATTGAATGCGGATGTGTGTCACTGAAGAGTGTTTTAGCATTGAAGAGTGCTTCATCTCACCCATGGATTCTCACTAATAGCGTTGATAAACAGATTGGCCAGACGATTTTAGCATTGAAGAGTGTTTTCGAATTGAATGCGGATGTGTGTAAGGTGTTGAAATCATCTGGGTGGTTTTTGAAGAATGATTTGGAGAAAACTATGATATCCGATGTAGAATTTTTGAAGAGCTGTGGTGTTAGTTTGTCACAAATAAAGAAACAAGTCTACAATTTCCTAAGTGTTTTCTTGAATAAACCTACAAAACTTGAAAACTTTGTCAAAAGGGTTGATGAGATGGGATTTGACAGGAAATCTAAGATGTTTCTTTATGCCATTCGGGTTATTAGTTCGATAACAATAGAGAATTGGGAGGTGAAATTGGAGCTTTTTAAGAGTTTGTGGTTTTTGGAAGATGACATTTCGTTGGTTTTTAGGAGGCTGCCGATAGCATTTGCTGTATCATAGAGGAAAACTAAGGCCATAGCACAACTTTTCCTTGGTATGGGAAAATTTGATATTTCATTTTTCGTTCATTACCCGAAAATTCTTGTTTTTAGTATTGAAAATAGGCTTAAACCACAGATAATAGTTTTGGATTTTTTGGAAAGGAAGAATTTTCTTCTAAAAGAGCCTAATTTGGCAATTGTATTCAAGATGATTAATACGAAGTTCTTAGAGAAATATGTAATCCCTTATAAAGATGAAGACGGCGACTTATTCCTTGAGGGGCTTTTTACGAAGGGCTCATTCGCACTAGAAGTATGTGCATAAGATGACAATGTCATGTGTGACTGATTTAGTACCTAGAGCCAGGCTTAATCCCTCTATTTTTTTTCCTTAAAGAAAATGGCTGCGAGCATAACATGGCAGAGAAGTGGTTAATCATTTGCACTAGATTTTTCACTTTTTTTCTTGTATTCATATGGTGTACAGTACAACTCTAAAAAACATGGGTTGGTTTCTAGACAACTTTTTCATTTTAAGGCCTTCAGATATATTCTCTTAATTTAACCTTTATTTGTGGTTCGACTGTTTGATTGAGGAATCATGTTGCATAACTTTTATTGTTATTATACTTTGGTCAAGCATAATTAATTATTTGGACGAATTAGCCTTGATTTTTTTTTCACATCTCATTATCTCATTATGCATCGTTTATGCTCTTTCAAGTGTGCTTATCATTCACAAGATTACTCATGCATATTTGTAGGGATCTATTAATATAAACATGATTTGTAGAAGTAAGGTGTTTCTTCAAATGCTACGAGTATCCCAAATGAAGTTATCTTCCCCCTGCAGGTGCTTCTTGTATTAGTGAACTACAATTTTGAATTTGATTCACACGTATTCTTTTCCTACAAATTTCCCATATGTGAGAGCATCTCAGATGATTCTGGGTTACTCTTTCGAGCTCAGTTACCGTCTTAGATTGGATTAAGCACTAAAGTATGGAATGTTATAGATGGTCAATTGTCACCTGCCATTGTTAACAAGTGGCCAAATATGTCACATTTACATAGAAGTCAATCTTTCTTCCCAAAAATGTTGCTCCCTAATGCAAATTGAATGGCAAGTTCAGGAATGTTTCTCTCTATGTTCTACCTCTTCCTCATAAGGGAAACCACCACTATAGGATGAGGTTCCTCCTGTATCCTTCTTAGGTTTCTCCATACTGATGTAAGTTTGAAGTGCCTCTCTCTACTTTGGGGTTCCTAGTGCAAGTTGAACTAACTACAACTAACATTTATAAGGTAACACCAGGAGAGCTCAATTTTCTAGATATGCTATAGAGGGTAGAGATCAAGGATGGCAAAATGTAGCTGACCCTCCTTCTCTTATCTTGTGAATGATGGAATCTGAAAAGCAGTACCTAGGTGGTCGACTTCTGAATAATCACTTCAATGGAAGGGGACTAAGCTTTGTTACTAGTAAGCTACCACTGCCCAGAGGTCTACACAAGGGGGGGAGAGAATGCTTAATACCCAATAGCAGAAATCAAGTATTAGAGACTTGACAATGAATTAAGTGCATTGATCGACTGATAAGACCCACATTAAATGCAATCTCTCATCAACGAGGGTTCTTATCCAAATGAAAATAGTATCTAGATAGGGATGGAATATGTTCATTTACCATAGATAAACACAACACACAAGAACAAAAGCATAACATCACCACCAATGAGACACTATAGACACTATTTTTACCACTCTTCTATAATTGCTTTGACACATTTCACTAGATGTATATTTCTTATGACTTGCAAGGTTGGAGTATATATTCGACTACAATGCACAAAATTTGTTTGTTACAAAGTTACTTTCTTTCCAGTGACATTGCACATAAAAATTTTACAACGGTTGATAATTTTAATATTAAAGATGAAATAAATAATTTGACGAATATTTTCACTTTCACTTTTTGTTTTTGTTTGTTTGGAAATATCGATCTAAACGTTCATATACAATCTTTGAAACTAAACAATTATCTCTTATTTTGATTTGGGGCAAGAGTTAACATATATATATTTGTACAGATGTTTAAATATGTGGAAAAATATGATAGCAACCCTAAATTAAACCCCTCTAAAATGCAACCCTAAATTGAAAACTCTAACATATTAACTATTCATGATTTCAACTAGAGGAGTATAGTAACATACATATCAATCATGGAATAAAGCACCTAAAATAACACATATAATTGCAAATATAGACCCTAAAATCATCCTAAATTCCTAAATAAAACCATTCTAAACTGAAGCCCCAAATTCAAAATCCTTTTTAAATTGTAAAGCTAAACTGAACCCTAAATTAAATTCCTCTAAAATGCAACCCTAAATTAAAAACTCTAAACTCAACCCTAAATTGACACCTCTAAACTCTAAATAGAGACTTTGAATTACATTTCACTTGACAATAACCCAGAGTAAAAAATCACATACCTAAGTTTATGCAAATTTTCCATCGGAATATTGATGGACGATGGAGGAGGAGGGACGGTCCGTCCAAAAGAAGATGATGCTCTTTCTTTCGCCGGTTTTACTCCTTTTTTCGTGGCTCTCTTCCGTTTCGTCTTGGACGAAGCTTTTCCTTCGCGTACGCCAACATCCTTGCCTTTACCCTTATCGACCATTTCGAGTAATAAATTGGGAATTTTTAGTGGGTTTGGCTCGCGTGCTTTTTAGGGTTAGGTTTTGATGGTTGATGAATCAGTTTAGTCTCAAAGGGAAGAAGTAACACTTAGACGGAGTTCTCAAGGGGAAGAAGGCACAAGTGATTGCTACAGTGTTCAATTTCAGTTTGGAGATCTCAAGGAAGAAGCAACACTTAGACGGAGTCTTCAAGGGAAAGAAGGCACAAGTGATCGTTATAGTGTTCAATTTCAATTGAAGAACCAAAACTTTGGACCCAATTTGAAATTCACCACGTTTTGGAGCCAAATTATTTAGGAGTCAAACTTTCTACAGTTCCGTATAAAGTATATGATATACACAGTGAATTATATATATAATGATATATGCTGATGTGGAGACGTGATTGCTAAGGAGAAAAATTGAGCCAATAAAAAGCCACCATGTGTGAATGGAAACAAGTTCAGTGAAAGAAGGACTGGACTTGATTTTTTTCCAATTGACACATGGACACTCTCTTGTGGTCCAATTTAGAATGAGAAGACAAAAAAATATCTCCAACTCTCTGCCATCAACGTGCCCTCTCCATTTACGTGTAGAGTCTGTACACTAATATATACATACATATATACACGCATATATTAGAGTGAATCCATTGGAATTGGGGTTAGGGAACAATTCACACACGCCGCACGCCAACATCTGACCATGACAAATTGCAATAACCCATCATTTCCAATAACAAGTATAATGGCCTGTTTGATTTTTGGTCTTGTCTGGTCTTGTCTTGTCTTTGCCTGTTTTTTAGATCAGACCATTTATCAAACAAAATTTCAATCAACACCAAAACCAAATCAGGTCACACAAAACCAAACAAAACCAGCACAGACCAAACCAGACCAATCCAGCCAGACCAAACCAGACCAAACTAGACCAGACCATTTTATACACATACAGTAATGAAATCTAGCTGCCATTTTTCAAAAATTTCCAAAATTGTTACACAGTAATAAATTTGAAAAAAAAATATAAAATTCGAAAATAATATATATATAAATAAAATTCGAAAATAATATATATAAAATTCGAAAAAAATATATAAAATTCAAAAATAATAAATAAAATTAAAAATATATATATTTAAAATTTGAAACAAATATATAAATTCTGAAGCAATATATATAAAATTCGAAAACATATATAAAATTCAAACAAATATATAAAATTTGATAATAAATAATAAAAAATATTTATAAATTACTTAAACAAAAAAATAAATAATATTAAATGATAAATTAATAATATAAATAATAAATTAAATAAAGCATATATATAAATAAAATAAAAATAATGAATAATAAACAAAATGAATTCAATAATATATAAAAATAATAATAAATAAATAAATAATAAGAAAAATGAATTAAATAATACAAACATTAATAATAAAATAATAATTTTTTTAATTTGTTATTTATTTCTGTAATATATATATATTTTTAATTTATTTATATTTTTTCGAAATTTATATAAAATTTTTGAATTTGAAAATATTTATTTCAAATTTTATATATTATTTTTGAACTTTATAATTTAGGTATGTTTTTTGAATTTTTTTTTTAATCTATGTATTTTTCCCCTTTTTATATATTTTCAGATTTTAATATAAGTTTTCGAAATTTTATATATTTTTTGAATTATATATTTATTTTTGAATTAAAATTTTTTTTTTCAAATTTTATATATATTTTTTGAATTTTAAATATTTCTTTCAAATTTTTTATATTATTTTTGAATTTTATAATTTTATATATTGTTTCAAATTTTATATATATTTTTTCTAATGTTAAATATTTTTTAAAATTTTATATATAATTTTCGAATTTTTTTATTTATTTTCAAATTTTTTATATTTTATTTTCAAATTTATATATATTTTTTTTTCATTTTTTATATTTTTACAGATTGAATTTTTTTTTTTGAATTTTTAATATTTCTTTCAAATTTTATATATTATTTTTGAATTTATACATATTTGAAATTTTGTAATTTTGAATATTCTTTTTACTATATTTTATTGTAATTTGTATATTTGAGCCGAATAATTATTTGGTTTTTTTCGAATTCTATATATTGTTGAATACAATTTTTAAATTTTTTTGATATATTTTATTGACATTCTATATATATATATATTTTTGAATGTTATATAATTTTTTCGATTTTATAATTGATTTTTCAAAGTTGATATCATCATTTGGTATTTTATATTATTTGTAATATTATATATTTATATATATATATTTATCATTTTATATTATTTTTTCTTTTATATATATAATTATATCGAATTTTATATTTCATAAAATATATAGTTGATTGTTTTTTTTATATGTAATAGTCTTTATTAGGATATAAATACTATATCTAATATGGTTTTAGAATAGACCACTTATTAGAAGCAGACAATTTTTCAAAAATGGTTTGGTTTTAGTTTTTCAGACCAGAGCAGAAAGACCAGACCATTTATCAAACCGAATTTCAATCAACACCAAAATCAAACCAGACCACATAAGACCAGACCAATCCAGCCCAGACCAATCCAGCCAGACCAAATCAAACTAAACAAGACCAGATTACTTTTCAAACATTTAATAATTTATAATTTGTGAGGAAGGCAGGATCATTTTCGAAACATGAAATGATTTTTAAGATATTAGTGATGTTGCACATATCCCAAAAAAGGTAAAAGTTAAGGCAAGTCGGTTGCCAAATTGACATATGGACACTCTCTTGTGGTCCAATTTAGAATGAAAAGACAAAAAAATATCTCCAACTCTCTGCCATCAACGTGCCCTCTCCATTTACGTGTAGAGTCAATATACATACATATATACACGCATATATTATTAGTGAATCCATTGGAATTGGGGTTAGGGAGCAATTCACACACGCCAGCATCTGACCATGACAAATTGCAATAACCCATCATTTCCAATAACAAGTATAAGTGTACTACCAACCCCAAATAGTAACACCACTTATATATCTATACCCTCAAAACTTCGACTTCCCTCTTATTTCAAACTCACACAACAGATTCTTCGTCTCTCTCCTCTCTCCTCTTCTCTTTCCGGTAACGCTTTTCACTCTCTCTCTCTCTCTCTCTCTATATATATATATATATATATATCTGTATCTATATGTTTGTTTTTTTATGTATTGATCTGTGAAATTGGTTAATGATTTTGGAATTTGGTGGAAGTTTTTGAGATTTTGATTGGATTTATTACCATTTAGAGACCTTGATTTGCATTTTTATTGAAATGAGGTTGGGTTTGCTTGTCTATTTGGAATGTGTTAACCATTTCGTGCTGGTTTTGATATGATTTATCGTCATCTCTGTTCTGTTGCCTAATCTTTGATTTATTGTATTTTGAAGTATATTACTTGATCATTTCTTATGAAAATAAATGTGATTTTGTGTATGGCTGTATATATCTATGGGTTGTGGAGCTTTTATTAAATACAATTGGCGTCTTGGATGAGAAATTACAGATCATTCCAACAGCTGAAAATGATGAGGTTATATGCCCTTGGATATTCCATAAACATACTCGTTTGATATTTTGAATGTATAATATATATATAATTTTTTTTTTGGGTCATGCTCAAAACTATTTTACATAATTTTTTTCGTTAGTTGATGAAAATGCAGTTTTACCTTTTTATTCTCATTTCTCAGTTAACATATTCTTTTGTGGTCTAATTGTATGCTACGTGGGTTAGTAGATAATTGTAATTCACTTAGCTTCTAAAGTGGAAGGTTGAGGTTTGAAGTATAAAAAATGGTGTCAGATTTTGATTAAAAAAATGTACTCGATTTGTAGGTTAAAATTTAATAGTTTAGTAGTGAGCGGGTAACTTTGAGATATTAATGGTAAATCACCATTCTTGTTTCTAATTTGCAAATTCATCGAACCAAGTGGATCCACATAACTCAGTGCTAGAGTGCAGAATTACCACATCATTGTAGGCTAAATTTTTAACTTTTACGAGTCTAGCAATTAGGGAAACAGTAGTCTTTCTTTGGTTTAAGTGCACTCAAGTGGGGTTTTTTTTTTTTTTTTTCTGGTTCAGATAAGAAATGAATCCTTTGGCTAGAATAATTACACCTCGTTCGCGTCTCTAAAGTAACTTCAATCTTAATTAATGATGTGTTTAAGTTATATACTGCTGGTTATACTATTGAAACTAATGCACATGTGAGTCTCAACTATTACATCATCCATTTTTCTTTTTCTGTGTTTTGAAATTTGGTATAGGGTGTTGGAGAGCTTGTCAAGATTAACATTAAAGTAAAGGACATGGACACGCTATGATTTGTCCAAAACAGACATTAATTACAAATTAATATGATTGAATAGTCCTCGCCACCATCCTCTTTTTTTCTTCTATAAGCCAATGTTAGTTGGTAGCTAGCTAACCTCCATCCCATTAATTGCTTTCTGAATGCTGTTGTTGAGTGGTATTCAGTCATCAATTTCATTTTTAGAGTTAATCCCTTTCAGAATAATCTTCTAAGGCTTGATATTGAACCAAAACATAACAATGGTTTATGGTTTCAGATTCTTTTGCTGAATGATGTGCCCATGATTTATGTTGCCATCTTTTTAATTTAGCCGAAATATACTTGCTGTATTAGTTGAGCTTTTATGTGCTACAATGGCTAAGCAGCCAAGTACAACGGAATTAGGTAAAAACATATGCCTATTTGACAATTAATTTTGCCAAAGAGAATGTGTTAATGCTGATATTATAAGCATGGAAATGCTTTATAAAATTCCAAATATGCAATTGCAAATTCAACTTTGGTAAGGGAAGACTTAAATCTGGCTACTATTTTCAGAATTCATTGCAAATGCATCATAAGTAGCGATAGAAAAGAGTTATATAGTAAGATTTTTTGATTTAACCAAAGTAGCTGTAATTGGAAGAATCTACTGTGACATAAATGAATTTGGTTACCTCTTCTCTACCAAAGCTTAAGTACATACTGCCACTTATCTCTAAAACAAACCAGTAAAGTACTAATTTACCGCCGCAAAATCACGGACGTTAGACTATATTAAATAGCATCAGTTTACTCTATTCTCGTCTATTTCTTTAATAGCTCGTTAGTGTAAAATAAACTGCATCTCATGTTAAGTCTTCTTGACTTAAAGCATCGTGATATTCAAACTAGAAATATCATGGAGCAACCTTTTTTTTTATAAGATACATTTACAGTAAAAAGCGCTCAAAAGGGGAGCGGCTCGCAAGGACGAGCAACCAAACAAAGCCATATGGGCCTAATGAACCCAAAAAATCAACTTTTCATCTATAAATGTACGAAATTTACCCATAACCCAGCAAAAGAGAAGATATAAGATAATCTATAATGGTCCCTATAGAGGATCCCATCCAATCAAAGTACCGCTTCATTTATTAGTTCAATTGTCTTTTCAAATATAGACTCCATCAGAGTTCACCGGGAGGGGGTGAGAATATATTTTTCTTAATTGTTAGACTTGTAAAAATTCGGCCTGCAATGAAGTGCGATTTTCTCAGGTGATTTTAACTTATTTCAGTCGCAATTGAACCACTAAAATTACTTGAAAATCCGATCCTACTTTTCTTTTCTTAAATTAATAATCTTGGCAAGAAACTCTCACACCTATTTTTGTCGACTTGAATTCTCAATCCTCTTGATTTGAATGGCTGATTCAGTGCTACGGTGATTTGCCAAGTAGGAAGCCAGAATCCACCTTGTATAACATCCAAATAATTGGAAAGGCTTCATGAGAAAAAGCATTAGAGATAATCCAAATCAGGTTAGATAGATCTTATTCGTCTTCTAAAGTTGGTCCTGATTTATGACTACAGATCCTCTCTGCACTCGCGATCTAGTATATGGAGGAGGGTGGAAGTTGCTGACATGCAGTGGGGTCCCCTATATCTCAAGAGTGATCTCCTATATACTTTCTAGTGCACACGAGATGAGCAAAATTGCTAATTTACACACACACACACACACACACACACACACACACACGCACAATGGACATAGATCCTTTTGCATGTCGAGTGACCAATTAGCACACCGTTCCCACAAGCATCTTACAATGTCATATTCATTAACTATTTTCCTCAAGTATAACCTTGCCTAATAGTTATAGTACCATTTTTCAACCTCAACCCCATTGCATTAAAGCTTCAACTTTCTTCTTATTGTAATCCCACACCACCAATTGTTCGTCTCACTGTCCTCTGTTCCTACTCTCTTTCTGGTAACACTTCCAAAGCCATCTCACTTGTATATATACATCTATCTGCGAATGTGTTTTATTTATTTATCTGTGCTATTGGTCTATTATTTTGGAATTTGGTGGAAGTTTGTGATTGCAATTTTTGTGATTCCTTTGATATTTTTGCGTAATTTGTTTTTTTGCCATTTAGCTTGATTTCAGATCTGTTGCTTCATGTTGGGTAGTTGTTCTCAATTTGACAAAGAATTATCGTATTTCTTACTAAAATGCATGTGATCTTATATAATTGTTTATGCATGTGTGTGTGTGTGTGTTTTTTTTGGGTAGATTGTGGAGCTTTCATATAATCCACTTGCCATCTTGAACATACTGTTTTGTTATTCTGAATTGTTGTGATTCTGTAAGAGGATTTTCTTATTTTATGAATATTTCCGTTTCGTCGGATTTCCTCAAATGCACCATGGTTTGTTTTTGTTGCTCATGCACAAAGCCAATTCACATAAAATATTTCCATTCAGTTTTATTTTTTCAATTTGGATGTGTGGTTCTCTTCTATTTAATGCTAATGTCATGATTCCCTCATCTACTTAGCTTGTCCAAAGCTGCTCTTCTGTTACCTGTTGACTAACCTATATTTTCTTTTATCCCACATGCAGACATGGATGCCACTGCAGGATCAAGTTTGTATCCGCTGCACCGCTGTAAAACTATTCACCTGGTCAGTGCCCATTTTGTATCTTTCCCCTCCTTTATGTTTTGAATGGTATAACATGTCTGGTGGTGTGTGGGCTTGAGGCTGCAACATAGTTAACCATGATGGTCTTTCTTGCTTTCAAATTTGTGTTGTGAAGGAATACTGGTCTTAATAAATAATATATATAGGTGAGGCATGCACAAGGGATTCACAATGTAGAAGGTGAAAAAGACCACAAAGCATACATGTCTCAGGAGCTTTTTGATGCACAACTTACCCCTCTTGGCTGGCAGCAGGTAATACCCTGTCTGAGATGCTACTTTAGTTTGTTAGTCTTATAATATTACCCGTATATTAGTAATCCATTTAATTGTTGTCCTAAGTAGAAACAGCTTTAATAGAAAAGTATTAAATGAGAAACTTTGCTGAACCCCTGTTTTTATACTTCTCATGTGGTATATTTGTGACTCAAATGTTCCATTTTTAATGAAAAAAGATTGGCTGGCAATGGCGTTGTGGTATTGTTACAGGTTGATAATCTGCGCAAGCATGTCAATGCAATTGGACTTTCTAAGAAAATTGAACTAGTCATCGTCTCCCCTTTGTTAAGGTATTAACTTTCATAATCCTATTTCTGCTGAATCCTTTATATTGTAATAAGGTTTGTCATGAACTGAACTGTGGGAGTCAAGCCAAGCTGTTAGCTGTTCGGCTCGGCTTGGCCAAAGTGAGCTGTTGTGGCTGTAGTGAAGGAATTGTAGTGAGTTAGGTAATGCAGTTCATGATCAAATTGTTAAAAGCGGCGGTGATAAGTACACTGTTAGAATATAAAAGTATCAGATTGAAACAAAAGTTTCTTTGAATTTTAGCAAGTGATATAGAGGAAGAGACGGGTATCAACAAATATCAGGGTACAAACATCTTAACTAACTAACTTACTTACTGATTCACTTATTATATTAGTAATTTGGACTCAATCCTGCGAAAGCCATGACAACTGATCTAAAAGTGCATAATAAATGTAAAATATAAATAATCAAGAGATGAAAAAGGAAGAGAGAATAAAATAATTATATTGATTCAGTGTATTACAATAGAAGACATAACATGTATAAATAAGAGAAAATTGGAGTGGAGAACAAGCCAAGATAAAATAGGCAACTAGGGTGTGACGGCTAAAAACCCTAATCCTAGTCTAAACATAGGTGGATCTATCTATTGGCCAAAACCCTAATTTATTATAACAATATAAAATATAATATTCTTCAACAATATAGATTAAAAGGAATTAGCATGCAAAAAAGCTGCCAACTTTTGATATCCTTAAAATAGAAAAGTTGCTCCTTGGGGTGGCAAAATTTGACATGATCCACCAACACGAGTCAGACGTGGCACAAAATAATAGGTTTGAGCTGAAATATAACATGTTTAATTAATCATGTCATATTTGAGTTTTGGGGTTCACCCGTATAACCTAATTAGACTCGGTTAATTATTTGTGCTACTATAACACGACTGAGGATAGTTTGTAATCTAAAGCATTGGATAACGAGCTACTTATGTCCGCCTGTGTACACATGAGATTTTCTCGTTTGTATAATGGTGTATTATACTCATGCACCATTATACAAACTAGAAAACCCTAATCCTAGTCTAAACATAGGTGGACCTATCTATTGTCCAAAACCCTTATTTATTATAATAATATAAAATATAATATTCTTCAACAATATAGATTAAAAGGAATTAGCATGCAAAAAAGCTGCCTACTTTTGATATCCTTAAAACAGAAATGTTGCTCCTTGGGGTGGCAAATTTTGACACGATCCACCTGTAGGCATAGGTATTATTTTAGAATGCACTCGACTCGTAGAGGGGTCTCATTTAGGGTACTGGGTTACTGGGTAGAGCCTCGGACCCGCCTCACCGAAGTTGGTATACGGGTTGACCCAATGTGTCCTACTTCGAGGCGGATTACTCGTGGCAACTCAAAAGCCTTCTAAAGGTGGTTCTATTGTGGCAGCGTACTTGTGGAGCTGAAGAGCGTACACGGGAGTAGTACCTCTATGGTCTACGGGTCCTGATGACGTAACAGTCTCTCAAGGGCGTTTACCACCATTTTTGCACAGCTCTAGCGGTATATGCATATACTGCGAAGGCTATTGGGGAGTGATCCGTTGCACGACTGATCCGGCTGTGGCCATAGATGCTGCGTAGCCGTGACACGTGGACAGCGCGACACCATCCTCACATTATGAAGGGAGTGGAAAGAGCATGTGGCATGGAGGCTTGGAGTGTAGTCTAGTCATGATAAAGGTTCATAATATGGATTTTACCCATTATTCATAATGTGGAAAGAATTCTCCTTATAGGCCCACATCATGGCCCTCATCACCTTATTAGAGAAAAGTGGAGCATTGGTAGGACTTGGGGACCACTACAATTAGGGCAACATTTGAAGCCAAGTCACCTATAAATAGAGGGCAATAGTGCATTGCCTAGGGATCCCTTCTCCATCTTTTCGGCTGACTCCTTTCTTTTCACAACATTCCCTTTCCTTTTCTTCTCTCTTTGCTTGGAGGCTACTCCTTGAAGGATTGGCTACCATTTTTCTTCTCTGTTTCTGGTTTTCTCTGTGCTTCGGCCATGGAGACCTGATTTCGCCTTCTTCACGTCTGACCCTTCTCCTCTACTTGCTTCTCTCTTCTCCATCCCTTGGTCTTTAGCTATTTTGAGGGTATTTCATTCTTGGGGCTTTTGGTCTAGATCTATCAATGCTCACTACTCATTCTTTAACTGTGATGAGGCTACACTCTTTGCTCTTCTCCACAATCTCTTTTCTCTCCTTTCCTTCTCTTTGCTTGAGATTTTCGATCATGGATTGTGACCTCTTTGTTCTGACTTGCTAGTGGAGCCTTCTCTCCATTTTTCTCTTGTTTATTAACCTTTTTCACCCACACCACCAACACGAGTCAGACGTGGTACAAAATAATAGGTTTGAGCTGAAATATAACCTGTTTGATTAATCATGTCATATTTGGGTTTTGGGGTTCACCCGTTTAACCTAATTAGACTCGGTTAATTATTTGTGCTACTATAACACGACTAAGGATAGTTTGTAATCTAAAGTATTGGATAAGGAGCTACTTATGTCCGCCTGTGTACACTTGAGATTTTCTCTTTTGTATAATGGTGTTTTATACTCATGCAATGTTTTTGTGCTACTATTGATTTTGTCTTTTTAAATGCAAAGAATTTTTTTTTTCTCTCTCTTTTTTACATGAGGGTCTTTTGTACTTTCTTCACTTTATCTTAATGTTTTGATATACTTTATGTTTGGTGCGGCGGAAACATTGAGGAGGGATTGTTCAGAGGGAGGATAAGACAACATTATTTTTTCCTTAGCCAAAAAAAAAAAAAGGTAGCATTTTGGTGTTTGGATGGAGTGAAAGGAAGAGAGGGAGGAAACAAAGGAGGAATTTGGGAGGACGAGGAGAGAGAAAAAAACTACCACCACAAAATATATAATGTACATATTTGGCCTTCCTAAAATTGTGCTAATAATAATAATAAAAATATTTGATAAGTAAAAATAATATTAATAACAACTTACAATGAGGGTATATTTGTAAATTAACATACAAACCATCTTTCCCTTCTTTCAACCAAACAAGAAAAAAAAGTTGCTCTATTCCTCCTTTCTATCGTCCATTATTCAACCAAACATATAGTGAAGGAGATGCCTCATCCATCCCTCCCCTCTCCTTCTATCCATTTTTTCATTGTTTCAACCGAACGAAGCATTAAAGAAAATTGTAATTCTAATGATACTGTTAAATTGCTTAATGCTCTCGAAGGAATAATCTTTTGCATATATCATTTTTTCATTATTTAATCTGACCAATGTTTACTATTTATTTTATTTTGGGATATTAGAATAGGTCGAAACTCTAGTATCAATCATTCTTGCTGGCTGATCTTTTTCTGTTGTAGCCGTTTAATGGAATTTACATTTTTCATTTGCTTGAAGTGTTATACTATAGATTAGGATTGTTAATTGCTTCATTGTAGGACTATGCAAACGGCAGTTGGAGTTTTTGGAGGTGGAAGTTACACAGATGGGATAGATGTACCTCCATTAATGGTGGCAAATGCTGGGCATAGTGACCATCCTGCAGTTTCAAGTCTAAACTGCCCACCTATTATTGCAGTCGAGCTTTGCAGAGAACATTTGGTATGTGGCATCTAGTAAAGGTTATGAAATTCTGTTGAATATATGGTTTTTTTTTATATTTTTTAGGTATAAAAAGTCTTGAAATGAAAATATCAAACACTCCCTTATTTGGATTTATGTGTGGCGTAAGCATTCCGACCCAAAAAGTAGCTTAAGAAAAAAGAGAATAAAAATAAACAACAAAAGGTACTCAACAACTCCTGATAATTTGAGTCTTCTCTCATCCATTGTGCATAGTGTAAGCAATGCAGTATGGCCATAGGGGACGTTGCCCTTTGAGAGATGTCTTGCTACTTGAGGCATCAGTTGAGGATGTTGCTTATAGTGTGTTAGCTTTCGAAGAAATGTCTTATATATGAAATTGATAGGATGGCATCCAATGTGAAACAGAACTCCAAACTGTGTTGACTGATTTGATTCTACTTGAAGGGCAAGTGGAAGGCCAATAGGATAGGAGAAAATTTTGGATTTTAAATATTTCTTATTTTTCAAAGACTATTTTATCTTTAGTTATAGTGTCATTTTAAAAATTATTGCCAGAAGGAAGAAGAAGAGAACATTTTGGATTTTTAATATGTTTCACAGTATCAGATGTTTTGCCCATAGCTTCTAAAGTGTTAAACTGAGCTATAACCCACATGCAAGAGTCAGTATCTGTCTAACTTTTTATGTGGCTCTTATATGGTGCAAAGCAAATATCAGGTGTTTTGGATATTTGATCTATGACTTAAAATATCTTTTCATGAAATTAAAAAATAAACTCTATTTTATTGACAGCAATAAAAAAAGGTCTGCCATTAATTTTCAGTTGACTTGATATTTTGTATTCACGACGAGGACTCCGCAAGTTTTTGAGTTATATAAGGGTCATCACTTTCCAAACAAAAGATAAAGGCCATCATACTTACACGCTAAATACACTTTAATTCTACTCCTCTCTATTGTTTAATTCTTTTTAATGTGATTTTTCTAGAATTTCCCCTAGCATTTTTCGGAGTTCCTCTTTTCACTAGCAGTAATTGTTCATTCTATGTTAATCTTAAAAGTGGAAGATTACCAGTTTTTGCATCTGGAATTGTTGATCTTATTCAATATCAATGCCAGATATATTTATTTCTATATAACATGCAATCTCTCCGTCTCTCGGCCCAAGATGCAGGTGAATTTTTGGATATTCAAGATAAATGCTTTAGATTTTTGTCAGCGATGTCGAGTTAATGGCTGGTTTCCTAGTTTTCAGTTACGGTAATAATTTTAAAATCTTGATAAATCAACTTGCTATGATTTTGGAAAATGTATGTCATAGGAAGAGTTATGTTGATGTAAACCTTCTATTTGTGGCGTTGATCCACTTCAGTGTGAACTGGTGTAGCTCTGTAAAAGGCTGCAAATGTATGAGATTTGTACCTTCGAAGTTGAATTTATAGGATTGCTAGTATTTAGATTTTTTTGCTGTTTGTAGACTGGGGAAACATGCCCTCTCTCTCTCTCTCTCTCTATATATATATATATATATATGTACATATATATATGTATGTATGCTTGTGTGCCTGTGTTGGTGTGGAGGGAGGGTAGAGTAAAAGTGCCTACTCATTTTAATATTTGAAATTTGTTCCATTGAATGCATCCAATTTCCAAGCAGTCACCTAAGTTGCATGTCATTGACATTGAAACCAATTTGTTAACAACTGTACCATGAAAGCTTGAGTTGTTAGAGGGGGTGCGACTTTTAACACATCCCCTCATGTGTGACCTTCTTTTGGTCAAGCATGTGTTTTTTAATTTTAATTAAGGTGAAGATGAGGTTTGAACTATCTTTGCCTCGGATATCATCTTAACAACCATCTACTTTAAAAGATCAAGCTATAAGAGAAGGTGTAACTTTAGTATTGAAATCCTTCAAAACATTTAGATGAATGGTATATGTTACCACAAATGCAGAGAACCAGGAACAAATCACGAAACACGGGGAACAACAAAAACAGCACACGGAAAGAACCAAGGATTTAATACCGTATCTTTTGTTTCTTTTTGCCTTTTAAACAATTATATCCTTATCCAGATAGTCATTTCTTCATGGTGTTAAAATGTTTTTTTGCCACTTTTATTTTTTTCATTTTTATTTGTGTTAGTTATAGTGTGTGGGTGTCTTTGGGCGTGACCCAATATGGGTCAGGCCCATATGATTTTGTGTACCCATCTATGTGTTGCTCTAATATTTTTATATATATATATAGGACAGCTAACCAGAAAGTTAGTAAGTCAATATTACACTAATTTCAACATGGTATCAGAGCCAGATACTGAAGTTTGAGAAATTCTCTTCTCACAAAACCCTAACCCTAATCACCATCTTTCTTCCCTAACCCTAATCCACACAAAACCCTAACCCTTGTCTTTTTTGTGAAGGCAAATCCCGCTACGCAGTGCCTCAGTCGGGGATCGAGCTACCCGGTCAGCTCGCGGGGTCCAGGGGCAGCACCCTGGCGGGGTTTAGGGGCAGAGCCCCTGCGGGGTCTTGGGGCAGCGCCCCGAGAATTTTTTTTTTATGATACTTGGTCTGTTTTCGTAATTCCGATCATGAAACCCTAATTTCGTAATGGGTCCTTGACTGAAAAGTTGTCTTGATATATATAGGGGTGTGGTTCCCTCTTATTTCGATTCACAGGATCATCTCAGGATTTTTTTTTTATTCT
Source organism: Cornus suecica (assembly GCA_963922005.1). Lineage (NCBI taxonomy): Eukaryota > Viridiplantae > Streptophyta > Magnoliopsida > Cornales > Cornaceae > Cornus > Cornus suecica. The sequence continues at coordinate 30,132,901 of OY998246.1, read as the reverse complement.
TTACGATTTTATTATGGCGGATTTGTCGTCTTCCGGCGGTAGGGCTGTTGAGAACAACAAGCCTATTATTTCTGAGATTGTTTCTGCCTCTACCAAGCTTACAGATCAACGTTTGGATGGATCTAATTTCCAGCATTGGAGAAAGATTATTCTTTTTGCTATTCGTGGTATGGATAAGGAAGATCATCTTACTGTTGAATTCCTGAACAAACAATCAGTCCCTGCAGGTTATAAGATTTGGTTACGTGATGATGTACGGTTATATAACCAACTTATCAATTCAATGGAGCCAAAGGTAGCTATGTTGGTTACCCACTGTGATTCAGTTAAAGAGTTGTGGGAGTATCTACAAATTCTCTATTCTGGCCGAGATGATATGAACAGATTATATGATGCATGTCAGTCCCTATTCTGCCCTGAGCAAATGGAAAGTATCAGTGATTGTTTCGCTTCGTTCAAGAAAACATATGAAGAATTTGATATGTTGATGCCTATTACGTCAGATATTCATCAGATGCAGAAACAGAGAGAGCAGTTGGTTATTCTTGCGTTCCTGAGTGGTTTAAAACTTGAATATGAATCGGCTCGGTCTCAGATTCTAGCGAGTCGCGAAACTTCACTTACAGAGGCATATTCTAGGGCTCAACGCTCTACTTGACAATCTTCAGGATTTAGTGATAATGGTGATAGGACTACCCTAGCAGGTCAATTCGGAGGCAGTGCTGAGGGAAAACGAGGCGGCCGTGGGGGTCGAGGAGGACGCGGACCAAATGGTCGAGTTGTTTGTTTTCACTGTGGTGACATTGGTCATATGCGTGACAGATGCTGGAAGTTACATGGTAAACCACCTAATGTTCGGTCTACAAATATGATATCCGGGATTGATCAGTTTACCCAGGATACTACTGTTGATGATGGTCGTGTGACTTTATCCGTTGAGGAGTACTCTCGCTTGTTATCTAAACAGGCCTCTATATCTGCCACTGTTGCTCAGACGTGTCCATCTACTGCTTGTCTTTCAGCTTCTCCTCGGGCATGGATTATTGATTCTGGAGCTTCAGACCATATGACTGGCACCACAGGTATATTGAGTGCATATTCTCCTACATCATCTCTTCCCGATGTTCGGGTGGCTGACGAATCAGATATTGCTGTTCGCGGGATTGGGAAAGCATCTCCTACACCTAGTTTACAATTGTCATCCGTTTTATATTTGCCCGATCTTCCTTTTAATTTGATTTCTGTCAGTGCACTAACCAGAGGACTTAATTGTTGTGTAATTTTCTATAGTAAATATTGTGAATTTCAGGATCGTTCGACGAAGAGGACGATTGGTAGGGGTCGTCGCACTTCAGGAGGACTCTACGTGCTAGATGAGGAACCAATATCCATGGCGTGTTCTGGTGTGTCATTCACTCCTTTCGAGCTTCACTGTCGCCTTGGTCATCCTGTTTTCCCCAGTTTCAAGCGTCTATATCCAGCTTTTCAGTCTTTACCAGAGTTGTTTTGTGAGTCGTGTCAGTTCGCGAAACATCATCGCGTGTCATATGTGTCTAGGATAAATAAACGAGCATGTGCTCCATTTGATCTAGTTCATTCCGATGTTTGGGGTTCATGTCCAGTTCAGTCTAAGTCTGGGTTCCGTTATTTTGTTACATTTGTGGATGATTATTCCGTGTTACTTGGTTATATCTAATAAAACAACGTTCTGAGATTTTTTCTGTCTTTTGTGCTTTTTACAATGAAATTCGTAATCAGTTTTCTGTGTCTATTTGCACGTTGCTTAGTGACAACGCACGTGAATATTTTTCTTCTCCCTTTACATCATTCATGACCCGAGAGGGTATCTTTCACCGGTCTTCATGTCCAGATACCCCCTAACAAAATGGAGTTGCTGAGCGTAAAAATCGACATATTATGGAAGTTGCTCGGGCACTTATGTTTCATATGAGAGTCCCAAAAATATTCTGGAGCGACGCAGTATTGACTGCAACATATTTGATTAATCGGATGCCATCGTCTGTTCTTAAGGGGGAGATTCCACATAAAGTATTATTTCATAACCAGTCTATTCATTCTCTCCCATTACGCATTTTTGGATGCACCTGCTATATTCGGGATATTCGACCTCAGATGACTAAACTTGATCCCAAGTCCTTACGGTGCATATTTCTAGGATACTCACGTACTCAGAAGGGCTATCGGTGTTTCTCTCCTGAGTTGGGGCGGTACCTAGTGTCATCAGATGTAGTTTTTCATGAGTCTTCTTCCTTCTCGTCACATCTTTCGTCCGCGGATCCACCTCCCACACCGCAAGTTGATGAGTTTTTGGTCTATGACTTGATTCGTGTCACATCTGTCCCCTCAGCTCGCTCAGTTCAGCCTGTGTGTCCTCCCCTCCAGACATATGTCCGTGGACCACGTCAGGTGTTTGGTTCTACTCCCGTAGCTGATCCTGAGCCACCCCCTACTGCATCGGACTCTTCGTCCTCTGATCCTCTAGTGTCAGTTCAGACATCTGAGGATGATTTCGAGGCACAGAAGGGTAAGCGCAGTTGTGTTAGTTATCCTGTCTCTGCGACCCTTTCCTATGTAGGTGTTTCTTCATCATTACAGGCTTTCGTATCAGCTCTGGACTCTATTTCTGTGCCTCGAAATCTATCTGAGGCTCTCTCTTTTGCAGATTGGCGAGCAGCGATGCAGTATGAAATGTTCGCCCTAGAGGCCAATCATACTTGGGACTTGGTGCCCCTCCCACCGGGCAAAAGACCTATTGGTTGTAAATGGGTATATGTTGTTAAAACGAATCCAGATGGTTCTGTAGCTAGACTCAAGGCTCGCCTAGTGGCAAAAGGCTATGCTCAGACTTATGGGGTTGATTAAACTAATACTTTTTCTCCTGTGCCTAAATTTGCATCTGTACGCCTCATTATTTCTCTTGCAGCTACGTCTGGTTGGCCGATCCATCAGTTAGATGTTAAGAATGCGTTCCTGCATGGTGATCTCCAAGAAGAAGTTTATTTGGAGCAACCACCTGGTTTTGTTGCTCAGGGGGTGTCTGGTCTTGTTTGTCGCCTGAAGAAGTCTTTATATGATTTGAAACAATCCCCGCGTGCATGGTTTGGGCGCTTTAGTGATGTTATTTTAGAGTTTGGTCTTAAGCGGGCAGCCAAAGATCATTCAGTCTTTTATCGCCAGTCGGATGCAGGTAGCATTTTACTTGTTGTTTATGTTGATGACATTGTGATCACTGGCAGCGATGGTGCAGGTATTTCTTCACTAAAAACATTTCTGCAGACTCGGTTTCAGACAAAGGATCTTGGTTGTCTTCGTTATTTCTTTGGAGTTGAGGTGGCCCGTAGCAAACGGGGAATATTTCTCTCTCAAAGAAAATATGTTCTAGATCTGTTACGTGACACGGGGATGATGAGTGCTAAACCATGTGATACTCCTATGGCTACTGGAGTTAAATTATCTGGAGAAGATGGAGATGTGTTATCTGATCCTGAGCGTTATAGACGTTTGGTTGGGAAGCTTAATTATCTTGCAGTAACCTGTCCTGATATTGCCTTTCTTGTAAGTGTGGTCAGTCAGTTTATGGCAGCGCCTCGTGTTCCGCATTGGGATGTAGTGATTCATATTCTACGATATATTAAAGGTACTCTAGGTCGAGGATTATTGTATAATAACTATGGCCATATGCGGATTGAAGGGTTTTCGGATGCTGATTAGGCAGGATCCCCGTGTGACAGGAAATCTACTACAGGTTACTGTGTGTTCGTTCGTGGTAATTTGATTTCCTGGAAGAGCAAGAAACAGAATGTAGTGGCTCGCTCCAAGGCTGAATCAGAGTATCGTGCATTGGCTCACTTAACTAGTGAGGTGATATATTTGCAACAACTTCTTGATGAACTTGGCTACAAGTCCTCAGAACCGTCTCAGTTGTGGTGTGATAATCAAGCAGTTATATATATTGCCTCTAATCCTGTTTTTCATGAAAGAACAAAACATATTGAAGTGGATTGTCATTTTGTGCGGGATAAGCTACAAGGTGGACAGATCTCTTTGAAGCATGTGAAGACCAGTGATCAACTAGCAGATGTGTTTACTAAATCTTTTATGGGCAATCGGGTTTCTTATATATGTAACAAGCTGGGCATGATTAATATCTATGCTCCAGCTTGAGGGGGAGTGTTAGTTATAGTGTGTGGGTGTCTTTGGGCTTGACCCAATATGGGTCAGACCCATATGATTTTGTGTACCCATCTATGTGTTGCCCTAATATTTATATATATATATTTAGGACTGCTAACCAGAAAGTTAGTAAGTCAATATTACACTAATTTAAACAATTTGTAATTATTATTGATTTAAGAACACACTTTTAAAATTACTATTGGTTTGATTAAATAAAGCCGAGTATATATCTCATCCAGCTGTGTCTATGCTGCTACAGATCATGCGGCCTGTGAATATGTAACTGCTCATATTCAGCTGTGTCTATGCTGCTACAGATCATGCGGCCTGTGAATATGTAACTGCTCATATTCATATCTCATCCAGCTGTGTCTATGCTGCTACAGATCATGCAGGACCTTTTCATTTCAGCTCTTGTATGACATAGAAAAAAGAATTGTTATACTAACATTGACTTCAGCTCATATTCACTAATATTGCCAGTTTCTCTTTTAAAGAAATAAGTGTAACAGCTAGTATGTAGAGGGTCCCAATCTTCTGTTTGAACTCATTTCCCTTTCTTAATTGATATCTGAATCCCTAAATAGCTAATTTAGTGTGGTTGTTTTAATCCAGGGAGTTCATCCTTGTGATGGGAGGAGAAGCATTAGTGAGTACAAGCCTCTTTTCCCTGCAATTGACTTTTCACTGGCAAGTACTTGTTCATAAACTGTTTTTTAATCTTCTGACTAGAGATGTTGAGTAAAATCATTCTTTTTAATTATTATCTTCAGTCAGTTGGAACATACTCTGGTTATTGGAAATCAGTTCCATATAATAATTCATTTTTCTTTAGATAGAAAGCGATGCTGACATTTTGTGGAAGGCTGACGTTAGAGAGAAAGATGAGGAACTTGCTGCTAGGGGAATGAAGTTTTTGAACTGGTAATGCCTTGTCTAATCTACCCAAATGTGTAGGACTGAAAGTTACTGCATGACGTAAATCATGTGCTCAATTCTTTAAATTGTTTTGTTAATCTCAGGAAAGACAAAACAGGTTGACTCGAAACACATAATTCTCACATGGATCTAATATAGTGATTTTTTGTTAATATTTTCATTTTTAGCTAAGTCTTTACCTAAGATCACTCTGAAGATGTATGGGTGACACAAGTTATAGGATTTCGTGTTTGGTTTGTGGTTTTGTATTGCATTAACATTCTGTTAATAAATCCCAACATCCATTACATTGCTCAGTCATATTGCGTTGTTCTTTTAGCACAATGTTCATTATATTGAAACATTTAGTTAAGTTTTGTATGGCGTATGAAACAGCCAATTTTTTAATTGCATTATAAAATATAGTATTCTGTGTAGAAGTTCCGACTTTTTCTATAAGATCATTCTGTGACTATGTTGGGTTTTCAATTGCTATGGAAAGCAAATGGAATTTTAGGTTGCAGAACATCAAATGATGACTTACACCAGTCTGGTGGCATTCACATGATTCCCTCTATTTCCTTCTGCTATTTGTTCCTCTATCTTCCATTCTTTCCTATCTTTTCCCCTTTTTCTTTGTTTCCATGTATTGCATTACTGTATTTCCTGTATGTTTAATAATACGTGTTTAGACATTTATTAAACCCACTGGCTACTTGTTTAGTGGCAGCTGATGGTTGAATCATGATAAGATCCTTCACTGTTTTTCTTTCTGTCTTACAATTTCTATTTTCTTTTGGCAATGTGATCTAGGTTGTGGACAAGGAAAGAGAAGGAGATCGCAGTTGTTACCCACAGTGGGTTCTTGGTTCATACTCTAAGTGCATTTGGAAATGATTGCCATCCTTCGGTGAGGGGTGAAATTTGCAAATAGTAAGTCTTCTACTGGCTTCTTTAGTTACAATTGATACTGAGCAAACAAAATTTATGTGATGGCTGATCTCATCCAAACACCAAAGACCAATTAACCTGCTCCTATCCGTCCACTTAGTTTACAGGTCTGATATAATTTTTTCTGAGAGGTTCTCAATGCAAGGGGCTTATTTGTTATTACTTTTAAAATGTAGGGTGCTTATGTAGTTTCTGACCCAACCTGAGAGTGGACTGCTAATGGGTTCCATACTTACTAACATAGACATATTATATTGGGAGGATGAATACAATAAAATAAATTTCTCACTTTTCCCAAATCTCTCTCTCTCTCTCTTCCTTTTTCTGTCCATAATCTTTTATATTTATTCCTAATTACAACATGGTGTTAGTGCGTGGTGTTTAAGGCCTAGGGCATGTGCTTGAACTCCTAGGGCATGTTTGTGTAAACCCTAGTGGGTGTAAAGGATTTTTAAGAGATTCCTAGCCAGGTTTTTGACGTAAGTATTTTTTTAGGTGTGTTTGCGTGAGCGATTGGGGATTTTTTGGTGTCTTCGTGGTTCGATTGGTGGTTTTTAATGTTTGAGTAGTTCTCCACTGCAACACCACCTTCGTTTTCTGTCGTTCCATATAAACGGGCTCATAAACAAGGGTTAACAGTATCAATGAACCCATAAATAAGGGAAAAATCATGGGGGATTAGGGCTCCCAAACCCTAAAAGGCGGAAAAAACAAGAAACAAGAATTTTGGTGGGGTAAAAGACAAATCCCACCAAGACTATAATATATATATTAATTGAAGATCGCTATATGGAGTACCATCTCTGGCAGAGGCGAAGATAAGCAGAAAGAACTACCAAGAATCGGTAGGCTCTGATACCAACTAGAAAATCATAAAGAGATACAAACAAAGAACAAAAACTCTGATATGAAGTAGAAAATTAAAGAGAAATAAAAGAAGAAGAATATGAATAATAAATCTGTATTATTGAATGTATAATAATAATGTTATGAATGGTATCTGTTACAATAGAATCACCACCTATTTATAGGAGAAAATGTGTGGAGAAGAAATAAACTTGGTGTGGAAGCCAAGTCAATATAAACTAGGTAATACTAAATAGATTAGGTATTCTCAACTAAGGAATGATGAATCATATCCCACTAATTATGCTAACAAATCAATCAATTCCTTATTTTGTATATTCCAACATATACAAACTAAACAAGAAGAAGAATAATAAAGGTAATATGAATTAATTTCTCCTTCCAAATATACATTATATATATATGACCAGATCTGGTCTCTCTCTATGCCTCTGTATCTCTTTTATATATAGTGTATATATATGGAAAAAATCAAAATACAATTCCTCTTTCCACATTAGTGAACAATTTCTTATATACATATAAATATAACATATGTATGTATATATATTTATAAAGAAAGAAAAACACGAGAGAGAGGAGATGGCAGTTCATCGCGGCGGCGACGGCGAACGGCAAGAGCAACGATGGCGAGAGAGGGCTGGGCAGCGAGAGAGGGCTGTGAGAAATAGAAGTTAGGGCTAGCGCATTTGAAACATAATATATAGGCCGGGTTGGTCGGGCTAAACCCGAACCCAACCCAAAAAGCTTTGGGCTCAACCCGAACTAAGCCAGATATGCGTCGGGTTCAACCCCGATGAGCCCGATTTAGACTTTTATGGTTGGGCCGGGCCAACCCAACCCAAGTTGCAGGCCTATATCTAGGCCTGTGTATTACGACTGTTAAGTTGGATGAGACCAGCTATATGAAGTGACCTCAAATTTGCTCGTATGCATATCACTAGTCGTTAAAGTGACCTTCAACCACAGATCAGTGAAGTTATTTTTATTTATTTTTTGTTTGTGAAGACGGGTACGGAGCTATGGAATGCTGCGGAAGGCACGCATTCCTTGGTTGGTAATTCTGCAAATTGTATTAGCTTCAACAATAGATAACAAGGTTCAAGCAGGAAGATCAAACTCTTGCTACATAGTACGATACTTTACGTTGTAAATGAGATAAGTTAGATCACTACCAAGACTATATACCAGTGTGTGCAACTGATATTAAAGCATTTCGGTCTATGGTAGAAAGGAATTGAATATATGAGTTCTTGGGTGTCTGCCTTTGAAGTACGAGCATGCTAGAGTGCAAGTGTTGGGCAGATTTCCACCACTTACTTCTACAGAGGCCTAATGAACAACCAACATACATTATGCATTTGTATGAACACTGAAATTATCAGTCTATATAGCTAATTGTGTGACGTTTGTTTCTTTGTTTTCAGCTTTGCTAATTGTGAACTTCGCTCGTTGGTCCTTGTTGACAGAAGGTATTTCATTGGAAAATCTAGAATTTTCTCATTTATTTTTCTGAACTCCTCATCACTTTTTCTCCCATTACGCAGTATGATAAGGTCAGATATTTCAACAACTGATTATCCTGGGAAAATTCCGTATGGAGCCGATCTTCCGAGTGATGTTGCTAGTGAGAAACATCCAGATGGTGATGTGACTAACTAGTCATCTTTTGTAGTGGTGGGAAATAGTATACTGAAGCTGATATTCATCATATAGTTTTACAGAATAATCTGTTCCATCTTAAATATGTATGCCAATTTCTTTCAGGCATTTCCATATTTTTTTCGGGTTATTGGTTGAAGGTTGGATTACAGGCCTGTGAAAGTAATGAGGTTTCAATTCTTTTTGGTGAAGACATGGTGAACCTTCAATTTACATACATTTCTTAGTACTAATTACTGAATTAAAAGGCTATACCTATTGGAAGTTTTATTCAAGGTTTCTTATTTCCTATAAGGGTCACCTGGATCTCGGATGTTAGTTTTATACAAGTTCTATCGTTCCAATTTTTGATAATTTAGTTGTTAATGCTTCATTCATCTGTGGTGTTAGTTTTATACTAGTTCTATTGTTCCATTTTTTGATAATTTAGTTGTTAATGCTTCATTCATCTGGGGTGGTGATTTTTCATACATGATATTGTAACATGAAGTGTGATTGTAAATCAACTCCCACTCCCCTGACATGAAATGAAGGAGCATATACGGGCAAAAGAAAAATTGACAATAAAAGAGAAAAGGTACTCCTTTTATCCCAAAATAATAGTGCTAGATCAACTTTTGACCTTTTAGTGACCAAACTTAAACATAAATGATATAAAAGGACAACAAAGTTGAAAAGGATGGTCACATTAGAAGCAAGTATCATTGTGAGCAATCCCACGAGCTTTAAGAATGTGACGAACTAGAAGCTTGCCATGGAAGCCCTGCCATAAAAAGAAGTGAAATTTTCGGAGAGCCTTTTTTTTTGTGAAAGTAATTTTCAGAAAGCTTTTATCTTCCATAGAGATTTCCAATGACTTCTGAATTCCTGAGAAAGGCTAGAACTCGGCAGATGAATTTGATAAGAATTTGTTGATCATGTCATTTTCGCTTGTCCAGTTGCCCAACAAGTTTAGCTAGCTTTTCCACTTGATCTTGCCTATGAGACTCCAATCGATATCCCTTGCTAAAAATGTTGGTTAAATCTAACTACTTTATGGTCTTTAGCAAATAACCCACAAGAATGTTTGAGTTTGGACTCCTTTATTTGCTAGAACATCTGGAAAAGTCGGAATGCTCGGTGGTTTTACAAAAAAAAAAAACTATTTCTTTTGCTGAAATTATGGAATCTGCCTTCTCTTATTTTGCTGAATATATAAATGTCTGTTGTCAAGAGCAACGGATGATAGATGCTTCTCTGATTACCGACCCTGTCCCCGAAAAATGGCGTCCTCCTTCGCAAGGTAAATTTAAATTGAATTTTTATGCCGCTTTTACCTCTTATTCTTTCCATTGTGGTGGTGCTTTTATTCTTTGCGACTCGGGAGGATGTCCTATTAAAGCTGCATCTTTATTCGTTGAGAATATCCATTCTCCTTTTATGGTTGAGTTGTTGATGCCTTACAAAGGTATCTGATTCCTTATTTGTTGGGATTACATTGATGTTATCATTGAATGTGATTGTAAAGGAATAATGTCTCTCTCTCCTATGGATCACATTTCTTCGGTGTTGATGGAGGATGTGAAAAATCTCCTCAATGTTGCTGACAGAAATTTCAGCTTGTTTTGGTACCCCTGGGGTTGCACATGGTTTGGCTAAGTAGGCATTGAAGTGTAAAGCTAACGACTCTCAGTGCACATAGTATGTAATTTAAATTGTATATGTTATTTTGTTGAGATTAAATACATATGTATTCATTAACAAAATTATAATTACTTCTTTTTTATATTTGGTAAATCATATCCACGCATATATATACACACACACACACACACATATATATTTATAGGGTTTTAGCCTTTAATATTTTTTAGCAAATTATTACTAATTTATTATTAATTTTAAAGTATTTTTTGTTAATGAATATATTTGAAGTGTTAAAATAAAATCATTTACAAAAACAATTTCTTTCTTTGTTTTTTTTTTATCTATTATTATTATACTTATTATTGATTTATTCTTTCATTTTAAAGATAAGACGTTTTTCTTCTTGAGTTCTTTCAAAGAAAAGAAAATAACAGGACATAAGAGTGAATGATGAAGGAAGTAAGACTCACACAACTAATGATCTGGAAAAAAAAAAGACTCGCAACTATGAGATTATGGCAATGTGTTAATTAAGTTGGATGTGGGTGGGTAATTTTGTCCAGTTATAGATTATTTGATAAAAGAAGAATGTTTTGGTAATCAATTATCTAATGGTAGGTCTGCAACTTGGGGAAGCCTAGCTCGGTCCAACTTGAAATTTTTGGACTTGGGTTGGTAAAAAAATCAACTCGGGTCCAATTCGGGTTGAGCCTGTTCAGGTTTCATTCAAATTCGGATTAGGTACGTGCCTAATCCGAACACATCTATCTTTTGACTATTTTATGGTCCCTTAAGATCATTTTTTTTATAAGTTTGTTCACTAAATTATAGGTCTCCCAAAAAAATAAAAGTTAAGTGGAAGAAGAATCAAAATCCCCTCCAGCGCGCCTCTCACTCGAGGGGCGCCAGTGCACATCGAATGGCTTGGATTGCGCCATGCACCGCTAACTCATCAAGTGGGTCCCAGCGTGTCAGAATCAATGCCATGTTAGCGAGGTAAAAGGAAAAGTTACCGCAACACTAAATATTATACATATATATGAGACAAATATGTATATGCTTCTATATTATTCAGATCTACGTATAATCGTTCCCATTCCTTATTTATTGTCCTCCTAATTCTTTCTCATCCCACCACCTCTGTAACTATTTTCGAAACCCTAGCCACTCTTCAAGTATTCTCACCATCTCATATCAACAACTTCATAACTCAATAATTCACGCAGGGATGTGTTCTTGACCCTAAGCATGAGATTGGTTAGCACCATTGTTCTCCTTGTACCCAAGCTTGGATTCATGCTACTATTGATGGACATTTGGACTATGAACATGGACAAATTGAACCTTGGGATGATGTGAATGGACGATGGGATCACCTTTGGAGTTAATTGCTAATTAACAAAATTGGGTTGTTGATGTGTTGTTCAATGTTAAATTTAGGTTATAACTGATGTGGTCTAACTAGGGTTAAATATAGTGATTAAGAATGAACCTTTGCAATGCCTTAGTTTTACCGTTTGTAATGAGTCCTTGCATCATTAGCATTAGACTATGAATATCATTTAGTCTTTGCTAAAGTTGAGTTAGTTCAAGCTTTCATAAGTTATGGAAGAACTCAAAAAAGATGTTGTCCTAGAACCATTAACTTAACTCATATTATTTGAAATGGATTCTAGATGCATATTAAAGCTTTGAACAAAATTGTTAAACCATGAAAAACTTTTGTCTAATATTCAGAATTTGTCTATTGGAATATTATTTTTATGATCTCAATATTGACTTTCGGCATGTCAAAGACCTTAATAAGTCTCTAAGATATCCTAGAAGTGTGTCTAAGTTATTTTGGAAAAATCCCAAAAGATTTTACGAAAAACTGTCAAGTGGGTTAGAAGTTTGAAATAAAGTGTCACACTCAAATGAGCATATCGGACTCCAAAATGGGTTAAATGGAGAAATTCAAAATCCTAAAATCAAGATCTCAAAGTCCTCGTTCCAAAAATCTAAATAATGCCTCTATTCGAGTTACAAAACTCTAGTTATGACCAAAATCATAAACTGCGTCGAAATTGGGTCGAAGCTGAAAATATTAAGCTGAAAATTATTTTCTCTCCGGAAGCAGACTGCCCATCTACTGGTAGCCGACTGCCCATCAAACGGTAGCCAACTTCTTGTGGCTCGGAAGCCGACTTCTGTAGGATGAAAGAAACCAAGTTTGAGTCCTTATTTGGGAAATCGACTCTTGGTGTTTGGGAAGCCGACTTCTTGATATCAAAAGAAATCAAGTCTGAGTCCTTCTTTGGGAAGTCGACTCTTGGTGTTTGGGAAACCGACTCTTGGTGACTGGGAAGCCGAATTCCGGCTTCGGATCTTGAACTCTGACGGCTAATTTTGAACTAAAAGTATTCTAAAAACCCCCCAAAATCATCCCAAACGGCTATATTCATTCTTACTATATATATGCTATATATGAGCAAGAAGAGCGTTGGAGAAGAGGGAGATAGATGTATGTGTAAAATCTACCATTTGGGCTTCAATCCTGAATTTATTTTTGGGTAAAAAATCTCCAAATATGGAATCATTGAACATCATTCATTATGATTCATATTTCCATATTTGAGTTGAGCTTTTCATTTGATTATTTTATCTATAACTCTATGTATGTGAGGAAGTGAGCTTTGATTTCTTCATCAATCTATTGAGAGAAAATATTGTACCACTCTATCTTAAATTCTTATCCTTTGTGAGTGAAAGACCAAGAAGTTATCTTGGCATGGGAATGGTTTGTTGAAGTTATGTAAATGTTTTTCTCTACCTTAAAAAGAGAGGATTAGGTTGACTCTCCACCTGCAAGAGTGAGCAAATGTCGACTATTCACCCGAAAGCAAGAGTGATGGAAGGTTGGCTCTCCACCCGCAAGAGTGAGCAAGGTCGGCTCTTCACCCGGAAGAAGGAGCATGTAATAGTTTGTTTTTCACCCGCAAGAAAAACACGATAGTGGAATCCTTGAGAGGTTTTCTTAAGGCATGGATGTAGACCAAAGCATTGGTTGAACCATGTAAAATCTTGGTGTCTTGGTTTGCATTTTCTCTATCCCTTAAACTCTTTAATTTATAAGCAATTGTCATTTACAATCTTGCACTTTATATTAATGTTATACTATGAAATTGCTTGTGTTGAAGAATTTATGAAGAGAATAGTAAAATACTTAATTGTGGTTGATTATATCATGAATTTATTGGTACATGGATTAGATTATAATTTCTCTATCTCTTTTACTTAGCCATGATTTATATGCACATCAAGTGTTTGATATAAAATATCTTCCACAAATCATAACATAAGTTTATATTTGAGAGTTTATATGTGAACTAAATGTTTAATAACTTTTCATAAACTCTACATGATGTTCCTCATGACAAATTGTACTTTGTATTATGTCTTTAAAAATGAGGAAAGTGTTATTACACGTTTAATTGAATTGCATACTTGGGTGCATGGATTATTTCTCATTTTCTTTGAACCGACTATATATATAATTGAATAGGTCATTGATCATGATTCAATGTATGAATTAAGATAAGCACTTAGGAAATCATTTTATTCACTAGGTGTTTGACAAGAGTCTAATGAAGTGTAATTTTGATAAAATAAAGTTAAACCGAAAAAGTATCAAAGTTTGTCATTGACCCTATTCACCCCCCTTCTAGGTGTCAATATGTGACCAACAATTTGTAAGAGGGCGATCCGTAACATGTAAATCAGATTAAACTACAAATAGTCAGTTGTAATCCCCAAAGAGATACCGTCAACCGAATTTGCTACAACCCATCTTCGGACAGAGTGTGATTAATACATGCAAATTAAGTTACTCTAATCTAATCTTACATCATGAAATTAAACTAAAACATGTCTATATCACCTCGCCAAGGCATGACTTGTGTAAACCTAGGATTTCGAGTGTTAAGAACCATTATGTAGAAAGTCTTAATTTAAGCATCCGAGTTCCAGCCCATATTGAATAAACACGATTGATTGAGATAAAACATTTATTCATTCTAAGACAAGAGTGGAATAAACATAGAATCTCTTATATTAAATAATTATGGTCTCTCATCTACACAATCATCACATGTGTGGTTTTCAATTTCCCCTCATTACAATTGAAATAAATAAATAAACTACATTACTTGACTAGGTTTTCAAATAAACAAACAAATAAATAGATACCGGTTTAGTTGCTCATGGTGGGAGATATCAACATTATTGATGTAGAAACGCCCTCCATGGTATTCTGCTCCGGATTTCTACGTCTTAAATTAATCCCTTCTTCAAAATATGTATTTATCTAGAGATAGTGCTCTGATAATTATGTATTTAGAATGTCCTTAGATCTGAATCAGACCTTGGTATTTATAGAAGAAGTTGAGAAGAGTCCCACTTGCATTAGACTTGTCTCACTTGGAGTAGGACTCCTCTTCTATATGTTTCTTTTCAAATCTGAGTCAAACCTCTTTAATCCGATGTAAATACACCTTATACACGTGCTTGGAAGTCTTGGAGTTGGAAACAAGTTTAAAGAGTTAAAGTCCAATTCAAACCGAAATTCTGCAGAAAATTTGCAGGATACGTCTCACTCTTTTGGTCATAACTTGAGCTAAGTAAATCCGATTGAAGCATTCGTTTTTTTTTCGAAAGCTGATTTCAAGATCTTGAGTGTAGACTCAAGAATCACTCAATTTGAAGCTATTTTGACCGAGTTATGGCCATTTGAAGTAAGTTGTTTAAAATCTGAAATCTGTAAGGCCTGACGCTTATGGCCGGGCTTAAGGGCCAAGCCAATCCTCAATTGCGACTGATGGGGACACTTAAGCGCCACTCCAAGCGCCCTTTATCGCCAAAACATACTTTCCAGTCCTAATTTACTTGTTGTAAGCACCCGTTTCTGGTCCGAAACTTGAATTTTTGATATTTTGCAATTCTTTGTATTTTTTGACGTCGTTCGATCCTATGGCTCCTACATTCATATATAAGACATATTTCATGCTCATTTTTCCCTTCGGAACGTGTCTTTTGCTTCAAAACTCCATTCTTTCTTGTTTCTCTCTCTTTTGAATAGGTGACAACCACAACTTCGGTTTAATTCACCGAAATTAACTCATTTCCTTCGTTAAACTCCTAAAACATACTTAAATACGCAAACCGCATAAAAACACAAAGTTATGGAATGATAATACTTAACAATACCGAGTTAGGGGCCTAAAAAGTCTAACATTAGGCTCATATCACACCCCCAAACTTAAATATTGCTAGTCATTTAGCAATCAGCTCAAGAGAGAAATTGAAAACATCTCATGATGATTATCTAACATAACTATCCTATACTACTTCATTGCTTTCTTAAGGGTCGACGATTACACTTAGCATATGTAATAAGCCTTTTAAACCCCTAGGCAATGCCTAGTGGACGAGTTAAGTCTCGTGAGGGTTAGTTACTACCCGTAACTTCTCCATCCTTCATTCTCACGCATTCATGCATTCACATACTCTTTAATCAAGTTATGCCATAATATACAAGATATTATAGATACAGGTATTCCCATTCACTACTGAATAACAACTATTTCAAGTCAATGTTGAGAATGGTCCCCACGAGAGTGAACAACTTCGTTAATCTCTACTTCGAGTCCAGACAACCTTTCGTGTTTAAGTGAACTCTCCCTACAACAAATTAGCCTACTTTTCGTATTTCCTTATTATTTGCTTCTTTTGCCATGTTTTTCATTTCATTTTTTTCTTTTTTACCCTTTTCCTTCCTTTTATGAACTTTCTAGTGGTTTTTAGCAAACGTTGGGCCAATGACTCACAAGCTAGATAACTTTAAGGCAATAGGTGATAAAGCACCCCTCAGGCTTAATAATCCAAGCCATCTAGGCTCAACTTCAAGGATTTTCCACTATTCATCTTTTTTTTTTTTTTCCTTTTTCATATTCTTTTCACTTTTGTTTTTCATAGCATTCAAGATTTTTCTGACTCAATTACTCAAAGAGAAATTAATTTAACCATGGGGATCATGTGCATGTGTCTATAGGTCAAAATCATCCTTTTCGGATTCGATTACACTTATTCATTTACTTATGTAAAATCATAACACTTCACTAATTCAATCTAATAATTACTCTCATTAACGGGAATATTGCATCACATACTACTCATACCTCATAAACACATACTCAACCAGCTTGTAATGTAAAACACTCATGCATGAAAACAAAGAATTTATCAAAAAAAAATCATTCCTTTTCATTCATTCCTTTTTCCTATCACTAACTATACCTTCCCCCCGAACTTAAATGAAACCATGTCTGCATGATTCTCAATCATACCCATGAGAAGAGAGTATAGTTACCCTTGAAGCGCGATTCCGGAATTTCAACTTTGTACGCTCGTCCTTCCCCCCAAACTTGGATTGAACCACCTGTAAAAATATTCAATAAAGTACACATACCAAATATCATAGCAAGGGAAAAATAAATATAATTATCGCTTTCCGAAAATCATCTCTCAATATAACACAAGGAATGAGTCCATTTTTTTTTATGATAGAACTTTGATTTGGCCTTAAGGGTCTACAATCCTACGAATTGAAATTATAAAAATAAAATGACATACTATTCCACAAACCAAGGCTATAAACTAACTTTCACAGCCTCTGACCAATGTTTAACATCGTTAACACGACGTAGCCACATGCTCTTACCTCGTATCATACACCTGATCTACCAAACTAATAAATGCCATAAATCCCAACCCCAGATCAATCTCCTCATACTTCTTCAGTCGTTCACCACGCATCTCGAACCTTTCATTTCCAAATCCTACCTCTCCGTGGGAGTAAACCGATTTAACTCTATATGGTCTGTCCCATCTTAATCGGATTTTTCTTGGAAACAATTCCAGTTTTGAATTACACCGCTGGCCATTCCGTTCAAGCTCAAAGAACTTAAGACGAACATGCTTAGCATGATGCACTCTTATCCGGGCTTTGTAAATTCGAACATTCTTATACTCATAATTCCGTATCCCCTCAAGCTTAGCTCTTAATTGCGATCTTCCTAGACATATAACTTATCTACCATGTTTATACTCAACAATCGTTCATCTGGAAAGGGATCCTTAAGATGGGTGTCATTCTTGGTAGGCTCTATGATAGTTTGTGGTAAATGATAAGCTTTAACTTCGTACCCTTTGTATCTTCAGCTACCATTTTCTGTGGATAAATAAGTGGAGGCCCATACGACTTTTTTGATGCTCTCTCTGGCTGCGAGTACAAAACAGTTTCAAACGCAATGATAACTTTCAAATTAGATCGATGTTGGTCCTCCTAGTTTTCAAAATTTACCTCATACCTTTTCATCATAGCTTCTAAATCATCTCTTACTAGAATCTGAGGTACAACTTCTCCAACCATCTCATCAACTTTTATATTAAATCACTTAGCTGGTTTAGGTAGTTGATGATTGATATCAAATACATTAATTCTCAACTTCATATTCCTAAAGGATAGATCCATAACCCTTGTTCTGCAATTAATGCACGTATTGGCCGTATCCAAAAACTGTCTTCCTAAGATAACAAAGATATGTTTCTTTGGATTGTGGACAAGAACTTGTCCACTTGAACAATAACATCTTCCAGAATTCCTCTCGGTTGTTTGATTGAACTATCTACCAATTGAAGCACTACCGAGGTTGGACTGAGCTCTCCCAACCCTAGCTGCTAATAGACTAAATAATGTAATAAATTAACACTCGCATCAAGGTCAAGAAGAGATCTACCAATCCCTTGGTCACCAATGACACAAGAAATAGTGTGAGCACCAGGATCTTTACGCTTAGGTGAAGTATCACTTAGAAATAGTGAACTCACTTGTTCAGTCAACAAAATCTTCTTTGGGACCTTAGTTCTAGTTGTTCTTTTCTGCGTACAAAGGTCCTTTAGAAATTTAGCATATGGTGGAATTTGGGCAATACTATCTAAGAGAGGCAAGTTGATCTTAACTTGTCTAAATGTTTCCAACATATCATTCACCCTGGCCTTAGACATTCCATAGTGGTTGGGTTCACGAAGGTGTTGAGGATATATCGCTTCCTCCTCATATATTGTCCTCTCTAGCTCTTCTGGTAAAGATTCATCTTGTTCATCCTCCTTTTGAGGTTTATCTTTTTGAACTACTTCAGTTGCATTCTTGTTCACCTTCTCCTCAAACTGCTTCTCAGCCCTATTCTCCACTTCTTTTCCACTCCTCAAAGTAGTAATGGCTTGGACTGTCTCATGATTTGATTCAACAAATGAGCCTAGCTCTATTACTTGTTTACCCTTTGGATTAGTCATTAACTGACTTGGTAGTTTACCTTCATCTCTCCTATTCAAAATTGCTTAGAGCACCAAGTACCTTGTCCTCAAAACTAGGTACTCTTGGAGGTGGAATAAGATTTGGATTCTAATATTGGAGATGATTTTGGTTAAAAGGACGGATTGCTTGATTATTGGACTGAAATTTTTTAGTGTTGAATGATGGTTGGTTTTGAGTGAAACCTTTATGATTATTCTTTGTAATCTGAGAACGGTATGACAAGTGTGGATGATTACACCAACCCGCATTTTATGAATTGGAAAAAGGATTATTGTTCGGGTTGGACCAAGCTGCATTCGCATCAACAACTAACTCATTGCTTTGATATTCAAAATTTGAGGGGTCAGGTCCTATTGCTTAGACTTCTCTAATGGCTGATTGACTTAGAGTGAGGAATTTATCGAGCTTTTGACCTAATGCAGCTACTTGTGCTTTCACGTCATCGTCCCTTTCAATTTTAAAAAGACCTTCTGATTTCCTAAGGACTCCTTCTCTCGCACACATCTCATATTCACGTTGAAGCAAATTATCACTCATAGAGTCAAACAATCTCAAAATCTCTTATACTGGTTTTAGTGTAAATTGACCTCCCACTACTACATCTATCATATTTTTATGAGTCTCATTTAGTCTAAGATAAACATTTCTCACAAAATCCTGATCGACAACCTTATGATAGGGACACTTTCTCAAAATCTCATTGAACATCTCCCATGAATCATGGAATTGTTCACCAGGTAACTCTTTAAAGTGGGTGATTGCATGTTGCGCCTCATGGATTCTTCCTATTGGGTAATATTTTAGCAAAAACTCAGATTTTAGGGTATCCCAGTTAGTCTTTATCGCCCTATCCACATTGATGTACCATAGTTTAGCTTTCTCTTTCAAGGAATAAGGGAATAATTACACATGCAACGCATGGGTGTTTAGATTCTCACTTTTGGTTGTAGAGCTCATCTCTATGAATTCATCAACATGTTGGTATGGATCCTCATTCCTAGGTCCATAAAATTTGGGCAACATATGAGAATACTAGCTTTGATCTCATAGTGTGTAACTCTATCATCTTTAGGAAATTCAGCATATGATTCATGGTTTGATGGTGCAAAGTACCCTTTCAAAGACGATGTTGGGGCTCATCGCGCTTCTGCATTATTGTTAGTCATCCTATAGAATTCCAACTTTCTTCTAAGCTCTTCTAATATTTTAGCCCTACGATTCTTACGAAAAGTTCTTTCGATCTCTGGATCAAAGGGAGCTAGTTCAATATCAAAATCGAAAGGGGATTGCCAATCGCTCATGCACAAAGCCAAATTTTTTTTAAAAAAATAAAAACTAACTACTTCTAAACTACTCTAACTATGGACAAAAAAAATAAAGATAGAATTATGCGTAAAATTAAGCAACACTAGAACTCACAAGTGGTCTAGCAATGCAATCTTCACTGCTTCACTAGTTCCTTTCACGTTTTTCAGTGTTTGTCAATCACACAAAGATTCCAACTTTAAGTATACTACAATAACTCAATTCTACTAAACTACTAAAGTAAATAATATTGCCAAGTCCCCGATAACGGCGCCAAAATATTGATGCGGTGTAACCAGGGTTAAAAACAGTTATTAAGAAAGAACCCTTGCAATGTCCTAGTTTTACCGATCTCAAGCGCACAAATCGTTTTGTAATATAGCACGGGATAAGAACGGGAATGTTGAACCCATAAAGAGATAAAATTATTCACTTTAGTAATTTAAAAGTACTGAATTATGGTTTTGAAAAAGGTTTTGTTTGGTTTGAGATCTATTGCTAATGAAACTAACTAAAAACAATATTTAAATGAGTTTCTGATTCAGAGTAGAGAAAAATAAGGACTTTCATACTCCACCAATAATCACATAATGTAGCTATCTACTTGATCGCTTGTAAGAGGGCGATTAATCACATGTGAATCAGATTAAACTGCAAATAGTCAGTTGTAATCCCCGAAGAGATACCGTTAACCAGATTCACTATAACCTATCTTCGTACAGAGTGTAATTAGTACATGCAAATTACGTTACTCTAATCTAATCCTACAACATAAAATTAAACTAAAACATGTCTATATCATCTCATCGAGGCATGACCTGTGTAAACATAGGGTTTCGAGTGTTAAGAACCATTGTTTAGAAAATCATAATTTAAGCATCCGAGTTCTAGCCCATATTGAATAAACACGATTGATTGAGATAAAACA
Source organism: Cornus suecica (assembly GCA_963922005.1). NCBI lineage: Eukaryota > Viridiplantae > Streptophyta > Magnoliopsida > Cornales > Cornaceae > Cornus > Cornus suecica. The sequence continues at coordinate 30,112,034 of OY998246.1, read as the reverse complement.
TTCATTCATTCTAAGACAAGAGTGGAATAAACATAGAATCTCTTATATTAAATAACTACGGTTTCTCATCTACACAATCATCACATGTGTAGTCTTCAGTTTCCCATCGTTACAATTGAAACAAATAAATAAATTACATTACTTAGCTAGGGTTTTGTTAGAAAATCCTAGATACCAGTTTAGTTGCTCATGGTGGGAGAGATCAGTATCGTTGATGTAGAAATGCCCTCCTTGGTCTTCTGCTCTGAATCTCTAGGTCTTGAATAGATCCCTTATTAAAAATATGTAAATATCTAAAGATAGTGTTCTGAAAATTATGTATTTAGAAGCTCCTTAGATCTGAATCAGACCTTGGTATTTATAGAAGAAGTTGAGTCCCACTTGCATTATACTTGTCCCACTTGGAATAGGATTCTTCTTCTGTGTTTCTCTTCAAATATGAGTCAAACCCCTTTAATTTGATGTAAATACACCTTATACACGTGCTTGGAAGTGTTAGAGTTGAAAACAAGTCGAAAAAGTTAAAGTCCAATTCAAACCGAAATTCTACAGAAAATCTGCAGGACACGTCTCACTATGTTGGTCATAACTCGAGCTACATCACTCTGATTGAGGCATTCGTTTTTTGTTTTTGGAAAGTTGACTTCAAGCTCTTGAGTTTAGACTAAAGAATCACTCAATTTGAAGCTGTTTGACCGAGTTATGACCATTTGAAGTTGGATGTTCAAAATCTGAAATATGCAGGGCCTGGCGCTTATGGCAGGGCTTAAGCACCAGGCTAATCCCCAATTGGTGTTGATGGGGGCGTGTAAGCGCCCTTAATCGCCAAAACCTAGTTTCCAAGCCTGTTTTGCTTGTTGTAGGCACTCGTTTCTAGTCCAAAACTTGAATTTTTGATATTTTATAATTCTTTATATTTTTGGACGCCGTTCAGTCATGTGGCTCCTACATTGATATATAAGACATATTTCATGCCCATTTTGCCCTTCGGAATGCGTCTTTTGGTTCAAAACTCCATTCTTACTTGTTTCTCTCTTTTGAATAGGCGACAAGCACAACTTCAGTTTAATTCACCGAAATTAACTCATTTCCTTCATTAAGCTCCTAAAACATACTTAAATATGCAAACCGCATAAAAATACCAAGTAATGGAATGATAAGACTTAACAATACCGAGTTAGGGGCCTAGAATGTCTAACATTCGGCTCCTATCAATAACCTAACCTAAAATGGAATTGAACCCATCATTGTTATTCTTCCAAGTTTCTTAGTGTATTCTACTTTATTCATCCCCAATTTGGAATTTCTATTGCTATTTAATCATCCTCTTGTCCATACAAAATTTCCTTTCTAGGGATGATTTTTCATCACGTGCATACATATTCATGCTACTTGTGCATAGTTGTGTTCATTCTTATAATTTGTTTATACATATTGTTGTTTTGTCTATTAAGTCATTCAAGCCTCTGCTTAAGAGGTCATGTTTCATGTATACTTACATATATGTTTGTCTAGAGATGATGTTCCATATACTTACATGTTGTTTGCTCATTTTCATGTTCATTATACATATATGTTTGTTTGTTGATTTGTTCATTCTAGTGAATGTTGACTTGATCATTCTTTTACAAAATCCTATTCATTAAAGGTTCTCTTTCATGTATATAGTTGTTGATTTGTACATTATCATGTTGTTATCAAACTCTCTCCTTTAGAAGTAATTTTCATGAACCAATGTTGTCCAAAATCCTCTTCTATGACGTATTTTCCACATACATGTATTATTGCAACTCACATGCATATATGTGTTGATTTTTATCCATTAAACCCTATATTAAGATGATTTTGTCAAACTGAGTTGATTATTCAAAACCTTTTTCAAAAGGGATTTTCAAGTGCACATATTACCTTGTTCGCTCTCTTGAGCCACTTTTCAAGTGTTGTTTTTAATTAAACCGTCCTATGGAGATATTTTCAAACTCAAACATGTTTTACTCTCTTGAGCTTACTTCTCAAAATCATTTTTGCGCCTCCCATCTTGGAGACCATTAAGTGCATCTACCTGACTCGTTCCTATCACATTATTTGTGTATAATTGTTAAATGAGTCTATTTAAAAATTAGTAATAACAATATTGAAATTCACGGAGGCAATGTCTTAAAAATTTAGGCTGAGCCTTATTCTGAACGAGTTATATTTAGGTAAGCTTTGGACCTAAACATTTTGTATGTAAATAACCTCGTCCGTGTACCATACAAATCGGGTTATATACGAGAAGGCCCAAGCCTTCCTATTGCAGCCCAAAAAAAAAATGGAAATTAGACAAACATTGTTGAACGAGTGGGTTTGTGCCAAGGTACACATGCCACTGAATAAGTCCATGTTTGGTAGACAGTCTTATTTGATATGATCTGGTGTGGTATGGTGTGATCCAGTCTGGTATGATATGATCTGGTCTGACTTGTCTAGATCCTGAATTTAAAAATCTGTTTGGTAAGCGGTCTGGTCTTACTATTTATTTATTATTTATTATAATATTTATTTATTTATGTATTATTTTTTTTTTTATTATTTCTTCACTTTATAATATATTTTATTAATTATTATTTATATGATTGAATTATGATTTATATTATTAATTATTCATTTATATATTAATTTCTAAATATATTCTATTTATTTATTATTATTTCATTATTTAATTCATTTTATTTATAAATTATTTATTCATTTTTAATTATTTAAAAATATATTTTATTAATTTAATATTTATTTATTATTATTATACTCATTTTTTGTTATTATTATTAAGTATTTATTTATTATTATATCTATTCATTATTTATTATTATTTATTTCATTTTGTTTATTATTTATTATTTTTATTATATTTTTAAATATGTTTTATGTAATTTATTATTTATTTTATTAATTTATTTTTATTATTTATTCATTTTTAATTATTTATGATTATATTTTATTAATTTATTATTTAGTCCATTTTTTATTATTATATTTATTTATTATTATTGATTCATTTATTATTATTATTATGTATTATTTATTTTTAAATATGTTTTATTTAATTTATTATTTATATTATTAATTATTCATTTTTAATTATTTATAAATATATTTTATTATTTATTCATTTAATTATTATTATATATTTTTTTAATTATTATTAGGTATTATTTAATTCATTTTGTTTATTATTTATATATATTTTTTTAAAATATGTTTTATTTAATTTATTATTATTATTTATTTATTTTTAATTATTTATAAATATATTTTATTAATAAGACCAGACCGGACCAGGTTGAAGCATAAAAAAATCTAGTTCCAAAAACACCCCATTTTGTTCAATTTGGTCTGGTTCCAAATTTTGAGACCAAATCCAAACAAACATGGTCTGGCTCCTAAAAACAAAGATCAAACCAAACCGGACCAAATAAGACAACCTACCCAACAAGGCGTAAGCAAATTAGGATTTTGGTTATATATACTTTTTCAAAACATTGTTGAAAGAGTCAAAGGGGGGAATTAGACAAAACATTGTATAAGGAAATTAGGATTTTGATTCTATATACTTTTTCAAAACAATGTTGAAAGAGTCAAAGGAGCAAATGAGACAAAACACCATTTAAGGGCATATATGTCACTAAATAAGAAAATAAGGGATTTGGTTGATATATTTTTAAAAGGAATAAATGAATGTGGAAGGAGTCACAAGGGCAATTCAGACACAATAAAAAAACTTGGAGGGCAATGTCCCACTGAACAAGGTAACTAGGGTTTTAAAATTTGACCTAAGGTTCCCATTTAACATATCTGCTTGAATCCAACACTGAGAAATACCCTACATCGGAACCTATCTTTTTGTGGTTGCGACCACAACACTTATATAAGATTCTATATAAATTTGGGTTTAGAGGGTATTTTGTATCAATTCTAAGCATCACTTTGATAGGCAAAAATCAATAGAGTGCTTAACTTTTTGTGTGTCAAATGTCACGGACTTGGTCTTTTCTAACGCCTTTGTAGTATTAAGAAAGCCTTCCTGCTATATTTCGTGGGCACCTAAGGTAGACAAGTGAGTAGCTAGACAAGCCTCTGAGAAGATATTAAGTGTCTGTTTGGTAGAAAGAATTTGTGCCAAATATATGGGTTTTGGCTGAAATTCATGGCTCAATCCATGTTTAGTAATCTTGGTATTAGTACAACAGTGTCAAACCATTGGTACCAAATGCCCCATTTTTCACACCATCAATAGATGGTTTTTTGTGGTTTGGTTTTGTTTTCTCACACCAAAATCATTCTTTAACCCAAACCAATTCAATTTGGTTACCATTGTTTAACCCAAACCAATTCATTTATAATATAATATATATATATAAATTCGAAAAATAAAATATTTATGAAAAAATAAAATATTTCTAAAAAATCAAACGAAAAAATATATTTCGTAAAAAATAAAATATTTATGGAAAACAAATATTTCTGGAAAAAATAAAATATAATAAAAATATATTTATTATTTTTTAAAAAATATACAAATTATATGTATTTTTACTGAAATCTTTTATTTTTTCAAAATCTTTTATTTTTTCAAAATATCTTATATAAAATATTTTATCTATAAATATTTCGAAAAAATTAAATATTTATATATTTTATTTTTTAAAACATATATATTTACAAAATGTTATTTTAAATAAATAAAATGTCAAACTATTCCAAGTTACCAAATATGATTGGTTTCAGAATTTCAGCCCATATACCAACTCTACCAAACATGGTTTGGTTTTTCAGTTTTACTTTTTCTCACACCAAAACCATATGCACCAAACATGGTTTCAGTTTAGAATAAAACCAAACCAAACCCAACTCAACCCAATCCAAACCAAAATAAAAAAACCAACATCATACCGCACCGGTTGCCAAATAGGTACTAAGTGAGCAAGTTAGCAAGGGATAGTTTGAGAGAATGAAACTCTTTAATTGAACTTGAGAGCTTACAACTTTACTTGGTGATGAACAAATGTGCTCTCACATATTTATATAGGTCGGCGCATTACAATGGATGGTTGAGATCAATACATGATAGGTGCCGAATATTATGTAATCTAGGCCCCCTAACTTGATATTATTAGCCTAATTATTTCATTACTCGGGTGCTTTTATAATATTTTTCTTGTTTAATGTGTTTCAGGTGCATTATGAGAAAAATGAATTAATTTCGGTGAATTAACTGGAATAATAATTCGAGATGATTCCAGAGACGAAACTGCTAAAGAATGGAGTAAATCTGAGCCACAAAATGTAAGAAAAATTCTAAAAGTGGAGCGGAACTGAAGAAAACGATTGAATAAGCAAAAGATTGTATGCAGACAAACCGAGTTTGCAGTTTTCGCATAAACTGTCATAACGTCCGATTTTAGCAAGAAATGACAGCTTTTTGAGTATAAACGGGCCAATACAAGACTTAGTTAATATAGTGAGGCTAGATGATTTTGGGCTAAAACGTGTCGTTTAAGTCGTCAAATCTACGATTTTATGACTATTAGGAAGCGTGTTGAAGATTTGATGATTTTTTCTTAGTGGTCAAGATAAACTCCGAATTGGATGATATTTTGGGGATAATATCATTTATTAATTAATATTCTTCTGTAAGTATTTCAAAAATTTTATAAAAACTTTAGTTTTGTGATAGGTGTCAAATATTAGACATTTGGACCCCTTAACTCACTATTGTTACGTCCTTTCATTTCATTATTTGGTATTTTTATGGCATTTGTGTGTTAAAGCATGTTTCAGGAGCTTAACGAAGAAATAGAGCTAACTTCAGTGAATTAACTGAAGTACATGTTCTTTACATTCAAAGAGGAGAGTCAAAGAGGCAGTCTGAGACAAAATAGCTCCCGGAGGGCAAAAATGGCATTTTCAGAAGCCATCATCTTCAGCAAAAAGTATCGTGGGTTCAAGGCGGTCATTTTGGTGCATTCACTGAGAAAAGTGGTTTTAAAGAAAACACCTACGCTTGTGCCTACGCTATCAGTTTCAAAAAGTGGCTGGAAATCACATTTTTATGCTTGGACCTACACTTGGGATGTACGCTTGGACCTACGCTTGAAGCGTAGGACATGTACGCTTGAAGCGTAGTTGTGGCAAGTTTTTATGAGTTTTGATGGTTTTTACCTGTTCTACCCCCGTTAGATTCGAAGATGTGCCAGTGACTTCAGACTTTTGTATACATGTATACACACACACACACACACACACATATATATATATATATATATCAGATTTTAGGGTTTGCATGAGGATTAGAGTGAAAATACTGAAAAAGACCTCTCTACACTATTGCCTATATATACACAATCATATATCTGAGTGGGGGGTTGTTCAGTTGTTAAGGGTTCGTTCGTTCATTCAGAGGGTTGGCTGGTTTATACATTGAGTTTTCTCACGTTCATATTCAGACTTGCTGCTGTTGAGAGCCATATTCTGATCTAGAGATCTGGAAAAGAAGACCATGGAGATCGTTTTTACATCACCAATGCAGTCACCTTTCACTATGCCAACTAACTCCGTATTTAGGGTTTTCTAGCAAAACCCTAGCCAAGTAATGTACTTCTTTCATTGTTTTTAGTTGTAACGATGGGAAATTGTTGACCATATTGTGATGATTGTAGTAGTTAATAGATCGTACTGATTTGTAATATAAAATTATATGTTTGTTCTAAATTCTTGTCTTAGATGGAATGAATATATTATTTTGCACAACTATGATTATAAACTATGGGCTGGAACTTGGATGATTAATTATGATTTTCTACACAATGGTGGTGATGAAACTTGAAACCCTATGTTGACACAGGTCATGCCTTAACGATTTAATATAGATATGTTTTAGTTTATTTTCATGCATTAGGAGTATATTAGAGTAATATAATTGGCATACACTAGTTAGGTTAATCATGAGATGGGTTGTCGCAATCCAGTTGATGGTATTCCTTTTTGGGGTCTTATTTAGCTTTTGTAGTACGACCTGATTCGCAGTTATGGATCGCCCTCTTACAGTTGATAGAATGAGGAACTCTATTATGCGGTTAGTGGTTGAGCGATGAAAACCCTTGTTTTCTCTCTCATCTGAATCACAACCAATTTACTTTGTTTTCTAGATAATTTTAGTTAAACTAGATAATTTGGTCTTTAACCACCCAAACAAACCATTTTCAGAAACTATAATTCAGTATTTTTGAACTGCTAAAGTGAACAATCTTAGTCTCTGCGGGATTGATATCCCTTACTCAAGACATTACTATTTTACAATTGGTATGTGTGCTTGCATAATGTAAAACCTAGCGCTGTCATAAGAGGCTGTTTTTAAAACTATTTTTACCCCCTTTAGACAGTCATCAAGTTTTTGTCGTCGTTGCCGGGAACTGAGCATTGTTAAAATAACTTTAGTAATTTATTTGCATTGCGTTATTGTAGTTGTAACTAAAATTAGATTTTTCTGTGATTGACATGTACTCTGAAGAACATAGAAGGGAAAAGCGGAGCTTGTGAAGTTGCGTCTGTAACTTTTGTGAGTTTTAGTGTTGCCTTGATTTTTGCATATTCATTATGGCTTTATTTTCTGTTGATAATTAAAGTAGCTTAGAAGTAGTTAATATTAGTTAGATTTTATTTCATAAAAAAAAATAGTTGTTTGAGTAGCATATGACCGATAGATCGACCCATTCTAATTTTAGCACTGTGTTAGTCGAGTATGATCCTGAGATCGAAAAGACTCTCCGTCGTTTACGTCGAGCTATCGAATAGCAAACGTTAGTCAGAATAAGAAGCGATGGCTGACCAAAGAGCCAACCCGCCAAGGGCACCGGAGACATCACTGAAAGGATATTATGCGCCCGATGTGTATGACTTCTATACTGATTTTGCAGAGGAAGAAGGAGCGAAACACTTTGAGATCAAGATAAGCGTGATTAATATGCTTCCAAAATTTTCAGGTCTTAGAATAGAGGATCCATACCAGCACATCAATGATTTTCTTGAGGTAGCCTCTATTGTTAGGTATGACAATTTGTCCAAAAATGACTTGCGAGTGAGATTATTCCCTTGGTCATTGAAAGAGAGAGCTAAAAGATGGTACATCAAATTAGCAAAAGAAATTAAATTTGATTGGGAAACCCTTAAGAAGGAATTCATTGAAAAACATTATCCCATAGGAAAGACCTTAGAAGCCCAAAAGGCAATAAAAAGCTTTAAGCAGTTACCTGGTGAACATTTTCATGATGCTTGTGAGAGATATAATGAAATTTTGTATAAGTGTCCCCACATAGGTTTTCTGAACAGGATATTGCTAAAATTTCTACATGGGACTTGGAAAGGCACATAAGACTTTGATAGATGCAGCAACACAAGGTTAGTTTATCTTGAAGCCAGCTAAAGAACTTTTGGAGATATTTGATACAGTGAAAACACAATTCAATATCAATCTGAGTTGATGTCTAAAGGTGGACAACAGGATAGGAGATCTGAGAAATCTTATGTTGTGGAGCATGATGACGTGAGAGATACAATGACATTGTTTAGAGAGAAAATAAAGAGAATTGAAAAGTTTATGCAATGAAGTCATTCCCCTCCGAGAGAGACGTTTGAAGTAGAAGCTGAGTACTCTCAAAATGAGTGTCAGCAGATAATGGTTGTTGATGCCAATGCATCGTGGAACTATTCTAATAATTCTCCTTTCACCAATTCATACACATCAAATGCCAAAAATCATCAACTCCTATCATATAAATTTACAAATGTGGAGAATCCACCATCAAGGCCCCAACAAGGACAATCATCCAATCAATAACCAAGGTTCACAGCCAGATAACAGTCATATAACCCACAACCAAGGTTCACTGAGAGACAACAATCATACAACCAACAACCAAGGTTCCAACAGAGTCAACAATCATTCGCCTCACAACCAACAATCATGGCTAGAAATTTTAAGTCCAATTACCAACCCAGAACATCCAATAATTCCCATGTTCTCCAATCATTCAATAATTCCCAAGCTCTTCAACCATTCAATAATTCCCAAGATCTTCAGTCATTCAATAATAATCAGGTTGTGCAACTATATAACTACCAAACCCAGCCTCAAAGAAGCCAAACTCCTCAACCCGATTTCTAGACTAATAGGTTAGAGTAGGTTATACTGGATATTCATAACAAGTTAGGCATTCATACCCAATCATTGGTGCAACTGCATATGCAGATGGGCTAAATGGCTAATGAAAGAAATGTAAGAGAACTAGGAAGATTGCCTAGTCAGCCGGTCGCTAACCCAAGGCCACAACAAGCACTGGAGCTCAGATCATTTGTCAATGAACCTAATGAGATGGTTCAAGTAATCATGACTCTGAGAAGTGGAAGAGAAGTGGAGAGTAGATTTGAGGAGGAACATGAAGAGAGGTTGCAGAAAAGAAAGAAAGCCGAACGAGCACAAAGGAAGGAAGTTGAAGAAGAACAAAGAAAGGAGGCTGAAAGAGTCCAGAAGGATCAACCATCAGTGGAAGACAATGTCGATCAGACATTACTTGAAGAGCCAGACATGACAAGTTACGAGGAGGCAATGCCATTTCCTCAACATCTTAGAGAGTCGGCCAAGTACAGGAAGCTGAAAGAATTTGATATGTTGGAAACATTTTGACAAATCAAGATTAATTTACCTCTCTTAGATGTAATCAAGATTAATTTACCTTACGCTAAGTTTTTCAAAGATCTTTGCACCCAGAAGCGAAAGAGCAGAGTGAATAATCCAATAAAAATACTCTTAACTGAGCAAGTGAGTTCATTGCTTTTAAGCGATACTCCATCTAAGAGGAAAGATCCTAGTGCCCCAACTATTCACGTGTCATAGGTGACCATGAAATTGGTAGAGCTCTTCTTGATATAGGTGCGAGTATTAACTTGCTTCCTTATTTAGTCTACCAACAGCTAGGGTTGGGTGAGCTTAGTCCCACTGAGGTCGTACTTCAATTTACTGATCGATCAGTCAAACAGGCAAGAAAATTTATTGAAGATGTTATTATTCAAGTGGGCAAGTTTTATTTTCCGGTTGATTTTGTAATCCTGGATACAAAACCTGTCCCTGACTCAAAGAAACACATTCTGGTGATATTAGGAAGACTATTCTTGGCCACGACGAATGCGTGCATTAACTGCAAAACCGGAGCCATGGATATGACATTTGGAAATATGAAGATTAGGGTTTTTTCTAACAAAAGGGTTTGAAGGTGAAAAGGTAACTGAGAGGGTTCAAAGCACGCAATCATGGGGAAACACAAAGGAAGGCTAGGGAGAACAAGATGGATGTCTTTTTTCAATCTGGAGAGAAAATCAGGAAGCACATTAATCTTTCCTTTGATATGAGCAGCATCAAAGGTCCACAGGGAAAACCAATTTGCCCAACGAAGAAGTTGAGCCTTAGGAGGAAGCTTCTGCTTGAACTTGAGCATGTTAGGAAAACTGCTAAGATCCGTTTCAATCAGGAATTGATGACCTATCAAGTGTAATTTAAAATTCTATAGGATGAATGTGTTTGAAGAAAACCACCAATTGCCTGAATTCGGGGAATTTTTCAGATTAATGAGTGCGATGAATTGGATGATATTATAGTAGATTTTGTGACTCAAATCCTGGAGAAGGATGGGCTAGAGTCATTTATGACTAGAGAATGGCCGGATGAGGAAGTGGTTGATTGGGAGTCACATTGGAATTGCAAAATGAAAAGCTGGATGAGATGGAAACTGCATTATACACTCAATCATGGCGGGAGCCGGTTGAACCACTTCCGATTGTTTCAAATACTCCACCAATTCCATCCTTAACTACTCCTCCTACCTTGGAACTCAAGGAACTGCCTGAAAAACTTAAATATGTTTTCTTGGGACCCGATGAGACTCTTCGTGTGATTATCTCTTCAAAACTGACAGAAAAACAAGAATCGAGTCTGGTCGAAGTCTTGAATGAGAACAAAGAGGCAATAGGATGGAGTGTTGCTGACTTGAAAGGTATAGACCCCTCGATTTGCATGCATCGCATACATTTTGAGGAGGATGCAAAGCCATCGAGAGAAATGCAACGAAGGATGAATCCAAATACGAAAGAGGTAGTGATGAAATAAGTGATGAAATTGCTAGATGCGGGTATCATCTACCCCATTTCTAATAGCACACGGGTAAGTCCAACTCAGGTGGTGCCGAAGAAGTCGGGCATCACAGTGGTGCCAAACATAAAAGGTGAGCTAATTCCACAACCCATGACCACGGGTTGACGTGTATGCATTGATTATAGAAAGCTCAACTTGAACACTAGGAATGATCATTTCCCTTTGCCATTTATCAATCAGATCCTGGAGAGATTAGTTGGGCAGAGTTGTTACTGCTTTTTGGATGGATATTCTGGCTACAATGAAGTGGCGATTGATCATGTTGATCAAGAGAAAACCACTTTTACTTGTCTGTATGACACTTTTGCGTATAGACGGATGCCTTTTGGTTTATGTAATGCGCCAACAACATTCCAGAGGTGTATGATGTCTATTTTCTTTGACATGGTGGAGAAATTTCTAGAAGTGTTCATGGAGGACTTCTCAATTTTTGGGAAAACCTTTGGAAACTATTTAAAACATCTAGAATTGGTGCTTAAGAGATGCAAGGAGATGAATTTGATCCTAAGTTGGGAAAAGAGCCATTTTTTAGTTCAAGAGAGGATAATACTGGGCCATATTGTATCATATCAAGGGATAGATGTAGATAAAGCGAAAGTTGAATTAATTTCAAAATTGATTCCTCTTACATCTGTTAAACAGATACGCTCTTTTCTGGGCCATGTCGGGTTTCACCGAAGGTTTATTAAAGATTTTAGCAAAATTGCCTGACCGTTATGCAACTTATTGGCTAAGGATGCAACCTTCGTCTTTGATGAAAAGTGTCTTTATGCCTTTGAGGAGCTATGTACTCAACTCTTAACAACCCCAATTATTCGTCCGCCAGATTGGTCTATGCCATTTGAGCTCATGTGTGACGTTTCTGACTATACCATAGGAGCTGTGTTGGGTTAGAGAAAAGATAAGCTGCCGTATGCGATTTACTATGCCAATAGGACTTTGAATGAAGCTCAGATGAACTATACAACTACCGAGAAGGAGTTATTGGCAGTTGTCTTTGCCTTGGATAAATTCCGATCATATCTATTGGGCACCAAGGTTGTTGTTTACTCGGATCATGCCGCATTGAGGCATTTGCTAACCAAGAAGGACTCTAAAACCAAACTAATCTAGTTGATTCTACTGTTGCAAGAATTTGACCTATAAATCAAAGATAAGAAGGGTATGGAGAATGTTGTTACAGATCATTTGTCGAGGATTATAGTCGAGTTCACAAAGGAAACTACTCCTATTAAGGATTCATTCCCAAATGAACTTCTATTCAATGTGGCTAATGTGGAACAAACACCATGGTATGCCGACATTGTCAATTATAAAGCCACAGGTCGAATTCCAAAAGGATGGTCCAAGAATGAGAGGGACCGATTCTTCAGCCAAGTCAAATTCAATATATGGGATAATCCACGGCTATATAAGTATTGCTCTGATCAAATCATTAGAAAATGTGTCCCAGAGAGTGAGATGCAAAACATATTGATATTTTGTCACACGCTGGAGTGTGGAGGGCATTTCGGAGCTCAGAAGATAACTCATAAGGTGTTGCAGAGTGGATTTTACTGGCCTTCCATATTCAAAGATGCTTTCGAGTATTGCAAAGCATTCCTACGATGTCAAAAGTTAGGATCCATATCATGACGAGACATGATGTCTCTAACCCCAATTCTGATTGTGGAATTGTTTGATGTATGGGGTATTGATTTTATGGGACCATTTCCGAAGCAGATAAGAAGGAGTACATACTTGTGGGGGTTGATTATGTTTCAAAGTGGGTAGAAGCTATAGCCACCAAACGTGTTGACCATGATATGGTGGAAGAGTTTGTGAAATTAAACATTTTCTTAATATTTGGTATACCACAAGTGTTGATTAGTGATGGTGGAAGCCATTTTTGACAATCAATTTCTTCCTGCTTTATGTGAGAAGTACGGTGTCACTCATAGAATTGGTACGCCTTATCAACCCCAATTACAAGGGCAAGTGGAGGTTTCAAATAGGGAGATTAAAAATATCTTTGAAAAGACTATGCGTCCTAATTTAAAGGATTGGTCGAGAAGACTAAATGATGCACTTTGGGCGTATAGGAGTCCGTTTAAGATGCTAATTGGTATGACACCGTATAGACTGGTATATGGTAAAGCATGTCATCTCCCTGTAGAGTTGGAACACTGAGCATACTGGGCTGTTTGAAGATTGAATTTTGATATAAAAAAAGCCGGTGCATAGAGGAAACTCCAACTTTTGGAGCTTGAGGAGTTGAGAAATGATGCATATGAAAACTATCGAATTTATAAGGCTTGAACAAAAGTGTTTCATGATAAGCATATTAGAAAGAAATGTTTTGAGCTTGGCCAGAAGGTTTGGTTGTTTAATTCGAGACTCAAGTTGTTTCATGGTAAGCTCCAATCGAGATGGGATGGGCTATACAAGATTACAAAGGTTTTTCCCCATGGAGCCGTGGAGCTCGATGATCCTGACACTGGAAAGCAGTTTGTTGTCAATGAGCAAACATTGAAGCACTACATAGAGGTTCAACCAGCTGAATGGGTGGTAGAAATGATTGATCTAACTGAACCACCACACGAGCTGGATAAGTTTGATCCAGAGTATTAAGAGGTAACAACGTCGCACTAACGACGTTAAATATTGGTACTAGATGATTGAGAGTAGCTTTTGATCCTAGTTTGTACTTCTAGACGGTAATTTAGTCGTTTATGTAATTAAGATCGAGTCGCGAAACCATCGTCATTTGAGTAGGAAGGGTAAATTGAGCCAATAGGATAGATAAAGGTGTGTAGGAAGCCTTGAGAGTGCATGGGGTTGAAGACGACATTTGAAGATGAAGAAAATATTTTTGGTCCATGTGGACCTACGCTTGTGATAGGTGTCCAATATTAGACATTTTGACCTCTTAACTCACTATTGTTACGTCCTTTCATTCCATTATTTGGTATTTTTATATTGTTTGTGTGTTTAAGCATGTTTCAAGAGCTTAATGAAGAAATAAAACTAACTTTGGTGAATTAACCAACTTCATGTTCGTTTTCTATCCAAGAGGAGAGTCAAAGAAGTGTTTTCAAGACAAAAATGGCTTTCGGAGGGCAAAAACGGCATTTCCCGAAGCTGTCACTTCAATCTACTCTTAAACCTATGCTTTCAGTTTAAAAAAGTGGCCAGAAAACACATTTTTACACTTGAACTTACGCTTCAAGCGTAGCTCCCTATGCTTTAACCGTAGTGAACAGTATTTTCAGCACAAAATTTTAGCCAACTTCGGGAGTTCATATATTAGTAAACAAGGGTTCAAATGGGGTTATTCTTGAGCCCATCATCAAGATCTTGAAGTCATATTTCCAACGATATATTACACGCCTCCATCCAATGTGCGTAGCTCTAGATATGATTAAAAGAGTGAGAGGTATCCTACAAAAAAGGCTGAAAATTTCAGATTCGAGCCAAAATCCTATTTTGATCCGGATTGATCCGTTTTGACCTGGATGAATTTAAGTTCGACCCCAACACCTCTATACATGCAATATACAATTATTATATATCATATATTAGGGTTTTTCTTGGTTGGGTGTGAAATTACGAAAAAGGGTAATCTTATTCTCCAAGTTAGGGTTTTCCTCAGTTTTGCCTATAAATACCAAGCTTTGCTACAGATCTAAGAGACTTCTTTCTCTACACATAAGTTTTCAGAATATTTTTTGGAGATTCATCTATCATTCCAAGGAGGATCCATTCAAGACCTAGAGATCCGGAGAAGACGACCATGGAGGGTGATTCTATATCAACGTTACAGTCTCCTTCTACCATGAGCAACTAATTCGGTATCTATGATTTTATAGCAAAACCCTAGTCAAGTAATGTAGTTCTTTCATTGTTTTCAATTGTAACGAGGGAAAACTGTTGACCATACTATGATGATTGTAATAGTTAAGAGACCGTACTGATTTGCAATATAAAATTATATGTTTGTTCTAACTTCTTGTTTTAGATGGAATGAATATATTATTTTGCACAACTATGATTATTCACTATGAGCTGGAACTCGGATGCTTAATTATGATTTTCTACACAATGGTGGTAATGAAACTTGAAACCCTAGGTTGACACAGGTCGTGCCTTGGCGATTTAATATAGACATGCTTTAATTTATTTGCATGCAGTAGGAGTAGATTAAAGTAGCATAATTGGCATGTAGGTTAGCCATGAGACGGGTTTTCGCGATCCGGTTGACTTGGAGATTTAATATAGACATGCTTTAGTTTATTTTCATGCAGTAGGAGTAAATTGGAATAATATAATTGGCATGCACTAGTTAGGTTAGTCATGAGATGGGTTGTCGCAATCCGGTTGATGGTACTCCTTTTTGGGGTCGTATTTAGCTATTTGCGGTACGACCTGATTCACAGTTATGGATCGCCCTCTTACAATTGATACATCGATGAACTATATTATGCGGTTAGTGGTAGAGTGATGAAAACCCTAGTTTTCTCTCTCTCTTGAATTACAAACCAATTTATCTTGCTTTCTAGAATAATTTAGTTAATTTAGATAATTTGGTCTTCGACCACCAAAATAAACAGCTTTTCAAAAATATAACTTATTGTTTTAGAACTATTAAAGTGAACAATATTAGTCTCCGTGGGATCGATATCCCTTACTCAAGTTGTTGCTATTCTACAATCGATACGAACGCTTGCGTAGGGTAAAACCTAGCGTCGTTAAGGTGTTGTTTTTAATCACATATTTTGTACACACCTGACGCACATCAAGTTTTTGGTGCCGTTGTCGGGGACTAAGCATTGTTCATTAGCTTCTGTAGTTTATTTATACTGCGTTATTATATTGTATCTAAAGTTGGAATTTGTGTGCTTTTGCAAGGTACTCTGAGAATCATAAAAGGATTTGGTGGAGTTGTGAAAGTTACGTCATTGGACCTCTTGTGAGTTTTAGTTTATCTTAGTTTTGCACATAATTTTAGTTTTTTTTTGTTAATAGTTAGAAGAGTTTAGAAGTAGTTAGTTTCATTTTCTAGAAAAAAAAACTCACTACTACGTAGTGAGCCCAGTTGATTTTAGGCCGAAATACGTCGTTTAGGATCTCAAAACTGCGACTTTGTGATTATTAAAAATATATATATATGGATTTCGAGAAGATGGGTGACCAAAGAGCCAATCTACCAAGGACACCAGCCACATCTTTGAAAGGATACTATGCACCAGATGCTTATGATTCCTATGCTGATTTCCCAGAATAATAAGGCGCGAAACACTTCGAGATCAAAACGAACATTATGAATATGCTTCCAAAATTTTCTGGCCTTAGGATAGAGGACCCATACCAGCATATTAATGATTTCTTAGAGGTTGCCTCGACTGTTAGGTATGATAATCTATCTAATAATGATTTGCGAGTGCATTTATTTCCTTGGTCGTTGAGAGAAAAAGCTAAAAGATGGTATGCCAAATTAGATAAGGCAATTAAAACTGATTGGGAAACCCTTAAATATGAATTCATAGAGAATCATTATCCCATAGGAAAGACCTTAGAGGCACAAGATGCGATCAAAAGTTCTAGAGAATTGCCTGATGAGAAGTTCCATGATGCTTGGGAGAGATATAGTGAAATATTGTATAAGTGTCCCCACCATAGGTTCACTGAACATGATATAGCTAAGAATTTTTACATGAGACTTGAAGATAAACATAAGAATTTGATAGATGCGGCAACACAAAGGAAATTTATCCTGCAACTAGCAAAAGAACTCTTAGACCTGTTTGACAATATTAGTGAGAATATAATTCAATATTAATCTGAGTTGAGGTTTAAAGGTGCACTAGATAAAAGATCTGAGAAAGCTTATGTTGTGAATCATGATGATGTGAGAGATTCAGTGGCGTTGATAGGAGAGAGATTAGAAAGATTTAAAAAACTTCTCAAGAGAAATCATTCCCCTAGAAGAGAAGTGTCAGAGGTAGAAGTTAATTACTCCCACAATGAGTGTCAAGGTGGTGAATTTGTTGTTGCCAATACTAATGTAACATGGAATTACCCTAATAATGCTCCTTTCACCAATTCATACACATCAAATGTCCAAAATTATCCCTTTCTTTCATCTCAATCTTTGAATGTGGAATCAATGTTCCCTCAGGAACAACAATCATATAATTCACAGCCAAGGTTTCAACAGAGTCAACAATTATATCAATCCCCACCAACAATCATGGCTCGAAACTCTCAGTCAAATTACCAACCCAGACAGTCATCCACTAATTCTTAGGTTGTCCAACCATATAATTATTAAACTCATCCTCAAGGAAACCAAACCCAAGGATTCAATCCAAATCAAGTTTACCCTCCATATCCTCAAAACCATCTCCAACATCAAAATTCAATTAAAAATCCACCACCGAGACCACCTGGCTTTGAAGAAGAGATGATGAGTGCCCTGAAGGAGTTAAAAAATCATATAATAATTCTCAGGCGACCATCCAAATAGTGAACTCTCATTCCCAAGTCCTTGCTCAAATGGGAGCTCAAATGGTACAACTAGCGAATGTTGTGGATAGGATATAGATAATATTGCCTAGTCAGCCAGTGGCTAACCTAGAGCCGCAACAAGCACTGGAGCTTGAATCCTTTGTTGAGGCCCGTCAGGAGACAGTCCAAGCGGTCACAATTTTGAGAAGTGGAAAGGAGGTGGAAAATAGGGCTGAGGAGCAAGATGAGGAGAGGCGGAAGAAAGAAAAGGCCCAAGAAGTTCAAAGAAAGGCATAAGAAGAAGCTCAGAAGAAAACGGCTGAGAAAGTTCAAAAAGATCAACCTCAAGAGGAGGAAGAACAAAATGAGACAATACTAGGAGAGTCAGATAGGGCATATTATGAGGAGGCGACACCATTCCCTCAACATCTTAGAGAGCCGACCAAAAATGGTAAGAATAAAGAGTGAGACATGTTGGAGACATTCCGACAAGTCAATATTAATCTGCATCTCTTAGACATTATAGACCAAATACCACCCTATGCTAAGTTTTTGAAGGACCTCTATACCCAAAAGCGTAAAAGCATAACTAAGGTCCCGAAAAAGATTTTATTGACTGAACAAGTAAGTTCAATCTTATTGAGTGATACTCCACCTAATAGGAAAGATCCCGGTGCTCCCATTATTTCTTATGTCATTGGTGACCAAAAGATTGGTAGAGTTCTTCTTGATCTCGGTACTAGTGTTAATTTATTACCTTACTCAGTCTATCAACAGCTAGGGTTGGGAGAGCTCAATCCTACATCGGTGGTGCTTGAATTGACACACAAATCAACTAAACAATCGAGATGAATTATGAGGATGTCATTGTTCAAGTGGGTAAGTTCTACTATCTTCTGGACTTTGTGGTGTTAGACATGGAACCTGACCACATATCAAGGAGACATATCCCTGTTATCTTAGGAAGACCGTTTTTGGCTACGGCAAATGCATGCGTTGATTAGAGAACAGGGGTTATGGATATATCTTTTGGGAATCTAGAGATGGGGATGAATTTATTTGATATCAACCATCAATTACCGGAACCAGCCGAGTGTTTTAATATTGATAAGATGGTTGAGGAAGTGGTACCTCAGAGGAGTCGAGCAAGGAATGACTTGAATGTTGTGATTGAAAGGTCGAATGCAAAGTTTGACACATGGGAGGAGCCAAGAGATTCGCCTGAATCTCCATTTGTGTCACCAGCGGCATTGGTGCCCGACAACTCACTTTATAAGATTGGGTTGTATGACGGCACTGAAGGTCGAGAAAAGAGCTTGGTGATGACTAAGCAAGATGTGGAGGCTGTTAGAGATGATCAATTGTCACGAACTTTTAAAAAACCTATTAAGGATGACCCCCTTCTTAAGGACACCTTTATAGATGAACCATTGTTTGATATACACATGGTAATAAAGCTATATGCCTTGGAAGATCCGCGATTGAGAGATAAGTGTGAGGGGATACAGAGTTGTGCGTATAAGGATGCTCAAAGATACATGGCTCGAATAAGAATACATCATGCTAAACATGTTCGTCTTAAGTTCCTTGAGCTTGGCTGGAAACGACAATGTAATCCAAAGCTGAAAGTGTTTTTAAGTAAATTTTGACAAAGATGGGACGTACCACACATAGTTAGATCATTTTACCCTCATGGAGAAGTAGGATTTGATAAAAGGTTCGGGATACATGGGTAGAGATTGAGATATTATGAGGAGATTGATCCGAGACCCAAATTTATGGCATTTGTCAGTTTAATGGAAAGTTGTGAATTGATGAAGGAAACATTACATAAGGTATTGAAGGAGGATATGTTGGACACATTGACTGTGCATGGGGTGAAGTTAGAACGTGATAGAGGAAGTACTTTATATGGTGATTATTATTCTTTATTTGATGTCATGGATAATATTACTTGTCCACAGGTAAAAGCACTGAGAGAGTCACCTCCTATATTTTGTTCTATGATTAGAGCAAGTGTTGCACAAAGGAAGGGTGTTGGATAACCCTTTAAGTGGTCCTGTCGTGTCGACGACGATAAACATTGGTCCTAGGTTGTGAAAGTTAGTTTCTAGCCTAGGTTTGTAGAATATGATATCATTTAATATATATAAATTTAATTCTTAGAGACTGTAGTCCTTTAAGGACAAGTCGTTACAATTTCAATTCTTAGAGACGGTAGACCCTTAGGGCCACGTCATTGTCTTTGTTTTTATTTTTATTTTTATTTTATTTTTATAGGATTGTAGGCCCTTAAGGCCAAATCATATATATATAAATATATATATATATATATATATTATCATTATTTTTAATAAATAAATAAATTAAAAAGAAGAAGAGAATTTTTAATTCCTTGAAACATTTATGTGAATTTCTGGATATTTTTAAAATTTCTTTTTCCCTTGCTATGATTGTGGGTATTTGTGCTTGGTTGCGCATATATACAGGTGATCCAAATTAAATTTGGGGGAGGAGATCAAGTGCTTTAATGTTAAATCCAGAATTGAGCTTCAAGGGTAACTGTATCTGTTCTCATACATTATTTTTGACCATGGGGACATTGTCTCATTTAAGTTTAGGGGTGAGGGTATAGGATTACAAGGAATGAAATCTTTTAGAAAAGTTTAAAATTTTAAAATTTTGGACCAGTTCTTTATTTTCACGCATTAATGTTTTGCATTACAATTTAATTGAGTTCATGTTTATGATGTATAAGTAGTATGTACTGTGATATTCCCACTCATGATAGTAATGATTAGATCGAGTTAGTAGAGTTATGTGGTTTTACATGGGTGAGTGAATTAGTAAAATTGAAATCAAGAAGGACGACTTTGACCTATAAGCATAAACACACATTCATTATGGGAAATAGGTTGATCTTGGACTATGAAGTTGAAAATAATAATTTTGCCACAACAAAAGGGGAGAAGGGGAGATGTTATGGTTGAAATGGAGTAAATTGAAAAAAATATTTTTTTTTGAGAAAATAAAATGTAAAAAGTAGTTCTTCGATATGAGTAACCGGATCTTGGTATCACCAATATCATTGTTCGCGTAAAAAATGGAGAAAAGTAATGAGCATAAATCTCATGTAAGAAGCTCGAGCCCAGTTGGTTGGGACTAAAAATTCTCGCTGGAAAGTCCGGAAACTTAGAAAGACAAAAAGGGATAAAAACGGAAAGATGAGTTTTTACGAAAAATGGCAAAATTTGATCAATGAAATAGGAAAAGAGAGATTGAAATACCATTGTAGAATGTTCACAAAAACACGAGAGGTTGTCCGGATTAAAAGTAGAAAGTAGCGAAATCGTTTACTTTAGTGGGAACCATTCATGACACAAAGCTCGATATAATTATTGTTCGGTAGTGAATGGGAGTATTTGCATCCGTGCTGTCTTTTACATTATATCATGACTTAATTGAACTTGTGTGTGAACTCATGACTGCGTGATTACAGAGAATTGAGATGTTTGTAGGTACCATCACTGAAAACCTTCACGAGACTTCACTCGTCCACTAGGGGTAACGTAGGGGTTTAAAAGGTTTATTACACGTGCTAAGTGTAATCGTTGACCCTCACGAAAACAAGGGATTATGTTAAACTAGTTAGAATAGATAGAAAAGAAATCATCACAAGAAAGTTCCCTGAGTTTATTGATAAGGGACTAGTAATATGTATGCTTCAAGCGTAGGCCCAGCTACGCTTCAACCATAGCGACGGGCCTGTTATAAAATAGACCCGTCAGGCAATTCCCCCCATTTTTATTTCAAACTCCTCTCTTTGCCTCGTTTCTCCACCAATCTTCATGAGGTTTGTTTCTACCATTTATTCATCCGATTCCTCATTGTTTATTGACGGTGGATCATCAGATTAGTGGGTGATTCGTCCAGATTCGCGTGAAGTACTCGAAAAGTCTCTGAATATCAATTTTGGGAAAATCATCGTTTCTCTTGATTCGTTGAGTTTTGTTCCATTATTTTGATTTCATATGACTTATTTAACTAT
Source organism: Cornus suecica (assembly GCA_963922005.1). Lineage (NCBI taxonomy): Eukaryota > Viridiplantae > Streptophyta > Magnoliopsida > Cornales > Cornaceae > Cornus > Cornus suecica. Next base: position 30,090,258 of record OY998246.1, on the reverse strand, counting down.
TCTAAACTAGTATTGATGAACGAGTCCGATCAAAATCGTGTTTTGATCCATTTTCCAAAAAGTTGAGTTTTTCGACTTCGAAAGCGGATTGAATATCGAATTTTTTTTTGGATGAAGAGTTGTTTAATCATCATATTGGATATATTTAGATATAGTTTGAGTTTGATTCGGTGTCTGACACATTATCACTTACTTTTCGATAATTCCATATTATAGGCATGGCTAGAGTGAAGGGTGCGACGAGGCGAGTGGCAAAGGTGGCTAGACTAGTAGAGTGAGATGTTCGGTAAAGGTCGAGATCATCATCTCCTGACTGAGCACCTATTCGTCGCCGAAGTACATATGCCTCGAGACCACAGTATGTTGACCCGGGGTCATCATCTTTTGAGGTGGAGGTGCCCAAGTCTACCATACAGGGTTGTGATCTTCACCTACCCTATGGGAGGCTTACAGTAGAGCTAGTTGCCCCACACGCACCATCACCGCCACCTGTGCGTGAGCCGCAGGCTGAATAGATGGATGAGGATACTAAGAGTGATAATGGTGCATAGGAGGATAATGTTGATCACGGAGATGATGCCGGTCATTCGGATGAGAAGGTACCTGAACCACCAGTGGAAGGTGACTCAGGTGTTTTAACTACTTTTCTACCAGTCCCCTGGACAGATTCAGTTGAGGATTTTCTAGACCGGGCGATCCGAAAGAAGTATCACCGGGAGTGTACCTATTTGGTAGTCATGTTTGATAGGCTACAGCCAGTACCTGCCTGAAGAATAAGCCGACTGAGGGCCCCCCGCTTACTACCTATTCTTACCCAGGCCATCCCGCATATTTATGAGGACATGATCCGGGAGTTTTGGCTACACATACATGGGGTGAGGCTACGGACAGTGGTCCGAGGTACTGAGTATGAGATTACTCCCTAGACTATTGTTGATTCATGGGGTATTCCGGACGAGTGTCCACCCGAGTTAGCTGCTAATTTCCCACCTATGCCTGAGATACTCCCGTCTATTACCGATCTTGTTATACTTAAGACTACGGGGGAGTGGGCTGATGGACAGAGGAACTGCACGAAGAAGTTGAACTATCATCCGAGGATCTAGTTTTGGGACATGATAGTCCATTCACAGATTCTTCCGCACATCCACGTGACTATGTGTTATGCGCTATTTCCGGGCCTCCACTATGCTTTTGAGTTCGAGAGGTGGATTTATATTCCACAGATTTTGTGGGGGGGCTTGTATGCGTATTACATCCACTTGCGTAAGGAGTCAAAAGTTTGGCAGAGTTTATTCAAGGTCTAATTCCTATACTTAGTGATGAAGTTGACATTTGATGCCAGGATTGAGATGGATGCGGGTGAGCCGAATCGATTCAGGAATACGTCTCTATATTCCAAAGGGATGTGGACAGGTGTTTGAATCCGGTTACATGGGGATGTTGTTATGGCACAGAGATCGGGGTTTGATCTATTACCAAGCCAGGATGCACATACCCAGGAACATGTTGATTATGCCGGTCAGGCTGATGTAGGTATGGCTCAAGATGCTCACGCCGCTGATGTCGATGTTGCTATGCCACAGATGCTGACAGTTGAGGAGGAGGTTATTATGCCACAGGGGCTTACGGGTGGTACCGTCATCTTGTCTTAGGCTCAGTTTAATGCTCTTATGGCATAGATATAGGAATTAGAGTAGAGGCTGGAGCAGAGATTTGATCAGGAGAGACAGGCCCGTCGGTGAGATCATAAGTAGTTATGATATAGGGTTGATGGCATGAGGCAGCATTTGGGCATACATCTTCCACCTACACTACCACCCTTAGATGATGAGGCTTTGTGATAGGGCTTTGACCGCTTTAACGATTATTCTCTAAATGTTTTTGTTATTTTTATATTTTATAAAATGACAATTTTTGAAATCAATTTTATCGAGTTTGATGTGTCCCCAAATATTTATGCTTACATTGCGTGTGCTGATATTTTGAATTCTTTCAAGTTTTTCAATTGCACTATAAGGACATTTGTGCATATAAGTTTGGGGGTGCGTGTGTTTATAACATGTATATAAGATGGTTGGGAAAGTTTGTCATTTGAAAAAAAAAGTAATAAAATTCCAAGCCAAGCCTATGCTTAGAGCATAACAATGCTTGGAGCGTAGGGTACCATGAGGATGAATTTACAAAAGTGAAAATTTGACCTATTTGCGGGGTGTTTTGGCCTGGTTTGTATATGTATTTGTATTAGGATTTGTTTAATGTATTTTTAGGATTTTTTGCAGAATTTTTGTAGAGGTTTTAGAGTAATCCTAGTCCGACAAGGAAGTGGAATAGAAATACAAGTTGGAGTTGGATCATGAGTTGTTTTCATTTTCCTATTCAACCAAGGGTTTCAAATCCTTTTCCTCTTTGAGTCTTCTACATCCAACTATAAATACACCCATAGGGTAGACACAATTCACAATTCACAATAATTGGGCAATACAGTTAGATTTTCTCATTATATTTTTTCTTCTTCTTCATTCTATCTTGGGAGTGTGAGGATGGATGGTGATAATGAGAATTATTTTGACCCGGAAGAGTTCATAGAGGAGGACGGATTATATGTAGAGGCCAAAAGTTCAAGAAATGGAGCAACAAGCCAGAAAGGAATAAGAACCACACCGAAATCGTTTCTGAAGTGCATGATGCAATTTGAAGAGGTGTTTTGTCTGAGGAGGATGAAACGAGTATTAACTGCACCCGGAAGGAGAATCCTTAAGGAACGAGGATTGCAAAGTTTAGAGCAACCGACGGGAGAAAAGTTGTATCCAGGCTTAGTTTGAAGATTCTATCAAAACATGACGATTACCGGACCACCAAGATTTGAGGTTATGTCGGCTAAAGTGACTCAGTGGAGTGCTCCGATAGTGATAGGAAAGAGAAGTATTGCCGATGCGTGGAATATACTAATTGGTAGTCCAAGACACTTGGAAGGCAAACTAAAGGAGTATCCTTCAGTATTGCCCTATACGGATGAGGAGATGGTGAAAGAATTATGTGCTACGGTTGAAGTCAGATATGCTTTATTTGGATTGTGTCATTGCGGCTCAAATTCGACCGAATACTTGGACTAGTGTGAATGAAATCACGATGCTTAGAACATTGTATGCCCTAACTCATGGGTATATAGTGTGTATTCCGATGGTGATAATGGCCGAGATGTCGATTGCTCGAGCAGTTGTGAGTAGAGAATGGGCGGGTGCTGATGAATTTGAACATTATCTTCCATACCCATTTCTATTATCAAAGATCATTACAGAGCAATTGGGTGATAGGATAGAAGAGCTGGATGAGAGGCGATGGACAATTATGAAGATATATCCAGAAGATGACCTTGCTAATTTGAAAGAGACAGTAGACGTCTAGATATGGTTAAAGAGTGTCAGGGCTAATGATGAAGAAAGTAAGGAGGATGGATACTAAGTAGGGCTAGGTTTAGAATTAGGTTTTGATTTGTTTTATTGTGTTTTGTTTCGTTTTTATTTTTTTTAGTGATGATAGACCTTTAAGGCCACGTCTTTATCTTTATCTTTGCTTTTATTTTTATTTTTATTTTCTTTTATTTATATTTTTATAGGATTGTAGGCCATTAAGGCCAAATCATTTAAAAATAAATAAATATATATAAATAAATAAATAAAAAGAGAACTTTTAATTCCTTGAAAATTTTGTGTGAAATTCTAGATAATTTTTGTGACACCCCCAAATTTCCATACATAGGTTGGCCAGACCCATACACAGAAACTAAGAATATCTTCAATTGACAAAAATAAGCACAGATGATAAGACATAAAATAAAGATAGGATAATAAGAGTCGATGATAACACTTATACATGAAAGATCCAACACCCAATACATCCTCGGAATAACTTAAGTTTACAAATTGATACAACTTGGGAATCCTATAACATGGACCCCTAGACCACACAAAAATTACATTAACTACAATAAGACTGAATTCCTATCCTGTAGTGGAAGGAAACTGCTGGACCGAGAAGACAGGAGAGATAAATCCTCAACCCTGCAGATAAAATTACCGAGGACCTGAAATATCAACAAAGGTGGGTCAAACCCACGAGCAAATACATCTCTACATGATCTCAAACAGAGTACTAAAAATCATCCCCTTTCCCAGTGACACCTATCCCAAAAATATTAATAAATATTAATATACCGTACTATACTTTATATTCACTAGAATACCACCGTGAAGATATAATTAATTTCATAACTTCCATTTATATTTACTAGGATACCACCGTGAAAATATAAAACAAATACCATAAATTCCTTCCATAAGTCCAATTCTCATAATCTCTATGTTAAACCATAACTACGTACCCGATAACTCAGCTATGCCGTGACAACTCATCCATGTCCCGTGATACTAGTGTGATTGCATTTATTAGTCAGTCTCCTTGTGGTTCCTTTTAAATCTCCCGACCATAGTCATTTTAATTAAATCTTATGATTTTATGAAAATTATTAATTCATTTCCATTCTTTACTCGGGAACGTATAACAATTTATAAAGTCGAGCCTAGGGGGTCCAGGGGAGCCTAGAAAATACATTATATTTATACGGTTAAAACTGTTCATTTATACGGTCGAATCTACGTATTTTAGTATAATTCATGGGGAAACATAATAACATCTAAATCAATGAACAAAGAAAATAGAGAAAAACAATTACATAATATAAGTAGTGTTTCTCTCATAACAGTGATTAAATTCCTTGTCAACATTGAAACCTAAAATATTTCTATATGTAGTTCAAATAATATACACTTCAATATAAATCATAATAACAGGACATATCCGTATGCTCACAGATCGATACATTTAGATATGAATCCATACATATCTATCTACACAAAATACAATAAACATCGTATATATTCATGTACATGAACATGGTAAAATAGATTTGTACATACAACTAAAAATAAAAGTATATATGTATAAACAAAATATATACTATCATATGTTGTCATGAATCAAAACCTAAGATAACCGATCTATACATATGCTCTCGGATCTATTCATATATGTATAACATAATATATATATATATATATATATATATATATATATATATATATATCATATATGTACATAAATACAAACATATTATAATAGATCTATACATATGTGTTCACATAACTACGGATCTATACATACATGCTCATATAACTATACATATAACCATATAGCTACGGATCCATACATACATTCTCATACAACTATGGATCTATACATATAGACATATAGCTATGGATCTATACATACATGCTCATATAACTACATATCTACACATATAGCTACGAATCTACACATACATGCTCATATAACTACATATCAATACATATAGCTACGGATCTACACATACATGCTTATATAACAACATATCAATACATATAGCTACGGATCTACACATACATGCTTATATAACCACATATCAATACATATATGAACATGCTAATACTCATAAGTATACATATACAAAATTAGTATATAACAGTTTATAGGAGCACAAAACAAAGGTTACAAATTTTTAGTAAAAAGAGGAAGAGTAGAACATATGTCTTGCTTGATTTGGAAAGATTACTACACCACGTATTTAGAGCTTACTACACCACCAACCAGATCCGCACCAAGTAATTTCCTTCTCTCTATGTATTTTTCTCTATATATATATATGTATATAAGTGAGTGAAGAAGGAAAGGAAGAAGAAGAGAGAAGTCTGAAATTGTATTTGAGAGAATAAGCTGAATCCTTATGATTATATAGAGGAAGCTAGGTTACGGCAAATGACCATAATGCCCCTAGATCTGCCATAATAACCAACCTGCCACTCATCATAAAGACTAATATACCCTTATCGGATTCCATAATAACAAAAATTACCTAGTAGTCTTAAAATGATTAGAGTACCCTTACTCAATAATTTAAATACCTACCATGCCATCCAAAATAAATAAGGAAATAAAATAATTATTATTTAAATACGGGGTATTACAATTTTGAAATTTATTTTTCCCTTGCTATGATTGTGGGTATTTGTGCTATGTTGCATATATTTACAGGTGATCCAAATCAAGTTTTGGGGGAAGGGATTCATGCTTTGCTTTGGAATCCAGAAGTGAACTTCAAGGGTAACTATATCCATTCCCATGTATTCTTTTTGACCATCAGGATGGTCTCATTTAAGTTTGGGGGTGAGGGTATAAGATAATAAGGAAGAATACATGTTATTTCTATTTAAATAGGACAGTCAAAAGAGGCAGTCAAAGATAAAAATGGCTCCCGGAGGGCAAAAATGTTATTTCCAGAAGTCGTCATCTTCAGTAAAAAGTATCGGGGGTCAAGGCGATCATTTTGGTGCATTCATGGAGAAAAGTGGTTTTGAAGAAAACACCTACGCTTGTGCTTACGCTTTCAATTTCAAAAAGTGGCTGGAAATCACATTTTTACGCTTGGACCTACGCTTGAAGCGTAGGCCAGCTATACTTAAAGCCTAGGATAGGTACGCTTGAAACATATATGCGGCAAGTTTTTGTGAGTTTTGATGGTTTTTGCTTGTTCTACCCCCGTTCGATTCGAAGACGTGCTTGTGACTCTAGACTTCTATATACATGTATATACACACACACACATATATATATATATAAATATATATATATATATTAGATTTTAGGGTTTTCATGAGGATTAGAGTGAAAAGACTGAAAATGACCTCTCTACACCATTGCTTATATATACACGATTATATATAGACCTGTAAACGGGTCGGATTCGGATCGGATCTGTCTTGATCCGATCCGAACCCGATAAGCTTATATCAGATCCGATCCGACCCGATAACCCGATGGATTTTTACTTTATTGATCCAAATCCGAATTTGTTAATTTTCGGATATCCGATCCGATAACCCGATCCGATTAAGTAAAAAAAAAATACAAAAAATTATTATTATTTTTTTATTTTTATGTTATTTTTTAAGAATATTAAACACTAAATTATATATTTTACAATCAATGCTTATAATACATGACTATAAAAACATAAAAATGAAAAAACGAAAAAAAAATTGAAATATAATTAAATATATTATTTAATATTTACATATTAATAACATAATATATATATGTATATATAAAATTAATCGGATCGGGTTATTATCGGATCGGATTAGGCAAATCCAAATACAATTTGTTAAGGAATCGGATTATCGGATTCGGATCGTATTCGGGTTATAGGATTTTTTTTTCAATCCAAATCCGGCTAATCAGATCGGATTCGGGTCAAAATCCAATCCATTGACAGGTCTAATCATATATTTGAGTAGGGGTTGTTCAGTTGTTAAGGGTTCGTTTGTTCATTCAGAGGGTTGGTTGGTTCATACATTGAGTTTTATCACATTTATATTCAAACTTGCTGCTGTTGAGAGCCATATTCCGACCTAGAGATCCGGAGAAGAAGACTATGGAGATCATTTCTACATCACCGATGCAGTCACCTTTCACCATGGCCAACTAACTCCTTATCTAGGGTTTTCTAACAAAACCCTAGCCAAGTAATGTAGTTATTTCATTGTTCACAATTGTAACGAGGGGAAACTGTTGACCATACGGTAATGATTGTAGTAGTTAAGAGACTGTACTGATTTACAATATAAAATTATATGTTTGTTTAAAATTCTTGTCTTAGATGGAATGAATGTATTATTTTTCACAACTATGATTATTCACTATAGGCTGGAACTCGGATGCTTAATTATGATTTTCTACACAATGGTGGTAATGAAACTTGAAACCCTAGGTTAACACAGGTCATGCCTTGACGATTTAATATAGACATACTTTAGTTTATTTTCATGCATTAAGAGTAGATTAGAGTAATATAATTGGTATGCACTAGTTATAGATCGCCCTCTTACAGTTGATACAGTGAGGAATTATATTATACGGTTAGTGGTGGAACGATGAAAACCCTAGTTTTCTCTCTCATCTGAATCACAACCAATTTACTTTGCTTTCTAGATAGTTTTAATTAAACTAGATAATTTGGTCTTTGACCACCCAAACAAACCATTTTTAGAAAAATATAATTCAGTATTTTTGAACTGCTAAAGTGAACGATCTTAGTCTCTATGGAATCGATATCCCTTACTCAAGTCATTGCTAGTTTACAATCGATACGTGCACTTGCGTAGGGTAAAACCTAGCACTGTTATAAGAGGTTGTTTTTAAAACTATTTTTACCCCCTCTAGAAGAAACAAGAAGATGGTTTCGATATCAACGAGGTTGTTTTTAAAACTATTTTTACCCCCTCTATAATTCAGCATTTTGGTAATTAGTTTTCTTGTAAAATTAGATATACCAAATCATTTAGGAGTGTGATTTATTTCTCTATAAAAGGCTACATACATCATAATTAAGGGGGACTTCTTCTCTGCAATTAATTAGTACGTGAAAAATATATCCGCCAGGCAGAAAAGAGGAGAAGACTAATAGAAGAAACAAGAAGATGGTTTCGATATCAACGATGCCAGATCCATCCACCATGAACGGCTAAATAGGTATCTTGGATTTTTGACAAAACCATAGCCAAATAATATAGACTGTATTTATTATTTTCATTATAAAAGGGGAAGCTAAAGAATACTTTTGTGATGATTATGTAGATGAGAGATTGAAATATCATTGTTATATAAGATTTTACATTTATTCTATTCTTGTCTTAGATTGATGTGATGTTTAATCTTGCATAACTATGTTTACTCACTATGAGCTGGAACTTCGAAGGTTAAAATGTTAGTTTTCTACATAATGGTTCTTAAAACAGGAAATGTTGATTTGGACAGGCTATGCTAAGGAGAGGTGGAATAAACATGTTTTAATTTAATGCACCGTATGAGTAGAATAGAGTAATCGCATACCCTAATCACACTCATTCCGAAGATGGGTTGTAGCCGAGTTCGATTGAATTTATCTCTTTGGGGACTAGGAACTAACTTGTAGCAGTACTAGTCTGATTCACAGAAGTTGTATCTCCTTTTTGTTGTTGAATAAATAAATATCTATATTATACGGTTAGTGGTTGAGTTAAAATACCTTAAACTTTAATCTCATAGTTTATTTCTCAATCTATCTTTATTTGTTTTATTTCATTTAGTTGGTATTTACTTTTCTGTTAGATAAAATAAAATCCCAAATCAATATATTCTCTTTACAATTCAAGAATTTTATTTTATTAAAATTTAGAGTACGACTTAGTCCTTTAGGTTCGATAACCTGTCTCAAGCATACTATTCTACAATACGATTAGTATACTTACGATAGGTAAAAATATGTCAACATAGTCTTATTCTTAATCATTATTTTAAACGACCTAAGACACTGATCAATACACATGTCTACGATCTAACAGTTAGGATTAGAATGCTTGCTAGAAATACCTAGCAAATACAAAACTACACAAGAATGTACAAGAGAACTCTACAAAATTTTAGAGAACTTTACACAACTCCGGATGGGTCTATATAATGCTAGATAAGTGTAGAGAATTTTAGAGTATCTCAATCCATGAAGTCGCCACATAAGATACTATTGTGCGCACGCGTGGTGCCTGCATGGCATAACCTTCATCTGTGGGGTGTAACATGCTACCTCACCTAAGGTTGCATGCCCTCGTCACGTCCTATTTAAACCGTTGGATGTGCTTCGCAAACTGCCATAATGCGTCCTCGTGCTCCCAGCTTGCCTCACTATCCGACAAGTTTTTATACTTCACAAGGTATTCTGTATACTGGGGCACGTCCCTCTTGCTCATCACTTTGTCGAAAAGGATGCAATCAAATTTCTTGTCAAAAGTTATGACTACAGTTGTGGCTACTTGATGTGAGATACTTCGCGAAAGATCCTCCTTGTCTCTGTGGTAGGGCTTGAGCATGCTAACATGGAATACTGGTTATGTAACAACCCGCTCCAACACTTGGTATAATATTGTCCGCTTTGGGCCCAGCCCGCACGGTTTTGCTCTTGGGCTCCTCCCAAAAGGCCTCATACCAATTGGAGACAACACTGCACATATAAGTACATCCCCAGACCTCTACCCGGGCGATGTGGGACATCACAATCACCCCCTCTTGGGACCCAGCGTCCTCGCTGGTGTTACCCACGGGCTTGTGCATGCACCCACACTTAATTCCGGCCGGGCTCTGGCTCTGATACCAATTGTAACAACCCGCTCCAACACTTGGTATAATATTGTCCGCTTTGGGCCCAGCCCGCACGGTTTTGCTCTTGGGCTCCTCCCAAAAGGCCTCATACCAATTGGAGACAACACTGCACATATAAGTACATCCCCAGACCTCTACCCGGGCGATGTGGGACATCACAGGTTAGATCTTGAGGTTTGGTGGCAACTCCACCATGTAGGAGACTTTCCCAACCAGTTTGACAACGGGGAGGCACACTCATAACGCCGCACAAACCCCTTATGCACCGTTTTTAATGTGTTTTTATTGTTGGGGTAGGAGCTTCACTAAAACTAAATCCTCTTCCATGAACTTTAAGTGTCTCATTTTATTGTCGGCTCATTTTTTCTTTTCCAGCTCGCTTTGTCGAGGTATTCCCTAACCAAGTCAGGCTGATCGTGCCGTCCCTATGCAAATTTGTAGGTTGTTGGGCTTTTGACACACTCCTTTTTCTCACCTGTCGAGGGGTTAAAACTTGTAGAGAAGCTAAGATCTGTTCCCATCTTCTTGAATGGTCAAAGAATAACTCTGTTACCCGCTCTGCCATGAAATCTGCTCATGCAAGTATGAAGGTGGCATACATACTGAACCGATCTACCACCACAATGATACTCCTGCAACCCTTTGACTTGGGCAGACAAGTGATGAAGTCCATGGAGACACTCTCCCATGGTCTCTCTAAAACGGAACTGACTCCAATAAGCATATGGGATGCTGCTGCTCAACTATATCTTACTGGCACAGAAGACAAGTCCCTCACATGGGCCTTAATATCATCACGCATTCGAGGTCAATTGTAGGAGTCCTCCAAGTGTCTGCATGTGTTTAATGCCTGGGTGCGGCCCACGTAGTATATGACACTCCTTGATTAACACCTTTCGCAAGCTCCCCCACTTCAACAAAAAAAGTCGGTCGCCTGTAGTGAGGAGTAGGTCCTCCCTTAGCCAAATGCGGCGTGTCTTCCCCTCATTGGCTAGCTCAATGAGGCTATTTGGTCATGTTGTGATCCCTCATTGATCCGATCCACAAAAGGGTGTAGTGGCCCGACTAATAGGTGCGAGCTCAACCTTGGGGCTAAGTGCATCTACTATGACATTGACCTTGCCCGACTTATACACCAAGCGATAATTGAACTCAACCAAGAATTCTTGCCACAGTGCTTGCTTGGGGCTAAGCTTATCCTTCTTGATCGTGAATTGAGCCCCTAGCAAGTAGTAACTCCAAGTGTGAAGCTAATGTATGACCATCGTCATCTCCTTCTCCTGCACCATATAGCGCTTCTTCACATCATTGAGCTTGTGGCTCTGATTTGCTATAGGGTGCTCCTTCGGCATAGTACGCCTCCAATGGAAAAGTCGAATGCATCTGTGTGCACATCATATGGTTTGAAATGGTCCGATAGGCTAAGTATGGGCTCCTCTGTCAGTGCCCCCTTTAGGTCGTCAAATGCTTCCTGGCATGTCTTTGTCCAACTCCATGGAGGCCCCTTATTCAACATGTTTGCCAAATGGGCAGCTTGCACAGAGTAAAATTTAATGAAGCATCGGTAGTAGTTGACATTCCTCAAGAAGGATCGTAGCTCCATCACCTTAATGGGTGGCTCCCAATCCTATATAGTCCGCATCTTGCCTTCATCCATCAATAGCTTGCCATCCCGAATCTTATGCACTAGGAACATGAAGTCCTCTTTGGCAAATGAGCACTTCTCCTTCTTGACATAGAGCTAGTTCTCCCGTAAGACTTGAAAGACTTCCCTTAAGTGACGTATGTTCTCCTCTAAGGTAGTGTTATATACCACGATATCGTTTAAGTACACCACCACAAACTGGTCTAGGAGGGGATTCAATAGCTTATTCATAAGAAAGCAAAATGTGGCAGATGCATTAGTGAGATCAAATGGCATAACTAGGACACGCAGGAGCAATACCTCGTCATAAAGTAGCCTTGTGTTTATCTCCCGCCGCTATGCGTCCTTGATAGTACCTTGAGCGCAAGTCCAACTTGCTGAAGTAGCGTGCTCCCCCTAAGGCTGTAACCTGACCCAGTCTGAACCAGAAGTAACCCGATCTCAGGTTGGGTCAGGCTGAGCCCGCTATGATATTTAGTCGGGTTATGCATTAACCCGAACTCGAGAATTCTGGGCTGGGTCGGAGCACCACGTTAATTATTATTTATTTTTTTTTTTCCCACAACAAATTTATAAGGTTAAATCCAAAATATGTGATGCTCAAAACTGAGAAATTTTTTTTTTCTAAAATAAAATCAAGTAAATTCTAAAAGAAGAAAAAAAATAATCATAATTTGAAAATAAAAGAATATTTTATCCTCTTACAAATATTTATTTATAGAAAAATATAAAATAAAAATTAAAGAGGATCAAGATTTATTCTCTCTTTCTATTTATGTACATATCAAGATCTTAATATACACATGTATTTACATATCGATAAATATTAAAAACCAAAACCAAAATCTATTCCATATATATATATACTAGTAAAAAGCACGTGCTTTGCACATAAGTAAAATTTAATTCACAATAAATTTTAAAATTAAGTTGAATAATATAAATACCAAAAAGAGAAAGTGATAAAAATCATATAATTAAAACCTAAAGATGAATAAAGAAAATTTTATTATTAAATAACACTTTAATAATTTATTTAAATTTCGACATAAAACAAATTAAGCTTGATCAAACAATAATACTAATCATGTTAAATTTAGAGAAACATAAAATAATAAGATTTAATCACGAAAATAAGTATCAAAATGAGAGGGGAAAGTTAAAGTAAATAAAATTTAATAAAAAATCTATAAAAGAAAATGTAAAAAAGGCAAAAATAATTTTAAAGCAAAATTTATGTATATTTGAGTATAAAAAAAGAGGATATTTATGAAAACTAAAAGTAATAGAAAACAATTAATAGGTCAACAATAACACTGATAGATAAATATTAAATTTATAACGTATTTATTGAAATTTAAAGAAAATTAAAGTGAACAAAAATATAAGGACAGAAAATTTAGAAACAATATACTAATTGAAAGAGAAACCAATATTTAATGAAATTATAGACATTGTGAGGTATTCATTGAAACAAAAAGAGAAAAATAGAAAAATAACTTATAAAAACTACTTATGATGTATTTATTAAATCTACGAAAAAAGTGAATGAATATATGATGGCAAGAAGGTTAAGAAGATAAATAACAATTAAGAGAGAAACAACTCTAAATTTAGAAGCACATATATTCATTAAAATAAATTACACCTATTTAGATAAGAGTTGAATAGATAATATAATTATAAATAGGGTAAAATTAAGTTGTACAGATGGAGTTGATTATTTATAATTATTTAAAATTAAAATATAATTATTTCTAATAGTAAGTTGTCCAGATGGAGTTGAATAGATAATACAATTAAAATAAAGTTATATTTTAGTGATAGAATCAAATAGATAATTCATACAAAAATAAGTGTTGGTGCTTTCAAATAGGATTCTACTTGAATTGGAATTATTGAATTGAATTAAATTTTGTAGTTATAATTCAAGTAGAAATTTGATTGGATTATAGAATTTAATTAAATGTTATAATTTTAATTCAAGTAGGAATTGGAGTTCAGACTCTTACACAAACCCTCCTCCAAACGCCATTACATATCTTATTTATCTCTTTTCTATGTTTTGTGCTTTTGTTTTTTAAAGTTTTTGTGTTTAAAAATATTTTTTCAAGAATAATCTTCAAAAGTTGTGAAATTAAAGTTAAATTGTGATCGAATAAAAAAGATGTCCAATTTAGAGCGAAAGGAAAATTTTAATTGGACCAATTTTTAGTTCACTGCATGAGGACCTCCAAATCTAAAACCAAATCTTTCAATCGGCTGGAGTTAACCAATACAAGATACCATATATAATCATCTTAGGCAATGATTTTACATTCCCGTTATTCTCAATTAAAAACTTATTATAGCACCTTGAATCCTTAAGAAGCTATAGTTCATTTAATACCACCTCATATTTTTTTGTGACATTGTGGACATATCACGAAAAAATTACACGGGGTACCTTCAAACAAATTTTCTAT